>OX421319.1:13849190-16349190 GCA_949125395.1 Diaphora mendica | reverse complement strand
TACTAGACAACTGATACAAATACATATATACTTTTTTTTTTGTAAATACATACATATTATATATAGAAAGTACCCAAACTCCGAAACAAATATTTGTTGATCATACAAACATTTGGTCCGACCCGGGAATCGAACCCGAGACCTCATAATCAGCAGTCGCACCAACGAGGCAGTCAAGCAAGCAAGTCAAGTATACAGCGTGACAATACAATATTATAATGACATGGAGCTGATCTGATGCTGGAGCTTTAAGGTGGCCATAGGAACTCTGCAAAGAAACGTCACAACATCATCGAGTTTAGACTAGTTTGATTCGTGTCGAGGCATTCCAGTAAAAGCTTGTTTTTAAAATGCTTTTTAATTCAATTTATTTTCATGTTAAATAGCGGAATAGATTTAACTAAATATAAATAACATTCTTTGGCTTCTAGATTTTATCGTTCCTTAAACTCGAGTATATGAGATACTTATAATATAATTGGATCCACTCTTACGTCCAGTGAGAGTATCAAACAAACTCAGGGGTTGGCACATAGTGGTATGATTTAGATAAGTCGCCCGCTCTGCAACTTCAGATTTACTCTACTTGGAACCTTGCATAGCAACTTGTATTTTAAACGATACTAATACATAAATAAATAAATAATAATAATAAATAAATATTTCGGACATCTAACACACAACGCCATCTAGTCCCAAGCTAGGCAGAGCTTGTGTTCTACTAGACAACTGATACAAATACATTTTTTATACATTTTTTGTAAATACATACATAGTATACATAGAAAACACCCAAACTACGAAACAAATATTTGTAGATCATACAAACATTTGGACCGATGAACCGACCCAGGAATCGCACACGTAGCAATCGCACACGCCAACCGCCAACCAACGAGGAAGGGCAATAATCAATGTTTGGTTTGATTTTTTTGCAGATTATATTGACTGCGCGGTTGGCCTAGTAGTTTAAGCGGTAGCTACGCCGCTTTCTACTGTGTCAAGTGTTGTGGGTTCAAGAAAAGTTTTTTTAATATTGGCACTAATTTGTAATTTTATAAAACATATGAAAAAAAAACATCTGATTTAAGTTTCGTTAATCTAATACTTGCGTTTCATTTTCGTATACAAATGTAAAATTAAAACTTAACTAACTATAAGTCACTTAAATCATTTAAATATTTTTTAACGGTCTTAAAATCCTGGTCTGTGAGACCGGCGTCACCAACGATGTAAGTCAAATTGACATCACCAATGGCAGGTTGAAGATAATTTTAAAGCATTGCATTAAAATTTTGCCAAATAAATAATACAACAGGAGTATTATTTATTTGGCATGGAATGTTGTTGTTGGGTTCGATTCCTAATTGGAATTGTTATTCTAAGTAGAGGTTTTTTTTATGTCCGTTACATGTATGTTTGTAAAGTCGCCTGCAACACAGAGAATGCAAGAAACTGTCTTAAAAATATGTAACAAAGAAAGTAAAATATGGAACTAAAATACAGAGGTCGTATAAGGAACACATCAGTCGCAGCCGCTCAGTTTCTGCTCCAACTAGTCCTCACACGGTGCATTACCCTCGTCCACCGCATTCGAGAGCTATTTGCTGCCGGGGATCAGATTAATGTTGCCACTTTTCTACTTGTCGTAACCACCAAACTTCATCCCAACTGCCTTCACCCACCCAATTGTATTCCAAAGAGAATTATTTATGTTAACCTCGCGAAGTTTCAAAACAAAGCAGGGATGCTCGATTATTCTTTTTTAAGTTAATGTAAGGAATTCGTATAGAATCGACGCATTTAAATTTAACAAGACACGTATGATGAAACCATTATTATTACTTTTGTAATAAAAATAATTACTCTGGTATAATGCTAAATATACATACGTTACCATAAAAATAATTTAAGATCCGATGTGATATTTGAAAGCTTTACATCTTTCCTTGACCTTTAAAGAGTCAAGTAATCTAGTAGTTATTGTATTTCTATTTGAAAAAGTAATATATTCCTCTTATTTATTTAATAATGCAATACTATTAAGTCCTACCTATAAATGTAGGCTCCAATCAATCTCTGATAAACACTATATTCATTTAAATAAAAGTACATCGAACATATATTATGTCATATTTCAATAAAACAATTGGTATTTAAATTAAATACTACCAAGAAAAAGAAGAAAACAAGAATGTTTAAAAAATAAAAGAAACATTATGAAAAAAAACAAATTCCATTAAACCTCCAGAGTTATTCAAGCGAAAATATCACATTCTAACGAAGACAATAACACCAAACATTAAAATGGAAACTTTTATCAAATAAAATACAATTCAGTCGTGCGTACGGTTGGGGCAAAAATGCGGTCGGTAAAAGTAGATACATTCCCTTTACTCCTTGCTTCCGTTCATGCGCAGGTGAAAATATTACGTAGAGGTGTAAACGAGCTCCGGCAAGGCCTTTATTGCCGTCGTTAAGTTAAAATTTTCTCTCTTGAATAGCAAAGCGAATGTGAGACATAAACACGGCCATTTATGTTATTTGCAAAACGTTGCTATGTTCGGATAAATATAATGAACTAGCTACGCACCTCGGTTTCGCACGGGTGCAGTATTAAATTTGTTTGTTTCACTTTTAAATTTTGGTAAGGCTGCTATTTATGCACCCTTCACCTCCGCACCCTTCGTACTATACTAACACGGTCAGTGGCATCTAAAATAGAAATTCTCGTATCGCGGTGTTTGCTACCAAACTCCTCCGAAACGGCTGGACCAATTTTTATGAAATTTTGTGTCAATATCGGGTAGGGATGAGAATCGAATTCATACTCCTAAATGATAAAGGTGATCCACCCCTAAATATTTAATTTAAAATGGCTAAACAACGTTTGCCGAGTCAGCTAGTTGTTATATAATTTTTCGTTGTTCTTCTTAACAGAAAGAGATTTCAAACAATGTTTCATTGTTTAGAAATATCGTGTAACAAAACACAATTTAACTATTTGCACAAAACAGTAACTGAATGTTTCAAAGCACATTCAATTTAGGGAGTCAACAAGAGTTTACCGTTTAAGAATAATAAAATTGTTTCATTGGGTACATTCAGGTCAACAAACGTCAGTTGAACAAAACAAGCAGGCAATAGAAAAGATTTCCCACAGGAGTGCTATATTAGGAGTTTCCATAGAGGAAATATACATAAATGGTCTTAAAAGGAAGGGGTGTATGGGGATATTTTATGAGTGAGTGACATAGCAGCTAGGTAATATTTACCTTCTGACCGAGAAACATTAATACTTATAAAATAATTTACACATTCTATTACACAATTATTGGCATTAGTATATTTGAAAATCCAGTTTAAGAATATTTTTACCATTCCATTTGTCGCTAAGCAGACCGGTTTCTTGCGTGTTTATACAGTGGTTATGGTAATAATAATAACAGTAGTATATAGTTTGTCTACTAAATATTAAATATTTTCTGTGATTGTAGCAATAGATATCTAACAAAGAATTTTCTCAATCTGGTTTCGACTGTAAATAAAATTTACTGTGTCAAATTGCTTTAAAATTTTCCAGAGCGAATCAATTTTATCAATAACTGATATTATCTGAATTCAGATATCTTCTCTATCTGTACGGCTGTCAATTTTTGCGAATGCAATTCATACAACTAATGGAAAGTAAATTATGTCTGAGAGAGATAATTACTGACTTTTGTGTGTCTTAGGATTGAATTTGTAATATTTGAAATAATTGTGTGGCGACTTCCACATATAGCGCAACAGAAATATACTACAGCGCCATCTACCGATACACTGAACTATGGAGTAACGAAGGAAACTAAGAAACTACCAATCCTAAATCGCGCAGTGAAAGATCTCGCGCCGATAATCATATATACAACATCCCAACATCAACCATTGGGCAGTTGTCCCGCCAGGCATGATCACCTCGCCTGGTCGGAGGATCCTCCCTTTGTGTTGATGGGACATGACACGCCTGTCCCCCACAATAGTATCGTTAAATTTGCCTTACTGATCGAATAGTGCTTAAATACCGTATTCTTTTCAAATATTTTGTAGCGTTAGGCGCTCATAGCCCAGTTACACTCGGTGATTAGAAACAATCACCGAGGGTAAGCAACGATGGCCCGCTCAGTACCTGGATGGGTGAGCACTGGTGGCATGATACCATGAGCGTCTCCGTGATTTGGAGATCACGTTAAGCAGTCGGTCCCGGTTGTTATCCTAGGATAACAGTCGTGAAGCTTAGTTGGAGGCCTTTGGACGGCTTAAAAACGTCCAACGGCAAGATTGCGTAGCCAACACGTAGTCTTGCCAGTCCCCAACCAGCACTCGGCCAGCCTGGGGACGTATGGCCTTAACCCTCTCCTGAGAGGAGATCCGAGCCCAGCAGTGGGGCCCAGTTATGGGTTGTGTTGATGATTCTGTAGCGTTAAGGCCACTAAATATTTGTTAGAATGAATCATTCCGCCTACTACATTTAGATATGACTCCAATGTTGCTACGTTTCTTATTCTGAGGCTCGACTGCTCGGTTACTACAACGGACAAACGAGCAGACAGTTCACCTAATAGTAGTTAGAAAGACTGAGAATTCGCTGAATAAAACACTACATAACCCGCACTGAGGCAGTACATAAAAATACAAAACAACATTATGCTTCATTTATCAGTTTTTTAAAATGTAAGTATACGGTTTAACTGGTTCATACTCATTAGATATGCTAGACGAATCTTCATTTACACAACAATTAGAAATAAATACATCAATAGGTTTTAGTTAAATTCCACAATTTACTTAAAGTGTACTCTTAGTTATTATAATAGTGATGAATAACAACTCTAAATAATCCTTAATTAACTTTATACCGCACCGAGCTTCAGAGAACTTGTGTAATTAAGCCTTAAAAGTACTTTTCTTACACATATATTGTTTCAAAGATTGTTAATTACAGGGTTAAACATTAAACGGGTATATACGACTTATTAAATTTCACTTAATTTATCCAAATTTACTTTCTCTGTGAGACTGAACTCCGCGGTCCAAACAAGCTAAACTTAAAACTTCATATTAACAATGTAATGCATAGAAAAAAAACAATTAATTTTTATTGTAAAATTAAGTTAGTGATAGTTGAAACCAACTTAGTGGCACATAAGTATACGAGGTTTGAATTTTTTTATATATTTTGAACCACTGACAAGGAATATACTTTACGAGCTAGTTTTATTACAAAAAATAAAATCTTTATCTCTTGTGCTGGGATCTATGGGAGATCACAACATGGACATTACAAAAAGAAAAATTATTGCAAACAACGGCAAAGTGATAACAATTAACTGTACAAAAAATTGTAAATTAGTGGCAGTCACACATACAGGCCGATGATGATGATGACACATACAACATACGGACACACATCCACGCACGCAAACACACATACACACAAGCATACACACAAAATATTCATTTATATTTTAAGAGCAGTTAGGTATCTCAATAATTAAAGATTGTTCAATATTAAAGCCTAAACATTTTTTTTTATTAAACCAAACTGTTAGAGAAATGAGTATGGTGACCACCACTCTTGGATTCTGCTTATGCTTTTCATCCGGCAGAGTAGAGTCATTTTGGCTGGGTCACACATAAAAAAAAAAGATGTCTATGTCCCCGAAGGCACTGCAATAGCGTCATACTCGGGAGTTCGAACATTTGTTCGGGATCGTGGAACCCTAAATAGGCAAGGGTATCGTGGGATTCTATTTTGAACATTTAAGCCAAATTTTCTGAAGAGGTCTGCACAGTCACATACTCTTCTCAACTTACTCAAAAGGGTTATGGTAAGTATATAATCCTACTATAAATAGATATAAAATCATTTTAAGTTAATCTTTACTTAACCCGTTCTATACACATTCCACTATCGTGAAATACGGTAGAATGTACCCAGCGACGGAAATACTTTGTGATGCGAAATTTTAAATTTTGTGCTTGCTTTAGTGACATTTTTGAAAAGGCAAAGGAATAGCGTGCCACTCTTAGCTCTCACTTTAATGTAGCAAGTACATGTTCCTGCTGTGAGTATTTCTAAATTTATGTGAAGTTGATAATTTACTCACCTTTACGTTAAGTTTTTTAAGCTATTGCATAGCTTTTATCGCGGGCTTTGAGGCCTTTGAGTACGGCGACCGAATCAAGAAATTCCATCACGTAACGAAAATAAAACCTGACACCCGAAGCTCGCACGGATCGAGACGGGCTGCTCCGAACGACAAATCAATGAATCTGTCTGTCTCTGTCACGGGGTCTCTGGTCTCTCACTCACCAACGAAACACGACATCACGAACGCTGTCATTAACCCCCGACCAAAAAGAGGGGTGTTATAAGTTTCACATGTCTGTCTGTCTGTGGCACCGTAGCTCCCGAACGGATGAAGCGATTTCAATTTAGTTTTTCTTGTATGAAAGGTGAGTTACGACCAATTTTCATGAAACATGTCTAAGAACACTCGCAGTGTTCTTAGACATGTTTCATGAAAATTGGTTGTGCCGTTTAAAAGTTATGGGGGTGAAAGTGGGGAAGAGTAACCGAATGTCTGCAAGAATATCATCGTTTTTTTTTTGTTAAAATTGGTATACTATTATTATACCTTATATTAGCTTATTACAAGGTAGCTTTTGTATAAATCAAATGCAAATTTAATCAAACTTAAAAGTCGAAAGCCAAGTCTTTAACACATCTTAAAAGTAGTAATGGCATTGCAGTAGCAATAGAATTGATGTGGCGTTTGCGTAGCATATCCTATACTTAATATATAAAGCTGAAGAGTTTGTTTGTTAGCTTGAACGTGTTTATCTTAGGAAGTACTTGTCCGATTTGAAGAATTATTTTAGTGTTAGATATCCCATTTATCGAGAAAGGCAATAAGCTATATATCATCATGCTCAGACTAATAATAGCGAAACACCAATGAAGAATGCTACAAAAACGGGGGAAAATTAATATTAGGCATGACCAGAATGGTGTGTCTAAGTAATGTATAATATAACATAAAATATGCTTCGCTACATAAACTTTTTGTTGTTGTTGTAATTTTAAATGTCGATGAAAGTGCACATTATTTGTTAAATCTAAGGAATCTATACTAGTATTATAAATGCGAAAATATGTCTGTCTGTTATGCTTTCATGGCTAAACCGCTGCATCGATTTCAATGAAATTTGGCATAGAGAATCTTTGTTTCTTGAAGAAGGACATATGCTACTTTCTATCGTGATAACCAACATACACGCGGGCTGAGCAGCGGACAAAAGCTAGTATCAAATAAATTAATTTTACGACTATGAGCAATGATAGTACTTAATAATTTGCAAAGATGCTGGTTGACGTCATTTCCTCAAAAGGATCCCTTCATGCAATTCACATATTATTTTATTTACCATTGTTCGTTAATAACTTGGGTGTAATATCGTCAAAAAAAAACGATTATCAAGCATTCCATTTCCTTTTTTCTTTTCAGTTCCGCAAGTCTCTTCCGCAGACGGATATTAGCAAGTGGAACAATGGCATTGAGGATGAATATGCAGAGGAGCAATGTATGAGTATTTACATTTATTGTATGAGGAGTTTGGTAAAGTTTTATTATACTAAAAGCTTACAAAACTTATAGTATAGGTAAGCCATTTTGCCAATTCTCTAATTAGGTATTGCCTGCAAACCGTTTAATAGAAGTGTTTAGTATTATTCAAGCCAATTATGAAATTTTACAAATAAACAGATGTTTTGAGTTAGATAATTAGTATACAGTAAGAAAATGAAGGATTATACGTACACAAAAGTGTTAAAAACTGCTAATGCCACTCATAACTAACCCTATTCTCTAACGAATCCTTCACTGGCAGATTTTGTCCCTAAATAATTATAATTTACTAGTACTGAGTCCCGCGGTGCTACCCGCGGTTATTGTCGTAGCGCAGGTATCGCCGCGGGGCGAAGTTAATAAAAAAGTAGCCTAAGTTACTCCTCATATTATCAGCTACCTATAAGTGAAAGTCCCGTTAAAATCGGTCCAGCCATTCCAGAGATTAGCCGGAACAAACAGGCAGACAGACAGACCGACATACAGACGGACAAAAATATTTAAACAATGTTATTTTGGTATATATACCGTGTATACATACATACGCATTTAGTAAAAAAAAGGTTATTACCCGACTACGGCAAAGCTACAGGAGGGTTATGATTTTGACATTCTATGTATGTATGTATGTATGTTCATTTGTTCCCTCATAGCTCCTTAACTACTTATTAGAACTGGACAATTGAGGTATCGTTAGAAGCGTATTGATTGTCCGCTGGTTATAGGCTATATGACGTGTCACTGAAACTAATGTAGCGTCCTCTAGCCGACATATAGTACTGTATTAAAAAAATAAATTTGAGATAAACATGTCGTGTTTGATATCATTGGAAAGGGCGTTACTTGTACATTTCAAATATATATATATTATGTAATAATAACGGTACCAAAACATTTTAAATGAAAAAAAAGTAAAAACTAAAACCCAACTACGACAAAAAACGACGCTGAAAAAGTATAAAACAAGTTTGAAAAGCCGTAGTCACACGTTGTTAAAGTGTTATGGTGCGTTTTGATGTAACGTGTGACTACGGCTTTTCAAACTTGTTTTATACTTTTTTACTTTTTTTTAGTATTACAAACAGACACTCAAATTTTATTTATTTGTGATGTATAGATATACATTGATGAAATGCGGGTATAAATGTGACGTCAGTACCTACCAAAGCCATTTATAACATCTAGACTAAAGGCCCGTGTCGAAAATTTATGGGTCCTGTGAACCACCAGATTTTTTTACCTAATAAAATGTGACTCTACTCTGTCTGATGGAAAACATGAACCACCAGTGCGAATGCAGACACTGCAACAATGCAGCATGATGACCCACACTATGGCGGCTTATTGAGATACTTCTTCATCATTGAGTCTCCGGTCTCGCACTGACCAACTATGTAAATACGACGAACGAACGAATGCTGTCATTTCAGGTTGTTCTTCTATGAGAGGGTAGTACCGCCCCGGTCGAACAGGCCCGTTCGTGCTGAAATCAGCGTAGCTCTACTGCCTGAAACACATTTGTGCATATGCTCATTCCATAAGCTTAAAATTAGTAAACGTTATAAATCTGGTTGCAGAAATATATATTTTTTACCCACAATGTTTTTTTTTCGTGTTTGACCCTGCCAAAATGACTCTACTCTGCCTGATGGAAAGCATAAGCAGAATCCGAGAGTGGTGGTCACCATACTCACTGCGAATGCAGACAATGCAGCATGGTGACCCACACCATGGCGGCCTAGTGATGCTTCTGCATCGTTGGGCCTCCTGTCTCGCACTCACCAACGAAACACGACAGCACGAACGCTGTCATTTTACGTTGATTTTCTGTGCGAGGGTAGTACCGCCCCGGTCGAGCCGGCCGAACCGTGCTGAAATCAGCGTGGCTCCAATACCTACCTAAAAGTATTATACAAAAGTCAATACGCACTGTGTTTTTAATTATTTACAATAAATATTTTATTATCTTCATACAGAATAACCGTAGTTGTAATTTTAAACTAAATTCTTCAACCAGTATTTGCTTCTATTATTTAGAGTTTGAAACTAACATAACAACGCATAGTTAGGTTTAGTTTCCACAAGAAACACACTACTACAGTAAACCGCAAGCGAGCTAAGCGAAGCGTTGATCATACTTGTCTTGGTGATAATCTTGACTTACACCACTATATTGTTTTGTTTCCTGTTGTACCGTAGTCTTTCATAAAAGTATAGATGAAAAAGATAGAGACAAAAAAAAAATACACAAGGGAATATATTAAAATTTAAACAAAAATACAGAAAAGAAACTAGAAAGATCAATTGGTTTTATTGTTATTGTTCAGCTTCTTGTATCGTAGGAGCTGACTAAGAAAGTAAACTACACCGAATAGTAGCAGTGCAAAGATAAGGAAGAAGGAACTTTACTAGGTATATTAATTGTGTATATGACTTCCATGTATATATTTAGTTAACGATACCTGACGAAGTGTAAAATATTCAAGTAACTATAATATCTCTACTACATTAACAGAAACCGAACTGAAATATATTCAGATCAAATCGACGTATAAAGTCAATATCCAATACCATCGACTATCAATTGAAGCGCCACAGTGCTCCAATAACCGAACAATCTATTCCGTAGCGTATTTAACGTTTAACTGTCGATAGTTCCTATTTCACTGCAAATAGACAGACATGATCATTCGCCGACACCTTATCGTCAGCTAGTTAGGCGTTTCGTTGATTGTTAGATTGAGTTATAAATCTTCACCGGCACGCGATCCATCCCTTCGAACGTGCTTATAGCGAGACTGTAAGCACCTTACATTATGAATAAGTAAGATTAAAGAAGCCCTTTTTACAGTAACGAAGTTCAATTATTAATACAGGAACTTTTATTAGCCGAGGATTTACGTTTTGATATCATTTTTTCAGATAAATAAAAGAAAATATTTTCAAATGATTTACGGTAGTATTCTCGTATTATGTTTTTTTACTATTTTTAGTGAGATCGCAATAAATTGAAGCATGTAATCTATTAAAAGATCTTCAAGTAATTCCAGCAGATTAATATTATATTATTAAAAATATTAAGAAGTATTTGAAAGTAAAAGAGAAGTTCTCAATTTTATTTCATACTGAATTCCTTTATTTTTTAGATACCAAGGTCTTAAAAAAAAATTGTGTGTGTAAAAGCTACTTAAAGGTTATTGACGCAGGTTTATGTAAATATGGATTATGTAAATATGGTACCTACCAAAACCATTCCATTATCTTTAAATCCATTAGTTTTAAACTAGCATAGGTACATATAAAAATGGACGATCATCATGTTTAACCTTGGACGCTTTAAAAACCTTTTATTTGTCAGTGTTGAAAATAACGACTATTTAGCCGATTTGTATTTCATTCCGGCGTCAGATGTTGAGTATTTAGTTTATATTTAATTAGTGTTTGTCCATGGAAAAGTCGTGTTAAATTATTATAATAATAATAAATTAATCTGGCGGCACGGTCGTGCCCCCGCCAAGACGAGCCAAGCGAAGCGCAAGGGCACTACCTACCTTTTCTCGAAGTGTTTCGTCGTTTTTTGAACCCTCATGACTTTGGTTCCCGATATACCAGATCGTTCAAACTCTCAGGATATTATGTTACTAATAGACTAATGAAACAAACAAAGTTTCAATTGCATAGCTCTAATACTTTAGATTTTATTGATACCTAAAAATCACCGATTTTGTCACTGACACACTGATGATCATCAAAACTGTTAGGGTACTTCCTGAAGTGCTAGAAAGCTGTACAAGAAATACAGCCCAAACAGCCGGAAACGGCAAAGCCATACATTTTTACTGAGATGTAGAGTTTATGAAGTTAGGGTTGGTAGAGTTAGGGTGTGTAGATTCAGAACCTTGGCTCTACATGAGATCTGATATCTTTTTCACAGGGTAAGTCATATGCAGTCGTCTTGGCAACATTTTATATGAAAATGTTTTTGGTGGGATAAATAAATATTTCGGACATCTAACACACAACGCCATCTAGTCCCAAGCTAAGCAGAGCTTGTGTTATGGGTACTAAACAACTGATACAAATACATATACACTTTTTTTTGTAAATACATACATATTATACATAGAAAACACCCAAACTCCGAAACAAATATCTGTAGATCATACAAACACTTGGTCAGACCCGGGATCCGAACCCAAGACCTCATGAACAGCAGTCGCACACGCCAACCGCGAGACCAACGAGGCAGTCTTAGGTTATAGGTATAGGTTTGAAGTCGGTGCCAAGCCAAATGTAATAGAAGGTACCACACTCGCTATATTTAGTATCTTTCGAGACGACCGTCAACGACGTCAGCCCGCGCGAGTCTGCTCGCTTGGGTTGTTTTGTTCTACACGAAGAGCAGCTATCCCGCTCAGTGTCACGCGTGGCGAGTGTGTACCTACTATTAAATTTTGGCTTGGCACCGACTTCAAACCTATGAATAGGCAGCACATACAAATAATAGTGTTCAATCAATATTAAAGGTTTGCATATAAGGTGTATTTAATGAAATCCTTATTAAGTTATTTTATACTTTTTAGTTTTTTAAACTAAGTTTTTTTTTTTTTTTCGCTTTTTAGTCTTTCTAGGCAGGGAGATTTCTTTTGATGTTTTTTTAAGTCTGTTTAATAGCTTTGCATGACTACTTAATAGAGCAGTATCTTAAAGTTTCATCTATCTTCTTATCTCACCTGTCAGATCACCTAAACAACTTGAAAGAATACAATTAAGGCTCTATACGTGTATATGGTACAACTATAGATGTATAGATACGTATGAAATTGAAAGAATTATCCTCCAACTCCTAACTGTTGAGAAGTTGTATCTTCCATCACCAGTTCACCTAAATAACTTGAAAGAATACGAGTAACGGTAACATACGTACACATGACATTTAAAAATTTATCTTCCAACTCCCAACCGTTAAGGAGTTGTATCTCCCATCATCAGCTCATCATCATGAAATAATGACTACCAGGAGTAAATACTGCAATAACTTAGAAAATATATGAAAAACATAGTACGTGCCTAACAAATTTGAGGGTTTCCTTCGATTTCTTTGGGATTCCATCACCAGATCCTGACATAGTGGCAATACAAAAAAAAAATTAACATCGGTCTATAATTGACGGAGTAATCTGTGTATATACATAAAAAAAAACATTCAAATTGAGAACCTCCTCCTTTTGGAAGTCGGTTAAAAACAAGAACACTAACGATCACCCTATAAATCACCTTAAATCAAGCCATTCTAAAGGTCACGAAAACCATTCTAAGCTATCTTGTCCTTACTACAAGCTGCATTCCCAGATAATAGAAATAGATAGAAGAAATTCTTTATAACAAAAAAAAAAGCGATGAATCTCTTCCTTTTGGAAGTTGGTTAAAAACGGTATTTACATAAGCTCTTAAGAATCCTTGTACAATCCGGCTCTTTTGTAAAATCCGTTCTAAACTTACATTTGCTACCTATAAAAACTTCGTTTACAAATTTTAGATCCATTTGATAAAAACTATGGACTTCTATATAATATAAAGTTTCGAGAGTTTTTCAATACCATTAAAACTAAATATATCACAAATTCCATTGCTAACTTTTATATGTACATGTAATTATGTCTATACAGAATCCCTAATAATACGTAGGTAAAATATGATTGAAGTTTATAGTTATTCAAATAAAGATCAGACAACATTGATTTTAACGGTGTTAAAATTTTAATGAAAATGTTAACGTTTATTGTCTAACATTTATTACCGATAGTAAAATTGGAAACTGAACTACTTTAAAACAAACAAAAAATCGAAATTGCGTTACGATTCGATGTCGAAAGTATCTTTACGTAAAAGCGAGTGCTTGAAATAAAAATAAATAATGTCTTCTTATCCTCTAACATTCCGATTTTTAAGCTATTGCATAGCTTTTATCTCGGGCTTTGAGGCCTTTGAGCGCGGCGACCGAATCAAGACATTCCGTAACGTAACGAAAATAAAACCTGACACCCGAAGCTCGCACGGATCGAGACGAACTGCTCCGAACAACGAATCAACGAATCAGCAGACAGAGAAAGACAGATTCCAGAGATGAAACAGTGATCAGATAAATTAAAATGAGTACCTACTATAAATAGTAATAATACTAGAGGTTGACCAAATATCTGTGTATGTGCAAAAATGTTAATTTGATATGTTACTACTTGTTACCAATTCTTGCTACTGACTACTGTCACTTTATGAGTCTGGTAATAGAGTAATATTCTATTATATTCAGTTGCCCATCATTGTGACATATTAATACTAGACAATTTTGTACGGGTTGTGAGTATGATTTTATTAAAGTATTTGAGATGGACCCTCAATTATTTTTAGAACATTTTTTATTCTTTACATTTTATTAACAATTGTATTTAGCAATATCATGAACAAATAAATAAAATTTTAACAAAAACAAAACGATATCAAGAATTGGACCAATGATGAGACCACACGGAAAGCACCACCTTTCAATTAATAAAAGAATCATCAATATCGGTTCACCCAGTCGAAAGTTCTGAGGTAACAAACATAAAAAAAACAGTCGGATTGAGAACCTCCTCCTTTTTTGAAGTCGGTTAAAAATAGTTGCCGTACTGGATTAAATGACCTTACAGCCTTAAAAATCAAATATATGATTAAGGTAACTATTGATATACGTTTAAATGAACAATAAGTTTTTGACGGCATTTTTCATAATAGTACTTTAGAGTGCTAAATAATGTTTTGAAACCGATGCCGTACTTTTTCGAATCACCCCTCGGACCACTGATGGGGAGAGGGTTGCAACTCTCGATTTTTCTCCCTTGTCGCATGATTTTTGTACAGCGTGTAATGGATTAGAAGAGGTATTGAAATTGTATGGAACCGGTGCCGTACAAAATCAAATGACCAAATTTACCTACATTGTAACCCCTGAACTTGTCAGGTGGAAACTCACCGGTTTTGACTCAGGATAGAAGATGATACCTCAGGGCGCCGTAAGAAATTTAGATAAAATTTTATAGTGAGGGTGCGGAGGGTCCAAGGAAGACTTCAAAGAGACAACGTACAACTTAAATAAACTTTTATTCAAATTCCTGCTATCCTTACATATAAATTTAAGTAATTTAATTAATTTAATAAATTGACAAATAATCTTAAGAGGTAGTCTTAAAAATAAAAAATAAAATTATACAGTCTTTTCTTTCACTCTTTAAGCCTGTAGACTGGTCTGCACAGGATAGCCACCCTCTGGTCACCTCTCTGACTCACGGTAGTCAGCCGTAGACTCTCTCCAGCTCAAGGTAGCTTAAAGAGACGTCCACCAGTGATCCAACTTGTGGGTGCTAGGTAAAAAAGTAATAATTAATTTCTATATATATACAATATGAACTTCCCTCAAGGTAGGGCAGATAGGTCTTGAGGAGTGAGCCGTGAGCTGCCAATCGTCAACCGTACTCAGCACAAATCTTGAACCACAAGACAGGCAAGATGTAGGATTCTTTCTGCGGAATCTAACGACCCTATAAACAAAATTAAATAGCCTGAGAACATATTCTACATACAATAAGATAATAAGGAAAAACCTTTTTGAGGTTAACTTACCACAGACAGTGGGACTTGAACACTCACAAACACTTCCAACAAGAATATTAATGTATACTGTAAGCAAAGCTTCCTCAGAGTTAACGAGAGAAGGTTTAAGAAATAATAAGAAATATGCAATACACCCTGCTATATAGACAATCGATCGAACATTCTAGATGATTCTCCTACTACATTTCGGGATGTGAGAACAGGACGTACAACTTCCATACTCCTTGCTTATTTGAGATCAAATTTAAGAAGTAATGAGAATCGTATGATACACATATGATAATGTCTCAGTATTTCTAAGCGTCATTATGTCAACTAAATATCCTTCATAAAATACGCCCCCTAGTGCCACCTAGGTGTACCAACAGCCCGATACTTCGATCGTGCACATCATCCAATTGTAGTTCTAACTACAATGAACGAGAGGGCGCTGAAACAAAATTTGTTAAACATTGAATACTAAAAAAACGATGTTACAACATCTCACCGAAAAATAAAAAGAAGTCGACTTTGTGGCGCACTATTTTTGTACGACACCACAAGTTTTATTATTATTTGTCATGGATCTATCGATAGTAAGAATGCCGTACAAAAATATATAATTAAAATGTACTCCCTTAACCGGTGCTTTTGAATTCTCACCTGCACTCAGTTGGACAGCTTACGTAAAGTGACGGCATAGTGTTGAATGTTATTATTTTAAGATACAGGGGATCTTTCGAAACAGGTCTCCTGGTGGTTCAAATGACCCATCAATTTTTGACATGGGCCTGTAGTCTATAAGTGAGGGCCTGAGGATGATAGGTGAGGACATCTGTCACCCTAGCAGAAGCAGGCAGTACGTGCTTTTGGAGAAGAAAAGGAACATCGAAATTCCTACACAGGGGGTACTTATAAGCCATGCCAGCCATAACATTTATTTTCTAGGGTACACCTGGTTCTCGGGTGGAAACGCGGACGCGGCGGATCGCAGCGTCCGCGCCCCTGGGGAGGGTGACGGGAACATAGGGGTTCCCATACTGATGGGGGCTACTTACGAACACGTGGGTGGCCCGAGATACGTCGGGGTTCCAGCGTTTTCCTTGCTAGGGTGCACCTGGTTCCCCGGCTCTTAGTACCCGAGACGGCGTGCGGTTTTAGTCGGTTCGAGTCCGACATACCACCAGGAGGTGGTATCCGAATGGATTTCCGCACGAGAGAAAAAAAAAAAAAGGGTACACCTGGTTCCCCGGTTACTGATACCCGTGACAGGCGAGTGGTTTCTGGTGGGCTCGGTTTCCACATAACAACTGGAGGATGGTATTCGAGGTAATTTCCTCACAAACAATATAAAAATGCAGTAGTCTTATATTAGGAATGCCTAAACTGTATGATTGCAGTGCATTTTCAATATCCATCAACGTGCATTCCTTCAGCGTAGAAAATACCGATAAACAAGACTAAAAAAACTTTAACTGAGGTCAATATCATATAGAGCACTTTCCGTGTCATTGATGTTGAATTCTTTCAAATAAACAGTATTTTACAACATAAAAGAGGTTTTAAGCTCTAAGGTTTAAAAGCAACACTCTTTATTGATACTTTTGATACAACATCTTTTCATGTTTTTTTAACCGACTTCAAAAAAAGGAGGAGGTTTCCTAATTCGACCGTATATATTTTTATTTATTTTTATGTGTGTTCATGGATTACTTCGTCGTTTATGAACCGATTTTGATGAT
This sequence comes from Diaphora mendica, assembly GCA_949125395.1. Taxonomy (NCBI): domain Eukaryota; kingdom Metazoa; phylum Arthropoda; class Insecta; order Lepidoptera; family Erebidae; genus Diaphora; species Diaphora mendica. Next base: position 16,332,146 of record OX421319.1, on the reverse strand, counting down.
TCTTTTTTTAATGGAAAGGAAATATCCCAACGGTGGTACCATGATAAGGACACTAAGATCTGATGAAAGAATCCATTGGATGGAAGGTCATTGAAATCGGTGCAGCGATTTAGCCGTCAAATTATCACAAATAGACAGACAGACAAAGTTACTTTTGAATTTATAATATTTGGATGATGCAATCCTGTTGGTTGGTCACTTTTTAAATTGAAATTGAGCTTTATCGATTGGACAAATTCTTTTTTGTATGTTCATAAGAGTTCTAATATGGTTTCTACTAGCGAAACATTGTGAAAATTTATAAAAAATAAACATGCAATATAGGGTTGATTGTACCCCTTACTCTTAAAAGTACAAACATTAAAATAAAATATGCATTTCATCAAGTTCTTGTTTTATTGAAGTGTCAAGTAACCTAGTTACATCGAATAGGAAGAATTTTGAATACTTTATAAGAACACTATAAAGCCAGTATTATTACAATCAAAATTCTCTAGAATAAACAAATGAACTCAAAATATATCAATTAAAATGAAAAATAGTATGAATATGTATACTAAGTACTGAAGTAAACATGTAAAAATATATTTACAATAAACCTAAGCCTAGTACACATCTACCATGTGCCACACGCTGCAATCGTTTAGTTAAGATGTCAGCGGGCATATCACTTGATTTGATATATTTTAAGTTTACCGAATTATTACTAATCTTTTCTCTAATAAAGTGATATTTGGTATTTGTTTTATTATTCAAGGCACGGTGAGGGCATCTATTCTTTATAGCCATTCGAACAGCATCTTCCCAAAAAACTTTAGAAAGATCGCTTTCAGCTATAAGAGAGCGTGCCTTTTCTACAGTTGATCGATTAGTGTGCTCGGCAACACCATTCTGCTGAGGGCTATATGATACCGTAGTTTGATGATTAATACTAAGATCTAAGATAACTTGAGAATTCACTGTTGACGAATTCCTTTCCTGCATTTTAAACTTCCACGTACTATACCCTTCTCTATTATGTAGAGTGAACATTGGAATGGAGGAACTAAGCATACCTCGCTCATTTGTGTCTCCATTTGGGTTCGCTATCTCAGAAAAGTATGCGAAGAACTATTATGTTTCGTTCCCAAAAAATAAAATCACACAAATATCACTTCAACATATCATTGACTTCAACGAATTATTATGAAAACACGCATTACTTTTCTTTTATAAACAAATACTAGAGAATCATATTTTCATATTTTGTTTCATTAAATCGTGCATATGCTTGCTGCTAGTTTTCGATTTTTTAGGATATTCCTCCTTAAGTGCAGTGAAGTGTGGAAAAATGTGTCACAAACTGGTTAAAAATTCACACGCCGCTACACGAAATTGTATAAAAAGCTGATAAAAACTGTCAGCATGTACAGCTCCTAAAAATTGGGCAATTTGTTAATAATTTTGTGAAATTATTTAACTACGTGTGGAAGGATAAATAAAAATTACATGGGAGATAATTTTTTGTAATATAATATACAATAAAGAAAAATAATGGTGTTAATGACTATAGATGTCTCTTATCTAACGAATAACATAAGCAGGTTCTTAAATGAGTTATATTTTTAATGGTTGTTACCTTAGAAATCCGTCAGCTTTGAACTAACTTTGACATTCATTTACGAAGATATATTTATCATTCGGTTCCATAAAACTTTGGAGAAACAAACCACTCGTATGGGCTGAAAATTAAGAAGAGAATTATTATTATTATTATGTAGGTGCATGCAAAGTTTAAGGAGTCACCTCGCAGTGAATAAGTAATGTGTGTTCGATCTACGTGGGACAACACTGTATGATCTATAAAAAATCGGTCTGAGACTGGGTATTCTCTGCGTTCAGTTTCCTACAATGGGTAAAGTCCCCCAGTGTAAGGGATATACCACTAGCGGGACAGTCATCTTCAAAGAATAAAGGGTCTATGATAATATTAAATCTTATTGGAAAGTAACCCTAGGTCAGGATTGCAAAACGATTTCAGTGACTTCATCGTTTTCGTATTCATATTTCATAAAATTTTGTTACAAGTATAATTAAAATATTTCGATATTCATTGCAAAGACTAAGACATCAAATAGTTGTCAAATATTGTTTAATTTTTTTGTTTGTTAAAAAGATCCCTTAGGGGATCAGTGGGGACAAAAAATCCAGATAAATAGTTCAGTCTATTTAAACGAGGGATCCTATTAGACGGAGCTTTAAAATGGTTAACTATTACAAGACCTGATAGGTGTCAAAAAGTCATTGATTGAAAAGGTATTTCTTGCATTTATAACAAGTATAAGTTACAAATGCCCTTTCATTTTTTAGCTGTAATCATTCAAAAGAATTGCACGATATATCAATGTAAAAAAATAATTGATTAATAAAATGAAATTGGCCTACCATGCAGCGCAACCAAACTTTATTTGCTTACATTTTTATATAGAAGTATGTTTTATACCCTGTAGGCTGACTTTATTGATGTATTCGATGCAGTTGCAATATTTCACAATTCTGTTACGCACACAGTATTACAGCTGCGAGTAGTTTTGCAACTTCACTGCAAATGTGTTCGATTGTGCGAATGGGACTCTAGGGTGCTGTTCATCTAGATTGGACACTCGATATCTATGCGGGTATCAATTGCTCGCAAAAACGTACTGTAGAATATTCTAACTCGGATTCACAGTAAATTATATATTTTTAATCGACTGCCAGATAATATCTTCTGTAAGTTTCCAACTAAGAGTATTCCCAAGAAATATCACAAGGGATGGAAAGATTTTATTTTGATTATATTATGTTGAGAGTTTTCTACAGATTTATGCAAGCAGTGATATTGTTACATGAAATTTTTAAAAGCAAAATGTCGTTTGTAAAATAGTAAATGTTTGTGAAAATAACAAAAGTAATACCATGTTACTTTACGACTGTTCGAACTGTGCCAATGCAAGACACAACTTAGGTAAATACCTGCAGTGTTAACATTGTTGACCCAGTTTTTAAGTTTTCTACTAGGCCAAACAAACAAAACCGTATTCTATATACTGCAACGGCTAAAGATAAAATCATGTTGTCAACAATTATTGAAATCAAAGCTGGTTTCAAAACTTGCATTTTTTTTTCAAACAAATCCTGGCTTTATCACAGCAGTTGATAGGTTACGTTAATATTTATGATTACTTTAAATATGATTTGGAGTGTGTCAAAATAAGTCTTATAACCTCCTTTATAAACTAATGTATTTGATGTTACATTCTTACGCAATTTAAACCAACACACAAAAATTTTCGCGTTAATATAAATAAGCGTTAAGATGGTCACTGATAAGTCAAAATGTCTTTTTTCATATCACAAAAAGGGATTCTTAACAAAGTGAAAGTTTCCTAACAATCAATCTCACCTTTACAGTAAATCCAGTGACTAATCTCATAGAATTCACCTCCTTTAATTATAATTTTCAAATTACATAACTTCCGAAGTTCACGATAAGCTTTAGCAACAGGCTAAAGGAATTTCACTCATGCGTTAAGGGCCGCATTCCAGAGAGAAACTTAGCTATCGCTTGGTACACTTGTATAGGTATTACATCTAACGCTGTCGTGGTCAATCATTCCCCTTGTTAGAGCTTCAACAATACTCTATAACTTCGGTTTAGGTTGAGTGCTAGACACTTTGCAGGTATATAATCCATACGGTTCAATAATACAGTCACTATGATTCTTTAGAAAATAAGCCATGATAAAGTAACGGATGTCCTTAAGGGCAAAAGGTCGAAGATTTTGAGAGTGAACCCTAATAATTTAACATATTCCTTTCAGAGATTGTCTACAATACTTTAAAAGTATAATCATATTCAGAGTACCGTTAGAAAAAAAAAGTAAAATAAAAAGGTTACATTATGAAAAAATAAATGGCTACATTATTTTTTCTCAATCTTCAAATCACAATGACACTTATGGTGTTTAAATGTAAGGTTACAGATTGGAAAGATAAGATCTGGAATAAAATCAGTAAACACATCAACAGTAAAATATCATCAGTCGCACGTCTAATTATTATTCTTTTAAAGACCACTTCCACATTAGGAATATACATCCTTTGTCGCGTGGGACTTTAGAACATATTTGTTACGGACACAAAAAACACCCAGACTCTGGACAACAATTTGTATATCACACAAATTGTTTGGACATTAAACACACCACGCTATCTAGTCCCAAGCTAAGCTTGGCTTGTGTTATGGGTACTGATGTAAATATTTATATATACTACTATATAATACATCAATATAATATGTATGTATGTACAGAAACATAAATGGAAATGTATATATATTTCCATTTATGTTTCTGTAGATACATACATGTTATACACAGAAAACACCCAAACTCCGATTTAAACATTTGGTCCGACCCGGCAATCGAACCCGAGACCTCAAGTACAGCAGTCGCGTACGTTACCATTGCGTCAACGAGGCAGTTTATTGATGTTAGTTGAAAGGATACCTTTAATACTGATGCATATAACAAATGCACGCATACACTTTCGGGTGTTGATGTATACATATATCAAATATTAATTGTTAAAAAAGTTATAAGACCAAAGGTCACTGATATTTATTTATTTATTTAAAATATTTACAGTGTTTTTACAGAACCATTATCACAAAACGACACTAAATAAAAACGGTTACAAAAAATTCTTTCATAACAAAAAATCATTTGCTGTAATATACCTGAATGTAATGAATTTTTAATTAGTCCTTATGGTAATATTAAACGAAAAATATTGAAATAAAAATATTTTGTCGTTATTTTATTTATTAAAATAATTAGATTTTGTTCACACTTTTTTGTTGACTGTATCAATAATGTATTTGGCAGTCTGCCACAGAGACCACCATAAGGTAATACGTATCTGGAAGCATTTTCTATCGTGGTCTTCATTAAATTCACATAAATGTATGTAAAGCAAATTATATGCATGTAAAAAGCTTTAGATATTTTTAACTCTTAATCTGACTTAAAGTTCAATATTTAACAATATTTTCAGGTATAAATAAATCAATATTTAATAAATATTTCGGACATCTAACACACAACGCCATCTAGTCCCAAGCTAAGCAGAGCTTGTGTTATGGGTACTACACAACTGATACAAATACATATACCTTTTTTTTTGTAAATACATACATATTATGCATAGAAAACACCCAAACTCCGAAACAAATATTTTTAGATCATACAAACATTTGGTCCGACCCGGGAATCGAACCCGAGACCTCATGATCAGCAGTCGCACACGCCAACCGCGGGACCAATGAGGCAGTCAAAAGTATTTTATTAATGTTATTGAAGCAGACGGTTTTATTGAAAATAGAAAACTTTAAACATTATAGAGTCGAAGCAAAGTATGTATAATATAGTTTTTTATATGAGCCTGTCGAAGTGACTCTACTCTGCCTGATGGAAAAGATGAGTAGAGTCCAACATTAGTGGTCACATTGCGAATGAAGACTATGTAACAATGCAGCATAGTGACCCACACTATGGCGGCCTATTGAGATACTTCAGCGTCGTTGGACCTCCGTTCTCGTACGCACCAACGAAACACGACAACATGAATGCTGACATTTTAGGTAGGTCTTCTGTAAGAGGGTAGTACAGGCCCGCGGAGCTGGCCCGTTCGTGCTGGAATTGGCGTGGCTCTACTGCCTTAAAAAATGACGTACTAAACTATAAGTAGCTTTTTGTTGTTTACAAATTTTGTATCTATGGAATTATTAAAGGATCCTTACTTATTTTATAATTTTTGATATATCAAAAATTACAAAAATTTAAATTATTAATAAAAAATTATTGTAATAATAGATTGAATTTTAAACAAAATATAATAATATCAAAACAGATGAACAAATTAGTTGTAATCTGTAATATATTTTGAGATATTAAATTTAAGATTACATATTGCAGGAGATAGGTACAATAACATAATTACTATAACTTTTACGATTAATTATAAATAAAGTCCATTAATCCTATGTATAATTTTATTCGTCTTAAAACAAGATCAATTTTATTTATTGTAGTTTGATTCTTCTCGTTGATTAAGTTTCACAATACAAGCTACTATAAAAAGAAAAAAGATAGGAACTAGAAACATAGCCCGTGTCTATATCGTAATACACACATCAAAAGTGTCTAGGGATCAACATATGTGTCTAGGGATCAACATATATTTTTGCAATAACTTTTCTCCTGATTGATATTAATTAAAATTTTCTTTAAGGATTCATCAAATAAAGTGTTTTCGTTTGTCACAGTAACGATAAACCAAGTCACCTTTGCATTAATAAAGAAATTTGCCATTTTCCTAATAAAGGGAGTTTTGACATTTGAACCACTAACATTAAAGTTCGAAAAAAAGACTGAAATAACAGTTTTCTTTAAAATTTTATTAGGTCACTTAAACAATTAATAATCCGTGTTTCTACCGCGAACACTAACAACACAAGAATCGGTTTGGCATACTCAAAATGAGTTCATCCAAATCACGCTGTGGAATGGCCGCCCATGTTCGTTGCAACAACAAAAAAAGGTCTTCTTGCGACTGGATACCCTCCATATTCGGCAGAGCTCTTCTCTGTAGCATATCCCATGCATGCTCAATCGGGTTCAAGTCTGGCGACTGAGCAGGCCAGGGCCAAAGCCACATCTCAATCTCAAGAAATCCGCATAAAAATGCTTGATCCCTAGACACTTTTGATGTGTGTAGTTCATTGCCACGAAATGTTAGATACTGTTTGAAACTTAAATCACTGGCGTGCTCTGCCTTCTTCGTGCAGGTATGCTTCCTTTTTAATTTACTTTTTGTAGAAAACAAAGTTTTGCACGTTAACATTCTAGGGCAATATGTAAGAAGCATATTTTGAAGTCAATGAAAATTAGAATCACTGGAAACTGTAAGCAGTTGCACCAATAACATTTTAGGATCTGTATCGTTAGAGTCCAACTGTTTTACATTTTATTATATTTAATTTCCGTGTCACGTTGTTACTCACGATGAACTTCAAAACTACCTAAACGATTTTCACGCGTGTCTTGCTGGCACTTGACGTACTTACAAGAGATCCAAAAATAATTTGTTTCTGTCTGAAGTCCCCTCGGATACCACCTGGTGGTTATGTCGGACTCGAACCAACTAAAAATCGCAAAACCAACTAAAAGTCTCGGGTACTAGAAGCCATGGAACCATGTATACCCTCGGAATAAAATCCCTGGAACCCCGACGTATCTCGGGCCACCTACGGTTTGTAGATGGCCCCCTCCTGTGTTGGAACCCTGATGCTCCTTTTTCTATTTAGAAAAGGGCGCGAGCACTATTTAGATCTCGCGCCGCCACTCCGGCCTGCTTCTGCTAGGGTGACTGGAGGCCTCACCCGTCACCCCCAGGCCTGCGCTTATTTACCATTTAAACCATTTATTTTTGCTACAAAACAGTACAACATACAATATAGACGTAACAATCATTGCATTGTGCAGCAAAGGCTACCAGCTCAGTTTACGCTGTACTGAAGCACAGCACTGGTTTTCAGCTGGCCCCTTCCATTTGCGCCAACAGTTACAGAAATAAGGAAACGCACACAGACTAATCGCAACACAGCAAACTCAAGATTTAAAATTTAAGTACACACACTAATTGAGAAAAAAAACAAACAAATAGGCATCAAAAGAAAATAACATTGTGACATAAAATCAGTAAAAACGAAACAAAAAAAAAAAAAAAAAATTAGACATTCTTATACACACAAAGTTCAACACTCTGAAGACTGGTGCGATAGACACACAGTTCTGCTATAGTAATTTCTGTTGTGTAAGAAATTTAGTACGTAAATGATTTTTTAAAGTGATTTGGGACATGCTTTTTCGCAGAGGTGGAGGTAAGTCGTTCCATATCTTTGTAGCAGAATACTTAAAGCCTCCCTTGTATTGAGCTGTTCTGTGTGCTGGTATAACTAAGTTATTTGCCTCTCGTCTGCGAGTGTTCCTCACTTGCACATCTTTAACCCATTCTAGCTTCTCATATAGAGACGAGCTTATGGAGGACGGAGACTGTTTTGCTATCTCCGGCGTTCGAGTCGTCTGCGGTACCTGGCCCATTCCCGGGCCTGGCGGACAGAGACAGTTCTAAACCTCTTCCGGTCCCGCTCTGCCATCTCCTTCGTAAGCATTACTTGCTCGCAGAAAGAGACGGCAGAGTTCCACGCGCTCTCGTAAAATCCGTTAAAAAATCGAAATGTAAGAACATCCCGATTTTTTTATTTCAAGATTAGTACGACATCTTGGTAAAACTAACAATTTGGTTATAGGTTGTCGGAGTGGTGGAGTACGAAATTATACCTTTAATTTTATTTTCCTACAACAAATCGGAATCAGTTTTTTCCCATTTATTATTCCAAACAAAAAGTTTGAATCAACCATTTCTCGCTGTTCGCTAAGTGAGACCAGCTTATTGTTTTAATCGATCTATGTAAAGAGCTCTTTGCCTTAACTCGTGGTTCCAGGATAGATCTCAAGTAAAAGATCACTGAATGTATTCTATGACCGGAGGCTCAATGATGCAAAAGTATCTCAATAAGCCGCCATAGTGTAGGTCACCATGATGCATTATTGCATTGTCTGATTCTGCCCATGCGTTCCATTAGGTAGAGTACAGTCACTTTGGCAGGCTCATACATAAAAAAATACCTTGCGAATGATTGAAGTAGACAGGATTTTAAGTGACACTAGAAAATTCTAATACACTTCTTGCAAGACTTTATAAAAAAGGCTACCGCTAGTTACTTTTATTAAACTGTTTTGTTTTGTATATTATCGTTATGGGACATAAAATGTAAGTCCCTATTAAGTACTTTTTTCCAATCACGAATTGTTAATACTTTCCCAATTTTTTTGATTGCGTTAACTGAGTCAAAGAACTGCTCTATAAGGGTGAATTTAATATGAAAACTTTTAGGTAGATTTAGAGACATACTGCTACTTCAACAACATACTGATATAGCGTTCAGGTCATCTTGAAAACTATTTATCTATTAAATAATTAACCACATCAGCAAAGAGAGAAAAATGAACGCAACGTAGATAGAACATTAATGTCATTAAAAATATGAGAAAAAGCTAAGGACCTAGCAGCGATCCTTGAGGCATACTTGAGAGAAAATAATAAGTATCATACATAAATTCATTTACAACTACATTTTGTCATCTACCCGTAATGTACCAGTCAAAACACTTATTCAATAAACCCTCTATGCCATATAGAAAGATCAAGCAATATTAGAAGCGGAATAGTAATTTTCTTCGTAACACTGAACAGTTAAACCTGATCGTAAATAGATTTAAGAAAATTGAAGTTTAAAAAAATAATCAATATTAAACATAATTTTTACACATAAATTTAATTTCCAAATTAGAAATAATTAATTTATATACATTATTAGATTAGAAGAGGTATTGAAATTGCATGGAACCGGTGCCGTACAAAATCAAATGACCAAATTTACCGATATCTCACCGAAAAATAAAAAGAAGTCGACTTTGTGGCGCACTATTTTTGTACGACACCACAAGTTTTCTTATTATTTGTCATGGATCTATCGATAGTAAGAATGCCGTACAAAAATATATAATTAAAATGTACTCCCTCTACCCGCGCTTTTGAATTCTCACCTGCACTCAGTTGGACAGCTTACAAACGACGGCATAGTGCTGAATGTTATTATTTTAAGATACAGGGGATCTTTCTAAACAGGTCTCCTGGTGGTTCAAATGACCCATCAATTTTTGACATGGGCCTGTAGTCTATAAGTGTGGGCCTGAGGATGATAGGTGAGGCCACCCTAGCAGAAGCAGGCAGCACGTGCTTTTGGAGAAGAAAAGGATCATCGAAATTCCTACACAGGGGGTAATTTGTAAGCCATGCCAGCCATATGATTTATTTTCTAGGGTACATCTGGTTCCCCGGTTACTGATACCCGTGACAGGCGAGTGGTTTTTGGTGGGCTCGGTTTCCACATAACAACTGGAGGATGGTATTCGAGGTAATTTCCTCACAAACAATATAAAAATGCAGTAGTCTTATATTACGAATGCCTAAACTGTATGATTGCAGTGCATTTTCAATATCCATCAACGTGCATTCCTTCAGCGTAGAAAATACCGATAAACAAGACTAAAAAAACTTTAACTGAGGTCAATATCATATAGAGCAGTTTCCGTGTCATTGATGTTGTTTGAATTCTTAAAAAAACTGTATTTTTCAATATAAAAGAGGTTTTAAGCTCTAAGATTTAAAAGCAACACTCTTTATTGATACTTTTGATACAACATCTTTTCATGCTTTTTTAACCGACTTCAAAAAAAGGAGGAGGTTTCCTAATTCGACCGTATATATTTTTTATTTTTTTTTATGTGTGTTCACGGATAACTTCGTCGTTTATGAACCGATTTTGATGATTCTTTTTTTAATGGAAAGCAAATATTCCAACGGTGGTACCATGATAAGGACACTAAGATCTGATGAAAGAATCTAATGGATGGAAGGTCATTGAAATCGGTGCAGCGATTTAGCCGTCAAATTATCACAAAGACAAAGTTACTTTTGAATTTATAATATTTGGATAATGCAATCTTGTTGGTTGGTCACTTTTTAAATTGAAATTGAGCTATATCGATTGGACAAATTCTTTTTTGTATGTTCAAAGGAGTTCTAATATGGTTTCTACTAGCGAAACATTGTGAAAATTTATAAAAAAATATAGATGCAAAATAGGGTTGATTGTACCCCTTACTCTTAAAAGTGCAAACATTATTATTATCATAATTAATTATAAATTGACTACACTTAATCATAAACGGCATTACATAATAAAAACATGGACGTATATGTATTTGAAATGTATTTGTTGTAATTTTTGTATTTGAAAATAAAAGATGTGTTTCATCAAGTTCTTATTTTATTGAAGTGTCAAGTAACCTACTTACATCGAATGGGAAGAATTTTGAACACTTTATAAGAACACTATAAAGCCAGTATTATTACAAACAAAGTTCTCTAGAATAAAAAAAAATAACTCAAAATATATCAAATAAAAGAAAAATAGTATGAATATGTATTCTAAGTACTGAAGTAAACATGTAAAAATATATTTACACTAAACCTAAGCCTAGTACACATCTACCATGTGCCACACGCTGCAATCGTTTAGTTAAGATGTCAGCGGCCATATCACTTGATTTGATATATAATATAATATTTTTTTGGACATCTAACACACAACACCATCTAGTCCCAAGCTAAGCAGAGCTTGTGTTATGGGTACTAGACAACTGATACAAATACATATATACTTTTTTTTTGTAAATACATGCATATTATACATAGAAAACACCCAAACTCCGAAACAAATATTTGTAGATCATACAAACTGTGGAGGAACTGATGTGATGTCCCTCCAACACAAAGGGAGGATCCTCCGACCAGGCGAGGTAATCGTGCCTGGCGGGCCAACTGCCCTAAAATATATTTTAAGTTTACGGAATTATCACTAATCTTTTCTCTAATAAAGTGATATATGGTATTTGTTTTATTATTCAAGGCACGGTGAGGGCATCTATTTATAGGTATACAGCCGTTCGAACAGCATCTTCCCAAAAAACTTTAGAAATATCGCATTCAGCCATAAGAGAGCGTGCCTTTTCTACAATTCAGCGATTAGTGTGCTCGGCAACACCATTCTGCTGAGGGCTATATATTTTTTTTGTAATATAATATACAATAAAGAAAAATAATGGTGTTAATGACTATAGATGTCTCTTATCTAACGAATAACAAAAGCAGGTTCCTAAATGAGTTATATTTTTAATGGTTGTTACCTTAGAAATCCGTCAGCTTTGAACTAACTTTGACATTCATTTACGAAGATATATTTATCATTCAGTTCCATAAAACTTTGGAGAAACAAACCACTCCTATGGGGTGAAAATGAAGAAGATAGTTATTATTATTATGTAGGTGCATGCAAATTTTAAGGAGTCACCTTGCAGTGAGTGAGTAATGTGTGTTCGATCCACACGTGGGACAACACTGTATGATCCAAAAATAATATGAGTCTGAGTCTGGGTATCCTCTGCGTTCTGTTCCCAACAATGGGTAATGTCTCCCAGTTTATGGGATAGGTTGTCAAAAGTAGCTCCAAATGGTTCGTGTAATATTACACACGGTGCTGCTCGCCAGTTCTGTTAGCTTGAACTTGGCTTGACACGCTACCGCGTGATAGATACCACTAGCGGGGCAGTCATCTTTAAAGAATAAAGGGTCTATGATAATATTAAATCTTATTGGAAAGTAACCCTAGGTCAGGATTGCAAAACCATTTTAGTGACTTCGTATTCATACATCATAAAATTTTATTACAAGTAGGTATAATTAAAATATTTCGAAATTCATTGCAAAGACAAGACATCAAATAGTTGTCAAATAATGTTTATTTTTTTAAAATGATAAGCAGGGAATCCTAGTCGACATAGTGTTTACAAAAAAAAAAGAAAAAAAAAATACAAGATCTGATTGGTGTCAAAAAGTCAGTGATTGCAAAGGTATTTCTTGCAAGAAATACCTTTGCAATCACTCACTTTTTGACATTTTATTATTTTTTTATTAGAGACAAGATTAGTGATAATTCCGTAAACTTAAAATATATTTTAGGGCAGTTGGCCCGCCAGGCACGATTACCTCGCCTGGTCGGAGGATCCTCCCTTTGTGTTGGAGGGACATCACATCCGTTCCTCCACAGTTTGTATGATCTACAAATATTTGTTTCGGAGTTTGGGTGTTTTCTATGTATAATATGCATGTATTTACAAAAAAAAAAAGTATATATGTATTTGTATCAGTTGTCTAGTACCCATAACACAAGCTCTGCTTGGCTTGGGACTAGATGGTGTTGTGTATTAGATGTCCAAAAAAATATTATATTATATATCAAATCAAGTGATATGGCCGCTGACATCTTAACTAAACGATTGCAGCGTGTGGCACATGGTAGATGTGTACTAGGCTTAGGTTTAGTGTAAATATATTTTTACATGTTTACTTCAGTACTTAGTATACATATTCATATTATTTTTCTTTTATTTGATATATTTTGAGTTCATTTTTTTATTCTAGAGAACTTTGTTTGTAATAATACTGGCTTTATAGTGTTCTTATAAAGTGTTCAAAATTCTTCCCATTCGATGTAAGTAGGTTACTTGACACTTCAATAAAATAAGAACTTGATGAAACACATCTTTTATTTTCAAATACAAAAATTACAACAAATACATATACGTCCATGTTTTTATTACATTAAATATATATACAAAAGACATTTATAAAAAAATCTCTTGACAATGGCCACTCTATTACAAGAACTGTAATTAATCACCTACTGTTGAACGGTTAACTGTAGTATTACATATACAAAACATTTAGTACAGCGGTGAGTGCAAGGCCTGTTTCGTTCTAGATTCATAATTGAATTCCAATATTGGCAGAGCTACGGTTAAGCCGTCTGATATACATATGTTCTTATTGATTTTATCTTTGAAGTTGGAACTTTATATTACGAAATAATATTCTGTTATATACTAGCTGACCCGGCGAACTTCGTACTTCCATTTTTTTTTAATAATTATTCATTAAATTTCCAAAAAACTGGTTTTAGTAATTATGCTCGCTTCAGCTGCCCACAGGTAGTGTACAGTCGACAGTCGGACAAAAATCAACTTTTCCGGTTATCTTTTAATTTTCTTCTATACAAACCTTGTCCTAACAATAATGAACACATAGGAAAAAAGAATTATCCAATTTGGTTCTGTCGATCGGAAGTTATGCGCGTACATACATTTTGGCAATTCATTTTTATATAAATAGATGCAGCACTTAGGGTAATAAATATTGTATTAAATAAATGATGATAATTTTTATGTTCTGGCTCTGATATTTGAACAATTAGTTATATCGAGAATTCCGTTTTCCATCATCACAACCATAAATGTTATGTGTGTGACAAAGTCATTATTAACCAAACTGCCCTTTAATGTGTTTAATTAAAAATTCAGATAACATTTAATATAAAAAACAATTAAGTTTAACTTAGTTTCTAGTCTGATTTGAAAACAAATGGCTGTTATAAAACTATTTTTACAAGCTTTTTATTAACTTGCAATATATGTATGTATGCTTGTATGTTCGGATGGAATTTTGCAACTCAATTTTGAAGCAGATATCTTCAATCGATTTTGCTGAAATTTTGCAAGCATATGTATACAGCGTGACAATACAATATTATAAGTACATGGAGCTGGTCTGACGCTGGAGCTGGAAGGTGGTCATAGGAACTCTGTAAAGAAACGTCGCAACATCATCGAGTTTGGACTCGTTTGATTCGTCTCGAGGCATTCCAGTAAAAGCTTGTTTTTAAAAAGCTTTTTAATTTAACTTATATAAATTGACTCTAGTAAATCATGATGGCCACAGTCTATTATTATTCATTTAGACTTTTTATGTTATACTCAACGCCTTATATTCCATAACTTAATATAACATTTAGACAGCTTTAATTTATCTTCGACACATAAACAATTTTTTCAAACACAATAGATGTTAATATGTCGCTTAATTATCTAAGAACTTTCACAGAGGACAGCGATGGCTAGCTTTTACACCAATTACTTTCGCCGCAAAACCATATTTAGTACTAAATGGTGGACTAAAGCCATAAACGGTAAGCACATGGGTGGCTTACTAATCTCTAGTTTTGGTTGCTTTGTTAACCCATAACATAGTCGTAATTGCTCGTTATCATCTTAAACACAGACTGATAAAGTATACATATGATTGTCGTCTAAATAAAGTAATGTTTTAAAGCTGAAGACTTTTTTCTTGCTTAACTGTTTGATTTTTCGGTTGAACGTACTTATCTCAGAATGTATTTAAGTGTTAGATTTTAAGCCTACAGTCTTCCTCGATAAGTGGGCACTTATCGAGGAAGACTGGAGGCTATTTATAACATCACGCTGCGAACAAAATAAGCGGAGCGTAATTGAAAATAAATTAAATTAAAAAGCTTTTTAAAAACAAGTTTTTACTGGAATGCCTCGAGACGAATCAAACGAGTCCAAACTCGAGGGTGTTGCGACTACTTGCAACGTTTCTTTACAGAGTTCCTATGGCCACCCTCCAGCTTCAGCATCAGATCAGCTTCACGTCATTATAATATTGTATTGTCACGCTGTATACATTATGCTTGCAAAATGTCAGCAAAATTGGTTGAAGATATCTGCTTCAAAATTGAGTTGCAATATTCCACCCTAACATACAAGCATACATACATACATTGCAAGTTAATAAAAAGCTTGTAAAAAAGCAGTCATTGCGGAAACTGGAAAAAATATTCTCCTTGAGAGTTTCCATAGCGTGCGATGCGTAAACAGTTAAAGTTTAGCAAAAATTATGTATTAACGAATTGTTCTTTTTTAAAAGATTTCCAAAAATCTGTGACAGCATATACCTATTCGTTAAGGATTTTTCGCCACCTATTTCCTGCCTTCGCTGCATCACCACAATACATGGTTCATTTAGTCCGCTAATGCACAAAATATGCATGATGTATAAATATCACGGTACAGGTAATAAGAGATGCAGACGAGGTTGCGTGTATCTTTAAAATGTGGATCTTTCCACCATATCAATACCTTAAATATTTCATCACAGTTTACCAAAATTATTATTACTGGGTGTAAAAATTTCAATAAATAATAATTATTTAACATGAGATGGCTAGAGCACATTTATCAATAGCTAGATATCGAATGCTCTAGAATTTTTCAATAGGAAATTTTGTAGTAAAAATACGGTAAGATATATAAAGATTTTTTGAATAAATATCAGACACAATAAAACAATATACAATGCAAAACAAACCAAACGATTGCTAACATTTACCAAAACAACAACAATAAACCGGCCAATAGTGTAATCTGTATATACGTATATGTTTTATATATAAAATTTATTTCCTATACGTTTGTGATAAGGACGCGTCTAAGCGAGTGTTCAATGGCGATGGGTGCTTTCACTTATCCAGGCGCCGATAACGCCGGAGGCGTCAAACTTCGGTATTATTCTGAATATCTACAAGGATGAGACACAAGCACTCTTTTGAAATAACAGTCATTGATATTCAGATTTACTTTATAGATAAGTTAACTGGGACTTTTATGTCGCGCAAAAGACCTTCAAGGTGTCAATTCAGAGACAAACATTATATTTTATCCAAGCCAAGAGCATTTATATGTCTTCAACTTCGTTAGCGCAGCCATTCAACATATTTCGATGAATAAAATAAAATCTTGTAGAGTACTACTAACTTCATAATTATTATCTCAATATGGGCTCAATTCTTTTTTTTATGGAATAGGGGCCAAACGAGCAGACGGATCATCTGATGGTAAGTGATTACCGCCGCCCACGGACACCCGCAACACCATTGGCGTACCGCTACCGTTGATAGCTTGTTCTTATTCTACTTACTTCTTATTAATCTTATTCTATTACAATTTTATATCTTAATCTAAATACAGTCTCTTATACTACTACTTCCTTATTTGCTGATTTTTAATGCTTATTTTTATATGCTTATATTTATATATCTTAAATATATAACTAAACATATTCTCTATTAGCTGTCCTTATTACTTCTAATCACCTTATTTGCTATTTTTCCACAGTATTTGAAGAATCTGTCTCTATTTTTTCCTATCATAATTTCATAGATTTTTTTCCTTTTTCAATTCTATGTCGATTTCGGTTTCCAAATTATACCGATCCAAAGCATATATAGGACATACTAACAGTATGTGGGGGACAGTTTGATCCACGTTTGGGTCGCAAGTACACGAAGAGTTCTCCCTACACTTGAAACGGCTCAAGTATTGGGAGAACCCCCCGTGCCCTGTGAGGACCTGTGAGATCACGCCTGTCGGTCTCAATTGCCTCACCACCCGATAAGCTTTAACGGTGTCCGGAAAGAACATTTTCGTCACAGAGGCAGTCTCACCCGACAAATATCTCCGGTTCCACTCACAAAGCGAATCCAAACGGATTTGACGCTTGATGTATGAAACCGAACATTGGTCATAGTCTGGCTTCCTCCGTGACGACAACGCTGCCTCCTTCGCCAGTTCGTCTGCGCGCTCATTCCCCGGATATCCTGCGTGTGCCTTGATCCAATACAAAGATATAGCTTTGTTTTGGTTCAAGGTCGCAACAAAGTTTGCACGAGCGTGAAACGCCAGTGGATCCACCACCATCTACCACCGCCTGCAATGCCGATCTTGAATCACTATATAATTCATAGCTGGTATTTTTGAGCTTAAGGATTACCTCTGCAGCTTTATAAATAGCGAATAATTCCGCCTGGAAGACTGTGCAGTACGCGGCAAGGCTAAGCTTGAACTTCTGGACTTCGCCATCACTATCCCACAAGGATAATGCGGCTCCGACCTTCCCCTCAATATTGCTGCCGTCAGTGAAGATTCGCACTGTCTGCACGTTTCTACTGTTCACAAGTTGTTGGTCTTCCAAGCATGTAAACTCCAAGGCTATTTGCTTAGCAGGTGTGACGTCTCTGAAAATCTCACCACCCCGTCAATCTCCCGGTCTCCCGGCAGGAACCTGGATGACCCTCTCCTCGCTATATACATGGCGGCTGCTTCTTGTATACGCAAGTCAAGAGGAAGTATCCCAGAAAGTACCAGCGCCTCATTGAGAAAGACGGTGCGTTAAGACTTGCAGAGCTTTTGCGCGAATCCTCATTGGATGGTGCCTAGCCTCTTCCGCATTCCCAGCTTTCGGACTGCTGGAGCCTAGGCGCATGCCGAGTACATCACTATCGGCTCGATCACCGCAGTATAAATAGTGTGTATTATATCTGCGTTTAGCCAACTGACTTTTGCTGCGCGCGACAGCTGCTGGTATATATAAGCTGCGGCTTTCTTGCTTATACTCATCATGTGCTCATTGAAGGTTAATTTTTGATCAATGGTAAGTCCCAATAGTTTTATGCTTGCGACCATGCCGACATAAATTCCGGCCATGTTCAGGTGTGGTGTGTCGTGTTTAATTTTGTTGGTGATTAACATTGCATTTGCATTGTGTGGGGCAAACCTTAATTTATTTCTAACGCCCCAATCCTAAACACGGGCGAGGGCTGCATTTGCAATTCCCGACACCGCACATGCTGTGTCACCATCTATGGCCAATACGATGTCGTCCGCAAACGCTTGTATAAAATATCCCCTGTTCTCAAGGTCCTGCAGTAACGGATCCAATAACATGTTCCACAGAATCTGACCACCAATTGACCCTTGGACGCAGCCCTTGTTCGTTTCTCTTGTGCACTCCTCCCCAGCATACCTTACTCTGACCTTTCTGCAGTCGAGGTAGCTGTCTAGTAGCCTTCTAGTGTTCACCGGGCACCTTTCCTCAGCCAACCTGACTCTGATCGCTGGCCACCATGCGCTATCGAACGCGCCCTCTATATCTAATAACACCAGGACAATTAGCTTCTTCAGCCTCAACTTGTCCCGTACGTGTTCTATCAGCGTATAGAGGGCGTCCTCGGTGCTTCTCTGGGGCATAAAGCCAAATTGACGAGTACTAAGCCGCGGCACGAGCTGCCATTTCATCCTTGCTACTACCATCCTCTCCAGGACCTTCCCCAAGACCGGCAGAAGACCTGTCGGTCTATATGACTTGGGGTTCAAGTAATCTTCCTTGCCCGGTTTTTTGAGGACTACCACAGTTGCCTCCTTCCAGATGTTCGGGAAGTGTGCCAATTCTAGGCACTTATTGTAGAGGGCGTAGCTTAAAGCGTCCAGGTCCTGGCAGATAGCTCGACTGCAGATGTCTGCCGTTAAGCCGTGGGCTCCGAGTGCCTTCTTTGGATTAAATCTTTCCACGGCTGTTTTCAGTTCTAGTATCGTAACCGGTGGCTATATATATAAAACGGTATTCCCCATTCTGCCACTCGTTTACCCGACTGGCTGCCTCTCTGGTGAGTAGTCACCTACGGGTTGTAGATGGCCTCCCCTGTGTGAAAATCCCGATCCCACCCGGGCCTGCTTCTGCTAAGGAGACTGGCTGCTATGGAGGACGGAGATCGTTTTGCGATCTCCGGCTCGGACAAGAGTCCGACACCAGTCTTTCTACAGAACTGTTCTGACGGAAGTCGCTCCGATTAAAAACCTAAATTCAGCCGTATCGTAGTAGACTTAAAGCCGAAAAGTTCATCTAATGAGTTAACTTTTTTTTTCTTTTATGGACAACTCCCGCACTAGGAATAAATCCTGTGTCGCAAGGGACTTTACAAACATACATGAAACGGACACAAAGAACACCCAGACTCAGAACAACAATTTGTGGATCACACAAAGTGTTGTCCTACGTGGGATTTAAACCCACGACACTTGGCAAAGTAGGAAACGGCTAGGTGACCGTTAAACCACTAGGCCAAACGTGCAATCCTTGATCCAAATGAATAATAACACAAAAAATGTCACGTTATTGAATTTTTAAACTTTCATGTGGAGGTTTGTACCTAATGTGTGCTATAAAACATATCGTATTTATAATAATTTATAAGCAAACTAAGCATTTTCTTGAAACATGTAAAATGCTTTCTGTGGCAAAAGGGGCAAATGTGTGGGACTCCCGGAAAACCGATCTACCCACTAAACCACCGCGGCCTACTTCGGCAGTTGGGAGAAGCTCACAGTAAGAGGCGGAACACCGACCTGCCCTAGGGGTGGCTCTAGTCGCCCCGGGATGCTTTCCTGAAGTTATCCCGACTGCCGAAGTAGGCTGTCGCGGTGGTTTAGTGGGTAGATCGGATCTCCGGGAGTTCCACATACGCCCTTTATATCCCCCACGAATTGTAGGGTGCGAAAAGCATTCAGAACCTCCCCGCCCGGACGAAACCCCCGGCCACACCGGGGTGTCACCTATCTCGGGTCGTTTGCAGCGGTCACATCTCCCCAAGGTGCGACCCTCAGGCGACCAGGAGGAGCTAGCGACGTGCTATTTATCGTGCATTCCTGATAAAATGAAAAATCATATAAATATCTGATATCACAACAAATCAGGTTAAATTAAACAAGGAAGTATAAATAACAACATATTGTACTGTGTATTTTATTCCAGTAGTAACACGAGTTAATCTGTAATAAACAAATTCTCATGTTAATTAAAGTAGTTTGCCTGCCATAAGATACTATAAATATAAAACATAAATATTTCGGACATCTAACACACAACGCCATCTAGTCCCAAGCTAAGCTGAGCTTGTGTAATGGGTACTAGGCAACTGATATAAATACATATATACTTTTTTTTGTAAATACATACCTATTATACATAGAAAACACCCAAACTCCGAAACAAATATTTGCAGATCATACAAACATTTGGTCCGACCCGGGAATCGAACCCGAGAACTCAAGCACAGCAGTCGCATACGCTACCACTACGCCACCGAGGCAGTTTTTATTGTTTCAATAAATTGTTCTTTATTTTAGATGATCACTTTGAAGCTATGAGAGTAAATGTTCGTATAAAAGTATAGCTAAATAGGAAGTAATTCAAAACATATATTAAATACGATATCGATCGGTGCGCGTAAAAATGATATTTATAAACCAAGACTAACATTAACAAAACAACTTAATTTAGTTCTCAAATCAAGAGAATGACTATGTTTAGTCTTTCTCTTGATTATATATTTCTAAACAGATTATACGATAAATACTAAAGAAGCACAATAATTATATAGATTTTAGCGCTAATACAATTTGATTAAGTCAAAAGAAACAGGATAATATTTAGAATAAAAAACTTAATTACAACTGACATTTCTAAGAAATATTATTTTACATCAAAAAAGGTTAAACACAAAAATCTCATCTTAATATTAATCTAATTCAGTATGTAAACTTGGGTACAACACAAAGCGGAGTCCCATTACCGGAGCCCAAATTGAAATGCATTGTACGTTCAAAGGAGAATATTCAAGATTGTTACAAACAAGACAATTTGTTGTATAATCTTGGAAAATTTCGTGATCGGACGTCATCAAAGACTGGACGAACAAGACACAAAATCATGTACTAGCAAAGACAGTGATTTTAGAAACAAATAAGGGCTTTGTGATAAGATTCCTGGTTTAAATTCAAGCATTTTCATTGTTAAGGAACAAAGGGCTTTACGTTATTTGAAACGTGTTTTGTCTAAAATGGCTAACACTTAAGTGAAACTAAGAGAGCTAATATAAAGCGACTACGGCCACAGTACACATGCCTGTAAGTACCTAAGTATTTTGTGTAGAAACTGGAAATTGGACCTTGAGAAATTTTCTATTATAAATAGCCTCTCTTAAAAGTCTGATAAATAAATTGATATTAGAAAATAACATACATCCGTTAATTAGGAATATAATCACTTAAAGTTCTTTAGACTTATGAAATATTCCTATATCATTATGTATTATATATATATATTTATTTGTGTATGGTATGTATGTATATATTTATATGCATTTTTGTGTTGATTGGTTTAATTCTAATAACATCTATACCTATTACAACTTTAACCCCGATGCACCTACTACCTTACCAAAATTCTACACCCCCCAAAGGTTAGCTGGTAGAGAATACCCTAGGCATTAAGTCCGCCGATGTAAATAAGTGCATGAAGTTGTTAATAAATAAATAATTAAACTAGTTTTTGCCCGCGTGTATGTCGGGTTTCGCGCTAAAGAGCAGCCTATGTTTTTCCTCAAGAATCGATCTCATTAAAATTAGTGAAGCAGTTTAGTCGTAAAAACGTAGACAGACAGAGTAAAAGTTATAATATTAGTATAGATTAAAATATAATTTAATCTATACTTATATTACCTGTAGACTTGACCTTCACTGTTCACAACAAAGCTTATAACCGACATAACCATTTAGTATTGAGTACTATTCATAAGTAATAAAAAAGGTGCCGTATTTTCAACAGTTTCATTACAATTACACAGATGCTATACTCCTGTTTAAGTCATTGCAAGAAGCCGTTTCATTAGGAAGTTTGTATGAAATTCTGTTCTATGTCCTCATTAGATCATGTAGATAGCACGAGCTATAAAACTAATACGATTTAATTAATAAACTCTACTGGTTACTATGACTATTTTTTTATGTTTCTTAAGTTTTTCCATACACTATATATCAAAAAAAACTTTCATAGAACTAAAAACACTAACAAGCATTGTGGCGACCTCCACATACAGCGCAACAAAAACATAACAAACAGCGCCATCAACCGAAGAAACGTCGAACTACGGAGTAACGAAGGAAACGAAGAAACTACCAATCCTAAATCGCGCAATAGAAGTTCTCGCGCCGATAGTCACATATACACCATCCCAAATTCAACCGTTGGGCAGTGGCCCGCCAGGCATGATCACCTCGCCTGGTCGGAGGATCCTCTCTTTGTATTGGTGGGACATGCCACCCGTTCCTCTACAAGCATTTCAATAGAATCGTTTACCAGCTAGAAGTTTTGATAAAATTTATTAAAATTCCATGCTGGTAAACCCCATTCTGTCTCGTGTACATAATATAATAACAAGCCTTCTACCACTAGACGCACGGCAAAGGGTGTATTATGTCGTAATATTGTGTCCTACGGTAAACTCATAAGCTTTACGATATCCACTTACTTAGATTTTATTACAAATCTTAAGCAGAACCAGATACAATACCTAGCGTGAATATGTATTGTACACAACATCATATACAGATTCTGTATAAATAGAAAGCGGTAAAAGAGTAATAAAGTTTTAGCGTGTAGAATATATTATTATTACGGACCGTAATTTTAATATTATACTTCAACACCTATAAAAATTGGAAACCTTGAATAATAAAATACGTATAGATCAATATGTACATTTTATGGTATAGACAAGGGCGAATTCGCGTCTATGATAGTTTTCTGTCGCTTTTATCGTGGAGAATGTTCTGAAGAGCTTGTCGAAGTGGTCCCACCTTCTTCCTTCCTCTTCTCGACAACAGGTGCTGAAAGCCACCATTTTAATATGGTAGACATACGCTCTCGAACTAAACGCGAGTCAATTGACCGGCTATCCTTTTCTGTGGCGAGCAGACTAAACCTGGAACTCACTAGCAGCGTACGTATTTCCCTCCTACTATGATCCCGGGTCCTTTAAGCAGTGTGTAAAAAGCATTTCACTAAGCCGCCACAGTGCGGGTCACCATGATGCATTCTCCGTATTCGCATTGAGTACGGTGACTGATCAATCCTCTTGCCAAGGCAGCGATCACCTTTTGATGATGTTTATATTACCCACGGGCCTATAGATGGATATACAATCACTACTAATACCACTGGCAAGAAGAATGACCCACGGCTGTGTCACCGTGTTCTTAATCTAACTAAAATAATTAAAGCACTTACAGGAGTGTGTGGCTTCACGATCTTCTCGGCGTTCCCAAGAGCTCTTGGGTAGGTGGGTAGGTTCTTGCCCTTGCGTCTTCACACAAACACACGCTCCTAAAATGCTGTACAACTTCCAAGGTATTCGAACTAATCTCAATAATCTCGTTTCAGCTTGCGCGAACACGCCTACAAAAACTCGCGACTCCACGACCTAACACAATACGGTTTATCACTAAAGAGACCGCGGGTCGATGGACAATACAATTAGCTTACTATCAAGTGATTTTCACAATAACTAAAATCGTCGGCCGGTTCAACATCTCAACGTTCGATCACAATCTTTTTACACATATTAACTGTTCACAAGCCTAGCCTGGCCGATCAAACCGTTCTCAACTATTATAAGTATTTTAGCCTAACAAACCCTCAGTGTCATCAATATCACGCGGAGGCTATTGAATACACAACATTAACAATCAAATTCAATTACGGCACCGGCCATTTCAACACGAGTTCATTTCGATTCCAACCTCAAACGTCAAACGTCAAACACGAACCAGCGACAATCAAAATGTTGCCAGTACAATGACGTTCGAAATCCAACAGTGACTAACACTCTTAGATTCTAGTCATGCTTTCCATCAGGCAGAGTAGAGTCATTTTGGAGGGCAGATTGAAAAAGAAATAACGAGCAGACCAGTCATCTCAATGGTAGGTAACTATTGGCGTCCATGTGCATACAACTCAAGAGTCACAAATGCGCATCTGATCACGTCTTCCCCGTTCCCAGAAATATGTGAGGCCTTGGTATTACTTTAGTTGAGCTGGACCCGTACTTGTGGTAATTCTGTTGTTGAGTCACTAAACTAAAACTCCTCTAAAGTTATCTTCTATGTTCTTCTTCCAGAGAAGCGATTTTAAAATGCTATTTTTGTATGCACGTATTTAGATAAAGTCTATTGTTATTCTCACATATCTAATTTTAGTCAATCTGTGGCACGTAGAACGTCGTTTGACAGAACAAAACTCTTTTTTGATGATTTTTAGTTTAGTTGTTTACTTTACAAAGTTTACGAATAACAGAATTAGTACCAATGTAAAGACATTGAGCGTTACTTACTTGTAAATTAAGACAATGTGAACACTGGATTGTTTCTAACATGCTTTTATTAGCTTCAGGTGGTTTCGTGAGTGCGTTTTCTTGTTTCTTAAACTTTATATATTTACTTACATTTTCACTGAATGAACTTAAGCTGTCTCAAGAGTGTTTTTTTTAATAATGGTTAAACAGACAACAGAGTTGACCTATTCTACTATGTAGTTTTTTGACGTATAAGGTTATTTCTGTAAGTAACTACAGTGCAAACGAACAGACGGGTTATCTGATAATAACTGATAACTCAAAGTCACATGTATGTTTCCGAATGCCGTTTGGAGTATCTCCTCTAGAATCAAGACCAGTTTTTGCAATACTCGTAGTACTTTCTCGGCGAAAAGCAACTAAAAACCGCTTTACACCGGATTTTTGTAAGGCAGGGGTCTTACTTCGGTCGAACTGACCCATTTGTGCCGAAACTATTCTCTACCGTGACAAGTTCTGCACAAATTATGATTTATTTAATATTAACATTCACAGCTACAAAGACTTAGCATTTCTTTTTTACTCGAAAAAATACTTTTTACTGGCAGAAATTAATCTTATAATAAAATCTCGGAATTTGTTAGCCTACGAGGGACCTCAAAAAGGATTTACGCGGGTCCTCTCTAAGCAGAAACATGTATTCCAAATTTGATCCACTTACAAAAGAACAGACCCATAGTTTATCCCTTGTGAATATGTAATATACTTTAGTTTAACTTTAAAACCCACTACGTGGTAACAGTTAATAATGTATTTCTTTTAGGCATTATTTTTGAGTTACTTACTTTTTTATATTTTTGTGTGAAAAATTACAATGAATAAAAAAAGTTGTACAAAGTCCTTGATATCGTTTAAAGTTTTAAAAAGAACTTAAATTACTAATAAAATTATAAATATTACATCTGACTTCAATATTTTATAATGGCCTGCCAAAGTGACTCTACTTTGCCTGATGGAAAGCATGAGTAGAATCGAAGAGTAGTGATCACCATACTCAATGCGAATGCAGGCAATGCAGCATGGTCACCCAAACTATGGCAGCCTATTGAGATGCTTCTGCATCTTGCACTACACAATCGTCAATTCTATGTGTCAGGCGAGGTAGTGCCGATATAAAGCGATGCGATCAAAAAACGGCACAGTTTCTAATTTAGCCTCCGGTAAAAAAAAAAAAAGGGAACAAAAGATAAGTTTTTTTTATTACCACCGTATAGCTTTTACTGTAAATCACACACTAGCTGACCCGGCGAACTTCGTACCGCCATATTTACATATCTCTCTTACGTCTCAGCTTCCCGTCGCGGACAAAAAAAAATGACTTTTCCCGTTTTCTTTTAATTTTTCTTGTACTCAAAACTTGTCCTAACAATAACGAACACATAAAAAAAGAATTATTTAATTTGGTGCAGCTGATCGGAAGTTATGCGCGTATATACATTTCGGCGATTTATTTTTATTATATACTTAGATAGATTACTAAAATATTTATACATATGACTAAAAAACCTAAACCTAATAACACCACAAAGACTACAAATCCTATAGTCGACAGCAACTGTACACAATACACATTATTACACATGC
The DNA here is from genome assembly GCA_949125395.1 of Diaphora mendica. NCBI lineage: Eukaryota > Metazoa > Arthropoda > Insecta > Lepidoptera > Erebidae > Diaphora > Diaphora mendica. The sequence goes on along the minus strand of OX421319.1, from coordinate 16,305,796 downwards.
TTAGGTTAGGTTGCATGTTTTGTAGAGAGAGTACTTAAAATATCTATCATGCAATTTAAATTTAGTATATAAACGAATATTAAACTTTTCTGTTTTGTTAAAATAATAATAGATTGTAATATAACCGAACCTTGAATAATCGAGCTTGTACTAAAGCATTTGAACAGTAAAGGAATACACATAATAAGCCTAAAGTATTTCCATTATAACAGTGTATATGCTGGTTTTAATTTAGACAGTAACGCCGTCACCGGCCGTATGGTGGTCACACATATATGCAAAATTTAATTTCAGAATCACAGAGATTCCACAGTGAAATGAAAATTACTTCATGTTTCGTTCTGAAAAAATGTTTTAATAATGTTCGTTGAGCAATATAAAGTAAAAAGCAGCGTTCTTAGTGCTGCAAAGTTTATTAAAGCCACTATCAATATTAGACAGCTACTTCTTGTATTTAGTATATCTATCTTAAATAAAATTCATAAAGCACGCAATGTGTCAGTGAGAAAACAAAACAATTTGCTTTTGAAATAAATAATGATGTGTGATGCTATTCCACATTCCATTGAACAGGCATATTAAATTAGCCTGCTAATACTCACTCAACTTACTTTAGTTGCAATATAACGTGCAGGACTCGCGATTTATTATAAACAATAATATAGATCAGAACCTTTTTTTTTCATTCATAAGCGAAAACTTGTGCATTATGATATGCCGTTTGTTGAAATAGATTCAAAAGAATGTACTGAACTCAAACTTACTCAAATACAACTCAAGATTGTTTTGAAAAAAATCTATTTTACATTAATCGGGCCGCGGTATATACAGGTATATTCCACCACGAATATTTAATGTAAAGCACAGTCATAAAAGCTTTCGACAGAATGAATGTCAGTTAGTGCGGTCAGTTAATATCTAATATCAAAGGTTAGAAAATGTCTCAGATTCAGATAATATCACAGCTAAAGAAAGTATTCAGTGTTTTAACGACTGAAACACTTATTTAAATAAATTTGTAAAATGTATTGTGCATTTTCATTTAAAACGGATTATAAGCTTTAAAAGAAACACTCAAAGCGTAATGGCTAAAGAATTCTATCTAGAGTATTCTTTTTCACTGAGTTTAAGAAAATAAACTATTATTGATGTGGCTTATAGTCTAAATTATCTTTGACTCAGTTTGACCCGTATTTAATTATGCCGATGTAACTTTTTTTTCAATTCAATCTAATACCTAATTACCAACAAATTGAGTGTGCGTGATTCAAATTTAGGGATCAATAGATTCTCGGTTGAAAGTAAAAGCAAAAAGTTTTCAATCAAGACAGAAACAAATTATAGAATACATTTTTCACAAAATCAGGTTAAATATTGATTTTCTCGATTTTGCGCAAATATTGTTAGATTACACGTCCGTGCCCGTAATTAACGTCCTTTTGAAAGCTTAAGATCTTAAATTCACTTGTTATTTTAAGTAATTTGTTAAATTTAAAGTGTTTGTGTTGGTATTTTTGGTTGGTAAATATGCCGACGTCATTTTTTTTCAATTCAAACTAATACCTAATTAACCACAAATTGGGTGTGCGTGATTCAAATTTCTTTGACATCGATACTTTAACACTTTAAGGATGTGTTCTTCATTACGATAGTAAAGTTTTTTTACTTATTTTAAATCTAAAACGATATTAAAAACATTAATATTCTGCCCCATTCACACAATGCCCAGTCCCAAATTAAGCATACAAGGACTAGTAAGTAATTTGAGTACTAGATAACTGATAAAAATAGGTTTATTTTACTTTTTCTTGTAAATAAATATTATTCATTATAAAACACCAGATCGCATATATCAATTAGCGCTTTATAACATCTTACTTAAATATAGTCTAATTACCGTGGGAGAGCCACGCTTTGGCATGAATGGGCTGGCTTGACGGGAGTGATACCACGGCCTCACAGAAAACCGGGGTGAAATATTGCTTGCGCTGTGTTTCACCGAGTGAGTGAGGATACCGGAGGCCCATTCCCTACCTTCCCCCCCATCCCTAAAAGGCCGGCAACGCACTTGTGACGCTTCTGGTGTTGCAGGTGTCCACGGGCGGCGGTAATCGCCTACCATCAGGCGATACGTCTGCTCGTTTGCCCGCCTTTACCATAAAAAAAACGACTAAAAAGGTTTCATTTCAATTTACCAAATGCTGCATTACTAAAGTTGAATAACATTTAACATTATAATAATAAATATTTGATTTCAAAACGTTACAACAAACATAGGTTGAGATCGTTTTTTGCTTTTTTCGGAAGACGGGTCCCCATTTCATCTCATCCACATTTTTTATATTTTTTATCATTAATTTCATCACGACGAAGACTTAGACTTATGATATGAAGACTATAAACAATAGACATTGGCAGAAATAGCTGATCCGAGAGATCCGGCTGGTTGCCATTTCATCAAAAGAAGAAGAACAAACATAGGTATTGAACATACATGAAAGAAAGTAGTTAGTCAATACCTATTGATGTTTATATTATTCAATATTCATAGAATATAGCTATCAATTTTTCGAGCAAAATTTTGTATATAGACATTTGTGATTACAAAAAAAATGTCTGTCAATAAATTCGGGTTCAATTTACATATTAATGCGATGAAAAGAAAATTGTGTGCGACCTGTTTTTTTTTTCAAATAAACGATTACTTTTCCGCTCTGGAAAAGTTCCAACATTTCAAGGTTTGCCGATAGTTAGATAATAAGGTGAGACAGGTGTGTATTAAAAAAGTGAGCAAATAAAAATACTGAGTGATACATAGTGATATATACACACATCAAAAGTGTCTAGGGATCAAGCATTTTTATGCGGATTTCTTGAGATTGAGATGTGGCTTTGGCCACGGCCTGCTCAGTCGCCAGATTTGAACCCGATTGAGCATGCATGGGATATGCTACAGAGAAGAGCTCTGCCGAATATGGAGGGTATCCAGTCGCAAGAAGACCTTTTTTTGTTGTTGCAACGAACATGGGCGGCCATTCCACAGCGTGTTTGGATGAACTCATTTTGAGTATGCCAAACCGATGTTCTTGTGTTGTTAGTGTTCGCGGTAGAAACACGGATTATTAATTGTTTAAGTTACCTAATAAAATTTTAAAGAAAACTGTTATTTCAGTCTTTTTTTCGAACTTTAATGTTAGTGGTTCAAATGTCAAAATCCCTTTATTAGGAAAATGGCAAATTTCTTTATTAATGCAAAGGTGACTTGGTTTATCGTTACTGTGACAAACGAAAACACTTTATTTGATGAATCCTTAAAGAAAATTTTAATTAATATCAATCAGGAGAAAAGTTATTGCAAAAATATATGTTGATCCCTAGACACATATGTTGATCCCTAGACACTTTTGATGTATGTATATATGTGTGATGATATAGTGATAGTGTGCAGCACCGATCATTGTTTCCGGTATCGGGGACCACCATTGATGTAGCTAAAAAGTTGGTATATTGTTCTGGTTAATACTGTCATCATAATCAACAGCCTACACAATGCTTAACATAGTAACTGAACATCTCTATAGAAAGGACGGTTTCGACAGACAAGCCACGCTGGCCATACTTCAAATTTTCCTTCTTCTTGCAATTGTATGCCTTATAAAGTTTGTTCCCTATCTCAGAGTGACGTTCTCAATCTGTAGCCAAACAGACGGCTTTGGCAGGGCCATACATAAAAAACCGGCCAAGTGCGAGTCGGACTCGCCCATGAAGGGTTCCGCAGCAGCAAGTAACATAATAGAATTTTTATTTTATTTTTATATTTGTGTTGATTGAATGAAAGGTAAATTGCAGTTTATGATTTATGAGGTATTAAAAAAACTACTTACTAGATTTCGTTCAAACCAATTTTCGGTGGAAGTTTGCATGGTAATGTACATCAAATTTTTTTTTTAGTTTTACCATTCTCATTTTAGAAGTTACTGGGGGGGGGGGGGCACACTTTCTACCACTTTGGAAATGTCTCTCGCGCCAACTATTCAGTTTAGAAAAAATGATATTAGAAACCTCAATGTCGTTTTTGAAGACATATCTATAGATACCCCACACGTATGGGTTTGATGAAAAAAACATTTTTGAGTTTCAGTTCTAAGTATGGGGAATTTTGAGAAACTCTGTTTCGAGAAAGCCAAAACTACACTTGGTGTATCGTGTCATCCTGGTGGAATGAAGGTGTAAAGGATTTGATAACGGCAAAGAGAAATGTGTTTAAAGTATGGCAGACATCCAATGAAAAGAAGATGATCGTCGAGACTACAAAAGCTGCAAAAAGGTAACAAGAGCAGCTGTCGCACAATTAATGGCACTATCTAGACAAGATTTCTATCACAAACTGGAAAACGCTGAAAATGAAAACACCATTTATAAAATAGCTCGTCAGCGCCACAAATCAACGCTTGATATTAAATCCAGGATCCTATATACAGGAACAACGCCCTTAACAGCAAATAAGGATATCAACATAAGATGGAAGGAGTACTACGAGCAACTTATGAACGAGGAATTTCCTGGCGAGCAAATGCCATACATGCGACCTACTGAAGGCCCCATAAGACACATATCAGCTGAAGAGGTGAGAAAGGCGGTGTCCAAAATGAAGTACCGCAGGGCTACTGGTCCTGACCAAATACCGGCAGATATGTGGAAGATATTACGGGACGCTGCACTTCCTTGGCTAACCAAGCTCTTTAACAACATTATCAGGGAGGGCAAAATTCCAGACTCCTGGCGTAATAGCCTTATGCCCCATTTACAAGCAAAAAGGGGACATTTCCCAATGTGGCAACTATAGAGGTATCAAGCTCACATAACATACTCTGAAATTGTTCGAGAGAATTATCGCCTCTCGATTAAGCGACATTTCCCAAATAACAGAAAACCAGTATGGTTGCACACCTGGCAAATCGACCACAGACGCCATACAGACCATTAGAGTTGTGATGGAAAAACACCGTTCGAACAAAGAAAACCTGTATCTCCTATTCATCGACTTAGAAAAGGCTTTTGATAAGATACCTAGAAACCTTGTTTGGCAGGCGATGAGAGCCCAACATGTTCCAGAATACTATATAGCACTGGTCCAAGATATGTATAGAAACACCAAAACGCGCGTGAAAAGCCCCGCTGGCCTCAGTATTTTCACGTAGAAGTGGGAGTCCACCAGGGGTCAGCCCTAAGCCCACTACTGTTTAATCTGTGCATAGATTACATCACAAGGAACATACAAAAACCAACCCCAGAATGTATGCTCTATGCAGACGACATAGTTCTTATGTCAGAGACCGCAAAAGAGCTACAAGAGACTCTTAATCAATGGGTAACACAAATAGAACGCCATGGGCTGCGCATAAGCCGGAGCAAGACCGAATATTTGGAATGCGACTATGGAGGGACAGCAGAGACGGGATGCGAAATATACATAGACAACCGTGCATTACCCAAAGTAGACAAGTTCAAATACCTAGGTTCTGTCCTCACTCCTGATGCGAACGTTGATAAAGACGTGGACCACCGCATCAACACAGCCTGGCTTAAATGGAGATCGCTATCAGGAGTTCTTTGTGACAGCAAAATGCCCATCAGAGTTAAAGGGAAAGTGTACAAAACGGTAGTACGACCCGGTAGTATGTCATGGACATACGGTGCAGAGTGTTGGACCATGAAGAAAACGCATGAACAACGACTACACACGAGTGAAATGAAATGCTCAGATGGGCGGGAGGTGTAACCCGCTTGGACAAAGTGCGAAATGAGTATGTCAGAGGATCGTTTGGAGTAGCACTGATTGCGGAAAAGTTGAAAGAAAGCCGAATGCGCTGGTACGGCCACGTCATCAAACGGAATGACGAACACCCGGTTAAAAAGGCCCTAAATATCCCTGACCGCCCACGAGGAAGAGGAAGACCACCCGCCACCTGGTGGTCAAATATGCAGAAAGAGATCCAACAAGAGAATCTGAGCACACAGACAATCCAGAACAGAGTTCTCTGGCGCAGACGTACAAGGAGACCCGACCCCAGCTAAACTGGGAAGAGGGGTGGACAAAGAAGAAAGAGTTCTAAGTATGGGGACCCCCAAAATTTATTGTTTTATTCTATTTTTGTGTGAAAATCTTAATGCGGTTAACAGAATACATCTACTTAAAAAGTTTCAACATTATAGTTCTTATAGTTTCGGAAAAAAGTGGCTGTGACATACGGACGGACAGACAGACGACATGATGAATCTATAAGGGTTCCGTTTTTTGCCTTTGGCACGGAACCCTTAGTTTTAGGATCTATATGTGTGATTGTATATTACACTTGTTGTTTACATCCATGACTGATTTCCTCACATAAAAATTGAGTGTAATACCTAAGGAAGTTATTCGCTTCGGCACGTTTGACACTGAAATATGAAGGCAATTTTCAAGCTGCCGAATATAGCTACCGAGTGTCGGGTGAAACTCAGTCAATCCTACTGTTTGTCGATCAACACGCATCGCATCCAATGAAATTGAAAATGTTATTTGATTTCGAGGTTAGAATTTATGGTTGCCGTAGGATTTTTGATTCGTATCTCACATCTACTGCTGGATTGTCATCAAATAATGCATTATAAAATGCAAAATTGGATCTCTATGTGCATATTTACATTTTCTATGAAATTGTTATTTTTGTTGTACAATCTTAGTAAGTAAATCTATTTGAACGCGCCCATAGCGCTTGAGCAGCGCGGGGAGGAAGGCGGCGCGCGGGGACGCGCCGGCGCATTCAACAAGTCGATGTAAAAAAGACAAGAACATCGTTACAGCGTGCCTTTAGATTATAATAGTTTTACTGTTTTATCGCATTTGTGCTGTAACATTTACCTTGAAAGTAAATATTTAACTTTCACCAAGTTGGGATAGAAACCCTTTTTATTTCAATCCTCAACATATGGCGACCGTGACAATTCAATATTGCAATCGGCGCGAGGCGTTCTGTTCCTGTTGCGTCAAAATGGCGTCGGCGGCGCTCCGCTGGTGAATAAATCAAGACAAGAACCTGTGGTGCTTTCCGTGCTACGTCTACGATCGTTGTTTCCACCTATATGCTGTGCTGTGTACATTGCTGTGGACAATCGGTGCCTGCGGCGTAGTGATAAAGGAAGTAAGCCCGTTCCTAATGTTCCATTTTTTACCTACCTAATCCAGTTTCTGTTTGGTGTGTGGATGCCTAGCTGCTTTGCAACCGAAGGGGGAGGTATCTAGCTATACGCGTACCTTATCTACCTATTTTTCGCATATAAATCAGCTTAGGTAATTGCGTCTATCCTGTCGCGTTCCGCTGCCACGTAGCTGTCACATAGGTAAATTAATTAAATTAATACTTGCACTTTTAATGTGAGTGCCTATTCTGTTGTTTGTGAGTTTTCTTTCCTTGCACTATTCGGTACTAAACTGTACCTAGTTGTATTGGGTTGCTTATTTGCTCAAAATTACATTTAAAAGTTCGTGTGGCACGCGCATGTATCTTTTCTAATTTAGGTAATCGATTCTTTCTATAGATCGATCGATATCTAATAATATTCTATTAGCTACCTACTTAACACAATTGTGTTGTGGTTTCTTATAACATTATACCTTTTTTAGGGCTATATACCTATAAACTAAGCCCTAGATAACCTAAATAATAATCATTAACGTAGGTTTTGTCAAAACCTATTGTTGCATTTAGATTCAAAGTCAATTGCCGAACATTTCAGCGCAATTGGGCTCGTGTACGGCCCGTGCTCAAGATCTTCGTGCCTCGCTGCGTCCTACGGGCGTGGTCGGTGCTGTTGCGGTCTCGGCTCGCGGTTGGCGAGCTCGGCGGCATCGGCAGCGGTATGGTTTGAGCTGTTTGTCTGCTGGACTGTATTAACCGGTGGGATTGCACATTTTATATAGTAGTAGTAGTTATCTACAACTGTTACCTAACTCATTGTTAGGGGTGTTGATGAGTTTACTGTATTTGTTTAAATTACATTCAACATGCCAAGCGATACGGTTACCTCTCCTGATATGGATGGTAATGAAAATTTAAAGACATTAATTCGCAGACGTGGTGGTATACGTAGTCGAATAACATTATTTAAAAATTACATAAGTCAGTTCCATATTGAGAAAGCTTCTAGTCTTACTAGTTTAGAAGTGCGCGAGTTGACCTTACGGCTCACACAGTTGCAAGAGCTAATGTCAAAATTTGATACAATACAATCCGAGATAGAGGATATTGCTCATAATGTAGATGAGCATATGTCTGAACGAGATTGTACTGAAAGGGAATTCTATTCCATGATTTCTTTTACACAAGAATTAATAGGTATCTATTCTTCAAAAAATAAAGATGATGAATCTGTAAATTCAAGTTACAAAATGAACAATGCAGTTAAATTGCCAACCATTAATTTGCCCACATTTGACGGGAATTATTCTAAATGGCTGGAGTTTAGAGATACTTTTGACTCTCTAATTAATAATAATGAGTCAATACCTCTCATTAATAAGTTTCATTATTTGAGAAACTCTTTAGTAGGGAGTGCTAATGTGATAGTGAGGTCCATAGAGTTTACCGCAGCGAACTATCAAATAGCATGGAAGTCTTTATGTGACAGATTTAATAACAAAAATGTTCTTATATATAATCACTTGCAGGGATTAGTTAATACACACATCAAAAGTGTCTAGGGATCAAGCATTTTTATGCGGATTTCTTGAGATTGAGATGTGGCTTTGGTCCTGGCCTGCTCAATCGCCAGACTTGAACCCGATTGAGCATGCATGGGATATGCTACAGAGAAGAGCTCTGCCGAATATGGAGGGTATCCAGTCGCAAGAAGACCTTTTTTTGTTGTTGCAACGAACATGGGTGGCCATTCCACAGCGTGATTTGGACGAACTCATTTTGAGTATGCCAAACCGATGTTCTTGTGTTAGTGTTCGCGGTAGAAACACGGATTATTAATTGTTTAAGTTACCTAATAAAATTTTAAAGAAAACTGTTATTTCAGTCTTTTTTTCGAACTTTGTCAAAAATGTCAAAAATCCTTTTATTAGGAAAATGGCAAATTTCTTTACTAATGCAAAGGTGACTTGGTTTATCGTTACTGTGACAAACGAAAACACTTTAATTGATGAATCCTTAAAGAAAATTTTAATTAATATCAATCAGGAGAAAAGTTATTGCAAAAATATATGTTGATCCCTAGACACATATGTTGATCCCTAGACACTTTTGATGTGTGTATCAATCCGATTCAAAAGGAATCTTTTAGAGCATTGCGATATTTGACAGATCAGATTAAAAAGAATTTGTTTGCTCTTAATGTATTAGAGGTTTCCACAACTGGCTGGGATCCTTTAGTTGTATTCTTAGTATCAGCAAAGTTAGATCCCAGAACTAGTAGTAAGTGGGAAGAACAAAAAGGTAATTTAACGCACCTGCCTTCTCTTGAAGAGTTTATAAAATTTTTAGAGAATAGAGCAAATGTTTTAGAGACAGCTAATGGTGGTAGGAGTTATTACACTAAAAATTCATCTCACAGTGAAAATAAATCTGTTAGATCTTTGACAACTAGTTTGGAAGGATCTCGCACTAAGACATGTCACATCTGTAACAAAGCTCATTATGTACATCAGTGCCAAACATTTAAGGCCTTAAGTCTGAATGACAAGTTGTCTGAGGTGGCAAGGCATAGGTTGTGCAACAACTGCCTTCGCAGTGGTCACAACAGCTCAGAATGTCCTTTGAAAGGATGTTGCCGGACCTGTAAGAAAAGGCATAATTCAATGTTGCACAGTACAGCTTCTAATGTAGTTACAGAAAATTCAGAAGCTGCTGCATATTCAGCACAGCCATCAACCAGTAATGTTCCTGTTAGTTTGTCAACCTGCTCACCAGGCCAAGTTTTGTTATGTACTGCACAAGTAGAAATAATAAATAAACAGAATAATAGTACCTACCTTGCTCGTGTGTTGTTAGACACTGGAAGCCAGTCGTCGTTTATAACTAAAGGGCTAAAAGAAAGGCTAGGGTTACCAGTAAAACAAATAAATGCATTTAAAGTTTCTGGTATAAATAATTTAGAATTTAAAATTACCGAACGATGCAGTGTTATATTAAAGTCTCGATTCGGCTCATTTAGTAAAACTATTAACTGTCTAGTAATTCCTAAAATTACAGGAACATTACCTGGCGTTCAAGTAAATGTTGAGCGTCTAGGGTTGCCCAATGGGGTGGTTCTGGCAGATCCCTTGTTTTATGAGCCAGGTGAGATAGACATTTTATTGGGTGCAGATCATTTCTTTGATATTATTATACCCAATAAAATAAGTTTAGGTCCCAACAAACCAATTTTACTAGAGAGCATGTTGGGATGGATTGTAGCTGGTCCCACAGGGGAATTATACTACAAAAATAATAAAATTCATTGCAATTTTGTGAAAAACAATTCCACATCACTACAAGATATTCATGATTCTGTGAAAAGATTTTGGGAGGTGGAAGAAATACCTCCAGAATTTAATGATTATTCCTTAGATGAACAATATTGTGAGTCTCATTTTGAAAGTAATACTTGCCGTTTACCGGAGGGTAGATTTAAGGTCATGATGCCACTTAAAGAAAATCCGGAACAGGCACTTGGCAATTCATTCCATATGGCTATGAAAAGGTTCATAAATTTAGAAAACAAATTAAATAAAAATCAAATTTTAAAAAATCAATATAGCAATTTTATTAATGAATATGCTGAATTAGGACACTTAACTGAAATCGAAAGGCCAGTGTTCGGGTGTTATTTGCCACATCACTGCGTCATTCGCGAGCAACATGAAACCACAAAACTTAGGGTTGTGTTCGATGCCTCAGCTAAAACGCAGTCAGGGAGATCACTCAATGACATACAGGCCGTTGGACCAGTTGTGCAAAGTGACTTGTTTTCGATACTTAATCGGTTCCGTCTACATAAATGTGTATTGACAGCGGATGTCGAAAAAATGTATCGACAAGTAGCATTAAATGAATCACAACGGCATTTGCAACTTGTGTTGTGGAGGGATAATCCAACTGAGCCTATCAAAGTTCTTCAGCTTAATACCTTAACATATGGAATGGCATCTGCTCCTTTTTTGGCAACTAGGTGTCTAGTGCAGCTAGCTAAAGAATGTCAAGATGAGCGCATTGCTAATGTAATAAAAAAGGAATTTTATATTGATGATTTAAGTACTGGTGCCTCTACAGAGGACGAGTTAAAACGTATATATTTGGGCGTTACACAAGTTTTGAATGCGGCTTGTTTTCCATTAAGAAAGTTTCGCACAAATTGCCCTGACATCCTTGGTGATGATGCAGGGGCTTATAACTGTCTTGAATTTCATGATGAAGCCACGGTGTTAGGTTTGAAATGGTCACCGTTGGCAGACAAATTACATTTTCCCAGTGGTATTGTAACCTCAACTAGGGTTACCAAAAGAATAATTATTTCCACGACTTGTAAATTATTTTACCCATTGGGCTTAGTTAGTTGCTGCATTATAAAAGCTAAGATTTTACTTCAAAATTTATGGGTTGCAAAATTAGATTGGGATGACCCAGTACCAGAACATTTTGTTCAACAGTGGTCTAAGTTTATAAATAATTTACATCACTTGTCTGATATTATTATACCACGATGTGTTTTAGGAGATAACATAGAATGTAAGTCCGCTGAGCTGCATTGTTTTGTAGATGCATCTAAGCAGGCATATGGTGCATGTGCTTATGTACTTTCTCAGGATAGTGAACAGAATGTTACCGTAAGATTATTATGTGCAAAAACTAGAGTTTCACCTATTAAAGAGCTCACAATCCCACGTTTAGAGCTGTGTGCAGCTTTGTTGGGTGCTCAATTAAGTGAGAAAGTTTTACAGTCTGTACCATGTAATATTACTAAAAAATATATGTGGACCGATTCCACAGTTGTACTCGGTTGGCTGAAAACTCAAAACAAAGTTCTACCAACATTTGTGCGTAACAGAGTCAATAAAATTAATAAAATTACCCAAGAGTTTGAGTGGAAACATGTTCCAACAGAGTTAAACCCGGCAGATTTAGCTTCCAGGGGCATTGACCCACAGCATCTGCCATCATCTTGTTTGTGGTGGGAGGGTCCTTCGTATCTAAGAGAGGATCATTCTCATTGGCCTACTCAACCTCACACCAAACAGACAGACTTACCGGAAGTCAAAGTATTGCTCTCTGCTGATGACATATCCGAGAATAATTTGCTAATACCATTTGAAAAATATTCAAGTTATATGAAACTTAAGAGAGCTTATGCATATGTTTTACGTTTTATCAAAAATTGTAAAAGTAAACAGTTAAAAATAAAAGGACCTTTGCAAGCTAACGAACTTGAGAACTCTTTAATACTATTGCTTAAATTTAGTCAATCTGAGTCGTTTGCAAAGGATCTTTAAAATATTGAAAGTGGAGTAGAACTGCATCATAAAAGTAAATTATTATCCTTAAATCCAATATTAGATACCAATGGTTTAATAAGAGTTGGTGGCAGAATAAGTAACTCTGATTATCAATATGACAAAAGGCAACCAATTTTACTGGATGCTAAGCATCACTTCACTAAACTTATAATGAAGTATGAACATTTGCATTTATTGCATGCAGGGCCACAGTTGCTTCTGTCGTCAGTCCGCGAGAGATTTTGGCCGTTAGGTGGTAGGATTTTGGCTCGCACTATTGTTAGACATTGTGTTGTCTGCACTCGAATGAAAGGTCAGACTGTACAACCTCTGATGGGCGACTTGCCGAGTGTAAGAGTCAGGCCAGACTTTCCGTTTAATTCTTGTGGGACTGACTTTGCTGGACCCTTTATGATTTCTTCCAGAAAGGGACGAGGTAATCGTATAACCAAGGCTTACTTGTGTATATTCGTATGTTTAACCACTAAAGCCCTACATCTGGAAGTTGTAAGTGACCTCACCACTGAGGCCTTTATATTGTGTCTGCGAAGGTTTGTGTCGCGTCGCGGCAAGCCCTACGCCATATATTGCGACAATGGAAAGAATTTTGTTGGAGCTAACAATGAGTTGGGTAGGGTTATACAGTCCAGCGTTCAAGCGGTCACAGACTATGCAGCTAACGAGGCTATTAAATTCATGTTTATTCCCGCTTACTCTCCACACTTTGGTGGAATATGGGAAGCGGGCGTTAAATCCGCAAAATTTCACTTAAAACGCGTAGCTGGGAATGCTTCCCTTACGTTTGAGGAGTTAGCGACGCTCTTCATCCAAATAGAGGCTATCCTTAACTCCCGACCTCTTTCCCCTCTCTCGTCTGACCCCACTGATATCAATCCATTAACTCCTGGGCACTTCCTAATTGGACGCCCGCTGATGTCAGTACCTTCACTACCTGTGAAAACTTCTAGATCAAATAGATACCAGCTCATCGAACAGACACGACAGAACTCCAAAACCGAGCAAAATGGAAAAGGGGTTCAAAACCAATTAAAGAGAGAGAATTAGAAAAAAAATTAGAGAGAAAGATCTAATGGTTCTCAAGGAGGACAACTTAATGCCGTTACACTGGCGCATGGGTCGCATCGCAAAATTATACCCAGGAGCCGACGGGATCTGCAGAGTAGCGGATATCTATACCTCTACCGGCACCATCAAAAGGGCCGTCAACAAATTGTGCCCCCTAGAAGTGGCTAATTCAGAGTTGAAAGAAGATTTCAACGCCGCGGAGGATGAACGCGCCCATAGCGCTTGAGCAGCGCGGGGAGGAAGGCGGCGCGCGGGGACGCGCCGGCGCATTCAACAAGTCGATGTAAAAAAGACAAGAACATCGTTACAGCGTGCCTTTAGATTATAATAGTTTTACTGTTTTATCGCATTTGTGCTGTAACATTTACCTTGAAAGTAAATATTTAACTTTCACCAAGTTGGGATAGAAACCCTTTTTATTTCAATCCTCAACACTATTAGTGTATAATTCTGTCATAATACAACATTTTAAAGTAACTTGAACCAAAATAAATCAAAATCAGAAATAGTTTCACAATTTCTAATGAGTCCTTAACAATGATACTAAAAATGTGGCCATACAGTCATTAAACTAAAAAAATTACTTTAGTGACCTACATTTTTGACCTTACATTTCTGTGTTGTAAAATAAACTATGCTGTTCGTATTCAACCTGTTTATATAAATATATTTCTCTTTTATTGTTGGTTAAACGGAACAAACATCCATAACTAAATCTCTATGGTAGTCCTCTATCGCCTTTACCATGGAGTGTTCTGAAGAGCTCTTCGAACTGATCCCACCTTCTCCCTTTCTGGCAGCACGTGCTAGCCTTGGAAGCTACCGCCTCAGAGTCGTTGAAATACGCTCTCGAACCAAACAATTTAGTTCTTCCTTCCTGTGCCGAGCAGTTAAAAACTGGAACTCGCTACCAACGCAGGTGTTTCCCTCTTACTATGACCCCGGGTCCTTTAAGCGGGGCGTAGAAAAGCATCTCGCTAAGCCGCCATAGTGTGGGACGCTATACTGCATTGTCTGCTTTCGCAGTATGTATGGTGGCCCCCACTGTTGGACTCTGCTTGAGCTTTCCATTAGGCTAAGCAGAGTAAGTTTGGTAGGTTATTCATAAAAACTACTAGACAACTGATACAAATACATTTATACTTTTTTTTTATAAATACATACATATTATACATAGAAAACACCCAAACTCCGAAACAAATATTTGTAGATCATACAAACATTTGGTCCGACCCAGGAATCGAACCCGAGACCTCATGATCAGACCAACGAGGCAGTCATATATAATTTGGGAATGAATGAAAAATATTTCTTCTTACAAAAATGTCTGACGTTATTTGCTTAGTCACTATATGATTTTTTTATTAACGGTTAATGCAATTTGTTGCGAAACCATGTGTTATAGTTTTTATATATGCTCAGTTTTTTCCATTTTTCATACCTCCGAAATTTTCCCAACTACATTGACATACGGCTTCTATCGACACGATACGAGGATAATATCATTAGTTAAACTTTTAAAAAATGTGCAAAGTAAGTAAAATTCTATCCGATGTTGTTTGTACCTACATCAGTATTAAATAAAAATGATGGATATAAACTTAACTAATAATTCTGAATAATATTATTGCAACAACGCTTATCAAGCAGCGTCAACGTGATCAATTCATAAATTAATTACGCAGACCAATTTTCAGTGCATATGATTGTACCAATTACATAAAATAATACAGAAGTCAAATAGCTACTGATACTCGTAAGCAGGCTGGTATAGTATGTGTATTTTACTGTGTTCCAGAATCAATTCTGCAAAATGATAATTTTATTCATAGAGTTCCAGCCAGAACCGTATCGCTTACTTTGTCCGTGATTTGGTTGAGAAATATTTTATGAAACAAACGTTCACATACTAGTGCAAGACGCTAATGTGTTAGTTTTACACTGTTCTCGAAAGGATAACGAAGGCAATTAACACGTTTTTGTTCGGTTTTCACCTCTAACGACTCTTGCAGTAACTTATTTTGATGAAGTGGCGAAATAAATCGTTTTAATCTTTGCTACTTTGTCAATTATTTCAAATGTCTTTATGATCAGCAAATATTTGTTTCGGAGTTTGGGTGTTTTCTATGTATAATATACTAGCTGACCCACGTAACGTCGTTTACGTCTCCTATTGTCCGTAGCGTAAAAAAATTGCCCCGTTTTTTTAACAATCTTCATTGGTGTTCCGCTCCCATTGGTCTTAGCGTGATGATATATAGCCTACCTATAGCCTTCCCCGATAAATGCGCTATCGAACACTGAAAGAATTCTTCAAATCGGACCAGTAGTTCCTGAGATTAGTGCGTTCAAACAAACAAACAAACTCTTCAGCTTTATATATTAGTTTAGATATAAATATGTATTTTTGTAAAGTATTATATGTACACACATCAAAAGTGTCTAGGGATCAAGCATTTTTATGCGGATTTTTTGAGATTGAGATGTGGCTTTGGCCCTGGCCTGCTCAGTCGCCAGACTTGAACCCGATTAAGCATGCATGGGATATGCTACAGAGAAGAGCTCTGCCGAATATGGAGGGTATCCAGTGGCAAGAAGACCTTTTTTTGTTGTTGCAACGAACATGGGCGGCCATTCCACAGCGTGATTTGGATGAACTCATTTTGAGTATGCCAAACCGATGTTCTTGTGTTAATGTTCGCGGTAGAAACACGGATTATTAATTGTTTAAGTTACCTAATAAAATTTTAAAGAAAAGTGTTATTTCAGTCTTTTTTTCGAACTTTAATGTTAGTGGTTCAAATGTCAAAAATCCTTTTATTAGGAAAATGGCAAATTTCTTTATTAATGCAAAGGTGACTTGGTTTATCGTTACTGTGACAAACGAAAATACTTTATTTGATGAATCCTTAAAGAAAATTTTAATTAATATCAATCAGGAGAAAAGTTATTGCAAAAATATATGTTGATCCCATAGTACCAACATGCTTAGTTAGGGACTAGATGGCGTTGTGTGTCAGATGTTCGAAATATTATTACTATTAATTAAACTTGTCCAAATAATATTATTTTTATGTAATACTGGTTCATATGAATGTCAATAACACTAGGCAATATGTGTATTTATCATGCCCAGAACATGGTCAAATCTTACGCTAGTTTTACCTTTTTTTAATCTTGAGGTAAAAAAACAATGACACCATATATCATTTTTAAAAATAGTCGACAATGTATGTAGCAATCGTGACACCAGAGGTTATACAGAGGAGATTAACAAATAGGTTTTTGTAGTTGGGCCCAAAGAGAAACAGTAAGTGTAAGTAAAAGTCGGTTATGTCACTTTCTTATTAGGAAGGCATTGGTTTTATGATGCTTTTGACAATATTATCTCATAGAGTACTTGCAGCAATAAGGCGACATCACAAACTTATTAAGAGGTTACTTTAATGATAAGGGGTGTCTGGTTAGTATTAGTTGGGTTACTCGTATAATTGAGCTGGAGGACATACAGTAGTTGAATGTCATGAAGCATGACTTGACAATAAACACAGTCTTCCAAAATAATCAATAGCCTTAGTAGAAATCATAAACCCTGAACACATAATTACAACTTTAAATACATAAACACCATCTCTAATAGGTCCCAATACCCAAAATGTATCGACGTTTCCTGGAAAACTAAAAGACTCAATTTAATGATTATACAACGTTAGAAAAACGAAATTAATTTTAAATTTATAATTGACTAGCTGACCTACGCAACATCGTTTACGTCTCCTATTGCCCGTAGCGTAAAAAAAATCCCCAGTTTTTGTAACATTCATCATTGGTACTCCGCTCCTATTGGTGATGATATATAGCCTATAGCCTTCCTCGATAAATGTACTATCCAACACTGAAAGAATTTCAAAATCGGACCAGCGCTTCCTGAGATTAGCGCGTTCAAAGACAGAAACAAACAAACTCTTCAGCTTTATAATATTACTAGCTGATACGGCAAACGTTGTTTTGCCATAAAAAAAAATTGGGGTCTAAAAAATAGATGTTGGTCGATTCTCAGACCTACGCGATGTGCACACCAAATTTCATAAAAATCAGTCCAGCCGTTTCAGAGGAGTATGGTAACTAACATTGTGACACGAGAATTTTATATTTAAGATATAATATAGATATAGATAGTATAGATATTATCTCGTCGTCAGAATTTGTATTTGTTTCTAAAATGTTCTAAATGGCCGTTAAGGAAATGGAAACACGAGTCTAGTGGCAATATCAAATGTAGGAAATCTTGATATCTGGGGGCACGGTCGTGCCCCCGCCAAGACGAGCCAAGCGTAGCGCAAGGGCACTACCTACCTTTTCTCAAAGCGTTTCGTCGTTTTTTTTGGACCCCCATAACTTTGGTTCCCGATATACCAGATCGTTTTAATTTTCAGAATATGATGTTACCAATAGACTAATGAAACGTACAAAGTTTCAATTGCATAGCTCTGATAGTTTAGATTTTATTGATACCAAAAAACACCGATTTCGTCACTGACACACTGATGATGATCAAAACTGTTAGGGTACTTCCTGAAGTGCTAGAAAGCTGAAATTTGGTATGTAAACTAAATTTAGTATACAAACAACAAAAAAATTCATAAACCTATTACTTTTGTCCCCCAACCCCCAAATTTGGGGGGTAAAGTTTGTATGAGACTTTCACAAATGTTTATGCTAGAGGTTTTATTTTTAGTACACTGACTTTTTCGAAAGCAGAAAGAAGATGTACTAGAAATACAGCCCAAAAACAGAAAAAAAAAGGAAACTTACAAAAAGAAATGAAATCCCACCAAAAACATTTTCATGTAAAATGTTATGTGTGGCTTGTAACATATATTCCATTATACAACCAAATATATTCAGAGGTTATGAATGAAAAATAATGGAATTAAGCTTTGGTGACCACAATTTAATGATTGCTGAAATTTTGCTTTTTTCCTAAATAAAAAAAATGAAACGAAGTGTTTATTATTATTAGTACACTTAAATAGGTTTATATTTATTATTTATTTATTACTAGTTGTACCCGTTAATTCGTATGCGGAAAATTTTTGGTATTATTAGGGACTGATTGTATTTCTCATAATCATGTTTTTTTTCCATTTGCACATCGTTTAAACATCCCCTGGACTTCCACAAGTATTTCTACAATAAAATTTGCTAAATCGATTTTGTGATTCAAGTAGTTAGATTAACGAACAACAATAAATTTTATTAAGTATATAGATTTATTAATTCAAAAAAAAAATGTTAAACTGGGTATATAGATCAACCTAAAATGACCGCATTCGAGCTATCCTGTTTCGTTGGTGGTGGTGTATTGTTGCATTGTCTGTTTTCGCAATGAGTATGGACTCTACGCTTTCCTCCAGACAGCG
This sequence comes from Diaphora mendica, assembly GCA_949125395.1. Taxonomy (NCBI): domain Eukaryota; kingdom Metazoa; phylum Arthropoda; class Insecta; order Lepidoptera; family Erebidae; genus Diaphora; species Diaphora mendica. The sequence continues at coordinate 16,286,770 of OX421319.1, read as the reverse complement.
TAGAGTCACTTTGGCAGGACTATATATAAAAACATGTAGACAAGCTTAGAGATATATCTAGTATTTTGCGCATTTAGACTAAAGAAAAGAGTATCTAGGTAATAGAAATATTAGTAAGAAAAATAATTTGAAACAAATTTGGAAACTGCTACATCACATTAGGTAAGTAACAACAGAATTCAAATAACACCTGCTGGGAATTATTAATTGGGTCCAGAATACCAAACGTCAAACGTTCCGTTTTTTGCCTTTGGCACGGAACCCTAAAAAGAGTCAGTGACCGAGCAAGTGAAGCACTTTCATTATTTTTGTTTTATAATTATATTATAATCAACTTTAAAAATATATAATAGGTAGGTACCTACTTAATTTTAAAAGAGGTAGGTAATCGCTTAAGATACTTATTGACTTTTCATGAGTAGATTTTACTTATTTGTATCATTTTAAAATCAAATTACTATCAGTGAGATTTTTTTGTAGCAACCTGTTCAACAACAAAATATCTATGTGGGTGGGTGAATAAGTAGGTATCCTTCGTTATTTATTACGCTATAGACTAAAAAATCCAAAAGGCACGGGTTCACCGACAACAACTAGTCGGTCAATAACCTATCATTCCGTCCTTGTCATCAGTAGTTTACTAAATGAAGGATTCTCTTTCACACACTGACACACGTCTTCCAACACAAAATGATTGTATTCTAACCTCCAAACCAATGTTCAAACATTGGAGATATTGGAATGTATAATTTATTGTAGCTAAAAGATTAGATGTTTCTAAACTTACCTTTAAATGAGGAACACGATAGTTTTGCGGTAGAAACAGATGTATACCAAGCCGGGAACTATTTTTAGCTTAGTGACGTTTATTTTTAACCGACATCAAAAAAAGGAGGAAGTTTTCTCAATTCGACCGTATAATATGTTTTTTTTATGTGTGTTCGCTGATAACTTCGTCGTTTATGAACCGATTTTGATGATTCTTTTTTAATGGAAAGGAGATATCCCAACGGTGGTACCATGATAAAGACACTAAGATTTGATGATGGAATCCAAGAGAAATCGAGTCGAACCTTGAAGTCGGTTTTTATTTTGTTATTTCAGATTAGTTGCGTGGGACCAAAGGTTTCTTAAAAAGCTCATAGAGATGAAGTGTCAATTTTACAGGAGTAAGTAGGTTAAAGTTTTATCTCGATGAATGATGGTGAAAAGATTTCGCCGATTTGGTAAACAAATCGTACTACATAACATGTAGAGCCGAATTTGTGGTTTATAGAGTTGTAGGCACTAGGCTGAAATGAAGTGCTGCGCTCATACGACAGTCAGTCAATATTGAGCAAACAGCAGTCTTTTCAGCCAAAATTCTTAGAGGTTGTTTAGCCTCATCCTATGACTGCGAATCTTAACTTCACTCGTGATAGTTAAGGAAATAGTAGCAAAGTGAGTTGAAAGAAAAGGTACCTTTTAGGCAGTCAATGATACAACTTGTATGTTTGTGAGGTTAACCATTTTTTTATTTCTTATTTTGATAATTATACTATTAAAAATTATTGATTGCTTACTTTAGGAGCAAACTGTACAGGCGGTTGGAGCCCTAAAGTTGTAGAGGTCTGATAGCAGAAAAATTTAAGTTAAATCACATCGGCGTAGTCGATTTAAAATCGACCCCAACATAGTTTTGGAAAAATTGAAAAAAATATTAACAAACGTATGCCTATGTAGGAACGGATGTTCTGTTACTCTAACACAAAGGGAGGATCATCCGACCATGCGAGATCGTGCCTAGCAGACCACCGCCCAACGGTTGACATTGGAATGTTGTATATATTAATAATATGCTAACCTTTGAGTGGTGGCGGCCACTTCGCGCGAATCTCGCCGCTGTGGAGCGATTTTGACAGTACTCCCGTCCCATTCCCGCCTCTCATTAAATTGCAGATTTCCAATAAAAAATGTATTGGGGCTATATACGATTTTAGTAGCATTAGAATGGTCATTAAATAAGCTGTGAGATGATGTATAATTGATTATGATTTTAAATAGAATAAGTTAGTAAGTCGAAGGTCAAAGTAGCAAAAGTGATTTTTTCCCCGATGTATTGTATTAAAAGGTGCCCCGGTGTTCCCGGTTCGGACCAAATGTTTGTATGATCTACAAATATTTGTTTCGAAGTTTGGGTGTTGTATATATTTACAAAAAAAAGTATATATGTATTTGTATCAGTTGTCTAGTACCCATAACACAAGCTCTGCTTAGCTTGGGACTAGATGGCGTTGCGTGTTAGATGTCCGAAATATTTATTATTATTTATTTATTATTGTAGTATGATTTTGTTGGCGTATATGAATGTTGCCATAAACCGATTAGGGAATGCATAAACCAGAGGTTTTCTATAAGAAGTTAGTCAACCTGTAGTGAGAGCTCTTTTCATGTTCCAAATTCAAGGCACTAGAATTATTTTCATTGTAGGAAAAAAAATGTAGAAAAAGTTATCGAAGCCGAGCTTCGATGCTGTGACTCATTCTTTATTGCATATCTTAGTAGATACTAATTGAGGTACCTGCATTATAAGACATAATGTTGAATTGACAATGAATTAATGTTATTTCAGTAAAAACTACATTTTACATTAACAAGCAGAGATGTATAAAAAAAGTTATAATGTAAATAATAAATTTAGATAGCAATAAGTTGGTTTCACTCCCACACCATATGGGAAAATCTATGAAAAAAAAAGATTACAATTATTTAACTTCAATAGTAACTTTTTTGTTTTACGTTAATACTTACTTTGTATTTAAAAGTTATTTTACCTCCATTCACAAATAAATTCAAAATATACCAAAACATTTCCGGCATAGTTTTCATATACGTATTTTATGAAATTAATTACTGAGAATTCCAGTCCAAGTAATTGTTTTTTATAAGGTTTATAAAAAACAAAGAGTTGTCTTGTCTTATAAAAAACAAAACAAACAATTGTATAGGGAGAAATTAATTTCAACACAATCATTATCCACATGACCACGGTCTTACAAAGAAAAATAGAAAAGCAAATATTACTACTAGCACACGAAATAATAATAATAATAAAGGAGCTTGAGCCAGCCGTTAACGTATCCACACAACGATTGTCGGATCAAGTACGAGCTATACAGCGCTGTCACCTGCTGGATGATGCCGTACTTGAGAGGATACGCTCGGACGTACGGAATACTTTGACTGTCCCTTCTTCGTCACATGCTGTACATGTGGTAGCTAATACGCAACAATTACCATACAATGAAGATGTTGATGAACAAGTGGAGAGTGAATTTATATCCGTAAGTACCCAATGTAATGATAGGATAAGGAGTGCTTTGGAGGATGCGATTCAGGAGTACCGGTATGTTAACTTTAATAACAGACCCCGGTTGCCCCGTTTGCCCATACATAGACGCAATTTAGCATTGGTGGGTGCCCTGAATTCGTTATTACCGGATTATTTTGGTAATAGCGAGGATCTTAGTGATACACATTCTATTTTGTACTGTGCGGCTATGGCAGTTTGTCGAGTAGCTGGTGTTAAATTTGTTGAACAAAGCACTACTCGACCCAAAAATGCTGTGCCAGCTTGGCAGTACAGAATAGAACGTCGTATTGCTGAGACCAGGACACTCATCGGTAAATTAATTGCATTTAAATTAGGTAATACGCGGCCAAGAGTAATGCGCTTTGTGAAACAGGCATTCTTGGGGACTACCATCAGTCCTCAACAGTACATGTCGAGTGTCACGGAGCGCATTGACTTCTTGAAGCAGAAAGTTTATGCATGGGCAAATAGGATAAGACGGTACAAAAAACGAGGAGACCGTTTCAATCAGAATCGTATTTTCCAAAGAAATGAGAAGTGGGTGTATCGAAAATGGGAGGCACCGAGTGTGCGAGATGGGCACTTGCCATATGAAAATGCCACAAATACATTTTGGCGTAACATTTGGTCGGTGCCTGTCACTCACACAGATGGTGATTGGATGCGGGATGTCAGACGCTCATGTGAGTCTATAACATCTATGGAACCAGTTGTCATTGATGAAGATGATGTAAGTTGTGCAGTCCGTTCATTGCCGAATTGGAAATCACCTGGTCCAGACGGTCTGCACAACTTTTGGCTTAAATGGTTCCGAAGCTCGCATGCGTGTCTGGCATCTCAATTCCAGGCAGCATTGGACTCGGGGTCATTACCACAATTTTTAACCACTGGTATAACCCACTGGTATAACCCACTTACTCTATAAATCTGGTAGTGCCATGGATCCCAAGAACTTTAGGCCCATTACTTGTTTACCAACTTTATATAAACTTCTAACATCTATTCTGAGACTCAAAATTACTACTCATATTAATAAAAATTCGATAATTTCCGTTTCTCAGAATGGATGTAGAAGTGGGACCCGTGGCACTAAAGAGCTCCTTATAATAGACATGACCATTAGCCAGCAGGTACGTCGTAATCGTAAGAGCCTGGCGACATGCTGGATAGATTACAAGAAGGCTTATGACTCCGTTCCTCATACATGGCTTTTAAGGGTGCTGGAGTTGTATAAAATTGATACAACTCTGTGCACTTTCTTGAAGTCGTGTATGGGGCAATGGAGAACAGTACTTCGCTATCCAGGATGTCGGCAGTCTACGATAAACGACGTACTTATAAAGATCGAGCGGGGCATCTTTCAAGGTGACAGTCTGAGTCCCTTGTGGATTTGTCTAGCTTTGAACCCTCTCAGCACTCTATTAGAGGGTTTAGGGTTAGGCTATAGGTTGCAGAAAGATGATCAAGTTATATCTCACCTCCTTTATATGGATGATTTGAAACTGCTTGCCCCCACTAAATTACAATTGACAGCGTTACTAAAGGTCACTGAAAACTTTAGTAATTCTATCAAAATGGAGTTTGGTGTGGATAAGTGTGCAGTCATGTATGTAAAGAAAGGTGTGATTGCGGAATCTGAAGATATAGAGCTTTCAGATTCCACAAGACTCAGATCTCTGTCTGCAGCCGAAACCTACAAGTATCTAGGTTTTTCACAGTCCTTAGGAATACCAGAATCTGACATGAAACAGTCGTTGCGGGAACGCTTCTTTGGCCGCCTGAAAAAAGTACTTAAAAGTCTTTTATCAGGCGGTAACAAGGTGCGAGCCTACAATGGTTGGGCCATGCCGGTTCTGATGTATTCCTTTGGTATACTTAGATGGACTCAGACCGAATTAGATGCCCTAGACAGGAGAGTCCGTACATTGCTGACTGCATTCCGAATGCATCACCCACGTTCATCGGTTATGAGGTTGTATATCCCGCGAAAGTACGGGGGTCGTGGTCTATTAAATATCAAGACCCTACACAATCGCGAGGTATACAATCTTAGAGAATATTTTCTTCATACTGATGTGGGAATGCATCGCAGTGTAGTTGCAGTGGATACCGGACTCACTCCGCTCGCTTTGGCTAAAGAGAATTGGCGCAAACCTGTAGTACTTGGTACTGATGATCGCAGGGAGGTATGGAAGGGCAAAGAACTTCATGGTCGATTTTATCGGGCCTTAAATGGGCCTGATATAGATTTTAAAGCATCTACGTCCTGGCTACAGTATGGTGATCTGTTCGGAGAAACCGAAGGTTTTGTCTGTGCGATTATGGATGAAGTTATCATGACGAATAACTATCGGAGGTATATCCTGAAGGATGGTACGGTCGACATCTGTCGGGCATGTCACCGTCCTGGAGAATCTATTAGGCATATTATTTCTGGTTGTTCTCGGCTTGCTAACGGCGAATATTTACACAGGCACAACCAAGTAGCCAGGATCGTACACCAGCAACTTGCCCTGAAATACAAACTTGTGAGTTCAGAGGTGCCATATTACAGGTATGTGCCCGACCCAGTTCTCGAGAATGGTCGTGCTACATTATATTGGGATCGATCTGTTATCACAGACAGGACTATTGTTGCCAATAAGCCTGATATTGTGGTGATAGATCGATTAGAGAGCCGCGCAATGATTGTCGATATTGCCGTTCCTCATGACGAGAATCTCGTGAAAGTCGGAAAAGAAAAACAAATAAAATATTTGGATTTATTTCACGAGATTGTCGATATGTGGAATGTGGATTCGGTGATCATTGTTCCGATAGTCGTATCTGCTCACGGATTGATAGCCAAGAGCCTCGACCAACATTTTAGGAGGCTCACGTTAGAGAGCTGGATCAAGGGTCTGATGCAGAAGGCAGTCCTCCTTGACACGGCTCGAATTGTGAGGAGGTTCCTGTCTCTGGAGCCCTAACCACCGGTTTCTTGGTCCCTGTACCCGAAGTCGGTGGTCTACTATTCTTTATATTTTTAAATGTATTTGTTTTTATATGTATATGTAGCCTACTTATTACATACATTTTATTTACATATATTAAAACTATTTACAACATTTAATATTATTTATACACACATATTTTATATACATATCACATACATTAAACATAAACATTTATAACAAGTATATGATTCTATTATTCATATCGTGTATTGGAAACGCTCCGTCGGCTCGCCACCAAAACCGGTTTCGTTGAATTCCTACAGAGACTCTGCGCTCGCGCCGCCGCCCGCGCCAGTCGATATCTGCCTTTGTCACGCGAAGCTCATGTCGCTCGCAGCTCGTTCGGTTGTACGTACTACTTACGCGGACGGATATAATATTGTAATTTGTGTTATTCTCTTGCTATCACTATCATCTTTCATACTCCTTCATTTCTATTTTCTATGTACTTTGTGTCGTGTGTTATGTGAACTATTTCTTTTGTGTTGCTGTGCAAAATAAACTAACTTTCTTGTGCTACTTGCTTGTGCTTCATTTACAATCACACTTTCACCTCACGACCAACTATAACTGGTGACCCCGAACAGAACATACAATTAGTTAAGATGAGTGACAGCAGTGATTCGTTAAAATCAGTTAATTCAAAACCGGACGCCAACATCACCACGCGACGCACTCGCAAAGTGCGCGTTTCCACTGACCGCGAGGATAATGTCGTGCGAAAACAAAAAATTAAAGTGCCATCGTTTTCACCTGAGGATCCGGAGTTGTGGTTTGCACTCCTGGAAGGTCAATTTGAGAGTCAGGGTATCACCGATGACTATATTAAATTCACAAATGTCACAAACAATTTAGATCTGCAATACGCCAAGGCAGTAAAGGACATTATTATTAGCCCGCCGTCAATGAACCGGTATGAAAAAATAAAGACCGAGTTAGTGAAGCGACTTTCTGCCTCTCATGAAAAGAAGGTAAAACAGTTGCTCACTCATGAAGAACTCGGAGACAGAAAACCGTCTCAATTTCTCCGACACCTTCAAGACTTGGCCGGGCCTTCTGTACCCGATGACTTCATCAGATCCATATGGAGTAACCGCCTTTCTCACAACATCCAGACTGTGCTAGCGTCTCAACCCACCCATTCTTCAGAGCAACTGGCAGACCTAGCAGACCGCATTCAAGAACTGGCATCGCCATATACTGTGGCCGCCACGTCTAGCAGTGGACACGTATCTCATCAATCGGACGAAATCGCGGAACTTAAAAGGATGGTGCAGCACTTGACCATGAAGCTGGAAGAACATACCCGCGGAGCTTGCTGTGCCGCCGACCGATCTAAATCTCGTGAGCCCCGACGTCGGTCATCATCGCGACAGCGGAGCCGTTCCAGTTCCAGCTACCAGGAGTACCCTATCTGTTGGTACCATGCCAAGTTTGGACCACGGGCTCACACCTGCATCAAGCCCTGTGACTACTCCTCTTCTGAGGCGGTAAACAACAAGGACAGTCGCTAATGGCGACTGACGACTGTCCTTCCGCCTCAGGTCGCCTCTTCGTCACCGACCGCAGCACCAACGTCCGATTCCTGATAGACACTGGGAGCGATCTTTGTGTTTACCCCCGTTCTGCACTTCGGGAGCGTCGGTCCAAGGCGGATTTCCAGCTCAGCGCCGCAAATGGTTCTACAATTGAAACTTACGGCTTTATTGAGCTTACTTTAAATTTAGGTTTAAGGCGTAGTTTTATCTGGTGATTTACTGTGGCCAATGTTACCAAGCCAATTATAGGCGTTGATTTTCTGTGCTTTTACAATTTAATTGTGGATTGTCGCAACCAGCGCTTAATCGACAATACTACTAGCTTGTCTGCTTGTGCTTTCCTCGCTAATACTAATATTTTTTCTGTAAAGGTTTCAACTGGCGACACGCGTTACCACGACATCTTAAGTAAGTTTCCTGAAATTACACGCCCTTCAGGCACACCGATGTTTCCAAAACACGACACAGTTCATTACATTAAAACTACACCTGGTCCTCCTATTTTTGGCACCCCCCGAAGACTGGCACCTGACAAATTAAAAATTGCCAAACGGGAATTTGAGCTCATGCTCAATAACGGTACGGCGCGACCTTCCGACAGCCCCTGGTCTTCTCCACTTCACCTAGCGCCTAAGAAGGATAGCGGATGGCGGCCTTGTGGCGATTACCGAATGCTTAACGCACGGACAGTACCAGACCGTTATCCACTCAGACACATACATGATTTTTCCCACGCTATAGCAGGTTGTCAAGTCTTCAGTACCATCGATCTGGTTAAAGCTTACAACCAGATCGCGGTCTTTGAGCCTGATATTCAGAAAACAGCCATTACCACGCCATTTGGCTTATTTGAATTTCCCTTCATGACCTTTGGCTTGAGGAATGCTGGACAAACATTTCAGCGATTTGTTGATGAGATGACGAGAGGACTCGACTTTGTATATCCCTACTGTGATGATTTTTTGGTGTTCTCCAAAGACCACGCACTCCACGAGACCCACCTTCACCAACTTTTCACTCGCATGAAGGAATATGGTATACTTGTTAACACCTCTAAGTGCGTTTTTGGGGCATCTGAAGTATCTTTCTTGGGATACCATATCTCCGCATCCGGCACCAAACCGCTGGGATCCAAGGTCCAAGCTATAAGGGAGTACCCGGTCCCCAAGACAGTTCGACAACTCAGACGATTCCTGGGGATGCTCAACTTTTATAGAAGATTTTTACCTCACTCAGCTGCAATACAAGCACCTTTAAACGCCCTTCTTTGTGGTTGCGTCAAGGCATCTCAAGCTGTTGACATATCTGGTGAGGCACTGTTGTCTTTCAACCAATGTAAGGAGAGCTTAGCCAACGCTGCACTACTCGCTCACCCAGATTCTCAGGCCGACCTCGCTCTGGTGACGGATGCGTCCGACCTGGCAATGGGTTCAGTTTTGCAGCAATTTAAGAATGGTATGTGGCAACCCCTAGCCTTCTTCTCTCGAAAGCTGAGCCCCTCCCAACAAAAATACTCACCTTACGACCGTGAGCTTTTGGCGATTTACGAAAGCATAAAATACTTTCGTCATATGCTAGAAGCGACGCATTTCGTAGTCTATACCGATCACAAGCCCCTTATTTATGCTTTCAGTGGAAGGAAGGATAACTGCTCGCCTCGACAGTTTCGCCACCTCGACTACATCTCGCAGTTCACGACTGACATTAGACACGTTAAGGGAAAGGACAATGTTGTCGCGGACCCTCTGTCACGTGTCGATGAGCTGCAGATGCCAGTCGATCTGGACGTCCTGGCTTCATCTCAAGCCTCGGATGATGAATTGGCTCAACTTCTGAGAGAAGAATCGTCTCTGCAACTGAAAAAGTTGAGCATTCCTAACTCTCAAACAGAGCTTTATTGTGACGTCAGCACTACTTCCCTGAGGCCTTATGTGACAAAACCCTTTAGGAGACAAATTTTTACTAGTCTTCACAGCCTCAGTCACCCAGGCGCTAATGCGAGTGCTAAACTTGTGGCTGAGCGTTTTATTTGGCCTGGAGTGCGCAGAGATTGCCGTGAGTGGACTCGTCAATGTCTGGCTTGCCAACGTGCCAAGGTCCATCGACACACGTCTTCTCCTTTGGGCGTGTTCGATCTTCCTCGCAGTCGATTTACATTTATCCACGTTGACATAATCGGCCCCCTCCCTGTGTCACAAGGCTATCGTTATTGCTTCACAGCGGTGGATCGTTTCACTCGCTGGCCAGAAGTTATCCCGATGGTTGACATCACAGCTGAGACAGTTGGGAAGGCACTAATATCCTGGATATCCAGATTTGGATGTCCCTCCGATATTGTCACCGATCGCGGTCGACAGTTTGAATCGTCACTTTTCCAGTCTCTTGAAAAAATGATTGGATTCAAACATCGAAAGACAACCGCGTATCACCCAGCCTGTAACGGGCTAGTGGAACGATTCCACCGCCAATTGAAGGCAGCAATAATGTGCCATGCCGATAGCAATTGGGTTGACGCTTTACCCTTGGTAATGTTAGGCATAAGGAGCGCTTTTAAGGATGACTTAAAATCGTCACCGGCCGAATTAGTTTACGGAGAGCCGTTACGTTTACCTGGTGAATTTTTCCAGGCAACGGTTCCTGAAAATACCGATATATCGGACTTCACCACTCGCTTGTGGCATTTCGCATCGAAAATACGACCGGCACCAGCTGCACGTCACAGTAAGGACAAAATCTTTGTTCACAAAGATATGAAGACATCCAGCCACGTATTTTTAAGGACCGATGCATTACGAGCTTCTTTACAGCCACCCTACTCCGGCCCTTATAAAGTCGTTGAACCAGGTGACAAAACCTTTAAAATTCTTGTAAAAGGGAAGATTGTCACGGTATCCATAGACCGCCTCAAACCGGCCTATACACTGGTTGATCCATCTCCCGATCCTATTGCTACTACCACTCACACCTTAAAGTCCGATCTTAGTTTCCTGCCAGACCCTGTGTCCTCGGCACTACCTATTCCTAATTCTCCAACTCAGGAGGATGTTAGAAGAACGCGTTCGGGCCGTAAAGTCCACTTCCCCGATTTTTATCGCCCATCGTGACGGTCTTGGGGGGGAGTGATGTAGCCTACTTATTACATACATTTTATTTACATATATTAAAACTATTTACAACATTTAATATTATTTATACACACATATTTTATATACATATCACATACATTAAACATAAACATTTATAACAAGTATATGATTCTATTATTCATATCGTGTATTGGAAACGCTCCGTCGGCTCGCCACCAAAACCGGTTTCGTTGAATTCCTACAGAGACTCTGCGCTCGCGCCGCCGCCCGCGCCAGTCGATATCTGCCTTTGTCACGCGAAGCTCATGTCGCTCGCAGCTCGTTCGGTTGTACGTACTACTTACGCGGACGGATATAATATTGTAATTTGTGTTATTCTCTTGCTATCACTATCATCTTTCATACTCCTTCATTTCTATTTTCTATGTACTTTGTGTCGTGTGTTATGTGAACTATTTCTTTTGTGTTGCTGTGCAAAATAAACTAACTTTCTTGTGCTACTTGCTTGTGCTTCATTTACAATCACACTTTCACCTCACGACCAACTATATATATTTAAAAATGTAAATAATATGTTATATAATAAGTTTAATAAAGAGAATAATAATAATAATAATAATATTTTTATTTACGCAAAATCAAATACATATTTCCTCATACAAATAACATTTTCATTAGTTTCACAGTAATAGTCAGGCTCTGGTATCCACATTAAGATTAAACTTGTGTTGTGGATACCAGTCCCTCTCTCAATTAAAACATAGGTACATTTATTACGTGCATAAATATTTCAACCAATTTAACGTCATTTCTACGTTTGAGCGTGCATGCATGTGTGAATTGGTGTAAGTCTGTATAAGGTATGTGTGTAAATGTGCGTGTGTGTGTGTGTTTGTGTGGATGTTATAGAATTGTAATTCTAAGCAGCATTTCCGTTTGTTCATAGTCCTGCTCGAGTTTGATGCTGAAGCTTGTGATGAGTGATGAAGCTTTATTTTTAGCATACTATAAAATACAATTATGTATTACATACGTACTAAGTAAATATTATTTTCTGGTATTTTATTAAACAGTTTTAAAGTTTCTAATCATAAATATTTCAAATTAAAAATGATGTAAGAATTATTTTTACTGTGATAAGAAATACACTCCAATATACACACATCAAAAGTGTCTAGGGATCAAGCATTTTTATGCGGATTTCTTGAGATTGAGATGTGGCTTTGGCCAGGGCCTGCTCAGTCGCCAGACTTGAACCCGATTGAGCATGCATGGGATATGCTACAGAGAAGAGCTCTGCCGAATATGGAGGGTATCTAGTCGCAAGAAGACCTTTTTTTGTTGTTGCAACGAACATGGGCGGCCATTCCACAGCGTGATTTGGATGAACTCATTTTGAGTATGCCAAACCGATTCTTGTGTTGTTAGTGTTTGCGGTAGAAACACGGATTATTAATTGTTTAAGTTACCTAATAAAATTTTAAAGAAAACTGTTATTTCAGTCTTTTTTTCGAACTTTAATGTTAGTGGTTCAAATGTCAAAATCCCTTTATTAGGAAAATGGCAAATTTCTTTATTAATGCAAAGGTGACTTGGTTTATCGTTACTGTGACAAACGAAAACACTTCATTTGATGAATCCTTAAAGAAAATTTTAATTAATATCAATCAGGAGAAAAGTTATTGCAAAAATATATGTTGATCCCTAGACACATATGTTGATCCCTAGACACTTTTGATGTGTGTATTATCCTAAAAATGTTATAAAAACTAATGTGAGTTACTTTGTTACGCTTTCATGCCCAGACCAGAAAGCTGATTTAAAAACTTTTCTCTAATATTATAGACTACATCATTAGCGAGTAATAAAGGCTCCTTTTCATTACGATAGTGAACATGCACACGAGCGAAGACACGGGTGAAAGCCAAAGCTAATAACTGCAAAAATGTTGAAGTGTTTGTTACACTATCACGTTATAACGGCTGCATAGATATAGATGAAATTTGGTGTAGATATAGATTACGGTTTGGAATAGCACGTAAGGTTATTGTTGAGGTTTTTTTAAATGATATCTACTACACTAAGAACACATTATCCTGTATCGTGAGTGACTTTACAAATACACAGCAAATGAACTGATTGAAAGCATTAAAACAAATTTACAACATTAAACTTAAATTAAGCAGTTAGAGAACTACATTCTAGGGAATGAATAGCTTGTTGGTACTCAAGAACTATTTTCCCGTGGGCAACTGAAAAGGATTAAATGTATTCCAGCATTTAATATAGTTGACTCTGCAAACAAGAAGAGCTATCAGTCAACCTGATCCATAAGGAATATGAACCAGACACGTATATGCATAAGTTATAAGTAGGCTATAGAAGCAAAGAATGTGCTCTAGGCACGCCCATGAGTAATGACAGACATCAGTCTTCCAGCTCCTTATGAACTGTAGTAAATTCGTGTCAAACAAAATTTCACTTGTACTTCCCGAGCTAATAGAAATTTAGGAAGACGTTCAAATATTAAACGTCTGGAAAACTGCAATTTATCTAGATTCAACAACATCCATTAATTTTAACTTTAAATTTTCGTGCAAATGAAGAAAGGTAATATCGAAATATGTTCTTCATTTTCTTAATGGAAATAGGTACTACTGCTAACTTTACTGAACACTAATTTATAATAACTGCAACAACAGAACTAAACTAATTACTCTCTAAATGTTTTCGCTTTATTTTCAAATATATTTTCTGTATTTTTTTAATAACAATGCTAGCATCGTTGATATTCATCATGCTTTAACTTGAAGGCTGCCTGTTATTTAAATTAAATTTTAATATAAATAAATGTATTTTCATTTACATTAACATGTATGACATGTGGTTATATTATTTATTTATATTATTCATAATTCTCCTCTAGGTGGGATTTTCAATAAGTATAATTCAATTAAAACTACTGGACGGGTATTAATGATCCTTTTTATGTTTAAAAGTGCTTTAAGAATCTTGTTTTTATAAATTGGATCCAGTAGGTATGCTGTATTCAGATTCTAAGATTCCTATCTAATATTTTTATTGAAGTTTTATTTATGTGCCTGAGTGTATTCCCGGCGATTTAACATACAAAACTGAATACTTGACGCTGCAACCGAGCCAAAATATTCTAACTCGTATTTCACTTTGATGGAAAATTTGAATATATTATCGAGTGGGTCACTGAATAGTTTACTTTACTTATTGGACGTCATAGATTTCTATTATAATGTGCATGATGGAGTGAAAAGAATCTTTTACAAACGAGTTTGAATAGCTTAGCATTTAAGTCTCCGAGAAACTTGGACTATCGTTGGTCAAGCGGTTAGCATAAGCGACTGCCGATCAAGAGGTCTGGGGTTTAATTTTCGGGTCGAACTGTAGTTACAGGAAAAACTTAATAGAATCCCAGAGCATGGAAGATAGCGGTATTCCACACTCTTGCCTCCAATAGTAGGTTGAGGTATCGTGTCATGAACACCTATGACAAACCTTATTGCGAAGTCAGTGCTTTAAAAAAAAACTGCCTCGGTGGCGCAGTGGTAGTGAATGCAACTACTGTGCTTGAGGTCTCGGGTTCAAATCCTGGATCAGACCAAATGTTTGTGTTATCTACAAATATTTGTTTCAGAGTTTGGGTGTTTTCTATGTATAATATGTATGTATTTACAAAAAAAAAATGTAAAATGGAACGTGAGGTGTGTGTGAGCGAGAGGTGAGATAAGAAAAGAAGATGGAGGATTAGGCGCGGGTTGCAGTGTTGAAAAATTGTTGTTAAATTTTTAAAGTGAAATAAAAGTATTTTAAGCTGAAATTGTTGCACATTGTTTAATTTTGACCAAACATAACAACCAAACCAAACCAAACCATTTGACCAACCAACATTGATATAACATTTGTCATAACATATCATCGTCGTCATAACACAGTGTTAGAAATGTGTGTTCGAAATATTAAAATAAATACTGAGGACTATCATCACCATCATTCATCAAAACAAGAGAGGCAAGCACGAAGGTCATTTTACCTCCATCTCAAGCCTTGTTTTATAAGGATAACTGTTAAACAGGCCTACGCTCATGGACGTCCCAGATCTTTTGCGCTCTCCGTCACCTAGGGGTCTACTGCGAGATGCTCATCCGCACTGTTCTTCTTACTTCCTTTACATTAGACTCGCGTAAGATTCGCGGAACTGAACCCCACACACTCTCACCTTGGTCTATGAATAGAACCATGATCTCTAACGAGAAGCCAGCAAATATTAGAATGCTTCGTTGTGGTGTCTACCCATATCATTCTTCTAGGGTGTGGACTACAGTATCTTCTCGACAACCTCCGCAATGGTACACTGTGATTTTGACTCTCGGCCTACATGACATTATGATGTCTTTCAAGTCAATCCTCCATGATAGATGCTACCATAACGATTTTAATTGTCTAGTCTAGTGTAGTCTTTCCATTAGAACTAGCTAAGCTTTTCAAGGTGCGCCTCAATTGGTCTAGATATTGATCACAGATTTTTTCTACTTCCTTATTTATTAATGCTACGAAATTAGACTTATTTTTTATTGAATTGAAATACACTTTCGTAGAATCGGTGCTTCGTCTGCCCTTGAATGACTTTCACCCAATGCAGTGCCTACCCAAAATATATGAATCATATTTGAGCGATTAACGCTAGTCGGCCCCCACCTGTGGAGGTTCTTAAGTAGCGTGAGGTTGTTCGTCGAGCCACAATAGTTCATTGGTCATCCCTGCTGGATATTCATGTGCTTGCAACAATATAGGTGCTCCAACCAGTTATCGTCGAAAGGACAATGCGGTAACCCTTACCTTCCGACAGTCGGAGATCCTTAACGTGGACGGCTACTTCGCGAAGTATCTAAAGTCAGTAGCTTGGAGGGAATCGATTCTTTCCTGTTGACACTGTGACTGCAATGAGTCCCGCTGGTGATTTGTATAAAGTTGTAACATCGTTTTTTTTGGATTTCAATCTTTTAACAATTTTTGTTTTCAGCGCCCTCTCGTTCACTGTAGTTCGAACTACAATTGGGTGCGGAGCGCGATCGAATTGTTTGGCTGTTTGGTGCACCTAGGTTGCACCAGGTGGCGTATGTTTTAAAGGATTTTTTAGTTGACATTAAGCCAGATAGTAACAATGAGACATTATCATATGTGTGTCATACGATTCTCAATACATTTTAAATTTATCGCAAATAAACAAGCAGCATAGAAGTTGTACGTCTTGTTCGCACGTCAAGTGATGAGGAAGGGGTTTCATCGAGAGGGTTCGATATTGAGTCTATAAAAATGGATGTGTCGCAGATGATTCTTCATTCTTAATCTTCTCTTTGGAACTCTGAGGAAGCTTTAGTTATTGTGAATATTTATATCTTTGATGGTAGTGTTTGTGAGTGTTCAAGTCCCACTGATTTTTGACTGAAAAATTTTGAGCTCTGTAATATTTTAAACTTTAAAAATATATAACATTCAGTATTAATGTTAATTAAGTGGTAAAACTAACCAGTATTCTCTAGTGCATTAAATTACATCTCTATTTCACATTTTCACTTGGATTGACAACATCACCATTATGGATCTGTACACCAAACTTTCAACGTGCATGGAGGAGCTCTCTTCTACCTTTGAAGCTCGGATGATCCAGTACGAGGGTGACCTGAAGAATGCGGCGGGCCCAGATGCAACTCACAAAAACATATCCAGTCTGTCACGTGACTTTGCAGAGTTTAAGTCCCTCATCTGGAGAACAATGGCCATGCTCAAGTCACAAATGGAGCTACTACTACTTGGCCTGGACAGACATGAGATGGCATCAAGGCGAAAGGTCCTACTGCTGCATGGTGTAGGGGAGGAGAATGAGGATTCGCATCCTTCCCGGGCAGTGTCATTGATATCCGATAAATTGAAATTGCCTAACATCTCGACCAACGATATTGAATCATGTCATCGCCTGGGAAGCAATACTAAAAAGCCACGTCCTCTGCTGATACGCTTCAATAGTTATCGCCTGAGAAATGAGGTATGGAGCAGCAAGACTAAGCTTAAGGGTTCAGGGTTGACATTATCGGAGTTTCTCACAAAGCCTCGTCACGACGTGTTCATGGAGGCTCGTAAACACTTTGGCATTAGAAACTGCTGGACTTCCGATGGTAAGATTGTGGTCCAACTCCCTAACAATATGCGACGTAAGTTCGAATGCATCGTCGAACTACGCAAACTTTGCTTGGAATACCCAGCATCACAATCACCTCCCGACGAACCTACAAGATCTACTTCTCACAAAACCGCTGCTTCAGTTGGTGAAAGGCGATCCCGTAAGCAAGCTAAAGGTCCTGTGATATAAATATTGTGTATGTCATTTCATCTTTCCATTTAAAGTTACTTAATTTTAACCACTGGTTGAGGTCAGTTCTATTTTTCATTCCTCTATCTCTTTCTTATGTATCCACCTTGTTTTTTTTAGTTTTTTAATTTAGTCACTCAAGTTTTCTTTATATACATTCACTCGATTACAAATCTGACACATAATTTTGACGCATCTAACTGGCCAATCAGGAATCTTGTCAATTGTTGGTGCGTTTAGTTTCTACTTGTGAAATTATTTGTGAAAAAAAAAAATATGTAAAACCTTTCAGTGCATCGAGGATATTGGGTGAGAAATTATTATATTATATTTCTTTAATTAATATTATTTATTTATTATTGTTTTTTTATTTTTAGTTTATTTAAATTATTTTATTTATGTCTGGTTGTAATAATGACGGTTTCTTATCTTGTTCATCTTCTGGTACTTCAGATGATGACTACGCCAGTGCGGTTAGTGATGGTGAGGTGGAGTCCAATAATTTAAACAAACAACTTTTTGATAAACTCGGCTCTTTCCACAACTTTCTCAATATAGTGCATATCAATGCCCAAAGTGTACACGCTCACTATCCTGACATTCTATCTTCTTTCAATCCTAACGTTATTCATGCTATCCTTATCTCAGAAACCTTCCTTAAACCTACGCTACCTTCCTCTCAATATGCATTAACAGGGTATCGGCTCATACGAAATGACAGAACTGGCAAGGGCTACGGTGGAGTTGCCATTTATCTACGGTCTGATATCACTTTTAGAGTGATTGATCAGTCACCTAGCATCTACTCAGGCTTTGCAGAACACCTGTTCTTAGAACTTGACTTCCACCACACTAAACTGCTTATGGGTGTTTACTATAGCCCTTCCTGTCAAATAGACTACTTTTCGTCTCTCGAAACCAAGCTGGAAAATTTATCCCCCTTGTACAGAGATACTATTATTCTTGGGGATTTCAACACGTGCCTGCTGAAGAATGACGTACGTAGCCGAAAACTCCGATCTCTTGTCTCTTCCCTTAACATGCATATTCTTCCTTTAAATGCAACACATCACGCTCCACATTCTACTTCCTCTCTCTTAGACCTAATTCTCGTTTCCAATTTCAGCAAAGTTGCTGCTCATGGACAACTTTGCGCGCCTTTCTCATACCATGATCTGATTTTCCTTTCATACAAAACTATCTCTCCTAAACCTAAGCCTAAATACATTCTCTTACGTAGTTTCAAAATATTGATGAGGCAGATTTGAGAGAGGATGTCAAAAATTTAGATTGGTCTCCTGTATATGATTGTGGTGACATTGACACTAAAATTGAAAAATTTAATAAAATTATCTTAGATCTTTATGATAAACATGCGCCTTTGAAAAAAGTACGAGTTCGAAATCTTCCTGCACCTTGGCTCTCCGAAAGCATTAAACAATTAATGTCAAAGCGGGATAGAGCCATGAGAAGATACAAGAAACACTCAACAGATGAGAATTGGTCGGTCTATAAGGTTCTCCGGAATCGCTGCAGTCGTCTGTGTCGGGATGCTAAAAGACGCCACATTCACGATTCAATAAAAAATTTCAACACACCACAGGTATGGCGATTTCTTAAATCTCTTGGTATTGGTAAAGCGATTGATCACACTTCAATTAGTATTGATCTTAATGTGCTGAATAGTCATTTTTCCACTCCACCAGTTTGTATCGATGTCTCAGATAAAGCATCCACTCTCAGTTATCTATCTAATCTTCCTTTGCCTCAATGTACCTCATTTTCTTTTAACCCGGTTGCAGATTGTGATGTTGAGAGACATATCCTATCTATATCCACAAAAGCAATAGGTGACGATGGAATTCAACAACAAATGTTACGGCCAATTGTAAGTGACCTCCTGCCAACTTTCACGCATATAATAAATTTTTCTCTGAAAGAGAACGTGTTTCCATCAAGCTGGAAAAAAGCTCATATTATCCCTCTCCCTAAAACAGTTAACCCATCATCAGTATCCCAGTTTCGTCCAATATCCATTCTCCCGATCCTTTCCAAAGTGCTTGAGAGGATAGTCCGACATCAACTGAACAATTTTCTCTCCTCTAATGGCCTGTTGAGTCCATACCAATCTGGCTTTCGTACTAATCATAGCACTGTGACCGCATTAATTAAAATAACAGACGATATTAGACTGGCTAAGGAAAATAAACAGCTGACAGTATTGGTTCTACTGGACTTCAGCAGCGCTTTTAATTCTGTTGATTTTGACATCCTCTTAGGCACTCTATCGTCTCTGAATGTTTCTAGATCTGTAATTGCTTGGTTCAGTTCTTACCTTCGGGGTCGCTCGCAACTGGTTCGCTCGGAAGAGTCATCCTCTAACTGGTGTAATCTTACTGCGGGTGTACCCCAGGGTGGCGTACTATCTCCTCTACTCTTCTCCATTTTCATAAATGCTATCACTAAAGTAATTTCTTCTCGTTATCATCTTTATGCGGACGACTTGCAGCTTTACCGACATTTTAAGGTTAACGAGGTCACAGAAGCTGTAACTGCCATCAATAATGATCTCCAAAACATCTATACATGGGCAAAATCGTTTGGGCTGCTTGTCAATCCCGCCAAGTCTCAAGCCATCATTATTGGTGGCAGGTACATGTATAATAGCCTCGATCTGACTTCACTACCTCCAGTGTCCTATAACAATGCGATCATACCATATTTGACACAAATTAAAAATCTTGGGATTTTTATGGACTGCTACATGTCATGGACCACACATATTACAGAGGTGAGCAGAAAAGTTTTTGGAACATATCATTCTCTCAAACGTCTTCAAAATTTTCTCCCCTTTTCGACTAAAGTCCTACTTTCTCAGTCCCTTCTCCTTCCACTTCTTGATTATGCCGATGTTTCTTTTCTCGACGCTACAGAAGAACTCTGGAATAAGCTAGAACGGTTACAAAATCCGCTTCATTTTTTGTCTGAAAAAGTTCGACCATGTTTCAGAATTCCGGAAACAACTGAAGTGGTTACCTATTCGGCAGCGTCGAGATCTACATATACTTTCCTTACTATATTCCACTATTCACAACCCCAACTCTCCTTCATATCTTCGTGACCGCTTCGAGCACTTTATTCCCAGAAGCCAACCCTGTCGATCTTCTTCTTCTCTCCTTCTTCGAACTCCTTCTCATACTTCGAGCTGCTACGATAACTCTTTTAGTGTTGCAGCTGTTCGGCTATGGAATGCCTTACCGCGTGCGATACGCGCTAGTCCTTCTCTAACTATGTTCAAGAGTAGAACCAGGGATTATTATCTGTCCCTACAATAACCAGACCCTTATTGTATCATATGTATATATGTATGTATATATGCAAGCATAAACATCGTATGTGTGTATTAATATGTTTAATATATTCAACTGTAGGTATAAATCAGCTTCATAATTACTATTATTACCTTTTTCATTTTTATTATATTCGTTACTCTTTTGATTCTTAAGTACGCATGACTATGCCCTTACATTTTTCTACTATCCTCTATTCACTCAGGGTTTGCTGGAAGAAAACTCAATTTTGGGTTAAGCACGCCTTTGTACATGACACTTCCTTGTATTTCTTTTATATATTTTTATGTTCTATGTGTACAATAAAGAATAAATACAAATACAAATACACTGTCTGTGGTAAGTTAACCTCAAAAAGGTTTTCCTTAATATCTTTATGTATGTAGAAAATGTCCTCAGGTTATTTAATTTTGTTTATAGGGTCCATAGATTACAGCTGAAAATCTACCTTCATTATACCCGTCCTGTGGTTCGTGGTTTATTACTGAGGAAGATTGATTGTTGGCAGCTCACGGCTCACTCCTCAAGATTTCTGCCCTACCTTGAGGGAAGTTCACGTAACAATTAACTTCATTAATTAATTAATACTTTTATTTAGCACCTACAAGTGGATCACTGTTGGACGTCTCCTCAAGCTACCTTGAGCTGGTGAGAGACTTCGGCTGACTACCTTGAGTCAGCAAGGTGATCCTGAGGGTGGCTATCTGGTGCTGTCCAAACTACAGGCCTGTTATTGACAAAAAAAACTGTATATTTTTTATTTCAACCTACCTTGTATGTATCTTAATAATTTTACTTCACAATTGTAATATATAAGGAATTTGTATAACAAAATAAAAGTTTGTATGTGTCTCAAGTTGTTTCCCTGAAGCCTCCCGTGGAATCCAGGTACAGGCACCCTCACTTTAAATTTATTAAAATTCTTACGGCGCCCTGGGTTACATGCTCTTGCTGACTGACTGGGTCTAACCGGTGAGTTTCCACCTGACAAGTTCAGGGGTTACAAAGTGACCCAAAATCATTTATATAACAATTAAATTAATCATTTATATAAATAAAAAACATATAAAAAAGATTTTTAATTTAAACGGTTTTATCGAAAATAATGTACTAAAAGGTAAAAAATAAAAATAAATTGTCTGATATAAAATTAAATCGTTGGGCGTAGCGTAAACTGAGTTGACTTCATGGAAACACGGGCCCAACGATTTTATTTTTTATCAGACAATTTATTTTTATTTTTTACCTTTTAGTACGTTATTTTCGATAAACCCGTTTAAATTAAAAAACTTTTTTATATATTTTTTATTTTCAAGTTTTTAGTTTTTAATTTTTCATAGTATGTATTAGTAGTATCAGTAGTTCACTATGAAAAATTAAATGCGAAAAACTTGTTTTAAAAAATGTTCTACTAGTCTTACTTCTTACTTCCTATGGCGCTACAACCCAGTGTGGGTCTTGGGCTCTACCACAATTTGCCTCCAGCGATCTCTATTCATGGCAGCACGTCTCCAGTTGGTCTTCTTTCTTAGAGTAGCCAGGTCTTTCTCAATACAATACACCGCTCTTTGGGCCTACCGCGCGGTCTTTTTTGTTAAGGGACCCAGTTTGTGATGGCCTTTGTCGCTCTTGACATGCATTCTCTCAATGTGACCTGCCCACCGAAGTCTCTGCGCCCTGCAGAACCGAACGATGGTCTCGTTGCCCATCAGGCGATTCAACTCATGATTCATACGGATGCGGTACACTCCATCGCTTTCCATGACTGGTCCTAAGATTTTACGCAAGATTTTTCACTCAAAAACTGCAAGCTGTCTTTCTTCTTTCACGGTTAAAGCCCAGGTTTCGCATTCATACGTAACGACAGGCCTTATTATCGTCTTATATATTAACAGATTGGTTGCTCTGTTAATCAACTTTGACGCTAATAATTTCTTGCATTATTAAAAACACCTGTTACCCGCCAGGATTCTGAGACGGATTTCATCCTCGATCTTATTTTGGGCAGTGATAGTGGATCCAAGGTACTTCAACTCCCCAACAGCCTCAAACTCGTCCCCGTTAATATTGAGATTTTCTAATACCTGAGGGCGCCTAGAACTAATGAGGTGTTTTGTCTTGTTCACATTCATAGCCAGTCCAAACTTGGAGCCGTGATCCACTAAGGACGGCAAATGCCTCATAATGCCGAATTGTGTCCTACTTGTGAGCACTATATCGTCGGCATGCGCAGCAATCTGAGTGCTGTTGAGATCTAAAAATCCTCGGATGTTGAGCTCACGGATAACAGATTCAATGGTGAAGTTGAAGACCATCGAATATCGAACGGCTCAGTTAATGTATTCCGTACAGGCACAACCGATCTCGAACCAGCCATCGTCATCTCCACTAGTCTCACTAGTTTACTAGGTACTCCCAGCCTAACAAGACTATGCGCCGCAGCGCGTCTGCTAACCCTGTCAAACGCTTGTTTGAATTCAGTAAACAGATGGTGTAAGGTGATGTCATACTCATATGATATCTCCAGGGTCTGCCTCACTCAGTAGATGAATTTGGTCCATTGTTGACCGATCGGGTCGGAAACCACATTGGTACTCACCAAGAATCTCCTCCGCTTACTTCAATAGCCGAAAATAGAGCACATTAGACAAAACTCTATAGCCAGTGCAAAGGATATTGATTCCACTGTAGTTTTCGCACTTCGTTTTGTCACCTTTCCTGAAGATGGAATGTATGATTCCAACCGACCACTCTTCGGACATAGTTTCGCTCTTCCATATGTCATCGATAAGATCACACACAGCCTCCTCCAACTCGGGTCATTCATACTTCAGGAGTTCTGAAGTGATGTTGTCTACACCGGGGGCTTTGTTGTTTTTCAAGGTCTTCGTGGTCCTTTTCACTTACTGTAGATTCAGAGGTTCAAAGTCCTGCTCTCCATAGTAGTAGTATTGGACTTCTTGTCTATGTATGCTACTTTCATCACTTTTGTTTAGAAGCTCCATAAAGTACTCCCTCCAGCGAGCCGAAACTTATCTTTCTTCAGTAAGCAATGATCCCACTTTATCACGACAAGCTGTAGATCGCGGCTGGAATTCCCAACGCTGTGCGTTGACCTCACCGAAGAACTTGCGTGTATTGAGCATCCGAAGATGGTCTAGCTGCTGCACATCCTCCTGTAATGCCTTCTTCTTTTTTTTCTGCATAGCTTCCTCGCTGCAATTCTCAAATATCTATGTGTAGCATTGTTCTCTTCGGTGTCTGCCTGGAACAAAATGCTGCTGCTTTGTCCACATTCCGCCTCTCCAAAGCCTCTCTAACTTCCTCGTCAAACCAGTCTCCTCTCATTTTTCCGTTCCTTGTCCCTACCTCATTTCTGACAGCTTTTTCTATAGAGCTCTTAATCACTTCAGACTCCATGTTCTCTGTAGTAGACCCAGTAGCATCCAAACAGCTGAACTTGTAACCTTTGTACGTGGGATAAGTAAATAAAAGATAATTATTGTAACACTTAGTATAATAAGATATAAAAGAAGATAGTGCTCCGGTAGCCTAAAGTCAGGGTCGCGGGTATTTCGTCTCAGGGTTTTAACGAATCGGGGTCGCACACTGGATAAGACGTGCCTGTGGTGGCCCCTTCGTCGGTGACGCGGCGCAGTGGAGTCTCCCGACGCTCTGGCCGCAGACTGGCCGCTGGCCGTAAGGTTGCTTCGTACCCGTGGGGTGAACTGGTAACCCGTTGGATGGGTTCGAATCCGTAGGGGACTTGGAACCCGTAACGTGGACGTGAACCCGTAGGGTTAGATGCGAACCCGTAGGGTGGATGCTAACCCGTAGGGTGGATGCTAACCCGTAGGGTGGATGCGAACCCGTAGGGTGGATGCGAACCCGTAGGGTGGATGCGAACCCGTAGGGTGGATGCGAACCCGTAGGGTGGACCCTGAGACCCTGAAGCGGAGAAGGTAGGCGGCCTCAGTAGGGTACCACACACAGCGTCGAAACGCGCAACGAACACCCGTTCAGGCATTCGCTGCACGTTTACAGACGCTTCACAATTACACAATTAAGGAGAAAAATAATACACATAAACAGCTAATAAACAGCAGAGCAAATACTCGTACAATTATTGAATAACGAATTCACTTAAGGTGATTGCGGGTATTTGATTCAAAATATATATTTTAATTAACAGCTACTAAGCAGTTTAATAGCCCTGGAACGGAATAAGAAGTATTTAAATATGGGAATCTAACTTACCGAAATATATTTGGGTCACGTATAGGTAAACAATTAACAGTTTCACAATTAACAGTTGCACCAAGATCAGCACAACGACAAGCAGTTTGTGGTTTAAGTTTGTAGCACGAAATGACAAAATCTCCATATACCGACAGCAATTAAATAAGGTACACGCAAATAGTGGTGTACCTACCAACTCGACTAATTAACTTGCGTACAATCGATTATTTATAAATGATACCGTCTAATATATACCTACCACGTTACAAACTTCGAGGATATTTCCATCTGGTATTTTCGCGAATCGTTGTTCCATTTCGGTCTTTGCTTACCCTGCTCTTGATGTATACTAGAGGTTTGGAATCTGAACTTCCCATCTACTAACGTGTGGTCTGACTCGCAGTTTGCACTTCTAAACGAACGCAGACCCAAGATGCTAGATCTTCGCCGATTGCATACGAGAACATGATCTATTTGATTATATCTATTCGTACCAGGTATTTTTCAGGTGCCTTTGTGTATATTCTTATGCTTGATGAACATGTTGTTTCCTGCTGCGAAGTAACATAATCTTTCCCCATTATCACTTGTAGAGTGAAGGGTGTGTTTTCCAGCAACACTTTCTAAGGATGCCTCCTTACCAATTCGTGCATTAAAGTCTCCTAGAACTATCACTGCATCATACCTGGGCACTGAGTCAAACACTTCCTGACGAGAATTATATAATTGGTCCTTTCATCCGTTCACCTGCATCCTTAGGCTCAAAACCCAACACTGCCCTCTATGTTTTCTTATAGACGTAAAAACCAGTCCCGTAAATTCCTGTCTGTCTTTCCGGTCCGCTCCAGCAAAATGTGTATTTTTCCCTCTCAATACACCCCGAGCCCGCCATCTTATTTCTTGGACAGCTGTTATGTCCAATCCATATCTTTCCAGTTCTCCGGCTATCTCTTCCATCTTACCAGCTTGGAGCATAGTGAGGATGTTCTAAGTACCAAATCGTATAGCATATCGGTTTTTCCGTTTACGTCGCCTAGGTCGTCGTGTAGAGATCAGTCCGTTTCTTTCTTTGAGTGACTTCTCAACTTGGGTCTTTTTATCGTGCTGGGTAGTTGGGCCTACGATGAACCCTCCTCCAGCCCACAGGCGGAGTTCTACTAGTCAAACGCTTTCATTTGATACCCATATAGTGGTATTCGTGACTAAATGTGTAAATCACCATCTTGTAGTGGCGGCCATCTTGGAATTTAATATTTTTTTCATAGTGAACTATGTTCCACTAATCAAGCCCTTTCATTTGATACCCATATTGAGACAGTCGTGTCAAAATTTGTACACTGCCATTTTATAGCGGCGGCCATCTTAGATTTACAATTAAACATAATTTATTTAATTAAATTGTCACCAGATATAAAGGTGTGTACAAATTTTTAGATCAATCTGTCAACAGGAAGGGGGTCAAATTTCAATTACAAGATTTGACCCAAACAAACAAATAAACAAATAAATAAAGAACCAGAGCAAGCTAAATAAAACCGTTTAATAATTAATAGCAAAAGTAGTAATAACAAGGTAAATGGCTCAAAATTTAATAAATATATTAATACCACCCTTCAAAACCGTACTTGATAAAGTAATCATAATTAAATCAATCTCGTAGATGTTGTCGTATGACAGGATCTCAATATATTGTGTATTCAATAATGGGGCATGATTGAGTAGGTACTCGGCTACTAATTTAGAGAGGTTATACTAGTAGTTTACTAATTTTAGTACAATATATATACATGTACTTGTTCTTGCACACAGGGTGTGTTTCAATAGGGTTTTGATATATTTTAGGTTTTATCCCTGATGTGTGATATTATATTTTTTTATACTTTTAAGTAGAAGGTCACTGTCCATTATAATAATCGTATACTAAACACCCATACACACAAAATACATTTTTTAAATTGATTTTATATTTTATTGATAATTAATAGATTACAGATATATAACATAATAAGACACTAAAGTATTTTTGGAAACTTCTTCTAAAATCTTATTTTTAAAATTAAAGTCTAAAATTGACTGACAACGCTGCATGAAAATTAATTAATCGCAACTAAATTATGTAAAATATTTTCAGACTAAAGTATTGTTTTAAAATATATTTGTATTTTTTAGTAGAAGAAATTAGCTATTGGCTATACTTAGGGTTTATACAGCATGTAACGCTTGTAATATTAGCCCAAATCTTTTTGAAACACTCTGTATAAGGTTGATGGCTGGTAAATAATAACGAGAGGCTATAGAGTATTACAGATAAGAGTATAAGAGACATTTTGGGGTTCGATTCAATGTGTGATATCCTATAACATTGTCAACCGTATAATAAGACTAATATAAATGCTGAGTTCAATATTGTATCCGTTTGTTTATTTTCCGATTACCAGTTTACATTATTGTGTTTTCGTTTAGATAAAATAGTAGAATCGAATAAACTCTGGTTGATCAACTTTTATTTAACGTTAAGGTATTTATTTAGACTCACGAAATGAATTCATAGAGCGAATGTGTGTGGAAGTGTCGGAAGAGATCGTCCACGGCGAACATTTACTGACCAAATTGGTGATGTTCTGAAAAAGGGCAATGTGAAGAGCACCAGGTACCGACGAGCATGCATGCAGCGAGTGATGAATGAAGACGAAGCAAAAGAGGTGTGTCAGGACCGTAGTAAGTGGAGATCAATTGTCTCTGCCTCTGTGAAAAAGGTGTATGTTATGTTATGTATAGTTATTGCATTAGGAGATATAAATTTAACTATTTACCCTACTGCGGTGAAGCCAAAAGGAAAGGTAACAGTTTTGGCGGTCTATGTATGTTTGTATGTTCCACCATAGCGCCTAAAATACGAGGATCGAACCAGGTGGCGGGCAATTGGAGAGGCCTATGTCCAGCAGTGGACTGCGATAGGCTGATGATGCCTAAAATACTGAACCGACTTAAATGAATGTGGTGTCCATAGATTCGATAATATCCTGGGTGACAAAGGATATATTAATTTTTTCAAAGTTTTAATGTAGTCGGGTTATACTTTTTTTTTACTTTTTATTATTCAATGTGAACTTATAGTTTCTAATTTATGGTATTTATGGAACTGAATTTATTTGTAGAGCTGTTACTTTTGTGATGATATTTATCTTTATTCTTAAATTTAAATTTAAGAAATAATGATAAAGCTATTGAAAGATGTAACCTGTAAGTTTTTTATGAAAAAAAAAATTGTTCCCATTATCATCATCAGCTTGCTGCAGTCCACTGCTGAACGCAGGCTTCTCCTAAGGCATACCACAGAGCCCGGTCTGTTGAAAATATTATTCTGAGAAATGGGAAATTTGTATTTACGCATCGGCTATCAAAGACAGTACTTGAATATCTCCGGTAGAAAATGCAGAACTCATTATTGCAGTAGGATCTCGGTTATGTTATGATATCTATTCACTCAAGATTACGAAGCACGTAAAATGTATGCGTTATAAATTAGCTCACTAATGCCACTTTGTTTGCGTCTCTTTTTAACCATACTCGGCTCTTATTGGTCCAAGCAATGATGTTTGACTGTCCTATCATAAACACATTTTAAAAAACGTGAAAATAGGTTACACACTTTCAGAATTTATCGTGAGCAACAATGTAATACGATAATTATATACAGGGTGGAATTTTGTAATGCCACCTGAAGGGAAAGTACTCTTAATATTGTAGATAGAAAATTTTACTCAAAGAAAACATTCCTTTATTTTTGAAAAGAAAGAAAACTGCATTCAAAGATCTCGCTAACAAACTTTATAAATCAATTGAGAGGAAAACCATGAGATTTCATTCTTATACTTGACCCTAACGATCGATGCAATAAAGTACAAGTACAAGGTGTAATTTTTACAGATTTTAGTCGATTCGATTCCGGGTAGGGGCAAGCAAATTTTCGGAAATCTTTAAATGCAGTTTTCTTTCTTTTAAAAAATAAAGGAATATTTTCTTTGAGTAAAATTTCCCTTCAGAAGGCATTACAAAATTCCACCCTGTACTAGTATAATAGATAATGTATCGTTTTCTTTATGTTTATTTAAAAGTTATTATCAATCCAAAATAATCGTATTTTCCAATTTGTTAAATTAAGAGAAAAGATATCGTTTGGTTTTATAAAAGTTTATTTGATTTTACGTAAATAAAGTTTTAGCAATCTAAAACCTCATCTTATTCAATCTGTGTAGCTTTTAATCTCAGTTATGTGAACTACATATCTGAAAGTAAAAGGCGAAATTTAATAGTTATGTCCATTCGGCGGGAAGGGAAACCGTTAGCCGCAGCCTCCTCAGAGGGCGAACATTTTGACCGTAATCAGGCTAATGGACAAACCCTGTGTCCGATCCGCACAAGAGGTTCTATTCTACTGACACTTTAACAACCTTATTTTGTTTATATTCACTTATTTAGAACCAACTACAGCTATTATTAATACAATAGGTTGTTGGTTCAAGAACGCCTTCTATTCCTATAAAAGTATTTGATATTATCGTCATCGCCTTTAGATTGACTCCTATTAATATCGTTTTTCTAATTTGTAGTATTATATTTAGTTTCATTGATAAGAATAATAATATTGATAGAATTTCTAAAGCTATATCAATCAAATCAAAATATTCGTTACTTATTAGTGCTATATGTTTTGTATATGTGTATACGGTGTAAATCTTAGTAGGTAAATGTACATATTTCTTTTATTTATTTTTCTCTTCCATTGTTGGGATGGTTTTATTTTAATATTTGAAAATCAGGTACTAATTTTGCTATTTTTCATTGTTGTTGCATACATAAATATTAATGTACACGAAAATTGAAAATCTGCTTTATTTAAAAGAATAACTTAGAAGTTTCTTGCCGGTTCTTCTTTTTATGAATGACATTTTGAAACCGAGCAACAAGAGTCATTAATGTGACGTTTCGAAAGTGCCTGAAAAGTCCTACTTAAAATAAAAGCTACATGATTTTGACGGTAATACTGTTATTTATTTATTTGTTCTTGGAGAAACTTACAAACATCAATGAATTGAGAGTTAGTAGAGACACGCTGATCTCAGCATGAACGGGCCGGCTCGACCAGGGCGGTATTACCCTCGCAAGGAATATCACCATAAAATGTCAGCATGCGTGCTGTTGTGTTTCGTTGGTGAGTGCGAGACCGGAGGCCCAATGATGCAGACTACACTACACTGTTGCATTGTCTGCATTCGCAATGATTATGGTGACCACCTATATATTATTACAATTCGATAATCTAATTGCTAATTACAAGACTGCATATATAGGTACTCTGAGGAGAACTGATGGACTTTACTGTAATGTACTCAAATATTGCTGTCCTACGACGTATATCTTATTGGAAGTGTAAAGTAATCTTTGACATAAAAACTGACATAGGAATTCGAAGGACATAGTCCATTGAACAATTTTATCGCGTAGTATGCCCGCTGTTGTATTTACTGTGTCGGTCGGTTGTCACCTAGGCATCGTTTTCATGAGTGAGGGTTTCAGGTTTGAATTTAGGTTGAGTTTGCACTCGAAATATTTACTTGTTTGTTTATTGCATGCATGTACAATATTAAGAGCAAAAGCTAGTTCCCTTTGATATAATATAATACTTAGCTCATTTAGTGTGATATGTGGATATCAAAAGTGCGGTGGTACAAAAATAAAGGATTTAGGAATATATCAATGTTGTTTCTGTAAGGTTCATTTAATATATAAAAAATAATAAATAAGTTCATATAATACATAGGCTTTTTCTCCCAGTCATTCTTTGATATGAAACTTCTGACAATCAGTATTCAGGGTTATTTTATCCGTGCTAACTACAATATCATTTAAATACTGTGAAGAAAGTACTACATACACTACTGACTACGTGGAAACGCCAACACCGACGCCTGTTGTTCGGACTGTGTTAATCAGCCTTTACAAAAGACAACAACATAGTTCATAGTTGGTCGTGTGTTGCCAACACTAATGTCACCTCGAAATAATATCTCGACTGTGCAGGTGGGCTGGCGTCCGCCGCTACAAACGAGGTGGTTGACGAGATAAGAGCGCACACGTAAGTGCCACCATTGTTGTGCCGAACAATAACCCCACGTTGCCGGCATTATCTGTAACGCGCCGGTCGCTCCGGTCGGAACAGCCTAATGGATGCCCCGCCGAATACTACCCTGTAATTATTTTAATTTTCGCTAAGTAGATGGTTAAGTACTTTTTGATCCCTTTATCCTTGAAGTTTAAGCAAATATCCGAATTAGGAGAGTTGTTTCGGGTTATTGTTTTGAATGTATTTACTTAAAAATGTTACTAATGTGTGTTGTTGAAAAACAAGGGCAAGCTTTGTTTTATCCTCTATGTTATTTTTTCATTATCTTTGTGAAGAATTCAATGGTTTTATTACATTTATAAACAAAAGGTTTTTATATTTCTTAAGCTTACATAGAGGAAAAACATATCACGAAAGCCTAAACCTTTTCAATGTTTAATATCCTGACGTACATATTTTATGGAATTTACCAAAATGACAGATCAAACAGAATAAAGGGTATGAGTAAATAATATTGACTGAATGAGGTCTAATAAATATATTAATATCTATGAGCAAAGCTAATTAAAGTTTGGTGTATCTCACAGTATCTCACAATGCTGGCTTAGATATACTTAAGTACCGTATTACCTAGTCTTTACCTTAATTTAAGCCATATAACGTACAAGCTAAAATTCAACATTTAAAAAACCCCCTACTCAAGCACTTAATCGAGTAATCATACGCCAATAAATTATATCATCTACCCGCACATTTTCGATATTATTCATAAATTGTTTCGCCATGTACAAAATATGTAATTCAATACAACTAAAATCTATACTTATAATAAAAATGTAACAGGTCAAATTCTGTACATTAAAGATATTTTGAAATTTTTTTTTGGAGGGCCCTCTATTATCGATACTGAAGCCAAAACTGTATTTTTATTCATTTTTGTCTGTCTGTCTGTCCGTCTGTCCGTCTGTCTGTCTGTATCTTGGCCACGCATCACGCCGAAACCAATGAATGGATTCAAATGAAACTTGGCATGATTTGAGTTCATACTACGAGGTAGGACATAGGATATTTTTTATCCCGAAATTCAGCACGGTTTCCTGGAGAGAGGGGATGAAAGTCAAAATATGTACTTAGTTGTAATTCAATAAGAGAGTGTCCGATTTCATTCATTCTTTTTTTAATAGAAAGAAAAAAAATAAAAGATAACGGGAAAAGTCTTTTTTTGTCCGCGACTGTACACTGCCTGTGGGAAGCTGAGACAGATATGTAAATATGGCGGTACGAAGTTCGCCGGGTCAGCTAGTACTTAATAAAAATAAGTTTAAGAATATTTCAGCAAAATAATTACGGTCTTTTTATTTCAAAAAATGTAAGGTGACTAAACGATAAAAAATTTAAGGTATTTGTAACCTTTAAACAAACTCTAAATAGCACTCCATAGACTAAAACTTTAATTGGCAATGTTACCTTAGAAATAAAAAACAGCTAATTAAAGTTTTCAGTGGCATGTAAAAATACCACAGACAACTCTCATTAGCTTTATTCCTTTCTTTGAAGAATTTAAATCGACATAAAATGATAATAGACATTGTATAAGTTTTCAAGTTTCACTATAGAAGAACTACTTGTGTACAACACAATTGTACTTTGTTTTAGGTAAGGGACCCTTTTCAAAACTTATTGACCTTTCCTTTTTACGAAATGGGTCTTTGAAATCCTGGAATCGTAAAAGCTGTCAGACATGACTGGCTACTATAGCCATTTAGACTTTAGTTTCAGTTCATTTCGAAGAAGGAATTCGAAGATGTCGGAGGAAAAGGATAAATGAACAAAACTTTTTTTTGTGTTTGATTAAGACAATGGGGCCGGTACTTGATAGCTTTTATACATGCTGTGTTTCTAAATTTGAAAATAATAGTGTATAACTACTTAGGTACTTGTTATGTTTCAGTATTTTTTTAAAAATAATACCTGTATATTTATACTTGTATCGTTTTTAGGGTTCCGTACCTAAAGGGTAAAACGGGTCCTTTTGTTAAGACTTCGCTGTCCGTCTGTCCGTCATGAACCGTGATAGTTAGAAAGTTAAAAATTTTAGAAATGATGTATTGCTGTTGCCGCTATAACAACAAATACTAAAAAAACAGAATAAAATAAATATTTAAGGGGGCTCCCATACAACAAACGTGATTTTTTTGCTCGTTTTTGCTCGATATTGATAACGACATCAGGTGGACGCTTAAATGTGTAGATAATGGTACGGAACCCTCCTTGCGCGGGTTCAACTCGCACTTGGACAATTTTTTACGACAAAATATAGAAAAAAAATTGGAAATACGAGTATATTCTACATAGTATAAATTGAATTTATAAATAATTTGAGTGAGTGTCTAATATTTCATGTCTCAAAAAATATATGAAAAAATACTCAAGGCGGACAAAGACAGATACAAATAGGTACTCAAGTATTTTTTGAGATATTATAGTTACATAGAATATAATACACTCAGGAAAATATATTTACATAGAAACAAGTACTTAATTAATGTATACGTTTCGTTGACATCACTTTTAATTCAATTAATTAAAGGTTAGGGAGTTATTATAACGACGTCTATATGGCACTTTTGACATACCCTCGGGGTGTAACCTTTCTAAAAATATAATAATATAAAATGATTAATGTAGAAATATGTTGATGTATCACGTATGTATGTATGCATGATGTAATTTTCAAAATTCGTAATAAAAAACTTAGGAATTCAAAAATTAATTTTAAAAGTTCGTCTTGTTTTATATTGCTAGTTGAATAAAAAATAAATGTACTTTATAGATGTGTATTTTTTTATTCTTTAGTACTGATCGAGTCTTCAACAAATAAGTTACTCCCTGACGGCTCATAAGCCGTCAGGGAGTACCAGTAGTAAATAGACCATAGTCTATTCCGATGACAACATCTGCTTATGCTTTCCATCAGGCAGAGTAGAGTCATTTTGGGGGGCCATACATAAAAAAAAACCAGAAATAACAAATAGTCTTTGGAACTATTCAATTTTAGAACTATTATGTTTTGAGGTGTCATAATTTAAGAGCCAAAACCTTGTCAATGGAGCGATCTGTTTGACCTCTTGATAGCCTACGACTGCCACGAAAACTGTTACTTATTTTTAAGTATATTATGAACTGAAAACCTATATTAAATATAAACAAACATGCCTAGCCGCATCGCACCGAAGGGCTAAACTATAGTTTTGGCAGTATATGGCAGTACTATAATATATATTGTGGCGATTTAAGCCTTCATTGTGCAGCTATACAACCTTCACGTCATAATGGATGTACAACTTCCACGAAAAAAATGAATATTCGTTATTTGATTTATAATAGGTCTTTACCTATGAAATTGCCGTTTTGTATGCAATAAGTGAAGTACTTATTTTTTCAAACTTTTTTATTTCTGTTATTCGAAGTAATCACCCATGCAATCGACACATCTTTGCCAACACATTGGCAGTTTATTGATGCCCTTCTTGTAAAAATCAGCTGGACGGGAGGCAACAAACTCTTCAAAGGCATTTTGTACTGCTTCTCGGGAATTGAATTTTTTACCTTCTAAAAAGTTGTCTAAATTTTGGAAAAACTAATAGTCGGTAGGTGCAAGGTCTGGTGAGTATGGCGGATGAGGGAGAGCTTCCAACCCCAGCTCTTGCAGCTTGGAGACTGTCTGTTGCGCAGTATGGGGTCGCGCGTTGTCGTGAAGGAGCAGTGGGGACGACCGATTGACCAAAGCTAGTTGCAGATGTCCAAGCTTCTCCATCATTCTCTCCAATTCTTCACAGTACACATCTGCATTAATGCTCATGCCGTTTTATAAAAAGCTGTGGTGAATCACACCCGCACTATAGACCACCAAACAGTGACCATGACCTTTTTAGGGGTTATTTTTGGTTTAGGGCATTGCTTTGGTGCTGAACCAGGGTCTAACCAACTTGCTGAGCGCTTTCGATTGTCGAACAGAATCCATTTTTCGTCGCACGTAACAATTTGTTTCAAAATTCCTTCATTTCTTTGCCTGTTGAGCAGCGCAAGGCAGGTCTCGACGCGTACGTTGCGCTGGCGATCGTTAAGGTCGTGGGGCACCCATCTATCAAGCTTTTTTACCTTGCCAATTTGTCGCAAATGGATCAATATTGTTTTGATACTTACATTAAAAGCTGCTGTTAGCTCAGCTGTAGATTGAGTTTCGTCAGCTTCCACAATCGCCTTTAATTCATTATTGTTAACCAAAGTCTCCGGACTTTCAAGTCAAAATTTCCAGAACGGAACCGGGAAAACCATAACGGGTTGTGCGTTCGTTTGTACAGTTCTCTCCGTAAACGTATTTGATGTTACTTGCCGTTTGTGTCGCGTTGGTGCCACGATGGAACTCATATTCTATAATTACACGAATTTTTAAAGTATCCATTATGACGAAAAATGTTCAAATATAATGAAAATACAACGCTAATCAAAAAACAAGAGACTGAGTTTGTAAATAAAATGTCATGGTTTTAAAACAAAATTTATTTGAATTTATAATACAGAGCCATTACAAACTTTTTTTTATTTGAAATGACCAGTACTGAAGAACGGCAATTTCATGTAAAGACCTAATATAATTTAAAACGTTCACTTTTTGAATGCTGAAGAAAAAAGAAGATTGATGTCAGCGGTGGTAGAGTCAAGACCGCCCTGGCAGTGAATTATAATTGATTGTGTTCCGATATTATAAATTGTTATCTCGCAGTAAAAGTACTTAATAAGTTGAATCGTGTCGTTATTTCCCGGAGTTCTGGTACATTGGTCCACTGAGCTACACAAAACCCCCACAATATGTTTGCAAGTTCCACTGTAGCGTCTGTGTGCAGTAGCACAGATTTTAATGCACGTGATGTCGAAAAATTTACGACATGGGCTAAATAAATTTGGTAAATGTTTTTACGTAGTCCGGTTATAGCATTAAAAACTTTTCCTACTTAAGCCATGATACCTTTCATTCCTGTTTTGGTGTTTTCAATCGTAAAACTAAAATCTACCATACATACCATATTCAATTTTTTTTATAAATAACTACTTTGAATATTGCTGGGTGTAGCAGCTAAGTAATTACTACGAAAGCATGGTCAACCACAAACAGACAGATATTACACTGAATTAAATTCCACTATGATTAATCACCAATTTCTTTGTAGTGGATTACTGGACTCATATCACGGTTATTGTTGATCAGCTATTTGCATGATTGAATACCGTACTAAATACTTATCAAGATATCCATTACTCATTTATGACCAATAATGTCATTAATGTCACAATATTCCATTCTAAATATTCTCAAGGTTAGTTTCACCAGTTCCTTATAAAGTTTTAGATATTTATTTTAAGACAAACTTTAAATTCTTTATTTGTTTGTGTATGCATGTATTTATTTATGTGCATTTTTATGTTAGTTTATATGAAAAACTACTATCTTTCGAATGTAAATAACATTATGTGTTGCATGGATTGATATGTAACATGGATTTACAGGTCCACGTTGAGTGTTAATTTGTGTAATACACTAGTTCTTAGTGACTCACTGTTACCCAGATAGACCCTGCGAGGTCTTCATGGTGCAGTTTTCAACATTGTGTCTGTAAATGAATGTGTATTGGAAACAATAAAAAAAGGCGTGTGGCACTCGGGGACTGCCGCGGTAAAGCTATTGCATAACATTATTTTATCAACTTATGCAATTAAAATTATTTATTAATTTTTATTTATGCAGTAGTGTATGGCTACCATGAATAACTTTACATAAATTATATGACATAACAAATCTTCGTGTCCAAGGCAACGAATCTTCCTTGACGTATTTCAATACGTTATGGAATCAGGCGTTACTTTGCGGAAATCCATGACATTAAATGCTATGAAATATATTTAGCTTTAATTCCGCGAGACAAATATCCAGGTCTGAAAGCAGGGCACAAATCCCACTGTCATGCATACTCACATGCACATATGGGTATCATGCATATGTACACATACAAAACAAGTGAGAAATAATTAGCATGCCATGCAACCAAACCTATACTCGACACGTGTTTCGCCCCTCCACGGGGCATCCTCAGGAGATGTTGACTCGTCGAGCGTTTGAGCTCGAATGCGCGCTAGCCTGCGCGACCGGCTGTTGACATATTTATGATCTAAGAAAACAAGATCTCGCATTCCGAGAGTGGCTCGATTTGACGTCACTATCCAGTTACCACTTTATAGCAACAACATAACATGAAATGAACCAACCACAATGATATTATAGAATATTATTGACCAACCACAACCATGATGACGTCATCTCGATATCTCTGTCTTCTCGTCACTGTATCTCGGAAAGCCACAGAGACAGACAGATTCGTTGTTCGGAGCAGCTCGTCTCGATCCGTGCGAGCCTCGGGTGTCAGGTTTTATTTTCTTTACGTTACGTTACGAAATTTCCTGATTCGGTCGCCACGCTCAAAGGCCTCAAAGCCCGCGATAAAAGCTATGCAATAGCTTAAAAATGTCAGTTGCATCTGTACCTGTTGCTGATTACAACTTTAACCTCGACAAACCTACCTTACCATATAGATACCATATAGAGATACCCTAGAGTCTAGAGAATGCCCTGGACATTAAGTCCGCCAATGTACACAAGTGCATGAAGTTGTGAATAATTAAATATTATCTTAAATAGTGTTACAGTTTTAACTATTTAATAGGTATAGGTTGCTGACATACAATATATATTTATTTGACATTGCCTTAGACGAGTGAGACATATACGAGTAAGATCATAATAGTTTATCAATCTCAATGGAATTGAATCAACAATGATTAGATCAAGAGGAACCTTACTAGGAATATATTGAAATCTTACCTGAAGATGGTAGCCAAGACATGGATGTACTTCTACTGACTATCAACCATGAATCTTATGTATTCAAAGACTTTTGTGGTCCATTTTCTAAATTTAAATACTTTCTTTCACACACAGAAATACTATTTGACAATAATGACCTTCTATATACAAAATGTTTTGCGTTTTATACTGTATAAGTCGGTTCTATAGATACCTCCATAATTCCATTACACCAACACACATATTGAGGAAAATAATTAACAGAAACTATATTCCGTTCAATTTCTCAAACACTTCAACAAAATTTTGACAAAATAGTTATGCAATAAACTTTACATCGTTATTAGAGATATTGGATTTATGCTGGTGCATTTGGAACAGTTTCCACGAAATATCAATAATCACTGTAGATATTTCGTCGAACCTATTCAATTATAGATTTTCGCAATAGCCATAGCTTTACGGATGATATCGCTTTAATTCTGTAGTTGGAAATCCACTTACATTTAGATTGTTGTTATTAATGAATGTAATGGTCACTACTGGTCAAGACGGAATCCAAAACATATATGACAAAGATTTGTCTTTCATATCGTCAGAGCAGTGAGTTCGTAATACGGGATGCTAAATCATTTTAATTACACTAATTGTTTGATGTTATGAACAGTTTGCATTGGTATATCGAGAACGGTCGCTTGACGCCACAAAGAAACTTTAGCGCTTACTTCTTGTAATATTTAATTCTATTGAAATAAAAACGGCTCCTTTTTAAACAAGCAGCTTGTAGCTTACTTTACTTTGGGTTACTAATTAACCGACTTCCAAAAAGGAGGAGGTTCTATGTTCCACTCTATGTTTTTTCTGTTTGAAGTCAGTTCCAAGCCAAAAAGAATACGAACGAACAATTACAAAAATCTAAGCTATAGTCGCTTGGCACCGACTTCAAACAGATTCTAGGTACCTAGCACACATTATAATACCACTATTTAAATGAATAAAGAATTAGGTATAGACAAGAATTGGCACATATATTTTACATATTTTTGTGTTTTTTGGCAAGGAAACCTTCGTTGGATGTTTTTTGGAAGACGGTTTTTTTTGTAACCCAGATTAGCTTTAAAGTTTCTTCATTTTTAATATATGTCTCTATTAAACCCAAAACTATTATAATCTGATAACATTTTAATACACGGATTATATAAAATGCATACTATAGTGACTTAAAAACATTTATTCAAACACATTGTAGCTGTATATTATTCGTTTTTTTTGTCTAGCTGCTGTCGGGTTGTAGACATATAATAACTCACACCAATTGTTCTCGAGCTACATTTATTTTGTAATTATTTTTTTTCAACTAAGGTCTATTCAATACAATAGGGTATTGACACCTTAGTAATAGATGATAAAAAGTAACAAGTTTGTTACTTTTTATCATCTGTCAAAACGATAACTTTGTATGAAAAATATACTAAATACAAACTTTTGACGTGACTATTCGGTATTTATTTACGATACAGTCAACTACCCTATTCAGAAAACCAAATGTAATGAATGAATCAATACTACTTAGGTAGTCTTTGTCACTAATCATTTTCCCTAAGGAAACATTGATGTCGGCTTTTAATAATGTGGTATCATTTCAGTCAGACGGCTATCAATTCTGCTCTGGACAATTGATTATAAATAGTATGTTCATTTGAATATCAAAACGATTGAGATTGTTCAATCGTTATGTAACCATGTGAATATTTGAAATGCCAATCGTTGTTCGAAATGAAACTGTATCAAACCAATACTGCGTTGCGGTTGAATGACTCAGCCGATAGGGCTTCATATGGACCTTACTGACTGGCTGCAGTTCGAAGCAGTTGGATGTAAAATATGATAATTGTATATCGTTTAAGTATTGTGTTCACCTAACAAGACTTTTGGAAAATGAAACAACAAACTCACAGATTATAATAGAATATCTATCCCTGTTTCCCTATCCTCTCAAATTTTCATTCGATAATATTCACACCTTTTTCACGGGAAACTTATTTTCTTATTATTTTCGTATTATTTTCGTATTACACACAAAATTCTTTTTCAAAATATTTTTATGAACAGTATTTTAGACCAGTATTACACAAGAAATAAATTTAAAATTTTAAAAAGCATTGTGATAAGCTATACTAATATGTTAAATTCGAAAGTAACTCTGTTCCTTGATTCTTAGGGAAGGACTTAGACTACTCTTCACCGCGATAGCCGACATACATGCGGGTGGGGACGCGACAAAAAACTAGTACACTATAATTACATAGTACAATATTACAATGTACTACAATACTCTAATTTATAAATGAGTGGTGAAAGGTTCTTTTAGTTTAAATTGAACAGCTTTTCAATGCTATTAATATATAATTTGTGATTGTAGTCTGAGGGTAATTTGGTTATCGTCATTTAAATTTTCTAACTTGAACTCTAGAATTTGAAATGTGTTTTATTCAAACTCGACTCGTAGTTCCCGACGAACTGCAACTCGGCAGTTTATGTTAAGAAGTTGTATATTTGTAAGCTATATCTAATTAGCGCGAGAATTTTCCTCCCTCGATGCAGGTTCAGTAGTTGCTCTGTAGTTAGATGTGAGTTTTCTTTCATTAGATGCTACTCAAGTATGTTTTTCTGTTGTTGTTTTTTCATATATAACGAAATACACGTTTACTCAGCTACAATAAATCCTAAAAAAACTGATTTACTTCTATTTAATTTATAACTTACACTTACAGTAATTGATGAAAAATAATGATAAAAATCCAAACAAACTGTGTTCAAAAACTACAGTACATATCGCAGTTTTATATTTATAAAATAACACTTTTTTTTTTAAAGAATTACAGATTTTTTGGAAACATTATTTGCACACCTCCAAAAAAAATAGTCAAATTAGAAGACATGGATGGGAATACCGACATGACTGTGAACCAACTCTTATTGTAATCTAATAATAAAAAGAGGAGTGGCGTGTCAAGTAATACGACCATGTATCTTCGTCATTATGTTCATTCGACTAAAAGCACACGATTTCTTAAACGATAGATACTCGTATTTGTTCACAATTCTTTCGCTTAATTAACTTTAAGTATGTTTCGTATCTCTCGGTACGCACCTGTCAGGAAAATATATACCTAGTTATCACTTGAGCGTCTCAATAAAACATAACTATCAATTACAAAGTCAGAAACTAAATGTTATTTCTAACAATTAATATCTTAATATTTAGTAACTACTATTTCTGTTGTCCTGTAAAAAGTGTTACTTGAGTAAGTTATTTGATTATAACATTCTAAACGGAATACTGTAACTTTTAATTTCAATTGTGAGCTTGTAACTAACTAACAATTATAATAAAATAGGAGATTCAATAACGATTGTCTGTGACTAAAGTAATGTTTTAATAATTGATTTCAAATAATTGTGAGTAACAAGTCTAACCTGTTAACATCCGCTATTACATTTAAATTATAATATCGTGAGGTTAATCACAGAAATTGTAATTATTTAATTAAGGATTTATCATGTAATTAGAATAAGACGTAACGCATTTAATTGTTTTTGGAAAGTTAATACGAAACCAACGACATCCCGTATACAGCGACTACTGTCATCATGATTTGATGTGTTGGTTTCGTATTGGCGAGAATAAATAAAGAGATCACTTTAGTACGAGCATTGTACCAGAGAGGACTTGCTGTAAATAAGTTAAGTATATAGGCTTCTTAATTGTGGTAATTAACTATTAAACATTTGTTACTAATAAGTTAAGATGTGTGTGACTTTTAAGAGAATAAACTATTAAACATTTGTAATG
Source organism: Diaphora mendica (assembly GCA_949125395.1). NCBI lineage: Eukaryota > Metazoa > Arthropoda > Insecta > Lepidoptera > Erebidae > Diaphora > Diaphora mendica. Next base: position 16,244,904 of record OX421319.1, on the reverse strand, counting down.
TAATAAGTTAAGATGTGACTTTTAAAAGAGTGGCTATGAGTTTCTTTGCCAGTATTCTTCTCATAGGGCCCTACGCATTTTGGAAACTGGAAGTTATAGATCGACCTTTACAATGTTGTGCCGATCTATGATTTTAACTATCGATTCAATTTAACGTTTATTAAATAGATGAAATCTAGTTTGAACCTGAGTTGTTGTTTTAATAAATCCTAGTGTACCAACTATGATGTTTTGCCCATAAATCATGAATTATATTAATTAGTTAAGGAGTGACGTCAGCGAAGCTGATGTCACCCTTTCTAAAAATCATCTCTCTTTCCAAATCTAACACACCCGTAAAAGATTAAACATTTCAGTTGATTCAAACGGTGCAAATATTTCAATGATTTTAACCAAGTTACCAAAATAGTTTGCTAATATAAGATTTTAACTGTTTTGACTTTTGAAATATACTTAAGCTGTTTGTAAGTAAGTTGTAAAAAAGTGTTTTACGTGATTTGAATGTAATACAATGATCTAATGTGAAATATATGTCGGAGTGAGGTTATCCAAATAATAAAAGTGATACAAACATTTGCCACTATCGAACACTACGGAACACTCTATATAAAGCGGCGCGATCGGCAACAGGACACAGTTCTCTTCAAATCTCGCGACGACCATATCTATTATTTGATTTGTGATTTATTGTATCTGTGTTTTATATTGTGTGTATGAGGCGATATTTATCAGTGGGGGAATTACTAGCCTAGGTGGCGAATTCCACAGGGCATCGCGGAGGGGTGAGCGTTGCCCCAATCCCCTCGTGGGGGGTTGCTGATGGTGTTTAAGTTAATTCGTATCCGTTTAGTAGTGATTAGTGTTTGGCTATAGTCCAGATTGGCAGTATCTGTGATTCATGTTCTCGTTTATTCTTGTGTCTCCGACATCAGAAGTGGGATCTGAATCTCATTTGCCCAGAATATTTGAGAGTGTAACGGATCGTCGGTCGCGGCGAGCGGTCGAACTACCCTCCGCTCGAAAAACGTACGAGGTGCCATTTGTTAAATTTTTGTAAGCGAGATCGGGCACATAGTGTCAAAGTGTCGGTATAGCCTTTTCGCGTACAACGGTTTATGAGACGTGCGGCCTACAACAGCGGCAGCGTGCGGTAGTAAAAGCAACGCATCGGTAACTGGGAAGTAACCGGTATGTACGGACAACTCCAACAATCCGGTGAGTCGTACTATTTTTATTTTGTGCCGAGTGCTCTTTAATAAGATAAGTTCTGTCAGATGAATTTCTAGGCAAACGACAATATTATGTAATTTATACTCTCGATTGTTTGATTGATTGTTGATTTTTGTGTAAACAAAAATAAAATAGTGGAATAAGTAAAAGTGATTTTAATTCAAAAATGGACAATATTGTGCAGTAACATTATTGAGGATAGGTAATGCCCGCACTTATTGTAGCATCGAAATTCTATGTACAGTTTTAATCCAGATTTATTCATTGCGGTTATTGTTTCATGTAGTACACGATTACTGTATTTCAAACGACATAATTATGGAAGAGATCTGCTTGCATTAGGGTTTTAAGCAGCAATTTTCGAAAAGAATCTTGTTCTTAAAAATAATAAGGTCGTTTCTATTGGTGGCATCGGTACAAAGGTAGTCGATTTAGGAAATTTAGAGTGTAGTATTATACCATAGCAGAAATATGTCAGAAATGGAGCTGCCTGGGATTGAGCTGCCGATTTTGCACATGCTGTTTGTTTATTGTTTAAATTTATTTCTTATTTTTAACCCCCGACGCAAAAAGAGGGGTGTTATAAGTTTGACGTGTCTGTCTGTCTGTGGCACCGTAGCTCGCGAACGGATGAAGCAATTTCAATTTAGTTTTTTTGTATGAAAGGTGAGTTGCGTGCGAGTGTTCTTAGACATGTTTCATGAAAATCGGTTGAGTCGTTTAAAAAGTTATGGGGGTAAAAGTGGGGAGGAATAACCGAATGTCTGCAAAACGTGCCAGTATAATCGTTAAATGACAATTGTGTAATTGATAACTTCGACCTGATGCTGCATAAGGGGTTTGTTTATTTATTCAATTTTAAATTTATGATTGTGATGTGATTTTTAGTTTGAGGCGGATTCGTCTTTGATTGTAGCTATTAACATTTTTTTAATTATTATTTTGACTAATTTGAGATAGTTGTGACTCGAATTGTAATTGCCGTTTTTTTGTTTTGTGATGAAATGTCGATATTTTCAGTAAAGATAAAAAAAAACTGGTCGGACTTCTATTTGGTGGCAGCTATCTCACCAGCAGCGGGTGATTGTGGCTGTCATGTCTATGTAGTTGGCAGATATACGTGTGATAGTCACAAGGGATGACTGACTGTTACATTTGTGGTGGTCACAGGAATGACCTACGATACTATTTATTTGGATTGCTTTGAGAATTTGCAGCAGTAGTCAATTACTAAAGTTCTTATTCTATGTTGTTTTGATTTTAATAACGATGTTACTGTTTTCTTTTGCTGTTCAATAGTGTACTGTTTTATTGAGACAGAATAGACAGTGAGGTCAGATATGGCAGAGTGAGAGTGATACTGTGTGTACATGTATGTGACATTTGATAGGGAAGTGTAAATCAGTAAAGTATGATCTCAGTAACTTAGTTTTGATTCAAAGTTAAGAAAGAAATTAGACAAAGTTAAATCCTAAATATAAAGGACCGTTTAAAATTGTAGAGTTGCTCGACGGCGATCGTTATACTTTGAAATCTTTAACTAGTAACAGAATCTACAAATGCGCTTGCGTTCGTATACGAGAGTTTCCTTTAAGTGATATACCCGAGGAGGTAGATTTGTCTGGCATTGATAATAGTGAGGAAAATCCCTGTAGATCAAGTCCCTATTGATGTTGATGATGATAATCAAGGGTTAATTAATGCTGATGCAATGGAATGAAATTGAGTTGTGAAAGTAGTCTCTATAATGAGATATGAGATATCCTATCAGCGTGGTGGTTGTTAAAGTTTAGTTAAGTTTTGCGAAAGGCGAGGTGGCCACTGAAAGGCGAGGTGGCCACTGAAAGGCGAGGTGGCCACTGAAAGGCGAGGTGGCCACTGAAAGGCGAGGTGGCCACTGAAAGGCGAGGTGGCCACTGAAAGGCGAGGTGGCCATTGAAAAGTGAAATTGGTAGAATAAGAGGCCATGTAGATATTGTTAATAATAATAATCCAAAAATGTGTAACGCGATAAACGGTGAGGTGACTGTTGCGATACTACTTACTGGTGTTATTAATTTAGTATGTAGCGAGAAGTCTATTAGCATTCAGAATTGATAACGAAAAGCCTATTTTATGAGAATGTCCTAAATGAAGTTGTTCCACAGAAGATAAAATGTAATAATGTACCCAATATCCTTGGTCAGGAGTGACCGAACAATACAAAAATCTCTTTCTTTTCTGCGGATAATGATGATGATGCCTTCAACGTCACACGAGGACGTGTAATACGTCAGGACGGCCGTGTCGGAGTGAGGGTATCCAAATAATAAAAGTGATACAAACATTTGCCACTATCGAACACTACGGAACACTCTATATAAAACGGCGCGATCGGCAACAGGACACAGTTCTCTTCAGATCTCGCGACGACCATATCTATTATTTGATTTGTGATTTATTGTATCTCTGTGTTTTATATTGTGTGTATGAGGCGATATTTATCAGTGGGGGAATTACTAGCCTAGGTGGCGAATTCCACAGGGCATCGCGGAGGGGTGAGCGTTGCCCCAATCCCCTCGTGGGGGGTTGCTGATGGTGTTTAAGTTAATTCGTATCCGTTTAGTAGTGATTAGTGTTTGGCTATAGTCCAGATTGGCAGTATCTGTGATTCATGTTCTCGTTTATTCTTGTGTCTCCGACATATATATCTATAAATAGGTGTGCTCGTTGGTCATTTTGTTAAAATAGAAAGCTTTTTTACTTATTGACAGCGAGATTAAAATGGTTGCTGAGTGTGAGGTCATTCTGAATGAATACATCCAAATACGCAAAATACTTGCATAAGTAACTTTTAATATTGTCTATCTTATAAGTTCTGTAATAATAATAATATAATTTTATTTGCATAAATGTGGTACAAAAAGATGGTAAAAAATAAAAAAAATATGCACAATACACACTTCACCAGGAATAGGCATGCAAATTTAGTGTTGCAGTCTTTGGTACAATAGTTATTAAATTTTATTGCTAAAACTAAATTATTTGCTAATTAGCAATAACGAATTAACTAAATCAGAATCATTTTAAAATGACTACGTGTAACACTTTGAAAACACATACAAGAACTACTTAATAAATTCAATACACACCTACAATGCATTTCTAAAATGGTATAATATAATAATATATAATAAGACGGACACGAATTTTTTGTAGGAATTCCTGAACGGAATAATAACTGTTTTCTACCAACCATTTTCTAAGAACAACACAAAACTTATTGAGTGGTAGGTCAGTTATCCACTTGGGTATTGTGTTATATATAAGGGGAGCCATATACACGCAATTTTGTCTAAATAGTTCGATTCTGGGTATTGGCATATTTAATGGAAGTTGTGTTGCTTCACGTTTTCTAAAATTAATTTTAGATTCAAAAAGCTAACGGTTATTTTTAACAAATTTTGTAATTTCATATATGTATGATGTATATAAATACAAGGAACAGTTAAAAGGTTGTGAGCTTTGAAGATAGGTCTACAAGATGAAGTCCATTCCATGTTAAAAATTGCGCGAATACATTTTTTCTGGGCTATAAAAACTCTTTCAATTTCAGTAGAATTACCCCAAATGACAATACCATACCGGGTTATGGAACAAACACGAGCGTGGTAGACTGTCATTGCAGTTGACCTTGATACCTCATTACTTACTACTTTCAAAGCGAAAACAAACCTGCTGATTTTCATACATATTTCCTCAATATGGTTTTTCCACGTGAAATGTTCGTCAAGTATTACACCCAAAAATTTAATTTTATGAACTTGCTCTATGATTTGATTTGTGTGTGAAATTTTAATAGAGAGATGGCTGCTTTTCGGTGTTTTAAAGTTTAATATTTTAGATTTTCCTAAATTAATCTTTAGTACATTACACTCTAACCATGCAATGATCTCATTTAAGGTGGTTTGTATATCTAATTCGTATGTTTCCTCATTCTTACAATTGCCATTGATATGCCAACGAGACTTGGCCAGTTTTTATCAGAATTAAAATATATATATGTCGGAGACAAGAATAAACGAGAACATGAATGACAGATACAGCCAATCTGGACCAAAGCCAAACACTAATCACTACTAAACGGATACGAATTAACTTAAACACCATCAGCAACCCCCCATGAGGGGATTGGGGCAACGCTCACCCCTCCGCGATGCCCTGTGGAATTCGCCACCTAGGCTAGTAATTCCCCCACTGATAAATATCGCCTCATACACACAATATAAAACACAGAGATACAATAAATCGCAAATCAAATAATAGATATGGTCGTCGCGAGATCTGAAGAGAACTGTGTCCTGTTGCCGATCGCGCCGCTTTATATAGAGTGTTCCGTAGTGTTCGATAGTGGCAAATGTTTGTATCACTTTTATTATTTGGATACCCTCACTCCGACATATATTTATATGTGGTGAATAACTTTATAGTGTGACTGATGTTATGAAAACTGGCCAAGTCACTTGGCCAGTTTCTATCAGAATTGAAATATATATATACCTATATGTTGAATAACTTTATAAAATGACTGATGTAATGAAAACTGGCTAAGTCAAATCTAACCTACTTTAAGATCTCACATTTTTAAATAACAGCAATTGTTATAGGTATCCAATAAAGCAAATAAACAGAGTTTAATATTTGTTCATAATGTCATTTTATTCCTATAAATACATATTTGGATTTTACATAGAACTTGGCACTAATTTAGATCTCCATTCTTGCGGCGAAGTCCACAGCCAAGCATAATTTTTGTATTGAACTTGGCTCTCCTTTTTTACATTTATTTGGTAAGATTAGATTTACAATAAACAATGTCGGGAGTAGCTACTACCGTTTAACAGACAAAAATTAAAACAATAATGAGAGGGAGAAAGAGCAGCGTATATACTGTATCTATGTTTATACATACCAGGAAATTAGAAACGCAAATTCTGTGTACAAAGCCCCTAGTTTTGTATGATTTACGATGTTTACTCAAGCGACGGCGTGTTTAATAACCCACTGAAAGGTACGTATGTACGTATGTAAATTTGAGTAAAACACCTAATTTACACAAGCAACCAGGTACAAGATTCTGTTGTACTTTCTTATTGATGTTCGGGTTATTTTTGTTCATTAAATGAGCATAAGGTAGGACTGCAGGGTAGGTAGGTAGGTAGGTGTATGTTTTAACCGATTTAAAAAATTCAATCCGTACTATTATTTTAAAATTTATAACAGACGATTGTCAGTGGCTTAGCCATAAAAGCATCAGACAAACAGATAGATTTACTTTCGATTTTATAATAAATTCAACTGATACTGACAGTCGACATATATGCGGACAGAGCCGCGGCGAAAGCTCATCATTATATAATTTCTATTTTACTTAATACAGGTATACTTATACTTTTAAGTTAAATGTATCAACATTACCTTTAGTAGATCGATACTATTTTCTCATAAGAAAACTTCCAAATGGAAAAACTTGTGCAATTAGTTGCTTTGAACTTATAAGTTTTAGAAATTCAACACCTATTAGATGTACGAAACAGGACTTTTCAAAAAATATTTCTAAGATAATCGGTATTGTTCGGTCAAAATTTTAACTATAAAAAAGTAACTTTAATATTAACGCGATAAAATTCCTATTTGAACATAACCATAACTTTTGTAAATATCAAAACAAACCTTGTGCCAGTTTGCACGCAAATGTAACGCCCAATGGACCAAGGTAGTACTTATAACAATGCATTAATCATTAACTGCTCCTATCTATCACTATCAGGCGCTGATCGACGGTTTACGTGATAAGTCTGGTGAATGTGAGTTGCAAACTCGTTGCAACTTACGGAAACGATCACAGTTTTTAAGAGCTACACTCACACATATGCTTTATCATGAAGGTAGATTTGATTTGATTTTGATCATTTCTTGATTAGAATAATTACTAATTTATTTTAATAGCAGAACGGACAAAGGAGCATGCGGCAACGGCAAGGAGGCTGTGAAAAACCATCAAGTTAACAAATCGACGATCGCAGAGCACTTGCTGGAGTCAATACGAAACAAATCGGGCTACATAAACCGCAGGTCCCCTCCACAGAACGTTACTACTTTTGTAATAAATTAAAAAGCTTTTTAAAAACGAGCTTTTACTGGAATGCCTGGAGACGAATCAAACGAGTCCAAACTCGATGATGTTACGACGTTTATTTATAGAGTTCCTATGACCACCTTCCAGCTGAAGCATCAGATCAGCTTGATGTCATTATAATATTGATTTGTCACGCTGTATACATATTATGCATGCAATATTTTAGCAAAATCGGTTGAAGATATCTGCTTCAAAATTGAGTTGCAAGATTCCACCCGAACATACAAGCATACATACAAACATTACAAGTTAATTAAAAGTTTGTAAAATAGTACGTGAAGCGGTTGAAATCAGGCAATATATTTTTTTTAACTGAAAAGATGGATACCGGCTATCAACATCTTGGAATCCTATTAATCAGCGGGTGCAGTCCCCACCGTAAAGACTGCGTATAATGTGTAGAAGAACTGACACAATACAAACAATCATCGCGACCAAGTGCGTGTGCGGGACCAAAACATTTACATCAAGTATTTAAAAATACACTTTTTAAAGTTTCGTGTTTTGTGCTATACTTAATTTGACTTTGAAATAATGTGACTTTTTGACTAACCGATTCAATTGTGAAATTTTCCAAAAGTGTCCCGTCACTGATCTGTCATTTAAATCAGTCTTCTTTTATTCTGTACTAGCTTTTGCCTACGACTGCGCCTGCGTATTATCGGTTGTAGCGGTGATGCTATAAACTAGTTCAACTTTCTATTCGCTAAGCGATTGATTTTATAAAAAAAATGGCCAAGTGCCCGTCGGACTCGCCGCAGCAGCAAATAACATTTTTTTTTTATATTTGTGTTGATTCAATGAAAGGTAAATTGCAGTTTACGATTTATGACGTATTAAAAAACTACTTACTAGATTTCGTTCAAACCAATTTTCGGTGGAAGTTACAGTGGTATTGTACAACATATATTTTTTTTAGATTTATCATGCTCTTACTTTAGAAGTTACGGGGGGGGGGGACACCCATTTTACCACTTTGGAAGTGTCTCTCGCGCAAACTATTCAGTTTAGAAAAAAATGATACTGGAAACCTCAATATCATTTTCAAAGACCTATCCATAGATAGGTATAGGTTTGATGAAAAAATAAATTTTGAGTTTCAGTTCTAAGTATGGGGACCCCCAAAATTTATTGTTTTTTTTTAATTTTTGTGTAAAAATCTTAATGCGGTTATCAGAATACATCTACTTACCAAGTTTCAACATTATAGGTCTTATAGTTTCGGAAAAAAGTGGCTGTGACATACGGACGGATAGACGGACAGACAGACAGACAGACATGACGAATCTATAAGGGTTCCGTCTTTTGCCTTTGGCACGGAACCCTAAAAACACTATATTTTAAGTGAAATTTACTAAAATTTACAAGAGAAAACTGCATCCAATTCAGTTAAGCTACTTTTGAGATTAGCGCGAACAAGCACACAGACAAACAGACAAAAACATGTAAAACTATTGTTTTGAGTTCTGTTACTTTAATAAACTTTAAGAATTCATTTTTTTTTTCAATATCTTTAATGTACAGACATTGAGCTCTTACAGTTTTATTATTTGTATAGGGAATTCATTCTTGCTATGTAACGTAAAAGAGTATCTAAACCGCCATGTCCCTGCCTCTTATATTTCTACTGTCAGCCTGTGACCACGGCTAGTGCAACCTGGTCGAAACATCAGGCACATCAGAGGTATGTAATACCTTGAAATAAGTGATCGCGTTAATTCCCTTAAAAATAATTATTATTATATACCTACTGTCTTACAATCGGCGCTCAAAAAGTGAGACGCGATTTTATATCACAAGATTCAAAGTTGTAATTAGAATAAAATCATCTTTTTAGTGCAGGCATTTTTTTATTGCAATAGCAGGAGGTAGCTACTCAAAAGCCAGAGATAAAATGTGATAGAACCTGATAGAGTGACGTAAGCAACCAGTTGAATAAATATCCAGCCTATTTGTCTTATTATGTCAAGTTATGGTCACCGAGCATTGTGCCGGAATCTTCTATCGAAATTGACATGACCACAATATCGTCAATGAATGAATGTGAGTAATGTTCATTATATAATAATAAAATGATACATACGAATAATGCATAAATTTGAAATTGGTTTTTTTCATCAATGGTTTGCAAAAAATTTCTTACTTACCTACCATTGCAAAGTTTAGTACTTATCTTTGCAAACCTTTCCATAACACATCAACATTCCTATAGTAATTAAAAGTATAAAAATCTTGAACATATATAATTTACATCAAAAAAATATTATTATGAACGACCTTTTAAAATTACTTTGAAATATTTCAAATTTGTGAATCTTTATGCTTTATGTAGTGTTTAAAAAATATAGACTTATTTTTGCAATTAATGTATTCAATTCCAATATAAATGGATACTGCCGTTACCTCAGTATTTGAATAATTTACTTTCTTAACTAAAATTGACATATAAATAATAAAATATGCAGTTTACCGCATAAATATTTCACCGTAAAGATAAGATATTGTGCGAAATAAAAACTAAGTGCACTGTAAATAAGAACGAAGTCTAGAAAGTTTTACCGATCGCCTCTATTATTACTTTTTAACTATGAAATGAATTCCTAACTATGAGATATTTTACTGATTATATTTCCATGTAGATAGGTACCTGTATATTTTATATATTAAGGCGCGTCTCCACCGAAATTTGACAATACAAAAATTGATTGAAAAATTTATCACCAACACGTGTTGACAACACAAAAGTTGACAAATTTTGTTCTGTGGAGTCTCGGCTTTACGTGCATCGAGCATCGACATACTACACCATCTTGCTTCAAAGTAAGCAGACTATGTACTACTACAGCTAGATTAACTGACATAATACTTATGAACTTTCTTATCTTAACAGATAGCTACATGTTATATATAGAAAATGCCCAAACTCCGGAACAAATATTTACAATTTATACAAACATTTGGTCTGATCCGGGAATTGAACTAGAGACCTCAAGCACATCAATCGCTGAAACTACCACTGCGCTGTCAAGGCAGTCACATTTACTACAAAAATACTGTTTGTATATACTGATGTTAGACATTCTGGATTTACACACATTAGACACAACTATAGATAAAAATAAATAAATAAATATTTCAGACATCTAACACACAACGCCATCTAGTTCCAAGCTAAGCAGATGGGTATTTGACAAACCATTCTCAGGAGTGAATCCAAATTTCACTTTGAAACAACCCTTTGCAGCTCAATCACTCGATGTGAACATCTTGGGTTAACCATCAATATAATATTATGCGGTACTAGTATTTTAGTACTTGTTTCAAAGTACTATTTAAGTTCTAGGGATTAATTTAGGACCATATATAAATTGATCGTAGGTATATCGAGATTAAATGAATGTTCCAACCCTTAATACACACTGTTGGATCCACGAAGCAAATACAAAGAGGAGATGGCATAAGCGCATAGGTCCCGTGACAAAATACAGGTCCCGACGTCATCGCAGTTATCGCGACTTACAAATTAGACTGTCAACTTCAATGTTCTAGAACTTTATCGAAAAATCGCAATCCTTGAATATTCTCGGATTATTCCTTATAAAAGATGAAGTGTTGTGTTTTATCTTGTAAAAATAACTTGGATAGACGTTCTGGTGCCATGAATGGCATAATATTTCATTTGTAAGTAATTTTATACATAATTTCTTAAAATAGTTCTAGAAAAATCTCTCAGTGTGTTGTTGAAATATAGTTAAATCTATTCGCCACTAGATGGAAAAACTTTGTGTGATGGGAAATAAAAATACAAAGGTTCGTAGAGCTGAGTATTTATAAAGTAAATCATAAAAAAATATTAAAATATGTTCTGCATTCTTGCCTAAAGAATTTTTAATCGAAAAAGTATTATTTTTTGTATTTTTTGTAATCATTTTGTGAACACTGACGTCTATCGTCAGCTAGGAAAACAAACATCAACAGAACAAAGAGACAGGGCCGTAATTAAAATTAATTTTTTTATCTATATTCAAATTATATCTATATTAATCTAGAATTTAAAGTACTTGAAAATGAAACAAATTTTACTTATACTGATTATTTGATAGGTTTTCTAACTAACTAAAATTCTATCCCAGGAAAATTAAACTTTCTCGGAACCCACAACGAAATTAATCAAACGAAAACTGAAGAATTTGAAAATATAATTAATGAAAAACTAATTTGTAGAAACATTTTTTTTTTGTATTATACTCCTACTTGTATGTTATTGTTCTCTTTATTTTATGTGTTTGTTGTTGTACTATATTTCTTTGTTTTCGTTCTCTCTCTTTAATATATGTTACCGTCAGATTGTCAAAACCGTTTGATTGTAATCTATCTCGCGAGATTGTAAAATGGTATCTACGAATCGCAAGTCGCGCGCTGATTGGTTGAACAGCATATGTCCCCGCGCCATATTTGTTTGTTAATTTGTCTTTGATGCCAAATGTAAAGTATTTCTGTGATTGTAAATTGATTTCATGTTGAAAATACCTCACAGCTTTAGGATTAGTTATATAAAGTTGCTGTGGCAGAAAAAATAATTTGTGATTAATCAAAGAAGTAATAACCTAAACTATCTCTATGGGCATTGATCGGCCTACTATAAAACCGAACAATCAGGGAAAGTTGACAATTTGACGCGCGTAAGTAGTATATCACATCGATAGTTGGCAATCTCGCTAGGTAGATTATAATCTAATGGTTTTTATAATCTTAGGGTGACATATTTAATTAAATAAGTAATAAATCAAATACATCACCAAGGTTACGGGGAAGATATAAAGAACACACAAACTTTCACTTTTATACTATACTAGCTGACCCACGCAACTTCGTTTACGTCTCCTATTTCCCGTAGCGTAATAATTTTCCCTCGTTTTCGCAACATTCTTCATTGGTGCTCCACTCCTGTTGGTCTAAGCGTGATGATATATAGCCTATAGCCTTCCTCGATAAATGGGCTATCTAACACTGAAACATTTGTTTTTTTGAAAAAAAAAAATTACATTTTTTTTCAAATCGGACCAGTAGTTCCTAAGATTAGCGCGTTCAAACAAACAAACTCTTACGCTTCATATATTAGTATAGAATATATTGGTATAGATGTTATGTACGATGTTTCTTACTAATAATATTTTTGCGATACATGCATCAAAATGATTTACAAAATTGACTTTAAAAAAATAACTACCTAATAAAAAAATTCTGAGTACGTCCCTGTATGTCCCTTACATCGTACGCTTAGTGTCAAATAGCTAAACTACATAGCAACATCAACATGTAACGATGCAAGTAGTTTTGCTATTGATTGGTAGATGGCAAAGGGCAAAGTAACCCCCCCTCACCCCCGCAAATTGTCACGCATTGTTTCATACAAAAATTTCATTAGGGCATCTCCTCTTTGTATTTGCTTCGTGGTTGGATCCATTCCTGTTATTTAATTGATATTTTGTTAAATAATCTAAAAACAACACAGAATTAAAATAATACTAGCTGATCCATGCTACCTCGTGTGCGTCTCTTTACAATCATGCTCGGCTCCTATTAGTCTAAACGTGATGTTGACTATCTTATGTTAGGCACGCCAACAAAACACACATCTATACTAATATTATAAACGCGAAAGTTTGTGAGTATGGAAGGATGGATGGATAAATGGATGGATGGATATTTGTTACTCTTTTACGCAAAAAGTACTGAACGGATTTGGATGAAACTTTACGGTAATATAGCTTATACATCAGAATAACACATAGGCTACTTTTTGCCGCGATAACTGACATATACGCGGGCGGAGCCGCGGGCAACCACTAGTATGAAATAAAAAGTGGATATCGGTTCTATAGTTTCGGGTTTCGTCGTGAGTAAAAACGTGATTCGTAAATTATATTTTTTTCTATGTATGATATGTATGCATTTACCAAAGAAAAAAATTTTTGTATTTATATCAGTTGTCTGTTTTTCCGGGCTATTTCCGCACTTAGCCTCTTGATTATATTAAGGCGCGTCTCCACGGTAATTTGACAACACAAAAATTGTTTGAAAAATTTATCACCAACACGTGTTGACAACACAAAAGTTGACAAATTTTGTTCTGTGGAGTCTCGGCTTTACGTGCTTCGAGCATCGACATACTACACCATCTTGCTTCAAAGTAAGCAGACTGTGTACTACTACAGCTAGATTAACTGACATACTATTTATTAACTTTCTTATCTTAACAGATAGCTACATGTTATATATAGAAAATGCCCAAACTCCGAAACAAATATTTGCAATTTATAGAAACACTAGCTGATCCGGCGAACTTCGTACCGCCATATTTATGACCCACGTAACATCGTTTACGTTTTGGTGAATCTACATTTCAATTTCACAATTTCTTGAACACACACAAAAAATTTCATCAAAATTGGTCCAGTCGTTTAGGAGGAGTTCAGTCACATACACACGCACACAAGAAATATATATATTAAGATTTGGTCTGATCCGGGAATTGAACTAGAGACCTCAAGCACATCAATCGCTGAAACTACCACTGCGCTGTCAAGGCAGTCACATTTACTACAAAAATACTGTTTGTAAATACTGATGTTAGACATTCTGGATTTACACACATTAGACACAACTATAGATAAAAAAAATTTTTTTTTAATAATTTGGTCCGGATACCTATGACCTTCCTGAGAACTTTCCTTTTCAGGCTAATCAGGTTGCAGGATAGTCTTTTTGATGCTACCGGAACTGCACTCTTTGTTTGCCTGCATCCTTTGTTGTTTATCCATTCGGTTTTTATGTTTTTTGTGGTATTGGAGCGCAGCCATTGATTGGTCCTCTTGTTGTACTTGCGTTTGTCATCTTCTTACTTCAACCATCCCAGATCATCCCAGAAACTCAGCAGCCTTTTTGGGTCACTACATGTTTCCGGAAGTGATGTTGATTGGAGGATATCTGCACGTTGATCTGCCGCACTTTTATATTCTGTGAGAACGTGCTGCGGTATTTCTTCTGCCTCCATGCATCCCCTGCACAGAGGGCTGTCTGTTGCGCCTATAGTAAATAGGTGCTTGTTTGGGGGACAATGCCGGGTCTGGATACCTATGACCTTCCTGAGATCTTCCCTTTTCAGGCTAATCAGGTTGCAGGATAGTCTTTTTGATGCTACCGGAACTGCACTCTTTGTTGGCCTGCATCCTTTGTTGTCTATCCATTCGGTTTTTATGTTTTTCTGTGGTATTGGCGCGCAACCATGTTTTTATTTGGGCTTGTGGCTAGGGTAGTAGTGGTTCTGGTCCACAAACTGTCGTTTCTGATCCCCTTTTGACCAATTCGTCTGCAGCATCATTACCCATTAGGTTACTATGCCCTTTTGAAATCTCTTTTTTCTTTCCTCAACTCTCCATCATTACATCAGTAATTCCCTGTTTTTTTTCTTTGCACCTTTTACAACATCTGAAGGTTGAACAGTAATTTTGACTGGCAGAGAATGCCCCATGGCATTAAGTCCGCCTTTGTGCAACAAGTTTAAAAATAAATAAATAAGCGTTCTAGCGCTGTATGTTTCAATAATTTCTTAGACAACATAACTAATGCAAAAACTTTGCAGCCTCTCTTTTAGTTAACGCTCGAATTTACTATTCAAAAAGATTTTATACTGCAGGCTAAATATGAAAATCATTTCTTAAGGAGTAAACCCTAAAACCAGTCAAACCATCTACCAGGTTTTGGGGGACATATGTGTAACTCAGTTTGTATTATTTTTAATTACTAATAAATAATAAAAAAATAATAATAATTTCGTATGTTGTATTTCTATCAAATTGAATCATGTATCATCTTTATAAAAAAAAATGCGCGACTTTTTACGATAATCTATAGGTAGTGCAAAATCATGGGTTGAAATTTTGCAGTGACTTCGCAAGTTTGACTTGTGTAAATTCATAGAAAAACATTATATGCTAAAAAACTATCCGAAATCTGATGTGACCCCATCCATCATATGGGGCGACAGGGACGAAGGCTTGTCGACCCTAATCGAACTTTACACACATAATATAACTATAACCAGAGTCATATATCTCAGTATATTTAGATACATTCATTTGTATCTTATTACAATCCTGCTACATACATAATAGATGAATTTAAGTACCAACACGGCTGGTTGACGGATAAAAAAAAAGTTCTGTGGTGTCGTGGGACACTAGATAGGAAAGAAGTTCTTTATAAAAATATATAAAAGTTCTATGCGAGGTATAAAGAATATAAGTATTCAGGTATACATTTTTTTAAGATTTTTTATCGATAAAAATAAAAAATAAAACTAAACTTTTCACTTGTGCTGCCACCTAGTAATCTCTACTGAAACAAGTTCTGTCTAGAGTTACTTCATACTTGTTACATACAACTTACAGATTACTACGCTATACTAAATTTTTCGTTCACTAAATAAATAAATAAGTATTCCTTTCATTTTTTTTAAATACATATCCAAAATCTTAAAAATAAATATTTGCAGATAAAAAAAAAAATTTGATCCTACCCGGGATTCGAACCCGAGACCTCAATCACATCATTCTCATACCGTCGTTGCGCGTGCAAAAGTAGCCATGTGTTTTTACACACATCACAGGAGACGCAAAAAACTGACTTTCTCGAAAAAATGCTCCAAATATTTAAATAATTTAATCTTACTTTGATACGTATAACAAATTTATGTGGTTTTAAATTACTATTGGATAGATAACATTTTGAATCATGCTAAAATTTCACATAAAAGGTGAATTCGACACATAAAGTTATTTATTTTAGTTTTTCGTGATCGAGCGACTCTGAACTTGATCAAACATCTCGCTATGTGCAGTGAAGAAGCACACATCGGGCGCAAATTTTTGCATTCACCCTATTAAACTTATTTTAGCTATGTCTTGGCGTCTTTAAATGGACCTTTCAATTCATAAATGTCACATTACTACTTAAGCTACATTCCATAGCTCTTTCAATATTGCGTCTATCACATAGCTGCTTTTACAGTATGTGTGTATTGAATTAGCGAATAAAAATGCATAAAAAACCGAAAATGACCAAATAACACATAGCGACTTTTGCACGCGCAACGACGATTACGCTACCATTTTGACACCGAGGCGTCAATCTTACGTTCCGTACGTTTTTTGCCTGCTAGGGTACCCCTCCGCAACGCCCCATAAGGAACTTCGTTCCAAAATATCGTATTACTTTTGTACTTACTGCATTTTATTCTTATATAGACTATGGATATAAAATACCTAAATAATAATGATAAATTAATTTAATTTACAGCCTAATTTTGATTGAGCTTGTACATATACATAATAGACCAAGAGCCCACGACAGCCAGACCTTCGTTATTTTATAAAGGCTGAAAGTTTTTCTGTGCATGACCCCTATATAGGTAAGAACGACCAGCGACTATAGAGTTTGGGTTGTGGTTACTTTGGCAGATAACAGGTAGTAAAGGTGTATAAAATAGTACCTAATTTTCGTTAAAGTATAAAGCTCATTTTTTTTATATTTTCTTCCGGATAACTTTAGAAATCTTGTCATCCATTGCCGGACACTTATGACAGTTGCTACCCCCTGCCAGACACCCCTTCGTCGTTCGTCGTTCTTACCTATATAGGGGTCATGCACAGAAAAACTTTCAGCTTTTATAAAATAACGAAGGTCTGGCCGTCGTGGGCTCTTGCTCTATAATAATAGTTCAACTATTTCAATTAGTTTTGATTTAAACATAATTTATTTTACATTAATTTTGACTACAGAGAATTCATGTTAAACATCCAATATAGAGTAGAGAATTTATTTATTAGCAAACATTGGCATTGTTTATTAATATTATTAATATCCCACCTTTGTCTTGAATTATCGCTGCTTAATAACTACAACGGATTTATTAATGGACAATAAAACTAATTTATGAAGGTCTTACCCCTTAATGAAAAATAATTGATATTGAAACGAAATAGAAAATGAAATAAGGTATTCATTTCATTAAAGTGCAACTTTTGATATAATTAATAGTTATCTCATATCATCTATGATCTGTGGTAGTTATAGTTATTAGTGTTTTTATGAGTATATATGTTTTATAAATATGTATGTTTTTAAATATATGTGTGTGTTTGTAATTACATTCACTAGCTAATAATTCTTCACTTCATGCACTAGGAGGGTTCTGGATGTGGTAATAATAATAGCTGTTCCCGGACCCCTTTTATGTCACACAAAGTGACACACCGTGTGGTTTTAGTCGGTCTGATTCTGATATACCACCCCGCCGGAAACCCTGATGGAGTGACGGCCAAAAGGGGTCTTCACACTCTGAAAAAAAAAAATACAGTGCAGTATTTATCTTTGTTGAGCAAATTTACGCCTCACTTTCTTGGCGTATACATTGTAGTTTGCAAATGTTTATGCTGTGTATGCAAAACTAAGCAGCTAATACATCGCAGTATGCAAGACCGTAAGTAAACACCGTAAAATAAAGCTATCTATGAGATACAAATCTGAATTCGCGGTTCGTATGTAGGAACAGCTTACCCGTGAGCTTGCTGTATATTTTATCAATTTTTAAATTGATATGCTCTGCACCAATTGCCACGCCCGAGTACACGCGATTCTTACGCCAATGAACTGCATGAATATGTTTTGTTCAAATTGAAACTTTAAGTGCTCTTTTTAAATTCAAAAAGTATTTTTGGACTGCGGACTGCCTCCTGCGACTGCTGATCATGAGGTCTTGGGTTCGACTCCCAGGTCGGACCAATTGTTTGTATGCTCTACAAATGATTGTTTCGGAGTTTTGGTGTTTTCTATGTATAATATGTGTGTATTTACAAAAAAAGTATTTAAGTATTTGTATCAGTTGTCTAGTACCCATAACACAAGCTCTGCTTAGCTTGGGACTAGATGGCGTTGTGTGTTAGATGTCTGAAATATTTATTTAATTATTTATTTATTATTTTAACTCACACAACTCAAGACAAGTTGGTCATCTGAACATTGAAATGCATACTGTTTTTGACTGTTTCGTAATATAACTTGTAAGTGTAATAATAAAAATGAAATTGTGTAAACATAAAAATGTATGTAAAGTACATGTAAATTATAATATCTATGTATGTAAATTTAATATGCAGCATCTGAAAGTAGACTGAATATCTTGTATGTAACTATGTATGTAAACGTCGCTACAATTTTTATAAGCCAGCCATATAATGTGAATCTGAACCACATTTTCGTACTATCTGGTTTTCTATAATAAATTTTATTCGTTTAGGCAAAATTTTAAATGGTTTATTATTTATACTATATGAAGTCATTTTAGTCATTCAACTGAGGTCCTTCATTTATATAAACAAATAAAGATGTTGTGAAAAAGTATTTACAAAAAAAACATTCATCGTGATAATTCATTATTTTATTTGTGTAACCTGTCTAAATATATATATATATATAAACTTATTTTTATTCTTCAGCTGTATCGTCTCTTGAAAAAAGATAATAAATAATAATAAATAAATAAATATTTTGGACATCTAACACACAACGCCATCTAGTCCCAAGCTAAGCAGAGCTTGTGTTATGGGTACTAGTAGACAACTGATAGAAATACATATATACTTTTTTTTTGTAAATACATACATATTATACAAAGAAAACACCCAAACTCCGAAACAAATATTTGTAGATCATATAAACATTTGGTCCGACCCGGGAATCGAACCCAAGACCTCATGATCAGCAGTCGCACACGCCAACCGCGAGACCAACGAGCAAGTTTTTTTTTTTTTTTTTTTTTTTTTTTTTTTTTTTTTTTTTTTTTTTTTTTTAAAGACAACTCCCGCACTAGGAATAAATCCTGTGTCGCGGGGGACTTTACAAACATACATGAAACGGACACAAAGAACACCCAGACTCAGAACAACAATTTGTAGATCACACAAAGTGTTGTCCTACGTGGGATTTGAACCCACGACACTTGGCGAAGTAGGAAACGGCGTGGTGACCGTTAAACCACTAGGCCAAACGTGCAGTAAAGGAGGTACGAGGAGATACCTGTATGGAAGTGAACTGACTGCAAATATGTCACACTTTCTTTTTAAATTGTTGTTAATAGAACCTTGGCACTTAGACTGAGATAAAATAGGAGATATTATATAAAAGTAAATGCATTTTTATCATGCAGGATGAATGGTGATTAAATAATAAACCGAACATACCATGAACTTTATCTTTTTACACGTAAAAACGATTTTTGAATTTAAATTAATGTCACGCATGTAGGCAGATTTTTAATAAAATCAACTATAAACTATCAAATATTTCAATTAAGTAAATTGAAATAAATTTTATTAAATGATACGTAGAGGTAATGCAAATAGTATCTTGAAGTCGGTTGTCAGTCAAAAAGCAAACGGTCAAATTTATTGCGAAAGTTTGAACAGTACTTGAAAAGGGAATAAGTGCCATTTAAATATAGGATTGGCTATTCAAGTACAAAAGCCCAGGGGTTGTTATTCTTGGCAGGAGTGCGCCACTGGGCTGGACATTAACTATCGGTTGAATGGTAGACCACGCCCTCTGGCAACGCTACAACAGTAAATAAACCTATTGTACACTACAATTTTGGTTAATGGTATGTAGAAATATTTGCTGACTAAATTTAAATATTGTGATTATGAAACTGTATGTTTAAACTAAGCATAGCCTATGTTTTGCCGTTTTGTTTGTGTTGCCGTGGGAGAGCCACGCTTCGGCATGAATGGGCCGGCTGGACCGGAGTGATAACACGGCCTCACAGAAAACCAGTGTCAAACAGCGCTTGCGCTGTGTTTCACCTAGTGAGTGAGAGTACTGGAGGCCCATATCCCAACCCCTCCTCATCCTCTTCCCCATCCCCCAAGGCCGGCAACGCACTTGTGACGCCTCTGGTGTTGCGGGTGTCCATGGGTGGAGTTAATCGCTTACCATCAGGCGATACGTCTGCTAGTTTGCCCTCAATTCCAAAAAAAAATAAAAAATGTATGTTTGTGAAGTCCCCCGCGACACAGGATTTATTCCTAATGCGGAAATTGACTTTAAAAAAAGAAAGATAAAGAAAGATATTTTTTTTTTTTTTTTATGGAATTGGCAGGCAAACGGGCAGACGTATCGCCTGATGGTAAGCGATTACCGCCGCCCATGGACACCTGCAACACCAGAAGCGTCCCAAGTGCGTTGCCTGCCTTTTGGGGAAGGGGTGGGAGGTAGGGGTAGGGGATTGGGGTATGGGCCTCCGGTATCCTCACTCAGTCGGTGAAACACAGCGCGAGCACTATTTCACACCGGTTTTCTGTGAGGCAGTGGTATCACTCCGGTCGAGCCGGCCCACGCATGCCGAAGCGTGGCTCTCCCACGTGTTAAGCGTGGCTCTCCCACGTGTTGTGTTGTGAACTTAAATATTTATAATGTTCACGACTAAATTGCTAGCTTTTGCCCGCGACTCCGCCCACATGTTCAAGGGCGTTCAAGGGCCTAGGTAGGGGCAAGTTGTCGGGCCCTCACTGCAGTCATCGGAGGAGATCTCTCGCTACCGGCCGTCATCCGCTCCATGGCCGGTAGCAGGCGCGGTTCTAGGGGGGGGGGGGTCACAGGGGACATGAACCACCCAGCTCATACCTCCGGGTCAATGACACTGAAGTCCAGGTGAGCCAGTACATGAAGTACCTAGGCCTCATCCTGGACAATCGGTAGAGCTTCGAAGAGCATTTCCGGCGACTAGTCCCCCGTACGAGGGATAGCTGGGGCGCTACATCGTCTGCTTCTCAATCTCGGGGGACCGCGGGAAGAAGTTCGCTGCCTCTATATGGGCGTCGTGCGATCCATGGTTGTCTATGGGGAACCGTCGAGTTCCTCGATGTAAGGCTCAACTCGCGAGTCTGCAGCGGTTGATGGGGCTACCGTACAATCTCGTACGAGGCAGCGACGATCCCGGCGCGATCTCCACCCATCGACATTCTGACCGACATGGTCACAATGGTCTACGTATAAATTCGTTATGTCGGTCGGAATGGAAAAGAGACAGCGCCGGATCATGAGCCCAGAATGCTTCCTCAGAACGCACATACGTAAGCCCAACGGGCTTGGCGGGCACTACGGCTCGACACTTAGGTTTGTGCCAGCCAACGCGCCGTCGGAGCCGTTTTGACGAGCTTCGAAGCTTGGATAGAGAGAACTGATTGTGTCACCTAACGATTCAATCACCGGGCACGGTTGCTTCCGTGAATATCTGAACAGAATCGGACGTGAGGTTACGGCACAGTGCCACCACTGCGGACAGATCAGACGAAACCTGTCACCAGCATTAATCGCGGCAATCCTGGCGAGTAGTGATGGATGGGAGGCGGAGTGGAGTCTGTGGAGGCGTTATGCTCCAGAAGGAGTCCGCAGAGCGGGATCGGGAAAGAACCAATCCCGCTCAAAAGAGGCGACGAAGGGGACGCGGTAGAAGCCGCTAGCTCCCCAATCATCGGTTAAGAATCGTTGTGGCCACATCCAGGGAAATGTGGTCACTGCAAACGACCCGAGACCGGTGACACTTCGGTGCGGCCATGGGATGTCGTCTAACTGCGAAGAGCTGTGAGAGGCGCAACTGCGACCTGCCGCGGGGGCAAATCTGGTTACCCCGAGATGTATCTCACCCGTGAGGTACGGCAGGGTGTACTCCAGAAGCCGCTGATGCGTTTCTGGAGCTCCTCTTGACTGACGAGTTAGGCCGCCGCGGGGTTTAGTGGGTAGACTGATCTGTCGGGATGCCCAGACACGCCCTTCGTGTCTCTTCTCCGTCTCAAATATTATCATCCCAATAGATTTACCAATAAAAAAAGATATCCATTTGTTTTTAATGTGTGAAATAAAATTGTGTATTTTGCAATAAAGTCAAATTTACTCGACTTAAATTGATTGACCCCCCCAAAATTTCAGGATGAAACCGCGCCTGCACGTTGTCCTGCAAATTGCGTAGTACATTATTTTTTCCTATGCTCAAAAGTTGAGAATACCAATAGAAAAACTATTGTGACAATAATTGTTGTCGGACTAGCGATATATACCTGTTTTCGTGTAGGACATTGTTTCATTTGGACAGAGAACACTTTAACCTATTATTTAATATTTTTGTCCTACGGTTAGTAATAAAAAATATGGTCTTGTGGTATTAACAATTTCTGAGCGTAGATCTGTTAGGATGATCTGATTTCGAATTTCGATTGATTGACGGCTGGCATTATTTTTACCATGCTCAATATGTTTCTTTAAATTCAAATATGCATCAAATCTAATGTCTAGGGGGGGGGCAGCTGCCCCCACCTGCCCCCCCTTTGCGACGCCCTTGCACATGTTTTTCGGTTATTGCAGTGAAGAGTAAGTAGCCTATGTTCTTCCTCTAAATTTGAAGTATCTCCATCAAAATTTCATTGAAATCGGTACAGCGGTTTAGCCGTGAAAGCGCAACAGACAGAGTTACTTTCGAATTTATAATATTAGCATGGATTGTACTTCAAGTGTAATAAAACTGACTCTTAAAGAATGAAGATATAGGTGATAGAAAATAAGATCGATTATTTAAAATCACTTTGTCGGTTTCGTAGTCATCAAAACCTTAAAAGCTGTCCGACACGGGAATTGAACCCGACACCTCTTGATCGGCAGTCGCTTACGCTAACCACTAGAACAACGAGGCAGTCAACTGTTATCTTATCTTTACAATTTTTTTTTATTTTATTTATATATCTAATTTAGCTTGTGTTTTATTATTATTACTTTAACGAAAATATAATTAATATTTATGATTAACTCTATAACGATTCATTAAACTTAATTAAAATTTTCGATTACGTTTCTTAATCATTACTCGATGCCGTTGGTCAGCATAATGTTGAGCTAAGACTGCTCCTATGCTATAAGACAACTATAAGATAAGATTATAAGATAAGATAACTACCTTTAATTCAACAATCTGTGCGGTTGGTTCAGGCGGACGCCACGCCGCTCCGTACCGCTCCAAGTGTTGTGGGTTCAAATCGCAAATGTCATAACACTTTCTATGATGCATAATTTGTTATTCTGAATCAGGGTGTTCTTTGTGTTCGTTTCATGTTCAAAATTCTCCATAGCACAGGATGTACCTACATTTCTATGAGCGAGTTGTCTTTTTAAATAAAAAAAAAAAACAGTCAGAATCAATGTTAGAACAAAAGGTCTGGTCAAAAATAATTCAAGACTTAGTTCATGTTACTAGTCAAGCAATAAATAAATTGTGACACGTGCTAACAATCGATAACGATTTTACCGTGGGAAAGCCACGCTTCGGCATGAAGCCGGCCGGCTCTACCGGAGTGATATCACGGCCTCACAGAAAACCGGTGTGATATACCGGCTTGCGCTGTGTTTCACCGTGTGAGTGAGGATATCAGAGGCCCATACCCCAACCCCCCTCTCCCTATCTCCCCCCTCCTATCCCCCCAAAGGCCAGCAACGCACTTGTGACGCCTCTGGTGTTGCAGGTCTCCATGGGCGGCGGTAATCGCTTACCATCAGGCGCTACGTCTGCTCGTTTGTCCGCCTATTCCTTAAAAAAATCTCTAAAGAAAAACATTCCGTAGAAGTTATTGGCATATTTGCAAATATTAATACTGAATCGTTACCGCATAATAAGTAAGCACATTAGCCAAATTATATTCAAAGTAATGTAATGGCAATGTTGGTAAGTAGCACATTTGGAACCACTTCACCAAATTAAATTTAAGTACCTTGAAAAAGTGTTGATATTTTCAAAGAGAGTTGTACATATTTGAAATGGTTGTTTACTAGCTGAGTGGGCGTGCTTGATTTATTTTACATGACTTTATTTTTCCTCGGTGAACATTTTTGAAAACTTCATACGGAAACAAAAAATATATGTAAACTATGAATAAAAAAAAAGTTTTTTTTTATTGAGAGAACATATTCTACGATAAAATCAAATAAAAGAATTGTTCGAATATAAATTTCATTCTAATTACTAATTTTACTTTATGCTCAAAGGTAGACACCCATTTTCTGCAAATTTTATACCATAGTTAACATGCATATCCAAGGGACCTCTCCATTGACATAAAGGAAATATGGCATTCTAGTCCTTTTGATTTACTGAAACCTCAGGTCCGTCTCCAAACTTAAACTTTTCGGTATCTTTCGAATTTGTTGTTTAGGACTAAACCTGATTTTTGGCGTGGCGAGATTTTTAGAGTGGCGAGATTTTGGAGTAGCGAGCTTCGCCACTGCAATTCAATTCTCAATTCAATTCTTTTTCACATCTGCAATTTTTTCACATCTGCCAGGCGTCCCGTGACGTCTCACATTTTTTTTTTGTTATGTTAGGGCCTGCCAAAATGACTACTCTGCCTAATGGAAAGCATAAAGCTGAATCCAAAAGTGGTGGTCACCATACTCATTGCGAACACATACAATGCAACAATGCAGCATGGTGACCCACACCATAGCGGCCTATAGATGCTTCTGCATCATTGGGCCTCCGGTATCGCACTCACTAACGAAACACGACTGCACGATACGTTAATCGTTTGTTCAAGGGTAGTACCGCCCCGGTCGAGCCGGCCCGTTCGTGCTGAAATCAACGTGGCTGTACTACCTTTTCTTATCAATTAATCTTATTTATAAAACGATGACATTGCTTAGGTGGGTTGGCATCAAATCCATTAAAACTAGCCAAAATACTCTACAATGTCACACATGGGCAGGAGCACGTAGAAATGTTCAATGTATGATAGATATATCTTTTACAAGCAATATTATACACACACGTGAGTATTTCAATTAAGGAAAAACCGTAAACAAAAAGCATTCGGTCTGTAAGACGGTTCCACGAAGGACTGCTTTTGAATTGTGATTTTCTCATTTTCATAATATGAATAAATTATTTAATATTTCAAATTGTAGCAAAAATATACTCGAGAAATCACTTACTGAAAAGATACTCAGATTGGCCTACAATGAAACAGAAATTGTTATAAGCATGATTTATGTGTTCTTTAAGTATTTCCAATGTATAAAAAAGAAAAGGTATTTTCTATAACACATTATTAAAACAATGAAATATTAAAATGCAAACTGTAATGTGTATGTATGTAAATATGTATTTTTCTATGTTTAAATTTATCGTATTCCATTGGATTTTTTCTTTTTTAATTTTTAGTGCATTAAATTTAGTGCAATAGACATTAAAGCACAGACAAAATGTAGTGCACCTTTTCATTAAATTCCGCACCACACAATAAGAAAAAAAGTCTAAATCTAAACTGGTAGAGAATGCCTATGGCATTGGGTTCACCATTGTACATTTTGTGAATAAAGTTGTTATATAAAAGATAAAATGCATATATGTATTATAATGAGTATATATTGCATCTTGTATGTAGTCTAAGGGCTTCTACACAACATGACGCGTGGGTATACCATCGGCACCGTTAGGCCGCCGTCACAGGCCGATCCAGAGCTATGTCGGCAAACAGTGTCGCGAGTTCATAGAACAATTTATCATAATTCTATGTTTAAGTAATTTTAATATAAATTACACACAACAAAGATGAAAGTTCTGATACGAAATAAGGCGGTTTATTTGCGTGGCAAAGCATCCCGCCGGCGTAGTGTGTAGGAGGCCTAAAGCTGCTAAAACTTAAAAGAATTTCTTGCAATAATTTGCAAAGGTACTGATTCACAAGAAAAACTTTTACTAATTATTTGTAACAGTAGATCCGGATCCGGATCCTCAGCATCCGATTACAAATAAATTCTAATAATGTAGATAGTTTGTTTACAAACTGGTAACAGTTCAACTTCGGCGATTAATATTCTATAACAATTGCTATCTCTAATTCAAGCGACCGTAACGATGGCGATTCATACCAATATCTGATTAAATGTGTTGACTGTATACTGTAGTTATGTGACTGTTTACTGTGATCTGTTGTGTTTTTAAAGTAGTATATGTAATAAATAAGCAAAGGATGTGTCTGATTATCCAATAAATTAAAAATATTTCTTACATAAAAATACTTTAACGATCTTTTTAATCAAAATAAGATAGACTATGATTCAAGTTAACTTAATAGGTACCTGTCAAACACAGCAATGTAGAGTACAAAACATAATATGTACGTCGTACTCGTCAACTATCGCATCGTAGGTATAATAATAACTGTTAAAATTAATTAAAATAGGTAAGTATGTTTTAAATACCTAAGTAGTGACGTTTCTATAGTTTTATCGGTTTTCACTTTACTGAGTCCTGTAAATATCAAGTATTCCTTACAAATTTTAGGAGCATGGCAATAGTAAGTTCATTTTGGCAATGACAAATGTTAAAACTTGAGCCCTTAAAACCTTAATCGATTTTTACCTTAAGTTTCTCAAATAAATTTAATGAACAGACTGAATGATGGTATAATGAAATAATTTCACCTTTGACTTCTATGACAAACATAATCGATACAATCTTAACACTAAACTTCATCACATAAGTATATCATAACATATTATTATATCAACAACCCATAACGTCCCACTGCTGGGCTCGGGTCTCCTCTCAAGAGAGGGTTAAGGCCATACATCCCCACGCTGGCCGAGTGCGGGACTGGCAAGACATCGTTGTGGCTACGTAATAGAATAGAATAGAATAGAAAACTCTTTATTTGCACACCATATTACAGATTGAAATAAGTAATCTTGCCGTTGGATGTTTTTAAGTCGCCCAAAAGCCTCCAACTAAGCTTCACGACTGTTAATATAATCATGATAACAACCGGGACCGACTGCTTAACGTGACCTCTGAATCACGGAGACGCTCATGGTAACATGCCACTAGCGGTCATCCATCCAGGTACTGGCCGCGCCGTCGTTGATTACCCACGGTGATTGTTTCTAATCACCGAGTGCAACTGGGCTATGAGCGCCTACGCCTATTATTATATATATGTAAGTATATCATCTTTCCGTGAAGTGACGGATTCAGAATGTCACCCCCATTTTCATCACATGAGTATCGTAAGAAGCAAAAAAAGAAGCAAATTATGTAGGATAATATAACTTCAAAGAGAAGAAAACTACACCAACCCATCTCGCTAACGTGCTATAGTAGACAAAGATCTCATTTCCAAGAAGAGGCAATGGACTGTTAAAATGTGATGTTATATCTAAAATCTTCAGACTGACAGTTACAATGCTAAACTTTGGAAGTATTCATTATACAACTATAAATTCTCAAAATTAAAAAAAAACCCCGATATAATAACCTGAGTTCCCTTTAAAAGGTAAAAAACACGTTATGCGCTTTCATTTGAGAGCCCACTCGATGATATTTTTGCAGACATTCGGTTACTCTTCCCCACTTTCACCCCCATAACTTTTAAACGGCTCAACCGATTTTCATGAAACATGTCTAAGAACACTCGCACGTAACTCACCTTTCATACAAAGAAAACTAAATTTAAAGTTGCTTCATCCGTTCGGGAGCTACGGTGCCACAGACAGACAGACAGACCGACAGACAGACAGACACGTGAAACTTATAACACCCCACTTTTTGGTCGGGGGTTAAAAATTTTATATATTATTATATTAAACTTAGTTCAATAAACCTCTTTTTTTAAGTCGTTTAGAAATAAAGACAATACATCTGTCGTATAATGGATTTGGCTTTATTGGTCAAGTTTGGCTTTATTTAATGGAGACCGTTATTCAGCAGTGAATGGCGATTGGTTGATTCTAATAGAGACACCTAAGAAATTGAACCACCCAACATAGTAACTTCTTTCCATATTATTGGATCAATGAATGATACCTTTCGATATATGGGAATATTACACGAAGTAACATTACATTGGTAAATAAAACACGGATAATTTACATGAAAGGAAATAATATAATATGTTATTTATATTATGTTATTATATTACATATTATGTAATAACGATGTTTCGGATATACTAATGTCATGAAATGCAGTCTTATAAGATGATGCTTGTTGTTGTAAGGACCCCTGGCTTAGTGATAAATAGGGAGGTTAACACATTGCAAAGTTATACAATACAAGCCAGGTCAGACTATAAATAGACGACCATTTCTTTACACCTACGTCTCTGAGAGAGCACGTTAAGCCGTTAGTCCACTCCCAGTTGCGAAGTCCGTCAACAGTCTACTGAACTTCGATATCACCTATTACTTGAATTGTGGAGGTCGGTTCAGTTATATCGAAGTAGACTTAAAGCCAACCCTAACCTACTTTGAACTTACTAAGTCTCGGAGGAAGAAAGGAAGATGGATTATTATTAACTTTTAAGGCCAATAATAAAGTTACATTATAATATGCGTCTAACTACAGAGTAACAGAGACATAATAAGCACATTGATACGTAATAGTGTCCGCAACGTCAGTGGTGTCCGATAGCATTCCCACGCTCCCCAGAATTTGGATGCACTGAGCCGAGGGAACATGCACACGCCGTCATGTGTCAAGCTGACTGTCCAATTGTTAAATAGATCGCCTGTATCGTTCGACTGAGGCACACGATGGGACTTCGCAAAATCCGACCTGCCAATTAAATGAATAATTGAACACAATACAAATACATTATTGAGTACTCAATCCTTAATTTAACTGCCTCGTTGATCTAGCGGTTAGCGTATGAGACAGCTGATCAAAAAGAGGTCTCGGGTTCGAATCCCGGGACGCGCTATAAATTGTTATTGAAATTTTCTAATTAGATAAATGTTTAATAACAGTCGAAGTTCGTAATTGTATTTTTACCCCATGTGACGGAGTAAGACTACGTAAAAGCCGTCGTTCCTGCACTTGATCTCTCCTCCATCGGACTGTGAGAGTGAGGAAACAAAAGAATGCGCCTGTGCTACAATTTGTCCCGCGTAGTTAACTAGTCTCGAAATCGGCTAGTAGTACATCATCGTCCTTACCAAATATTAATTGACATTTCAGAATTTTCGTTACAGATGATTAAATTATTAATCTACACTTGACCATCATAGAATAATATGGAACATAGAAACAAGAAGATTCTGTTTTTTATAAGCTGATATCTTAGTTTCGATTCTCGAATCGACCTAAATGTCTGTTTAATCTGCATATATTTATTTTGGGTGTTTCCAATTTATGATATGTATGTTTTGTCAAAAAAAAATTGGTATTCTATCAGTCAAGTTAGTCAATCTAGCTTGTATAGTAGAAGTTCAGCTTAGTTTGAAGCTAGATGGGGTTGTGTGTCAGATGCCTGAAATATTTATTTATTTACTTGCTTTACTTTTTGTTCGTTCTTTGTGTCCATTTTGTTGTTTGCGTTTGCTATCATATAAGTCCCTTGCGACACAGAAATAGTTCTACTGTGGGGGTTGTCTTTTAAAAAACATTTAAAATATATTTGTGAAATAATACTGCAGTATCCTGATGTAGTTATACCGTCAGTGTAGCAAGTCAGTTTATTATACGTTTTCGACTTTTTGAACCAAACAATAGTCGGCATAAAGGCACTAAGTGTATGAAATCTCAGTGAAGTCGACATAAAAGGTAAGTCGGCACAAAGGTCATTACCACCAATGTATAAATCAATTGTCTAATCTTTTAACAGTACATTACTAACTTAATAAATCCAAACCCCCTTTTGACATTCAATTACAGTTACACTATTTAGTTATGAATAAAATTATTGGATATTAAATTGAAATGACACAGACGATAGGAATCCTTAAATAAATCATTTAATATAACATTACAAAGAGATTTGAGCTAGGAAGTGCTGCCCAAAAAGTAACTTGCAAAATACAATTTATCTCTTAAAATTCCAAATTCTCGTTTAGAACTGTTGTTAATAATAAAGTAACCAGACAATAAAATTAGTAACAAAATATGTAATTAGATGTAGTAAAATATCTATAAATTAAAACGAGACAGAGCCCAGAATGAAAGCTTTGAGAGGCCTTTTGAGGGTATGTCTTTGACTTGATTCTATTTAATCGAACGTACAGCAATTATTCGAATGTGGATATTTTTTGAAGGTACATCCTCTAAACAACAGATTCATTCAGCCTAGCTACTAAACTGAATACCGACACCAATAACGATAAAATCGTTAATTATCAAAATTAACAATAAGGTCTTTATTTACTTTCATTAGAGTTGCCTATTCTCTCGGTCTCAATTCATAGGATTACATAAAACATCGGCATGAGAACAAGCAATTTAATGACAAAGAGATTTACGCATGAAAGCACGGAATAATTATCAAAGTACGAGTATATACATAGTTCGTTATATATTATGTTTAGTTAGGTAAGACCACATAGCTAAAGTTACCTTTGAGAATGTATGTATTCTGGCATAGTTTGGTGATATTATTGAGCGAACGATATTTGCTTGCTTTTACATCATCTATTCATTTACACCGATTAAACACCAGAATGATAATGTCGTGCAAATTATTGTTTGCGTATTCAGTGATAGTATATGCTAAATTTATTTGAAAAAATAACTAAAGTTAAATTGTTCGTTACCATACTCCTCTAAAACGGCTGGACCGATTTTTATGAAATTTGGTGTGATTATCGGGTAGGTCTGAGAATCGACCAACACCTATTTTTTATACCCCATATTTTTTTTTTTTTTTGTTTTTTTAATTGAGGTCTTATGGACTTTGCTTTTCTTTTCTTTTCCCCGTCCATGGCGAGACAGGACCTTGTAATGGCATGTGTTTTTATTTGTGTGGTTATTTTTTCAGACTCGCACCTAGTGCCTCTCACTTGTCTTCTCATTTTAACTTTTGTTTTATTTCGTTGCGATGTATTTATATCCAAATTATATTTTTAGTTTCTAAGAATAACATATTTTAATTGTTTACATATATACATACTTTTAAGTTCTGGTTTGGTTTAACAGTTCAATTAATTCAGTTTCTAAAATTTTTATATATTTATTATTTATTACCTCTTTTCTTCCAATAATTGCTATTCCTTCTGGATTAATGTTTCTTCTTATTTTATCTATCTGTATAGCTATATGTTTATATATCTGTTTAGCTGCAACATGTTCCAGTTTAGGCCTCTTTGATGTTTAGTGTAACCATTATTATGTATCTGCGACCGTGTTATTCATGACTCAATGTGTTTTTTATTTTTGTCTGTAAGTGTATGAAGTTTATGTGCTAGTGTTTCTGTTTTATTGTCAATATAATATATATAGACTATTATATATATTTATTGCAATTTTTTGTGCTGTTTTTTGTTTTACTTGTTTGTGTATATGTCCAGTGTTTGTGAGCGTGTATAGATTTGTGCGTATATTTCATAATATATTTATCAAATCTGTGTATGTTAGTGTGTGTGTTCTGATGTGTGAGTGAGTCATAAATACGACGTCGTTTGTCGTGCCAGGTAATCCCACTTCATCCGGGTCGGGCAATCGGCGCTAAATGCAAAACAAAGTTTACCGGATCGGCTAATAGAGATATAAAAATAACAAAACAGGCAACAAAATTTTTGACAAAAGTCAGTTCCAATACAATGGGAGAAGTATTAAAAAAGAATAAGTCTGAGTTTATTATTATACAACAAGATCTGTGTCAAGTCATGCATGTTTAAAAAAATATGAAACTTTATTCTACAATTCTATAAACACTTGTTGTGACTAAAATATTCCTTGCTTGAAATAAATTTTATTCTTTTTAAGCTAGTGAAAAATAGATCAACTTACAAAGGTAAAACTGAAGTTAGGATGGTAAGGAATAGACTGATTGACCCGATGTTTGTATTGTTTTTTTTTTTATTTTAATTTATAATATAATTAATATATTGTTATAATAATATAACATTAATAATATTCAGGTATTCAGGTAAAACCGGTTGAACTAGTAGCTGACCCCAAATCTTGGGAATAATAAAGGCTAGGAAGGAAGAAACATTAATAATAATTCAAGGTTGTAATTCTGAAAGTAGGGCGTGATCAATTTTTTTTTATTGAATATTTTTCCCAAGCTGGCGTTGGCTTTCAGCGTTACTACGAATGAACTTGTTTTGCACGGAGTGATTGCCATCATACTTTCAACCCAAGTACTAGATGATATCGGAGTTCTCTAAAAAGACTGTTGTGTAACAATTGGCAACGGGCAACTTAACTTTGCAAAGTTTTAATCTTACTGAACCACGAACTGTCTACCTGTTACGCTTTTATATCTAAACCACTGTACCGATTTCAATGAAATTCAGCATATGTATACTTTGATTCTTGAGGAAGAACATACGCCACTCTTTACCGTGAAAACAGACATACATGCGGTCGGATCCTCGGGGCAAGAGCTGGTTCTGAACAAATCAATTCATCAGTAATTAAGGACAATATATCGTCATTAAATTAAATGATAATAATTGTCCTTAATTAAAATATTTAGTAAAGCGAATAGTATGGAGCACACTTATATGTACATACTAATTGTTGCCCGCAGCTCCGCCCGCGTGTATGTCGGTTATCGCTACAAATAGTAGCCAATGTATTATTCTGATGTTTAAGCTATATTACTGTAAAGTTTAATCCAAATCCGTTCAGTAGTTTTTGCGTGAAAGAGTAACAAACATCCATCCATATTTACAAACTTTCGCGTTTATAATATTAGTAGGATATTAAATGTATTATATTATGCGCCTGCCAAATTGACTTTACTCTGCCTGACGGAAAACATGAGCAGTATCCAAGAATAGTGGTCACTCATTGCGAATGCAGACAATGCAACAATGTAGTATGGTCTCCTAACTATGACGGCCCATTAAGACGCCTCTGCATCATTGGTTCTAAGAACTGGATTAAAAATTAAACTTTATTCTAACAATAAAATAATCCTTTCCTAACCTAACCTGGATAGAATTTCGTATTTTATCAAAAATAGCTATCACTAAGTCACTTTCTATCAGGTGGCAAGTCTGCTCGCTTGCTCTATAAAAAGAAAATCAAAAATCCGATAGCGATAAAAATTGTCTCATTTTTTTAATGAAACTAGATTTTCATCAACTGTCTCTCGTTTTCGTAAACAATTGAATCAAAAAGTGAAGTATTTTAAACCATTTTTATGTTTACAATATAATCTTCAACAAGTTTATAGTGTAAGTCACGATAAGTACTTATCTGTTAAGTAATAAATGAGATTTATTTTGTAAGTAAATCTTTACAGATATTTTTACACGTCGGACTTTACAGCTAGAAGAGGCCGGCATTTCCTAAGACTCACTCTGGGAAGAAATGCCGAAACAAACCACAGAGGTGTCTTTTTTTTAAGTCCGTGAACATTGATTGAATAAAAATTATAAAAATCTATGCGAGTACAGTATAGGATCTGGGTTGGCCTTTTGAAGAAAGAACCATAGTATTAATTCGGCCTGTCCATACAGACGGCATACGAGCCTCATCCATTTAAAACGTTTGTATTTCAGTACACCAGCTATCAGCGTCTTTCGCTTTAAAGCGTAGCGTGTTTCAATAATTAAGTCGATTTATGGGGCTACGTATTCATATAATTTAAGCATCCAATTAAAGCAAAAAAGAAAAAGGTTTTCTTAATTAGATGCCAAGGTGAAGATAACTCGCTTCGAGCCAAATCGTCAGCTCGTTGCGTGACTAACCCACGATTTATGACTTAATAGCCAAGACCGCGCGTTAAGTAGGTCTTAGATAAGGCGCTTCTAAGTGATTGTCGGCATTCACAACAATCGTAATTACTCCAAACTACTATCTCCCCTCAACCACACGCGATCTCTTTCATCGACCAACTTGAAATGTGCTAATTGCTTCCCAACTCTATTTCATAAATTGTTACTTGGAAAATTATTAGCATAATACCATACACGTAAACATTCAAGCTTAAGATAGTATCGTATTAATCTACTTTTCAAGTTATTCGCTTAGTTTACAAGCTCCTCTGTAAAACAGATAAGTTTGAATGAAGGAAAGGTGAAATAAAAATTAACAAATCGATATTTTAAATTTCAGCTCGGTACCTAATAGTTTTAAATGAGCGATTGTAATGTTAATTCGTAAATATATTATGCATATCGTATACTTTTCTTCTTTTTTGGAACAGGAAAAAAAAACGAGCACCGGGTCACCTAATGCCATATGGCCACTACCACTCATGTAGAGTTACGACACCATGCTTACCCATTCAAAGGATAATTCAACTGGCGGCTAACAAATGCCTTAACTACTCTTTAAATCCTCGCCTAAAAATTAAGGAGTTTGAACTTAGCAGTCAGGGCCACTATCTACTAGACTTAACTAGACCAATAAAATAATTTCGTAAAAATTCAAAACTAAACTTTTTTTTTTTTTTTACTTTTATTTATTTCTTCTTTCTAAGTCTTGATCTACAAATGTTAAACAAAGACAGTTTTTTACTATTTATACGCAGATATACGACCGATGCAATAGGGACTGTTCATATATTTGTTAGTAATGATGATGTACCTAATGTTTGTTGCAGTATTCATATTTTATGATTATTTCTTTCTTTTCACTTTATTGTGACCCAATTTGACAAAATATGTTTTGAACTATTCCTTTAGTAGCACACAAGAGTAAAGAAAGTTTAATCAAATTTTAGTTTACGACTGTATTCGTTATCGTCACAGTTGAAGTACAAATAAGTAACGAAGTCCGCTTGATGGTTCTCGATTAACAAAGTCACTGAAAGTATCTACATTTACATTTTCATTCGACATGAAGTTTTAACGAACATCCATCGTTACAGCCCACAGCTAGAATGAAATACAATTTTGTGGGTCCAATTAGTGAGTTACATTGAGTCTCGACTACATTTCTCCGCTCATTTCTATACTTTCAGTCCGGGATGAACAATTGTGTGCAAATTAGCAGTGACAAGCCATAGCAGGGGATGGTGTCCCGGGAACTGGGACACACTGCCGACCGTTGCGGACAACAGAAAACTGTTTGCAAACAACAAACTTTGATTACTTTATACCAACTTACAAAACTGTTTACCGTATTCAAATATTTTTTTCCTTTTACTTATTCCGCATTTCTGTGTTTATTTCTTAACCTACATAAATAATATCCTTAGTTTTATTTATGGTGATTTTGTTTGTCTGTATGTAAAAAGAAATTATTAATCATCCTTGCAAATAGTTCAGACCTTCATAATGAAGTTTATTTTCATCCACTGTGGCTTTTCAATTTTAATTTTATACACTTCACAGTTTGTCAATTTACGCGACCAGCGCGTGGTGTGGGAGACGATATATTATTTAAATGAGTTTAATTTTTAAACTGTTTGACAGACCAACGAATGTAAAGTTATAAGTAAAAATTATAAAAATGTTCTCTGTTAATGTTCGACGGCGGGCAACAAAGAAGTTCTATTAAAATTTATTGTAGAAGTTGGCGAGAATTGATCATTATTAGTTTAATCATTCACTTACGAAGTTTAGCACCGAACAAAATGATCCTAATTATATTACAATTAAAAACATTCTGCGTGCCTATAAATGTTAAATATTTTTATTTCAACATGTTACAGAGGTTAGAATGTAAGGTATACATTTCGTCAAAAAGGTTTAAACCTGTTGACACCTCATTTATTTTAATCGATTCAATAGTTTAGGCACTACAGTGGATGTTTCACTGTAGTGCCTAAACTATTGAATCAAAAACATACATACATAGACTGCCAAAAACATTACCCTTCCTTTTAGCATCGCTGTATGCTGGTAAAAATACAACCTGAAATACTTACATTCCGTAGGTAAGTAAGTTTATACTCATAAATTAATATGAAACCACGCTCATTTTACTTTCATGTCATTGAAATTACTTTCAGAGTTATTCTTTTCAGACAATCTATCCTAAAATAACATAATACATAAAAATTGAGACTTATGGTATGAATGAATGAAATTGAAATCGACAATTATCATAACTTCTGACTAAAATAAAAAAAAAACCTGTAAGCATATTAGTATAGGTCCTAATAAAGAATTAGATAACACTATTTAACAGATTTTTTTTTCTGATATACTCGTATAAATCTTATATATATAAAAGAAAGTCGTGTTAGTTACACTATTTATAACTCAAGAAAGGCTGAACTTATTTGGCTGAAAATTGGTGGGGAGGTAGCTTAGAACCAGGAGACGGACATAGGATACTTTTTGTTTTTTTTTTCTTTATTTTTAAGGGACTTTTACCCTATGGCGGGTATGCCAGCCCCATAAGGCCTTAGCTTAAACAAGTATCAATTTAAATATTATATGCTAGACTGTTTAATTTAATAGCTTTCTTTTAATGTTGGTATAGCCGTATAGGTATAGATACTTTTTACATAGTTTTTTTTTTTACTTTGTCCCGTGGCGTTAACCGCGGTTGTTGTCATACCGCGGGTAACACCGCGGGGCGCTAGTATATATTATTTATACCTCTGACATATAATGTGTCTCAAATTTCTTAGATTGTGAAACCGAAATCAGTAGTTATGAGACAAATAAATTAATCTTAGTCTATCAGGGACTTTATTAGCAAGTGGCTAACTGACCTTAAGTATCTCATGGCGTTTTGTTAAGAATTATAACCGTGTTACTGTAAGTTGTGTTGTTGTTAAATATTTTTACTGTATACAGGTCTAAATCTAGTTCTGTAATGGATCTGGGTCATACGTTTGTCATCTAAAACTTATTTTAACACGAACTACTTCCCTCGAACTACTACAGAAGACGA
This sequence comes from Diaphora mendica, assembly GCA_949125395.1. NCBI lineage: Eukaryota > Metazoa > Arthropoda > Insecta > Lepidoptera > Erebidae > Diaphora > Diaphora mendica. Next base: position 16,207,603 of record OX421319.1, on the reverse strand, counting down.
ACATAAAGTGACAGCATTCGTGCTGTCGTGTTTCGTTGGTGCGTGCGAGACGGGAGGCCCAATAATGCAGAAGCATCTCTCATTCGCCATAGTGTGGGTCACCATGCTACATTGTTGAAATGTCTGTAAATGAGTATGATGATCAATACTTTGGATTCGGCTCATGCCTTCCTGCATGCCTGATTCATGCATCAGGCAGTGTCACTTTGGCACTCGAATACAATTTTTATTTTTGGGCCTGCTAAAATGACTCTACTCTGCCTGATGGAAAGCATAAGCAGAATCCAAGAGTAGTGGTCACCATACTCATCGTGAATGCAGACAAGGCAACAATGCAGCATGGTGACCCACACTATGGCGACCTTGTGATGCTTCTGCATCATTGGGCCTCCGGTCTCGCATTCACCAACGAATCACGACAGCACTAACGCTTTCATTTTACGTTGGTCTTCTATGCGAGGGTAGTACCACCCCGGTCGAGCCGGCCCATTCGTGCTGAAATCAGCGTGGCTCTACTACCGTTAGATATTTAAGAAAGTAGCAAGTGATTTAGTAAACAAACTTTTTATGATGTTCTAGATTACTATAGTATTAAAGTGAAGAGAGTACAATAAATAAATGTGTCTATTTTATGTAATAAAATAACTTTCATAGTATCCTTGGGTCGGGCCTGTAGAGCTCAAGTAGAACAAAGTGATAATTAACTGTAATCGAGACATAATTCTAATTTATAAGCAATTAATAAGTTCTGTTAAGCATACTCATAAGAGCCAAATTGTGTTGCCCAAAAAGTTTATAATTACATTTAAAAGGTAAAACATTCCACAAAACTTTTATTAATTAGTAATAAAAGTAACTTTCGTATGTGAAATTAATAGGTGATACTATATACATGATAATACATACACATGCTTGTTTTTGACCTTGTCCTTTTTAAGGTCATTCGCTGCTGAAAGAATGCTTTTTGTGCTTTTACTATGTAGGTATTAATTCAGCAGTTCAACTAGTCAGGATTTAATCTCACGACCTTTTGATCGCTAGTCGATCTCAAAAGCCGTTTGGTTATTGTCAGCATGATTGAATAGAGTGCATCACAATAGATATCGATATCGTAAGCTGTCGACAACAGATTAATATATGAAATAAAATGTTTCTGCTATAGACGTATTTAATCTTAGTAAATGTCCACAAAACATACACAATTTTTGAGATACATATTCCTTACATTCATTCTTTTCAAATATTATATACAAGCGGTATGTCTTATGTCTCACTAATAACATTTAATATTTTATGAAAAACACTACTTTATTTTAACTTAGTTTATGAAGCAGAACTCGATGGCATTTCATTTCGCAGTTTAATCATAGTACAACAAAAGTTTAATGATTTATAGTCCATACGTTTAGATAGTGTCGGTGCACCCGCACGCAGCTGTGTTTATTGTTGTGAAATATGAATATATTAATTAATATAATGGCCTAAAATGACAAATCATACATGCTTGTAACTGTATGCCGCAGGCGGGCCCTGCCCTTGATTTGACGAGGTGACCGTATGTAAGCGTACGGGCTATACGTTGAGGTATAACCCCAAACGTCCACCACGAACTTACATTCCTAACTTTGACGCACTATAAAATGTAGCGTATAATGGGATACCTTAACAGCTAAGAGAAATATATCTTAATAATTTTTAATTATAAAGTACCTACAAAACACATTTTCCTAATTAGAATTAAAGATACCTCTTTTCCAATTAAAAGAGTTATCATTTGAAGTACATCATCATCAACCTATCGCAGCCTACTGCTGGTCATAGGCTCGGCTTATCACATCCAGATCCTGCCAGCCATCTTGCGCAAATCATCATTCCACCTGGCCTGTGAACGTCCTATACTACGTTTGCCGAGAGGTGGTCTCAACTTACGAACACATTTACCCCAACGGCTACTGAAGGACAGTTGTATGTTTCCTTTACAAAGTATTTTAATAACTCACTAACAAACACCGATGGTTAGATATTATATTGAGAAGCAAAACATAAACATCTTGTATTTTTAACCGACTTCTTTATTATAAGAAATGACATTGTCACTCTTAATTATTTGTTCAGAACCCAAAATTTCTTTTAACAGGAACCCTGCAATAAGTAAATTTTTATTAAGCGTCTAAGAAGAGCAAGCCAATAACATCAATCACCTTTCAATATGGCGATTGCAAAAAGATTTCCCTAAAAGTGTAGCCTGCTTATTCACGCGACTTAATCTCTTAACCCTTATAACGCCCAAGAGAAATGCTGGAATGGTCGATTATACCCTACAGCACTTTGAATATAGGCAGTGTTATATTAAGTCGTGATAAGTAGCATGGTTCGGTGGGTAAGTAGGTATATTAGGTTACCCGTTTTTCCTTAATTGACCGTTGCTGTAAGTAACTTGCCCATTTTCTTGAGGCTCATTTTTGGGACTAAATCAGAAAATTATTAGCTATTTTAATTTAATTTAGTTATTTATCATAATTAAGATTTCTAGATGAATAAATGAAAGCCAATGTGGTTTAACAGTCCTATGTACTATGGTGCATCTCTAACGGCCGATACACAGTGGGCGCTGTCCGTCGCAAGCTGTTACAAGGCCAATAACTTGAATTGATATTCCTATGCAATGCAACGTATATAGGATGGCTAGCACCGTGGCTTTACCGGTGTTGGCGTTTGTGTTTCCGGTCAATATCCAGGTGCAAGGACGTGTAGCCACGTACTGTTCAATACTAGAAAACAATTTGAACGCACGAGGCTGTGATGAAATCACAAGATTGCTTCAACAGCACTTCGATGTATAAAACGCCTCATAGGCTGAATAATCTAGAGGCCGCTACCTTATCAGCAGGTGTGTTCGTTCGTGGGTCACTGCTTCTGATCCTGGTGCACAGGAGTCAATAAGTAAGGGAAAAATTAAGAAACATAGTACCAATGTAACATGTAACTTTTTCCATCTCCTTTATTACATATTTATAAATAAAAAATGGAAAGTGTGTTCAGACTAGTACCTCAATACATTAAGAATTTATAAGATTACCAAATACATTTCTATTTACCTCCTACTTGTCTACTTCTAATTCCAATTACCAACTTATTCTAAATCCAACAATAAAATATAATTATCTCAATATATTTCTTTTAAATCTTATGCTCTCTAGAATTTATACATAATCTCAAATTCCTGTTATTTTTCTTAAAATTTACCAAAACTTATTTTAGCCGTCTGATTCATTGATACTTTGATTGATTTGAATCTTGAGGAAGAACATAGAGTACTCTTTGTCACGATAACCGACATACACGCGGGTGGAGTCACTGGGAAAAGAGAGTTTAACACGTTCGCGAACGGTCTCAGTTTATAGTCGTGTTCTAGAATGACACAATAAATTGCCATTCAAATATATTTGGCGTATAAATACGTTGTGTTCTATGATATGAGATGTTAATATATATAGCTGTATTCTGATAGTACCTATTCAAGACTGGAAAATAAAACAGAATATTGTTTAACTCCACCTAAGTATTAAAGTGATTACTTAATAAAACTTGTAAATTAAAAAAAAAACAAAATAAATACCGACTTCAAGGTTCGACTCGATTTCTGCCGATGGCATCCAAGAGGATGCCATCGGCAGATCTTAGTGTCCTTATCATGGTACCACCGTTGGGATATTTCCTTTCCATTAAAAGAAGAATCATCAAAATCGGTTCATAAACGACGAAGTTATCCGCGAACACAAATAAAAAAATAATATATATACGGTCGAATTGAGAAACCTCCTCCTTTTTTTAAAGTCGGTTAATAACTAATTAAATTAATGATTTTGTTTAACTGGATTTAATCACTAGATCCTCTAAATCTGTTTTATATTTTAGTTATTAATTATATCATTATCATATTTTACATACATACATATTTTTTAATATGTAAATGAACTAGTGACCCGCCCCGGCTTCGCACGGGTGGATTTGAGATGCCCCCACCGACGACACGATTCGTGCATTTTAAATCTGTAATATCTTCGAATATATTCATTTAACTTAGATACTGTAAAGGGCCATTTTAATCTATATTAAATGCACAATGTATTTAATTTACTTAATTGTTTAAGGATTCATTCTGTATTGCTTAAAATCGCTTCGTAAATAAGCCATTATTTCTTGTAAAAAGAAGGAATAAAAAATGGTTGTTGTGGGTTATCCCTAAGAGATAGACATATACCATCGCGGACTTTTTTGTAGATTTTTTTAAGGTGTATAATACTGTAGTACATTATTTTGATCTATCTCGTAGGGTGCAACCAGCGTTTGCAATGTAAGCGCAAAAAATGTGTTTATTTGCTACATCACATTAGAAACCTCGAAAATTAACAGTGTTTCCATACTATATTAAGCAATTTATTATACATAAAAACCTTCCTCTTGAATCACTCTATCTATTAAAGACACCCACATCAAAATCCGTTGCGTAGTTTTAAAGATTTAAGCAAACATAGGGAAATAGGGACATAGGGACAGAGAAAGCGACTTTGTTTTATACTATGTAGTGATTACACAAATAAAACATTGTCAACTAGAAACACATAGTTAAACAATTGAGATCAGGTTTAATAGCACTAGAGAATCTAATTAAGACACTTTTCAAAAATGGGTGTAATACCCTATTGTTGGGTTCAAATCGGCTAATAATGCCACAACTGTATCTGACACATGCTAACTCAGTATTATAAATAGGTACGTACTATTAAGATATTAGAAGATTTTGGTGCAAACACTACACAACTGAACAATAATAACGATAATGTATGTTCATAGAAATGAAACCAAATCGTAGAGTCAGCCGCATTACATGACATTGGTGTTATTTTGGATTTCCGCCGTTGGCGTGGCTATTTTGGTGATATTAATATTCATGAGGGAGACTTTCCTGTCACAGTTAGGCGCACGTTAAAATATTTTAACTTATTTAATAAAATGAGTATTTAACGAGACACCGAGTGCGATAGTTTAATTTAGAAGTTTTTATCAACAATATACATAGTTATATAAATACATAATTTAATTTATTATTTTAAACAATCAGACGGGTAAAACAACTTTTAATTACATTGACTTTTCGTTTTGTTTTGACAGATTAAGATGGAGGTCTGAAGTTTGAAATTAGAAATTATTCAATGAACCGGTGCCGTGTGATGTCACATTTTTATTTCCCATTGGATTCCACCGGATAACCACTGAGATGGTTACTTTAAACTCGAACCGACTAAGAACCACGCGTCATTTTGGGTATCAGCATGCGGTTTACTAGGCGTAACTTAGAAAGGTAGACCCTGGAACCTCAATAGACCTCGGGCAATCAAAGTACCAGGGACTTCCTTTCTAGACTACATTTGAAGACTAGTAGTCTCTGGTATCCTGCCAGGCCCTCGGGATAGCAAGGTACCAGAAACTTTCTGGGTATTCTTGTGTAAGCGTCTCCTCTCTTCTCGCGCGTGCTCTCAAAGCCCACTGCTTCCGCTAGGGTGACAGATGGCGTCACCTGTGCTTATGGAAGACGGTGGTCATTTAGGTACCTTCGTTGTCTGATGCACGTGGCAAGTACCGTGGTTAAAAAAACCAGACTTCTCTGTTTTTGATATTAATAGTTAGCTTTAGTTTGTACATACGTATATTCTGACTGAAGTAAATAGTATTACGTCCACAATTTTTTAGTCCACTGCTGGACATAATCTTAAGAAAGGAAGTTTTAGATTTTTGTAACACGCTGGCTAGACGGTTTGCTTTTGGGTTTGTTTTTCTTTGCTTTATAGTACCTACTGTTGTCCTGCAAAGTTGGCTTCATTAGTAACCTCTTAAGAAAACCACAGGTTGAAAAGGTATGAGGGAGTATATAGTATTGTATACAAATATCTATTCTTAAAATGATAAATAACGAAAATACTATTTTCAGGCCTGAGAAGTTTTATGACATGAACTGTTACAAAATATTAGAACCAATCAAAAATTATTGTACCTAAAAACAATTGCAAAAAAGAGTTACAGTTTATTTCGTAATTTGTTATGGCGATTATAATTAAATATCGAAAGTACGTTGTTGAATGCATACATGATACAAGACACATGTACATACAAATTGTACAGGTAAATAAGGTTAACAAATCTGTTGTTTTCTAAATCCGGAGTGTCAAAACATATGCGAAGTCTTGTGTTAAAGCTTTTTAGAGAAAAGAAAAACTACTTTTTTTCAACAGGTAGTTGGCATAATAACGGATACAAGTGTCACTTACTCAAAGATAGTTCTATCACCCTAAAAAACTTGAATACTAGGTCATTAGGTTAAATACGTAACATTATTTTATATTTTTAAATAACTCACTACGTTTTTTATTCAACAGATTTATTCCGTAAAAAATGCCTTCTATTTTATGACTACTTAAACCGTGAACTTTTTTAAACAAAACAAGTACTATAAAGCCATCCCACTAAGAACGACACAATTTCATTTATAGCTTAACTGATAAGTAGACTGTCGGTGACTATATAGATAAGGTAAACGGGAACAAAGCCGCCACAAGTCGTTCGAAGCTTCATTACGCCGACGACGGACGGATCACAAAGCTAAGACAATCCCTACTTAAATGCCTATCTCCCACCTACGCCCGGTATTACGAAGAATTTATAAAAATGCTTCGGTTCAATTAACATTGTTATTGAAGTCCTTTTTCATATAATGAGGGAAGAACATAGTATTTACAAAGTAAAGAACAGGTTTTCTTAACAAGCAAAGATTCAAATCAAGTCACTGAATTAGTTACTAACATTAACTTATTTAGTTATCACTCGCCTTGGAATCCTGGAGTTAAGTAAATCTTGTTTTTCACCTAGGTAGTAAGTAAGATTATTAGAGGAAACCCTAACTCTTATCTCTGGCGCGGACACTTGAAGATCAAAGGTTACGCACTTCTGCCTTTTGAGTTTTGCATTAACCTAGCTTTTTAAAAATAAATTAAACTAATCTGTTCATTCTTGAACTTTAACTAGATTAACCCTAACATTAATTTCTGACATTTTAATTTTAACACCCTTTTATAGTGGAATGCGGGCAGCAAATAAATGCCACAATAAGCGGTCCGGTCGTTTGTTGCGGTGGACGGTTCGCCGCAAATCTTGGGCGAAGCCTATGTCCAGCAGTGGACGTCTTTTGTCTGAGGTAACGATAATGAAGACGCCAACATTTTAGACCTATGTAAGTTTATGCATATGCAATGAAATCGATTATTTTCATATTGTTTCAAATATTTGCTATAAAATTACTTACTATTAAGATAATAAAATTAAAATAAAGTTATTAATAATAGGTAATATGAATCTTGAGTATATAAATCAGTCTCAAGCAAGTTACATTTTAATCTATTAACACTTTAAAATATATTAACATCCTGGATCAAATACCTAGTCGTGGGACTGCTGGACATAGAAACGCAGGTATTTATACCTAGGTCTTTTTTTCACTTTTCTCTTTTGATCATTTTACACATACAGAGAAGTATATAACTAATAATATTAGTAAAGCTTGTAACTTGTAAAGTAAGCTTGAGTGACAAAGTGTAAATCATACTATTATACTATGTAACTATGAAAGCACAGAGATATTGCTGGGGATCGTAAAACAATGCAGTAAATAATATCAAAACACACCCAACATATACACACGCATAAACACAAGCAGATATACAACAGAAACACACATACACTTCACATACACATACATACACTTCGCATAGACACACATACACAATAATCTCTAAAATATTTATTGTTCTTTATTAAAATGGTATATTGTTCTACGCTTTTAATTGTATATTTACTACGACAAAGGAGTTAACAAACACAAATTCTTATAAGTATTAATGTTAAGGAACCTTTGTAGAAGAAAAATAAACGTTTACTAATATTATACATAATAACCTAGACCGCATTTTTTTTCTCCAAAATATTCTTCAGTTCTTTTTTAATTTTCAAAATGGTGTCTGAACGTTTCGATGTGTAGTCATGCTTTCAATCAAAAAATAATTAATAGGTCATAAACATTAGACAATCTGTGACTGTACTTAGTTTCAAAATATAATAAAAAGTATGCCTATAAAACATGCCGCTAGAATAGTGTTAACCAGGAGCTTGTATATTCATTAAGATAAGTGCAGACAGTGTAGAACAGCGTGACAGGTATCGTAATGAAAAGTGGAATACCAAAGGCAGATTCCCTTTTCCTAGTATTAAAAACGATAGCATTATTGTAAGCAACTATGGGACAGATGTATTCACAAAATTGAAACTTGGTATCTTTTGAAATGGGTCAAATTAATTTACAGCAATGTAAAAAATAAAACCTCTTTTAAACATTATAGCTTTATAATTCTACAAGAATATTCTTAAATATTCGAAACTGAAATCGGCCTTTGAACTTCGGTGATAATATTTACAATATTCACGTTGGACTCTCAAAAGGGTATCAAATTCTTTTGACTTTCTAAGCGTATTATGTTGCGCAAAACTGGCTGACCTGTACTATCTTCTAACAATATCTTATATTATATATATAAAATAAAGTCGTGTTAGTTACACTATTTATAACTCCAAAAACGGCTGAACCGATTTGGCTGAAAATCGGTGGGGAGGTAGCTTAGAACCAGGAGATGTAAATAGTATACTTTTTACGTAGGTCTTTTTTTTAAATTTTCCCGCGACGGTAACCGCGGTTGTTTTGTACCGGCTTTTGGGTTCAGCTAGTTTTATGATAAAAACTGTAACTAAGGTTTAACATACTTCCTAAAAAACTGTAATGCGTAAAATGATTACTTCAATATGGTGAAAAGCTGCTTTTTTCATATATCACATCACATCAACAGCCTTTAACAGTCCACTGCTGAACATAAATAAATAAATAAATATTTCGGACATCGGACACAAAGTCATCTAGTCCCAAGTTAAACAGAGTTTGTGTTATGGGTACGAGACAACTGATATAAATACATATATACAGTTTATATTATGTGTTTAAAATTTTGTCGGTCTATCTGTCTGTTTGTACAGGCTAATCACTGGAAGGGCTTGACCAAATTCGACGGGACTTTCACTGGCAGGTAGCTGATGATATAAATAGTAACTTAAGCTTTTATAGACTAACTTCGCACCGCGGTGATACCGTACAGAGATTTAAACGCTATACAAAACAGCTGCGGTTTATTTTGTTGTTTTTTTTTAATCATTGAGCGTACAGTAATTGAAAAAAACTGTAAGGTTTTACATTACAATTTAAAACAGCTTGTTTTTAATTTGAAAACTCATTCTTTCGAAGAAAATCTTGTGAAGCCGATGTGAAACTTTACAACTACTTTGGTAATTGCTCCAAAAGTTGTAAATGAAAAGACCCTGAGGCTACAGCATCGAAATGAGGGATTCAATATACAACCAGAGGGGAGGCGCATTCAAAACTTTAACCTTAGTGCATACCTTCTGTCGTTTAGAGACTTACAAATATTGTTAGTATAAAAATTTTTAATTTGTGCTCATAACTTAAATTGAAGTTATGAGCACAGATTTCTGTCACATAGTCAACCAGATGTTTAATATTTTTGTAAACTTGTTTTTTGTGAATGACTGATTTTCTGAATTGGTACACGTTTTATTGATTTAAACAATCGAAGATATTACTATAAGTAAACCAAGAAAATTAAACCACACAATTATTGTGTGGTTTCTTGTTTTACTCAGTCTCTTTTTTCTGTAGGCATGCAAAAACCGGTTTTTTCGGGTTTCTCTATTTGAAAAACCGGTTAACCGGGTTTTTCGGGTTTTTCGGTTTTCTGTTGTATTTGTGATACAATACTAAAATAAAAAGGGTTTATGCGTAAAATGCGTCGGTTTTAGCTGGCAATTCGGGTTTTTTGAATGAAATCAGTCTAGATATTTGTAATATAAAGGAACATTTATACTTATTCATACATTTTTATGAGATCGATCAGCAAATTAAATCAAGTATCTGTACATTATTAAATAAAATAACCCGTCTGTCTATATTTTAAATAAATATAGTAAATCTCAACAAAGTTAAATTCTAAAGCAAAATAACACACTAATAAAAATAGATTTTATTGCATAAAAGACCTGCTGAAAAAACGCTCGTTCAGATTCGACACTTGTGAGGAGCATTGAAATTAACGCCCTATGAACTTTCGACAGATGGTCTCCTATTGCACCGCCATTGTTAAATAAGACCGTTTCGACTCTGATATAAGTTTCAAAATCTAGTGACTTTTCCTTCTCTAAGCGATTGGATTCTACACGTTACTTTAATGCATTTTTAATTTCGAAACTAAGCTGCTCTGCTGTTTTATGTCATTCGATGGGAGACTAATTTCTGCTACATCTTCAACATCTTTACTTTCTTGTGAACTCATAGCTTCAGTGTTCACAAAATGCTTCTTAATAATATTTACAATGGACTTTCGTACTGCATCATTGTTGAAGGCGATTGCTTTATTAATATTGTCATGCTGAGAGCTTTTGTAGTAATTTGTTGGACTGTGCAAATACATAAGAATCTCAATATATTCTGTCAATCGTTGAGCTTTTCGGTTCTCAAACTATTCGGTTCTCAAAAAATGTGCAAGTTGAAGATATAATGGTGGAGTATTCATCGCGTAATTTTTTAAGCATAAAATTTGACGCTGTCACAGCTGTGATCAAATTGGCATCCCGTTAGCACAATACTTCTACAGTATCTTTAATCACATCACATTAAATAGATCACAAATAGCAACAATAGCTATTTATTATTTAATACATAAAAGTGCAGAAAAATGTTTTTGACTTTTTATTTTAACATGAAAAATCTCTTGAAAAAAAACCGAAAAACCCGTTTTTTTTAGTAGAAAAACCCGGTTTTTTCGGTTTTCAAATCGGCCGGTGTTCAATCCTTTCGCCAATGCAGCGTACACCGTGTGAAGTTTGCAATGCCTATAGGGCCCATTGTACAGGCATTCAATCGCTAAGCTAGTTCACTGGCGAGAGCATTAAACCAGGGCGTTTCACCCTGTTCTTATTCTAAACTAATGTAATATCAAACACTTACTGGAGATGTGTGGATTCCTTGATATCGGCGTTCTGAGGGGACCCTCTGGTGGTAGCTCTCTCTGCGTCGTCACACATTCATAACTCCTGAGTGGCTTTACAGGTTCCCAAGTATCCTAATTATAATACACCCGTTTTAACTGTCGCGGATCGCGCCTAATCGACGCGACTACTAAACTCGCGTGTCCAAACCAGACCAATCATAACGGTAACCAACGAAACACCGAGTTGGATGGACAATCAGCTAAATTCCATTCAACGGCACCCAAAACGACAATAATCGACCGTTGACACAAAGCCTCTCCTAAGCACTCTTTTGTCACTTCAAAACGTCAAACAAGAAAAATGTCAATCAAAAATGTTGCCATTATAATGACGTTCAATTTCTAACAGCCGAGTTTGCGGTTAATTCGGGTAACCGAAAAACCGGGTTACATGCCCGTATAGAGTATGCCTGTAATCCTCTTTGGTAATCTTATATTCTCCATATATATCAAATACTTTTTGGAACAAATATTGACTATACGCTACGCATAATTTGCAGGATCTGAGATGTTATTTTAGTTTGGTTTAAATACTGAAGAATATAAACAAAATATGTGTTAAACATTTTTATTATTTTTTTAAATTTACAAAACTATTTGCTTATTTATTTGTATCCATAAATCATTTATCTTATTCTGTTGAAAAAGTCATGGATAAGAAAAAATCCCTATGGTACTACCGATAGGACTCAGTAGAAAAAAGGGCAAAAAATCTTATATTTGTTGAATTTTTATTACGTTCTCAATTTAGAGAAATAAAAATGTATCACCAAATGTGTTGCTAAGCGAAAACTCGAGAACCACTCTACCAATTCGGTTTTTTTTTCTTTCTTTTCAGTAAGGCACAAGAAAGGTTTTTATGGAAAGAAAAAAACGTTAAAATTGCGGGGAAAATAGTAAAAACAGGCCAACAACTTTTGATAGAACGAAGTCTGTCGGAGCAGCTATAAAAGTAGTGACCTAAAAGAAAATAATATTACATAATATACTCCAATCGGTAAAATGAATACAAAGAAAATGTAACAATCCTAAATAACACGTCATATTTTCCTCCTTTTTTTATTTTTTATTTACGTGTGGAAATCCCATCGGACCGTCACCCCACCGGGGTTTGCGGCGGAGCGGTGTGTCGGACTCGAACCGACTAAAACCACACGGTGTGCCACTCTGCGCCTGAGACGGGAGGGACCCGGGAACTGCAGTTATTAACTCATCCAGATCCCTCCTAGCGCCTGCCCGCACAGAAGCGGGCACCGTCACCTGCAGACTCTCAATTTAGGCGACGTACGGCACACGCGTACGTCGCCCCCTCGCGGGTGGCCACTAGAGCTGATGGAGAGGAAAGCCCGTCCCGACCATCCGCGGCCACACTCTCATATTTCCCTCCACACCAACCTTTCGTTCGAATTCAAATATTTTCAATAACTCTTAAATCAGTAACTTTTTATTGTTTAAATGCTATAAATCCACACAACCGATAGATTTCAGCTCGGATTAAACTTTTAAACAACTCGAGACAACTCCACCTTCTCTTTTTCTATGTAAAGGAGTTCCAACTTCAACCTCGCTACTGAAACACCGGCAAATATTACTTTAAAGGCGTATATTTTTCATTGCAACTGCCATCCGATTTATTTACCTGTGAGTATTATATATTATTAATTCCTCGCAGTATTGCTTCAGATGTTATGTTTCTACAAATCAAATTTATACTCTTTTTTTTGTGTATAACAAATCAGAATATAAATTTGTTTTACGAATTGGTCGAGCGGTTCTCGAGTTTTGCGCTTAGCAACTCATTTGCAAAAGGTTGTTAAAATCCAACTAACATACAATTTTTTGCCCATGTTTCTACTGAGTTCTATCGGTAGTACCACAGGGATTTTCTTGTTCTGTACACTCAAACATACAATATTAGACTCGCGCTCTAGTAATAATATATCAACAGCAATGTGATTGCGACTTTAGTTAATTTTTATTATTTCATTGTTGTAATTTTTTAAATAATTACCTACAAATTTTAACAAAAAAAAATACCGACTTCAATCTGGACCAAATTTAAGTGGGACCGTTCGGGAAGCACCAGCTTTCAAATAAAAAAAGAATTATCAAAATCGGTTCACCCAGTTAAAAGTTATGAGGTAACAAACATTAAAAAAGAAAAAAAAAATACAGTCGAATTTAGAACCTCCTCCTTTTTTTGAAGTTGGTTAAAAATCTGATTAAAAGTGAAACACTGTTAAATTTTGAAAGTTACTTTCTAAAATGTTAACTCGAGCAAAAATCTGAATTTGTTCTGTGGAAGTCGCCACATAACTCCAGTGAGTCGGAACTGAGTGCCGCTAGTGTAAGTGAGTCGGGGCTGAACTCCGCTGATCCCAGTGAGTCGGGATGGCATGCGGTGCGCGGTGCTGCGGTGAGGTCCCCAGTGAGTCGGGGCGGTTGCTGTGTAGTGGCTGGCTGCTGCGTAGACGGGAGAGAAATGATAATCACTTTACCTTCCTATACAGTTTGGAAATAAACTATTTTACTAATAAAATAAATAATGTAAAAACTCACTAATCTGAGTTGTTAGAATCAAAACAGCTTATTCTTGTGTATTTGCATACGTTTGCTAATTCATTGCTACTTTCACTTGTAGGACCGATTTCAATGAAACTTGAACTTTTGCGATGTACACATTACGTCCTTTCATCTGAAATCCTACTCGAGGATATTTACGAACATTATTTTTTATTTCCATTTCTACTCCCCATTACCTTTTAAACGGTTGAACTGTTATTCATCAAACATAGTTAAAAACACTCTCGACTAATTCACTTTTTGAACAAAAAACACAAATTCACACATTCATACACAGAGACGCGGCAAACTTATAGCAACCCGTCGCTTTTTGCGTGAGGTGCTAAAAGCAATAAAATATATATTAAAAATATTATAATGTGCCTTGTAGCAAAACCAAAGTAGTTTCATTTTTGTATTTTTTTGTTATGCGTTTCATTTTTTTTTAAATAGGCACTTTAAATGATTTTTACCTTTATTAGAGTGATATGATTACTGTGCTTACAAATCCCGAACCTATCTATTCTATCAATCGTCCATTTGCCGGATCTAATCGATACCAGTATTGTGAAGATAAATATACTGTTGTGAGCTTATGAGGTTATCTCTGGGCCTGTTGAACCAGTTTTGAAAATAGTTTTACTATACTATTTGCATTTCTTTATTTTCTCGATGACAGTTCTAATTTGATAGTTGTAGTGTTGGGACCAAATAAGTAATGATATCGATCGCGTATATTTATTATGTTTTGAACAAAGATAAATACAACAAAAACATTCAAATATATTTTTGCAAGCTGGAACACTCAATAACCCACCACCATTTTTTGTTTGTTTTAATCAGTCACTCGCAACAAGACGGTCGTGCTTTAAAGTCACTACATTTCTGTTCGCTGTGTTTTTTCACATTATCCATACATACGTTACGTTGTGTATTTTGTGTTCCTCCGTGTTGATTACTGCCCAGCTGTCAAATATCAAAATGCCTAAAGGATCTGTTCTGCAAAGGCAGGCGAGAGAACTGGTGATCAAGGTTCGTAATTACTTTGAAGCAGAGTATCAAAATGGTGGCCCGCTATTACCACTGTCGCAAGTGCGAGAGCGTGTATAGACCGCATTAGGAATTAGTGGACCTACAATTTAAAAAATTACTACCGGTACAAGCGGCAAACAGGAAAATACTATTATTTGCGCAAAGAAATTCCAACACTTAAAAAACTTGTTGTTTCTTTACGTGAATGTGGTTTGTTCCATGGCCAAAAATCGTCATTTAGCTTGGTTTTGAAAGAAATTTGATTTTCTTATAAAAAATCGAACAAACGTAAAATATTGATGGAGCGTCACGACGTTGCTATGGCTCGCTGCGAATTTTTGAGCGAAGCCAAAAAGATATCAGATTGGTCAAATGTTATTTTCACTGACGAGACTTGGTTAAATGCAAACCACACAGTATCTAAGAACTGGACTGACGACACCGCCGCTTCCTCTAGTTCAGTGCCAATGGGAAAAGGTGAACGCCTTATCATGTGCCATGCAGGGTCTACGAAAGGATTCGTGTCAGCTGCTTTACTGGCCTTTAAGTCCAAGAAAACAGTGGACTACCACGAAGAAATGAACGCAGAGATTTACGAAGGATGGTTTAAAGAAATGATACAATCTAAGAAATGGTGCAATCTCTGGAAGAACCGTCAATAATTATTATGGACAATGTTACATATCACTCCAGACAAATTGATAAAATGCCGACGCAGGCCAATAAAAAACAAGAGATAATTGACTGGCTCTAACTTCATGGCTAAAATGTGGATAATACTTTATTAAAAGTACAATTAGTGAATATTTCAAAATTGAAAAAAAGCCTCCCTAAAAGATATCACCGACGAAATAGCTGCAGAATGTGGTCATTGGGTTCTTCGACTGCCGCCGTATCATTGCCAGTACAATGCTATAGAACTAATATGGGCACAAATCAAAGGACATGCCGCTCGAAACAATACCCATCCCCCTTTTACGGCAAACAAGATGTTAGATTTATTAAAACATGCGTGCGGAAGTAAAACATTATAGCATCGGATTGGGAAATTCATGTGGCATTCGATAAAATAGAAGTACAGGAACTTATAATGTATGTTAGGGAGAGCTCATCGAGTGACAGTGATGATCATCAGATTTTGATTAAAATAAATAAATAAAGAATCAACATAATATAATTACATCTTACAATGAAATGTAATATTAGTTAAAAAATTTGTACAAAATTATCCGGCAATAGTTTAGTTTCTTACACTTTGTAAAAAAATATCGGGTCTGTTATCGTATTACGTTTATCGATAGCTCCATCCCTATGAGTTTCCATCCATCTGCTATGACCTTGTACGTGCGTAAGCAACATATTTTTATTAAATAATGTATACATAATATTAAAAAGACGCTTGTTCAAGTTTCCACAAAGACCTGTCATCGAGAAAATAAAGAAATGGAAATAGTATAATAGAAAGCCACATTATTTGTGAATGACATAGGCTATATATTAATCAGAAAAATGATTACCGCGATATCCGATATACATGCGGACGGCTCCGTGGGTGAAAGCTAGTGATATGTAATTGGAATATAGATATAAAAGCAGAGAAACCTATAAAAAATTATCACCATAAGCGATATTTAATATAACATTTTTTTCACTAAATAGATTCAGATTTCAGACCAAGAAACCATCAACGCCCATGAACGCCTGCAACCGAGGAGTTAAAAGCTTATTGACATGTATAAATAAACCTACATATTTGTAACAGAGATACTGCAGGCGAAAATTTGTTTAAGTCCAAATAATTCCGTGTAATTTTTATTTATTAATAACAGTACATAGTTCCCATCTATACTTATAATAAAAATGTAACAGGTCCAATTCTGTACATTGAAGATATTAAAAAAAATTTTTTTGGAGGGCTCTCTATAATCGATACTGAAGCCAAAACTGTATTTTTTTCATTTTTGTCTGTCTGTCTGTCCGTCTATCTGTCTGTCTGTATCTTGGCCGCGCATCACGCCGAAACTACTGAACGGATTCAAATGAAACTTGGCAGTATTTGAGTTTGAGGCAGTACGAGGTACATAGGATACTTTTTATCCCGAAATTCAGCACGGTTTCCTGGAGAGAGGGGATGAAAGTCAAAATATGTACTTAGTTGTAATTCAATAACACATAGTCCGATTTCATTCATTCTTTTTTGCTGGAAAGATAAAAAATAAAAGATAACGGCAAAAGTGTTTTTTTAGTCCGCGACTGTACATTGCCTGTGGGAAGCTGAGACAGATATGTAAATATGGCGGTACGAAGTTCGCCGGGTCAGCTAGTTTATAATAAATTTCGAAAATTATAGCAGCTATTATGTTTCGTTGGAGAGTGCGAGTCCGGAGGCACTATGATACAGAAGCATCTCAATAGGGCTCCATAGTGTTCGTCAATATTACATTGCATCATTACATTGTAATGAGTGTGGTAAGTACCACTTCATAGTCTCATGCTCTCCATCAGGGAGAGTAGAGTCACTTTGGCAGGCTCATAAATACATTATTTAAAAAACATACATACATGTTATTTTTACGGGAATTAACGCGATCACTTATTTCAAGGTTTACCTTTACCTCTGTTTCCCGTAAAAATAATTATTATTATATCATGGAACGCGAAAGTTTTAAAGTTAGTATACATACATATGTACATATATACATACAAGTGTACATAAATACATACAAGTGTACATGAATACAAATTTTGCTGTTTTGCGTGCCAAAAGTGTAGCTACTTTGTGAGATACCTGCAGTATCAGTAAAACCGTGCTACTTAGTACTAAACGTTCGGAAACTTTTTAACTCAGAACGCAATTGTAGCTGCAGATTAAAATTAATCCAGATGAGCCTCGTAAAGTCGTAATCCGACTGCAATACGGTAACAAGAACAATGAAATTTGCTATCTATAATTATGTTTACGAAAATAAATGCTCTTGTGATATTATGATGAAATTCCTTACTGCCTACCTACAGTTGTTTACGAACTGTACCTACATATTTAAATGTAGGTACAGTTCATAAACAATTTTATATTATTAGTTGACCCGATTTGACCCGCAAAAACAAAATTGATCAACAAACCCTAATTAACAACATTGAAGAATTTAATTTACATTTAAAAAATAGTTTTGACACACTGCGAATAGATGCTTATGACGACGCAGATACCCAATACAATAAAATAATTAATAATGTACTAATCGCAGGAAGGAAATTAAAAAGAGTAAAATTTAAGAATAATAAATTCCTCGTTGTTAGTTAATAAGTTCCTCGTAAAGACTGCCTCGTTGGTCTCGCGGTTGGCGTGTGCGACTGCTGATCATAAGGTCTCGGGTTCGATTCCCGGGTCGGACCAAATGTTTGTATGATCTACAAATATTTGTTTCGGAGTTTGGGTGTTTTCTGTGTATAATATGTATGTGTTTACAAAAAAACAGTATATATGTATTTGTATCAGTTGTCTAGTACCCATAACACAAGCTCTGCTTAGCTTGGGACTAGATGGCGTTGTGTGATAGATATCCGACAATATTTAAAAAAAAATATATATATCATCCGCTACCTTATCACTTATAGATGAAAGAGCTAAAATAGACAAAACTTCAGATCAATATCAAGAAACGGATAGGAAGGTGAAGCGGGAGATCGGAAAGGATATTAGGACCAATAACACTCATTTAATAAGTATTGCGCTGGAAACCAATACTTCCTTAAGAGCTGCTAAACAGGGTCTATCACAAGGTAGAACTTGAATTACCAGTCTTGCTGACAAAGACGGTATTAAGCACAACAGTCGTGATAAAATTATCAACATCAGCACTGATTTCTACCAATCTTTGTATTCTGCTCCGTTACATAACCCTGCTCAGAACACTCGGTACTCCTTTGATAGCACCACGCCCCCTATCAGTAGCACTGAAGTAGTGTTTGCGCTCAAGCACATGAAAAATAGCCGCAGTCCGGGAAATGATGGTGTTACCACAGAGGTGCTGAAATTCGGCAAACCAATTTTGATACCTTACCTAACCCAACTATTTAACAAAATTTTGAATACAGGAAATATATCAGACCAATTTTGTCACTCCAACATTATTCTACTTCACAAAAAAGGCAGCAAAACTGATATAAATAATTACAGGCCAATTAGTTTAATCTCTCACATTTACGAGATGTTTATAAAAATCATTGAGAACCGCATTGCCGCTACACTTGACCGCCATCAACCGCCAGAACAGGCTGGATTCCGTCCATGTTTTTCAACAACAGACCACCTACATACACTCAACCACATTATAGAAAAGTCCATAGAGTTCCATACACCTCTATATCTGGCATTTGTGGATTACTCTAAGGCTTTCGACAGGCTCCATCACTCTGCGATTTTTACATCCCTTCGCAATCAAGGTGTCGAAGAGACTTACATCAAGCTTCTGGAGATGGTCTACAAGAACAGTACTGCATCCATCCAACTACACTATCAGGGGCCGATTTTTAAAATAGAGAAAGGCGTAAAACAGGGAGACCCTCTATCGCCGAAACTATTTACAAGCACCCTGGAGGAGGTCTTTAAAAAACTGGCAATCTCATGGGAAACGAGGGGCATTGTCGTTGGTGAGCGAAGATTGACAAATATTCGTTTCGCCGACGACATTGTACTTTTCGCACCCACGGCCCGAGAACTGCAAAAAATGCTTCAAGAGTTAAGCGCGGCAAGCCTCGAGGTTGGACTTCAAATGAATCGATCCAAGACCCAACTTATGACCAACGGCAGAAAATGTAAAGTGGAGGTCGACGGGCAGGAGATACAATATGTCGAAGAATACTGTCAGTTAGCATCCTTCAAGAGCAGGTAAAAAAAAGGAAATCGATCGCCGAATTGATAACGCCTGGAAGAGCTACTGGTCCATGAAACAGTACATGAAAGGGGATCTTCTCCTTTCCTTAAAACGCCGACTCTTTGACATGTGTCTCCTGCCCATCCTTACATATGGCGCCCAAACTTGGTCTTTGACAGAGGGTCAGAAGTCCAGGCTCAAGGTTTGCTAAAGAGCAATGGAACGCAGTATGTTGGATGTCAAGCGACAGGATCACATAAGAAACACAGAGCTGTGTTCCAAAACTAAAGTTGCAGATGTGGGCAAGAAGACTGCCAGATTAAAATGGGACTAGGCCGGACACATCTGTCGAATGAATTCAGACCGGTGGACCAAGGTCGTCGTCGAACGCTGGGTGCCTCAGGGTGGACGCCGACGACAAGGCAGACCCCGTAAAAGATGGAGCGACGATCTTGACGCCTATCACAGAGTCTGGCCGGAACTGGCCTTGGATAGAGGGAAGTGGTTTGTTGCGGGGGAGGTCTTTGCCCAGCAGTGGGACACAATAGGCTCGTAAAAAAATAAGTTGACCCGTGCGAATTTGTCTGTATCTCCCAGTCGGAATAAATTTTGTTTCTATTGATTATAGCTTGATGTTAAAAAGCCTACAGTCCATTTCGATAAATCTAAAATATCCAACATAACATAACATACAGTCATGCCTTTTTCCCAAAGAGGTAGGCAGAGACAATTGATCTCCACTTACTACGGTCCTGACCTCTTTTGCTTCGTCCAGATGCATCAATTGCTGCATGCATGCTCGTCGGTTCCTGGTGCTCTTCACATTGCCCTTTTTCAGAACATCACCAATCTGGTCGGTAAATGTTCGCCTCGGACGACCTCTTTTCGTGAGTCTTCTATCATCCATCCTCTCTAAATGGCCAAACCATCAAAGCATGCCCTTTTCAATCCTTGTCACAACATCTTCTTTCAATCCACAACGTTCTCTTATAACTACATTCCTGACTCTGTAACAAATTTTCACATCACACATACTTCTTAGGGACCGCATTTCAACAGCATTTATTTGGTGCTTCTTCTACCATACCCAAGATTCGCTACCATACAATTCGTATCGGCAATGTAATTAATAAGATTAGTTCGATCAACGGTCGGAATTCTTTAGTTTTTAATATAAGTGTAGTATAGTATATGGATGTAGTGCAATAATTTAATAGTTAGAAGAGAAAATTTCATTAGGAATTTAACCTAAACGTAGAAATTATATAATCTTCTATCCACGATGAAGTACTTAGTAACCAGTTAATCATTAGTCAGTAATGCTTATCGTTTATACAGTTTTGAGCTTATCGGTCGATAACGAATACTGACAAAATCCTTCTGGTACGTTTCTCAAAGGCGATCAAAGTGCATGACCAGCGTGTTCTAATGGCTTAAATGATTTTCAACAACAGCTACCGCATTAAGCTTTATGGGTTTACGAAACTACGTAGGAAAATATTAATACACATATGTCCTATTCACAGACAGTTGTCTCGCAATACTGTGTTGTTTTTAGTCATTCAATATATTTTAAAATAAAATAAAAAATATATTTGTGAAATGAAAATACATTATTTTCATCAATACCTAGTTGTATTTGTTGTTATTTCTTCATTAAAATTATTTTACGTTTTCATTTAAAAATAAATAAATCATATTAAAGATAAGATTGAAAATACCTTTCCCATAGTTAAAATAGTCATGAACAGCAATTTGAATATTTAGCATGAAGTATAAAATGACCGACAGATAGCTTCATCGTCCTGTGCACCGATACTCTGCTGATATGTGTCAAAACTTTTATCAGAACTAAATACTGACATCAATTCCAATTGGCTTCTGTATTTGCTTCAAACTCAGTCTAAAATCTAATATACCTGAACAGAAAATGATTAGTCCTGTATTTCCAGGATCGTCAAAGCATCCATTACACCATGTTGCTATTGACATTAATTCACAAAAAATATCTCACTATGAAAATTGTTTAGGTAACTTTTTTAAACTGAATGCACTTACAGCAAAAAAATATTAATAGTAATTACTACAATAATACGATCTTGAACCGTGCAAACGTTATACTGCGGAAAAAAATCGTAACAGTTATAAGAACAACTTATAACTCTTTTCTTGGACTATTTAACGCCTACGATTTTCACTATACAAATATTTAAATAATTATACTTTGATGCATATCTCACAGACTCTTGGCTTCTTTCTGTTTATAAACAAGGGACAGGCTGTACTATAGTCACCAGACAGTAGATGTACATTATAGGTAAGTTACACAATTATGTACAATACATCGATTTTGCTTATCACACAACTATTTTTGTCCTGTATGAGAATCGACAACAAACCTAGTGGTTAGTGATACTAACTAACTGCAATGTCTTGATCCTTCTAAATGGCCCCTCTTTATTTTGTGTACCGCAAAATAGATTTTAGATTGTGTTCAGACTGTTCAGTGACTAAAGTGAGTATATCTGATGATAAGCTTTGATTTTTACAGATTTCAACTGATGTTGCCCTTGCAATCAGTGTACTTTAAATGTGTACTATAATGTGTTGTATATAATGGCTTGACCCTACAAGTGTAAGCTATCCTTCAATGTAGGCCACCTATCGCATTTCGTGCGATCTGAACCTACTTCTTTCCTGCTATCTATAGGTATATCCTAAAGTATAATTATAATCATAAAAGTTTTACTTTATTTTAATTTTTTCTTGATATCATCATTCCATCGCATTTTATGGTCTTTCTGAGGATCTTTTTTAACCCTACGATCATGACCATCAGTAGAGTAACTATTTCAAATAAATAAATTACTGGATCGAATGACACTTTGTGTGCTAGCTGCTTTTTTAAGAAGAGGAGGCCTGAACTGACATGACTAAACGTTTTGTGGCATATGTTATTCAGGTTAACAAAACTGTATAGTCAACAATTAATTTTACGATCTAAGGGATGACGTAATCACGAGGGAAAGTGAACTGTATCGCACCATTTATCGACACAAAGTTAATAATCTAGCGTATGTGAAGTAATAACCAATTAAACTTGTTTACTCAATAATATTTCAGCTTAGATTGGATATATACCCTTCAGGGAGTTCTCAGGCGATGCAGGCAGCTTTTTGTGACAGCTTTTAATAAGCTGTGGGCTTTTGCGTCCGTGTTCCAACCTCACAAAGTTAATACCTATACATAACTTATTTGATCTTCCATAAATTAACTCTTCCATAATTTAACTTAGGGGTACGTGTCAAATTTTGCGGTTTTACATTATTTATTCAACATTGGCGCAAAATGCGAATACAGTAGAAATAACATTACAATAAAGTAGGTAATGCGCTTAAGTAGATAAGGTGCTACTTGCGTATTTGTTGATTTGTACAATGTGAGTTGAAACTTTTGGATCCTAATAAACTTTATTGTTACGTTATATTGTACGTACATGTTTAAGTCTCTTAATGAACTCATGAATTCATAATTCTTATTTTGAAGTCATTCTAATCAACATTTAAGAAATATTTAATAGATTTAAGAAAATCTTTATTCTATGTTTAATACATGTCAAAAGCGAAATTAAAAAGAATACAGAAGCTAAGCCCCCCAACTGCCTCGTTGGTCTAGTGGTTAGCGTAATCGACTGAAGAGGTCAAGAGGTCTCAGGTTCGATTCCCGGGTCGGACTGCTGTTGGGTTTCTCTTACAAGAAATTCTTAACAGCAGCCCGGAGTATGGAAGATGGCGGTATTGCTTGCCCGTTGCTTGGAGAGCACGTTAACTCGTCGGTCCCGGTTGTCATGAACATCTATGGCAATCGTTATTGGGACGTCAGTGCCCTCAAATATACTGACCACTTTTTTTTTTTTTTTTTTTACGTGTGGAAATCCCCTCGGACCGTCACCCGCGCCGGGGCTTGCGGTGGGGCGGTGTGTCGGACTCGAACCGACTAAAACCACACGGTGTGCCACTCTGCGCCTGAGGAGGGAGGAGTCCGGGAACTGCTGTTATTACGACATCCAGACCCCTCCCAGCGCTTGCCCGCACAAAAGCGGGCACCCTCTGATGTTGTCCTCTCATTTTAGGCGACGTACGGCACACACGTAACGTCGCCTCCTCGCGGGCGGCCACTAAAGCGGATGGAAGGGAAAGCCCGTCCCGACCATCCGCGGCCACACTCAGGGCGGCATGAGGCGCAGGTGAGCGCGCCTCCGCTGCCCGGTTCGCCGGCGGCGGATTGGGTCCGAGTGGAGGTCATCCTCCCGGGCCTTCTCCGCCGTCTCCTTCTGCGAGATGACTTCTTCGCAGAAGGTAGCGACCGCGGTAAAACTGCTATCGCTACCGGCCATGGAGCGAATGACGGCCGGTAGCGATAGATCTCCTCCGATGACTGCAGTGAGGGCCCGGCGCTGCGACGCCCATGCGGGGCAGATCGCCAGCGTATGCTGGGCCGAGTCTTCACTGCAGTCGCAGTGGTGGCAGGCGGGACTCAGTTCCCTCCTAGCGACCGAGTGCAGGTACTTACCAAAGCAACCGTGCCCAGAAAGTACCTGCGTCAGTCGGAAGGAAAGGGTCCCGTGCTGCCGCCCTGCCCACTCGAGGATGACCGGCTGGAGAGCCTCCACGGCGGCAAAGCCAGCGCGTGGAGTCTCCAGTCGGAAAGACCAACGAGCCATCGTGGCTCGACGGGCGGCTTCACGCCACTCGCGTACCTCTTCGGGCGGAGGGCGCATGCCTCTCTCCACCCGATATTCAGCCACCCGTCGATAAACTTCGGCGAGCACTTCCGCCTCCAAATCCCACGGGGGTGTCCCGGCCAACGCGCACGCTGCCTCGGTCGACACCGTGCGGTAACCACGTATCGCTCTGACCGCCAGTACCCTCTGAGGCCGCCAGAGGCGTGCCTTGTTCTGGGCGGTCAGAGCCGTGACCCACACCGGTGCGCCGTACAGCGCCATCGACCGGACAACCCCCGTGAACAGCTGTCTCGTTGCGACGCTGGCTCCACCCAAATTAGGCAAAAGTCGCCCAAGGGCAGAGGCAGCGTCGACCAGCTTGGGAGCAAGCTGTCGGAAGTGCTCGTCGAAGAGCCACCTACCGTCGAGGATCAGACCCAGATATTTCATCTGGGCCCGAACCGGTACGAGGACCGAGTTGACCTCTATGGAGGCGCCGGGGGGCGGACCACGACGGGGCCCATGAAACAGCAGGGCCTCCGTCTTGTCCAGGGCCACCCGAAGGCCCAGCGCCTCGATGCGCCCGACCACCAGAGAAACACCCGTGGTGGCCAGGCGCGCCGCCTCTTGGAAGTTCACCCCCCGGGCTGTGACCAATGTGTCATCGGCGTAACAAATTACGCCCAGCCCGGGGGGGAGACGACCTCGTAGGACCCAGTCGTATCCCACGTTCCACAGGAGTGGTCCAAGGACAGACCCCTGCGGAACGCCGCACGACATGGGTCGCCGTCTCAAGACGCCCTCTCGGTCCTCGTACACGACGGTACGCTCCTCCAAATAGTCTGCCACTAGCCGCCTCAGGTACTCTGGCACCCCGTGGTACTGGAGTGCTTCCCCGATGCAGCTGAATGGCAGACTATTGAATGCGTTGGCGATGTCTAACGACACCGCCAACAGCACGCCGCCACAGCACACTGCCTCTTCGGTCACGGCCCTAAGGCGCATCACGGCATCGACCGTCGAACGCCCCTCTCGGAATCCGAACTGGGCATCCGACAGGTCGGGCCCCACCTCACTGAGGTGCCGGACGATGCGGGCAGAGATTATCCTTTCGAACAACTTGCCCGCCTCGTCCAGCAACACGATGGGCCTATAGGCCGCGACCGAATCGGCAGGCCGTCCCGGCTTCTGCAACAGGACCAGCTTCCCGCATTTCCAGCACTCAGGAAAGTGTCCGGACGCTAGGCTAGCATCCAACACTTCCCTGAGGCGGTCCGACATATGGTCGAGGGCTCGGGCCATCACTCGGGCTGGTATCCCGTCCGGCCCGGGGGCGGTGTTCTTGGAACGAATCCGCAGAACAGCCGCCCCTACCTCCGATTCCCTCACGGGTGGAGCATCCTCCTCTCTACCCCCGTCGTCTCTGACCGAGTAGGCCATCGACGGGGGTGTGTGCTCTGCCCGCTGAGGGAAAAGGCCCTCGACCACTTCCTGCAGGAAGCTGGGCTGAAGAGTCTCGGTAAGGGGGGGGCCCGCCGTGCGGAGCTTTTGACGCACCGCACGATACGGGCGACCCCAGGGGTCACGATCGAGACTCTCCAGCATCTCCTTTCTTTTCGCGTCCTTGGCGCGGCAAATGGCCAGCTTCAGAGTTTTCCGCGCTTCGCGGTACTCCTCATGAAGCTGGTCATCCTCACCGTTTCCGCGGTGACGTCGCCGGCTGCGGGTGTAGGACCTCCGGGCACGGGTACAGGCCGCACGGAGGTCCGCCAACTCCTGGGACCACCAGTAGACCTCCTTCCGTGGAGGCCGACGACTCCGGATGCGGGGCATGGCCGTATCGCAAATCTGCGTAATCGCATTGCGAAAACGGCCAGCCCCAGCGTCCACGTCGACCTCCTCGGCCGAGGCCTGCGGAGACAGCCAAGAATGAATAATGGCTGCCTCCTCCAGCAGGTCCCTGTCGAGCTTGGCAACAGCCCACCGCGGAAAACGGGATGGATGCCGCGCCGTGTGACCCCTACTGGGGCCCTGGGACCGGGAGAGCTCAAATCAGATATACAAATGATCCGAGAGCGTCTCGACCTCTTCCAGGACACACCAGTTCCTTACTCGTGCGGCAACAACAGGGCTAGCGAACGAAAGGTCCACTATCGACCCGCCCTGCTGTCGCACGCACGTGTTGGTGGAGCCTCTGTTCAGCAAACAGAGGCCCACCGAAGCCGCCCACTCCACTACGGCTTCGCCCTTGGCGTCCGTCCCGGGGGACCCCCACGCAATGGACTTTGCGTTGAAGTCCCCCAGCACGAGGACGTGCCCAGACGCTAGTCGCCGTATCGAGGTCTCCAAGGTGTTGAGGAAGACCTCGAAGTCACTCAGACTCCGGTTGGGGGAGAAGTATACACCGTAAACGGTGACCCCCCCCCAATCGGCGGCAACATATCCAGTACCCTTGTCTCTTAGCGACAAGGGCGGGGAATGAGCCGCCGTGGAGCTGACGACTGCCACGGAGCCGTCCCGGTCACCCATCCAGTTTGGACGGGGAGGAACATAATAGGGCTCCGCGACTACGGCAACACCTATTGACCACTGCGCCATGGTTTGCAGGAATAAATCCTGCGCCGCGGCGCAGTGGTTCAGGTTCGTCTGGACCAGGAGGCTGGAGACTTGATCCATTAATGGATCGTCTCTACAGCCTCCTCCATGGGCGTCGGCGTCGACGCACGAGCAACGTCGGAGGCAGCCTGGGTCGACTGGCTAACCCCCGACGCTTGCCGAGAAGCACGGGAATGCTTGCAGCCTCCCTGCCCCATCTGGTGATTGGCGGGCTTATTAGCCGCCGCACAGATGGGGCAGTGAGGGGCGGCAGAACATTCTGCCGCCTTGTGCCCCGGTCGACCGCAGCGGAAGCAAAGACCGCTGCAGTCAAAGCAGTTGGCGCACTTGGCGCGTGTGTGTCCCGCCGACAGGCATTTAAAACACCTCATCGGCCTCGCCGCCAGGACTGTTATCCTGGCGCTAACGAAGCCGACAAGGAGCCTGCCAGCATCACCCAGCGCTTTGGCTGCCGCTACTGGGCAGCTGAGCCACACCGCACCAAGGCCCCCTGGACCGGGGCGGATGGTGCCGACCTTAATGTTGTCAGCGCTGCAGCTCGTCTTCTCCTGCACTGCAACGCGGACATCCTCGGCCGTGACGGAGTCGTCCAGGCCCGAGATGCGCAATTCCGCGCACTTCGTAGGCCTGGCGATCCGTACACCATCCGTTTCCGCAAACATTCCTCTGAGCTTCTCGGCAAACTCGTCCGCCGACTTTGCGCCTTCAGCCCCGGGGAACTCGAGAACCCGAGCTCCCGTCTGGGCCAGGCGCAACCTTACTCCGGTCGTCCCGAAAGAGGCGAGACTAGCCCGGGCCCTCTTGAAGAGGGCCGCATAGGACATCCCGCCCTCAGCCGCCTCCGGCGACACGGTCACCACTACCGCCGCGGTTTTTGGCGGCTGCAGTTTCCGCGGCTTCTTAACGGTGGCACTTGCCACCGGCGGCGACTGCGGGGTAGGGGCTGCCTTCTCAGCAGCCTTCCTGGCCCTCCTTCGGGACTTCTTGGACCCCCCAACTTCCTGCCAAGCCTCATTGGAGGGGCCAGCGGTTGAGGGGCCAGGTACCGGCGTTGGAGTGGGGAGCGGAGGGAACTCCGCTCCAGCTCTTGTCGACGTCTTAGACGGCTGCCCTGGCTTCGGGGCAGGCGTCCTGGCCTTAGGCCCCTGTCGTGGCTTTTGAGCCGCCACAGGAGCCGGGGCCGACGTCGCCGCGGCGTAGGTCACTCGACCCCCTACCACGGGAAGTGGAGTCGGGGCCGACGTGACCGTTTTACGCTGTGCCCCAAGCGGCGGCCGAACGATAGGGGCCGGAGGCAGCCGCGCCTCGAGGCCGGCCAGACGCCCGTCCACCAGATTCCCCACTGCGATGAGGATCTGTTGGACGAGGTCCTCCGATACCCCAGGGACGGTGGGGGCCAGCTGTGACGGAGACGGGGCCGGCCGCGACGCCGACGGGGCCGCCCGCGACGCTGACGGGGCCGGCCGCGACGCTGACGGGGCCGTCCGCGACGCAGACGGGGCCGGGGCCGAGGCCTCGCGCTCAGGACGCTCCGCCCGAAATTGGGCAAACTGAGCGCTCAGCTCAGCCACCTGCCCCGTCAAGCGGTCGTTGGCCGCCTGGAGTCGAGCCACGTCCCCTATCAGGGACTGGACGACTCCCCCCAGCGTGGAGGAGGAGTCCTTAAGGGCCCTTACAAAGGAGCCCTTAAGGTTTACCGACTTGGTGGCCACCTTGTTAATGATGGCCACCGCCGCCTGCGCCCTCTCCTGCAGAGAGGCCGGTGTTTGGGGCACTGAGTCCCCATCCACCGGTTCCCCAATCTGCAGCAGGAGACCGGAGATCTCCTCCTCCGCCTGAGTCTCGCCGTCCGCCCTGACTCGCCTGTATGATTCCGCCTTACAAAAGGCGGAACCAGACGGGGCCGACACCGGAGTTCGCGAGCGCCCTCTATGGATGCTCGCAATTTTGGGCGGCAACATTTCCGTGGTGTCGCTGCCGCCATCATTGGAGCGCACGCGTTTGCGGCTGTCGCTTGCGTCCAAGTCCATAGACTCCAATGCTGACGCATTAGAGCTACCACCCGCGCCATCCGACGAGTGGCTGGACCTGGAACGCGTACGCTCCGATTTTCTTCGGCTCCCAGCAGTCCGATTGACTACTGGGAGCCCCGCCGATCCGGGCGCCCCGGACGCAGACTCCTCCTCGGTAGAGGAGTCGTCTGCCCTCCGGAACTGCCCCTTGGCGTTCCTCCTTCCCTTCCCTTTCCTCTCCCTCTCCAAATATACTGACCACTAGTTCAACCTTCGAATTCAGTTCACCCTCAGGGTTGCGGAGTGTAAAAACTGATATTCCGGGAAAACCGGTTGAACTAGTAGTCGACCCCAAATCTTGGGAATAATAAAGGCTAGGAAGAAGACGGTATGTAAGACCCCTACAAGCTGGTCCGACGACCCGTTGGAGGACGCGGGAAACCGTTGGATGCGGACCGTCGTATGCGGAGAGTTTCACCAGTGCTCTATTAAAAGCTGTTTGTTTCTAGTCCTTTCCAAGGAGAGTTTAGATAAGACTCTCCTTGGAAAGGAGGGTTTGGTCTACTATATCATACTGGCCAGACGGAATGATATTAAAAGCTGTTTGTTTCTAGTCCTTCCCAAGGAGAGTTTAAGTAAGACTCTCCTCGGAGAGGAGGGTTTGGGCTACTATATCATACTGGCCAGACGGTTTCAAGTTTCCCTCTCTTTGTAATTCTGTTGCCCTGTGTAGTTTGCTCCCTTAGTCAACTCTTACGATACCCACGGGACAATAGGGGTGGTAATACTTTGTATTCTTAATTCGTCACCACATGGACTATATACATAGAAAACATGCTTAATATTTTTTAATTAATTCGCATAATATTGACTTTCAGTAAATTAAAAAAGTTCGCAGTA
Source organism: Diaphora mendica (assembly GCA_949125395.1). Taxonomy (NCBI): domain Eukaryota; kingdom Metazoa; phylum Arthropoda; class Insecta; order Lepidoptera; family Erebidae; genus Diaphora; species Diaphora mendica. Next base: position 16,177,662 of record OX421319.1, on the reverse strand, counting down.
AAATCACAAGTAAAACAAATTTCAATACGTCGAGAAGCCTAAACGGCAAACTGAAAAAGTTATTTGAACGTAACCCAACTGAAGCACACTCAGCTTCAGTGTACGCAGCACAGACGTTTTTTGTACTTATTCGAAACAACAAACGAGGTGGTATATTCGTCACTGTAACACTGAACAAAGTTGCGATGTAGAAACTCGAGCAATTAAAATTTGCAGCGGACGTAGAAGTGAAATTATGCATGGAGTGAGAGCCATAGCTGTGGGTTTTGCCCTGGACTATTAATATTAATGAACTGTGACACGCCGTTCAACCAAGCCCCCGCCGTGCTCCTGTGCTTCTTTTGATTGTAAATTCAGTTTTGTTGATGTACTTGTTGCATACTGAAATCCACCTACTGTTGTATCTTTTATAAATTTCATATTTATCGTATACTGTTAATTTATGAATAATTAATTTTCAGTGTTAATTTAACACACCTTGTTGTAAATACGATTTGCTATAGTAGAACGTATATTTTTAAGCATTTTGCAATAAACTAAAGCCGTTTAAAGTTTTAAATATAAATATTTGATGCATTTACAACCATATTTTATCAACAAGCTGAGCCCTGCGGTGTTACCCGCTGTTGTTGTTTTACCTCTCCAACAACACCGTGGGTAATGCTTCAGGGTGAAGCTAGTCTAAAAAAAGTTACCTAATTTATTCCTTATATCATCAGCCAGAGAAAGTTCCGTCAAAATTGTTAAAGAGATTAGCCGAAACAAACAGACAGACACAAAGCCAAAAATTTAAATTTCAAATGTATTTTGAAAAAAGCTGATAGTTTGAAATTACAAATAGACATTTCAGTTCTTAATTCAATCCTTGTTACGACTTAATAAATGTTACAAGTAAGAGAGACGTTGCATCATTATGTACCTACTTGCAGTTTCAATTCTCGGTCCTCATCATTTGTTTCAAGATTTATTTTGTATGGGTCCAAGCCTTTGCTTTCGTAGCACTCCAAAAAGTATTCCAACAACAATTCTTACATCACAAGAAAATAAATAGGCAAAAATAGTGTAATGATATACGAGAATAGTAGTCATACAGTTGACAGGATACAAACAATCAGTTATTATAGGAGTCTCCCTTTCAATTGATGTTTTACAGAAAATATTTCTAATTATTTTTAGATTTAAATTAGTTTGAAGATTCCTTCTAGATATGTTTCGATATAATAAATATAAGTAAATGCACGTCAATGAAAATGAAGTATGTCACTGCTGAAGGGATGTCACGACTCCACCCCAAATGTCTTCACGTGTTTTCAATTAGGCTTTCAACGTCTGGTTAAAAGATCTAAGTAATCAAACAAGCAAACGTGGATGTAAGTTAATGTTAAAATGAAGTTTTCGTTTCGTTTTTATTTTTATTGCAAAAATCGATTGACAATCACTGAATTCATATTCTGAACTGTGAACAAGAAAAGAATACAATTTTATAAAGTAAATATAACTTAAATCCATAATATAATTTGAGGGTTTGTATTTCGTCTGGGTTCGTAACCACTAAATAATTTTAGTTTTTAAACCGTTTGATAATATAATTGGTCTTTGAAATTCAATCGTCCATTGTGTATTGTTAATTTTTAAACAAATACTATATAATTTATACAATAAAACTAAAAGATGGATTTCCATCACGAGGTCTTGTAAGACTCAATATTTTATTGCAAACTATATCGTTACAGAGATGTTACGTTATGTTTTTCCAGTTGATATTAACCCCGTCGGGGTACGGCTGTTATTGTAAATTTCCGCTATAGTAGGTGATAGATATGTTATAAAATCTATTGAACATGCAACATAAATACGTTGCCTTTAAATAATAACATAATTAAGTACGGTAGCGTTGGCGTAGTGGTAGTGCTTGAGGTCTCGGGTTTGATTCCCGGGTCGAACCAAATATTTGTATGAACTGCAAATATTTGTATCGGAGTTTGGATGTTTTCTATGTTTTATGTATGTATATACAGTATTTATAGCAGTTTTTTAGTACCCATAACACAAACTCAGCTTAGCTTGGGACTAGATGGCGTTGTGTGTTAGATGACCGAAATATTTATTTATTTATTATTATTGTATTATAGAAATAATTCTAGGACAAATCTTTGAAATAGGTATAAATGTCCAATTTAAGAAATTGTAACTATAAAACATTATGAATATTATATAATATTTAATACATCGCTTATTTGAAATGCTGGGTGGCGAAATTTGTGTCTGTGATTTTGTTCGGAATGGAGGCGATTACATATCGTTCAATTGTAACATGACTTTTATACAAAAAGCAGCAGATTGTGTTCTGTGTTGTTCCTTGGAAGAAGCAATAGCAATGGAATGCAACGGCCCGATAATGACGATGGAACTTATAAACAATTAACTTCTTATAAATCTGCGCTCTTTATTACCCGACTGCGAAAGGAGGGTTATGTTTTTCGAGTGTATGTATAATAGGTCTTTACCTATGAAATTGGCGTTTTGTATGCAATAAGTGAAAGTACTTATTTTTTCAAACTTTTTTATTTCTGTTATTCGAAGTAATCACCCATGCAATCGACGCATCTTTGCCAACGCATTGGCAGCTTATTGATGCCCTTCTTGTAAAAATCAGCTGGACGGGAGGCAACAAACTCTTCAAAGGCATTTTGTACTGCCTCTCGGGAATTGAATTTATTACCCACTAAAAAGTTGTCTAAATTTTGGAAAAAGTAATAGTCGGTAGGTGCAAGGTCTGGTGAGTATGGCGGATGAGGGAGAGCTTCCAACTCCAGCTCTTGCAGCTTGGAGACTATCTGTTGCGCAGTATGGGGTCGCGCGTTGTCGTGAAGGAGCAGTGGGGACGACCGATTGACCAAAGCTGGTTGCAGATGTGCAAGCTTCTCCATCATTCTGTCCAGTTCTTCACAGTACACATCTGCATTAATGCTTATGCCGTTTTTTAAAAAGCTGTGGTGAATCACACCCGCACTAGACCACCAAACAGTCACCATCACCTTTTTAGGGGTCATTTTTGGTTTAGCGCATTGCTTTGGTGCTGAACCAGGGTCTAACCAACTTGCTGAGCGCTTTCGATGGTCGAACAGAATACATTTTTGGTCGCACGTTACAATTCGTTTCAAAATTCCTTCATTTCTTTGCCTGTAGAGCAGCGCAAGGCAGGTCTCGACGCGTACGTTGCGCTGACGATCGTTAAGTTGATGATGATGTTACGTTAAGGTCGTGGGGCACCCATCTATCAAGCTTTTTTACCTTGCCAATTTGTCGCAAATGGATCAATATTGTTTTGATACTTACATTAAAAGCTGCTGCTAGCTCAGCTGTAGATTGAGTTTCGTCAGCTTCCACAATCGCCTTTAATTCATTATTGTTAACCAAAGTCTCCGGACGACCACGAGCTTCATTTTTCAAGTCAAAATTTCCAGAACGGAACCGGGAAAACCAATAACGGGTTGTGCGTTCGTTTGTACAGTTCTCTGCGTAAACGTTTTTGATGTTACGTGCCGTTTGTGTTGCGTTGGTGCCACGACACGGAACTCATATTCCATAATTACACGAATTTTTAAAGTATCCATTATGACGAAAAATGTTCAAATGTAATGAAAATACAACGCTAATCAAAAAACAAAAGACTGAGTTTGTAAATAGAAAGTCATGGTTTTTGAAAAAAAATTAAATTAGAATACAGAACCATTACAAACTTTTTTTTATTTGAAATGACCAGTACTGAAGAACGGCAATTTCATAGGTAAAGACCTAATATAATTATGTATGTATAACCTACCTATGTATATTTCTTTGGCATGCCCTAGAGCCTAAACGGCTTATCGTATTTTTATGCGAGTGGTGTCAATAGATTCGTCTTAGTCGTGAGATTGACACTGAGTACATCAAAATTAAAAAAAAAGGATTTTTGGCGCCAAAAATAAAAATAAAAATAAAATGTTTTCAAAATACATCGAGTGTGGTATCAAAATAAAGATTTTTTACGGTGATTACGAATATATATTAAACTTATATGCTTTTATTGTTAAATATTGACGCAGTCGGGTTTTTCATTTTTAATAATTTGTACTTGTTATACTATCAAGATGGCCAACCCTACTAATGGAATTACGTCAAAAGTCATTCGATATAGATAACGAGAGAAGATCGTTTCCCTATTATTGTAACCTGACTCCGTGATAGTCACTATCTTCTCCACCAAAAGTAGGTATAATAGAGCATATTTAGTAACCCACAATATTTTATGAAGAAAAAACCCGTTTTACCATTATATAATACTACTAGCTTTTGCACGCAGCTTCGCTCACGCAGACTTTCACACCCTGATTTACCCCCTTAGGGGTGGAGTTTAGTAAAATCCGTTCTTAGCGGATGTCTACACCCTATAAGGAACCTACCAGCCAAATTTCAAGTTTGTAGGTGTTATAGTTTCTGAGATTTCGTGATTAATAAGTGAGTGGTATTTCGCTTTTATATATATAGATTACTAGCTTTTGCACGCAGCTTCGCTCACGCAGACTTTCATCCCCTGATTTACCCCCTTAGGGGTGGAGTTTAGTAAAATCCGTTCTTAGCGGATGTCTACACCCTATAAGAAACCTACCTACCAAATTTCAAGTTTGTAGGTGTTATAGTTTCTGAGATTTCGTGATTAATAAGTGAGTGGTATTTCGCTTTTATATATATAGATTTGTTAATCAATTTGAGGTGGATACTAATATCTGGATGACGTCACATAGTTATGAAAACCTAGATTGAATTACCATCGTCAAGACTGTTTTTTATCGTTTACAAAGTATTCCCTCTGCCTGTTTTTCACAAGTCTAATTGTAATTATTTCAGTAATGAACAGAATATAACTGAGAAATAAATATTAATTAGGATGTGTACTAAAAAGTTGCCTATAAAACGGTCTCAACAGTCCGTAATTATAGTTTTGTATTTACATTCTAATTAAAATACTCTGCTGTCAAATTGGAGTTCTTAATTAAAAGTAATACCTCAGATGCGAAAAAAAACAAAAAAGTTGCTCAGGCAGCCCGTTAACGGTTCATTTAGCATTAGTGCCAACTTTTCAGGATAAACATTAAGAACGAATAATGTTTATCCTGAAGTGTATCCTAAGTGAGAATGAAAATATCTCAGTGGTAAAAATAAGGTGGCTGGTAGAGGTCAGCCATCTTTTTTACCTTAATATAGATTTGATCTATAATGATTGAGATAAATTTGGTCAATTATCACTACATATTATAAAACAAAGTCCTCCGCCGCGTCAGTCTGTCTATCTGTTCGCGATAAACTCAAACTACAAACAAAACTACTTAACGGATTTTTATCCGGTTTTCACTAATAGATAGAGTGATTCTTGAGGAAGGTTTTCGTATATCATTTGTTCAATTTTTGAGTATATCAACTAAAATATGACGATATATGTCTAAGACGGTCGAAAAAATTAAGCCACACATCGTCTCAGCGTAACATACGCTATGTTATATTTTCCATTAAGAACTCGTGCGAAGTCGGAGTGGGTTGCTAGTGTATGTAGGTATTTTTTTTTTTTTAATTATCTAATTAGATTGATTTTGATTATAAAGTACCAACAGGTCACTAATATTTCATTCAATCGGATGATGGAGATTTAAATTAAAGTCCTTTAAAAATACGAACGTTAATCCGAGCATAAATAAGGCTTAAAAATTGTTGACATGACTGTAAAGTTAGTCAAAATTAGAATATGTTATGTTTGTTTTTTAATGAAATGTTTTATGTAGTCGCTTTATTTATTTATTTACTAGGCTCACCAACAATTGTATACATTATTTATAAGTAAAAAAATATGGAGTGGCATAGTGTTACAATTACTTATAGGTAAGCACCACGTGCACAATAAACAACAATATTATCATAATTTTATGCTAAAAATACAATATAAGTATTATCAAAAACAGATGGCACTCAAATAAAGTACCTCTTATAAGGCTTTTAGTATGGTTTTGCGGAATTTGTAAAGCGAGTCAGTGTGTATATCGACCAGGGCGTTGTAACTATTGAGCAGTTTATAGAGTCGTGGGATGGTGGAGTTTGTACCGTGTTATGTATACTTTCTAAACTGTTTGTTTTTGTACAAGTAATATAATGCACAAATAAGTAATGATATACAAAATATACCGTGGGATATCGTGGGAGAGCCATGCTTCGGCATGAATGGGCCGGCGCCACCGGAGTGATACCACGGTCTTACAGAAAACCGGTGTGAAATAGCGCTTGCACTGTGTTTCACCGAGTGAGTGAGGATACCGGAGGCACATACCCCAACCGACCTCCCCCTATCTTCCCCCCTCCCCATCCCCTCAAAGGCCGGCAACGCACTTGTGACGCCTCTGGTGTAGCAGGTGTCCATGGGCGGCGGAAATCGCTTTCCATCAGGCGATACGTCTGCTCGTTTCCCGCCTATTCCATAATAATAAATAATAATAAAAACACTATTATAGCAAAATCTTCATATACATATGAACCAAAGTTAATTTACCCTTACGTGATTTATATATTTATAAGAAATAAATATACCTCATTACCGTAAACAAATGATCCTAACGAAAGTATAATAATATAAAGGATATCGATAATATAGAAACTCAATAAACGTACAATCAGCTATCTAATCTCCAGGAAAACATATCTTAATATAGAATCCAAATACAAAGTGTCAAAGCAAAATACAAAAAGAAACTGAAGATGAAGCAAATGGTAATGGCTTTGGGGTGAGCGCGAAGCATGGAAAATAATGTCTTCGAGGGAAATTACTGCGGAGCTTAGGGGCTGCTCTATCGTACACAGGAAAGGCGCGAGTGTGTGGGCTAAGTGTCTTTTTTTCCAACTTATTTGACGCGCCTTTTCTTCCAGTCATGAGTTCCAAACTGTGGAATGGCAAAAAATATCGCCGAGTGCAAACACGCAAGAAATGTAATCACTTCACGCGTCATCTTGTTTTACAAAAACTTTTGTTTTTTGGCTGTGATTATTTTTGAGTGTTATTAGTAAAACATAATAATGAAGATTAGTAAAAAATAAACTAATTAAACAAATTAAAAAACAGTAAGACATATGTTGTATTTTAACTGACGATTTTTTTAAGTGACAAAAGATAATTTGGTCTAATAGTTAAGGTTTGTTTAGCAGAAGTCTAGAGATACATGCAATGAAGCGGTAAATCTTTTTCCATGATAATAAATATAATTATATATATATCCAAATAAAATTATATTAATTGTATCTATACAAATAAATAAAATTGGAGTGTCTGTTTTTAATATCAAACACACACATAATTATAACAAAATAACATTTTTTTCATTTTTTGTCTGTCTGTCTATCTGTCGGTCTGTCTGTATGTCTGTCTGATTGTTACTTCTAATCTCTTGAACGGCTGGAACGATTTTGACGGGATTTTATCTAATAGATGGTAGCTGTTGATATAAGGAGTAACTTAGGTTACTTTTTTTAAACTAGCTTCGCCCCGCGGCGTTACAAGCGGTACGATAATAACCGCGACATACACCGCAGGGTCAGCTAGTATTGAATAAATAGATGAATAAAAAAATAATATCTTGTCTTGTCATTTTACTCTTAGTTTTCAGAATGGTGAGGGATAGGATATACTCGTATAGGAGTAACCAAATTCAATAAACATGAATTGCTTCGCTACCAGTGCCAGTGCTATGGCTTAGTGCTCATTCTGGGAATATCACAGGGTATGGTAAATTGAATAATTATGGTATATTGCATTTTAACGTATCTATAAAGTTTGGTTTCTATAAGATAACTCGTTGAGAAGTTCCCATGTTAGAAGCAAACCCTGGATTTAGAATATTTTATTCATTTTTTTTTCAATTGTTCTGAACCGTGAAAGATTTAAAAAATTCAGAAAATATTTCTACGAACTATCTTTATAGCCCAACGCTATTGACTGATTAAAGAGAATTAGCTCGTTTCATGTTATATAATTATGTCTATTATGGGGTATTAGCGCGCCCACAATTGAATTTAACTAGATAGCTTTGAATTGAATTGCGTGACGTTTTAACCAGGTTACAATTAAACTATCATGAGGGCTTAAATTATCCTAATACATGATTGATAGTATGTAAAATAATTGAAATCTCTATCATAGTAAAACACAAAACTAAAATATAAATGTCATCACATACCATTAATAGCCTTTAAGCCACGCCGCTTTCTTTCGTTGTGGGTTCATACCCCACATGAGAGAACACTAATCCAACAACGACATCGTCGCAGTGGTCGTCAAGAAAGTAGCCACGCTGTTTTCAGCGCAAATGGCCGTCTCGGCTGGGACGGTACTATCCTCGCACAGAAGATCAACCTAAAATGACAGCATTCAAGCCGTCGTGTTTCATTGGTGTGTGCGTGACTGGAGGCTCAATTATGCAGAAGCATCACTAGGCCGCCATGATGTGGGTTACCACGCTGCATTGTCTGCATTCGCTAAGAGTATGGTCACCACCTCCATTGGATTCTGCTTATGCTTTCCATCAGGCAGAGTAGAGTTACTTTGGCAGGCCCATACATAAAATAATTACAAATTTTAACAAAAAAAAAACGATTTCAATCTGGACCAAATTTAAATGGGACCATTCGGTAAGCATCGGCTTTCAAATAAAAAAAAATCATCAATATCTGTTCAACCAGTCGCAAGGTATGAGGTAACAAACAGAAAAAAAACAGTCGAATTGAGAACCTCCTCCTTTTTTCGAAGTCGGTTAAAAAAGAGTTGTGGTTGTGAGGGACTGTTCTGTAATTTACAATGGTCTGGACCGTGAGCAATAAAATAGTTAAGTTATAAAAATCTTTTCAAATTTACGACTGTGAAATATACTTAATAAATCTTTTCTTTTATTAACTTTAAAAAAATGTTTACCATTCGCACGGACCAGCAGGGTCAACATTCTAAAGGTTATAAGGGTATAGTTTTCAAAGAATAAATGAAACATTACATAAAATATTGAAGCTTTTATTTACAAAATTACCAACATATAATATCACTTTGGGAATTTGCAGGTTTACTTGCATAACGCCATAAATATACATACCTATTTATTACTATTCAATAAAAACAATATTGATTACAATTCCTCAATTGTTTACTTACATTTACAGTACAGTAGGTGAAAAATGTTACGACAAAAAGTTGATGTAATGATTATTGGAAGTACAATAACTGTAATACCTATATACTATTAATATCAAAACAATGTTATAAAAACGTGGTTTCAGTACATTTGTAATCAAAATGGCGCCCACCATAGGGTAAAAGCTAACTTCATAAATGCCATTTGACTTTTGAATAACTATTGGTTACTTTAAATTAAGTAAGGTACAGAGTAGCGTCGAATTTTTTTCGTACATACGAGTTAAAGTTTTTTTTTTTTAATAAATAACATTAGAGTATAACGTATCTACGTTTTTTTGTACCAAAGTTAGAATGTGGCACGATTGTTTCAAATGGTTTATGAAAAAATACGAGTATTACTTATAAACTTAAAAAAAAAGTGAATATAATAAAAAGGTGGGCGCGTAGCAGGAAGAAAAATATTTTTTGTTTATTCATATTGTAAGGTTATGATGGTTATCATGTAAAGAAGCATACACATTCTGCAGTAGTTAGTTTATAATTATGCAATTATTACTATGCTCTGGAAATTTGATAAACAATTTTATATTTTCAAACCTATATTCTGAAATAGAAAGATATTGAAATAAATATAGTGCACTTATAAAACCAGTTCAATGGAGTTTATTATTTTTTTTCCAAATAAAAACGTTACCTATGTGATTTTATCCTGGGTACATAAAACTGTTTTATAAGTGCATCAGTACTAATTAAAATATTAATAAAACTTTAAAGTTACGTAAAGAATATTCAAAAAGCCCGTCTGTAATTCGTACACGGTATGCGTTTTGACGCAAGAACCTTAACAATATCTAATATTTACAGGCAAACTTCTATTTTGTTACAGATCCCATTTAAAATTTCGTTGAGAAAACGTTTTAATACCGGTACAGAAAGGCCTTTTAAAATATGTTTTTATAAATTTCACAATTATAAGTTGTTTAAAGAAACTGAAGTCATTTTATTTGGCCTTCTTCTATAACTACAAAGCGTAATTTATATTTATTGTCACAGGTGTGAGAAGTAAAATGACAAAAAATAATAATAATCAGAAGTATAAAAATGCTTTTATCGTTATACGGTATTTAATATTCGACTTATATATTGTTTATTTACAAAATTTTTATGTTACAATTTTTTAATACATAATAACAATAATGCCTTTTTGTATATCTACACAAACACGACATAGATATGTTTCAGACTTTCTAAAATAAAATCAATTGCGAATATGGGCAACGAATAGTTAAACTAAGAAAGTAACAAAAAAGTTGATTATTTAAAGCCATTTATTTCTTAAATAACTAAATTATTTTGCAGAATTGATAGTTATTTTAAAAATATGATTATGTAGTGATCGTAACATGAAAAAGTAGTAGCAACTTTTAAAGTGCTTTATACAAAAACTGTCGACATACTGATGTCCTATCAAGAAATTCCTGTTGATCAAACATTACTTTTAATATTTGAGGGACTCTTTCGCTAGATTATTTTGATAAGAACACAACTAAACCAAATATAAAACAAACAACACGTTTGCCTTGTTATTTTACTCATTTAAAATAAGTTTTCTTATGTCAATAAATTTGCTTTTTTTTTCTAAAAGGACATAGGGTTCCCCCATTATTTCACCTTTGTGTACCTTTCATAACGAAACTCTTTATTTCATGATCATCGGCTAATTTATTAAACAATAACGTAACAAACAATCAACCTACGTACCTTCACCATGCTGGCATCATTATTTATGATTAAGATATTTAGTTACACCAGGTAATGTTATGTAATATACACACTTAATTTCCGCGCTTTTCTCAGAGCAATTTCTCGCCGTTCGCTACAGCTGTGTACTGACTTACAATATAACGAATATAGTGTATTGCAATTCCTGACACGTTCTAAATGCAAGCTGTCAGTAACTTATGAATGTTACATGACAGTTCAACCGCGAATCCGGGCTGGAAATAATCTTGAAATAAGCCACTTCCCTATTTTACACTATTTTAACTGTATATTGCGGTGTCTTTGTATAACTATTAAACAGTAAATTTAGTGTATTTATGATATTAGAGATAAAACAACCAGTACAAGCTGTTAAAAACTATTTCTTTGGAATATGTTTCGATTTGGGTATATTTATCGATCGATGAATGAAACCCGCAACATAATTAAAGCAAACACAGCCTTAATTTCTGGAATAACACATGGGCTCAGACAAACCCTGTGTACCAACTAATATAAAATACTGCGTTTCACATACAGCATTACACACTAGCATTTTGAATTAAATATGTAATGTTGTATTTTATAGTTCTTTACAAGAATAGAATCTATGATTGATTTGCTATGGAAGACGAAAAAATAACCAGCAATATTATACAAATTGAAATAATTGATGGTTTCTGTCCACGTATAAAATTGTTTAATTTAAAAATCTATTTACAATAAGTTCTAACTACTTCTATGAAATTGTTTTTGACCCTCAACGTATTTTAAAAATGAAGTCCAAGAAACAAATTTTCGGTTTTTTTTTTCACCGGAGACAAAAATAACTTTATTGCATATATAGGTATATATAGCGTGATATAATATTTAGGCATATAACGCATTGATCTTATATTGAATATAAAATAATACATTTATATTTATGTATGTAAATAGCACATAAAAACAAATATAATAATAAAAGTATGTTTTAGCAAAAAAAAAATTAATATCTTCAATCTATTATACACCGTACTAAGGCATTTTTATTTTTTTTATTTTATGGAATAGAAGGCAAACGAGCAGACGTATCGCCTGATGGTAAGCGGTCACCGCCGCCCATGGACACCCGCAACACCAGAGGCGTAACTAGTGCGTTGCTGGGCTTTGGGGGATGGGAAGGGAGATAGGGGGAGAGGTATCCGGTATCCTCACTCACTCGGTGAAACACAGCGCAAGTGCTGTTTCACACCGGTTTTCTGTGAGGCCGTGGTATCACTCCGGTCGAGCCGGCCTATTCATGCCGAAGCGTGGCTCTCCCACGCATCGTTTACTTTACGCAAAGCTATTTAAAATGCAGTGAAAATATGATTAAAAACATCTATAGTAGGTACTCTCAGTAGATAGAGAGACACGTATATGATAGAAAAGAAAGAAGGTAGTTAACAATCTACAAAAGTAAATGTTGATACTTAATTCATTATTACAGTGTTTAGATGCCGCGAAAGTCTAATTTATGAACCAACAATTATTTTAAAAGGTAGTATATCCACTCTAATTTCAGCTCGAACGAGCCGACTCTACCGGGGCGGTACCACACTCGCACAAAAGATCAAAATAAAATGACACACGACAGCATGCGTGCGACAACGTGATTACGTGATTTTACCTGTCCTTTTAAAAATAAGTCTGATCAATTAATAATTATATTGTTTGTCTATTTCAAAGCAGATAAGGTTTTGTTACCAAAGAACACATAATACATGAAAATAATTAATCGTATTAAAGGTAGAGTAGTTTGTGTATCTGTAACAGCAGTTGCAATGCCAATAAAAAATGTTATTAGCTATTACAGATTTAAATTAAATGATGCGTACCTTGAATAGACAAGAAGATACGTCTGCTTTGACAATCATATTAATGTCGATAAGTTAAATAGCTTTTAGACAAATAACATTTACAATTATATGATTATCAGCCACATTATACTACCCCACATGCCGTGGGCTACTTACATACTTCCGAATGCTGAAATCAAGTGCATTTGGAGAACTAAAACACAGCTTCGACGCAGCAAACCAAAAAGAGAAAAAACAAGGAAGACACACGTAAACAATTTTTGTTGCAACATGACACTTAAAGTAAAATATATGTATTAAAATTTAACATATAAATAGCATACATGTATATTCAACTGCATGCAGTAAATAAATTGAATTTGTTACTAAGAGTATTTTTTTGGCAATTGACATCTTATTTTTTCTAAATGAAGTATTGATTTTTGAGGGATTTAGTAAATTATTTTCTGCGATCTTTGCTTATCAATGCTCGAACTCTTTTTAAGTTTGTAATTGTAATGTCATCGTTTGGTTGAAGTTGTAGCGCCCGTCGGTACGAGGCCGCTGCTGCAGCGTACTTGCCGTTTAGGTGAAGAATAGCACCAAAATTAGAATGGTACTCGGCATCCTGCAATCAAAATAACAAATATTAACAAATTCTTAAAAATTAAAATTTAAAAATTTAAAGGTCATTAGTTAGATTTATACTAACTAAGATTCCATCTCATTTTGTAAACACCTAAATCAGTCGTACAGCACATAGTAATAATATGTAGTTTTCACTATACCAAATCTCTAAAGCATTATATTAATGCGTTCAACTTCAAACGTAATAAGAGATGCAAAGGTCGTAACAGAAGCTTCAAATAAAATATCAAGTGGATGAGCCTTGATCTGGCAAGTCCTTAGTAGGTAGTTTAAACAAGCCGCAACTGCTCACTACTCTATTGAACCCTATCCCTTTGTTCAGCGATACGTTCAAATTTAGTCAATAGTGGATATAGCAGAGATTGCTCTGAGGAGCGGTTTACATGGGCAATTACACATAGGCGAAAGTTTTTTATGTATATAATTACACATATGTAGGTAATTTAAGTAATAATCACAAATTTTAACAAAAAAATAACCGACTTCAATCTGGACCAAATTTAAATGGGACCACACGGGAAGCACCAGCTTTGAAATAAAAAAGAATCATCGAAACCGGTTAGCGTGATATTGAGTTATTCATCAATTTGTCGCGCACATACTTGATGCAAATTGAAGACTTATATGGTTTTCTCATGGATGACATGACAGAACTTGACCAAATTGAAATGGGACCACATGAGAAGCTCTAGCTTTCAAATAAAAAAAGAATAATCAAAATCTGTTCACCCAGTCGAAAGTAATGAGGTAACAAACATTAAAAAAAAACAGAGGACTTGAGAACCTCCTCCTTTTTTGAAGTCGGTTAAAAAAAATACAGTCGAATTGAGAACCTCCTCCTTTTTTGAAGTCGGTTAAAAATATGTCCACACACCCAAGTGCTAACAGGCTTTTATTTTTAGCTGGTTCATAATTACCCTAAATACATATTTAACTCTACTGTATGCTTTAACTGTAGCATGTGTGTAAATAAAGGACTTGTCCTTGTTACAAGTCTCAGGTGATTTGACGTCCTAAATAAACAAAGTTTGTTCTACTTTGAACATTGAAATGAACATTCATTTTAATAAGTACTGTTAAAATAAAGACAATTTATACAGCGACTTTTATACAACCCATTCGGTTGGAAAGGAAACCTTCATTATAATGAACTCTTGTTATGTCTGTCAGTGGTATATTTGGCAGTATTCAACAAACCAGTTGAAATATTATAATCTATATTTTGAGGAAAGATTAAATTATTATTTTTGTTTACCTAGGCATATCATGGCACACATATATTTATAGATTACTAGCGGCCGCACGCGACTTCGTACGCGTGTAGTTAGTTATTTGCACATATTTTTTAAATAAAATATCCCTTCTTATAATAGTAAGTAGTTGTTTTCAATAATTTTATACTTTGGTAAATATCATTTAAAATCCTTCTGCCGTAATTACTTTAACTTCACTGGGGTTGATTTCTAAAGATACATTATTAGTACACTGGAGGTGTACCATCTATAGAGCATACAATTTAAATTTCAAGTCACTTACTTCAGAAACATTGTACTTTAATACAAACTTGCAACCCCTGTTTTACCCCCTTAGGGGTGGAGTTTCGAAAAATCCCTTCTTAGCGGATATCTACACCCTATAAGGAACCTACCTGCCAAATTTCAAGTTTGTAGTTGTTATAGTTTCTGAGATTTCATGATTAATCAGTGAGTGGTATTTCGTTTTTATATATACTGATTATATTTGTATTAAATTTTTATTTTAGAAACAACTGCTGCACGAGAATTATATTCTATGTCAAGGGGGACTTTATAAACATTAATGAAACATATACACTCATGCAGAGAACAATTTGTTTATTACACAAAGTTTACACAAAGTGATGTCCTATATATCGAACCCACAATACTCAGCACAATAGGATAAGCAGGTAGCTGACCGCTTTAATCTCTATGCCAAAGGGGTGGTCTTATTACAATATACATTGCTCACAGATGCTTAGTTAATTGGCAGAGTCCGTTGCGGTTTCGCCAGACAGTAAATATCCACATCCCTCTAATTGCAGTGAGAACGATGAACAGAACGAGTAATCGTCCGTCAGGTTGAGATAGTAAACACACGACTAATTTATTAAGTTACGGTTTACTTACATCAGGATTCAACTGCACAGCACGAGCATACCATCGTTCTGAAGAACGACAACGTCGTGCATCTCGAAGAGCCCGTGCTGCCGAGGCTGCGCGGACCCCGTCACTGGGTGAAAGCTGAGCCGCAGTAACTAGTTGTTCTGCTGATTCTCGAAGCCTGCGTTGCGATCTTAGGAACATACCTATGCCAAAAGATGTATGATAATTTAAATCACCCAATTAAACAGTATAGGTACATATAAGTAATATCAGTATCAATGCCATCGTCTTTTTTGATAATTTATTGTTAAAATATTAGTAAACTGCTGTTCCACTGTTTGTATATTACCGAAAAGAAATGAAAAAGAATGAAAGTAAATTAAGACTTATCGTTATCGTGTGGTAAAAAACCGTTTACCAGTTGTTTTTAAAATTTCACAACTTTTATTCGTATTATACGTGGGCCTGAAGACAAACCCTGAACTAAAAGAGCCTAGCTATTGCTGACACTTCTCTATTTAAGTAATCTATTTCTTTCATTACGAATTTCTCATTTTATGTCTATGGCTCTAATAAGCGGATAAACAAATTATATTGTAATAGGTTTTTACCTATGAAATTGCCGTTTTGTATGCAATAAGTGAAAGTACTTATTTTTTCAAACTTTTTTATTTCTGTTATTCGAAGTAATTACCCATGCAATCGACGCATCTTTGCCAACGCATTGGCAGTTTATTGATGCCCTTCTTGTAAAAATCAGCTGGACGGGAGGCGACAAACTCTTCAAAGGCATTTTGTACTGCCCCTCGGGAATTTAATATTTTACCCACTAAAAAGTTGTCTAAATTTTGGAAAAAGTAATAGTCGGTAGGTGCAAGGTCTGGTGCGTATGGCGGATGAGGAAGAGCTTCCAACCCCAGCTCTTGCCGCTTGGAGACTGTCTGTTGCGCAGTATGGGGTCGCGCGTTGTCGTGAAGAAGCAGTGGGGACGACCGATTGACCAAAGCTGGTTGCAGATGTGCAAGCTTCTCCATCATTCTCTCCAGTTCTTCACAGTACACATCTGCATTAATGCTCCTGCCGTTTTGTAAAAAGCTGTGGTGAATCACACCCACACTAGACCACCAAACAGTGACTATCACCTTTTTAGGGGTCATTTTTGGTTTAGGGCATTGCATTGGTGCTGAACCAGGGTCTAACCAACTTGCTGAGCGCTTTCGATTGTTGAACAGAATCCATTTTTCGTCGCACGTAACAATTCGTTTCAAAATTCCTTCATTTCTTTGCCTGTTGTGCTCAAAGGCAAAGAAATGAAGGAATTTTGGGCAAGGCAGGTCTCGACGCGTACGTTGCGCTGGCGATCGTTAAGGTCGTGGGGCACCCATCTATCAAGCTTTTTTACCTTGCCAATTTGTCGCAAATGGATCAATATTGTTTTGATACTTACATTAAAAGCTGCTGTTAGCTCAGCTGTAGATTGAGTTTCGTCAGCTTCCACAATCGCCTTCAATTCATTATTGTTAACCAAAGTCTCCGGACGACCACGAGCTTCATTTTTCAAGTCAAAATTTCCAGAACGGAACCGGGAAAACCAATAACGGGTTGTGCGTTCGTTTGTACAGTTCTCTCCGTAAACGTTTTTGATGTTACGTGCCGTTTGTGTCGCGTTGGTGCCACGACGGAACTCATATTCCATAATTACACGAATTTTTAAAGTATCCATTATGACGAAAAATGTTCAAATGTAATGAAAATACAACGCTAATCAAAAAACAAAAGACTGAGTTTGTAGATAGAATGTCATGGTTTTAAAACAAAATTAATTTGAATTTAGAATACAGAGCCAATACAAACTTTTTTTTATTTGAAATGACCAGTACTGAAGAAAGGCAATTTCATAGGTAAAGACCTGATATTAACTGTAGGCAATAGGCAACTTCCATGAGTTTCAGTTCCATACACATAAATGCTGAGTTCCCGCAGTATACTGGTTATATGTTTACACCCATACATTACAAGGTAGTAGAGCCACGCTGATTTCAGCACGAACGGGCCGGCTCGACCGGGGCGGTACTACCCTCGCACAGAAAATCAACGTAAAATGACAACAGCAGTGCTGTCGTGTTTCGTTGGTGAGTGCGAGACCGGAGGCCCAATTAGTCTAGTCAACAAGTTCCATACTTGTTGACTAGACTAAAAAATGCAGCAGCATCACTAGGCCGCCATAGTGTGGGTCGCCATACTGCATTGTCTGCATTCGCAATGAGTATGGTGACCACCACTCTTGGATTCTGCTTATGTTTTCCATCAGGCAGAGTAGTCATTTTGGCGGGCCAAACATAAAAAAAAAAAAAAAAACATACAGACAGAAATATGTACAATCTGTTGTAGAATTTCAATCTACAATGCTGTATCTCTAACTATTGAATATTTAACAATATTCACTACATAATCTATCAAATTAAATTGCAAATAACTTTACATAGAAAAATAATTTAAAAAATATTCCTGCTGAAAATAAAGGTTTGGGATTTTTTCTGCATATTTTGTATTATCGTTTTTTTAATTTGGAAAGCTATCTTGTTCATAAAGCATCGACTTATGTCTATTAGTATACTGCTTTGCCTTAGTCAAAACGAAGTAAATAATAATGACAGCGGAAAAAATACTAAGAAACTTCTGAAGTTCAAAATACAGTTTCAACGTCGATATAACGAAGAAGTTGTATCGGATTGACGTCTATCTTCGTAGTATTAACTTTTTTACTTTTCTCTTTTAGCTATTACTTTTATTCAACTTGACACGTCTCATGCAAGGTTGTCTGATTGCAAACTAGACAGGGCTTGTACTATGATAAACAAATGATGTAGACTGGTTACTGTGTTAGATTATACGGTTTATCTACACTGTTTTAAATACAACGATTCGATTTTTAAGTTATTTTAATTTTTCACTCTTTAAACCTTCCCGACAATGTATACCCGGGCTACGACAAATATTTTAAAACCAAAATCAGCTAAATCGGCCCAACCGTTCTCGAGTTTTAGCGAGACAAATGAACATTAATTGATTTTTATATATAAGATAATAACTCTTACTACTCGCATACACCTTAGATTTTTCTAGATGCTGTACAAAAGTACACGAAAATAATTTAAATAAATACCTTACACATTCAAGCCTACCTAGGATCTACTAGTATTTTATTATCGTAAAAAAGTTGTGTTTAAGAATAAGGTATACCTAAATTTGTCTCTACATTCAACAAGCATCCAAGACTAATAATCCTTTTCGTCTATTTATTGTTTCTGTAAAAAAAGAACTGTCTTCTTGAAGTAGTGAAAGAAAAATAAAACATAGAACAATATCACAAAATACAAGACGAAATAATTTTATTGTGTCATTACTGAAGGAGGCTCTAACTTTATAGTTAGATCGTTCGAGTGGGTTGATGTGCCATCCACATAATCCTAAATTAGGCAGAGCCTGTGCTATGGTAACTATCATCAATCATCAACAACCCTTAAACGTCCCACTGCTGGGCTCGGGTCTCCTCTCAGGAGAGGGTTAAGGCCATACGTCCCCACCCTGGCCGAGTGCGGGTTGGGGACTGGCAAGACAATGTTGTGGCTACGTAATCTTGCCGTTGTATGTTTTTAAGCCGCCCAAAGGCCTCAAACTTAGCTTCACGACTGTCATCCTATGATAACAACCGGGACCGAGTGCCTAACGTGATTTCCGAATCACGGAGACGCTTATGGTAACATGCCATTAGCGGTCACCCATCCAGGTACTGACCGCGCCGTCGTTACTTACCCTCGGTGATAGTTTCTTATCACCGAGCGCAACTGGGCTATGAGCGCCTCTCTTGGTAATGGTAACTAGACTCCTGATAAACATACATGTAATATTATATTTAAATACATACATATCGTAGATAAATTAAATCTAGACACAAAACAAAAAATGTGCTCATAATACAATATTTCTTCTGGGTAATAATCCAATCCACGACTTACAACTTAGTCAGGTCATTAACCTCTTGAATAACGAGAAGTCATACTTTATTTACTTTGTAAATAAATATAATTCTAGCGATCATAATTAAATGAAGGGTTTGATGAAAGTGAAAGTGATGCGAGCTCTAAGTCAGGGTCGTGTAAAATAGTGTTCTATCACATCTACTTATCCCGAACGGTATTGGAAAATTCCAGCTACTTGAATCGAATTTAAAATAATAAAAAAACACATCTTACCAAACTGATCCCTAATTATTGGATCATTAGGTGCTATTGTCAGAGCTTTTTTGAACCACATTTCTGCCTCCATACTTCTACTAGCCTGTAACAACATTTCAAATTAAAAACATTTGCTTAAAGCTAAAACTTAGACTTAAATTCAAAGACAAACGGTAAGCATAGTATATTTATGTAGCACAAGTGTATTATATAGTTAAATATTCATCACTGACAACACTTTGGTAACAAGGAGACTGTTGTGAAGAAAGGAAATGCATAATATCGTTAAGAATTGCAAGGAAAACCCAGATCCGCGAAACTACTTTCATATACTAGATGGCGGTAGTAGGTCTGCTTACTCACGTTAACATCGAACTCAATCAAAGCAATTATTTGTGCACTATCCTTAGTAAGTACTACTTAGTTTAATAAACCCTTTAATTACAGAAACAGGCATAAGGATTGCGATTTTTTATTATTTTCTGTACAACACAGATATAGTGTATTTTGGTTTTACTTTAAGACGTGTGGCGAAGTTGAAGCGGTTTATGCAAAATTTATACTAATATTATAAACTCGAAAGTACCTTTGTCTGTCTGTCACGCAGACCGTTCACGGTTAAAACACTCGCTGCACCAATTTCAATAAAAATGTCATGGAGATACTTTAATTCTTGAGAAACATAGAACATTACCATAGTACTCTTTACCGCGATAACCAACATACACGAGAAGCAAAGCAAGAAATATTTAAATTATTATAAACAAATATAAATAAAACATGTGGTTTTTATGTAGCATGGTGTCTGCAGAATGGTTTTGTGCGTTTAACAACTACAGTAGGTAATCGAGATTTAACGATACCAAAATATCACACCCGAGGGATCATATTATATTGCTTTATTCAGCGACGCTGCGGGTAATAGATAGTGCAATCGATATACGAGTATATTCTGTATGAATATTATATACCTATATGAATGTATACTATACATTCATATAGCTATGCTATGGTCTAGCTGACCCACACAACTTCGTCCTTGTCTCTTTTCAATCATGCTTGGCTCATATTGGTCGAAGCGTAATCCTAATAATCCTATCTTAGGCACGCCAACAAAATTTTAAAAAGTGATTAATTTAAAAAGTTTTTTTTTAAAACAAGTTTTTATTTAGTACTTGTTAATAAAAAAAAAACTTTACGCCCTGTCATTTGATACCCATATTGGGTGGGTTGTTCAGAAATGAGTATGCCGCCATTGTGTTGTTGCGGCCATTTTGGATTAATAATAATACTTATTATATAATTGCATTGTCATCAGAACTAAAGGTATATTTCAAATTTCAGCTTACGGAAATCGGGAAGTGGATCAAATTTAACTTGCAAGATTTGATTACAGACAAACATCGAGACTTGACGAGATAAAAGCTTGTAAAAACAAAATTAAAGTTGATAATTCGTGGTTAGATAGTTTCGGAGTTCATTGTGAGCAACTGTACTACATTTTATAAAAAATACATAAAATTAATTAGTACTGCTTCCCGCCAATATGAAAAAATAACTTGTTTTCCTCTGTCATATTGAAACAATGTAGGTACGTAAACTACTTAGTGCACATTATTTATTGCTTTATTAAATATTTATGGACTTGGTGGTAGTAGACAGCTAGTGTCCGTCCTCGTTCTGTGGTGCTCTAGGCAATTATAATATTAAAGCTTTTGTAAAACAAACTGTCTATTACTTTGATCATTTAGCTCTATATCAAGAAACATTTAACACTGGCATAGTCAACTATTACTGAAAGATTTTCCATCGTTGTTGTGTTAATTATTTATGAATAGCAGTCTGAACATGACAGAATGGCCAAGACTTGAAAACACTTAAAGGAAATACAAAAACATGCATTATTTCGATAGTCAAATCCATTTTAATGCATGACAGAAGCTATTGCCGCCAATTTCGTATTATTTGGTTTCACTAAAACCAAATAATACGAAATCATTAGCTAGCCATACACGCACAGATCTGCCCGTCGGATCTGCCCGACAGGCAGATCCGTGATTTAGCTAGCCATACACGCACTGATCTGCTCGTCGGATCTGCCCAAAGTCTACAGATTCCCAATGAGTTCCTAATTTAAATTTATTTTTAGAATCTGCTTTTCTTACCGACCTAGTCTAAAAAAATTCGCTGTGACCTACGCAAAGATACAGATAATGGTTGAAAACATTAAGATTTTATGGTACATGTAAACTTTTGAACTTCAATTAGGCTATTTTTTTACCAATGCAATGATTTATTGGGTGATAATTTGTCTAATTATAAATAGTTGCCCATTTTAATTCTAATAGGTATATTAAAAGCCGAAACAAAAACCAAGAATTAACTTACATTTCTAGCAAGTATTTGGGCTAGTGTAACGTGCGTCCCAGCGTGATGTGGAGATGATGCCAATGCCGATAACAAACTGTTCTCAGCTAAGGGCCACTGTTGCAGCTGAACATAAACTTCCCCCACCATCGATAAGACGCTCTGTGAAAAGAAACAATGTTGTTCAATCATATCAATTACCCGTATAGGAAGGCTTGGGCTTTTGAACGTGTATAACATTTTGTACTATCCGTAGTTTTCAATATGTGGATTCAGTAGTACCTATATGTAGATAGTATCTTACCAAAAAAAAACCCGAAAGTCGACGCTTCGACTAGAAGGGTGGCACTATTATTTTAGAGTGCGTAATTTAAAACTTCTGGATTAGAGTCAGTAGGTACCAGAAGTGTGGAAGTAGTAAGTGGTTAACATAGAACTATATTTTCTGCTAGTTAAAATGCGACGTGCCTTAATGTTAGAAGATTCTCTTACATGTCGCGTCCAGCCAACAGTAGGTGTGTTCGTATCAGGTAGAATTTGTAGCGCTTCTTTGTATGCTGAAAGGGCTTTGTGCCAATGACCCCGTTGTGAATGTAGCGCTGCAAGCTGTACGAGGGCTGACACTCTTGCAGCGTCATGTTCTCTCCGATCACGGACCCGGACACCTTCGGCACGAGAACCGGCTCGAAGTGCACTGGCGGCTTCAGCGAGCCGTCCGTCAGCCATTAAAGATGTTCCCAGATTAACGAAAGCCACTAAAAAAAATTTTGAATTAATATCACACAGAGATGTAACTTAGAGTAAAATTAAATTTCTTAACCAAGCTCAGTATATCTTAATATCTATAAATATTTAATCGGTACACCTTACTACGATTGAAACTGAATATTGAACTAAACTCTCTCCACCTTCGGTTGATAAATAATACAAAACTGTTAATATTGTTGTATATTTGAGTTTAGTTTAGAAGTTCACAATAGCTAACGATCACCTTGAAGACCACCTTGATTCCAAGTTATTCGAAATATTTTAAATATTATTATGTATTTTGATTTGGCTGGTATTTACAAGTTTCATTGTTATACTATTTTTCTTAAAGCTATTTTTGTATTAAATTGAACAATGAAAATGAAACCTTTAATATTTGAAACAATAAGTAAAATTAGAAGAGAATAAGGAGAGGGTCGACTCTCCACAAAATAATTTGATTGGACAATCAAATTATTAGTAAGAGCCATGAAGAAATACCAAGGAGGCTTTGTTTTTAATAATTAAATTTATCTCAAGTACTCACGAGCCATTGAAGGTCTAAAGTAAATTGCTCTCTCGAAACTTTTGATAGCATCGCTGTACCGTCTCTGGTTTTGTAGCAATATTCCCCTGAAACAAAGGTATAGAAAATACGTTTTGTCATAAAATTATAACTTCCAATTAGTTAACAAATTTGAATATTATAGGTCAAAGTCTATTTCATTGAAAAGTATCTAAGAATAGACATTAGGTCTTTCAATGAATTGGCAGCGTAAATCTCCCGGGATTTTAGGGACTTATTTTTCAGTAATCACTGGATTTTTTCTTTTAAAATTACTTTGATTTCGTGTTTATATATTTTTATTCTATAAGATATCCCTTTTAACAAAATGGCAGAATCATATAATCGATAGTAAACCGTAAGTCTAGCCGTCGTAAAATATGTGTTTAAATGTTTTTAAATATGTAAATATATGAGTATTTATGACGTATGTAGTGTATATAAGTTTTGTATGCGATAAACTGTTTATATTATCATTTTTTACTTAATATGTAAATGATGTGCGCCTACCATACCGTATACAACTTCTACACCGCCCTAAGGTTGACAGGTCTAGATACGCGGTAGCGTGTCAAGCCAAGTTCAAGCAAAGGAACTGGATAGCCAGCGCCGAGTGTAATATTACACGAACCACTTGGTGCCACTTTTGACCATTCTATAACTCAAAACCTGTTTATCGTATACACATAAAACTACGTGTGTTTAATTATATCCATAAGGACATCTAGAAGCCCAAATTTCATGAAGCTAGCTCAAAATATGAAGGTCAAATAGTCGTAAATTTTAGCACTGACTGACATATATATAGTATCTAAACCTAACCTACTTCCACATGACCTAGAAGGATGAAATTTGGAATCCAGCTCGATAATTGTGTGTAAGCGTAGGAAAAAATTAAAAAAAAAATTAAAAAAATAGGGGGGGTCCCCATACATTTTTTTTTATTCTAGCTTTTCAACCGTCGCTACAAGCAGATATTTGAAACTATCCCAATATATGTATTATTAAATCTCAATACCTGCCTAGCTTTCTTTACAAAAAGTAATGATATCCCACCAAAAACATAAATGTAAAAAAGGAGAGCCAAGTTCAATACAAAAATTATGCTTGGCTGTGGGCTTCGTCGCAAAAAGAATGGAGATCTAAATGAGTGCCAAGTTCTATGCAAAATCCAAATATTTATTTATAGGAACAAAATAAAATTATGAACAAGTATTAAACTCTATTTCTTTGCTTTATTTGATACCTATAACAATTGCTATTATTTAAAAATGTGAGATCTTAAAGAAGGTTAGATTTGACTTGGCCAGTTTTCATCAGAATTAAATATATATATATATTGAATAGCTTTATAAAATGACTGGCCAAGTCAAATCTAACCTTCTTTAAGATCTCACATTTTTAAATAGACATAATTTTTGTATTGAACTTAGCTCTCCTTTTTTACATTTATGTTTTTGGTGGGTAGGGAATAGGGATTAACCAGGGCGGGGACAGTGCTAAGACTTTGACATTTGTAAAATTGATGACTTGCCATCTAGCGAATGGCCCCGTACTAAAATAGTTACCAGTTAATTTGAAATGTCAAAAGATGGCGTTTTATAGTGACATCGCAATATAATTTGAATATTAATAAAATACAAAACATTAAATACAATATAAAAATAAAAAGTTCATTTATTTACGTACTTTTAAAAAATTGAGACTAAATTATAGTAAAAAGTTAGTGCCACTTCCAGATCCTGGTAATAAATCGATAAAGTGAAAGCTGTCAGGCGTTACATATTTTTATTAATATGGCGGCTATATTGTATCTTGCGTACAGGCATATTTGCAGTTTCCGTTTCATATTTTCATATTTCGTTGAAATTATTTTAAGCTAGTGCGTCGAGTTGAGCCCTGAGCTTCTCCGCCTGGCTATTGAGTGTTTACTTCAAAATACTTGGATTTTGTTGTGCGATATAGACTTGAAGAACTGTGTGATAGAGACACTTTTATTAAGATTAGTTATTTTATAGTGATAATTGTTGTAAAATGTCTGGCAAAATAATATAGGATGGAGATGATGAAACTAAAAATGCTGCGAAAACTATAAAAAACAAATATAGGATTAAAAAGTGATTATTAATGAATTGTTTTTTTTTATTTCATGCCCTTATATTTTAAATAAATGTTTTTCAAAATGTAATCAGGACTTATTTCTTTCTTTCTATTTTTTTAGCAGACTTCTAACAAGTTACACAAAAATAGGACGGAACAAAATAGTTTAGGTTACGTTTTGTAAAACATCTAACTGAACATGATATATAATTGGCTAAAGCTAAGGATAAGTATACAATTAGTTCCCGAGCCAATGTTCAGATGGAGCCTAGAATGACAGCTTGTCAAATGGGTTTGCATATTTAACCTGCAAGAGGGCTCTCTTTACCCGTTTATTACTTTACTCTTTGGGATTTACCCTGGGCATTTATTTCACCGATGTTGAAAGATTAAAATAAATAAGCTATTTAAATTACGTACTTATTACGATTTCCAAAATATAATTTCTGCATAAGGTAATTCGCTAATATGCTTCGTTCCTGCCTTCCTATCCTCTAATCAGACACTACCTTCTATGATACTAATTGTTTATAAATCACTATTTAAGCTTTGCCTAAAATTAATTCAAATGCCAAATCTAATAACTGTATATTGTAAAGCATTAACTGTCAGACAGTCTGAAAGACTTTTAACTTACAAAATTAGTAACTAAAGCTGAAGGAGACTTATTATTACTTTCATGCATAGTAATCTATAGATAGATATAATATTAGATTTTATTATTATTCCGATTCAAACCTCCGACAGCTTGGCCGATTTTTATATATTTTTTTGTGTATATCCAGTAGGTCATAAACAATTTTTGTAACCCTAAGTGATAAGGATGACCCACCACATTTTTTTATGGACGTTTTTTAATTTAGTTTTCTTGATTTGGCATATATTTTTCACCCTTCTACAACCAACCCCTTTCTTTTTTTTTGTGCGGAATTACCTCGGATACTACCGACTGGTGGCAATGTCGGACTCAGACCAACTAAAACCGCACGCCGTCTCGGGTACTAGCAGCCGGGGAACCAGGTAAACTCTCGAATGGAAATCCCTGGAACCTGGTTTATAGATGGCGCCCTCCTGTGCCGAAACCCCGATGTTCCTTTTCTGCTTAGAACTAAGCGCTTACGCCGCCACCCTGGCCTGCTTCTGCTAGGGTGACAGATGGCCTCACCTGTCACCCCCAGATTTGCGCTTATGGAGGATGGAGATTGTTCTGCGACCTCCGACGCCTTAGTCGTCCCTTCCATTCCTCCATGAGGATCTGACGGAGTTGGGCTCTCGCCCCCGGTCCCATGGTGAAGTTCTGGCTAGGAGACTTGCTGCCTCCAAAGAGTTCATGCGGTACACTTATGATCCTGATGGCCAGCACTCGTACTACAACCAATTTACAATTTTAAAAATAATCTATACGGCAAAAATTGTAATAATCTATTATATTTAGTAACACATTGTAAAAAAAAGGTAGGGCTGGAACACAAATCACAAAAAAAACAACTTCTGAAAAATGTTATTGTAGCTATTTTATAGAGTGCCATGAGTATTGCCAATAACAGTCTCGGATGCCTATCTACAGCGAGCGAACTTATAAAGAACACTGACTATTTGTCGTATATTCGTTCTATTCACACTATTCATCTTTCACAGCCACGTTCGGAGTCACCTTTTGTGATATATTCATATGACGTGCAAAATATTGAGCCAGCCGACGAGCACTGCAAACTTGCAAAAGCTTTCATATTCCCACGACAATATTGAGTTTCGTAGTTTCACATTTGATGCTAATTAGTGATGAGAATTTGCTGCTCCCGAATTCATAGCTCATCAAACGTTGTTCAAACTCCTGCTAAATCTCATGCATGCTCCTATGAGAGATTCATATTATGATAATGAAACCTAGAGCACAATTTTCTGTATTAGTTTTAGAATTATGCAAGTTAAAATACAGGTATTGAAATTATTTTTCGGCAGGTAAATATTATGTATATGTTAAGTAATAGAATGGATATTGAGTGAAAAAAATATTATCGATCTATTCAAAAACTGGTCTAACACGTTGTCTAGTTTATATGGAAAAAATCAAGAAAGAGAGCCACGTCTCGGCATGAATGGGCCGGCTCAACCGGAGTTATACCACGGCCTCACAGAAAACCGATGTGAAATAGTGCTTGCGCTGTGTTTCATCAAGTGAGTGAGGATGCCGCAGACCCATACCCCAATCCCCCTACCCCTCCTCCCCGCCCATCCCCAAAA
This sequence comes from Diaphora mendica, assembly GCA_949125395.1. Lineage (NCBI taxonomy): Eukaryota > Metazoa > Arthropoda > Insecta > Lepidoptera > Erebidae > Diaphora > Diaphora mendica. The sequence continues at coordinate 16,149,850 of OX421319.1, read as the reverse complement.
GACCGGCAACGCACTTGTGACGCTTCTGGTGTTGTAGGTGTCCATGGGCGGCGGTAATCGCTTACCATCAGGCGATATGTCTCCTCGTTTTCCCGCCTATTCCATAAAAAAAAGTAAACTATATATGGTTTTCAATATAGCTAACTCTGTGGAGAACTATTTATTATTTTGATTTTTAAACTATATACATTTTATTTCTTGCGGCACTATGAACCGAAGATTTGAAAAAAGGGGTTGGCAACTGTTGGATACGAACTGCCCAAGTAGGGGGAGACTATCGTTCAGTTGTGAACGGCAATAGGTTGATTTGACAAGTCAGATTAGTTTGTGATAACTGCTCCACCTAATTACATCCTGTACTTAACAAGTTCTGCAATATTAAGGGGATGTACGTACCTTTGAAGCATAGAATTGCACAAACAAAATTAGTTGTGTTCATGATTTTTCAAATATAATTATTTTTATAGTGTTAAGTAAAAGACTGTTTTTTTCTGGATTTTGAAACTAAGTTTATATAGATAAATTTATATTATAAATATTATCCGAATTTGTTTCCTTGTTAACAGCAAGCTTTAACTGTGAACATTTATAATAGTCTGCCGAAGGACATCAGGGATGAACCAAATAAAAATATTTTTAAGAAGAAGCTCAAAAAACATTTATTGGATTCTATTTAATAAGATTTTGTTGTACCAATTCTTAAATAATAAAAATATATATATTTATAATATATATACATAATTATACATACATCATTTCCTAATTAACTGTAAAGAGGTGTTTTGTTTTCTAAATTGTTAGCTTTCTTTATTCTTAAGTATTATTATTTTATAAGTTGATCATTGTACGGACACTCGATCCCCCAGTCAAACCATCAACCAGGTTTTGGGGGACAAATGTGTAACTCAGTTTGTTTTATTTTTAATAAATAATAAATAAATAAATATAAATTCACTTTGTGAAGTGCAATTAATATGCTGTAGCTAATTATCTTTCTTAAAATCAACTTTTTAACATGTACAATACAGTTACAATAAGTATATAAAAAAATAATTTTATTTTTGTCATTTTTCAAACTGGAATGCGAATAGTTTTAAACCAAACAATAGGACGATATTATTACACGAACACAATGCAAAATGTCAACGTTAATGAAACATCATCCGATATAACTGTACAGTATTATAAAAGCCGTATAGACAGACACGGCAGTGCAATATTGTCCGCATGAATAATGCAGGGCCACAACGAGGCTGCTTCTACGTGGGACCAACGTACACTAATGAGAACCATCCAGACCGTTCGGGCTATTATACCTTCTCTTCGCGAGCAATAATTTGTTACTAATTCCCTTCTAATTATTGTAACGTTGGTATTGCGAGTGAAATTGCTTTTGTGCGGTTGGTACAGCCTTGGTAAAGCTCAACATTGTGTTGATATACAAAGCTCTCCCAAACAGTATTGGGACGGCAGTATATTCAGTTGAAGTTAAAGTATGTACTTCAACTTTAAGCAAGCAAGTGATGGATGTGATTATTGGGAAACATAATTATTATAATTTATGACTTGACTATGAGTTTGTGAGTGTACCATAATGCACGTACTCGTACATTGGATTTTGTGTTCTAAAGATCATTAAGATAATAAATTATTTTCACTATGTTATTATTAGAGTTGTATCAAAATATATTAAAATACATATAGAACAGAATGTAGATGATAGTATTCCTGGCTTCAGACAGGTAGTTGATTAAATATCTATCATCCTGTCACATTGTAAGATTCTTGCAAGACTATTCTCTTTATACCTTAGATTACACAATAACATTTCCACACCAACTTTGGAAACAAATGTTTAGGTAGCTAGATTGCGAGCAGGTGTTGTGTTAAGTGTCGGTAATCTAACAAAGCAATAAATTTCGTGCTCTGAGCTCCCTATGAGTAGGGTGGATGTCCGAGTCTCATAATTAAAATGCTTGATATTTATCTGAAATTACTTATTACTCTTCTCACTAAAATGTCTATATAAACTAGGGCTGAGTCTTTTTGAAAATTGAGTTACAAACCGTTTCCTATTTGCTTATGCAGACAAACTATTTATTTATTATCTTTGAATTTTTTCAGTTATTATGTACCAGCAATTTTAATATTAGTATCTATTTTTTGAAGAGTGATTTTCGATTTTCCCATTTATATTACAGTATTTTGTGAATTTATATTTGAATCGATTTGCCATTGTTTTAAATTTTCCTGTCCACAATATGACGATGAATGAGCTTTCAAGATTGTAAAAAAGGTCATTTAATTAGGTCGACAATCATTATGAAAAGGAAGATTAAAATATCTTCCTAAATATTATCGCATTTTTGTGTGATTCTTAATGTAATTCTAGAATTCAATTACGAATAAGATGGAGCTTTCTTTTGAAGTGCCAATTATTGAGTACTTTACTCTATTTCTAATGTCATATTATAATTTTAGCCTTCGAAAATTTGTTCGTTTGAATGTAAATGTTTTATTGTAATATAATTATGTAGGTCATATCTGATCTATAGTATATTAATATGAGAAGCAGAAACTTTCTAATAAATGTACCTAAATGTCATTATTGTTCTCATAACCTTAACATTCAAAACATATAGCAATAAAATGAAAAAAAAAAATGTAAGCAAACCGATGTTTTCCTATTCTGGTGTTTATCTGACTGCGCAGAAAAGCGAGGTGTTACGTTTTTAATTAAAATGTTTTTATTAAACTTAAGCCAGGTCTCCTGCGACACTGTTTTATGTTTTTAAACACAAAACATCACATATTTATCAAAATATGGGCGTGGTCTAACTGTTTTGTTAATTTTAACAAGCAAACATGTTATCCAAAGTGGACTGAAAACATCCCAGCGTATACTTCTCTATACTATTTATAATAAGGACTGAAACTGAACTAAAAAAACATTAATACTTATATTATTCATATTTATACTATAAAAGTAAGTAAGTAAGTGTAATGTCATTTTGTCGAGTAGATAAAAGATTTTTGCTTTTCGTGTAATCGTGTTTGATGTTTGTTTAAAAGTTCGTCTCCTGCGACTTTTCGCTAACATGTTTAGTTAACAAGTTTTGTTAGTTTGTTTTGTTATTTTTAGCCGCAGGAGACACGCCTTTAGTTTAGCAAACCGCTACGGGTTTGGAAATTGCAAAACCAGTGCGTCATCTAGAATTTTTACGTAAAAAACGAGCGCGAATGGAAACATTGTTAATATTTCTTGTGAAGTGCCGCGATTGGGACTTATTATATTCATGTGTTCGAATAATATCACGTAGTGATATCGCATTTTCACGTAAAATTCTAAAAAAACGCGAGTGCACACCTCCTGACACAATTAATTTGAAATAAACATAGTGATTTGGAGTGTATAGAGAGAGAGAGAGTTATAAGCGTTACATTTGAAGTGTAAATCTATCTCAATCAGACTATGATTTGTGTCACCGAGTTACGTTTTTACAAGCGAGTCGTACCTTCGAGTTATGTAGTGCAAGCTTTGATCTAAAGTTCTTGAAGGAATAAAGTCGGCGGTATGCAGAAAGCAAAGCGTCACCCGTGGTATCCGACCGATAGAAGGACACCGTTGTAATCTTATCGAACGTGAGTTTAGATACAACAATAAACATCTTGGCTAAAGATATGAACTTTGCTCCGACGCAAATAAAGTTTGAGAATGTAATCAGTAGCGTTGAGGAATCGATTACACGGAATAAAGTAACGCGCGGCGATGCCGATATCCTTAGACAGGACGTCGCGGTAAAATTACGTCGGTCAAAGCTTCCGGCGAGTAATATCACTATGGTAGAGCGTCAAGCATTAAAAACATTAGGGATAACCGGGATATTTTAGTGCTTAATGCCGACAAGGGAAACGCCACCAGTGATGCATACAACTGATTACCAAAGTAAAATACTCGAACTGCTGAGTGGTAATAAGGTTTATAAACCGGTAACATACAACCCCATGGCCAGAGAAACGCGTAAAATGCGATCTCTAATCCGGGATAGTGAGGGCCTATTTTCAGAAGACGAGTACAACAGACTGTACACACCAAGTCACACCAGCCACCAAAAGTATATGGTCTGCCTAAGATACAGAAGCCTAACGTGCCCACCACTCTTGGATTCTGCTTATGTTTTAAATCAGGTAGAGTAGAGTCATTTTGGCAGGGCCATACATAAAAAAAAAAACAGGTCAGGAAAGCTTCTGTGACACGAGTTGAAGTTGATGTCGGAAAGTACGACACCTCTAACTTATCTATCATCATCATCTCAGTCAGAGATGTCAAGTACTACACATTATTACGACTTAATTAAATCTACGCATACTTTGCAACACATATTTTGAAAATTCTTTTACTATAAGAAAGACACATTATTTCGTGAGTGTCATAGGCTATTTATTAACCCGAAAATTGATTACCGCTATATCCGAGATACACGCGTGAAAAGCTGTGAGCAAAAGCTTATATATTTGTATTACATAACCAAAACGGAATTATAGTCATTGTTATTAGCGCTAGTTGAAATAAACGATCATACGTAGAAACATGACCGGTTTCAGAATAATAAATAAAAAGCATTTAGTTGCTCGTGTGATCGTAGTAATTATTTTAATAACAGATTATAATAATAAACAATTTTTAGTTAGTGTCTATGATAAACATCAAATTAAATTCCATTATAGTGACAACAAAGCTTGGCATGCTAAAACGTATTGCATGACGTGTAGAATTCCATTTACATTTAAACAGCGAGTTATTGTGTACATTTTATAGTATGTTTAGTTTTTAATGTAACAATGTTTACATTACCATTTAACAGTTATGTTAAGAGATATTAATATAAGTATAATACCAATTGCTCGCGGCTCGTCTCGATTATCACAGTAAAGTATTATTATTTATTTTGACTTGCTGATAATGTGGGAGAGCCACGCTTCGGCATAAATGGGCCGGCTCGACCGGAGTGATACCACGGCCTCACAGGAAACCGGTGTGAAATAGTGCTTGCGCTATGTTTCACCGAGTGAGTGAGGATACCGGAGGCCCATACCCCAACCGATTCCCCTATCTCACCCATCACCCGCCTCCTTCCCCTCCCATCCCCCAAAGGCCGGCAACGCACAGGTTTGAATCACTAACTAGATATGTCTCATTAATAGCATAGGTAAGTATATAGAAGTTACTCTCTTCTAGAGCTGGTAGGTATACTTTGCTTTATCTTGCTTCAGACGTTACTAACATGACCAAACTAAATGGTCAAGCAAACCAAATTACATTTATTTTTTTCAATAACCTAATACATAATAAACGGCGTCGTTGGTCTCGCGGTTGGCGTGTGCAACTGCTGATCATGAGGTCTCGGGTTCAATTCCCGGGTCGGACCAAATATTTGTATGATCTATAAATATTTATTTCGGTGTTTGGGTCTTTTCTATGTATAATATGTATGGATTTACAAAAAAAAGTATAAATGTTATTGTATTAGTTGTCTAGTACCCATAACATAAGCTCTGCTTAGCTTGGGACTAGATGGCGTTGTGTGTTAGATATCCGAAATATTTATTTATTTATATTATAACACTTTAACTAATTAGGAGTTTATCGGTATATTAATTTGATTTATTCTCTCTTGGTATATTTTAAGAAATATCAGCAAGAATTATGTACAAAAATGTAAGCGTTTTGATGTAACTACTGCTACTGTGCCCGCTACTTCATACACGTAATATTTGGATTTTCAAGTTATTTTTCACCTTCCAACCTTCCCTGAACTACGACAAACATTTGAAAAGCAGCTAAATCGGCCCAGCCGTTCTCGACTTTTAGCGAGACAAACGAACAGCAATTGATTTTTATATATAAGAAGATTAGCTGACCCGCCTAACTTCGTCTGCGTTGTTCAAAAGTAATAAATTTTACGCAATTCTACAACATTTCTCATTGACACTTGAGTCCTATTAGTGATATTGAATAACCCTCGATTAATGGGTTAACCAAAATGTTTTTTTTTTCGATTCGTGCCTGTAGATCCTAAGATTAGCGCGTTTAACCAAACTAAAATAACGTTAAACATTAGCATCCAATGGCTTAAAATCGTTGTCATCCTGCAAAATCAACCTTTTAACGTGGAACACGTACAACGACTTTCCGTGCGAAATTAATGGTGTAGTGTTCCATTGCCTTTCTCATTTAACACAATTTGCACAGTAATGTTCTAGTTTCCTCAGTGTATTTTCTCTACAAGAGAGTTAAGAGTGGGCCGTAGTACAATACTTATTAGGTACTTCTCAAACTTTAACGTATCCAAATTATGAACAAAGTAGAACATTACACAAAGCAGGTAACATAATTGTGGTAACGAAAATTTTGGGGATGCGAGTGGAGTTAATTGCAGAAATGAATGACTGAGGGAAGGTTGAGAAGATAATGTAAAAGGAGAAGAAAAATATGAATCGTGGGATATACGGATATATAGATCGCTGCGATGAAGTCCCGATCGACCAAGAGATCAAACGACGCAAATGGGGCTGGATAGGCCACACCCTCTGAAGAGATTCCAACCACATCCCGAGGCAAGCCCTAGACTGGAATCCCCAAGGAAAACGCAAGCGTGGCCGTCCAAAACAAACCTGGCGGCGGACTATCGTCGATGAAGCGAGGGCTATTGGCAAGACCTGGAGCGAAATCAAGCGAGACGCTGAAGACAGAACGGGATGGCGATGCACTGTGGACGCCCTCTGCCCCATCTAGGGGACATAGGGCCTTAAGTCAAGTAACTCACGGATATATACGGATCATATATGGATCATAAACGAATACATATTTTGACCAGCGTCGACCAGAGTGATAGTCGGCCTCAGAGAAAAATAAGTTTTTAACAGCTATTTCATTGTTTTTACCGAATGAGCGAGGTTTGTTTTTAAATAGAAACTAGCTCAATAGGTGAGATAAAAAATAAAAGAGATAATAACTGCACTCTGAAATACAATACCTTAGGCATTTATTCACTTGAAAATACGTTTTAATTTTTTACGAATATGACAGTTTTTTGTTTAAAAGGGTTATGAATATGGCAGTGGATGTACGTTATCAATAGTTAACAGGAATTTTTCTTTTTTTTTTTTAGAAAAATACAACTCCCGCTTTAGGAATATACATCCAGTGTCGCGGGGGACTTTTACAAACATACATGAAACGGACACAAAGAACACCCAGACTCAGAACAACAATTTGTAGATCACACAAAGTGCTGTCCCATGTGGGATTTGAACCCACAACACTTGGCGCAGTAGGAAGCGGCGCGGCGACCGCTTAAATCACAAGGCCAACCGTGCAGTCTAGCAGTCTTTTTACGAATATGACAGTTTTTTGTTTAAAAGGGTTCTGAATATGGCAGTGGATGTACGTTACCAATAGTTAACAGGAATTATAATTTTAACTTGACACAGTTCACACCATGAAAATAATACTGCACTATATTTTCACTAATTTTTTAAAGAACCAAAGTTTGTGAGGTTGTAGAGGTAATCTCCAAACCGATTTTAAAAATCATTTTACTATTAGAAAGCCACGTTATTTGTTAGTGTTTTATAATGAACTGTAAAAGCTAGTATTATATTGAAATGCTGAGTTTGTTTATATAAGTTTCGAAAACTCAAAAAGTTTTCCACCTATTGGGCTCACATTTTGCTACGATACACAAACGTATCTATTTTTCGCGGCATCAGTTTTATTCTTTATCAAGGTAACCATATTGTGTCACAGTGCAGATTCGCAAAATACAGCCACATACAGAACTACTACTACTAATACAGAAGTAGATATGCCATATGTAAATAATACGCTCTCATATACGCACCCTGAGAAGTTACACGTACCATACATTAACAGAACTCAAATCAATAAAAAAATGTAAATAAATGCCATAAAGTCCAGCCAAGCATAAAATGTGCATAAAAATTTAATAAACAAATAAGTCATAAATAACGGGGGCTATAGAAATGATACGAGTGAAGTCTATGTGTTCAAAGAAAACAAATAATTCACAACGGTCGGACGTGGTCACATGATCCCATGTGCATAGGTGCGATAAAATAAATTCAGATACGGTTTGTTAATGTTAACATTGTATAAATCATGATGACAGAATGTTTGTTTAATTTGGCACGTTTGAGCAACAACGCAAACTTTACTTGGATAAATTGTAAGTAATTTATGCAGTGAATGCTCACGAAACAGGTCGGATGGCCGGTGCGTCGCACCGCATCGTCACGCGATACCGACATTCTACGACTTAACCGAGGTGACAAATTGTGAATGGAATTAATGTTTACTGGCACGCTTAAATTAATTATAATTTACGCAACACAACACTATCTTTATAAACCTTCTAATTTATCATTGAAATTCATAATGGTCTTGCAATTTTAGACAAATTTTGTTTAATTATGCTATTTATCCGTAACTTCTTTTGGCGCACCGCACACACATTTTTTCGTAGGTAGTAAGTTAGGCTGATCCGTCACGCCGAGCGGCGAGCTTCGTCACAGCAATTCTAGGCGACTCATGTAATAATTGTCATTATTAATTTAATAGTTATTATCGGTACGTAATAAGATTGCGATTGCCAATGAAGTTTTCACTTCTGCCGTGCGGTCTTAAGCTCACACTCAATTTTTTTTATTTACTCAAACGAGTTGAAATTAACGTTGATTAAATATAAATATGAAAATTCTCAAAAAATTAAGAAGAAATAATTATCCTTTGACTGTATGAGTATTTGGAAAGATTGGCAAATTAAGTATCTATTTGGATCGACGGAGATTGGATAAAAATATTATTGCCATATAATATTAGATATGTTTTTACTGCGGATATTTATTTATTAATTGCCATTGGAAATTTTCGATATTCTGCTTTTCATATTTGCTATATTTAATTGGCTATATTTAATTTTTTTATTGGTATATAAATAAATTGGTTATATTTTTTTTTATTGTTATATAAATACAGTAAAAAGTCTACAAATATCTTTAGACCTTTTTTTAATTTGAAATTAAGATCTGTAAACATCTAAGTACGTATTACTACACAAGTACACAGTCCACCAGACATTAAATATACATAGAAATATACGCATTTCTTTAAAAAGAAATTGCAGAAAAATATATAAAACCAGACAGTTTCATTTGAATGCCGAGTAATAAATTCAATTTTCATAAATTATACGATCTCTCCAAAATGTATAATGAATAGACTTACATTCATTCGATGAGTTGTCCGAGTATTTTTACATTGTACACGCGAACGTGAGTTGGTTACATTTTAAGACCTTAAGTTATCAATCGTTTATTGTGAAATTACAAAAGGAAATAATCAATATTAATTCATATCAGATCGGTAATCAACACTTAAAAGGCCGTGTGCCATCAATGTAGCTTATAAACACTTGCATCCGGGAACAGAGACGAGATTATTCGCAAAGTTGGTCCATAGCCCTAACGGAAATAAACACTTTTCGTTCAGTAACTGAGAAAATTTAGAGTGAGATAGAGAACAATAATACTACAAATTTATTATTTGCAGCTAAATAGAATTGGCAGTGATCAATTCTAATACAAATAAACAATATTTGTGTGTGTAGTGCATTACGTTACACCCAACTCAGTTTATTAAAACTCAGAAACATTTACTTTAACTTAGCAAATCTGAATACATATAATTGCAAATAATAAACAATAGTACAAAAAACTCACTCGTTGTACGTCCAAAAATATAAATTATAACTAAAATAGTAAAAAAGTATAGAAATACTAAACACTATTAAACATTACAATAAAAAATATTTTTTTTTAGTTTCCCTTTTTACAAGTTAAATTTGGTTCTTAAGATAGTTAAAAAAAAACTCGTTTATTTAAGTACCACTTAAAAGAAAGTGATATAATTAGATAAAGAAAAAAAAAATGGCATGTCGATACCATTCTACATATAAATAAATCGATACTTCAATGATATTATTAGAGTAAATACACTAAAATAGACCTTCAAGTTACTTTAATAGTAATGGAACCAAAACGTAATAGTTTTTTTTTATTAAGGAAGTTAAATTTAAAATTATCAAATATTAAAAGGTTTACGATTCAAGTAAATGATGCTCAAAAAACCTTTTGTGTTTCAAGCACAGAGACTGCGATTCCAGGGCCTCATAAAAAAGGTAAACTTAAGAAAGATAATTAATTTTAAAAGGTTTCATGTAATGAAATATACACATTGTTATAAAAACATTTTGCTATAGTTACCTATATACGTGTGTATAATAATTTTATATGAAAAGAGATATTTTTTATAAAACATGTTTGTAATAAGGGGCGTGCGAAGTTATATAACTTAAACAGAAAATATTATTTATGCATGAGAGTGAATATAGTAGGATAACGGTTTTTAGACTTTCGCGGCTTTTACACATAGTTCTTGTTAAAAGTTAAAAAAGTTAAAAGTTTACGATACCTTTTACGACACATGTCTACCCGTAGGCCGTAATTGTAATCCGTTCGAAATGTTGGGAAATAGAATACACGATAACCTTTTGAATAGTTATATCACGAATAAATCCCGCTATACCTCAAAAACTATATATATTATTTATTTATTTAACTTTATTACACATCACTAAAGTATAAAATGTTGTACAGACATAGATGGAAAGTGTGTAAAGTGTATATTTCGTTACTTATTTATTCATAAGTTAGAATTATTTCTAAAGATTGTATGTGGTCATAAATACTATTCATCATTTTTACAATATCATTTGGAATCATTACCATTGTTAATTAAAATTAACAGTGCTCATTTATTTATATTCAATCAATGGCTAGTAGTTTCATTTGTAACTACTGACGCCATCTATTGGTGGTTCCCAGTACTATGCGTGCGTGCATATATAAATTAATGTGAAAAATGTGTAAATTGGTAAATAAATGTAAAAGTGTTGTATCAGGAATTAAAATCAGTGTAAACGCAAATTTAATTTGATTCAGAGCATCGACATTCAGACTCAAGCAATCAGTCTTCAGGTAACAAAGCCGCCACGATGGTTAACCAAGAGGTTGTTCGATTCGAACCCGCCAGTCTCTAACCAACAATCATCATCTTAGCCAAAAGGTGTTTGCTGCTGGACCTATGTCCAACATAGGACCTGCCTGCACCAAAGGTTTTCATAATAACCGGTCCTGTCCTACGCGCATTCCAAATAAAAAAAAAACACAAAAGTTCAAATGCATTGCCTCAAAACTAGGCTTAGAAGTATTCTAAGGCTTTTTTACCAAAATATAAAAGTGATTAGTAACTGTGTAATTCATGACTTATTATTATAATAAATGTAGGTAAATATTTCGGACATCTAACACACAATGCCATCTAGTCCCAAGCTAAGCAAAGCTTGTGTTATGGGTTCTAGACAACTGATATAAATAACATATTTTAATTTTTTTGTAAATACATACATATTATACATAGAAAACACCTAGACTCCGAAACAACTCCGGGAATAGAACCCGAGAACCCAAGCACAGCAGTCGTATACGCTACCACTGCGCCATCGAGGCAGTCGCTTACTACGATCTATAGAATTGTCCTGAGATCAATAATTAAATCACATTGAACAAAACTAGCGTAGTTGAACAGCAAATATTATTCCTTTGTAAATACACTTAGGTACCTATTATTTTTTAATAATCCTTTGTGTGGTTCAAGTCACGTCAAATTATTTAAGCAGACTAAAGAAAGTAACTAAAAATATTAAATAAAATAAAATGTATTCATTAAAATACACTAAAATTGTACAAAAGTGTGGATCCATCGCTACACTAAGTAACAAGTCCTGTTCGTAAAGAATGATTATATAAATATATTTTAACCATGCCCTGTGAGCTCACAAAGGAACAGAAAAGAAGCAAGTTTCCCTTGAGCTGTATTAACTTTATTTTCTTAAATTTTACTATTAATTAATTCGTGAAACAAATGAATTTATTAAAATTAAAAATTAAATTTGGGTTGTTTTGATGTTTTCAGTTGTTTTCAAATGCACAATGGTCTTCGTACTACACTGCGAGGTACTGCTTGCTTGCTTTGATTTATTTTATTGCAAGATACCTGTGCCCCACGGTGTTAACCGCATTTGTTGTTGTACCTTGATCATCCCAAGGAAACACTACATGATTTTGCGGAAAAGCATATAATTTGATTTTAGAATGTTATCTGCCTCTGTGTCAAATTTTATTCAGTTCAGATCATTCGCGTGAAAGAATAACAAACATTCATACAAACTTTTTTTATAGAATAGATCTGCAGGCCTTATGGTAAGCGATGCCACCCATGGACACCCGCAACACCAGAGGCTTCACAAGTGAGTTGCCGGCATTTGAGGGATAGGGGGGGGATGGGGAGCAGGATGGGCGAGGGGTTGGGGTATAGAGCTCCGGTATCCTCACTCACTCGGTGAAACACAGCGCAAGCGCTGTTTCACACCGGTTTTCTGTGAGGCCGTGATATCACTCCGGTCGAGCCGGCCCATTCATGACGAAGCGTGGCTCTCCCACGGGTAGTTTTGAATTGATTTAACATTAAGGAAATATTTTTTAAAGAAGAATACTTGGAAAAGAAGCAAATTGGAGGGCTATCTAATTTGAAAACGTAAAAATTAAAAGATTTAAACTTCTTCTTCGTATTGATAAAAAAAGAAGTATATTTCTTTCCCCATACAAATTTTCATTATCCCCCTTCCTTGCTTTTTAACAAAACTTATCACAGAACATAAGTCAGCAGTGTCAACAGCTCTTTAAGACTAGTAAAGGAACGTCTTTTTTCCTTATTTATTGTGTGTTTAAAATCAATAATTTATTATTTAATAAAAATAAGGTAAATTAGATTAACCATGCATAAGGTCCAACCAGTGAAAATCAGTGATAAGGTTAAAAAGGTAAGAAAATATAATATTATACTAAATCGGGTTATAAATCTTTTTTTAGGCATATAAACTACTAGTTGTTGCCCGCGGCTCCACCCGCGTATATGTCGGCTATCGCGACAAATAGTAGCCTATGTGTTATTCTGATGTATAAGCTATATTACTGTAAAGTTTCATCGAAATCCATTCAGTCGTTTTGGTGTGAAAGAGTAACAAACATCCATCCATCTATCCATACTTACAAACTTTCGCGTTTATAATATTAGTATAGATTGACTCTTAATTACAAAGGGATCCTCATTTCTAACAACGCTACTTTACTTATCAAAGGCAAAAATCGGATAAGTGTTTAATCACTTGTACATCACCATCATCACCAACGTATTATTCTCATAAAAATACACGTTTTTAAAAAGTGACCAAAATATCTAAGTAACAGTGTCCGTGGTAAAACCGTCCGGCTACCGTAGTGCAACCAGTGGGAATACTCGCAGTCGAAAATTTAACGCGATGTCATAACAATTTGAATATAACAAGCTTGAAACCTCACATTTCTTTGTAATATGTAGATAAAGTATATCTGTAATAGGTTATGTACAAAATTATAATTCAAGTTGTATCTGTATTCAACAACAGCCCCTAACAGACCATTGCCAGACATAGAATTCTCCTTAAAAATTGGGTATTTATTTTGAATTGAACAAATCTTGTATGTAGCTGCATAATCATATTTAAAATGGTTTGGATAATCTATATATATAAAAGAGTAATGTGACTGATTGACTGACATACCCAGAGATCAACGCACAGCCCAAACCACTAAAGCTAGAATCCTGATTTTTTGCATGTAGGTTCTTTATACAATGCTCACTTAGAGCAGTAAGAAAGGAATTTTTGAAATTCCACCTCTAAGGGGATAAATCAGGGGATGAAAGTCTGCGTGATCGAAGCCTCGTGTAAAAGCTAGTCTAATATATAAAATTCTCGCGTTACGTTGTAGCTCATAATGAATTTCGAAACTATCTAACCGATTTTCATATTTCTTTTTAAATGTGTGTTTTGCTGGCGTGCCTAAGATAGGATAGTTAATATCACGCTTAGACCAATAGAAGCCGAGCATGATTGAAAAGAGATTCAGACGAAGTTTCGTGGGCCAGCTAGTAAATCTTTATAGTTATTTCAAATGACGTGTCCTGACTTAATTGGTCAATGGTTTTGGCAGCAGACAATAGGTAATTTATAGTAGCAGAATATACTATGATTCTTCATTGCTGCTTAGTCCAAATACTGATGCATTTTTTCTATACGGGGATAGTTTTTAGAGAGACTCCAAACCCCGAGACCCCAAAACAACTGTCGCAAACGCTACTACTGCAAAATCAAGGCAGAAAAAATTACTAAGGGTAAATTATAATTATATTTAGGTATTTACACCAAATGAAAAAAAAAGAATCTAAAAATCCATAGTATACTTACTGTGTACTTTTTGCCAGGATTGTATGACTCAGTGTAAATTGCATTTACATGCATTTGCGCCCAGATCTAGACCAAATCGTTTCACAAACAAGTATGCAAATACCAAGCAAGCGTTGTCGCGAGTCTAGATGGCGAGAATGTTAAATATGTGTGTGTGAGTAAACATCAGTTTAATCTACGCCTTATCGCCATTGGGACTGTGTAGTCTCGCCTCCCTTCACCCGCCTTCCCTACAACTTTGATATACTACAGGGTTGTTCAGTTTTCATTTCCATTCCAATTTTTTATTGCAAGTGCCATAATACGTATAATTCTACATGCAAAATGTGTGCAGAATATGTGTTATTATTTATTAGATCAAATGCTGTCATGTTTCGTTGTTAAGTGCGAGTCCAGAGGCTTAATGATTATGGTGACCATTACTTTTGGATTCTGCTCATACCTTCCATCAAGCAGAGTAGAGTCACTTTGCCAGGCTCATACAAAACGTGTATATAATGTATATTACCTTACTACTAAATCCTTAAAAAATATTTGTTTACCTACAATTAAACCAATACTAAAATAAATGATTTTATTTCTCAATCAAACACACTTTTTATGTAAAAAAAATATAATGTGAAGGTAGTAGAGCCACGCTGATTTCAGCACGAACGGGCCGGCTCGACCGGGGCGGTACTACCCTCGCACAGAAAATCAACGTAAAATGACAGCGTTCGTGCTGTCGTGTTTCGTTGGTGAGTGCGAGACCGGTGGCCCAATTAGTCTAGTCAACAAGTTCCATACTTGTTGACTAGACTAAAAGATGCAGTAGCATCACTAGGCCGCCATGGTGTGGGTCGCCATGCTGCATTGTCTGCATTCGCAGTGAGCATGGTGACCACCACTCTTGGATTCTGCTTATGCTTTCCATCAGGCAGAGTAGAGTCATTTTGGCGGGCCAAACATAAAAAAAAAAAAATGTAGTGGATATAGATAAAACAAATATTTATATTTAATTATTTAATTTCTAACATTTTAAAATTCGATTACTATTAACCCTGTAAGCACAACTATTTTCAAATTTTTGATTATGGACAGTTTTCAAAGATTATTTAAAAAATTTAAAGGTTAATAAATATTAAAATTTGTAAGAAAATTATCTCAACATGTGTCTATATTTGCTATTCCATTTTATGCATCTAACGAAAATTATAACTGGAAAAATATATTTGTGGAATGGAATACCTTGAGCAAAATAAAGAAATAAACTTACCATAATACGTAAGTCTTTCTTTTTCTTGAATCCAAGAAAAACGATATAAAGATATTACCATAGATTGTCCCTAAATTGAAAGGTATTAGTCTAATGCGTAACTCTTGGTGGCAACGAATGAGGCTCTCTTCAGATTGACCAGAGCTGTAAAATCACCCATCTCGATAGTAAAGCTCAACCAATTTCAAAATTATTTTAACGCGTATCTAGTGTTACCAAAAATAGATACTCCAGCCTAGTAGAGTAGCGGGTAAAACTATAAATCACTTCTCTAAGAATTTCTGGCGTCTGACCTTTGATACGCAGTAATATTTTACCGAGGTCACGTCGTTAAAACGACTTTATAGTGGTAACATAAAACTTTGTTCACACTTTATCGAATCATTAATTGATAATAATTTATTATTATAATTGGAGCTTATTTCTGGCAACCCTACTGTGTGAAATTTTACATGTGTTTGTCCATCACTACTGTAAACCGCTTCAAGTGAATTGGGAATTCTAACCACAATCAATCCTTGGATAGATATACAATACTTTATGATTTGGGAGGCGCTCGCATGTCATACATCAGGGTTATCATCGAGTGGTACGATGTTGTACCCGTAGAGGAATTTCATCAAGGTTAACATAACATCCATCCACGGCTACATTTTTATTCTCATTCTAATCTGCGAAATCACAGCGTCCATTATACCAGATTTCAAGTTTCAATTCACCGCATTTTCATGATGCTTATGTTTCAAGATCCCTCTCTCCGCCCCTACTTGGAATAATTATTTTATAAAGAACATTCATTGTGAATTTCATTGTTTCCCGGTAATGAGGGATTCTATTCTTATCATACCGTCAAGGCGAATAAGGGGTGCTAACGAGTTAGTTGACGGAGTCTGTGGATAGACTGTCGACTAATATGATTATAGCAATTTTTAAAACGCATATTTTACAACGACGGCAAACAGAGCTTTTAATAATACATTGTAGTTTATTCTGAGTTTTATTATAGTTAGGGTAAAAATACAATTTCTAGATACTAAAATATACAAATATCCTTCATCGAAATCGTCTTTCCAAGTCCATGTATTTTTTTAAACTTTAAGTAATTTTTTTGTAAACGTATATTATATTATTACATTATTATATTAACTAAGTAATCCAATCCTTAAAAATTTTAGTATTCATACTATTAATAAAAGGTCTAAATGAATCGTGTGAGTCGTTATTCGCCATAGGATTTCGAATTTAGTATTCGTTCAGAGGCTTAGGTTTTTTCGATTACAAGAGGAGCATGGTATAATATTAAAGATGATATCGGGCACGCGCGTAATATCATATGACCTTAATAGAATAAGGATATGTGCGATGCTCGCCTATTCAGCTTACGCCTGAACGCATGCTCCGGTATCATCACGTACAGATAGCTACTTAAACATGGGGACGCACTGAAGGAACGGTAATCATACTAAACAAAGGATTATTCTACGAAAACGTTTCCCAAACTTATTACAGCCTATTATTAAAGATGTACATAGTACTTATGGATCGTAAGTAAGAAGTACTTCATACATCTCAGACATGGTAGTCTGATACAAAATTCGGCGGAGCTAAAGTAACCAGACTATTGACTTATTCTTATATCAGCTTTTGCCCTTGGCACCGCCCACGTGTATGTGGGATATCACGATAAAAATGTATGGGCTTTATATAAATTCGTTTAGTAGTTTTTGCTTGAAAGAGTAACAATCATTCCTATATCCTCACAAAATTACGCATTCATAAAAATCCTATCCTATAAATATATAGACTTTTGTAATTACATATCTATACTAATATTATAAACGCGAAAGTTTATAAGTATGGATGGATAGATGTTTGTTACTCTTTCACGCAAAAACCACTAAACGGATTTGGATGAAACTTTACAGTAATATAGCTTATACATCAAGGCTAACTTTTGCCGCGATAACCGACATATATGCGGGTGGAGCCGCGGGCAACAATTAGTTATATATAAATTACACCGAGACAAAACAAATTATCGTGCTCATCATATTTATACCAACTCTAAATTATAAGAAGTACTCGTAAATATCAATTTACTTTATAACTAAAACGACAAGTCTTAATAGAAAACACATTTGTTGACATCCCATCCTCTTCGAATAGCTGCATTAAGATCATAATATCATTGATATATTAAAGAATCCAATATTGTGTATCGACACCACCACACGAGCATATTAACAGGGTTTTATACAAACAAGCTAAGATGCTGACGTACCAAAATGGAAAGCCAAACAATACCTATTATCTTCATAGGAGCTGAGATTGCACCGATCCCGCTCATAAATAGGACGGTTTATGGTTTTAACATTTACTTTGTATATGCTAAAATAAGCAGTATGTAGATAAAGTTTTGAAATATGTAAGTTCTATACTCTATACACTAATATTATTTTAGGTACTAAGAATACTTGATATAAATAAAATCTGAAAGTGGTAAAAGAAGTAGATTTTTCATTTGATATATACCTGGTACCAGATTGAAAAAAAAAAACCTCAGTTCATAATTATAATATTTTAGCTGGATTAGGTATTACCTTAATATTCCTTGCTGACGTTGAAGTAATTTTTATTATACGTTAGCGTTGGTAAATATTTTAGTACCTACAAGAATTTATATTCCATACTAGCAGCATAATGTAACCCGCGTTTGATGTTGTACCTTTACAATAACTACCGCGATTAATAATGCGGGAGGGGGGGGGGGGGGTGAAGCTAGTCTAAAATTAAAGTAGTCAAAGTTATTCCTTATATCATCAGCTATCTGTCATTGAAAATTCTTTCAAAATCGATTAAATCAGTCTAGAAATAAGCGGGAGCAAACAGACAGATAAAAATATAAAAAACACATTTTTTTTATGAAAGTACCGTATAAACTTTCCTATGCATTCAATGAAAAGCAGTTAATTTAAAATTTCAAACAGACGCTTCAATTCTATTTATTTGTAAAGATAAAAAATGTCAACAAATTCTCGAGATTCTTAAATTACCTATGGCTTTACCTTTTTCACTGAAAGGGGCAATTAACGTAAACTGATTGAAAGGACAGCCATGGATGAAGAAGGCTTCCCTCAAAGATCTTATCAAACTGAGTGTATAATGCCAGCGCCAGTCCTTTTGACCTCTTCTAGTAATTATATTATGATCGTGTGGCTTGACGTTAATTTGTGAAACTGCTCGGAAACCCAACGCTTAGGTGGCAGGACATATATAGAGTACCGTACCCGATTAATTCAAGAAGTGGAATCCTCGGTGAATTAATGGGACGGGCCGTCGTTGTGTGTCTATCGATCGAGTACCACGCATTTCGAGAGGGTAGGCAGGCGTATTGTTTTCCTTTAAGCTTTGTGACAGCGGCGGCTTAATATCAACATTCATTAGCATATAAGTATCTTATTAATCAACTTTATGTAGACGCTTCAATGTTCTTGTTATACTGCAATGTTAGCAGCGGTGGCATAAATTATATATCTTCTCTTTGTTTATTATTAACTAGCTGCGCCCTGTGGTGTTACGCGTCGTTGTTGTTGTAACTTTACAACAAAAACACAACATAACAAACACCACACGGTAAAGCTTAATATAAAAAAATAAAAAAAGCTTATATAAAAAAAGCTTATTTAAAAAAGCAGCCTTGGTTATTTTTTTATATTAACAGCTTTCTGCCAATGAAAGTCTGACACCACTTTTGGATTCTACTTATGCTTTCCATCAGGCAGAGTAGAGTCATTTTGGTAGCTTAAACATAAAAAAAGTCTCGTCGAAATCGGTCTAGCCGTTTCAGAGATTAGCCAGAACAAACATAAAGACAAACAGACAAAATAAAAGGTTTTTTAAACTAAGTTTTAAAGTAAGTACCTTATTTACTTTCATATACATTTGATAATATACTTTTGCTTCGTTTAATTTACTCGTAAAGTATCCCTTTGTTTTATGTATAACTAGCTTTTACACGCGGCTTCGCCCACGCAGACTTTCATCCCCTGATTTATCCCCTTAGGGGTGGAATTTCAAAAAATCCTTTCTTAGTGCTCACTTACATTATATAAAGAACCTACATGCTAAATTTCAGGATTCTAGCTTCAGCGGTTTGGGCTGTGCGTTGATCTCTAGGTATGTCAGTCAGTCAGTCACCTTACTCTTTTATATATATAGAAGATACAGCTGCGAGGGCATCATGTAAAGGTTTGGTTAGATGAAAGGATCATTTTAACCTAATATGCCTGTCTAGGTATGTCCAATTTTTAACTATAAAAACAGCTCACATAAAATAAACTTCTTTATTTTATTTTTAAGTAAATATATTTACAATTTATAATGAGATGATATTTTATGTTTCATTTAGTTACATCAGTATAATAAGATAATGTATTTATAACAAGCTACACTCCATGGTGTTAAGGCGTGTCTTCTGCGGCTAAAATTAACAAAACTTGTTCACTAAACATGTTAGCGAAAAGTCGCAGGAGACGGACTTTTAAACAAACATCAAACACGATTACACGAAAAGCAAAAATCTTTTATCTACTCGACAAAATGACTTATAGTACACTAACTTACTTACTTTTATAGTATACATATGAATAATATAAGTATTAATGTTAGTTCAGTTCAGTTTCATTATACGAGAAGTATACGCTGGGATGTTTTCAGTCCGCTTTGGATAACAAATTTGCTTGTTAAAATTAACAAAACAGTTAGGCCACACCCATATTTTGATAAATATTTGACGTTGGTGTTTAAAAACATAAAACAGTGTCGCAGGCGACCCGGTTTTACATGTACATGTTGTTGTTGTGTATCTTTATAACAATAACAGTGGATACCACCGCAGGGTGAAGATAGTCTAAAATAAAAATAGGCTAAGTTACTCATTAAATCATAAGCTATCTGTCAGTGAATGTCCCGTCCAAATAGGTCCAGTCTTCCCAGAGATTAGTCAGAACAAACTGTCAGACAGATAAAAAATATGCATTAATGGAGAAGCTGTTAATTTTAATTTATAAACAGATACTTAAATTTTATTTATTTCTGTAGTTTGACCATAATCGTAAATATTAAAGTGATTAGTAAGATAAATTCATATTGCTATGCTAGTAGGACAGTTGTAAGAGCTTATAATAACTGTTTGACGAAGCTTACCACGAGCTAAATCCTGATTATTATATTGCGAAAATGTTGTCTGAATATATGCGACTGGAAATTTCAAAGTTATAAAGTTGAAAATGATCTTTGTCGGTGCTATAAGGCACAAACATATAACGTAAGGAATTCGGTGGTTACGGCTGTAGAGATAGAATTCTTAAAGCTCTTAAATTGTTAGTTGAAACTCTTGGCATTCAATCAGTCTCGAAAATGTTATGACTATCGATACAATAACCATTGTAGGAACATTCCAAGTGTTAGCTATCTTCTCTGCCAATTAATACTTTATATGTTTTCTTGATTGTCTCCTTGATTTTTCGTGTCGTAAGAGAATAAAAATATCAAATGTTCTTTATTAAACTAGTTAGCTAGACAAATCTCATAATATTATAAACTCGAAAGTTACTATGTCTCTCTATCTGTCACTCTGTCATAGGTAAACCGCTGCACCAATTTAAATGATTTTGGCAAAAATGTATTTTGATTCTTAGGAAAAGACATAGGCTACTTTTTCCACGATAACTAACATACACGGAGCCGTGGGCAAAAGCTAGTTAAAATATATAATAAAATAGAGCAATCAACGTAAAACGTATCATATACCTATATTTTTCGACAGCAAATGCACCGAATAAATTACCTTTTGAAGTCATTGGCCGTCGTTAGTATTTCAAATTATATGAATAACTACAGCTATTTGGTAAGGCTGTCAATATAATTAATAGACGAAAACAAACGGAACCAATCTTTCGAAGAAATTCTTCGCAGTGTCTTTTGTTAATATCCAAAGTTGTATCTGCTTCTATGTGATAACAATACCGAACTTTGTTCGTACCCCTAGCTAAGTTGACATTCTATTAACGTTCATGTTATTAGAAAACTAGCAAATGTATGGGAATGACATCATCTCATCGGTAATCGCAGTATCGGTATCGGTAATCGGAGGCAGTATAGTTCCTGGAATGTCTCTACGCTATTTTTTTCTGAATTGATTTAAATTTTATAATTGAAACTCTTTCTTATCGATTATTGGCCCTAAAAACTATCAGTAGGTAGGTTTTTAGACACCATGTAGTACCTACTTGCACCATCGTCAATAACATGTAAGCTTGATCACCTAGAATTTACTATCAATCTTAAAATTATTACTATAATACTTTCTGACATCTAAAAATACCCGTCTTATCGCGAAGTAGACAGAGCTTCTAATTTTTAACCAAGAAGCTGCATATATGTATACATCTATATATTTGCAGTTGGGATCACCAACAGGTCCGTTCTTTACTGAAGGTTTCGAGAAGCTAATGCACGTTAGTAAAAATATCTAAGTAGTACACGTGTACCAAATCCCGATCGTCAATACTTTAAAATTGATCTCAGTATCTTCCTGTTCTATAATGTACCATTTGCAGTACCTGAATTTAATTTTAAATATACCTACAGACTGTACAAAATTGTGTTCTTGTTCAATCACGACCTCGCTCAATTTTCAGCTGAAAGTTTATCGTTATTCATCCTTATTACCAAATAAAAATAGTCCAAAATGATCCGTGAATAATGAAGTAACTCCTGTACCAAAGGTTGTTTGTTACCGTAAATATCAGGGGCATACGTATTGAACAAAGAAATACTGTATTGAAAAAAAAACTTTCATTATTGGTTTTCCCCGAAAACTTCAGACAAGGGCAGTTTTCTAAAACACGAGGAAACAAATGCGATGTGGCCTGCCATTTATTATATTTTATAATATTTTCTTTTCCCGATGTCCTTAATAGGGATCGGACCTTTTGCCTTTTTAGTCCCTTGGGAGAGACATGGCGAATATTATTTTATCCTCCTCTACGGGTACTCTCGACCTTTTGAATGTATTATTAAACTTTTGTTGTTATCGAGATTAGAATAATATGGGCTTCACATCAAATCTTTGTCCCTTTTGTTACTTCTCTCGCATTCATCTGAATTTGCTTACAGGAAAAGTACTATTGTTAGCAAAAACCTATTACAAATTCAGTCTTATATTTAAATATTGGTTTATTAAGTAGGTAAATATATTTGGACTGCCTCGTTGGTCTCGCGGTTGGCGTGTGCGACTGGTGATCGGTCTCGAATGTTTGTAAAATCTACATATATTTGATTTCGAGTTTGGGTGTTTTCTATGTATGATATGTATGTATTTACAAAAAAAAAGTATATATGTATTTGTATCAGTTGTCTAGTACCCATAACACAAGTTCTGCTTAGCTTGGGACTAGATGGCGTTGTGTGTTAGATGTCCGAAAATATTTATTTTATTATTATTTATTTAAGTTATTACCATAAGAAATGCACAGTTTGTTTCAGAGTTTGGGTGTTTTCTATGTACGAGTAT
The DNA here is from genome assembly GCA_949125395.1 of Diaphora mendica. Classification (NCBI taxonomy): domain Eukaryota; kingdom Metazoa; phylum Arthropoda; class Insecta; order Lepidoptera; family Erebidae; genus Diaphora; species Diaphora mendica. Next base: position 16,126,533 of record OX421319.1, on the reverse strand, counting down.
AATATGTATTTATTTTACAAAAAAAAGTATATAATGTATTTATTTTATATATTTCTTTGTATTATTCTTAAGATTTAGTGTTATTGTGAGTGGTTTGTGGGTATTTTTCATTTATTTTTATTTTTTATATTTGAGCTGCCAAAATCACTCTGCCCTGTCTGATGGAAAGGACAGGTAGAATCCAAGAGTGGTGGTTACCATCCTCAATGTGAACAAGAACAGTGCAGCATGGTGACCAGCACTATGGCGGCCTAGTGAGATGCTTTTACACGCCCCGCTTAAAGGACCCGGGATCATAGTGGGACGGAAACACGTGCACTGGTAGTGAGTTCCAGGTTTTAACCGCTCGGCACAGGAAGGAAGAACCGAATCGATGAATGCGTATGTCTTCCACTCTGAGGCAGTGACTTCTGAGGCGGGCACGTGTTGTCCTGTAGAGGAAGGGAGACGGTGGAGGACTTTTTTGCACTGTTGTGTTTTGTTTGTATTGTCAATTTTAGTCATACGCTATTGTATTAAATGTTATTTGTAATGATAGTGTATGGTATAGTGTAAATAAAAAAAATTAAAAAAAACAGTTCTCTAGTACCCATAACACAAGATCTGCTTAGCTTGGGACCAGATGGCGTTGTGTGTTATATGTCCGAAATATTTATTATTTATAATTTGATAAGAAGACACTTGATTTACGAAGCCAAATTCAGTGTAAGATGTTCACATTAAAGTATATTGTGTAATAATTAATAAATTATATCGACAACTTACAGATTATAATGCACATCAGCCATATTTGGTCGGTATTTGAGCGCCCTCTCAAAAGCAACTTCCGCCTCCGCCGTCCGTCCTTGTGCAGTGAGTACACTGCCCAAATTGCCGTATGCTGTAAACAAATACAAAGAATAACTTAATTTTGATAATTATTTTGATTTTTTGTTTTATTTTATCGTGCTGTCGTGTTTCGTTGGTGAGTGCGAGACCGGAGGCCCAATGATGCAGAAGCATCACTAGCCCGCCATGGTGTGGGTCACCATGCTGCAATGTCTGCATTCGCAGTGAGTATGGTGACCACCACTCTTGGATTCTGGTTATGCTTTCCATCAGGCAGAGTAGAGTCATTTTGGAAGGGGCAAACATAAAAAAATAATGACCAACATTCGTTATTTTTGATTTTGTAGTATAATTACTTTTAGATATTTTATTTTTGACAAAATAAGTAATTTTTTACGTCGAATTTCATACATAAATTATATTTAATTCTACATTACAAGTGTTGTTGTTAACCCTTCAACAAAAGTTAAATATTGGTGTTAAAAATGAGCAACCAGGCTATAACAGCTACTCCCAGACTACCTTTTATTTTAAGAGTCAACTCATGCACATGATGCAAATAATACATATGCATTATATCATTTTACTGAATACACTATTTGTCGTGATAGTACGTTAGAATGATAAATGTACAAATAAAATAAGTGAATAACCTCTTAAATCCCGCCCGCAAAGCATAATGTTAAGGGGTTAAGAACTAGAAAAGAAAGAGAAGATAAAAAAAGAGACATGTGGCACTCGGGGACTGCCGCGGTAAAGCTATTGCATAGCATTTTTTATCAACTGATGCAATTATATATTTTTTTTTAAGTATGTTCGTGCGTGACAGTGACACAGATTCGTTGATTCGTCGAATCTGTGTCACAGTGACTCGGATTCGTTTCTGAAACTGGAAACATTCGTTGATTCGTCGTTCGGAGCAGTTCGTCTCGATCCGTGCGAGCTTCGGGTGTCAGGTTTTTTGTTACGTTACGGAATTTCTACACAAAGGCCCCAAAGCCCGCGATAAAACCTATACAATAGCTTAAAAAAGTACTCAAGAAATTATAGCCACGTTATTATCTCACATAAATAACATCAACACTCAACACTAACAGAAAAATGTATATAATATTACTATTATCGTATTCCATTTTATTATGTGGTCAAGTGTATCTATTGAGTTTTCAACAAAATCACAAAGTTCATTTGTTGATTTTACACAACTACGGCGAAGTCAAAAGCAATGGTAATATTTTGGCAGTCTATGTATGTTTGTATGTTGCACCGTAGCGCCTAAACTACTGAACCGAATGTAATGAATGAGGTGTCAATAGATTCATAATAATGGTCCGAGTGTCGTAGGCTTTACAAATTTTATCAATTTATTTACGTAGTGTATAGTTTTTTTAACTTCTTCGTCATTTAAATATTAATTTGATATTAATTTTATTAGTCATTTCTCGTCTTTTTATTATAACTCCTAAAGAAACGATGACATTCAAATTAAATTAAAAACAAATAACAGATTTGTGAAGTGAAAATATAGTTTTAGATTTTGAAGCAATATCCAATTCCTTTTGTGGCATACAGTTGAATTTAAAGGTGTTTACATAAAACGATTATAGAACCGTAATGATTAATAATAATAGGTCTTTACCTATGAAATTGCCGTTTTGTATGCAATAAGTGAAAGTACTTATTTTTTTAAACTTTTTTATATCTGTTATTTGAAGTAGTATGGCGGATGAGGGAGAGCTTCCAACCCCAGCTCTTGCAGCTGCTTCACGACAACGCGCGACCCCATACTGCGCAACAGACAGTCGCCAAGGTGCAAGATCTGGGGTTGGAAGCTCTCCCTCATCCGCCATACTCACTAGGCCTTGCACCTACCGACTATTACTTTTTCCAAAATTTAGACAACTTTTTAGTGGGTAAAAATTTCAATTCCCGAGAGGCCTTTGAAGAGTTTATTGCCTCCCGTCCAGCTGATTTTTACAAGAAGGGCATCAATAAACTGCCAATGCGTTGGCAAAGATGCGTCGATTGCATGGGTGATTACTTCGAATAACAGAAATAAAAAAGTTTGAAAAAATAAGTACTTTCACTTATTGCATACAAAACGGCAATTTCATAGGTAAAGACCTAATACACAAATTCAAATTGCCATCTTCATTTTGTGGATTAACTTTACAAGTTATATTAGTAAGGGTGTAAAATTACCCACAAGATCCATCATTTTAATCCACTAACGAAGCAAATGACAACATCACATTCATTATTCACAATTACCAGCCGTTTCATTTCATTATTTTAACACAAAACTGTTTTAGTAATTAATAAAACAAAAAGACAATAAGTGGGTGAGGTTCGAGTCTAAAATTTAGAAGTGATTTTCTCTGTAATTAAAATGAGGTTGAAATCATCAATAATATAAATAGTGTTCTAGTAAAACTTGTAATGAAATCGGTATTGAAGGTTATGTAGTAGCCATAAAGCCTAACTCACATAGATTAGATATATGAATTATGATATACACATTTATACAATTTATTACTTTTCGAATAACATAACTACATGAAATTATTGTAGATACAAATAGGTATTACCAGAACAAAAAAACTACTTGAGACCTTGATAACAGCTAATAGTCTTAATGTTTACTAGGCGAGACTAATATTTTATATAATCTACAAGGACTAAATCTCAAATATAAACAAAGGGTTTGCCAGCGGCTCCGTCGGTTATCGCAAAAAAAAGTAGCTTATGTCCTTCTTCAAATTCCAATGTATACAATATATATACCTAAATACATTCAAATCGTACAGTAACACACAGACAGTCAAACAGACAGAGTAAATTTCGAAATAAATCGAAGTCGACCAAAGAAAAAATGGATGGACTGCGTCAAAGAGGATATGGCCAGGAAGGGAGTATGCAGTGAACTGACGAGTGATAGAGGAGAATGGAGGCCAAAAAAAAATGGGAAAAGGGTAGGGAGATGAGGGGTAGATATGGATAATTAGAAAAATGTACTCGTACATGTTTCAGCTTAATTAATATACTAATTGATACATCAATTAGACGCGTTACTCATACCACGTACGCGGATTCTACGTAATATGTCTAATGCAATCAAGATGCTAATCATGTCTCAACGCAATTAAATTTGGTAATTATATAGTTCTATCTGTTGTTGAATTCAAGTGCCGAGTTCGTAGTTAGTTCATACTAAATATACAATTACAATGGATGATTGATACGAAAATGAATATTTTAAAAGGTATTTAAAGATATGAAAGTAAGTATATTTTTCAACTGGAGTTACCTAAAGGACTAGATAGCTACTACAATTACTGTAACTGCTTTTAATTGGCACGTATTCATCTTCCTTGTAGGATTCCGCTATTAGCTAGGAGGGCCATTGAAAGTACGTAGTAAGGCATAATTACAAATGAGGTGAAGAACATTGGCCAGGCATGGAGTCGAATCAAGTATAAAGATCTAGATCGGTCGAAGTGGTTTACTGTGATTGCCCTCATAACTGACATCTATGCGGTTTAATAGTGGTCAAATGTACTAAATTGCATTTTTTGTTATTAAATTTAATTTCGTAACTTTCAAATAAGCGATAAAACAGTATTATCAGAATTGCCACCTTTAAAAATCCTTTGAAAATATTATATTTTGAAAGGTACCTAGAAAATCCAAGACCTTTTTATCTTTTGATGACCTTATACTAAAGAAAACTTCTTGTTATCAGACGTAAAAGTAAATGCATTTTGGAACTTAGAGAATGAAAGAAACATGAATACTTATTTGGATTAAAATGTTAGTAGATGGAAAAGGTTCTAAAAAATAGTATTATTTAGAACTGAAGGAGCTAAAGGTTAAAGATAAAACTAAGGTTAAGATTAGAAACCTCAGAAAAGAGAAATTCGTTGCCGTAGATTACATCGCGGGCCAATGCAAAAACACTTCAAAACTTTGTTGACTTCAAAACCAGATGTTGCATACTTTAAGAGATTTACACTCAGTCTTAGTATGAAATTAACAGTAATTCATCATTCTATTCATCATTGTGGAATCATCCACGCGAGTTCAACTCGTAGGTATATTGTTTCTTTCATTATAGTGGTCGTTTATTTTTTGAGTACATAGAACAATCTTACTTTAAAAAAACAGATGTTTCAAAGTGTATTATTTACACTCCAAATGCCTAAAAACATATAATGGAACGCAAAATAATTTAAAAACTGCGTTGATGTTTAATACATCTAATTCGTAGAGCGAGTGTCGTGTTAGAGTATTATTGGTGAACACCCGTGGGAGAGCCACGCTTCGGCATGAATGGGCCGGCTCGACCGGAGTGATGCCACGGCCACACAGAAAACCGGTGTGAAATAGCGCTTGCGCTATGTTTCACCGAGTGAGTGAGAATACCGGAGGCCCATATCCCAACCCCTCCCCAAATCCCTCTCCCCATCCCCCAAAGGCCGGCAACGCACTTGTTACGCCACTGGTGTTGCAGGTGTCCATGGGCGGCGGTAATCGTTTACTATCACGTGAACGTTTGCTCGTTTGCCCCCTATTCTATAAAAAAAAAACATTATCAAACAGTAGTTTCTGGTGCATTTTGATTCACTTTTTACACGTCAAGATTTATAGACTGCGAAGTGGTCCACCGCTCTGGTATTCAAAACGTTTTGTGTTTATACAGAGATGAATATAAAAATGCTTATAAAATGGGTAAACACACTTTGTCAAATCGTTTGATTTTGGAAAAAAAATACACACAAGATCATTTTTTGTGATTCATATTATTAGGTACCTTAATGTCCTTATTTTTTTTGTTGTTAAAGATTTAGGAAAATAATGTTTATCTAACTATCTTTAATAAATTTTTTTTTTGGGATTTTTGGGGATTCCTTCGAGTCCACCACACAAACATGTCGGACCTCAAACAACTAAAAATAGAAAACACCTATCACCTGTCATCTATATGAATACGCCGTGTCTTACTCCAGGGTGAAAATTTAGAGAGACTGGTAGAAGGTCAAGAGACCCAGAGTCACCTGTTCAATCATGCACTTTTCTTTTAATATGATAAATTTATTTAATTTTACTTTAAAATGAGGCCAAAACCTTCTTTCTAAGGCTCTCCTTAGGAAGGTTTCGGCCTACTAGGTAATAGAGGCCTATGTGCAATAGTGGACTGTGATGTGATTGTCAGGACTCAGATTAGGTCAAATCTCTTAAAAACATTTTAATAAATGGACCTACACACTAAACAATACCATCCGTAATGATTAACATAGGTATATCTGATGCCTTTCAACAACTCACACCATATACAGTTTGTATATTGATTTGAAGTTATTATTTCACACAAGTACATATCATTTTCTAGTAGAAGACAGTAGCCACTCCAATTTTCAGTAGAAAAATATGCCATAGTAATTTAATCCTTTTTAAATTCAACAATTATTATAGCTCATCAGGCTTTCTCAACTTTTTTATTAATAGATATGTATTTGAATATGGCATCACAATACGTAAAAGAGATTAAATTAAAATAATTTACGGATTGTTTAAACTAGATGCTTTAGAAGCAAACTTGAATGTCATTTTCATTTTGTAAATGATATTATATATTTTAGTATATAACAAAAATGAATTATTACCCCAAAATAATTATAAATTCACAAAATGTTCACTTTCTTAAGACAATTCACTCTAATTTCGTAGCGGGTGGCACCGCAGACCGAAGTTCGTTTTAATTAAAATTTATAAATGTTATTATTACAGCTACAGTCCTTTATCAAATATTCTTTGCAAGTGTTAATCTGACACGGTTTGTTCCTTTCGTTTAGTGACTTTATAAAGCTTTACCGAGCAATGTTGCTAAAAGCATTTCTTGCTTAATCTTTAAACGGTACAAACTTCTGATAATCAAGATTACCTCAAACGACCCAAACCCACATTGTTGTCAGTTGTTTTCAACAGTATAACATTATGTAGTAAAGGATGGGAATGGTCAAAAGCATCGTGATTACACAAGTCAACATTTGACAGAGATATTCATTTGTTTATTAAAAGCTTATTAAGGTTAGAACTAAAACTTTTATAATTATTATTTAGAGATAAATTGTGTAAGTGTCGTAAAATTGAAATATTTTTGTGTAGTCAGAAAGTTATGCGTTTATGGATAGCTAACGAAACAGCGTGCAATAATATCAACAGTCTTTAGTGGTGGTACATAGGCATGCCCTTAGAATAGAGGCAAAAGCATGCAAATATTAAAATTTCATTTAAGAAAACTTTTTAATTTAGGTTCTTAGTCAACACAATGTTAACAATATCCTGTAGACTGGCAGTATGATTAAAAAAATTTAGAAGCTTGAAACTATCATATAGGCAGAATTTGTGGTATGATAACCAAACGGCTGATAAACACAGTAATATATTTCTAAACGCATACATATGTATAGATAAAGTACATCTAGACCCAAAGCAAATGACAGTGCTCATCACATATTATCAATGTCATTAGTAGGAAATCGACTTTTTCAAATTAAACAGTCAGAATCCCTAACCGCCAAAAGGTTATTTCATCATCATCATTCGTTAGTCAAATTTTTGGATTTAGAATAATGAATTTGGGTCGACAAATCTTTTTAATTTAAGATTTTTTCATAGCAACGGAAATTACAGAACCAAATCTAATTTAAGCAAATGCTTTTAATCTTCTTGATGTCGTACTCAATACTGCATTGTGTGTTGTTGGCAAACGATGCTTGCTCATTTGTCAACTCCAATTATAAAAGCTATTATTAACACATCGGCGCAGTATAATAAATATAATTGGCCTAGATTTCGTGGTAGAGAAAAGTTAATTAAAATCAAAGTTAACACTGTATGATGTATTGAAAAGTAATAAGACTGCCTCGGTGGCGCAGTGGTAACGTATGCGACTGCTGTGCTGAGGTCTCGAGTTCGATTCCCGGGTCGGACCAGTTTGAGTGTTTTATAAGTATAGTATACTAGCTGTTGCCCGCGGCTCCGCCCGCGTGTATGTCGGCCATCTGTCAGAACTCAGAACGGCGCAGATCCCAGCTGAGGGATAGTCAAATAATAACCGTCTTCTCCTGTCACAAACATTATAGGATACTGTAGTGGATCATACGACCGATGGCGATGTAGCTCAGAAACTCTTTGAGCTGTGCGTCTCTATCGTTTAAGACCATATCCCTGGCAAATTTGTCTTCATCTACCAAGAGAACGGCTACCTCGTTTACAGTAGGAGCATTATATCTGCCTCTGTGTGCTGTCTGTGGAGTGCGATCTGAATGAATAATTAGAAGTCATTTGAAAAAGACTATTGTATTTACGTATATTTGTTAAAAAATTACCAGATAATGGATGGTTATTAATTAAAAGAATTTTTATTGGTTGTTGCGGCTCCTGAAGGTAAGGAAGACAAACTTTACCTGAAGCACAGCACATACCATTAGGTTCGTCCGCCCATTTCTTTGCAGAGCAGTTAGAACAGATCTTATTCATGACTCCGATTTGGACGGACGCTTGTTGTGCATCACAGAACAAAAAATGTGTTGTGCATAATCAACCTGCGGATCATATCTGAAAGCCGGTTTGTTGCTGTTAGCTGAAATTCGATTGCGAACTCCATTTGTAGACAACTGCTGTCTCTCTGCCTGAGCTCTAAGTCGCTGCGAACGCTCAACACTTGACTCTCGTTCGCGTAAGTCAGAAGTTCTCAGATTTTGTTATGCAAGGCGTTGCGAAGGTTCGACACTCGACTCTCGTGCGCGTACCTGAGAGTTTCTGTGATTTTATTCAGCAAGGCGTTGTGAACGTTCAGGTGAAGATTCTCCCATACGAAGTATTCTTGCTGCCTGTGCTTGAGAACTATGTTTAGAAAGTTGAGACCTGGCTCTCTTAGGCATTTTCAAATTTTTAAGGAAATGTTAATAGCGTGTAATATTCTAGCTCTGAAAAGAACTGTTGTTTAGCCCTGAAAAGAACTGTTGTTTAGCCCTGAAAAGAACCGTTGTTTAGCTCTGAGAAGAACTGTTGTTTAGCTCTGAGAAGAACTTTTGCGTAGGTGTATTTTTAAGAACGAAATCTAAAAAAAATCGCACGAAAATTATTAGAGTTCGCGCACGACCGCTGCGTAGGGAGCCGACCTCGCGTCTGAGCCGCGCGGGTACCTTACTCATAGATCTAAACTCCCAAATCGTATATTTTAATTTCTCTATAACTTCAAAACCAAACGTCCAATTTTAATCATTCAAAGACAAAATATTATCTACATAAACTGTACTTAGTGATGAAATAATTTATTTTGATAAGAATTAATAGCATGAGTAAAATAAATGCGTTTAAACGTAGTCCAAAAAAAATTCAAAATTTTTAGATAAAAAAATGGTTGTTGTGCCTCACTTTACATAGATAGGTATATTGTTTTGCGGATTTTTATGTATATATTTATGAGATCTACAATTAATTGGAACATTTTATGGTTCTATCTTTTATAGTTTAGGCAGCGTACGCAAAATAAGTAACTTTTCTGCTTTTCTGGTTGATTTTTTACACCTTGTGTCCGAATAACCCAAATATCTTACGGAACCCTATTTTTTTCCAAAATTAAATTTAGCCTATGTTACTCGTGGATAATGTAGCTTTCGAATGGTGAAATAATTTTTAAAAACTTGACATTAGTTTTTAAGCCTATTCATTATAATCAAACAAAGTTTTCCTTTTTATAATATTAGTGTAGATAGCCTTCCTTGATAAATGGGCTATCTAACACTGAAATAATTTTTCAAATTGGACCAGTAGGTCCTGAGATTAGCGCGTTCAAACAAACAAACTCTTCAGCTTTATAATTAGTATAGATATATTTCTTATACTCTTCTAAGATCTAATACTCATAATCAACAACACATTTATTTGGATAAAGATTAATATTAGGTATTATGTTGATAACAACTCTTTGGCAAATAACTTATTATTAGGTACCAACTCTTAGCGTCTTATACTCGTGATAACTACTAAACGAAATGTCTGATTGGGATGAAGCAAAAAGTATTTTACTTCTACATAAATACCCTTTAATATAGCATTGCATAATATAGCATTGCATAATATAGCATTATGTTATAATGCTCAATTTGAATAAGGATTAATATTACGATACACATTTAACGTAGTTTCTTTCTTCAGACGATTTAATATTTTTTTTGAACACAAATGCGGTTATTATGACTAAACCATGATAGTTAGATATATGCTCTCGCTGACTTTTTTGTAGATCTTAATGGGACCTACAAACCCGTAATACATTATTTTTTTCTATTGTCAATAGTTATTGCAGCGCACGCAAAAATATGTTTTCGATTTGGGTTACAAAATGGCAATTTTCTTACGGATCTCTATTTTTTTTTTGAAAATAAAATATAGCCTATTATAGCCTTCCTCGATAAATGGACTATCCAAGACTGAAAGAATTTTTTAAATTGGACCAGTAGTTCCTGAGATTAGCGCGTTCAAACAAACAAACAAACAAACTCCGCAGCTTTATAATATTATATTATAGATTAGTGTGACGGTCTTGTTTATTGGTTGTCAAGACGCCCGGCGTAGGTAACGCGCAGGCGTGTGGAAACTTTAAATGACATTTATATTTATATCTAATCAACAGCTTAAAAATAAATTTCAAACTTCTAGCTTATATTGACGATACTTCTCTAGAGATTTTGAATTTTACAAATTAATTTGGCTTATTTATTTCTATTAATACAATGAACATACAAATCAGATTGACGAATATCTTTTTAATAAGTGTCACAGCCTTGTTTATTGGTTGTCAAGACGCCCGGCGTACGTAACGCGCATGCGTGTGTGAACCTCCAGACTTCTATACAAACTTTCATCCCCTTTTAAATCCCTTAAAACCATTTTTTCTCATTAAAAAGTAGCCTATGTCCTTTCTCAGGCTCTACACTATCTGTGTACCAAATTTCATTGAAATCGGTGCCGCGGTTTGGCCGTGAAAGCACGACAGACAGACAGACAGACAGAGTTACTTTCGCATTTATAATATAAGTAAGGATGATATACATTTTTTTAAAGTAAACAACTATTCTATCAGTCTATCTAGCTTTTATCATACAACTACTTAGAAACTAGATGGCGTCGTGTGTTAGATGACCGATTTTTTTGTTTGCCAAAATGACTCTACTCTGCCTGATGGAAAGCATGAGCAGAATCTGAGAGTAGTGGTCACCATTCTCATTGCGAATGCAGACAATGCAACAATGCACCATGGTGACCCACATTATGGCGGCCTATTGAGATGCTTCTGCATCATTGGGCCTCCGGTCTCGCACTTACCAACGAAACTCGACAGCACGAATGCTGTCATTTTAGATTGGTATTGCGTGAGAGGGTAGTACCGCCACGGTCTATACGACCCGTTTGTGCTGAACTCAGCGTGGCTTTACTACCTTAATTTTAATTTATTGCTAGCATCTGTGGTGTAAGTTGTTTGTTGAACAAGTACAAATTATCAAAAATAAAAAACCCAACTGCGTCAATATTTAACAATAAAAACATATAAGTTTTATATATATTCATAATTACCGTAAAAAATCTTTATTTTGATACCACACTCGATGTATTTTGAAAACATTAATATTTTTTTTATATTACTTTTTGGCGACAAAAATCCTCAATACCCAGTGTCGCTCTCACGACTAAGACGAATCTATTGAGACCACACACATAAAAATACGACAAGTCGATTAGGCTCTATGGCGTGCCAAAGGAATATACATACATACAAACATACACTCGAAAAACATAACCCTCCTTTCGCAGTCGAGTAAAAATAATTATATTTGGCATTTGCCTTTGCCTTATGTTATCAGTTTAATATAATTTATGTTACAATTCTTCACTGACCTTTGAGTGTATTGACAGTAATCTCCATTGAAGCAAAATCAATAAGTATGTGCTCTGCTGTTTATTTTGGACCACATCTAATAATGTTAAGAGTACTTTAAGATGTATAATTATCTTAATACTTATAGCTGCTTTCCTCATCCAAGTAATTTTATAATTTTATTACTTTATAAATTAAAAGCGACATAATTTCAGAACATTTAACTTAAAATGTTTTAAATTAACAAGGCTTCACCTGTAAATTTCTCAAGAATGAAGTTTGGGTTCAAATTTGAGGTTTCAATTTATTATTCTCTATCTTATACATAAAATACACACCAGAATGCCAAGAGTTTAACGAGTGCTTTGTTACCTTGAACGCAGTAAGATTACTCAAATAAATTCGGTTTTAAGATCCACTTTGGACGACAGTTACAATATTAAAACAAGCGTATAATATTTCAATAGTATTCTCACAGAACTACTAGAAAAGCCTTTGACGTAATTTCGTAAGTAATCTTTTGTCGCCGGGACGCACACATAAACGATTAATAATATTATACACACATAACTAAGTCTATTCTAATTCGTCCAAGGGATTTAATGAATATAATAATAAACTACAACCTTATGCTCTTGGCATTAAGTAGAGTTTTACGTGCAATTTTGTGTTTAGAGGTGGATCTTCGTCTTTATGACCCACCCACCGTAGAGATGTGGTCCTGTCGATTATAATAATTAAATTTGCTTAATTTCTATAAGAAATAGTACTTACTTTTAAATATCGCTATCCTATTTTTTATATTAAAGTCACTGTCTTAGAAATGGATTGAGTGAAATTGTACTAGTTTCTTGTGTATATATAAAAATAAGACATTTGTTTTGTCAAAACATAAGTACATATTGTACATCTAATTTTGGAGTTTGACGTTTCATACTTATCAACACGACACAACTTTCTATAGACGTAACACACATAATCTTAATAATTTTTCTGTCCCTTCTAACCCTGTAATCAACAGTAATTATGAGGTTATTTTATATCATCACAAGATGTACATTTTTTAAATTTTATATCTAAATTTAAATGCAAAAAACAATGTATAGACGTTGGACGGCCCGAAAATGTTAATCTTCAAAATATGTTTTGAGTTTTAAAAGAAATATTTCTCTTATTCCTATTCCATTTCATCAAAAAGCTTTCCAAAAAAATTCATATTAAAAATTATTTTGCAGTCGGTTAAAAATCATAATATAAAACAAATCACCTCTTTCTACTTAAGAAAAACACAAACCAATATCATCGACATCCACAATTTTGCGGTATCGATTGCATTATAAATATTTGGGCACACCCCTATGCCTTATACTAAATCTGTTCGGGTGAAATAAATCGAAATATTCACGCAGGAAATGCAGTTCATTGCGTACTCTTGTGGCAACAATGTAGTTAGTAATCGAATTTAATACGCAATGTATGATTGTTTTATTGTTTTTTCCCGTTGAAAGTTAAATGCGAATGCGACCGTTCAGTTAATGCCAGCAGACAAAATAGAGGTATTTGGACTTATTTCGCGGCGCGCCTGCCCCGCCCACATAACATTTCTACCTATATTTTTTGTTCTGTGAGTATTCTTTTCTCAGTCCATAAATAGTCAATATTTTTTACCTACCTTTTAACTAAGTACTACCATAATATTAAGTTAATTATTATTAATGTTTATCATTATTTCTCCTGCTTAGTTTTAAGAAGAATTTGGAATTAACAAAAAATAAAGAATATTAAACTTGCTACAGGTATCTAAAATATTATACCTAGCTGTCCTAAAATATTTAGTAATGGACTTAATTATTATTTTTTTGTGGAAGATTCAGATAAGAAGCAAACAATTTATGAAGAGAAAAGAGAAATGCATATTGAACACAGAAAATATAAAGAGAATGTTCAAAAAGATGCAGTTAGTGTTTCATTAAATTATAATCACCGTGGGAGAGCCAAGCTTCGGCATAATTGGGCCGGCTCGACCGGAGTGATACCACGGCCTCACAGAAAACCGGTGTGAAATAGTGCTTGCGCTGTGTTTCACCGAGTGAGTGAGGATACCGGAGGCCCATACCCTAACCCCTCCCCCTATCTCCCCCCCCCCATCCCCCAAAGGCCGGTAACGCACTTGTGACGCCTCTGGTGTTGCGGGTGTCCATGGGCGGCGGTAATCGCTTACCATCAGGCGATACGTCTGCTCGTTTGCCGGTCTATTCCATAAAAAAAAAAAAAAAACATCAATATATAAAAAAAAATATGCCACTTTTCGTTGTAATTTTATAACTCAAGAACGGGCTCACCTATCCAAATCAAATATTTAGGCTTTGTTTGGACTATTTAGTAGATGGTTTATGTGAAATTTGCAGAAAATCGGTCGAGCGGTTCTTCATTTATTTGCGCTACGGGCAATAGGAGAAGTAAACGACCATGCGTGGGTCAGCTAGTACAGTATAATAGAAAGTAATACTTAATGAATACTAGTGAATTTTTCAATTCTACTTTGTTTAAAGAAAGAAGTTATATTATTTAACTATTTGAGTACTCTCAAATCATTTAATAATATAAAATCTTTCTTTTCTATAACCAAATACATTGATATCTGAGCGTTTGAATGAGGTGCTAAGGTATCCACAATAAAACCATTCAAAAGTCTGTGAAAGCCGTAAGTACATAGTTTTAATCATATCTATGAATACAGTTACCAGAATTTGCTGTGGAAAATAACCAACAAGAATCAAAACTCTTTAAATATATCAAATTAACCTGTTTTGTATATGGCAAACATGAATAAATTGTAGTAAATATTTTAATATTGTTGACAGGTAGAAATATAACAGATAAATTGATTTTTTTTTTGTATGGGACTAATCCCGCCCACACGCTCACCACTGTAACTCCTGTGCAACAGGAGCAACAGATAAATTGGTTATGATATTATGTTATTTACCCATTTAAAAAAAGAGAAAATGATTGATTTATAATACGTTAAGTATTTTAGTTTTTATAATTAGAGTTCCTAGCTAGACATTTTTTATACAGATGTGTTTCGGTTGCCGCTATAACAACAAACGCTAAAAATAGAATAAAATAAATATAAATTAGTGGAGGCCCCCATACATACATTCATACTCGTACTTGGCTGATTTTTAAGAACTGTTAAGAACTGAACAACTTCCGCACTAGGAATAAATCGTGTCGCGGGGGACTCTACAAACATACATGAAACGGACACAAAGAATACCCAGACTCAGAACAACAATTTGTAAATCACACAAAATGTTGTCCTACGTGGGATTTGAATCCACGACACTTGGCGAAGTAGGAAACGGCGTGGTGACCTTCAAACCACTAGGCTAAACGTGCAGTCAAGTCAAGTCAGTGTACTTATTAACATAAAATAGATTACGGGTACCTAGTGAAAATAGTAATCCTAAACTTAAATAAACCTTCACAAAAGAATTAAAAATATTTTTTTCTTTCAAACCGTCTGTAAGACTCCTAAATCATGTCTAGATTTACCGAGCTATGTATACACATTAAAAGTGTAGACATTATTAAGAAACCACTTCGAAAAGTACCTAAAGAAAAAACAGCATTATTTAAATTTCTGTTTCTTCAATAAAGGTATAAATATTCTTGGCTATCACTTAGGCAAGTTACTTTTGAATTTCTAAAACCTTCACTATCTATTAATACTACGATTTAATAGGTTCGAAACAAAAGGTCCAGACAAACTTTTATTTTTGCGTTCGATCTAGTTCACAGCTTACATAAAATAGACAACGACTAGATTCAGTTTATTGAAAAGTGGAATAAAAAGAAAATCCTGTACGTCGAGAAAAACTTAAACCAATGAAATACATTGTCACACAAGAGTAATAGTTTTTAAAGGATTCTTTATATTTATGAAGTCTTTTTCTCAGGTAACAGTTTGAGAACATTAACGGACTAAAAGACTTTGGTTAAAATAATTCTCCCTCTTTCAAAAACACGTTTATTCGGTTACAGAAAAAATGTCGGTAAAGAGTATTTGAAGAACGGGATTCAATAGTAATAATCCTCAGTAATCTTAGGAGCCCTTAAATCGTGCTTTTAACAATTTCACGTGTGTTTACTGTAAGCGTTCATCCATAAAGAAGCGATTACATAAAAATGTAACTAGGTGCTTTCCTTAAATAGGGCACATCAAAAAGAAAATAAAAATCTTATCCCATTTACGATCGGGACCATTAGCTGTAAGAAAAACATAGAGCAAAAAAAATATAAAAGAGACACGGCGATACTTAGTCGTTCCTCTGATTGGAATATCGGTCTGAAAGCTTTTTTATGTAGCCACTTACACGAGTAATTTCCGAAAAATTGACATTGTACCCGTGGGTGTTTACGTACGTTTCTTTATTTATAACATCATATTTTTACTTTTAAACAACCACCTTATTATCAACTAGTTTATTTTTATTATAGCCCATTTATACTTCTATAATAATATAATATTATAAACTAATATTATAAATAAGGTATGGATGGATGGATGGATGTTTGTTACTCTTTCACGCAAAAAGTACTGAACGGATTTGGATGAAACTTTACAGTAATATAGCTTATACATCAGAATAACACATAGGCTAATATTTGCCGCGATAACCAACATATACGCGGGCGAAGCCGCGGGCAACCACTAGTAATGTACATACAAGCGTGCGTAGTTATACGCTTATTCTAAGCGCTAAGTTCATCAGGCTTTTATTACCGCACTTACAGGAAAGGTTTGAAAAAATTACTTTACTTAGAACATTGTACTTTAGTACACTTACCGTTAGGTTAGTAAAGAAATAAACTGTTATTCTTAATAGAATCGGTAGTCTACATTGTATTCTTCAATATTGTAAAATAATCTTTATAATGTTATATTCAGTTTATACTCGTAATTTGACATAAATTTTGTTGTATTATACACAAAACATATTATGGAAAGTAGGTGAAAGCACTTTTTTTTTACATTTTATTGGCAATTATATTGCATCGTAAAAACCATTTAATGTTCTCTTTCAACTAAAATCTAACTGAATTTGATATATTAATATTATGTATTTACACATACTCTTAAGGTTATTCTAGAAAAAGTTATTTTTAAGGAAACTAATTGTCATATTCGCTACATATTAGAATGAAATAAGTTGAACTGAACTGTGTATCCTTCAAAACTTCTAACAAATAAGTTTTTAACTCAATCTGCCAACGGTCTAAGGCATTGGTCTAAGACCGTAAGACCGACATGAATAGTTTTATAACATGAGATCTAAATCATGTAGTTTAAATACAATACTGAAAACGTATTCGATTTAGAGCCCATATATTTACCTCAACCTAAGGCTAAGAATAGACAAACTACTAATGAAGTATTAGAAATGCTTTTCGCAAAAACCGTTCCACTGTCCTGTATAACAGTTACCGTCACAACCCTGTGCGAATAATAACAGCCTTCACCAAAATGTTTCATTAAGCCTCACTGCCTAACCATACCCAATGTTTCGCATCTATTATGTGGACCTCACTCATTGTTCATTTTCAAATCAAAACTCAATATAGCTGAACTCTGTCAACCATGTCTTTGTGTTACAAATTAAAAAATATCAAATTACATTTTTACTGTAACGAATGATTATCCCTTTCTAAGTATGAATGTGTTATTAAAATATATATAAACATGGGTGCCATGTTATAACTTTTAAGAGATGAGTCTCAATTTTTATAAATGAATTTAGACACGTTACAAACTAAGACTATTATGTCATAAATGAACTGATAAATTTGGAGACAGAAAACACTAAGGTGTTTGTATTATTATGTCGACTTTCACATTTAACATAGCATTTAATTAAGATATTTCATATTTAAATTGATCTAAATGACCCTAATTCTTTATCGCATAATGAAAGTTCTCACGAGTTCTCCCTCTAGCTTTTTTGATAGACCTACAATTTATTATATTCTATCTCCAAATGAGCTATGTTTATTTACGGCCATACTAATATTGTACAATTGAAAACTTCTATTGGCAGGTTTAGATGGTGATGATATTCATGTACGTGCTAACATTATAGCATTAGAGCCAGCTGTGAATGTAAATGTAGATATACATTATTATACATATACTCGTATACCTACCTATTAGTGCGCATGCAGCTAGTACACATAGCATAGGTCGACTAATTTAAATTTAGATCAAACAATTAATTTTAATATTCAAAAACAACAACTATTTCTTTATAGTTTTAAGTTTTCACTTCTGTCGGCAGTCCCCATGACTGAATATATATATATGTACTAGCTTTTGCCCGCGGCTTCGTTCACATTTAATAAAAAGTTCCCTATGTTACTTCTAATACCTCCAAGAATAAGTGTACAAAGTTTCATGATGATCGGTTAAGTAGTTTTCGCGTGAAACCGTAACAAACAATCTTACTTTCACCTTTATGATATTAGTGTGATTAAGTGTGATATGATAGGTTCAAACATTGAACTAATATTACCATGTATAGAACAGACATCGCGGTATAGTGTTTTTGCTCCATACGTTGATGTCCCGGGACATCAGTGAACTAGTCGCTATGCGGAGCTCGTAGTAGGTAATCGAACGCCAACAGAGAGACGAACATTATATTCAAAAATGCCACCCTGCGTGTTAAAAACGTGCAAAAGTGGTGTAAATTATCATCTGTAAGTAAAAAAAGCATTTTCACAAATAAGTCAAAAATATTTTTTAAACATTTTGTACCCGCCATTTATGAATGAAAATCATAGATTATAAAAAGTGCACGATTCAGACTTGATACTTAGGTAAAATAGTCGTAGTAGTAAGTACGTGGGTAAATCTTTATTGAAGTAAATGACTATGTAATTTTTGATGTGAGACATTTCATGATTATTCATTTAATTCATATTAAATGAACAATCATATTTTTATTTCGAGCAATCCCAATATTATATTTTTATAGTGATTATATTTTTTATTTATTATATGATAGTAATTGACTGCACGATTGGCCTAATAGTTTAAGGGGTCACTACGCCGCTTTCTACTGCGCCAGGTGTCGTGGGTGAAAATCCCATGTTGGACAAAACGTTGCGTGATTCGCAAATTGTTTTTCTGAGTTTGGGTGTTAAAAGTTCACAAAATACTCGTACGATTTTAATACATACTATGAAATCCAGTGGGCAGAATAATAAAAATATCGCATCTGTTTTTTATTAATTTCTAATCTATGAGAACGTCCCCGCCCCCAGGAGAGCTCCGTGCGCACCGTGCGTTCCCCTCCGGTTTGAAGTTGTACTTTGTACTATAGTTTTTGGTTGGGATGACTGCTCTATATATATTACTAGTTGTTGCCCGCGGCTCCGCCCGCGTATACGTCGATTATCGCGGCTAATACTTACTTAATAAATCTGTGTTATTCTGATGTATAAGCAATATTACTGTAAAGTTTCATCCAAATCCGTTCAGTAAATTTTGCGTGAAAGAGTAACAAACATCCATCCGTCCATACTTACAGGATACCTCAATGGTTTCAAATTAATATTATTTTTACTACGTTTTATTTACCTGAATATTACAGTTACTTATATAAATCCGCTAACCACATAACTCTTCTAATATTGTTATCAATCTAACCACCACTAGTGTTTCCACTAATAGCTTTTCGGATTATCCCGGTTATAACTGGGTCAACAGGTAGCTTCAAATCGACAACCGCAAACCAGCTAGCTCCCTAAGACTATCCTACAAAAGATCGTAGATAAAATAGCGACCAGTTCCCTAATTCGCTATTGCAACCGTTAATGCATGCATTTTCTTCTTGTCATTCGTCAATTCATAACTAACTTTCCAGCTAAATGGACTTTTACACAGACTTCAATTTTTTCTTGTTTTTTTAAGACTGTTTTAAATAAATAACTCTCTAAATAATATTTTTGTTATTGTGTTATGTATTTTCGGTCTTTGTATTTTAAGTGATATTTTGCTAAAATAGGAATAAGAATCAATGTTGTAACATCTATTAAGTGCGATGATTTTACGTGACATCTTTGTTCAAAAATTGTAAAAACCAAAAATAATAAGATTTTTTAGCACTTCAAAAGTTGTAACACCTCAACCTGTCAGGAGGTTCGCAAGTCGCAACCAATGGCCCACCTAGGCGGCAGGTCCAACCATGCAGATCACATGTTGCAACCATCAACCGACCTAGGAGGCGGGTTCGACCTTGCAGTCCCCTAACCTGAACAGGGGGTGCTACCACCGGCACGACCCAGTCAGTCAGAAGAGCAAAAGTCCCAGGGCGCCGTTCAACAAATAATAATCATAATACTAATCACAATAGAAATACTTAAAAAAGATAACTAATTGTGTGTGTGGGTAGGTTCCTATTAGGTCACTTCAGATAAAACAAAACTAGACATATTCACATTATATATTAATCAACAACACAACAATATTATACAAGAGACATGAACATTACATATAACTTAAAACTAAATCTTAAAATATCTAGTGGGTAATTACACTAATATAGTACAAAAATAAGGTACGTGACCTTTCCACCAGCACGTCAGCTGGCCTAACCTGCGGTCAGGCCATCCTCCGCCCGTCAGCAGCCACATCACAGGCTCCTTTTACACAAGCTACACGACATTCGTGGCATGTCGGGTATCTAATGGAAAACAATGATCGAGTTCTTTAAAATATGTATTTCAAAGAACCCGAAAATTATCCATTTCCACAAATAAATTTTCTTTCAGGACCAAATTACATTACAACAACAATTACAATAACACTACAAATTACATTAATTAATAGTGTCCAGTTTCTCACAATAGATATACTAAGCTTAGTCAAAACTTAGCAATAAATATTATTTGGTCTAGTTATGAGTAGGTGGGTACCACGGTACCACCTAATATTCCGGTCTATTTATTAACCAACACAGCTTGTAACACCTAAGTAAGCGTAAGAGAAGTTTACGAAAGAGATAATTACGTTAATCTGTGAGAGTCGCCACTCGAAGTTGTGATATCGGAGCCAAAAATGGAGACGATAAACCGTGCGGCTTAACCGATTAGATCAGGGAAAGTTGACCGAAGCGCTGTTGTAAAAACTCTCGTAATAAATAGCCGTATAATCACATCTTGCGAAAGGTGAAGTATTGAGTGGATGTGTGGGTATTTAGTAAAGGATCTAAGGCAAGTTCATATAATGTACATTAAAATTTTCACTGACATTCATAAAACAAGAAAATAATAAAAGTATAAATAAGTAAATATAAGTAAAAATGTACACCTTAAAGCTTTTATTTTTAGTACAGCTTGTTCTAAAATTGTATTTCAGAAATTAAAACATTTTAAACCTTAATGGGTCTATTTATTGTTTATTTTCTTTTAGATAAATCAGTTATTCATTTTTAAAAAAGAGTTACATTGGATTAATAAAAATTGTCTTATTAAATACAAAAAAATTAGAAATAGCACTTCTCAGATTACAGATATTTCATTTGCAAATATTGTGATTTAAATGTACTCGTAGTACACAAAATAAATATTATATTAGAATGTTCTTGAAAAAATATTTGAATTTATGTCAACCCTCGTTTTATCTGTTATATCGCGCATTGTGAATACATTGTTTTATCCGGTTTTACGACGTCTTTAGCTGAGTTCTAAGTAATTGCCTTAGACGTTCTCTTGACTCTGACGGTATATCCAATATTGCATTTTGATTCTGTTTACAATGAAAAATCAACGTTATAATGATTTATTTTAGGGTTTAATTTTCCTGTAACGATTTATGATTATCATATCTGTCCAACCAGGCAGCGCTGGTTTTAGAATCGGAATATGAGAAGTAACTAGTCCACACGTAACATAATTTTGTCATATCTAACTTATAATAAAAATGTAACAGGTCCAATTCTGTACATTAAAGATATTTAAAAAAAAAAATTGGAGGGCTCTCTATAATCGATACTGAAGCCAAAACAATTTTTTTTTTCATTTTTGTCAGTCTGTCTGTCTGTATCTTGGCCGCGCATTACGCCGAAACTACTTAATGGATTCAAATGAAACTTGGCATGATTTGAATTTATACTACGACGTAGGATATAGGATACTTTTTATCTCGAAATTTGAAAGGTTTCCTGGAGAGAGGGGATGAAAGTCAAAATATGTACTTAGTTGTAATTCAATAACAAATAGTCCAATTTTATTCATTTTTTTTTGCTAGAGAGAAAAATAAAGATAACGGGAAAAGTTTTTTTTTGTCCGCGACTGTACACTGCCTGTGGGAAGCTGAGACAGATATGTAAATATGGCGGTACGAAGTTCGCCGGGTCAGCTAGTTTTCTCTATAAAATTACGACGATAGCCATGCGTTCATAGGATTGAAACTTACTTAGTACAAGAGATTACTCACATGCTGTTAAAACTAACTTACTCAAGTCTAAAATAAAATACATTATGTATCAGCATCATTGTTGCATAACCATGATTTACGTTTACAAAAGAAACTGTAATATCACATGATATAATTCATACTAAACGACCTTATTAGGCATTTTATTTGTAGCACACAAAATATAATAAATAATGTGTATTACTTCCACAGAAAGGAAAATACTTACCGTTCTTGTTTTCGATTTATATCATTAAATCATTTAACACCACTAAAAGTCAAAATTAATCTTATTATTTATCTGATCAAAAGCGTAGAGTGAAGCGTAGAGGAAAACACTTAGACGGTTTAGAAAATAACATTGCCTAAAGTACCCAAGAGGGCGCTAGTCAATAATATTTTGCGGCCAATTGACGGCGCTGAATGGTCAATATGAAATAGTTGACGGCAAAATATCCCATTGCAGATATTTTATTGCCGTGCTATTTTCTTAAAGGTCCTCACTAAATATACCTAACCTTAAATTCTGACTTTCATAATGACCTCGACCTTTTTAACTTAACCAAGTTATGAGATGACTTGGTTTTTATTCCAGCCATTATGATTTTCTAATAAAATCTAAATCTACAACTGAAGACTACTTATGTTTCAGTTATGTATAAGTGTAAACAGTATTAAAATAAATTTAATTAAAAAGCTTTATAAAAACAAGCTTTTACTGAAATGCCTCGAGACGAATCATACGAGTCGATGATGTTGCGACGTTTCTTTACAGAGTTCCTATGGCCACCTTCCAGCTCCAGCATCAGATCAGCTCCATGTCATTATAATATTGTATAGAATATATATATATATTTTTTTTTTTTTTTATATGTTTGGCCCGCCAAAATGACTCTACTCTGCCTGATGGAAAGCATAAGCAGAATCCACGAGTGGTGGCCACCATGCTCATTGCGAATGCAACAATGCAGCATGGTGACCCACACTATGGCGGCCTAGTGATGCTTGTGCATCTTTTAGTCTAGTCAACAAGTATGGAACTTGTTGACTAGACTAATTGGGCCTCCGGTCTCGCACTCACCAACGAAACACGACAGCACGAATGCTGTCATTTTACGTTGATTTTCTGTGCGAGGGTAGTACCGCCCCGGTCGAGCCGGCCCGTTCGTGCTGAAATCAGCGTGGCTCTACTACCTTTGAAACAAGAAGAGATAACAACAAGATGGTTATTTTTAGTGAAAAAAAATGTTTATTGGTTTGCTGTGAAAGTCTGAATGTATATGAATGTTCAAGATGTCTTGATATTAACCAAATTAATGAAGGTTTGAAGACACTTTTATTCTCTATTCTATTGCTCTTATTTCACTGTAAATTGGTATTAGTGAAATTATTATTTTTCTTGATATTTAATAATTAAAGTGAAAAGTTTAATTTGTCTTTACTTTTAGATATTGTTGGTAACTAATGGTCACGCCAAATATGTTTGAAGGCTTCGATAATTAGGTAGACTGTTAATGGTTCATCAAAACAAATGGAACACTATTTGGTAAGGATAAGAAAGGAATCACACATACCCTTCAGCTGCGCAGCGGCTCCTCTGTGTCTCTCCAGTAGCGGGCCCGCCACTGACTCTGATCCAGGGTATCTCCAGGTGTTCCACTTGCAGTAATTCGCGGCAAGGCGTGACTCATAAGAAATAATTACAAAGGCGCAATGCCGTAGATTTATATGTACAACGCAAGTTGTAAGCTCGCGTGGCGGATTATTTAATTTGTACTAAATTGTGTAATTGCACTAATTAACACATACGACGTGAAGATATTTTAAGTCTTCAGCGCGGCGGATCGATTTGAGTACTAGTTTAACGTAAATTTCGATAATTTACATAAATCAATGCGGAGCTGTAAACTCGCACGGCGGGAACTTTAATAGCACTAGAAAATTCTTCTAATCTGTCTTCATATCCGCTAGGGGCGCTGTCCTAGCGCAGGGTGTGTGTATAAAGGTATATGTATAGGTATGTGGAAAGGAACGTTCCATTAAATAATTTGTATAACTAACAATCTGGCGTAACCATTTCCACCCGCCCTTAAAGGGTCACCTTTAAAAACAAACATAAGGTAAAGATAAATTAAGAATTATAAATATCTTTAGATAGAGAGAGAGATCTATAATAGAGAGCTGGCTCTATAGTAACGAAATAAAAAATAAGAAAAATAAAGAAAAAATGTATATATAAATAAATTTGAGTATTGTGGAGTGGGTCAACTATTGCGTGGGAAGAGGACACAAACGAACGACTGGTCGAAGGTAAGTTCCCTTGGCAGTCCTCACGGTTGCCACGCGAATAATGCCGTCCTTAGAAGGGTGTATCATCTCCACGATTGCCAGTGGCCAGGCTAGGGGCGGTATGTTATCATTAATAACAACAACAACAGTACCTATTGTAATAGGTACAGAAGGAGAATTCCATTTCTGCCTAACCTGTAAAGTGTGAAGATATTCCATCCTCCAGCGGTTCCAGAATGACTGGACTAATTTATCGAGAAGCGAATGTCTATGAACTATACTTTCAGCATTGCTGTTAACATCAAGAGCGGGTAATGACAATAATGGTGCGGTATTTAAAAAATGACTTGGTGTTAAAGCTGAAGGCTCTGCGGGGTCCGAACTCAGTACTGTCAGCGGGCGCGAGTTAAGTAAACATTCAACTTGAATGAGGACAGTACTAAGCTCCTCGTATGAAAGAAGTTGTTGTCCGATTACTCGAAACAAATGTGTTTTAACGACCTTTACCATACTCTCCCAAGCGCCTCCAAAATGTGGAGAGCTGGGACATATAAATTTCCATATTATACGACTCTCAGCATACTCTTGCTCTAGCTTAGGACGGTATTCTTCATTGAGAAATTGATAAAGATCGCGTAAATATGAATTGGCACCCTTGAAATTAGTTCCATTATCGGAATACATAAACTGTACGGGGCCTCGTCTAGAGAGAAAACGTTTCATCGCAGCTAGGAAACTTGGAGTACTGAGGTCGGTGGCGACTTCGAGGTGTACGGCACGAGTAGTGAGGCATGTGAACAAACATATATAAGCCTTCTCGCTGCGAACACCCCGGCGGCGTACAGGAGTATAGGCGATGGGACCGGCGTAATCGCATCCCGTATGCGTAAATGCTTTCACTACCTGACGCGTACGACTATCGGGTAAGTCAGCCATTAGCGGGTAATTAGGACGTGGTTTAAGTCGGAAACAAGTATTACATAAATGCACTCTCCGTCTGACGACGCGACGTGCAGACAGGATCCAGAATCTCTGACGCAGTAGAGACATTAAAACTTCTGGTCCGGCGTGTAAATTCTTTACATGAAAATAATTAATGATCAAGTTCACAACATGATCATTGTGCGGTAGAATAACTGGATACATATGCGCATAGTCCAGTTCAGAGTTGACAAGACGACCACCTACTCGAATAAGATCGTTGTCAATAAAAGGCCTCAAGCGATTAAAAACTGATGAGCAATTCTCATTGTTAGATATGTGTGAATATTCCGCTGCGAAGTGTTTTCTTTGTACAGAGATAACTATTTTATTCTCTGCGAAATCCATATCATCTGCAGTCACTGCAATAGTGCTGCGGCG
This sequence comes from Diaphora mendica, assembly GCA_949125395.1. Taxonomy (NCBI): domain Eukaryota; kingdom Metazoa; phylum Arthropoda; class Insecta; order Lepidoptera; family Erebidae; genus Diaphora; species Diaphora mendica. The sequence goes on along the minus strand of OX421319.1, from coordinate 16,100,626 downwards.
AGGCAATAGCTTTGCGAACCTATAAATATATGTTATTATTCGAAGAAGCTTACTCCAAGAGGAGATTCGAAGCGCAAGATTGTACAGAAGGCAATGCTTTACAGGCGTACAAACAATGTGCGCTAAAACCTTCTGCTCAGGTACGTTTTCAATACATTGATCATCAAGTGTCCGAAGAGGCCACTGTGATGGATCCAATGAAGCCCACTGAGGCCCATGGAGCCACAGGGGGTGAGACAATAACTTTTGTGGTGTAATACCACGTGAAAGTATGTCTGCGGGGTTCTCTATGCCTGCTACGTGGTAGAAGTTATTAGAAGAAATGTTGTCAGTGATTTGAACAACACGATTTGCGACAAACGTTTGCCATTTTTGTGGTGAACTCTTTATCCAGTATAAAGCCACTTTAGAGTCAACAAATGCGTATACACTAACTGCAATATTCGGAGAGTAATTATCGAGAATTGTGCGAAGCAATTTCGATAATAAAACAGCTCCACAAAGCTCGAGGCGCGCTATGGTAAGCGGCTTAGTGGGTGCGACTTTAGTTTTAGCGCAAACTAATTGGACAGTGTTACCACCGATAGTTTTAACGTGTAGATACACTACTGCACCGTAAGCCTGCTCGCTAGCATCAGAAAAACCTAATAAGGTAACAACGCAGTTCTCAGTTACACCTACGTGTCGTGGGATGCGTAAGTCATTTAAAGCTGGCAACTCAACGCAAAACTGCTTCCATCTCTTAACAATAGAGAGCGGTGGTGTATCGTCCCAATCGAGGTGCAATTGCCAAAGTTGTTTTATTAGTAACTTAGCATACACGATTGCGGGCGCAACAAAGCCCATTATGTCCCACAAGCGGGCGACGGTGGACAAAATAGAGCGTTTAGTACACATTATATCAGCGGGAGCGGATGATTTAAAATAAAACGCGTCATCTTCTATAGACCAATGCAACCCCAATATTTTATGTTGCACGGACCTATCAAATTCTACCTCGGCAGGCCGTTTGTGTGAGGCGGGAAGACTATTTAAGACGACTGGACAGTTGCTATTCCACTTTACGAGATCCCACTGCGCGCCCTTAAACATGTCAATAAGCTGACGAGACGCAGCAATGGCTTCCGATTGGCTGGGAACCGAATAGGCTATGTCATCCATGTAAAGGGAATTAGATGCTATCACACTCGCTAGGGGGTACTTTGAGCCATCATCTTCAATTAGCTGTCTCACCGTACGAAGCGCATGGTATGGACTTGACGATAGACCAAAGCACACGCGATTAAAATGATACAGCGTGAGCGTATCTTGCGGGTTAAAGCGATATAAAAAACACTGATACCTACGATCAGCTTCGCGCATAACAATTTGAAGGAACTGCTGGCGACAGTCTGCGGTCATTGCTACTGCATGTAGGCGAAACATTAATATAATTTTAAACAAGTCACCCTGAAGGTTAGGTCCTGAATGTAAAATATCATTCAATGATCGCCCGGTGCTAGTCTTACTGCTAGCGTCCAGAACGACGCGGAGGCGGGTTGACGTGTGGTCTTCGCGTACGACTCCATGATGCGGTATGACGTAAATCGGATTGGGGTCATGAGGGTCGTACTGAGGTGCGGGTGAGACATATTGTCTTTTGAGATAGTCTTTTATGACGTCATCATAAGCCAACCTAAGCTTAGGTGAAGCTTCTAATCTTTTTTCAAGCCACAAAAATCTTTTGCGAGCGGACTCGTATGAATTACCTAGAGTATGAACATCGTCGTTAAATGGCAGGCCGACAACGTATCTGCCACTAACGGTATCGCGGGTCGTTGTTAAGTTATAAAAGAATTCACATTCAACATCAGCGGGGTGCTGAATGGGCGGAGAGGAGGGAGGTTCTTCCAGCTCCCAAAATCGTCTGACTAAATTGTCAATAACGACAGGCTCTTGTGCTAAACAGCACGTCAAGACCTGGTGTGAGTATAGTGCGGGTATAGTGGGTACGGAACCCATAATAACATACCCCAACGCAGTATGCAACGCTGGGGGCGCCGACGAGTCGCAAGGAGGACGAACTACGTCAGGGAAAAATATATGCGGGAAGAGAGAGGCGCCTATTAATGCATCTATTTTATTAGGCGTCCCAAAACTCTCATCCGCTAGCGGTAAGCCCGATAAATGAGCTAGACATGATTTGTCTACCACTGCGGTAGGTAACAAGTCTGTGATTTGATCGACAACGAGCGGTGATATTTTAAAATTAACGTTATTGTCAAATCGCGAATAAAATCTAAAGTTAATTTTATTATTTTTAATTATTTTCTCAGCTCCACTGAACCCCTTAATAATCGTACGGTCAGTAGCGTATAGCGGAATACCCAATAAATCACAACAATCCTTTGTTATAAAATGGCTCTGTGATGCGGAATCAAGTAATACGCGTACTATATGTCGAGCGCCCTTTGTGTCATAGGCGACGACTTGAGCAGTCGACAACAAAACAGTAGTGTTATTATAACTCGCGGTCTGAACGTGTGATGGCTGTCCGGAGGGCTCGATGGATGTGTGAGTAGACTGAGTAGCGCATAGGGTGACGTCACCACAAGCGCGTGACGCAGTTACAACGGGCTGCGCGGGAGTGGGGGCCGGCGAAGATGTTGCCGGCGAAGTAGGCGATACGCACTCCGGCGCATGGGCGCGGGTTCGATTAAAATGCAATAATGTATGGTGTCTTTGTTTACATACGCGACAACCAACATTTGAAGAGCAGTTAGTTACTCTGTGGTTTAAACTGAGGCAGTTCACACAGGCACTGTTACCCTTTACAGCATTAAAACGTTCCTGAGGGGACATTTTATTAAAATCAGCACATTTAAATAAATGCGAGTGTGTGAAATTAATACAAAGACATTTGCGCGCGGAGTCTGTTGTATTAACATACGTTTGATACTTCGGAGGCGGAGCATTCGATCGTCGATAATTATTTTTATTATTATTATTAGAGGCACCGCTCACCGATAAAACAGTATGAGTGCGCTCCAAAACCTTTGTGCGTGTTTTTATAAATTCGACTAAGTCGTCAAAGGTTGGCATTTTAGAACTAGAACAACTTAATTCGAACGCGCGAACAGTATCAATGTCTATTTTCTTAAGCGCGATATGTAGAATAATAAACTCATTCAGATTATCTAATTTTAAATTTTTTAAAGCGCGTACTGCACTAGTGAATTTATCTGTAAATAAATCAAAGTTACTTGCGGAAGCGGATTGTAAAGGTTTTAATTCAAACATTTGATTTAAATATGTAGAAGCAAGGAGACGCTTGTCTTCATATTTATCAATTAATGATTCTAAGAATAAATTATAATTCTCAGCGCATGGTGATATACCTGAGCACACAGACTGAGCCTTATCTGACAGTTTACCCAATAAATAATATAACTTTTCTGCATCCGTGAGCGATGGATTATCATGAACAGTCGATTTAAAACTGGCATAAAATAATGGCCACGAACGAATATCACCAGAAAAAGTCATTAATTCGATAGGCGGTAATCTAGGTCTAGATTTGTGCGGTACGTAAACATTATGTGTAGATAAACTCTGTTGTGCATACTGAGACCGAACTCTTTTAATCCTGCCACATAAAGACTCGAAAGCGACAAGACTTTTATATTCCGGTTTAGCGGTAGGATTTGTTTTCAATAAATGACTGTTACAACTATCTAATACTTCTAGAAACTCCCTACGTAATTCATCAATGTTAGAACTCTCGTCAAGGAAACTTTCCCTCCTCGAGGCGTCCGATTCAAGGTCAGAAGAGAGGTCATAAATACGCTGAATTATTTCGAAAAAGGCTTCGCGTTTAGCGATCAACATAAGCATTTTCGAATCGTGTGTATCCTCATAATCTGAGCCTTCACTATGACCCGACTGCTTCTTAGGTGGCATTATGAAATACTCGTATTAATTTGGTCGAGTTATATATAATGCAAAGAAACAATAATGACTTCTACGAACGAAGGTGAATGTATATAAAAGTATTGAGGGTGTAATGCGGTAGATAATGCAACAATAATTTCTATGCAAAGAAACAATAATTACCTTTACGAATGGAGGTGGGTGCATAAAAAATTATTGAAGGTATAATGCGGTGGAAAAAATGTAACAATAATGTTCTATTTTGGTAATAGATTGCGGTTAATGTAATAAATAACATGTAGTTATACATACAATACTTATACTACAATACTTATAACACGTAAATATATATATTACGGCGATAAATCTGTGTTTTAGCGGTACAATATGGATGACGCAATGTCACTATACGATATTTTTTTTTTTACAAAAATATTGCAAATTCACCTATTAGGGGCCTACAAGGGCAATTCTAATAAGGGTGGCTGTATAATACAGGTACAAAGGACCAATTATGGTCTGTAAATCACTTATTAAGGCCTAAGAAAGAATCCTAATAAGGGCGGCTAAGTAATACGTTTACTAGGGACCACTTTGCTCTTCTAGCGATATAGTAAATCACTTATTAGGCCTGAGAAATAATCCTAATAAGGGCGGCTGGAGTATCCGGTTTCGAAGGACCACTTTATGGTCACGCCAAATATGTTTGAAGGCTTCGATAATTAGGTAGACTGTTAATGGTTCATCAAAACAAATGGAACACTATTTGGTAAGGATAAGAAAGGAATCACACATACCCTTCAGCTGCGCAGCGGCTCCTCTGTGTCTCTCCAGTAGCGGGCCCGCCACTGACTCTGATCCAGGGTATCTCCAGGTGTTCCACTTGCAGTAATTCGCGGCAAGGCGTGACTCATAAGAAATAATTACAAAGGCGCAATGCCGTAGATTTATATGTACAACGCAAGTTGTAAGCTCGCGTGGCGGATTATTTAATTTGTACTAAATTGTGTAATTGCACTAATTAACACATACGACGTGAAGATATTTTAAGTCTTCAGCGCGGCGGATCGATTTGAGTACTAGTTTAACGTAAATTTCGATAATTTACATAAATCAATGCGGAGCTGTAAACTCGCACGGCGGGAACTTTAATAGCACTAGAAAATTCTTCTAATCTGTCTTCATATCCGCTAGGGGCGCTGTCCTAGCGCAGGGTGTGTGTATAAAGGTATATGTATAGGTATGTGGAAAGGAACGTTCCATTAAATAATTTGTATAACTAACAATCTGGCGTAACCAACTAATATAATAATTCTCCTGTCACATTTTTGCTCACGATGAAATCCTTAACCGAAACCTTAACAAAAACTTTGTGTTAACATCACTTTTTGACTAAAAGGAGCCGAGCATGATTGAAAAGACACGCATACGACGTTGCGTGTGTCAGTTATGTATGTGATAACCATTTCTTAATGAAAATGTGTGCGTAAAACAAGATTTCGAGTAATCAAGGAGAATTGCAGATGAAAACATTTTTTTTTTACCTTAGCTGTGACGCTAGTAAATGTGAACCTATCAAGGGCTTATGCCAAGTGGGTTGGTTCGTTAGTTACTATTGTTGGTGTGTAGTGCATGTGAGCAATCGTAGAACTATAGAACATGTATCGATTCTAATAGATCTTTGCGATGAGATGTATGAATTTATATGTACTCCTTCCTATTCTTTTGAGTGAAGTGTGCAGTGATTTCGGAATGAGACCCGTTGATGAGATAATGATTGGTATAATTTTAAACGTATTTTGTTGCCATATCTGTTGGATTTTATCTGCGAGGAGTATGTACTTTTGTATTTTTTCTGTAGATGTATATTTCTTCTATAAATTATGTGTATTATATTATTTTATGGTTATTATTGTAATTATTACATTATTGTTATTAGAATTCATGAGGACAAATCTTTTAATCTATTTTAATAGTAGACCCTTGTGTCTCGAGATATTAACTCCTCAATTTTCTTCATTTACTGTTCAATTTCCTTCAAATTTTCTGACACATTTTTTTTACCTTTTTGTTTTTAAGGAAGTAAATTGTTAGACAAAAAAAAACCGCGTATAGCTCCACAGCAATAAATTTAAGTTAACAACCAACTATTATTTTAAGAAGGTAAGAGAATATACCTAAATAAACAAGAAAAGGTTTAAAAAACGATAACCGGACTACGTAAAAACTTTTGATGAAATTTATACAACCTATGTCACCCGGGTCATTATTACGAAGTTAGTTACTACGGTTGAACATACATCAGCAACAAACAACAGCAACATAGACTGCTGAAAATATGATTCTTCCTTTTGCTTCACCGTGGGCGGGTAAAACTATTTTTAACCGACCTCAAAAAAGGAGGAGGTTATCAATTCGGCTGTATTTTTTTTAAAATATTTGCAACCTCATTACTTTCGACTGGGTGAACCGATTTTGATGATTCTTTTTTATTTGAAAGCTGGGGCTTCCCGTGTGGTCCCATTTTAATTTGGTCCTGTTCTTGAAGTCGGTTCCTTTTTTTTGTTAAAATTTGTGTTTCTGTGTATATTCTTACACTAAAGCGGAAGAAAAAGCCATTAAGATATGGATATATAAAGGAAACAATAATAATATATGAACTAAAAAAAGAATTTCAATTGTTAGATGGTCGTTAATTTAGACATAGGATGTCAGGTATCACTTGACAAATAACGACTATAATAATATACACACCGCTTTAGATAGCCTCAATAAAAGTCATCATCAATATTCCTCCATGTATCCTACAATTTACGAACATCCATTTCAATTTAATATGAACAACCACACCCCATCTATCCTCGTGAAGCTATTTTCACTAAACAGTAATAACTGTAACCTCGCTCGATCGAAGATATAGCTTTGGTTTAATTGAATATTCTACTTTTTTGTGTGGGACTAATCCCACCCACACGCCCACCACTGTAACTCCTGTACACCAGGATCAACAGCGGTGACCAACGATCACACCGAGTTATGACACTCGGGAAGTCCCAGGAAAAAATTAAACTATCTTGGAACCCGCAACGAAATTATTCAGAAGAAAAACTGGAGGAGTTGGAAATATTATAAGTCCACTTCCCTCCTTAGCAAAGCGGGAGACAAAATGTCAAAATAGGCATACACCTTTTTCAAAACGGGAAGCACCACGGATAAAATATTATGGGTCCTAAGTGAGCTATATTTGATTACTATAGTATGTATGGCAGAATCGCCTAAACGCACGGAAATTCACCGCAGTTGACACAAGATATACCGCCCCAGATGTCATTTGTAAGCTTTTTAGCATCATGTTACGTTCATTGCTCCAAAGACTACATTCCCAGAGGATATGATGTGCCGACTGTTCATAGCTATAATCAGGTGTTGAGCATTGACACAACGGCGAATCGACTAATTTAAATGAGTGTAGTTTGCTCTTAAAGTTACCGTGGCCTGTAAGAAATTGAGCGACACAGTGATCTACCTCGAGCCATGTCTTCGACAACCGTTCGAGAACAGATGGAAAGAACTGGTAAGGGTGGCGCCCTTTAGATGATTCGTCCCATCGTTGCTGCTATTCATCCATGAGGTCGTTATAAACATTGGATTGCTGTTGTAACAATCTTATGATTTTATCGCGGTCGCGTACGCCCAAAAAATCGCATTCCATATTTTGTAGTGTGGAATAGTACATGGCTGCACGTCTTTGCACCTTGAGATCGACCGGAAGAACACCCGCCAACACCGGTAAAGCCTCAGTGCTAACCGTCCTATATGCCTTGCACAAGAAAATCAATGCAAGTCGTTGGCCTTGTAACAGTTTGCGACGGACAGTCGCCCTATCGGCCCATACAGGAGTACCATAGCAAATAGAACCCAAATAAGTAGCTCCATATATGACCTTTAGTGTATTGAATGACAGACCCCATGTCGCAGTTGATATCCTCAAGTTGGTGTCATAAAGAGAACAATAATAATATTTGAACTAAAAAAAGAATTTCAATTGTTAGATGGTCGTTAATTTAGACATATCGGATGTCAGGTATCACTTGACAAATAACGACTATAATAATATACACACCGCTTTAGATAGCCTCAATAAAAGTCATCATCAATATTCCTCCATGTATCCTACAATTTACGAACATCCATTTCAATTTAATATGAACAACCACACCCCATCTATCCTCGTGAAGCTATTTTCACTAAACAGTAATAACTGTAACCGCGCTCGATCGAAGATATAGCTTTGGTTTAATTGAATATTCATGATGGTCATCTGTTCATCTACTTTATAGACTGTTCAATACATCAGTTATCACTATAAGAGGAGAAGCGAGTAAATCCGGTTTTAGCCGATTAGATCGCTTCCGCCCTGTCCCAGCAAATTCATGTAACAGGAGACGCCTTGTGATTGGCCAGTTGCGAATACGCGTCGGCGACAAATTGGATCCAGTTAGCCTTTAGGTCATGTTACCAAAAGATAAAAGGAGATGTAAAGGCCATCTCAAATTGGACGAGATTCAACCATCCTGGTTTTGTATTACATTGTTAACTGATGATATTACGTTTTAAGATAGAGTATTGTCTCAAATAGTAAGTACAAGTGTGACAGATTATTTTAGACGAAGTTTTGTTTATCAAAATAGGTGGCATTTCTAATAATTATGATACGATAATATTTATGATTTGATACGTATTAAAACATATATTATTAATAATACAGCTGTAAGATATAAGAACATTTCATTACGTACCAGTTCTCTTATCTAGTACATTTTGACTATCCTAATATTTAGCTACTTATTGTTAGATAGCTAATTTCATATAATTATATAGTTATCAAAATATAGAGGAAAGATAACTACTACATTTTTGTTACGATCAATGGTATCAATCATTACAATTATGTAGCAAAAAATTATTTAGACATTATCATTATTAAGTTTTACCAAAGATTCCAGATTATATAATAAATATATATTATAATGACGCAAATCAACGCGATCACATAAGTCTATCTCTATGAATATCTCATAAATATTTACGTTGAATGAATATATTCGGCTTTTATTTAGATTATATAATTATTAAAGGAATTGATATTGCCATGGTATATTTGATACGACACATCAACAGCTTCAATAATCCACTTTTAGAAATAAGTCTCTCGTTCGAAAGGCGGTTTTGTTCTATTTTGTTTGAATCACCTTAAATAAATCTACAAAAATGTATCTCAAAAGTAAAGTATTAATAAATACTCGTATACAATTAAAAACTATATTTTAGATATTAAATGGATAAAGACTTTTTATTTAACAACTTTATGCACAACGTACAATGGCGGACTTAATGCCACAGGCATTCTCTACCAGTCTACAGTTGGTTGTTGTGTAAATTAATTAAGGTCCACTACACATTGGTAAGGGATTTTAAATTCTAAATAGACAATAAAAATATAAAAAATTAAGAAACAAATGAGAAAAAAAAATGGCAAATCTAAATATCCATACAGATTGTCATATTTAATAAAAGCAAAAACAATTTTTAATCAAAACAAAATATATCTATTGAAACTTATGAAGGAATACTAAATATTCTCGTATTAAATACTAGAAGAAAATATGAAATTAGAATGTTTTAACATTTTGATGAAGTTGCGACTTCAACATAGAGTTCAACCGTCGGCTAAGGCTTACAGGGTACCTCGGGCTTTTCTTCTAAAATTATTAACCCGACCAGACGTTACAATAGAACTACCTATGACAGAATGTGTTTATTTGCTTTTGAAATTGAATATACTGAACAAAACTTCACCTGGAAAAAAGAATTTGTTTCTTAAATAAAATACGTCTGTCACCTATGAAACGAACTTTTATTTCCACAAACATTTACTATCAACGATTCTGAAACTAGGCCTACAGGAAAGTGTAGGTGGTAGTTAGCAGACTACGATAAAAATAATTGAATTCAAATAAGAATTAAAAATAGAATCGAAATATTTTAATCATAATATTAGGTCTTTACCTATGAAATTGCCGTTCTTCAGTACTGGTCATTTCAAATAAAAAAAAGTTTGTAATGGCTCTGTATTCTAAATTCAAATTAATTTTGTTTTAAAACCATGACATTCTATTTACAAACTCAGTCTTTTGTTTTTTGATTAGCGTTGTATTTTCATTACATTTGAACATTTTTTGGCAAAATAGAGACTTTAAAAATTCGTGTAATTATGGAATATGAGTTCCGTTATGGCACCAACGCGACACAAACGGCACGTAACATCAAAAACGTTTACAGAGAGAACTGTACAAACGATCGCACAACCCGTTATTGGTTTTCCCGGTTCCGTTCTGGAAATTTTGACTTGAAAAATGGAGCTCGTGGTCGTCCGGAGACTTTGGTTGACAATAATGAATTAAAGGCGATTGTGGAAGCTGACGAAGCTCAATCTACAGCTGAGCTAGCAGCAGCTTTTAATGTAAGCATCAAAACAATATTGATCCATTTGCGACAAATTGGCAAGGTAAAAAAGCTTGATAGATGGGTGCCCCACGACCTTAACGATCGCCAGCGCAACGTACGCGTCGAGACCTGCCTTGCGCTGCTCAACAGGCAAAGAAATGAAGGAATTTTGAAACGAATTGTTACGTGCGACGAAAAATGGATTCTGTTCGACAATCGAAAGCGGTCAGCAAGTTGGTTAGACCCTGGTTCAACACCAAAGCAATGCCCTAAACCAAAAATGACCCCTAAACAGGTGATGGTCACTGTTTGGTGGTCTAGTGCGGGTGTGATTCACCACAGCTTTTTACAAAACGGCATGAGCATTAATGCAGATGTGTACTGTGAAGAACTGGAGAGAATGATGGAGAAGCTTGCACATCTGCAACCAGCTTTGGTCAATCGGTCGTCCTCACTGCTCGACTGCGACAACGCGCGACCCCATACTGCGCAACAGACAGCCTCCAAGCTGCAGGAGCTGGAGATGGAAGCTCTCCCTCATCCGCCATACTCACCAGACCTTGCACCTACCGACTATTACTTTTTCCAAAATTTAGACAACTTTTTAGTGGGTAAAAAATTCAATTCCCGAGAGCCAGTACAAAATGCCTTTGAAGAGTTCGTTGCCTCCCGTCCAGCTGATTTTTACAAGAAGGGCATCAATAAACTGCCAATGCGTTGGCAAAGATGCGTCGATTGCATGGGTGATTACTTCGAATAACAGAAATAAAAAAGTTTGAAATAATAAGTACTTTCACTTATTGCATACAAAACGGCAATTTCATAGGTAAAGACCTATTATAATGTTTTCCTAGTTTGTAAAGTTGTGTGACCCACAAACCGTTGTTCAGAGTCAGAGAGTATCGTATTGTCACGCTGTATACATATATGCTTGCAAAATTTCAGCAAAATCGGTTGAAGATATCTGCTTCAATATTGAGTTGCAAGATTCCACCCTAACATACAAGCATACATACATTGCAAGTTAATAAAAAGCTTGTAAAAATGAAGGTCACGAGAAAAACAATATGGGTCTTATCTAGTTGCTGACGTTGCTGTTAACATGTCTTAAAATGGAAAAGACCTTGTCTTATTGATTAGTGTCCGGCTATGTTTAGTAACCGCTATGACGGTTTAATCCACATTTGTCTAATACTTCTTTCATGTAAAATTATGATAACTATGATCCATAAAAGTTACTATTAAAGGCATATAAAATGTGAACTGTATTTAAGTTTTATTTGCTCTTAATAACCCATATTTGTTTTATTATTTGTTCTATGGAGGTATGGTATTTACTTAAAAAGCTTATCGACAAATATGGTAGCTTATTAAGAAAATTATTTAGGTTTATAACTCAGTTCTACCTTTTATATCATTTGTTTTTTTTGAGCACACATTTAACGAAAGTTGACTGATAGGTAAAGTTTGAATTGCTTTGTTATAATTAATTAAATCGACCTCTGGCATTCTATTTGAAACACTGATTTATTTATTATGTGTTCCAATTACAAAAGATAATATAAATAATGTTGGTCGTTTATTATTGACTTCGGATTTGGCTTATCCTATATGGAGTAGGAGCTTATACCGTGTGATGTGCAAAATTTATGGAGAAGATTGATTTGTTGATCATGAGTACATCATGTCTTGTTCAATTTACCCTAAGGCTTTGTGTGAAATATTTTTGTTTTTATGGTGTAAATGAGTAAAAAAAATAACTAAGACAAACGAAGATTTTGTTTTCATTTAAATACTTTTATCTAAAACTAAAAACTACTTTTAACTTCCACACAAAAATTTATAAACATTGAAAAAATATAATAAGCTTTCGATTATTGCAACTAGGAAAATTTGTATTTTGTATATATTTTTAGTAATTTCTTAAATAGTTTAGAAAAGACATTTATAAGAAAAAAAAACAAAAAACATTTATTTCAAGTAGTCACTTTCGAAAGGTTACAAGTTACTGACTCTAGTTGAGCGGTTCCAAAATGTCATTATTATGGAGAAGGAACGCCAAGAAACTCCATAAGTATCGCTTTTAAAATTGACTTTCACAATATTGTGATGATTTACAAAGCATATAGTACTAATACACAACCATAAGTACATAAGCAAATACAAAAAGCAAATAGCAAAATAAAAGAATGTTTAATAAAACTAAAAAAAATTACATACATTACCTACAATTAGTATGCAGTCCTTATCAAATTCGTAACAGGAATGTTAAAGTATGTCAAAGCTTCTAGGAATAAAGATTGAATAATTATGTTAAGGTACAATTGGTTTTTTTAATTACACTGTGACCACATTTGGTGAAAAAGAAGTTATCCATCCTTAATAAGGTATGCACAATTATGAAATATTACACAGTCATAAAAAAGCTTTTAGTAATCCATTTTACCATCAATCAATCAGTTTTATTGCTTTTATTCTCAGACTTCTTCTAAACTTATTATATTAATTTGACCTATCTTTGAAAGTAATGGAATCTTTTATTCTCTGAATGTTTTTAGGGTCACTTTATGAGGTTCAATTTAATCAATCAAATCACGTTGCGTATAAATGCTATGGAAGCAGTAATTATACTGGAGACTTTGACAATTCTCAAGAATAATACATGGTAAGAGAATAGTAACAATAGTTTCCCTCACAAGAGATGAAGGTACATTGTCGATTAACGGTTTCTTAGGATGGTACGGAAACTTCTAGGAATGCTTCCAACTTAGCTTTCGAGTATTGCAACTAGAAAATATATATTTTGTTGATGTTTTAGTATTATCTTAAATATATATTTTTTATGTATGACTACTCTGTCTGATGGAAAACGTAAGCAGAATCAGAGTGGTGGTCATCATACTCATTGCGAATGCAGACACAGAGGTAACACCGCTGGGTACAGCTAGCAAATAATAACAGAAATCCAAAATATATAATATAAACTACACGGATGACTTAGAGATTTAAACGGCCACCTCACCGTTTCTGACAGCGCTGGGTATAGTGGGTTTGATATCCACAATTGACAACACTTTGTATAAACCTCTAATTGTTGGTCTGAGACTAGCTGTTCTTCGTGTCTTTTACATGAAAGTAAAGTATCCCGCGATATTCTTATTACGGAAGTAATCTTTTATAAATCTTAAAATATAGTTACTCTGTTTCTAAAGACATTTCGCATTTGTCCGAAGTGAATTAGGAAGTTAGTAAATGTTGAACCTAACAAGGTAGGGAATTTTGACCAATTTAAAAACATTTAAAGTGTAAAACATTGCGTACTGAAAGACGTTGCTTAGTGACAAGGGTAGAAAAAAGCGTGGATTATATAACAATCACGAAAGCAGTTTCTAGAATAATTGTATGTGTATCGAAAAAGGTTGTCCACGGCAAACATTTACCGACTAAATTGGTGTTGTTCGGACGAAACAAAACAGGTGTGTCAGGACAGTAGCAAGTGGAGATAAAAAAGTGTCAATATGCATGTATGTATAATGAGAAGCACGGAACACAGCATTGTGGCCCCTTTAAGAGTAGTTGTGCATACTTGTGCAACGTGAAGACTGAGACCCTAGATGGAAGAAAATGCAGACATAACAGTAATTAGAGGTATAAAAGTTAAACCGCATCGTAGTATACTTAAAGTCGACCCTAACCTCATGTCATGTCATGGAAAAATCCCAAAGACAGAGAATTCATCAAGGGTATATACACGTTGCTTTCTAAACATTATTTGTTTATTTTTAATATTTTTTTTAGGCTTACTTATAACCTGATTTTGGTTTACCTCTATATATATAAAAGCGAAATACCACTCACTTATTAATCACGAAATCTCAGAAAATATAACACCCACAGACTTGAAATTTGGCAGGTAGGTTCCTTATAGGGTGTAGACTTCCGCTAAGAACGGATTTTACAAAACTCCACCTCTAAGGGGGCAAAACGGGGGTTGGAATTTGTATGAAAGTCCTATGTTTTTGAAGTAAGAGACTTGAAATTTAAAATGTATGCTCTATAGATGGTGTGGAAGTGTACTAATAATGTATCTAGCTTTTACGAATATAATTAAAAAATATTTGCAAAACACCAACCTCCACGCGTACTAAGTCGCAAGCGGCCGCTAGTTACCTATATATATAAAAGCGAAATACCACTCACTTATTAATCACGAAATCTCAGAAACTATAACACCTACAAACTTGAAATTTGGCAGGTAGGTTCCTTGTAGGGTGTAGACATCCGCTAAGAACGGATTTTACGAAACTCCACCCCTAAGGGGGTAAAACGGGGGTTGGACGTTTGTATGAAAGTCCTATGTTTTTGAAGTAAGAGACTTGAAATTTAGAATGTATGGTGTGGAGGTGTACTAATAATGTATCTTTAGAAATCAACCCCCTTTTGGGGTTAACACGGGGGATGGTAGTTTGGACGCAAACGAGGTTGCGTAGGTCAGCTAGTATTATATATATTAGAGCCCAAGAATCCAAAAAAAAATGTTCGCCCACCTAGTTTTCCGTAATGTATTATGTAAATATATGGACTGAAATCATTAAAAAAGCACACACTGAACTTTGTACTTTACTGCAAAATACAATGCAACACTGAGATGTGTAGCTAACAAAGGAACAATGGCGTTATTCATACGCACACAGTACTTGTAAGAATTTTAAATCACTAGCATGTTTTCATATGTAGATACACTGTGCATATAAAGGTATCATTTATAATAGAAACAAAAATAAAGGCATTGTTTACCTATGAACGTAGTATAACTTGAGTGAATAAAATAGAATATGCTTTACTGTACACTAATAACCAACATGGCACATAAATACCACAAGAATATAATATGTATAATGGGCGGCCTTATTGCTGAAATCAATCTTTTAAAGGCATACTTCGGATGGACAAATTGACAAAGGTTAAAGAAAACAAGAGTAACAAGTAAACAAGTAAATTGTTGCTTCAGTAATGTTATAACAAATATATAAATACTAGCTGACCCACGCAACGTCGTTTGCGTCTCCTTTTGCCCGTAGTGTGATAATTTTCCCCCATTTTTGAAACATTCTTCATTGGTCTTCCGCTCCTATTGGTCTTAGCGTGATGTAATAATAGCCTGTAGGCCTTCCTCGATAAACGGGCTATCTAACACCGAAAGAATTTTTCATATTAGACCCGTAGTTCCTGAGATTAGCGCGTTCAAACAAACAAACTTTTCAGCTTTAAATATTAGTATAGATGTATTTATTATACTCTCCTAAGATCTAATAATCATAATCAACAACACATTTATTTGGATAAAGATTAATATTAGGTATTATGTTGATAAAAACTCTTTGGCAAATAACTCATTATTAGGTACCTACTCTTAGCGTCTTATACTCGTGATAACTTCTAAACGAAATGTCCGAATGGGATGAAACAAAAAGTATTTTACTTCTACATAAATGCCCTTGATAACATAATACTTTATTTGGATAAGGATTAATATTACGATATACATTTAATGTAGTTTCTTTCTTCAGACGATTTAAGAAATTTTTTAAACACAAAAACGGTTATTGTGACTAAACCGTTATAGTTAGATATATGCTCTCGTGGATTTTTTTGTAGATCTTAATGGGACATACAACCCGTAATACATTATTTTGTTCTATTGTAAATACTTTTTGCAGCGCACGCAAAAATAGGTTTTCGATTTCACAACTTGGGTTACGAAATAGCAATTTTCTTACGGATCTCAAATTTTTTTGAAAATAAAATATAGCCTATAGCCTTCCTCGATAAATGGACTATCCAACGCTGAAAGAATTTTTCAAATCGGACCAGAATTTCCTGAGATTAGCGCGTTCAAACAAACAAACAAACTCTGCAGCTTTATAATATTAGTATAGATTAATAAATTTTTTAAACACAAAAACGGTTATTGTGACTAAACCGTTATAGTTAGATATATGCTCTCGCGGACTTTTTTGTAGATCCTAATGGGACATACAACCCGTAATACATTATTTTGTTCTATTGTAAATACTTTTTGCAGCGCACGCAAAAATAGGTTTTCGATTTCACACCTTGGGTTACGAAATAGCAATTTTCTTACGGATTTCTAATTTTTTTTAAAATAAAAATATAGCCTATAGCCTTCCTCGATAAATGGACTATCCAACGCTGAAAGAATTTTTCAAATCGGACCAGAAGTTCTTGAGATTAGCGCGTTAAAACAAACAAACAAACTCTGCAGCTTTATAATATTAGTTTAATAAATTTTTTAAACACAAAAACGGTTATTGTGACTAAACCGTTATAGTTAGATATATGCTCTCGCGAACTTTTTTGTAGATCCTAATGGGACATACAACCCGTAATACATTATTTTGTTCTATTGTAAATACTTTTTGCAGCGCACGCAAAAATAGGTTTTCGATTTCACACCTTGGGTTACGAAATAGCAATTTTCTTACGGATCTCAAATTTTTTTGAAAATAAAATATAGCCTATAGCCTTCCTCGATAAATGGACTATCCAACGCTGAAAGAATTTTTCAAATCGGACCAGAATTTCCTGAGATTAGCGCGTTCAAACTAACAAACAAACTCTGCAGCTTTATAATATTAGTATAGATTAATAAATTTTTTAAACACAAAAACGGTTATTGTGACTAAACCGTTATAGTTAGATATATGCTCTCGCGGACTTTTTTGTAGATCTTAATGGGACATACAAACCCGTAATACATTATTTTGTTCTATTGTCAATACTTTTTGCAGCGCACGCAAAAATAGGTTTTCGATTTCACACCTTGGGTTACGAAATAGCAATTTTCTTACGGATCTCTAATTTTTTTGAAAATAAAATATAGCCTATAGCCTTCCTCGATAAATGGACTATCCAACGCTGAAAGAATTTTTCAAATCGGACCAGTAGTTCCTGAGATTAGCGCGTTCAAACAAACAAACTCTGCAGCTTTATAATATTAGTATAGATAGTCATACATACACATATATATTAAATACACAATGTAAATATGTAACTACAAAATCAATTGGTCATATATACAGCCATTGAGAGCAAAGAGCACTTAAAATAAATATCGGGAAAGTAAGAAAGTATTGAGAACGTGCACGACAGTAGCGCCATCTCGCAAACTCAACTCGCAACTTTCGAGGCGTTTGTCAAATAGTGAATGACAAGTTCGTACTATTTTATGTAAACTAAAGTAAATTAATAACATATAGAGAGATAATAAATAGTATTTTCGAGGCATTTCTTACAAACAGTGATAAAAAAAAATTAATTTATTATTATTAAAAAAATATTATAAAAGGTGGTTTTGAGAGATTAAAACACAAAATAAGTTTCCGGCGCAAAACTATGCTGAAAGGAAATAAAAAATTGTAGCAAAAAATGTAAGGAATATAGAAAAACTAAGAACTAATGGCAATAGGTATTTAATACGAGCCAACATAATTCGGCAAACATCGGTTACCTTAACATCCTATAAAACCAGTTTAAACGTAAGTACTCTCCTAACCTAAAACGAACACACATTTTAGTATTCTATAGTAGATAAAGTTTATCTATTAACATTTTAATTTATTTATTACAGATCAGTAACCCTCGAGTTGTCTCTGAAGTAAACTGCAGTTGCGTTTATAACCAGAGCGGCAAATGCAAACATATTGCTGTTTTAACATGTCCATGCTTTATTATATTCATTTAAATCTTTGATCTAATTTCCAGGCAGCAAATTTCATCCTATGTAGTGTAGTTAACCTAATATAAGATGAGTGATAAGAGTTAATTTTCCGTTTGCTGTTTAATTAAAAATTAGTAACGAAATTCAATAGATAAAGAAATACATTAAAATGTATTGAAGAAGACGAAGTGATGTACAACCCAAACTAAGATTTTATTATAATTTCAACCACGAGATTGCCATTACTTAGCACACGGGTTGTGCAAGTAAAATACCGTGACCTCGTAGGAATTTGGTTCTAAATAAATCTTCGTTGTTTTTAACGAGCCTGTCTCTCTCTGACCATTTAAATACGTAAATGTTTTAAAAATTGTAAACAATCAAAATCTCTTAACAAGAGCATTGTACAATTTAAGGGTATGTAACTGGACCTTATATATTTATGAATGAAATATGCCGGGAACGTGACTCTTCCCACAAACCTCTTTGAACTATCAATCTTTCAAGATCTGCTATGAAGTTAACTTTGTGTCCAAAATAATAACAGTTTTATGTAATTTGTTATAGACTTTGTTTTGGTAAAGAAACTTTTCAAATTTTATTATTTATTTTATTTATTTATTTATATCTTTATTGTATACATACAAAATTACAAACAGAAAACAAAGGATGAGTTACAATATATGCAAATGTTACAATAGGCGGTCTTATCGCTCACGGCGATCTCTTCCAGACAACCTCAACACGGATTTTCGATATTCAAAAATTTTGGGTAGCTTACATACATGTAACACATAATCCTCTACGTGAATGGTTAAAAATATCAGTTAAACAATCATGAACAAAAATAGCACCCACTCACTTTCAAATTACAATCATACATACAGTAACACACACATACATATATTCATAATCCTACATATACATATATACAATTTATATTTATATACATACAATACATATACAGATTAAAATAATATGCTAAAAAGAGGATATAATATTTCTATATATCTATTTAATATATCATAATGACAAATAATGGTCCTTCACCAGCTTTTTAAAAATAGGCAAATTTTTTGATTGTCGAATTATCTCAGGCAAGTTGTTCCAAAGTCTTACAGCTTGCAGAGTGAAAGACTTGTCTGCAAACTGAGTTGAATGTTTTGGCATTTTCAGTATTAAATTCTGTGATGCCCTCAGGTCCCTGCAATGTGTGTTTTTTAAGAACTGAAAACGTTCTTTGAGATAAAGAGGTGTGTGAGGATGAAACAGAACACTGTATAGAAGAGAAAGAATATGTAGATTCCTGCGAAAGCGTATTGGTAGCCACCTGAGCTTAGAACGAAACTCAGAAATGTGATCATACTTGCGTAATCCAAATATGAATCTAATGCAGAGATTTTGAAGTCGCTCAAGTTTATTCAGTTGGTTAATGGTTGATTAATTTTTTTTTTTTTTGTAGTATCTTCGTCTAAGATACTGTGAATTGCCAAAACTTCTCGCTTTGAGAAGTCACAAAATGTTTTGAACACTAGTAAACTTATTGATATTTTAGTACCGCAGTTGACCACAAGAGTAGATAATATTCATTGCAATACTTTCTGTGCATTTTATCATAAACAATTTGCCATTGCATGAATTATTACCATGGTTGAATATAAAGTATTCAGATGATGATGCAGAATAGTTTTTGTGCTGTCTGTTTAATGTGATAAGATGCGTGTATGTTTACTTTGCTGTTTATGTATTAGCATCATTTGTGCAGCATGGTTTTCATGATTTTTTGATTCAGGTCTTTTGATGTAATATGTTTCTTTTTAAGTTAATTCACATTTATACACGTTATTTATACATATATATTTATGAGATAAACACTATTTGGAATACTGTCTTCTACGATGCTAAATCTTCATAATATGTAAATTTGCTAGTTCTGCCGTTAGGTACGGATACAAGCGTTTTCATATTTTACAAGTGATTTCGGATCTCGTAAAAATACAAGATTTGAGATAGAAACTTTTAAAAAGCAACTTGGCCTCCTTATTTTTTCCTTACAAACCCATTTCGAGGAAGTTAGGTAGTTTTACATCGGAGACCCTTCGATAAAGTGTCATAATTTAGGTGAAATATTGTTTTTCTGGCAAAGGGAGCATATTTCGTTATCTTATTTGTGGTATCTGAATAAGTTATAGTTTCTGTCCTTCGAATGGTATATATTTACGAAACTGACTTCGGAGACCTGTTGATAATGTTATTTATGAAGTCCCTTGGCTATGAAGACGTATAATTTACTTTATATTATATCTCTTATATTATATAACTTTTATATCCAAATTTGAAATAATTTACAAATAAATTAGTTAATACTTGTTTTTATTATAGTTACTTGAAGAATAAATAATCATTTACTCAAGAATAGTATTTTTTTACTGTAATGAAATAAAAAAATGATTTATTTCGGTCGAGATATGAATTATACTTACGAATGCGATGAATTTAGAATGGTTATGAAAATACATTATAATAAAATGTGATGTTCATTTGAATTTGATAGTGAGGTGATTGAATTCAGATTTTTTTATTATCAGTGTAATCACTTTGCACATTTATGTTATCTATAAATGTTATGGAAAAATATCAGAACTGATAGATTTCATCTATGATCAGTTCAATATACAACTAATAAAATATTCTAAATTGAGTCAAACAACATTATTTGGCGTCGTATAAAATAAGGCAAAATGAGAACCATCAGATGAAACTTTTCTCTTTGCGCGAAAGTTTCTGATGTGAACAGGAACCCGGGGCGGTGTCCCCCGAGACGAACATGCATGTTTAATGGCGTCCTAGAAAGGTCAAGAGTCTGAATGTGAGTAGAAGTAGTGAATACATTACCAGCTCCCGAGTGGGCAGGTAGGTAGGTACTCAGAGTAAGCAGGCGTGCCGTTAGAACCTCTTTTATAACTTACAGGAAGTAACACGCAGTGGACAGGTAGTTTGTAGCTGTCTCTCAAACAAATTAATTGTGTCTTAGTTTTGAGCCGTGACAAGGGACCAACTACAAACAAACTTAAGAGAAAGGTACGAAATGAAAGCGTTGACTCGGCCTGCACTAACATTATGCCGTGAACACGCAAAATTGTGACGTGAAGCGACATTAACTTACGCTTAATATCTGGTCTGCTTGGAACCTCTGTATTTTAAATAACACAATGAAATGTATTTTGTTATGTTAAATGCGGAAAACTGACTATTTATTATACATGTAGCATAATGTGGTTAGATATATAAATAAATAAATAATATAAATATTTTAGACATCTAACACACAACGCCATCTAGTCCCAAACTAAGCAGAGCTTGTATACATACATACCTACATAGAAAACACCCAAACTCCGAAAGAAATATTTGCAGTTCATTCAAACATTTGGTCTGACCCCGGCATTGAACCCGAAACCTCGAGAACAGCAGTCGCATACGCTATCACTAGGTACCACTAGGTGCCACAGAGATAGTTAATTATATGCAGAGAATTACGTTTGCATTATAATCGGTTTTCAATAAACTTAGTGTTAAACTTGAGTTAATTACGTATTAAAACAGTAATGATGTAATTATATGCACCAGTGCGAAAAAAGAGCCCCATAAGGATATCTAAGTGTATTATTCTGTGCTACCTCTGATCTGATTATTTACTGCTCTACCATTTTGTGAAGGGGTTTGAAATCGATTTAATGAAACTGTGCTATATATATTAAACCTATGCTAGAAACTTGAAGTTATTAAATTAAACAGACCAATATTTTCATCGGTATTGATATTCATGGAATAAGGTAACTGCCTCGTTAACTCAAATATACTAACAACTAGTTCAATCATCGAATTCAGTTCACCCTCAGGGTTGCGGAGGTCCTATGCCAGTCGCTCCGTGTAAAAACTGACATTCAGGTAAAACCGGTTGAACTAGTAGTCGAACCCAAATCTTGGGAATAATAAAGGCTAGGAAGATGATGATTCATGAAATAAGATTAAATTACCAATATTGCAAATCTGTATGCGTTAGAAATCTGCATGATGCCAATCATTACTTGTCAATAGCGTACCGAAAAAGAGAGCCCTTGCGATTCTTACTCGATCGAAGAAACCAAAACAGTTGATTTAACTAATACGCATTACATTAGCAATATTACGTTTGTATTAGTTATATTTAAAAGAATATATCATGCAAAAAGTAACAAACAAACATTTAATGCTGTTTGTTCTCTTTTGTTTCATTCATTATATTGTAAGATAAAAAGCATGTGTTACGCAATAAAAATACCGTCGCCGTCCTTTTCCCAATAACGTACATTCGGGTTGTTATAGTGATTGATGGAAATGGCAGAAAATACATCGTGTACCAGATGACATCCCTTACCATAAAAAAGAAAATAGGTCACTATGGCGTTTAAAACGGAGATTAGACACACTTGTTAAATCGATTATACATAATATGATAGTGTGTGTAGATGTAGTACTTTATGAAGATTATAAATACTCAGAAATATCTTTACACTCACCTTTTGGAGGGTTGATATGTAAGGCGCTCCTGAAGAGACTTTCCTCGTCACGCCAATCCAAGTTTCTGCGCAGCGTGTAGCCGCACATCGCGCACAATGCCACTAGCAGAACCAACAGGAACAGTCGGCTCTTTGTCTCGCCTCGGTGCCAGTGCCGTGTCAAGACCCCCGCTCCGAGACCCAGTAATAAACAAAATCCAACACTTGGTATATATAAAACGCGCTCTGCCACTACAAAGCCAACGTAGAAAAGTAAATTAGTCGCAGGCACGAATGGCAGTACCATAAATGCCATAGACATTAGAAGCGCAACTTGAGGACTTCTATAAACGCTTTTTTGGGTACTGGTTACCTTGGATTTCACAAGCGATACCGGGCAGATACAACTAGAGTTGTGCATCGTTATATTGTTGTTGTTGCTGGCTCTACACACGCTCGTATGCTCCTCAGTGAGTGAAAGTTTGCACCCAGTGCACGGGCACAATAGCTTTTTAGATGATACATTCTCTTTGTGCGGTGCATGATAGTTTTTCCGTTCGTAACAGTCTTGTCCTCTATTATACTGCTTGCAATTGTAATTCCATTTGTGCTTTGTCTTACAATTTTGTTTTCTGTAATATTTTGCATCTCGGACTAAATTATCTTGGTGCTTTTTAAATTCGTTCATTAATGTTCGCCAGGTTACTTTTGAGACAGTAGCGTAGAAAATGGCCGTAACAATATTTCTGGCATCAAATAAGCTCATTATTCGTGGTATCGAGTCCATCGACCAATCGAAGCTTAGGTGAAATGGGTACAAAAGAAGGAAGAAATTAAAGACAGGGAGATAAGCGAAAGTATACAGACGCGTAAGTATAGAGGGATCTCTCGAGGCGGGGTTATCTGCGGCTGCGAAAGCCGTAGGTGCGCCTGCCAGTCGTAGACGCCAGTATAGCAGAGCGAAACCTCCCGTCCCTAACGCACAAATACTCCGCCATCGGTGCTGAAACAATGAAAAAAATTTATTTAACAAAATGCTCGTAAATACTAAAACGTTCAATGGAGAAGTGAACATTGAACTTCAAACTTTTTTAAAAGTATCTGAATGTATCATGTATTTCTCAATTCATAAAATAAAGTTTTTTCATAAGCTCAAAGAGAAAAGTTAAGAGTTTCAAGTTTTATTTTTCTAAACATTTCATTTAAGTCCACAGTGATTGATTACGCTCAAGCAATATTTCATTAATATCTGACAATATTTTCCGCCATGTTACAGTTTTTTTTTACTTATATTTATAGTATTTAGCTAATCGAGGATACTACTTTTAAGAATATATACAAAGTGTATAACAATTGCAAGTTGCAATGTAAGAAGAATCTGTATAACTGAAACACATTGCAACGAAACAAAGTTAGTACGAAACAATTGATAATATAGGTATTCATTTATTGCACTTTACACTAAAATAAACTTAATGATGTATATTTACACGGTTGATGTTCGAACTGGCACGAGATTAGCAATATCAAGAACTAATCCACGATGCTCGAGAACGTGACGTGAAGTGACAAAACCTATATATATTTATATTATGTAGTGTTAAAATTACAGAGTGTTTTTTTTTGTGTAGTAAGTAACCAGAATATTTGGAAGCACGTGCATGAAAAGTTTTTATGCTATATTTTATGGTTCAATATTTGTTATACTTAAAATAAATAGATTACTTTAGCATTCGGTACTAAGTTATTCTACTTAGCATAAATCTTCATAAGTTAATCGTTTCAAATGAATCTAGTCCGTTATCTAGTAAGAAAAACTCGTAAAAATAAGTGTTAAGATTTCAGAATGACATTATGTTTGAACATGATCGTTATAATTTAAATATTGAATTAGTTAAATTCAATGAAAAATTTTATAATCATATCAAACTTTACGAGATTCAAAGTCGTTTAAGTCGATGGTCAGTAAATAGTCGTAAATAGCTTACTATCCTATACTTTCCACGTCTTTCTTGCCATCCCATGGTTGCCTGTAAGAGATTGCCTTCGGGCGATAAGGCCGCCAATTGTACCTCTTAGCTTTAAGTTACCTTTGTAAGTAATTTGGTGTACAATAAAGCGATTATTATTACAATATTAATAAACTTCCAGTTCTAAGTTATTACAAGGTG
Organism: Diaphora mendica; assembly: GCA_949125395.1. NCBI lineage: Eukaryota > Metazoa > Arthropoda > Insecta > Lepidoptera > Erebidae > Diaphora > Diaphora mendica. The sequence goes on along the minus strand of OX421319.1, from coordinate 16,075,757 downwards.
ATGAAGAATATTAAAGGTAATTTATACGAATAATTTGTCTGAATATGAAGTATGTAACCAATCACTGACTAAAACAACCACACCCATCAATTGAACTAATAGTTTTAAATCTGGGTGAAGGTCTTCCATAAAATTGATTTATAAAGGAGTAGATCGCGACGATACGTCCATTAGATTATTAAATTAATCCTAGCACGTTCGTAACACGGCGTAACACGGACCCTCCGTTGGGCACTATATGATTAATATGGAAATATGATCAGTTAGATATTTTAATCTGCTTAAAGTGATGTTATTATGAAAGTTTTCACGGTTATTTAGTACCGGTAGGGTTCGAACCGTGCCTCACCGAACCGGTGTGCGTTGCCGGCTTGTTAGTTGCGGGAAGCTACGAGGAAAAGATTTATGAAGGTTACCTCGTCCCCTCCCCGACCTGACCCAGGGGAAACCTTGCAGAACTAACGACGCCGTTTCGGATTTCCAGCACAATTTACACCACCGAGGGACCAAATCGGAAATCTCGGCGAAACTTAGATGAACTACAAATTAATCAAGTCGAATAAGGAGAAAAAAGCTGAATAATACAAAACACTTTTTACACCTACTTTACTAGAGAAACGTGAGTTCTTTAACAAAAGCTTTTGGAGAGAAAAATAAAAATGCAATTAGGTTGCGCTCATGAGGAAACTCTTAAAGCAAAATCCATCAATCATTTAAGAACAACTCGGCATTCAACGTTCAACTTGAACGGGTGTTGTGAAGCGATAAAAGCTCAAAGCACAGTTATTGACTGAAGGCTTAAGTCAAGCGAAATAATTAGGTATTCACTTCATTACACGTGTATATTGGTGTTAACACCGCTAGGGGGATGCTAGTTTTGGTATTTCTACTGATTTTATCTTATTTCATCTCCCTTATAAATACGTAAATACCTTTTTAAATAACTTCAATTTCGTTGTAATTGGTTTTATTAACAACATTTTAAATATTCGGTTTTATTTTTATTGTTTACTACTAGTTGTTGCCCGCGGCTCCTCCCGCGTGTATGTCGGTTATCGCGGTAAATAGTAGCCTATGCATTTTTCTGATATTTAAGCTATATTACTGTAAAGTTTCATCTAAATCCGTTCAGTAGTTTTTGCATGAAAGAGTAACAAACATCCATCCATCCATAATTACAAACTTTCGCGTTTATAACATTAGTAGGATTTAAACGTTCCTTGATTTAATACATAAATGTCGCGTGTCACGATGTTTGCGTTCGCACTTCTCCGAAACGAAACTGCCGATTTTAAAGTTTTTATACAATAATAAAAATCGGTCGGTCAGTTGACACAAGAATAGCTTCCAAAATATTTTTTCCCCTCCTACCGCCACTCCTAATTTTTTTTTTGTGTAAGAACCCGCCCAAGTAACTCTGCTCTGATGGAAAGCATCAGAAAAATTCAAGAGCGGTGGTCACCATACTTATTGCGAATGCAGACAATGCAACAATGTAGCATGGTGACCACACTATGGCGGGCTATTGAGATGCTTCTGCATCATTGGGCCTGGCACTCACCAGCGAAATGACAGCATGAATGCTGTCAGCTGTCATTGTTGGTTGGTCTTCTGTGAGAGTGTAGTACAGCCCTGTTTGAGCTAGCCCATTCGAAAGCCTTTTTCATGTCAGTTAGTATATTCGTAATAACCTCATACATCCCACACACGATAGTTTGAAACAGGAACTAGAAAACTAGGCAGAACCTGTCTATGGTAACCACACTGCTAATGAACATACCTACATATTTCTAAAAACATAGGTATTATAGATAAATTACACCCAGACACAGAACAAATTATGCTCACCACAAAATTATTTGTGCTGCGTGGGAATAGAACCCACGACCTATTACATTGCAATTAAGATCGCTAACTACTGGAATAACTATAAATTCTCAAAATTAAAAAAAAACCCCGACATAATAACCTGAGTTCCCTTTAAAAAGTAAAAAACACGTTATTCGCTTTCATTTGAGACCCCACTCGATGATGTTTTTGCAGACATTCGGTTATTCTTCCCCACTTTCACCCCCATAACTTTTAAACAACTTAACCGATTTTCATGAAACATGTCTAAGAACACTCGCACGTTACTCACCTTTAATGCAAAAAATCTAAATTGAAATCGCTTCATCCGTTCGCGAGCTACGGTGCCACAGACAGACAGACAAACAGACAGACACCTCAAACTTATAACACCCCTCTTTTTGCATCGGGGGTTAAAAACAATCTCATCCAATATAAATGTATCTACCATTCATAATGCTTACTACGCAGTTATATGAGAAATTCTGGACTTGTATTTCGTCAACGGAGAGTTGAAGTCAAAGCAAATAACTTAATGAAATAAGCGAGCGGAGCTTGGCCGGGACGTCAGAACAGCGCTTATCTGGAAAATTTACTGGCTGGCTGACATTACCATCGTCGCCTCGCAAATGCCGACTCATTTGCCAGCCCGTTTGAAAAACCCACAGCATTAAGTGGTAATGGATCATCATTCAGAACATCCGTATTTTTTGATTTGGGAAAATTATAATTATCAGTAATTAAGTAATATTATAAGAACGTTTTTTAAAAAATGAAAAGCAAACATTCAATTAAAATGCACAACACTACGTGTAATCACAAAATGAAGTATTGTTGGTACCTACTACTTATTTCCACAGCTGAGATTAAAACACTGAGCCTAATTAATGTCTTACTTTATTCCTCTGCTACAATGAACAAGAATAAAGTTCACACAGTTTTTTTTTTGAGAAAATTCAACGAAATTTGTACAAACGTAAGAAAAGCAGCTTATTTTTTTTGTGAAAAATAATCTGCGTAGAAGCTTTCGAAATGGAAATATTTCACAAATAAAACGTTGCCACCGAGATACCCTGCCTATGAACTCATAAACTCGCTGAGGTAGACGTCGGTGCGGAGGGCTCCATTAACTTTAATACCCTCATAACTACATGAAAATTTTCTTCTACAGGAAAAAGCTCTTTTAATTCCGACCGTCAAGGTCTTTGACAGGGAATGACAATATTTTTATGCCACCACAAAATAAAATGTGAAGATAGATAAGCCCAACCTCGCCTAGAATTACTTTATATTGCCACACAATATGCTCGTAACTTGTTAACCTAGCACTTAATTAAACTCAAACAAACATGAAAGGCATTGTTTTTTTGTATAATATATCTACACACATGTAGTGTATAATGGTACAATTACATACAAACGAATTATTACTTTCCAGTTGGAATTCTACATTAAAACCAGACGATTAGTTCCAGTAGACATTATTGCATGACATAAAAAATAGGTGTTAATTATACTACAAATAAAGGTTGTTATAATATATATAAGAGCCTTTATATCAAATACGGCCAAATGTTTCATAAGTTGCATTGCGATTCCTAAGGTAAATAAGCAAGTTTCCCGCGGTGAACAAATTTCATATCGTCATGAGCAGGTAGCTGCTGAAATTCGAGTCACGTACTCACAGTAGCAAATAATATTATGAGAGAAATCGTGTCTGGTGGGACTATAACTTTACCGGTATTCCGTCTTCACCGTGGATGCCTGGTCTCATTATTTATACTAACATTTTGCCTGGTGGTGTTGCGCATAGATTTGCTTCTATATTTTCTACTATTTAAATTTTTATGATATGATGACGGACTTTGTCAAGTGGTTGTAAAAAGTGGCCAATTATCAAAAACTTAAGGCACCTGGTTTCACGAATAAGTACTTAGGTTATGTTAATATATGTGAGTAACCTTATTTACAATCACTTCCCTCGCTTGAACCTTATGTGATTACAGATTTATAACACCAAACAAATTTAAATATTTTATAAATAAATTTGTTAAATATATAAATTTGTTCCTATAATTGTAACAGTGCATGAGTATCAAAATAAGATGTTAAGATTACATGGTTAATCATTTTGAATTAAAAACAACATAAAAAGAAACACAGAGTCTATATCATGTTAAACAAAGAAGAAAAAAACACAAAGCAGTCATAAGAACTGCCGACAGAAGAGAAAACTGAAAACTATAAACAAACAGTTGTTTATGCTCAACTGAAATGAACCTATTTGCTCCTTAAAGAAAATGCACGATTAAAGGAAGTAAAAAATATAGCTCATGTAAAGCGTCCGGTGACGGTGACGATAATTCCAAAAAAAGTGCTCAACGCGCTTAAAGAAGATTTCACAAATATGTTTGTTCCTAAAGCCAAATCAACGGTGCAAAAAAATATGCAAACTTACGGCATTTTAGGAAACCTGAAATTTATGTATATCATTAACTATAATATTTTAAGAAAATTTCCAATCACCCAGACCAATCTGTGGAGGATTTTACCGGCCCAGACTCGTTTTAAGTTTATGGGAACTAACGCCTTGGCTATATTTACGGCAGACTTACGCGTATGTCGTAAAACGCGTAAGTTAGCATGGTTTTTTTTCCACCTTGATTCCTGCTAACAGTAAAACGGCCCCGCTTTCAGCTTAGCGAGTGTCCATTCCTTTCTGAGTATATGTTAGGCTACCGATCCTAAAAATTCCATCTTTCCTAAAATGACATAAATCTGGGTTGACTGGGATCTTAGACTAATACTTTATTCTATTAAAATTTACGCCACACTACCACGTTGGTAATGAAAACATAAAATCAAAGTTAGAATGTTCAAAGTTGTTTTTGGAAAGAGCTACTTGCATCTACGTCGCAACTAAAATGACAGTTGCTACGTGGGCTACGGCTACGACAATAAGCCATCAATTTACTATTGGGGCCATATAGTCACTCCGTTATTTTTGTTTGAGATTGAATATATGAAGTAGTTAAAAATATCATTTATTATTTAGATAGAAGGTTGGGCTCGTACAGTTCAACAGCTTGTTCGTGATTAGATATACTACAGTGATTTGCTCAAGCTATGTTTTACATTTATCCATTTGTATTTAAACAAAATATTCTACTAATATCTTCCTTTCTTACACACTTTTAAAATTTTGTCTTTTGCCTACACTAATGGGGGTAACATTTAACATAACGTTTAACATAGCTAATTCTTCTAGAATTTCCTAGAATATTTATTCCTTTATATTTATATTCCTACAAACACGAGACACTGGCAAATAAATATATGTAGTCGATATTCATGTTTATCATGCTTATAAACTGGTTTAAAAAAGTAATATCTTTATATTTTGTCCCCAGTAAGATGTGTCTTAATTGTACACTCATCAAAGTTTTGAATTTCGCTTTATCTGATCCTGATATGATTATTATCTGCTAAAAAAAACCGACTTCCAAAAAACATCCAACGAAAACTCTCTTCCAAAAAAACACTTAAAAGCGTAAAATAAACTGGTTCTTCATAAATTGCCTATACCTTATTCTTTATTCATTTAAATAGTAGTATTATAATGTGTGCTAGGTACCTAGAATCTGTTTGAAGTCGGTGCCAAGTGACTATCGCTTAGACTTTTGTAATTGTTCGTTTGTATTTTTTTTGGCTTAGTACCGACTTCAAACAGATTTTAGGTACCTAGCACACATTATAATACTACTATTTAAATGAATAAAGAATAAGGTATAGGCAATTTATGAAGAACCAGTTTATTTTACGCTTTTAAGTGTTTTTTTGGCAGAGAGTTTTCGTTGGATGTTTTTTGGAAGTCGGTTTTTTTTTTTCATAAAAAGTTTTTATTTTTCAGTTTTTAGTGCAAACAATCGTAGGTAAGTAGTAAGTTGAACTATTTCATCATCAAGAATACAAATTAAGGTCTATACGTACGTGTAATATTAAAATCATCCTCTAATCCCTAACTGTTGAAGAGTTTAACCTTCCATCACCAGTTCACCTAAATAACTTAAAAGTATACGACTGAAGGTCTTTAGATACGTATAAAATTGAAAGAATTATCCTCCAACTTCTAACCTTTGAGGAGTTGTACCTTCCACCATCCATCATCAGCTTACCTAAATAATTTGAAAGAATACGAGTAAAGGTAACACATATACATATGATATTTAAAGATTTATCCTCCAACTCCTAACCGTTAAGGAGTTGTACCTTACATCATCAGCTCATCATCATAAAATGATGACTACCAGGCGCAAATACCCGTGTAACTTCAGAAAATATACAAAAAACATAGTATGTGCCTATAAAAAATTAGGGTTTCCCTCGATTTCCCCGGGATCTCATCACCAGATCCTGATATGCTGGCAATGGGACCACCTCGGAAGCATACCCTTTCAAATACAAAAAAAAAATTCAAAATCGGTCCACAACTGACAGAGTAATCGCTGAACATACATACAAAAAAAAAAAAACACAGTGGAACATAGAACCTCCTCCTTTTTGGTAGTCGGTTAAAAAGTAACTCTAATGAATGAATATGTATGTCTAAATATATCTATGCTAATATTATAAAGCTGCAGAGTTTGTTTGTTTGTTTGTTTGAACGCGCTTATCTCAGGATCAGGATGGTCCAATTTAAAAAAAAACTTTCAGTGTTAGGTAGCCCATTTATCGAGGAAGGCTATAGGCTATATATCATCACGCTAAGACCAATAGGAGCGGAGCTCCAATGAAGAATATTTCAAAAACGGGGGAAAATTATCACGCTTAGGGCAATAGGAGACGCAAACGACGTTGTGTGGGTCAGCTAGTTTATTATAAAACTAGGTGAACCCCGCGGTGCTACCCGCGGTTATTGTCGTCTCGCGGGTAACGCCACGGGATAAAGCTTGTCTAAAAAAAGTAGCCTAAGTTACTCCTTAGATCATCAGCTATCTGCCAATGAAAGTCCCGTTAAAATCGGTCCAGCCGTTCCAGAGATTACCCGGAACAAACAGACAGACAGACTGTCCGACAGACAGACAAAAAAATTAAAAAATGTTATTTTGGTACCTGTACCATGTATACATAAATATGCATTTATTAAAAAGCTATTATTTTAATATTACAAACAGACACTCCAATTTTATTTATTTGTATAGATAGTTGACTCCCAATAGGGAAACTAAGCCAGTCTTAGTTATAATGACGAACTTACTGAAATTCAAAGTGAAGTTAGTGAAGTCTAGTTCAATACCTTTACTATATTACAAATGAAAGATGACTTATTGCTTGAAGATTTATTACTTATTGCCTTCCATACCTTGATTTGAAATTCGCTTTATAACACCGATTTCTGCTGAATTCAAAACAATGTTGAGCTTCGTTTAGAAGTCGGATTATAACTGTTGAGTCAAAGCTAGTAGGCGTTTATTCAGTTCTTTCCGGTCACTGATATTTATTCAGAAGTAGACATCACATCCGTTCGGTAAATAATGGTGTAGGGAGTATTTGCTGTGGCCGTAAATTTCAACTGAATTTTCTCTTTGTACTGCCTGGTAGTGCAAACAACCTTGACGCTACACGTTCCAAGGATGATATAGACTGAAATGCGGCAGATTTGCAACTCCAATAAAAATATTAACGTAATAATCTACGTAAACGACATCGGAATATATCTTTTCGTTTCATTACTTTTTTCTCTTTTTAAAAGACAGCTCATGCAGGATTTAGCAATAAATCCTGTGTCGCGGGGGACTTTATAAATATACATGAAACGGACATAAAGAACACCCAGACTCAGACCTAGACACAAGGTGTCGTCCCATATGGAGTTTGAACCCACAACACTTAGCGCAGTAGAAAACGGCATGATGACCGCTTCAACCACTAGGCCATATGTACAATTAAATTCTCGAAAAAGGAAAGACAAGTAGACGGGTTAACTGATTGTAATGAACCACCTCTGCTCATGGATACAAGCAACCCAAGAGTCACAAGTGTATTGCCGTTTTAGGAGTCTGTCCCTCTACAGTTAGGGGAAGGTGGGGTCCGGGCTTCCGTTACCTGACTCACTCGGTAAAAGCATTGAAAATTTTTCCATGAGGCCGTGGTACCACTACAGTCAACGCATAACTCTCCCCCCTCCATAAACTACTAAACTACGGCAAAAATAAGATGAATTTTAAAAATATATACCGTGAGAGAGCCACGCTTCGGCATGAATGGGCCGGCTCGGTCGGAGTGATACCTTGGTCTCACACAAAACCATTGTGAAATACCGCTTGCGCTGTGTTTCACCGAGTGAGTGAGGATACCGAAGACCCATACCTCAACCACTCCCCATACCCCTCTTCATCCCCCTCCCCATCCCCTAAAGGCCGGCAACGCACTTGTGACGCCTCTGGTGTTGCAAGTGTCCATGGGCGGCGGTAATCGCTTACCATCAGGCGATACGTCTGCTCGCTTGCCCGCCTAGTACATAAAAAAAATACACAAAACTGTCAACGCTATAAAATTATAACAATAAGGACTAAATCTTATTTCCCCACAAATCTATGAACAGGTTCAGTTTACTTTTCAATTTGTCATCCATATAACCGAGCCTATTGAACATAAATATTAAAGGATTCGTTCACCATTTTTCCTGTGAAAGCTTTAGTCTGAGTTAATAAAAGGGTTCCCCTTTTGTAAAATACTTGCGTTATTATTAATTAAAATGAAAAAAGGAACCAGCTTTTTATCAAACAAAGGGTAATAATAATGATTACTTATGTAGGTACACAAAATTAGAATACTAATTTGCTTTAATATAAAAGGGGAATGGTCTTGTGGTGCGTATTTTTTTAATCTCTTTGTAACGAAGGTATACTATTTCATTTTATTCTTATTAACCGCTTCATCTGAGTTACGAGTTTGAGTTAGGAGTTTGCTAATGTTCGTATATTCGTATTGTGCTGGGATGGGCAGGCACCTGTAACCTCTTGACCACACGACAAAAACTGATCTTAAAACAAAATACTATACTATTACCTACGATCTTTAGAACTATAAGTATTCATACTACAAACTATAAGTATTTTAAACTATAGGTTTGGCTTTGCAATTTATAATATGTATATTTCATTGTGAATAAAGCATATACATAGGTAAATCTTTAATTAAACTTTTAGTACAGAATACACATTTAATAACTCTCTTAACATTCCTCTAGTAAAATTTACTTTAAAATCTGCCTCACTGATGCTATTCAAATTTAGAATACGTCTTTGATCTTTGAACTCAAAAATGGTGAGTTGTGCCAAAAACGGGCTCAAAAGCTGAAAATGACAATAAAGAAACTGTTATTTAACAAGAGATTTTAACATTGGATTGGAAAAGGTTTTACTAGTAGTTTATCGTATTTATAAAGAGTCTTCTTGATAGTTATTTTCCTGATTATATTTATTAGATAGCTTATTTATAATTTTATAAATGAAATATTTAAAAACATTGTTATATTTATAAGATAAGTATAAAAAATACATATTGTTAATCCTTACTTTATAAAAGTACTTTAAATTAAAAATAAACGATATCGATTTGCTCTGATTTAAGTAATTTAAATAAAGACTAGTAAGAATAAAAATGATTAATCTAGATTTTGTATTTCAAATTAGAAAAGGGGTTGTTATAGTAACAAAGTTTATGTTATGTAGTTTGACCGGATTTTAAAATTTAATTGACATCCCCAATAAAGTAGGTCAAGAGTAATAAAATATTATGAAATATATATATAACTAGAGAATGTTGTGTACGTTAGTTGTAGCTAACTAGACGTAATAACCACTTGAACTTTCGTGTATAGTGCTCATAAAATTATCACGAAGTTACAGCCAAAGTTGAAAACAAGCTGTTACTAAATTGATCCTAAACACCGCCAGTATTTAATTATGCATAGTTCTCGGAAAAGTGTATATTTGCATTATAAATTTATTTTTTAATACTAGCCTTTCAAAGCTATCTCAAGATAGCTTTGAAATGCAAGTCAAATCTGATTCTAGTACATTTGCAAGGTGCAAGCGACATCAAAGGAATAAAAGATTGTTATGCGTTGTAATGCCATGGAAGGGTACTGTGAAATTCAGATATTTTCTTCACAAAGTAAAACATTTTCAATAGTGAATACTCGTACATTTTTTCTATTCTTACATATTAAAAATATTTGCATTCTTTTGAATCAAAATATACAACAGATAATAAAATGAAAAATTTAAAAGACTTCTGCTTATCTTCTCAATAAAAAATGTAAGCCAAGATACACATGCACAAAGTATTTTTAAGAATGTTCCGTTATCGAGGATGTATCGGATATACTGTATAGTCTACTCGTATGTAAAATATATATAGGGACTACTTTGTAAAGGGATTCAAATATTTTCAATAAAAATACTAGGATGACTTAAGGATTCGCCGCGCTTCGTAATCAACGTAGCGATCAACATTAATTTAGTCAGTTCTGTAATTCTTTTGGATAACACCTGCCCGTTTCTTTAAATACGTAAAATTTTATTTAAAAAATGTGACCATTAAAAGGGCGATAGCATTGACAATTTTACGTGTTAAAATCCAGACGCATCCAAGTCACTCTTATTGCCTAAAAGGTAATTAATTTTACACAAGTAATTTAACCACTAAATACATAGTAGATATATTTCCTTGGTTCGTTGCCAACGCAACAGTGGAGCTTTGAGAACCCTAATAACCAACAGGAATACGAAATTACGTCAGGCATGCAGTGTATGTAACCTTTTGATATGAAGTTATTTTCCTTATTTTGAGGGCACTAATGTTTCTATTATGGTAGAACTATTCCCTTCAACTAGAACTCTATCAAATTCCAAGTAACACCAATTTCTAATAGGGATTATTTTATTTAACTTTATAGGCACATATACAGTAAGGTTTTATTTACTTAAGTTTAAAAACACAATTATAATTCGTGAAATAATGAAACTAATATTGCATGTGGGTGTAATGTATATATATATGCCTATAAGTAAAACTATACTATGAATAAAAAAAGGACGTGTTGCACTTGGGGACTGCCGCGGTAAAGTTATTGCATAGCATTTTTATCAACTTATGCAGTTATAACTATTTATTTATGCAGTATGTATAATTTACACAGTTACACAGCATAGTATGCTGTTTAAACTATTCCAAATAAATGTCTTCGTCATTGAATGGGTTGTTTTATTTACTGTTTTTTTTTTGAACATCTAAACTTACGGGGCGAACATGTGGTGAGTGTGGCATTATAAAGATATGATTGATACCTATACACCTATTATATACTTTCTCACAAACAGCTGCTTAAGCCAGACATACACGTTCAAGTATACTTGCGCAAACCCAAACAGATTCGTTGATTCATCGTTCGGAGCAGCTCGTCTCTATCCAGGAATGGTGTCAGGTTTTATTTTTGATTCGTTACGGAATTTCTATATAACAACTGATCCTGTGCTGCCGGCATCCAGAAATTTTCAGCGACGTTTACTAGAGCGTCAGACTACCTTGTAGGGGGCCTACATAATTACTTTATCACATCACATCACACTAATATTATAAAGCTGAAAGTTTGTGAGTGTGTATGTTTGTTACTTTTTCACGCGTAAGCAGCTGGACCAATTTTGATAAAATTTGGTATACAAGATGCTGACACTCTGGATGGACACATAGGCTACTTTATATATATAATTACTACTAGGCTACTATTTGCCGCGAAAACTGATATACAGGCGGGCGAAGTCGCAGGCAAAAGCTAGGTATACTTACATAAAACTAATTTCCTAAATTGATCAACTTACAGCAAACATCAAAATTATAAAATAAGAATTGAACCTTGTAGATTTGTATTTTAGTGTATTGTATTGTTGATTCCAGAATGAAATTTTAATTAGCTTCTATAGACATATTTTATTATATCAAACTGGAAGGCATTTTGGTATGTCTCATCCACAACGAGCTAATGACAATATGATTTTCATTGTCATTTTTTGGAATGTAGAGAAGTTTCAATAATTGGATAGATTTTTTTATCCCAACTAATCCTTTTATAACCATTTATGATAAAAGTGGACATGATATGACGAAGTGGGAAGACTGTAGAATTTACGGGAATTTTATTTTACGTTAAAATCGAGTCATACTTCAAATATAACTGGCAACATGCTTGGTGGTTATGCAAGTACAATGCTAAGTTTGCATAGACCTATTAGCATTAATTTATTTAAGTTGAAATGAATGTCTATACCTAAAATAAAATAAAAAACAAAAAAAATACCGATGAAATTGAGAACCTCCTTCTTTTGGAAGTCGGTTAAAAATAAGACTCAGTTATCGCTAAGATCTATAGAAATCACAACACTCCAATATCTACTGAAAATCTAAAGTACTTTATTTTATAAATTTGAATCAAAAACCGTGCACACAAGCTTACATTTCATTAATGTAAAACACATTTAAAAAGGAGAGGAAGCCTTATATGGGGTGGAACAAAACGGATGTAACACGGACGGAGCTGAAAACATTAATTAACACGACTACGTCACGCTTGCGCTTCCACCAAAGATTTTGTACAAGCGAATATATTAGGTTATTTTAGCATATACGCAGATAATAACATACACCAATTTATTCGTTATTAGTTTTTGCTCGCGGCTCCGCCCGCGTGTATGTCGGTTATCGCTGCAAATAGAAGCCTATGTGTTATTCTGATGTATAAGCTATATACGTTCAGTAGTTTTTGCGTGAAAGAGTAACAAACATCCATCCATCCATACGTACAAACTTTCGCGTTTATAATATTAGTAGGATAACCGACAGGTTTGTTAGATCTGTTTTCGTAGTGGTTATAATTCTAGTCAACTCATATAAGTTCAAGGCGAGTGATGACTATCGAACATGCACACCCGTAACTGAATGAAGAGCCATAAGTAGAAGGGTTATGGTGATCTCAAATGCTGCATTATTAGGCCTCTGGTGATATATGATATATATGATAAAATATGTGATAAAGCTATACTGATTATGCTTGCACCTTGGTCTTAATACTAATAATACAGCTTTCTAAAGGTATTAAATCGTGATAGGTTCTTTTAAAATAAACCATAACCTGTCCGTATAACTATTTTGATTGACTCCCAAATTATAAAACTTCTCAGCGATGAACAGCCCGAATTTGATATTTTGCATTCAATTTTGGGGATGTATAAATTTCGGGTTAAGATGCCTTGCAGGTACAATGCTCCCAAGATACCGATATTTATATTTTTAAAATCTTGTACTGATATATACCTGAATATTTTTATATAAACACAAAGATCGGTCTTTACAGAATATAACGTGTGTGGCGAGAAGTCACAACAAGTTTTTATATCGTATAAGATGATCCAAATTTTCAATCACGCTATTCAGGTAGTTGTTCTATACTTTGCGGATGTTCATCATCATTGTCTTACCCTATTTCTTAATTGGACTTATTAAAATAATCTAAAAAACTAAATATTTGTGTTCTAACAACACAAATATCTCATTTCTGTTTCAATTAAAATGACGTCTGTAATATGTTTGTAACGAATGCGACTACAGTACTGGTACTGGTATAATACCTATTCTATTAAATAACCGAAGTCAAACAAAGGAGGAGGTTCTCAATTCGACTGTTTTTTTAATGTCTGTTACCTCATAACTGGGTCAACCGATTTTGATGATTATTTTTTTATTTGAAAGCTGGTGCTTCCCGTGTGGTCCCATTTAAATTTAGTCCAGATTGAAGTCAGTTTTTTTTTGTTATAATTTTTAATTATTTTATTTTATATTACGATATATATGTAAACATTTAAAGCATGTTTAAATGAAATGCTCACAACAACAAAGTGTTAATTGTAAAAGTGCTTTTGGACGCTTAGCTTTTTCTCATTTGACCCGTGTTACAGAGCCAAGAATAATCCAATTAATTGATCGTTCATTTCAACTTGTTATTTGTGATATGAACAGTAACGGACACATTCTTCTAAAATAATTTATCACATTTTACATCTCTAGTATTAATTTTAATCCATCCTTATCTGGTGACATGCGAAACAAAATGTTGTTATTGCTAGGGACTGAATACGATTGGTGGTGATTTTTTTTATCTCGGGATTTTATCATAATCTTATCTCATGTCTTGTATACTTGACCCTAACATAGCATTTTTTTAAGCTTTAAAAGCCAAATATTACTGCAAGTAAGCAATATTGAAAATAAACGCAATTCGTCAAGTAATTATTTCACCACCCCATTTTTGGCATGTTATTTCCGTTCACTTAGGAATAGCTAATTACTATTAGTATGGTAATGGCCGTCACGGAAACGGTAAAACAGGCATCGGGGTCTATTTCAATATGATATGCTACATTTTGGCAACAACACTATTATTCTAATATGCGTAATTAGTTTCTAGGCCGGCGGCCTCAAAGAAGGCTAAATATTTTCTTTATGCCCTAGGATTTTCTTGTAATCAACTTTGAAGAACTATTTCAATTTTGTTTTGCTATTTCTAGGTAACCATTTAATCACACTTTCTTTGTTATTTATTTAACACCTATACCTAACACTTATACAAGTTTGAAAGTTTTGGCCTTCAGTTTCCTTGGTGAATTCACACTTGTGTTATTTGATTTAGATTTAATTCAATTGTTTATGAAGTGAAAACTTCTTAAGCGCCATTGTACACTTTTTTGGGATGGGTAAAAATGTTAAACTCGCGTCGGAAACTCGTGACAGGACACGTGACCTGATCGAATATTCGTAAGACGGAGGCGTAGCGTAGAAGAGGAAATAATATCTGCCTTTCTACCGCGCAGCAAAAATGAATGCCTACTTCTGCTGTTTTGCGCTTGCGCCGCATCTATCTCTCGCTTGCACTTCGAGCCTTAAATGCAAGCGAGATCTATCTCTCATCATTTCATCAATGATTCGTTATGACGTTGTCACGTTAAACTACCGTCCGTAAACAGACTTTACAGACAACCATTTTTTAAACTATACCTACTAGCTGTTGCCCGAGGCTCCCCCCGCCCTTATGTCGGTTATCGCGATAAAGACTAGTCTATATCCTCTCTCAATAATCGAAGTATCTACATGAAAACCTTCATGGAAATCGGTGCAGCGGCTTAGCCGTGAAAGAAGACAGACATAATTAATTTCAAATTTTAGTCAGTCCCTCGGTGGAAAAACTGATATTCAGGTAAAACCGGTTGAACTGGTAGCCGATCCTAAATAATATCTTAGGACTAATAAAGGCCAAGAATAAGAAGAGAATATGTATGTTCCAATAGCACAGCCTAATTTTGGATCATACAGCCGTCATTGGGCGTCATTGCGTGAAATGTGTGAAAATATTATTATTACAATTCACTTTTGGATAAATAGAAGAAATCAAGTAACTAGTAAGCGATGAGGTTATAAAACATTACAGAAGATGCCTAAAATAATTTTGGTGGATATTTTGCGATTCCCGCAAGATACTTTTTAAATGTTTCTAAAGCTGTTTTATCCAAATGGCTAAGTGCACTGAGAAAATATCACGAAGCAAAAACTGCAATGGCAAACATAAAAAAACGAGCTTTTGCAAAAAACCTAGCATGAAATTTGTTTAAAAGTGTTAAACTGAACATTATACAAAAATATAACATCATACGTTGTATAAATTGGTAAATTCATCAATCCGCTTTAGAGCAAACCGAGTCCACTGTTTCACAATACGTAAAACTTTTTTAACAGTTCTAACATATTACTTATATAAACGAGATTTTGAGATTTGCCTTAACTTCGTAAGTTAATAAAAACATTCTAACAAGTCTGAGGATTCATAGTAGGTACCTAAGTTGTTAGAATGTTTTTAAAATTATAGCTAATTCTGTTGTTGCGTCACTAAGCTAAAATATCTCTTAAAATTTTCCAGTGAAAAGATTTTAGCGATTTCTAAAATGATATTTTTATATGTACGTATTTAAATCCTACTAATATAATAAACGCGAAAGTTTGTAAGTATGGATGGATGGATGGATGGATGTTTGTTACTCTTTCACGCAAAAACCGACCGATAACCGACATATACGCGGGCGGAGCCGCGGGCAACAACTAGTAACTTATATATTTAGAATTCCCTTGCTAATTTTAAATGGTGCTTTACATTTAGAATGTCATTGGTCAGGACAAAACTTGTTTGTAGCTGATTTTTTGTGTAGTTCAGAGAATTTTCGGTTTAACGACATATTTAGAAATAATGTCTAAAAAGTACATTACAACACTGTGAAGTACGGGTAAACAATGCGGTAATTAATCAATCAGACAAACTTTTAACTCATACAATAAGAAAAAGTTTTTACGAGTATTATTCTACACTTATATTTTAAAATGTTGACAAATATTTATGTAACGAAGTATTTTGAGTTTTATTAATTTTCCTTTGAATTGCTTGTTTTGGTTTTACACACACATTCGCAGGACTGAATATTAATGACTGTGTATCATCCTAGAATTGTAATTTATTCTTTATTGCATTTGCCACTATCTATGCAATCTAAATATAAGCTAAAAACACTGTCATGACTAATTATAATATCTGGAGCGTGATCTCGTTAACACTGGCACGGAATAGAGGCGTATGCCAAAGAATCGAAATTCGCTGGAAGAGTTTAATATCCAGTCGTGTATGACAGCATTTTTGAGGTATGAGCTTCGTTTCTCCTATTCATTTTTGACTGCCTCGTTGACGCAGTACGCGATTGCTGTGCATGAGCTCTCGGGTTCGATTCCCGGGTCGGACCAAATATTTGTATGATCTGCAAATATTTGATTCGAAGTTTGGATGATTCCTATATCTAATATGTATGTCTATGCTTATACAAAAAAAAACTATCATTCAATCTAGCTTTTATAGTACAAGCTCTGCCTAATTTAAGCTCGATGTCGTTGTGTTTCAGATATAGAAACATATATTTATATTTATTATTATTAGACTTCCTAATTTCGTTTCCTATCTTATGTAATTTCTGTCTACTAGAAAGTACAAACTGCTCTATTTTGATCTACTAATAGGTATATTTTAGTTCTTAGTATGAGATATCTTTATTAAAGCAATAAAAAGGATATAATGAATAATTTCGATGTATAAATTAGCCAAATTTTATTTTGAAATGATAAACAATTAACTTTAAGAAGGGTTTTTCAAAGAAACAATTTTTTTTCATAAAACAAATTTCTTCACTGTTTCCACTTTTCAAAACTATGATATTTTACTCTTTTTCTTACTTTTCTTTACTACATTTTTTTATACTAGATATTTTATCAACAACTAATTTCGAATACTAAACGTGTCTGCATTCAAAACTGTATGTATTCAAAGTGGTACATTTATCTCAGAAGTTCGCACCACCATTATTCACGTGTGGCTTAGTATTTTAAGACGATGGATTTTCGTTTTCTAGTGTTGTGTTAATTTCCCTTGAGTATTTACATTCTTGTAAGCTCGATTGTTTGATATCTAAATGAGATAATACAAGTGTATTACTAGATTAGCGCTAATGGAAACGTTTTCAGGTAGGTAATTCAATTCACTTTAAATACATACAAATACAGTACAGGTTTGAAATAATGTTTGTTTTGAACAGGATCTAAACTTTTTATCATCTTCTCTGAGGTTTTACTAAGACATTAAGTGATTAAGTTATATATAAGAGAAAAAAATACATGAGTTGTGAAATAATACAATATACGACACATCAGTTGCTGTTCTCCCTGTAACAGAAACGCAGCGGCAAACCAGGGTGAGTTTTAACTGCCAAGACTAGGAGTATGGTTTTTCAAAGGTGATAGACCATCTATGAGTATCTTCAACTCAATTAACAAAACTAGTGGAAGTTTTTCAGAGAACAGTATTACAATTATATCCATCAACCACGGTATTATCATTTTGTAGGGTTCCATACCTCAAAAGGAAAACACGGAACCCTTATAGGATCACTTTGTCGTCCGTCTGTCTTTCTGTCAAGACCCTTTTACTCGGGAACGCGTAAAGGTATCAAGCTGAAATTTATATCAAATACTCAAGTCTACGGTCCCTTGGAGCTGTGAAAAAATCAAACTTCTAAGTCAATGCAATCAAAGGATACAGTCGCTTATGCTGCAAATCGAGACTCGCAAGGAAATCAAAACCTACAGGGTACTTCCCGTGAACTCAGAATCTTGAAATTTGGTACGAAGCATCGTCTTAAAGCACAGATAAAGGAAAACTTGCGAAAAGCATAAATTTTTAGTTACATCGTATAATATACCTACAGGTTTGTACGGAACCCTCGGTGCGGGTGCGCGAGTCCGACTCGCACTTGGCCGGTTTTAACTAACATTCGAATCTGTTTCGTAAGTAGTGAAGTAACTAATACTCGATTAGACTCTACCCGTGTGGTGACGGGTTAAGAATACGGATTGTCATCCTGGTTCATTCCATGGGTATCATAAGAGGCGACTAAGCGAGCAAACTGCGCTTGACAACATCAATGCAAAGAGGAACAAAACCAAAACTTCCGTTCTAAGAAGAGAGGCCTATGTCTAGTAGTGGACTGTTAGAGGCGGTTAATGTAAAGTGATTCGAATCTAATCAAAAAAGTTCAATCACAAAGGTTTTCATGTCGCTTCTAGTATAAAAATAAGTCTGCAAAAGTAATTTAGTATCCAAAGGCTCGCAGCTTATGCAAATTGTATAACACAGCGAAAAATTAAAACAGTCTAGTCGACGTCGCATTCTGTGTGAACTTCATTATATTACTGCCTTTATTAGTAGTGCAATTACTAAGTTTTCGCCTCTACATTTATGTATGAATCTCCTTATATCGCTGGATAGCTCTTTATTTTCGGGTTCTTTGTTTTGTTTACCGGGCTATTTCCGCACTTAGCCTCTTGATTGGGCCGTTGTACGTGGTACAACGATGACTTGACTTGGTCGGGTTCTTAATGCGAAGATACTTTTATTTACAGTTAAAAAACAGAATAATAAGATGTGTAAAAAATAACTTAGAACGTGGCTTGAACTAACTACATTCGAAAAGACTTCGGTTAAACCTTTATTTTTTTATTTTATTTTTTATGGAATAGGCGGGCAAACGAGCAGACGTACCGCCTGATGGTAAGCGATTACCGCCGCTCATGGACACCTGCAACACCAGATGCGTCACAAGTGTGTTGCCGGCCTTTTGGGGATGGGGTGGGGAGGTAGGGGTAGGGGATTGGGGTATGAGCCTCCGGTATCCTCACTCACACGGTGAAACACAGAGCAAGCACTATTTCACACCGGTTTTCTATGAGGCCGTGGTATCACTCCGGTCGAACCGGCCCATTCATGCCGAAGCGTGGCTCTCCCACGGTAAACTCTTATACTTATACTCATTATTAGTTTTAGTAGACCTACCGTTAAATAGTTTCAGAGATCTATAAAGGTATATTTGACGAAGATCAAAAGAAAAATAATTCGTTAAGTGTTTCTATTAGAAAGACTATGGGAGTTTTAACTTTGTTCGAACTAATTCCTGCCACCTCTTTCGGTCATCGTCCTACGCGACCGCAATTTCATCCCCATCACTTAGATGGGTGACAGTCCAAAACTGTGCGGTTTTCTCGGAATTTTCTGCCTCGCACAACAAGACTGTGGAATAAAATGTCACCTGTGGTATTCCCGGACCAATACAACCTTCAAACCTTCAACAAACGAGCGTACTTCTTCTTAAAACGCCGGCAACGCACTTGTGACGCCTCTGGGTGTCCATGGGCGGCGGTATTCGCTTACCATCAGGTGATACATCGCTCGTTTGCCCCCTATTTTTTTTAAAGACAAATCCCGCAGTTGGAATAAATCCTATGTCGCGGGGGACTTTACGAACATACATGAAACGGACACAAATAACACCCAGACTCAGAACAACAATTTGTGGATCACACAAAGTGTTGTGCTATGTGGGATTTAAAACCACGACACTTGGCGAAGTAGTAAACGGCATGGTGACCGCCAAACTACTAGGCCAAACGTGCAGTTGAAAATTAAAATATTCAATAAAAAAAACCTATTGAATGACTTCAAATACTGAACTCAAATGATTGAAAATTGTTATATAGTCAAGATCAAACGTGTTTTCAATAGCATGTAAAATATCACTGACGTAACAAATGATATAGTAATAGTATGGAGATGAGATCCAAACGATACGCTTCCAACATTTGCATTTCGTTTGCAAAGCTATACCATTTTATATCTGTTCTAGCAATTTCTCCATCAACAAGTTCAAAGTACACGATGTCGACGAATGTCCTGTGCGTTCCCCTTTGTATTTCATTCTTATTACGAGCATTCCAAGCGCGGTATAAATATATTGTATTGTTGTGATGAGAGATCGTTAACTATGTATCATGAAAACCATACTGATTGACACATTACAAGGTTAACAGTCCATTCAAATCAATCGCATTTGTGTAAATAACTGAGATTCTTTCATAAACTATGAAAATAACTAATAATCGTATACATTGTAGATAAGAACCAGCTTAAAGAGAAAAAAAAAACAATTCTATCTACATATTTGTTTACTACGATAGAAACAGAAACGCCAGACTTTACTACTCCTATTTTGTGGTTGTGTTGAGCTAAAGTAGTAATAGAATGAAATATAACAGAAAGGTAACAATTAAGTTTTTACTACTCGATTGTTGTACTTAAGTCATTGTTGTTTTAGACAAACCTAATTGTCGAAATGATCGAAATATGGATTTTCATTTTTGTTAACGATTTAAGTACAGTTAAGAATGCGATGTTTACTTAAATAATGTATTGAAATTAAAGGCACAGACACATGGAAGGTTAAGTTTTAACGATGGAATTACTTTCGCTATTTGCAAGTAACCATAATCTTCATCGTTATCATTGTTTTTTTTTGTATGGCCCGCCAAAATGACTCTACTCTGCCTGATGGAAAGCATAAGCAGAATCCAAGAGTGGTGGTCACCATACTCATCGCGAATGCAACAATGCAGCATGGCGACCGACACCATGGCGGTCTAGTGATGCTTCTGCATCATTTAGTCTAGTCAACAAGTATGGAACTTGTTGACTAGACTATTTGGGCCTCCGGTCTCGCACTCACTAACGAAACACGACAGCACGAACGCTGATTTTCTGTGCAAGGGTAGTACCGTCAAGGTCGAGCCGGCCCGTTCGTGCTGAAATCAGCGTGGCTCTACTACCTTTGATTATCAAAGGCTTGCCCCAAGTCACTTCACAACAATGAATTCTGTGCTGCTTATATCTAACAACGTGGGTAGACCTCCTATAAGGTGTTCCAATGACCTGGTAAAGGTCAAGGGAAACCGTTAGAAACAAACTGACTGACTGCACGTTTGGCCTAGTGGTTTAAGCGGTCACCACGCCGCTTTCCACTTTGCGAATTGTTGTGTTTTGACACATGAGACAACAATTTGTGTTATTCACAAATTGTTGTTCTAAGTCTGGGTGTTCTTTGTTTCCGTTTCATGTATGTTTGTAAAGTCGCCCGCGATACAGGATGTATATTCCTAATACGGGAGTAGCTTTTATAAAAAAAAACTATTATTAATAAAATTGTTTACTGTAAACATTACTTACTATGTGAAGAATATTACAGCACAGGTATGTTGAACTTAGTAATCAACAAAGTATAATGATGACCAATGGGTATAAATTTAATCAAACAAAAAGGTTTTGTAATTTCATTATTTTACTAACACATTAGAATTATATAGAAGCATTAAATTAAAATGTAAATGTAACAACGATATGACTAATAGAAAACAGTTGAGCTAAGGTTTCTAATAGGTATACTAGTAACTAATTACTAAAGTAATTAGCGTGAAAGTATACATGAATAACTTATAAGTAGATAAATACAAAATAGATACAAATTGAAATTATTTGTTTAATAGGGTTCGGAACCCTATTACTAAGACTCCGCCGTCCCTCAATCAGTCCATCTGTCTGTTTGTCACCAGGCGGTCTCATGAACCGTGATAGCTAGACAATTGAAAGTTTCACAGATGATGTATTTTTCATGGCGCTATAACAACAATTACTAAAAACAGAAAAAAAATTGAAACGGATTCCCATACACCAAACGAGTTTTTTTTTTATTATACATCTATTAATAACGGCAACAGGTTTTCTTCTTAGCGTTTTGACGGCTAACGTTTTGTGTCGGTGTAATTAAATTTTAGCAGACCAGAACGCGGCCACTTTGACTACACTGCATTGTCGGTAGCAGCCATCAGATCCTCCCTCGTGCAGGTGTCCGGGAACACAGGGCATGGTGCAAGGGAACACATAGTTTGAGTTTCACCGCATATGTCCAGGTGGTGATTTGCCCGACCTGGACATATTTTACTCCTTCTCCGGCCGGCCTGAGTCCGAAGTGTAATTAAGGACCGTGTCCAGGCGGTTGGCACTCAGCCGGCACCACAAAACTCTACAAAACAAACTTTCGCAAAACTCCTACGGCTCTTTAGCCTCTTTTGGGGCAGGGTGTAGCCGTACATGGGGTGCCGTGGGTCGCTCTCCATTTTTGCCCTCTCTGGGGAACTCGCCTTGGACTGCATTTTTTTATTTTACAGTTAGTTCACACACGGGCAACAGTTAGTTCTTTATAATTCAGTTGCATTTTGTACTCTAAACGAATTATATGAACACTAGCTTTTACACGCGGCTTCGCTCACGCAGACTTTCATCTCCTGATTTACCCCCTTAGGGGTGAAATTTCAAAAATTTCTTTCTTAGTGCTCACTTACGTTATATAAAGAACCTACATGCAAAATTTCAGGATTCTAGCTTCAGCGGTTTGGGCTGTGCGTTGATCTCTGGGTATGTCAGTCAGTCAGTCAGTCACCTTACTCTTTTATATATATATAATATATATATATGTAGATAACAATTCAATTTTTTTTAATGTATTGCTTCTACTTTACGAAACATACGGACATGTGTTCAACGATACTAAAAACGACATTGTCAAATTACTATAACGGTAATTTACTGATGTGGTATAGCAGTTATTACTGGCAATAAAAGGACGGTTTAAAGTATCTTTTGTGTAGGACATTAATTGGGTCAACTTTTTGTCAACCATTAAGGGTTACTTACGCCCACTACCCCTGGTATTGTGTTCTATGTTCAATTTAACTACTCTAAATACTAAGATTTTTTAGGTTTCATTAATCTATTCATAATGTGTCTGTACATATAACAAAATTGTAAGAGTTCGATATCTGTACGTAAAGTTTTACGGTGGGAGAGCTACGCTTCGGCATTAATGAGCCGGCTCGACCGGAGTGATACCACGGCCTCACAGAAAACCGGTGAGAAATAGTGCTTGCGCTGTGTTTCACCGAGTGAGTGAGGATATCGAAGGCCCATACCCCAAACCCTCCTCTATCTTATATCAGTTTACAGGATCAACGCGATACTCATACGACATTTAACGAGTGGAACCGCCGGCAAAAGCCAGTTAGGAATATGGTCAGCGTTCAAACTAGTGTCTAGAGTAGACTAAATGAAGGATGAAGGGTGTTGTTTTTCTATTGATAATCGAGTTCAACGAACATTTTTACTAACAAAAAAAAAAAAGTACTGTCTTCAATCTACCGTCCATTCATAGACTTTTTGTTGGTTTTCAAAACAATGTTTTTAATTCCAGCGCGATGCCATGATAGCTTAAAGTTTTTTCTTATTTGTTTTCTTGCTTTAAGTATGACAAAGCTTTCTGAAGAATTTCGTATCACATACTTATATGTACATTTGTAATACAGATCTATTAGTACGTCATGTTCAATTGTTTATATTGTTAATGTTGTGTTTGTACATAAAATAACAATATACATATATAATTCACTTTAACGAGCTTTGAAATATTTAATCGATATTTTTTGACAATGGATTTATTTTACTACTCAAATAGTATTTTTATGAATACGATTTATATAATTAAAGTTACCTACTGTATAATGAAATAATTCTAATGAAAAAAGAACTTCAGCTTAAAGACCAGATTATATTTTGGGTGGAACGTTTTGATAACATTAGCAAAACCACATTTCAGTTTATTACAAAAGACAGACCAAAACATAGGTTCTATTTTCTTAGGCCACGCTGTGTAATGGATGAATACCTTTTTCCTGTAAAATCTACCTAAATATTCAAATACTATTTCGTGGTCCAAGAGAGGTTGTAAAGGGTAACAAGGCGAAAAATAAAATCTTTTACGCCCGATTCATACCCATTCTTACATACACAATAAATAAATGTATGCCACTTACTTGAAAAGATTTATAAGCATCAATAGAGAATGTTATGATATGTTCTCCTCTCTTATTATTCTAGATCATACAAATAAAAGATGTCCACTTGAGTTCAAAATACGTAAAGCGAGTTTAGAGTTATACAATCGATAATAAAGAATTTAGATCAGAATGTAAAAGATTACCATAGGTGAACGTTACGCCAGCACAAAGTTAATCTAGTTTACATGTGATGAGCTTGGACTTAGCATGAGACGCCCATTTACTTATGAGGGCTAATTTGACCTTTCAATTGTTTAAACTTGTTTAAACAATTGAAAGATCAAAATAGCCCTCATAAATAAATGGGTAAATATTCCACAACATCGTAAAGCTTGAGGTAATCATGCCTCCACGCGATGCCTCTATTGCATGCTTACCTTACACTGACAGTCCATGGGATAACATGGACTGCCATTGTGACTTCTGTGTTATATCTAAGGTACTAAGTGTTACGAATCTGGATAATTTGCTTCTGGTTTTAATTAAACTATAATTTATTCATGATAGTAAGTACAACACAAAATGTTAATTATAAAATGTTATTATGAAAAGGTCATTATTTGCTTACCTTATCGATCTATTCTATTGACCTATCGACTGTTCAGCACTAAACACAGGGAAGAACTTTTCAAAAGTAAAACAGCAGAAACAAAAACTAAAGAAATACAATTATCGTGTTTACAATTTTCTTTAAATATAATTATTTGAAAAATAAATTTACTTTTTGGGACTCGCACTGAAATTACTAACATTACACTGGTGTAAAGACGTTAAGATAAGCGTAATTGCTAAAATGTGATTAGGTCTAGGTGTTAGCTGATCGAAATCAATTATTTTACAAAAACACATTCCACACAGTTTACAGAAAAATATATTCACGTTTATACGGTTGTAGGTAACTAAACTAAATCTACCTTTAATAGATAAGTAGATTTAAAAAAATCGGCCAACTGTAATAAGTAATATGTGGTTGAAAAGAAACATCTTTGATGATTTACAAGTCACTGTGTCAAAATTTTAACTCAATCAGAGCATTTTTTTTTCTAAGTTTTGAAACGTACACAAACCAATATAACATTTTTGAATACAGTGTAAATTATACAGGCCTAATAAACTAGTTAGCTGGCCATCATAAATTTCTCATTAACTATAACCTAAACAAGGGAATATAAAATTTACTTCATATTTTAATTGAAGTTATTAAGGCCATACAAACAAATTCAACCGATTTTAAACATAATTTACTCTTTAAATTTATTTTGTGACACGCCATGGAAATGATTATATCACAAATCTCGCAACGTAGAGTACGCACGACGCGTTGCGTGAGCGCGGCATATTCGCTATTTCCATATTGGTCGTAAGGTTGCAAGGTCAAGATCGCAATGTGATCTTGTTCTAGATTTGAAATAAGAATGTGCTTTTTTATTTCAGCTATAGAATTGCGGCAACAATATAAGCGCTTACTAACCTGTCAAATTATTCTTACCTAACTACATGATGATTCTGATTGCATCTTTATAAAAATATATTCAGGAAACTAAATACCAAATTTAATGCAAGAGTCTACACAAGTAATATTTTTAGTTGAAATACCAGAAACTGGAAGTTAAATGAAATAAAATAAAATTTCAAGCTCTCGTTACCCGTCAATTCTTTTGATTGGGATTAATTTGACATTTGATTTCAATGAACTAACTCTATAAATAGCTATTCCTGACAACTGTAGAGTCAAAGTACAGTTGGCGGTTTATAATTCATTGCTAAGTTTCAAATTATATTTTTAAATTTCTAATTTTTAGTTTCAATATTATATAAAATTTTCTAAGAATTCATTTTAAATGTCAAGGCAAAGGAATTATGTGTGAAGCATATAATATGATTTCTGTAGTACCTCTACAGAAATCATATTATATGCTTCACACATAATTCCTTTTTTGGCACATAAAATTAAAAATAACTCTATAAGTGCGAATTTGACGTGAGGGTTTTATAAAATTGTTTATTTGAAAAACAACCTAAGTACCTCTATCGTTTATATCGTTAAAAATACTATAACATACATGCGACAAGTACGATGAATATACCACGTACTAGATAGTATAGACTTCTCAATGGCAAAATATAAAAAAAACATATATCTCAAAGAAATTAAATTTTATACTAATTACATCTTTAAGGTAACTAGAGTTAAAGTTATTAAACTAAAGTTTATGACTTTTGATTTATTTCTCTTTATATTTCCCAAGTTTAGTTTGTATTTTGCAATGATAAAATGTTAAAATGTGCTTTTTTAGAAACTTGGTTTTTACAGCTTTAATATACCGTAAACATAAATTCCCGAATTAAATTAAGCTCCATAAAAAATCCAGGCTATTTTGTACTTGGAAATTCCAAAGTGGAGTATAACAAAGGATTGATTGAGATGAAAAAATCTCATCTAAACGCCAGTTGGTACGTAAGTGACGGTGCAATAGACTAGAATAGACTCAATTACCTAAAACACTTTATTTTAATATAAACTATTCTACGTATCGATTCAAACTTTGATTTTCCACTAAATCATTACATGAAGTGACAGTTCAAACAACATTTTAATTTTCAACACTTTTGAAATTCATCATGCCATGACTTTAGAAATGTCTTAAAATATTTTTTATAAATCTGAGATTAAAATGCTCTTTTTATATGAACCAGTTGACGCTTGTACAAAAATATAGAGACTTCCTTGGTAGTGTCTTTATCTGGATGCATAAAAAATAAATACTATTCTTTGAAAAGTGACTGCCTCGTTGTTCTAGTGGTCAGCGTAAGCGCCTACAGATCAAGAGGTCTCGGGTTCGATTCCCGGGTCTGACTGCTGTTGGTTTTTTTTTACAGGAAGTTCTTGATAGCAGCCCAGAGTATGGAGGCGGTGTTTCCCGCCCGTGCCTTGGAAAGCACGTTAAGCCGTCGGTCCCGGTTGTCATGTACATCTATGGCAATCGTTATTGCGAAGTCAGTGCCCTCAAATATACTAACAACTAGTTCGACCTTCGAATTCAGTTCACCCTCAGGGTTGCGGAGGTCCGATGCCAGTCGCTCCGTGTAAAAACTGATATTCAGGTAAAACCGGTTGAACTAGTAGCCGACCCCAAATATTGGGAATAATAAAGGCTAGGAAGATGATGACTATTCTTTGAAAAGTGCACCTCTAAAATGGTTGGACTGGTCAAAAATAAAATATAACATTGAGAGATAAACGTATATTAGTAGGTACCGCTAAATTAAGATTAATTTCAAAAGACAGTGTCAAAGATTAATTTTAAAGTTATACCGCATTATCTATATACACACATCAAAAGTGTCTAGGGATCAAGCATTTTTATGCGGATTTCTTGAGATTGAGATGTGGCTTTGGCCCTGGCCTGCTCAGTCGCTAGACTTGAACCCGATTGAGCATGCATGGGATATGCTACAGAGAAGAGCTCTGCCGAATATGGAGGGTATCCAGTCGCAAGAAGACCTTTTTTTGTTGTTGCAACGAACATGGGCGGCCATTCCACAGCGTGATTTGGATGAACTCATTTTGAGTATGCCAAACCGATTCTTGTGTTG
This sequence comes from Diaphora mendica, assembly GCA_949125395.1. Classification (NCBI taxonomy): domain Eukaryota; kingdom Metazoa; phylum Arthropoda; class Insecta; order Lepidoptera; family Erebidae; genus Diaphora; species Diaphora mendica. The sequence goes on along the minus strand of OX421319.1, from coordinate 16,047,839 downwards.
TTAGTGTTCGCGGTAGAAACACGGATTATTAATTGTTTAAGTTACCTAATAAAATTTTAAAGAAAACTGTTATTTCAGTCTTTTTTTCGAACTTTAATGTTAGTGGTTCAAATGTCAAAAATCCATTTATTAGGAAAATGGCAAATTTCTTTATTAATGCAAAGGTGACTTGGTTTATCGTTACTGTGACAAACGAAAACACTTTATTTGATGAATCCTTAAAGAAAATTTTAATTAATATCAATCAGGAGAAAAGTTATTGCAAAAATATATGTTGATCCCTAGACACATATGTTGATCCCTAGACACTTTTGATGTGTGTAGTTGTATACGTCAAAATTGACTTTTATTATTTGTATGTATAAATGTAATGTTATTATGTAATTAACAAATATTTAGTAGAAAGTGAAACCAAGAGGAAGTATAATAGCTTTGGCAGTCTATGATATGTATCTACTGTAGCGCCTAAACTAATGAACCGATTTTCATGAGATGTCAATAGATTCAAAATAACGACCATGGTGACATAGGTTATATAGATTTTACCAAATATTTTAACGTAACTACTTGAGTTAATAGTTTTTTATACATTTTCTTGTGATTCAATTTTTTTTTTATAACTTTGATTGTCACTGAAGTCTACAGAATTAACCTAATGGGTATTCCGGTAAGTGAATCTTCAATTAAAGGCTTCTTAAAAACGACACCAAAAATGTTCTTGGAGTTAGTTCAATTATAATTTATCTTTAAAAATTCTTGTGATGAAATACAACTTAACTGTAATTTAATTAAACAACTGCATCTATCCTTAAGAATATCGAAATCTATTCCACGTTTTCTCTGTTCCATGTTTGAGCAATTCCGTCTGAAATACGAGGTCATTGTTGGTGGCACCGACGGCATTGGAAACTGTAGGGTGGGGGGAGAGGAGACGAGGGCGGTACCGGCAACACCACTGGTGGGAAGAGGGGAGCACCAAACCCATTACTGTAGTAGGCGAGAAAGAAATAGGACGCTTCTGTTGAGTTCCGTTTAAGTAATTGTGTTTCATCCATTCTTTCCTATTTCAAAGCAATATACCTAGAATTATTGATGAAATTTATGATGTTACATTGTATATTTTGTAACGCACTTTCTTTTTTTACTTGTAATTTGAAAAGTATGATTTTATTTTAGTTTATAGAATCTTACGGTACTTGTTTGACACAAATTTTCTAATGTGTAAAATATATGAACCTGAAAAATATATGACTGGACATGCCAAATGTTTATACATATTTTGAATGCATCAACTTTAAATACATACAGTAGATAAATAATATTTTATGTTAATGCAATATATTTTTAATAAGGAAATTATGTTTATATTAACTACAAAAAAAACATTGAACTGATGTAGGTATTAGGGCAAAATATGTGGTAATTAGAATACATTAAATTATTACGGACACCGATTAAGGACTTCTCATCAACATTGCAGATAATAGTTTTGGCTGAGGAGACAGTTTAAACAAAATATTAGGTATTTGATACCCTTCATTAGCTCATATTTCCACTGAAAATTTCTGTCCTTAACCATTGTAAACTATAAATACATACCTCTCAACAGACTAGTGTTTAATTGATTACAAAAGCGTACTCGCTAAAGAAGCACCTTATTAGTGTTAGCGTATACTACTCTACTACTCGGGACTAAAAATTCTACTATAAAAGACTGTACAGTAAACAAACCATTACACGTCTCTATATATGTAGCCTGAGGTTGGGCAATAAAATCGCATGTAACATCATCAGCAATTAATACAAATAACTATTGAGAGAAAATCGACGTAATCCATTTCCTGTGGGCTAGTCAAACCACAAAACCATGGTTTTAACTTTTAAAGAGAAAACGTATAGGTACAGTACGATAAGCGATCCACAACAATGACCAAGGTTTTTCCTCTCATATTATCCCATTAAATCCCGCTCCCTAGTGTCAGCTCAATGATACTATAAATAAAATAAGATTGAGCTGAAATTTTGACATGATTGCGATGTACAAACCGCTTCTAAGATTGTTTTACCAATTTTTCACATCAGTTTTTTTCTTGTTTTTTTTTTAAATGCAACCATAATGGCCCACAACAGGCCGCTACAACCAAAAATGTAAAAAACCAACACGACACGTGAATTATGACCTAAATCGTCAAATATATGTATATACCCCGACCTAGTTTACTGTTCACTACATTGTCAACGTCCTTAAAATTATTGGTACTATCAAAACGGTTGAGACGTAATTGAGGGCTATTTATTATTTACAAGTTTATATTTGTAGTATTTAAAAATGAAATACAATGTACTAATTATTAACTGAAATGTACCAGTTAATAAAGCTGGAATGTTGATAGGAGTAATATTGACAAATAATAAGTTAAGAAAGAGATATAATTAAAAGCAGAAAAGTCAATTTCTGATTCTAGTTCTTTTAGATTTCTCAATACAAATTTTAGGCTAATGTCGAATAGCTTATTCTTGGTATTTTACATTTACAACCTTTAATGCCATTCTTTGAAAAAAGCACTCCTCTAAAGCTATATATAATTTCCTTAAACACAATAGGTACAGTTTTACGCTAAAAGTGATATTTCAATGAAGTTTGTCACATAAGTATTACTATATTTTATTAAGTTCATTAATTGCTTGTAAATGACTTTTTAACCGACTTCCAAAGGAGGAGGTTCTAAATTTCATGGGTTTTTTTTTTGTTATGTATGTACATCGATTACTCCGTCAATTGTGGACCGATTTAGAAAATTATTTTTGTATTTGAAAGGGTATGCTCCCCATGTGGTCCCATGGCCATCATATCAGGATCTGATGATGGGATCCTAAGGAAATCGAAGGAAACCCTCAAATTTACGTGAGCGCCTGCAATGAAATTACGAGCAATTGTCTGCATGCCTTCATATTCTGTAGACATCATTAAATTTTAAATGAAATGATGATGAGAGACTTGAGAAAGACTAAAAAGCGAAAAATAAAAAAAACTTCGTTTCAAAAAACCGACTTCAAAAACTAAAAAGTATGTAATAGTAGGTATCGCACTCGCCGCGCGTGACCTTGAGCGGGATAGCTGCTCTTCGCGTTGAACAAAACAACCGAAGCGTCGGTGACGTCGTTGATGTTCGTCTCGTAATATAGCGAGTGTGGTACCTACTATTACATTTGGCTTGGTACTGACTTCAAACCTATGAATAGGTAGCACATACAAATTAAGTTATTTTATACTTTTTAGTTTTTGAAGTCGGTTAAATAAAGAACTTTGTTTTAGCAAGCAATAGAGTTCCTGATACGCGCGTATAGACGGTACTCGTTATATTAATTATATGAAAATCTTATAACCTCAATTTATATTAAAAACTTTTGAGTTTACTTTACACGATTACAGTAGCAGTTCAAAATAATGTTGAGCTTAGAGAATATAATTTTGCGTAAGTTGTTACAAGTTACTTGGTGCTCCTTGTCTTATTACCCGCAAAATTTTGAGCGAACACAGCAGTACAAAGGAGGTAACTCCCCAGCGGGTGATATTAACATAATCACTGCCTTCACGGTTGTTGGGTTCGTAGTGTGACAGTAATAGTTCATGATTTAATGGTATTGACCATGTACGATTAAAAACGTATTAACGTTCTTGTTCGACGACAAATAATTCACTGGTTTAAAGATTAAATAGTGATTAGAACTAAATGGTTCTAAACACTATATCTTCCCTTTTTTTAACCAGTTTCAAAACAGTTCCATTATCTCTCTCTCATTCAGTTGTTTTTTCTGTTTTTTTTTTGTTAACATAGAACTCCGTCGTTAGTAAACAAATAAAAAAAAAGCGGCCAAGTGCGAGTCGGACTTGCGTGTAATAGCAAGTTACATAATATAAAAGTTCTTATGGTTCATTGTAACTTTGATCGATGTTTTAATAATAATGTATTTTTTTTATTTAAAAGGTAAATTGCGTTTTACGACTTATGACGTATTAAAAAAAACTACTTACTGCATCTCGATCGTTTTCGGTGGAAGTTTGCATGGTAATGTACTTCATACTGACTTTGACTGCCTCGTTGGTCTCGCGGTTGGCGTGTGCGACTGGTGATCATGAGGTCTCGGGTTCGATTCCCCGGTCGGACCAAATGTTTGTATGATCTACAAATATTTTTTTCGGAGTTTGGGTGTTTTCTATGTATAATATGTATGTATTTACAAAAAAAAAATTATGTATTTGTATCAGTTGTCTAGTACCCATAACACAAGCTCTGCTTAGCTTGGGACTAGATGGCGTTGAGTGTTAGATGCCCGAAAATGTTTATTTAATATTTATATATTTGTTTAGTTACATCAGTCTCTTATTTTAGAAGTTGCAGGGGGGGGGGGACACTTATTTTACCACTTTGGAAGTGTCTCTCGCGCAAACTATTCAGTTTAGAAAAATATTATATAAGAAACCTCAATATTATTTTTGAAGACCTATCCATATTTTAGGTCTTTACCTATGAAATTGCCTTTCTTCAGTACTGGTCATTTCAAATAAAAAAAAGTTTGTAATGGCTCTGTATTCTAAATTCAAATTAATTTTGTTTTAAAACCATGACAGTCTATTTACAAACTCAGTCTTTTGTTTTTTGATTAGCGTTGTATTTTCATTACATTTGAACATTTTTCGTCATAATGGATACTTTAAAAATTCGTGTAATTATGGAATATGAGTTCTGTCGTGGCATCAACGCGACACAAATGGCACGTAACATCAAAAACGTTTACGAAGAGAACTGTACAAACGAACGCACAACCCGTTATTGGTTTTCCCGGTTCCGTTCTGGAAACTTTGACTTGAAAAATGAAGCTCGTGGTCGTCTGGAGACTTTGGTTAACAATAATGAATTAAAGGCAATTGTGGAAGCTGACGAAACTTTATCTACAGCTGAGCTAGCAGCAGCTTTTAATGTAAGCATCAAAACAATATTGATCCATTTGCGACAAATTGGCAAGGTAAAAAAGCTTGATAAATAGGTGCCCCAGGACCTTAACGTTCGCCAGCGCAACGTACGTGTCGATACCTGCCTTGCGCTGCTCAACAGGCAAAGAAATGATAGAATTTTGAAACGAATTGTTACGTGCGACGAAAAATGGATTCTGTTCGACAATCGAAAGCGCTCAGCAAGTTGGTTAGACCCTGGTTCAGCACCAAAGCAATGCCCTAAACCAAAAATGACCCCTAAAAAGGTGATGGTCACTGTTTGGTGGTCTAGTGCGGGTGTGATTGACCACAGCTTTTTACAAAATGACATGAGCATTAATGCAGATGTGTACTGTGAAGAACTGGAGAGAATGATGGAGAAGCTTGCACATCTGCAACCAGCTTTGGTCAATCGGTCGTCCCCACTACTCCTTCACGACAACGCGCGACCCCATACTGCGCAACAGACAGTCTCCAAGCTGCAATAGCTTGGGTTGGAAGCTCTCCCTCATCCGCCATACTCACCAGACCTTGCACCTACCGACTATTACTTTTTCCAAAATTTAGACAATTTTTTTGTGGGTAAAAAATTCAATTCCCGAGAGGCAGTACAAAATGCCTTTGAAGAGTTTTTTGCCTCCCGTCCAGCTGATTTTTACAAGAAGGGCATCAATAAACTGCCAATGCGTTGGCAAAGATGCGTCGATTGCATGGGTGATTACTTCGAATAACAGAAATAAAAAAGTTTGAAAAAATAATTACTTTCACTTATTGCATACAAAACGACAATTTCATAGGTTAGAAGACCTATTAGATAAAACACACGTATGGGTTTGATGAAAAAAAAAGAGTTTCAGTTCTATTCTAAGTATGGGGAACCCCAAAATTTATTGGTTTTTTTTTCTCTTCTTAATGAGGTTCACAGAATGCATCTACTTACCAAGTTTCAACAGTATAGTTCTTATAGTTTCGGCAAAAAGTGGCTGTGATATACGGATGGACAGACAGACATGACGAATCCATAAGGGTTCCGTTTTTTGCCATTTGGCTACGGAACCCTAAAAATATTAATTTAGGGGATTGCCTTTAGATTCATTTTGACATAAAAATATCATCCTCCAAGGTATGAGATCAAGGAATTCAGAATACATTTAATAATATAACTATAGGCAATTTATCGCAATGTTTTTTTAACCCGTCTACCTATCCTGAAATTACTTATATTTCCTAATCCATCAACACGATATTAGAACAGAACACTTAACACGTACAAGTAATTAAGATAACCGAAATCGGTATGAGACTACATGCACTGATAATAATTTTTAAAAGAAAATTGTTTTTTAAATTGTGTTGTAAGTTTTTGATATATTACTAGCCTTCTTACCATTATATTCATTGCAGTAAATTGCGCCTATTTGTTACCAGTTACCACACAGAACGTTCACTACCCTCGAAGTATGGGCCGTCGACTGTGAACACCACTATAACTCATCTACTTCAAGTGCCGGTAACTGACTCAAACGATAAATGTTTCAAATGCTACTATATCCTAGAAGTTCACATTTGCGATCGTGTTACATACATAAATACAGTTAAAACTGTCTCTAGTTAAATTATAAGTTAGTATAACGCAACAAAGAGTTTAAATAAGTAAAATTTTAACAAAAATAAAACAGATTTCAAGGTTCGACCGTTGTACCATCGTTGGGATATTTCCTTTCCATTAAAAAAAGAACCATCAAAATCGGTTTATAAACGACGAAGTTATCCGCGAACACACATTAAAATAATATATATATACTGTCGAATTGAGAACCTTTTTTTGAAGTTTGAGTTAAAAATATAATCCGACTATGTCAAAACTTGTGTATAGATAAAAACGGTGTAATGTCCCGGGGGCCATTATTACGAGTCTATTGACACCTCATTCATTAAATTCAGTTCAGTAATGTAGGCGCTACTTTGGAACATAAAAACATACTAAGACTGGCAAAATATCACTTTTTTTTGGCTTCGTCGTAGCCGGCTAAATATTATAATATCATAAATATAGATTATTATTATTACTTTTCCACGCAAAACTTAAAGCCATATTAATGTCTATCTTCTATTAATCAAAAATATAGTATTGGTTCAATGAAAAGAAATTGATCAGATGTTAATTTACAACTTAAATATTTTTCATTTTTAAATGTTTTATGCGATAGATCAAATAGGTATATAATAACAGGCTACAAAAATGGATATGAAAGGTTCTGAATATGTATTAAAATGAAAATATTTTTATTCATATCAGGATTAATAATACTTTTTCCACAGACATTGAATTTCAATTAAGTAACACTTGCGTGTTTGATATTTACATTTTATTTCATTGTTTAAATAACAGAAAATCTAAATTGAGATTTGAGAACATTTTTTTATGTATGGCCCGCCAAAATGACTCTACTCTGCCTGATGGAAAGCATAAGCAAAATCCAAGAGTGGTGGTCACCATACTCATTGCGAATGCAGACAATGCAGCATGGTGACCCACACCATGGTGGCCTAGTGATGCTTCTGCATCTTTTAGTCTGTTAACTAGACTATTTGGGCCTCCGATGTCGCACTCACCAACGAAACACGACAGCACGAACACTATCATTTTACGTTGATTTTCTGTGCGAGGGTAGTACCGCCCCGGTCGAGCCGGCCCGTTCGTGCTGAAATCAGCGTGGCTCTACTACCTTTTTTTACCTACATAATACCCATTCTTGCAGAATGATATAAAAACAGGTAGTATATTCATATATTAAGATAAAAAGTTCAACTGTAGGTGAAATCCGACTACGGATAAATAATCATAATCATCAACAGTCTTTAATATTCCTGTTCTTCTAAAATCTTACTGTACAAAAAATAACTTAATTATCTTATCTCAAAAATGTCCTAAATGTTAGAAACATATTATTATTTCAAATTTTAGATTATACGGCAACTAGTATTACGGTACAATATCGTTTCATATTGTACATAGATACAACAATAACTGAGATTGACTCAAAGAAAGGAATAAAATAAATGAAAAAACGGAAACGAGCGCTGAGCCGATTGTGGAGCAACGTAGGAAAGGCTATTGTCCAGAAGTGGACCATGATAGCCGCATTGCTTGATTGATTATATTATTAGCCTTGGAGCAATAAGAAAAGACGACGAGGATATTCTTAAAGCCCTGATTTTATCCCAAGACGTAAAAAACGTATCACTTCGGAATAAAACAGATTTGACAGCTGATTAAGTTTATTGCAAATAAAAATGATAATATTGCGAGAGCTTAATGTAAGCTTTATATAGATAACTTAAATATGTTCCATAGGTTTTTACAGAACAACTATCAGAACAAATAATATGTTTTCATGTGTTAGACTAATAAATATCAGTGCGATTTTTGCATACAATTTGGTAAGTGGTTACCATACATTATGCTCTATTCGGTAAAATTACGCTGCGATTTTGCTTTAATTTTTACTTTCAATACAGTTTTTAGAGGCAACACAGATTTTTCTTTCGTTATTGAAAAGCGACAACTAATACTATCTTCTTGGAAAAGGAGCACAATTATGTAACGAGATTTTTACAAAAAAGGAATTTAAAACAGAATCAAAGCTCTCGAGACAGCTACCATGCCAATGATGCTGCAAATTTTATTCAGCTATAAGTATCGGCCTCCAAGCTATACATAGTTAAGATGCTTATTTAATGACGTATATTATTTACATTTAGATTTTCTTGCACATACATTTTAAAGTATCTTATATTATGCTATATCTATACTAATATTATAAACGCGAAAGTTTGTAAGTATGGATAGATGGATGGATGGATGTTTATTACTCTTTCACGCAAAAACTACTGAACGGATTTGGATGAAACTTTACAGTGATATAGCTTATACATCTTAATACATAACAACACATAGGCTACTATTTACCGCGATAACCAACATACACGCGGGCGGAGCCGCGGGCAACAACTAGTACATAATATATAGTTACAGCAAAATGTGAGGGAAGGAATATTTACACAGCAAACAACAGCTCATTTGCTGACTTCCAGAAAGGATAAGTTACCGAGCTCTCGGATCGTCTTGGCATTATTAAACAAAAGAGTGACTGTTGAATGAAATATGATTCAAGTCTGCTATTATAAAACGAAGTCAACGTCGTACTGTAAGCCTCGAGGCGAGTACCAAAGTACGAGTATGTATTAGAATACAGTTTTCGAAACTTTACATTATTCACGGAGAAGTTCAAATACGGGAATTTGAATGTTAAAATACATTTTCCCCTTTTTATTCCCTTTGATAGTGTCATTTATATAAATATTTTCACGTGTTCTTTAGTGTCATAAAAGCAAAAACGATTTATTAAATTAATTGCGATCACTTACCTAAAGGTATTACATACCTCTGATTAGCCTGACGTTTCGGCCAGTAATGATACCTTTAAATAAGTGATCGCGTTAATTCCCGTAAAAATAATAATTATTATATCATGGAACGCGAAAGTTTAAAAGTTAATATATTATTCTATTTTAATTGATTCATTTGAAAATAAAAATGAATTTGCTTATGTAAATTACACAATAGGTAAAACATTTAAATACAAATTAAAAGTAATAATACACACATCAAAAGTGTCTAGGGATCAACATATGTGTCTAGGGATCAACATATATTTTTGCAATAACTTTTCTCCTGATTGATATTAATTAAAACTTTCTTTAAGGATTCATCAAATAAAGTGTTTTCGTTTGTCACAGTAACGATAAACCAAGTCACCTTTGCATTAATAAAGAAATTTGCCATTTTCCTAATAAAGGGATTTTTGACATTTGAACCACTAACATTAAAGTTCGAAAAAAAGACTGAAATAACAGTTTTCTTTAAAATTTTATTAGGTAACTTAAACAATTAATAATCCGTGTTTCTACCGCGAACACTAACAACACAAGAATCGGTTTGGCATACTCAAAATGAGTTCATCCAAATCACGCTGTGGAATGGCCGCCCATGTTCGTTGCAACAACAAAAAAAGGTCTTCTTGCGACTGGATACCCTCCATATTCGGCAGAGCTGTTCTCTGTAGCATATCCCATGCATGCTCAATCGGGTTCAAGTCTGGCAACTGAGCAGGCCAGGGCCAAAGCCACATCTCAATCTCAAGAAATCCGCATAAAAATGCTTGATCCCTAGACACTTTTGATGTGTGTATTTCAATTTTATTTCAAAGAAACCATGATTAGAAATCAAATTTACATATGCGCCTTATACTCTCTGGTGTCTCTGGTGGTGCTCGTTAGGTAAAATTAAAGGTTTTTGAGGCGACCTTTTATAACCTTATCTCTAGAATCGGGCGAGGATAGTGTCACACGATAAGATGTTTATGAACTTGTTGTAAACAATGATATTTTAAAAGCTAGTGTTTGTTATTTATTTTTATGTATAGGCCTGCCAAAATAACTCTTCTCTACCTCATGGAAAGCATCACCATACTCATTGCAAACGCAGAAAATGCATCAATGCAGCTTGGCGAACCACACCATGGTTGGCTATTGAGATGCTTCTACATCATTGAAATTCCGGTCTTGCACTCACTAAAGAAATACGACACCACGAATGCTGTCTGTTTCTGTTAGTCTTCCGTGAGTTGAGCTGCCTAAAATCAGCGTGTCTCTATTATCTTATTTGTGTGTAAATTATGTATACACAAATCTTAATCTTTAAAAACGACTAACTAATGCACTTAAATTTAAGAAACTTTTTTATTTTGCAATTGTAAACAATACATACACAAAAATTTAACACGCACATACAAAATTATAATAAGCACAAATCTCATAGTTTTCTGTTGAGTATTTGTTTGTCAAGTCTTTATAACTCTATATCGGTTCACAAAAATTCCTTTTCTGGAGTACATTTGAGACTCTGTCATAAGACTTGATGACAAAAAACTGAGTAGCTTATATCAGTTGGACATAAAATTAACTATCCATTGACCCAAGTTAGATCCACGACTCGAATGGTTTTCACATAAAAAAGTAATTTACACCAACATGCATATTTTTTGCGACAAAATTTATTCAAATAAATAAAATTGAATTTTGTTTTTTTATTAGTAGATTATGTTACCTTTGTAAGTAATCTGGTGTACAATAAAGTGATTATTATTTTTGAAATGCCTGTTTATGATTTCAAATTAACCGTTTTTCACTAAATGCATATGAAAGTATTATTATTACATACATAGTAATTCAAATTTAAACATTTTTGTCTATCTGTCAGTCCATTTGTTCCGGCTAATCTCTGGAATGGCTGGACCGATTTTGGCGGGACTTTCACTATTATATGGAGTAACTTAGGCCTTTATTTTAGAAAAAAATAGAGTAACGCGAAAATAAAATTAAAACCAATGAAACTGCAAACAACATCCGATTCAAAACTAAGAAAATCAAGGTGCAGCTGGTAAAAAATAAAAATAAAATGCTTTTCGACGTGAAAGTCATAGTGTCATTTTTAGTCAGGTTGTAATATTAAAATTTGCAAGTATTAAAATAAATAACTAGTGAAAATGTAATACTAAACCAATTTAGATTATAATGAACAATAGTCTCATTATTTTGACAGAGATAAAATATATATTAAGCGGAGAAATAAATGTTGCCATATTAATCTTCATCAAATATCTACAAAATAACGACCTTCAAAAGCAATGAAAAAATCTACATCTTTTAATTTTTTTGTCGTTCAATCTAATTATGTACATTTGCATGAAATTACTCTGAATTAGTCTTTATTAATGTTGCATGAATATTCAACGCGAAACAACAAAAACAACCGCTGGTTATGTTCTTTCCAATTGAATGAAAAAGTCAAAATGCAACATACCGTAAAGTTTTCTCTTTGTGCTCGGCCAAATAGAGATATCTATCGATGTTCACTTTGTTTAGGTTGAGCTAGTACACAGGTTAAATGTAACTACAGTCTCTTTTGTCTCAATTCTGAACATATAAACAAGATTAAGTTTTAAAAACTACAACCCAACTCCCTAAAACTTAGGCAAAATTTATATAGCCTTTGTCACCCGGGTCATTATTTTCATTCACACTTTAGAGAGGTTCACTTCACACTTTTCATTTTGTTCTTTTTATTTTACATTTATTAAACTTTATTTTATAATAAACACAAGTTAAAGCCGAAATACAGGTTTCTACCTAGTTTGGCAACGGAGGCTACCTCATGTTCGATTTATAACTTATACTAGTTTTAAGTTGAACTGATTGTATTTTCTATTTTTGTTTTCGTGCAATAAATGTTATTATTATTCAATCAGTTCAGTAATAGAATACAAAAATATACATAAACTGTCAAAACACTTACTCTTTCTTTTGGCGTTCGGCTCTTCGGCGTAATCAGATAAAGAAAGAATTTTATAGGTCTCATTAAACTCTCTAAAATATTTGATTTGAGATTTTAGTTAGGTATCATAATCGTCATTACTGGAAAGTGGCTTTACCTAATAGCAATCTCAAGTTAATTATATAATTCACGGTACAATAGTTGGTAAATCTTTTAAGGGTTTATATTATTACACCAATAATATACAACCCTTTATTATTTAGATTTAACTATCAGATTCGGCTAGCTAATTATTCTCACATAAAAATTTATGTAGCAAAAGTTTTTTCAAATATTTGTATTCGAACTGATTTGTTCTTTTATCTAAATGACGATGCTATCTTCCATATAAGCTGAGTTTCTTGTTGAAGTATTATGTGAAGTGACATGTGCTCCACAGATTCAATGTATGTACTAGTAATGTAATTTGCCCGCTCCATTCGGCCAGCGAACGAGGAGCATCCGACCATATCTATTTGGTTTGTATCCCCATATAAGCATTTACGTACACATTTAGAAGCTTATATTGGATATTTCTCCTTAAAACAGAATTCAACTATTAAGTAATTGAGTTTGGATTAATTGAACTTTATTCTACAATTTTTTTAAATGTTTGGACCTCCGATGTGTGTGTGTGTGTGTGTGTGTGCGTGTGTGTGTGTGTGTGTGCGCGTGACTCTTCATCATCATCAGCCTATTGCAGGCCACTGCTGGACATAAACCCCTCCCATTGCACTATGATCGATTTTGGGCTACTCGCATCCAGTTCCTGCCAGCCATCATGCGCAAGTCATCACTCCACCTGGCCTGTTGGCCTCCTACACGACGTTCACCGAGACGTAGACGTACGAGACACTATGTTTGGTGTACTCTTTTGAACTTATAAATACTCTGGGGCACTAATCGATTTTGATATGGGAAAAAAGGTTTTTCTTAGCAATCTTCAACTGAAGGCGATTGATCTATCCCACTAAAAAGACAGGTAGTTATAAGAGCCAACGTGTCTTGAACCGGTGGCTCTAAGAAGCGCGCTGTGAAAAATAGGTCCTTTTGGTTGAAAAATAGGTCCAAGAGGCGTAACAAACAATTGAAATTCATTGCGTAGTAGTATTATCAACTTTAGAATCCTTCGCTTGCTCGGTCATCAACATTGAGCACGCGGTTAAAAACAACAAATGTATAACAAATAACTATTATATTCATTTATTACAATTTAAAGTTACTAAGATAATCACAAAAAATAAAATAGGATTTATCTATTTTCTCAGTAGACTGTTAGAAACGAATTTTTTTTTATTTGACTTGCACGTCAATCCTAGTTTTTTGTATTTTAAAATATTTCATAACTTTTAATATTTAGAATAAAATAAACTTTTAATCAGTTAATGAATCTATATTCATATTCCGTATCATATAATCAGGGCGATAATTTTTATAATCGTTTCTTTTACCCTTTTTAAAGATTGGTCTTACGCAACCCATTTTGAGGGCGTCCGGGTATAGACCAGTTTCGACACTCCGATTAATTAAGTCAGCGATAGTATTAGAAATACCGTCGCCTATAATTTTGATATCGGAAACCTTGATATTTTCCGGACCTGGAGCTTTTGTCGAATTAAGTTGTTTGATGATCTTATGAACACTGCTAGCTGTGGCTATTATATGGCTATTACAATTAGCTTATAATAAGCATTTTTTTTTTATTGTTCCTTTATAATGCTAGTTTCATAGATCTAATAAAGATTATTATTATTTTACTTTACTCATCACTGAATACATAATACATACATAATAAAATATAGTAAAATCTTCATTGAAAGAATAACTTTATGTTTTTACCTAAAAGTATATTAAGATATAGACTGTTATCTCAATTTAGTGCAGTAGTTTTATCAACGGAGCGTATCCTTGCCCAGGTGTTGAACAGAAGGTTCGACTTTCTTCGATTTCCAACTTAAGGTACTATTCACAACTTTGTTCGACGTCGTTCCTATCGATTTTAGATTAAGGAACTTCGAAAACCAGTAAAAACATTTTGTAATAAATTTCCGTACTTTACGTAGGTAGCAACTTACCCAGCCCTGGTGTTTCGAAGTTGTTGTAAAAGTTTTTAATAACGATTAAAATTTCGGCCCTTATATAGCTTGTTCGTCTATTTGGGTTCATCCGGCTGTAAAGGCTGCAAACCTTGAATTTATTCTCATCAAATAATTATACGAGTCACACAAACGTACAGTCGTTTTAATGTTTAACAGTTTATGTTATAAACCGAGCGATTAATAAGGCATAATCACAATGACCTACGATTTTGGAAAATGATCAATATGAGCTCGAAATACATTTGATATCATGAAGACAGATTCAGAAAAATATTACAACTTTAATTATTTTAAATCGGCACATTATTATGTGACGTGTGAAAATACCATTAAACTTATAGAAAAAAATCGTACAACCGAAGAAACATAATATGCGTAAGTATATAAACCTATGCCCCATTAGATCCTTCAGGTATCAATAGAACATTATTAATTAGTCACTTAAGTATAATAACTGCAATGAACGTTAAATAGGACTTGATTTAATCATAATCTTCAACTATTTTACGTATGGGATAGTTTAAATATTCCCGTTATGAAATACTACAGTTTAATTAAACCGTCATCATGAAAGAACGTAAATTAAACCAGTAATGAACAAAATATACTCGGTAGATGAAATAGTTTTCGAATCACGTGAGGTTCAATTCTGTAAAGCAAACCGTAATTTATATGATAAATTCTATTATATACGTAACTGTGGACATGAAACATGCTGCATAACATTAAAATTTTCTAAAAAAGAAAAAAACTGA
Organism: Diaphora mendica; assembly: GCA_949125395.1. Taxonomy (NCBI): domain Eukaryota; kingdom Metazoa; phylum Arthropoda; class Insecta; order Lepidoptera; family Erebidae; genus Diaphora; species Diaphora mendica. The sequence goes on along the minus strand of OX421319.1, from coordinate 16,032,551 downwards.
AAAGTACTTTATTGTTCATTTTGTTTCATGAAACCGTGGCGTGCAAATTATACATGTTTTACTCACAAACTTTTAACTAAGCGACCTCGGAATTGAAAATACTTTTTTAATGTTAAAAAAGAACAATACCAGCCAGTTATGAAACCAGAATAGGTAAGTACGACGAAGAATCAATGACGATCCAACTTTTAAGAGGAAAAAAACCTTGATCGAAAATTCTTGTTTTAAATATGGAAGCAAGCAAGTTGAATTCTCGCGATAGTTGATCGTTCACTTCTTTTGTTGAGTTCGCACCATTTGTGTTATCCTCCGAGTTCAAGTTTACTTAACAGTCATAATAAACTTAAATTTCATGTTTTGCATAAGAACAGACAGTAAAAAAGAGAGGGTTCAACATAGCGCATATTAATGACAGCGTTTCTTCTCTCCTCGTTTCCGTTCTTTTGTGATTGCTCAAGCCGGCTCCTCGCCGCTTTTGAACACATACGTGAGCAAACAATTGTCCCAAGCATTAAGGTCTTTTTGTGGCACTTGGATATCATTGCGGATGTGTTGTTTGTTTAATTAAATTTGTATGCAACAAATTTCGGCTCAACTCTTTTATTACGCGACGAGTGTATTATAAACACGTGACGTGACAGACAGATCGTACATTTTTTTTATTAACAGTATAAGTGCTATTTAATTTATTGTATTGGCGTCTCCGTCTTTTTATTAGTGTTATTTCATATTTGTAATATGACTTATAATAGATTTGATTCATTTATGTTATGTCTAACGTAGCTATCAATAGTCTCCCATATTTATGTCACAGAACGTAGTTCAAAATAATTTATTGTGTCATAGAACACGAAGACTTTTCCCACATATGTTATGTGAGGCCAATTCCAGGCTTCCAGCTCCGCATAAAGATGAGAATATGACATGAAAGTCGATAAATTTGGTCAATAGCCATTATACGACGTTGTCGGGGTGCGAAAATATGGAAGTGTGGGGGGAACTTCACGGCTCTTTGATTTAGGGCCGCCGGGACGGGGCACAGTTATATTAAAATGGAAGAGACAGCGAGCAATGCCGAACGACTTAATTGTTCGGAATATCGGGCGTGGTGTGTGCGTTCTGTTGTTATATGCCAATTTGAATGCGAAACGACGTCACGGCCTAACAAACGCACCGAATTTCACGATGCGTAAATTACGGCATTTGGTACGAGCGTGAATTCACTTGTTATACGTAAGTTGTGAATTTAATTAATTATATTTCTGCGGATATTGTAACTGTACATATGTATTGGACACTGGATACTTGTGTAATTACAATGTAGAGTATTACTCAGTATATAAATCTTATAAATTGAATTAATTATTAATACAAAGAGTAGATTTTTTCTTCAATGAAATCATGTAATTTGGCTATGAAATTCACTAAATTAAAGCACAAGCACCATGACTGTAATTATGAAATTTACAGCACAATACAAATTTAAAATTTAATTAAAACTAACAATGTTTTTTAAATTAATTACTTCTACTAAATTATATTTCTCTAAACAAAAATAAACTGTAGATAATCGCCTCTAGCTACATTGTAACTTTACATCTTTGCCAAACGGGAGGGACACTAGTACTGGATGCGGGCGCCACAGCTGGCAGCCATCCGAGCGGACATAACTATATCTAGTACAACTTAACGAAATAGAAAATACCATTATTCTTCTCTCAAGGAGGCGTTCAACCAATGTTATTTACAACCTAGTTTTTTATTGGGGTATGTTAAAATCAAAACATGGATTAAAGACGTTAGGACTTCAGGTGAAGACAAACCTTACTCCATCGGCCTTAGCTAACAACATAATATATGGTAAAATTATTTATAGCAACATTCTGTGGTACACTCTCAATAACAATAATCATTTTCAACTCCCACATAGGGACAACACATTGTGTGATCCACAAATTGTTGTTCTGAGTCTGGGTGTTCTTTGTGTCCGTTTCATGTATGTTTGTAAAGTGCCCCGCGACACAGGATGTTTATTCCTAATGCGGGAGTTGTTATGATGTTTTTAAATGAAGTGAAATGAAAAATGAATTTGAACTAAAATGATTCAAGCTAATATTAGGTTATATTCGAAAATTACTTATCTTTAAATGATAAACAACAACAGCTTCTTTTCAACATGTTTCTTTTAGCTTCGACTGTGGGTTTGTGTGTTTGTATCCGACTTTAGTACTTTTATTAACTATATTTGTTATTTTCTTTTTTCAAAGGCCTAGCTGATAGATACCTTTACAAAACACAGTTCAAAAACAATATTTAAAAGTTTCTTTCACAATAATCACAGAAATGACCACGCACCTATGGGTTATCATGATCCGCGGTCGACATCTAATCGCGATAAAACTGCGCAAAGCTTTGAATTAGAATCACATTTACAAGTGAAAATAAACATTATTCTAGCTCACGAAAGAAATGTTTATCACTGTTCAATCCACGGCAAAATGGTCATTATTTACTCATTACCGATACTAAAGTTGAACTCTTGTGACCAACAACAAAAACACCAGTAAGGGAATAATAAACATTTACAGTTAGTTGTACGCTAAGTTTGACGCTTTTCAAATGTGGCTTTAATTCTTATAGTTAACTATAAATTACAAAATGCTAATGTTGCTATAAAACAACCATAGTAAAGAAGAGAATTAACATGAATTGCCAGAGAGTCAAATACTTGAGATATATTACAAGGAACACTCTAATAGTGAGGAAGCTTAGTTTGTCAACACCATCAGTTATTATTTACATCTTTCTTCAATTTATAGTTGCACTTACCACTTACATCATACTAACTTCAAACTTCAGTAATCTAGCAGTATCTTATTTAAAAGGTCATTTTATATTTTGAAAGTAAAAAAAAAAACATGATTGTTGCAAGCTATATTATGCAAATAGCATGATTTATTTTTAATGGTATCAATTCAGAACACTCCATTCCGATATATAAAGTTACTTTAGTTCCCAACCTATGTACATACATACCTACCCGTGTGGGTTTTGATAAAACGGTTGGATATCTGGGTGTCCAATTTATTAGTAGCACAAAATGAATAAGAAATTTATAAGTGAGATATTTCATGTGCAGACTCGTTTTCGGCCCCAGCAATCTTGGGGCATTGGCATTCAAATTGATGGTGAGGGTACGTTTCACCATTAAAGGGGACTTATTAATTCGCCTTTCGACAGGCCGACCGAGGAGGCAATAAATTCACCTCAACCAAAGGGATGACCAATTTCAGAACATTTACGAGCCACAAATTACGCGACCGCTGAAATATACTGAGTTCGGTCGGCGAACAACGTCGGCCACACGATGAAGAAAAAGCCCAAATGTTAATTTAATGTTGAGAGCTACAGAAAATTGCTTCAATTCTCAAAATGAGAGAAATATTGGACCCTACCCGCGGAAAGGCCCAAATACTAATTTTATGCAGGGCAAATGAGCCGAAGGCAGGCGGTTGAATCGATATTCATTTGGCTAAGCGTACCGTTAATTTTTCCTGGCGAACGATATCATGAATATTACGTATCTACTTAGTTTTATAACGGACCTTTTATTATTACTGAATTTATACTTTGTTCGCCGCGAAATCTGTAGTACCTACTTAATTCTGTGAAGGAAAGCATCGACCGTATACTTACGGTAGAACGAGGCTATTAAAAATATACCTACTTCAGTTAAATTGAGTATGTTTTTCTCAGAATGATTATAGTTCTAGAGAGTTAAAACTTTATCAATGATTATGTATTGTTAAAATATATATATATACATTCTTAAGGCACACAAATAATACAAACGTAAGTAAAATAATATTTGCATAAATATATAGATATTTTTTTATTCGATTTAAAGAAAACCAGGTGTGAATCATATATTTGTTAACCTCGTATCAAGTGAAAACATAATCTCAGACAAACAGTTTTACTAAGCTTACTTTTCTGAATGAATGAAGACCAACTGTCTCTCAGTTATCTTAACAGATACCTACACACTAACATCGAAAATCGTTCCGAATATATTTATAGTTGGGTATTCTACTAACAAAGCTTAGCGTGTAGTACCGAAGTGAGCATTATTGGTATCATTTGTTTAATTAATACGCACATTAGAGAGCTTGTAACAGTTACGAGAATTGATGTATAACGAGTTTCGATAGATTAATTATCTGTGTAGATAACAAGCTGAGAACAACCCACGTCTATAACAAGAATATAATCTATTCCAAGCAACGCAATAGTTGAAATAATAATCCGATTAATCAGTACGTGTAACCCTTTAATCGTAAACACTAATTAGTACATACTTAGTTTATTTTATATACATACATATGTTAAAGCCCTTTCCACCTTGTTATATTATAATCAAAGTTGTAACAGATACATTATTGAAAACTTATTGATTATTTGAAACACTTTAGTATGCACAGTTGAAAAGTTACTAACTATTGTCAAATTAACTATTTACTAGAACTTTGTACTATTGTGTAAAATTTGTACTAAGAGAACTTTATTTCAATTACTCTTAGAAACTTATATTAATAGGTACGTTTTAGTCCCAAAACTTTTAAGCATTCATTGATAGTAGGTAACTGGGAGAATTACATTGCTATGACAATGTAATTCAAGTTTACGACCTACAACTACGTCTATACCGTCTCCCACTAGTTCATTAAATCAATGAGGTTCAATGGTTCTCTTTGAAACAACTGAAATCGATGTTAAGGGGATAATTGCAGGACTCAAATCAGACTGCGCTACAGGTTGGGACAATATCCCTACTAGTATCATCAAAAATACTTGTGATGTGATGGCTCCTATTATTACATATATATGTAACCTGTCGATTTCGTCTGGTGTCTTCCCAGACGTGTTTAAAAAGGCTTTAGTTCTTCCAGTCTATAAGAGTGGGCACCGAGACGATGTCAACAATTACAGGCCGATCTCAATCTTATCTACCATGTCGAAAATTCTCGAGCGCGTCCTGAGTCGGAGCCTTATCGCGTAAAATCCTAGCCAATAACCAATTTGGATTTAGAGCCAATATGAGCACTGAGGATGCTATAATGGCTTTGACTCGATATGCGATTGAGACTATTGATAATAAACGTAAGTGTCTAGGTATATTTATTGATTTATCCAAAGCGTTCGACACCGTCTCGGTGCCACTTCTACTAAGAAAAATGGAGAGCATAGGGATACGGGGACTTGTCTTAGATATTTTCAGAGATTATCTGAGCAACCGAACTCAAGTCGTTAGGATTGGACAAGGGAGCTTCCTATCTCATATGGCGTATCCCAGGGTAGTATTCTGGGCCCAATCCTATTCCTCATATACATTAATGACCTATGTAAACTGCCTATTGAGCATGGTAGAATCTTCACATATGCTGATGACACGGCACTAGTCATTGAAGGCATGGACTGGGCCCAGTGCTATCAGAGGGCAAAGATAGCGCTCTCAAGTGTAATGCAGTGGCTGACCAATAACTTACTTACGCTAAATACTGGTAAAACAACCTACCTACCGTTTTCTATCAAGTCACATTTATGCCCACCGTCTATGCTTACCCTCAAAGCTCATAAATGTCCATCCCTGATTCACTGTGACTGCCTTGAAATCGCAAAAGCTAATAGCGTAAAGTACCTGGGAATACATATAGACCAACATCTTAATTGGCATAAGCATATAGAGATTTTGTCGGATAGAATACGCAAACTAATTTATATCTTTAAAAAATTGCGTAGCTCGGCAGAGAGGAGCACTATAATTATGGTCTATTATGCTTTGTGCCAATCACTCCTGTCTTACTGTATACCGGTCTGGGGAGGAGCCACCGGAAATGTTTTTATTCGATTGGAGCGGGCACAGAGAGCCGTCCTTAAGGTCATGCTCTCGCGACCTCGGAGGTATTCTACTACACAACTTTATGCGGAAGCTAAGCTGCTAACGGTGAGGCAGCTTTATGTGCTCCACTCTGTACTCCGGAGGCACTTAAATCGACCGTCAACATTGCCGCCTGGTAGGCTGAGATACAAAGTGTTTATTATAACCGCATGTAAAACTTCTTTTGCTGGTAGACAGTTTCAGAATACGAGTTCAAAATTATATAACAACTTAAATAAAGCACTAAATGTATTTTCAAAAACACAACGAAATTGCAAATCGATATTGAAAACATATCTACTCAAATTAGATTACCGAAATACTGAGAATCTAATACTGGGACGTCTGGGATGACTCCAGGCGCACTCACAGACTTGCACGCGCACACACACACACACACGCATACACACACACACGCCTACACACACACCCACACACGCACACACACACACATTTAATACTAACCTATTCTTAACATGTATTTTAATTGCGTTTTCTTGTATACTTTATTATAATGTACGTTACATATCTAGAGGCTTTGATTGAATATTACGGGGGCACTGACTTCTGAAATACAGGTTAAAAACCTAGTTCAGAGGATAGAGTTTTCACATTGGTGCATACTTTTAAGCCTTAAAACGTTGTATTTGTGTCATATATCTTATTCAATAAAGAATTTTATTATTATTATTATAATGTAATTCTCCCAGTTACCTACTATCAATGAATTCTTAAAAGTTTTTACGTTATTAAATACGTGTGCATGATATTTTACCCATTTTTCAAATTTAGAACCACAGTAATATATTAAGTTAAAGAACTATTTATAATAAAGATCATACCTAACTATGTGGGAGAGCCAAGCTGTGGTTCAAATGAACTGGCTCGACCAGAGCGAAACCACCGTCGCACAAAAACGATTTTAAGCATTTTTTAACGATTTTTTGAGGTGACCCATTTGCTTGTTATACTAAAACAAACTGAAAATCACGGTCACAAAAGTCAGTAAATCTAATAAAACCATATTAAAAAGAAAAACCACTGCAAGTTATTTTTGTCAATACTTTGAATAATATATAAACTCAACTCAGTGATTCAAACCAGTAGACAGTACTATAATTTTTTATAGTGCTGCCAGTGACTTTTTATAATTACTTAATTTCTTGATATTATTGTGCATAAAGATGCCTAAACGAAATAGAAAGGAAAGAGCAATGTACATTCGTACCCAAGAAAAACCTAAATGATTTTATGGGTCTTTTATTAGAACTGTTTTTCTTATTAAAATTAAAAATTTACCTATGAAAAAAATGACCAAATAATTACTTCGCCGCATTAAAACTAAGAAAATTTAAAAATTATACTACAAGTATAACAAGATTTTTTTTATAATAAATTAGCTGTAACATTGTAGTTGTAATAATTACAAATGTGGGAGAAAACGTGAAAAATAGATTAAAACAATCTATGAAGCCAGTTGGTTAAAAATGTAAGTTCAATAGGTTCAGAACTTTTTAAGTGTTACACTAAAACCAATTTAATATTTTTACATGACTGTACCTATATATAAATAGATTGTTTATCTATATTTGTTACGACATTACTCTTGAACTAAGCTAACTTTGAGTGTTATTTCCGCATTAGCCTACACGAAAAATATTATCCCAACATCCATAATATGAAGGCTCGCACAACAGTTATGAAGAAAAAAAGAAAACATTGACTACGTTTGAGCTTTTAATGGCTCTTTTATTTGTTCGCGTTTATATATTTGAGCATTCTGAACCAGTTCGGCACCGTCGTACTAGCTAACTGTTTTATCACTTTATTGCATGAGCTCGCATAAAGTTGTATAACTTGTAGGATATAGCAGTAAAACATTTCTTTGGGGAAAATAAACGCTGTCTTATACTTATAAGTAAACTAGCTATTGCGCAAGGCTCCACTCGCATAAATATTTCTTATTTCATTTTTAACTAGCATAATCTCAAATTTTAACAAAAAAAAATGACGACGGACCAAATTGAAATGGGACCATACAGGAAGCACTAGCTTTCAAATAAAAAAATAATCATCAAAATCGATTCACCCAGTCCAAAGTTATGAGGTAACAAACATTAAAAAAAACAGTCGAATTGAGAACCTCATCCTTTTTCTGAAGTCGGTTAAAAATAGCAAAGTTCCGTAGGTACTTCACTCATCCCATACGAGTTTATAGGTGAAATTTACAGAAATTGTTTCTTAGTAGGTGGTCAGAATGTAGAAAGCATCAGTTGTTTTTAGCCAACGGTTAAAGAGTTGATAAATCAGTTGGGCAGGGCAAGTGATTGAAAAACTAAAAATATGAAATTCAACACTAAAGATCGGCTTCTAAGGACTATCATGGACTAAATATATTATTTTGCATTTGCATTTTTTGTTGGTTAATTTATGTCAATTGCATCTATACCTGTTGCTAATTACAACTGTAACCTCGATGCACCAACCTTACCAGATCTCTAAACCCCCCAAAAGTTGACTGGTAGAGAATGCCTTGGGCATTAAGTCCGCCGATGTACACAAGTGCATGAAGTTATAAAATAAATAAATGTGGAACCGTGAAGTCCAAATATGCGGAAGATATGCACGTACATAGACGTGGGCGAAGTCACATCAGCGAGGCCCCTTTTCTTTCGTTCCCAATATCTACCTATTATAATAAATTTATCTTACCAAACATGCTTCGCTACGACATGCCTATGCCTCATGATATAAAAAATAAAAATAATAGTAAAAACAATAAAATATAAATGATTAGTGGGAGAATATTAAAAAACATACAGATATGAAAAAAGGTTTAATGTTCTTCGGCTTTTTGCTTTACTGGAGTCTTTTAATAAGGATTTGTAATTTATTTAAGCAGCTAATTCTGCTTCACTTGAGAGTATTACTAAACTGCTTGTCGATCCTGCTTCATATTGTTTCTTAAGTAGTTTTTTTATAAATTATACGACATATTCGCTTCATTAATTTGAGACTCGATAATCATATTGAAATCTACAGATTCAGGGGTCAATAAATTTTTGTTTTGATTAAAAAAATCGTATAATAGCACCTAGAACTACCCAGTTCATGCCTCCGGGTAGGTGACGCTGAAGTCCAGGTAGGCCAGTACACGAAGAACCTAGGCCTCATCCTGGACAGTCGGTGGAGCTTCAAAGAGCATTTCGGGCGATTAGTCTCCCGAGTACGAGGGGTGGCAGGGGTGTTACATCGCCTGCTGCCCAATCTCGGGGGACCACGGGAAGAAGTTCGCTGCCTCTACATGGGTGTAGTGCGATCCATTGTCCTCTTTGAGGCGCCCCTCTGGTCGAAAGACTTGGCGGGTTCCTCCCGCTGCAAGGCTCAACTCAGGAGTCTGCAGCGGCTTATGGCCATACGGATCGTATGGGGCTTCGTTCTATCGGTCGGAATGACGAAGGGATAGCGCCGGACCATGAGCCCGGTATGCTATGGCGGAACGCGCATACACAAGCTCTGCGCGCTTGGCGAGCACGGCTCGAAATCCAGGGCTGTGCCAACCAACGCGCTGTCAAAGCCGTTCTGCCGAGCTTCGAAGCTTGGATAGGGAGGAACGAATGTGTCACCTTCCGATTCACTCAGATACTCACTGGGCACGGTTGATTCGGAGAGTATCTGAACAGAATCGAACGTGAGGCTACGTCACAATGCCATAACTGCGGGTCCGACTGGGACTCCGCCCAGCACACGGTGGAGGACTGTCCTGCGTGGGAGTCCGAGCGTCGATTCCTGGTCGGACAGATTGGACGAAACCTGTCACCGCCAGCATTGATCGCGGCAATGCTGGCGAGAAGCGAGGGATGGGAGGCCGTGTTCTCCATCTGTGAAGACGTTATGCTTTAGAAGGAGTCCGCAGGATCGGGAAAGGGCCCACCCCGCTCGCACTGGCTACATCTAGGGGAGATGTGGCCGCTACAAACGGGCCGAGACTGGTGACACCCCGGTGCGGCCGGGGGGTGTCGTATAAGGCGGTGTTCTGACTCTTACTGTGTAAAGCGGTAGGAGGCGCAACAGTGACCTGCGCCGGGGGTGGCTATGGTTACCCCGAGATGTACCTGAGTCATGAGGAACGGCAAGAGGGTTTCCAGAAGCCGCAGATGCGTTCCTGGAGCTCCTCCCGACTGCTGAGGTAGACCGACGCGGGGTTTGGTGGGAAGACTGATTCGTCGGGAGTCACACGCCCATCGTGTGTCCCCCCCACGCCCTTCGTGTGTCCCACCCACGCCCTTCGTGTGTTCCACCCACGCCCTTCGTGTGCCCCCCCACGCCTTTCGTGTGTCCCCCCACGGAGGGTATGGTGCACAATGCATTACACGCGTAAAAAAAAATGTACAAGCTTTTACTGAAATGCTCTAAAAAGAATAATATAAACTACCTATGCTTGGAAAACTTTTACTATGAACTTATAATGTCATTACACAATTTCTATAATACGAATTCTTCCATCATCAGACCTTGGATACTATTAAAACAAAGACGAATCAAATGAATGCAAATTCAATGGTGTTGCGTCGTTTCATTATAGAGTTCATATAATCACCTTCCTGTTCCACCATCAGACCCTGGATACTATCAAAACATAAAGACGAATCAAACGATTCCAAACTCGATGGGTCACGTTTTTTCATTATATAGTCCCTATAACCACCTTCCGGCTCCTTAATCAGAACCTGGATACTATCAAAACAAAGTACTCGTCAAGACGAATCAAATGAATGCAAACTCGATGGTGTTGCGTCTTTTTATAATATAATTCCTATAACCCCCTTCCGGTTTCATCATCAGACCCTGGATACTATCTAAACATAAAGTACTCGTCAAGAGGAATGAAACGATTTCAAACTCAATGATGTTGCATCGTTTCATGATAGAATTCCTATAACTACCTTCCGGTTTCATCATCTTACCCTGGATTCTATCAAAACATAAAGTACTCGTCAAGATGAATCAAACGATTTCAAACTCGATGGTGTTGCGCCGATCCATTACTGAGTTCCTATGACCACCTTCCGGCTCCAGCATTAGATCAGCTCCCTAACATTGTAATATCGCAATTATCGCATTGTCACGCTATATACCACATAATTATGCTTCCAAAATTTCAACACAATCGGTTGAAGATATCTGTTTCAAAATTGAGTTGCAAGATTCCACCCGAACAAACATAGTTACATAAATAAATACTAGCTGAGTCCCGCGGCGCTACCCGTGGTTATTGTTGTACATTTACAACCGCGTGTAACACCCCTCCGAATTGTGAATTTTAGAAATCCTGCCTTTTTAACCGACTTCCAAAAAGGAGGAGGTTTCACTGTATGTATTTTTTATTTTATTTTTTATTTTTTATGTATGTTCACCGCTTACTCCGTCAATTGTGGACCGATTTTGAAAAAAAAATCTGTGTTCGAAAGGGTATGCTCCCGAGGTGGTCCCATTGCCACCATATCCTGTCGGATGTAAAACAATTTATCCAATTATGTTAGCCATTTACATGCGCAGAATATTTTAATAAATTATTTAATTATAATATTATATTTCTAGAAAACATGATTTAGAAAATATGATTACAAAAAAGAACAATATAAAAAAAAGATCTTCATGCAAATGAGTGTGTGCGTGCGTGTGTGTGTGTGTGTGTGTGTGTATGTGTGTGTGTGTGTGTGTGTGTGTGTGTGTGTGTGTGTGTGTGTGTGTGTTTGTGTGTGTGTGGAAACCTTACTTCCTAGTTTTATGGAGAAGCCTATATCCAGACTACTAAAAGCTGTTGTTATGTGAAGTGACAAGTCTAATCCAAATCGAGAAGTTCTGTTTACAAAACCAACTTCATAAAAAAAGAACTGCAGAACATGACTTTCTAATAAAAGTAAGATTAGAAAAATCGTTTTAGATTTTATAACATGGTGAAGGTTTTTCCCTCATTTTATACTCTATAAGTTTATTGCACACCATATAGTTATAAAACTATAAGGTATTTCATTTCATTAGGAACCCTGTCGAGCATGGTAGCGTAGGAAAGAAAACAAAGTTATTACAATGTTAAAATGTATTTACCTTTTTTCAGGGAAATAATCAACGTGGCGATTTATAAAACGAGAAAGAAAAATAGTAATACGACTTGTTAGAAATTTAACGTCATTGTAATTTGAATATCAATGTTTCTCCTCTACGCGCCAACCATTCGATTAACAGCATGAACCACGAACGCGGTATGTTCGTGGGCATTCGTGAGTCATGCTGTTGATCGAATCAAAGAACACAAAGAAATTACAATCGAAAAGGACACAGTTAAACTGCCTAAGAACTAATTTTAAAAAAAAAAAGATGAGTTGGAAAGTGATAGTAGTATGCCTGTTTATTGTTTAGTATATATTTTAGTATATTACATCTCTGCTGCATCACAGCTGAACATAGGCTTCCAAGCATATTTACCAAAACGCACGCATTTAATTGATCCCTGAGGCTTTTACCAGTTCAGTTATTATAAAATTTAAATTACCAATTATTTACGTCTAACATCTCGTCTAATTATAACTAACCTTATACTTAAAGGTCAACCGTAGACCTATAATCAATGACCGAATAATAAGCGCAATACTTAGTCATTTGAATATTTCGTACTTTGAGTTTTGGAGAACATCAACTATTCCTAGTTGCTCACGAAAACCATCAGTCTCTATGGAATAATCCTCTGCGGTATTTTCATTGATCCACGAAGTGCATTACGGTTGCAGGAAACTGGCGTAAAGCAATTTTTGCATTGGTTTTCAAGGCCCACCTTCCCCCGAGTCTTGGGGGTAGAGATTCCTAGAACAGCAACACACTTCTGACAGTTGCAGTTGGCTTTAGCTACTAATCATCAGTTGACCCGACTACTAACTTGCTTCTATGTACTTTAAAATACTTTGGCTACTTATGCAGAATTTAGGAGTACATATCTACTTCTTCCTATTTAAAAACAATATGTGCATTATTTTAGTATAGAGATATCTACTATTAAATTCGTCGAACACTTCGGCGATCATCGTTTATCTACAATCACTCTCGACTCATTAATTGTCCGTCATATGATGTACGGCTGGGACACGTCGTTACGTGCCTAGATCGAATCGCTCATCGATTGTCAAGAGATGTCATGTGATGTGTGAATATTATCCAAATGGAAAAGGTAAATGAACTTGTGGCTATAGTACATTGATTGTAGATGTAGGAATCTGACACTACAATTACTCTATTTATTTATTTGAAACTTTGTGCACTATCTACATCGGCTACCTTATTGCCCAAGGCATTCTCTTACAGTCAACCTTATGGTTGTGAAGAAATCTTGTAAGAGAGGATACACAGTGGTTACATTTTCAATGAAATATATACTACATACATACACTATACATACATTTACTCATATTTATATTACATTCATACACTATGACTTAGTGAAAACAAGATGTACCAACTATCGATTATTGATATTTCGGAACTTAAGAAGTTAGTAAAAACGCAAGTCACATATCACGATGTGCATACCTTAATTTAAATTTTGTCACTAATGTTGTAAACAGCCATATGCTAAACGCTCTAGTACGATGAAAGCTCGACTCCAAACGACTGTTATAAAAGATGGGTAGACTTTTGATTTTGGACGCATTTTTCGTAAATACCCTTACGACATTGCATATCGTTCTCGAGGATTAAAGGCATTTTTGTTCTAATCTTTTAGAATGAATTTTTGAGCAACGTGAAAAAAAAACTTTGGATTCACTTGAGTTACACCAAGATGTTTTTGTAATAAAACGGTAGTTATGTCCTTTTCGTGGTGATATATTTCGTCGTGATTATAATGCGCAAATGTACAAAACAAACTAACTTCATTTTACGTTTGTAATATTAGTGGGTATACACGAAAGAGAGACGACGTGACACAAATGCAGGCTTCAAGAGGATAGAGGTAAAGCATCTCGTAAGTACATTACGAGATTCACAGCAAATTATTATAGTACATCTTTTTGAAGACTTATCCTAACGACATCCGTTGCTTGACACATTGCACGACTTTGGTAAGTACACGGGAATATGATCTGACATTGCAATAAAATGTTGTTTACGTATACATTTAATTTATTATTCATGGACAACTCACACTTCAGACATGTAAACAGAGACAAAATCCATTCATACAACAGCGTACAGAATAGGTTTAAACATAAGTCAGATGGAAAATTAAATCACCGTTACCTACTAGGACACCGAAAAGTTATATTAATAGAATTAGTTTTTGATAAATAATTAACTAAAGATCCCAAAGACACTACTCTACGTCATAATATAAAATGTTAAGTTGGTTTGTGTGCACTTCAAAAACTAACTAACAAAAGCCATGCACCGATTGATCTCAAATTTTGACTCAATACATAAACTGTTCCAAATATTGTTTTTATCTAGTATTTTTGCTAGTCATTTCTCATTACTGCGACCACAATGTGCCACAGCACATTGTGGTCGCAGTAATGAGAAGTGGCAGAGTGTTGCAAACTATTTAGAATAAAACATAGCTGATTCCAAAAATAATGCCTCAACATGGAGTTTGTGAAGAAGATTTTTAATCATAATATGGTGTTTTCACCTATCACATGAGATCTCAATGTATATTTCTTAGTTGAAAAAATAGAGAGTGGACTATATCGTTAACAGTTAAAAACAACATCAACATATCGGTTAGATCATTAATTTAATGTATAGAAGTTTTCTTCCTAACATGGAATATTCCACCATCTTAACGAAAGGCAGGTTTCACTTTGAAATAAATTGATAGTGTATATATATCAAAACAGAAACAGGAACACAAAAACAAGGTAATACAACAAACGACAAAATAACAAACCCGAGACACAACTGGCTTGGTAAATTGACTGTTATGTCAACACGCTGTTATACGAGTACAACGTTACTTAAAAAGATTCTTCTACACTATAATAGAAATCATCTTCTGTTATTATAACAAACTACCATAATGACCTGTTCGAGATATGCCATTTACCCTTTTTTCCAATAGAAAATATATTTTGCAAATTTATACTCTTTTAGTTCGGTTTGGTACAAAGGCCTGGATTTTATAGTGGATATTATATTTTTATTTGACAAATATTAAATAATAAGTAGCAATTGTTTTTTTTTTATTGACATAAGTTCTTGCGTGTGTTACCATTCTTTTTATTGTTGTTATTATAAACCATATTAATAGATTCCGTTACATAGTAATGTAGATAAGAATGAACCTAATATAAATATTAACAATATCATTATTTTTTCTAACCTGCTTTTAGTTTTTTTAAATAAAAGATGTCAAACTATTAGTTGTGTAACTTAAATGTTACGAGTGTTACGTATAGTTGTGCAACTTAAATGTTACGAGTGTTACGATTTATTATTGTATGACCAAAAGGTGGTTGTCAAACACGTAAAAGTTTAGAGCAGCATTTTCATTTCAATACGACACACATTTTTAAACACTACTAACGCTCATTTCAATCCTCTATTGACCAACTTGTTTTTTGAATAAATTAACCTTTATTTGCACTAGTCGAACGTAGCTTTTGCTAACTTTTCAAGTAATACACATGTGTAGTTTACATCGACACGTGGTTTCAACGCTACCTAAATCTGCTTTTAGAAAATTACTTCAAGTCTTCGTAAAAGGTATCTTAGTTCGTACATCGCTCACGAGATACGATTACCTCTTTTGTAGTTTATATTTCCCAGGTGTGTTAATGCAGCCGGTGGAAAATTAAAAAGCAAGCAACATGGGAAGCAAGCATTACCGAAATCCTCACAGTGTTTGTGTTGTCTCGTGTATCTAAATAATATTTTTACAGAGTGCGCAGGTTAAAGTGGTCGCTATAATATTTTAGATATATTCTGTTGTTGTTTTTGTTACAAACTTTTTTTTTTTTTTCAATTCGTTGTTAAAGGCTACGTATAAACAATATTAGAGAAATTAAAAACAAAAAGCGACTACTTATTGTCAGTGTAGCTAGTCTAATTACTTAATTTGTAATCCCATTTGCATATATCTTGAGCAAACAGCGTCGACTGAACGAGATGACAGTATAAATATTTTATTATGATAAATTAACATTTCACGTATTCTGTTTGGTATGTATGTATAATGAGAAGATAATTATCATACTTTAGACGAAGATGTACTCTTAAGTCTTAACCCTCTCGAATTAGAACAGGTGACATATGTACTGTTAATTACGATTATCAAATTTATTATTTATATGATGAAGACAATAGAACTTACGAATATAGCTGACGTAGTTCAGAATCTGGTGTCAAAAAATTGATTTTAACGGTAATATTTCACCATTATACACACAATGTACAATTATTATTTACCGAAGGAATTCAGTCATATAGCTTCCATTTTCAATAGTTTCTTTACAAGGTTATATAAAATTATATTTGTTTTATAAGACAAGAATACTGATTTTAAATATTTCACAAATGAAGAAAAGTATGAACAGTTGAACACTTAAAAAATTGCCTCTTCTGAAAATTGAATTTCTCGCGTTACGACTTAATGCGTAGGAGACGTCCAAATATATATAATTATTGTTGCGCCTTCGAGAAAAATAGTCTAGAACAATCTACCAGTCGCGAGAATTGAATTGAAGGCGCCATCTAGTGTCAAGCAGCGCGCAACTGTGGAGTAACTCTGATATTCGACGCTAGATGGCGCTAGATTACTCACTCTGGTAATTTCTGTTTAGTGTAGAATGTTCTATCGAATATTATAGATCTTTCTAGGGGTTTCAAAGCCATATATAAGCAGATTGGGTTACCCGTACGAGTCAGTATTGTTCACGATACAGCGGAGTTAACATCGAAGCGATCTTCTAGTGCGATTAACAAGTGACATAGCGAATTCTTATTGTAAAAAGGGTTGTAAATAAACAGTGTGTTATTTTTTTGGTAATCAACCGACTTTCTTTAATTATTTAATACCCGGCTCGTAACAATTTGGTGTCAGAAGTGGGATTAAAGTATGCCGGTTTTACCAAAGGAAGACACGGAAGGTATCCGAACTAGGAGCCAGCGTCAGCAAGAGGCCGACCTGAGGCGATTTGGAGGTGCACAACTGCCCAAACCGGAAGGTCAGCAGCCAGCGATGGAAGCCACGCCGTCTACATCGTCAGCAGCTCCAGATATCACGGCCCTAATGGAGATGCTCCAGGAGCAGGCCCGCCGTCAAGAGGAGCAGGCCCGCCGATTGGAGGAACAGCTGCAGCGGGACAAGGAGGAGCAGGCCCGCCGTCAAGAGGAGCAGGCCCGCCATCAGGAGGAGCAGGCCCGCCGCCAAGAGGAGCAGGCCCACCGCCAGGAGGAGCAGGCCCGCCGCTTGGAGGAACAGCTGCAGCGGGACAAGGAAGACCAGGCTCGCCGCCAGGAGGAACAAATGCTCTTGTTAAAAGGCATTCACGAGACCTTCGGCAAAGAACTCAAGGTAGTAAAGGATCAGGTTCTTCAACACGAGAACCGTATCACTGAGGCCGAAACTCAGATTGCCGACGTGAAGAAAGCATTAGGGAACCTCAAAGTTGGAGACGGAGCGGCGACTTCAGTAACTGCTGTTCCTTCGGTGCGGGGGTTCAAAGTACCGCCGTTTGATGGGACATCTTCGTGGTCAGCCTACAAGATCCAGTTTGAGGCTGTTATGACGGCGAACGGCTGGACTAAGGAACAGGCAATGACCGCGCTCACCTTGGGTCTTCGAGACCAGGCTCTAACCGTCCTCGAAGCCCTCGGTAAGAAGGTAACCTATGAGCAACTGCTGGAGGCATTGGAGGCAAGATATGGTGACGCTCACCTGGAGCACGTTTTTCGTGCACAGCTGAAGGATCGTGCCCAACGCATCGGTGAGAACTTGCAACAATGGGCTCTGGAAGTTGAGAAACTGGTCCGTAAGGCATACCAGTCTGCACCTGCGCTCGTGGACGGGAATCTGGTGCAAGCTTTCATCGATGGCATTCGTGACCTCGAAGTTAGAGCTGCTGTGCGACTTGGGCACCATGAAACTCTCAAGGATGCTCTGGCCCATGCTTTGGAGGTGGAGGCTGTGAGACAAGATCATCGGTCTCATCGGGTCCGGGAGGTTGTGGCGTCACCTGTGCGGGACCGGTTTAAGGGGTACAGCCCTAGGTGTTACGCCTGTGGTGAAAAAGGTCACCTTCGGTCCAGCTGCCCTAAGCGAAGCATAGGAAATGAATACGAGCGGCCTCAGGAGATTAGGGCGACTAATAGTACTGCGAAACAACAGCAGGGAAACGAGTAAACGCCAGGACTGCGGGGCGGGTGCTGGCTGGTGTTCAAAGAGCCCCAAGGATTTCGATCTCGCAAAGTCATGATGGGAACAGCCTGGTCATCAGAGGCGAAATCAACGGAACAACATGTAAGCTGACGATTGATACGGGAGCTTCTCGCACAGTTGTCAGTTCCCAACTTGCAAATCGGTTTCTGAGGGACATCACCTGTAACCGTGAGCAAATAAACCTAGTAACAGCCACTGGTCAGCGCATACCCGTCCGAGGCGAACAGAAGGTGGAGTTGAAGTTGGGCAACCAAGTTTACCTGCATAACGTCATCGTGGCTGATATAGTTGACGACTGCATCCTTGGCCTAGACTTCATGAAGAACAATTGTTGTGAGATCGACATCCATCAAGGTGTATTGAGATGTGGTCTAGAAGAACTGTTCATGGAAGGAGCGTCACCAGGAAAAGTGTACAGCTTAAAGAAAGTTGTTCTTCCTCCCAGATCAGAAACAATCATGCCAGTTAGTCTTCCTTATAACTCCGGACGAATGCAACGGTGTGTACTTATTGAAAGGATAGATAATGACCTTCCATGGAAGATCGCACGGACTCTAGTAAGTACCACTAACATCCCGGCAGTACGTGTGCTAAATCTAAGTGACAAGCAACACGTGATTCATAAGGGCACACTGATTGGCACTTGCGAAGATGTGGATTGGATGCATCGATGCCAAGACTTGACTACTTCAAATGTTAGCAAGGATGCAAGAGTCAACGTGTCAACACTTTTGGAAGACTGTCAAGATGTTTTGTCTAGGGAAGAGATTGGCAAGGCTAAGAGAATGTTAGTTAAGTACGCTGATATTTTCTCTACTAATGAAGCTGATATTGGAAAGACTGGTTTAGTTCAACACAAAATAAACACTGGGAATGAGTTGCCTATTCGTCAGCGACCAAGAAGACTGCCAGTAGCACGAGAAAAGGAAGTGCAAACCATGATTGATGGAATGGTCAGGGACGGTGTTATAGAGCCTTCATCCAGCCCATGGTGTTCACCTGTAGTGCTTGTAAAGAAAAAGGATGGCAGCATGCGTTTTTGTGTTGACTACCGCCGTTTAAACGACATTACGAAGAAGGACAGCTATCCACTTCCTAGAATAGATGACACACTGGACATGCTAACAGGAGTAAAATGGTTTAGCACCTTAGATTTGAAAAGTGGATACTGGCAGGTAGAAATTGATCCCAAGGACAAAGAGAAGACTGCATTCTCTACAGGGAGAGGACTGTGGCAGTTTAAAGTTATGCCCTTTGGATTATGTAACGCGCCAGCAACTTTTGAAAGACTGATGGAGTCAGTACTGACCGGATTAACTGGAGACGCTTGCCTGGTCTACTTGGATGACATTGTCATTGTAGGCCGTACGTTTGAAGAACATATTCGAAACCTGGAGCGTGTATTATCGAAAATCCGAAGTGCCAACCTAAAGTTAAGTCCTAAGAAGTGTTCATTTTTCAAACGGCAGGTTAGCTTTTTAGGATATGTGGTTTCGGAAGAGGGTGTCCAAACAGATCCGCAAAAGATCACTGCTGTCAAGGATTGGCCAGTTCCAAGAGATAAGACCCAAGTAAGAGCATTTTTGGGCTTGTGCTCTTACTATCGGCGATTCGTGAAAAACTTTGCGGATATTGCCAAACCCCTTCATAAACTTACTGAAGAGAAAAGACAATTCTGCTGGGATGAAAGTTGTGACATAGCATTTCAAGAGCTAAAAAGACGTCTATGCAACACACCTATCTTAGGGTATCCAGATACCGAAAATGAATTCATAGTTGACACAGACGCGAGTGATACTGGGCTTGGCGGTGTGTTATCCCAGCGGAAAGGTGATCAAGAGGTCGTTATTGCATATTTCAGTAAATCTTTGTCAAAACCGGAAAGAAATTACTGTGTTACAAGAAGGGAGCTACTGGCAGTAGTGAAGACACTGCAACATTTTAACAAATATCTGCTCGGGCGTAAATTCCACCTCCGAACTGACCACGCTGCACCAAAGTGGCTCTTACAATTTAAAAATCCTGAAGGACAAGTCGCGAGATGGATTGAGCTACTACAGGAATATGACTTCATGATTGAACATCGCAGTGGAAAATCACACGGTAACGCAGACGCATTATCAAGAAGACCTTGCCCTGAAGACTGCAAACACTGCGCCAAGCAAGAAGTAAAGGAAGCTGTTCCTATAAGGACAATAAAGACGGACCTTAGCGTCGAATGGAAGGAAAGCCTACAGCAAGCACAGCAAGAGGATGCAGATATCAAACCAATTCTCGAGTGGATTAAAGCTGAGACTCCTAAGCCTCACTGGAGCGATGTTGCATCGCTGAGTTCAACCACAAAGAGTTATTGGGCTCAATGGGATAGCCTAGTCATCCAGGACGGAGTCTTGTGCCGTAAATGGGAAAACGCTCGAGGAGACAGCTGTCATCTGCAAATGGTTGTCCCTAAAGCTAAGATACCAGTGGTTCTGCAGCTCTACCATAACGGATGTTCAGGAGGTCATATGGGAGTTAAGAAGACATTGTTAAAGATAAGGGAGAGATTCTACTGGATTCATTGTCGTGATGATGTTGAGGACTGGTGTCGCAAGTGTACTAATTGTGCGGCCGTGAAGGGACCTCACACACGTAGCAGAGGTCCATTGAAATTGTACAATGTTGGGGCACCCTGGGAAAGAATTGCAATAGACGTAGCGGGACCATTTCCTGAAAGTGAAACCGGAAACAAGTACTTCATGGTTGTAATGGATTACTTCACTAAGTGGCCAGAAGTTTTCGCCATTCCCAACCAAGAGGCATCAACAGTTGCAGACAAATTAGTGCACGAAGTCTTCTGTCGTTTTGGAGTGCCTTTAGAAATTCACAGTGACCAAGGAAGAAATTTTGAGTCTCAAATATTTCAAGAGATGTGTCGAGTAATGGGTGCTCACAAAACCAGAACCACCTCTTATCACCCACAATCTGACGGAATGGTGGAACGATTTAACCAAACACTAGAGAGGTATCTCGCAAAAGTTGTTGAAAGTAGGCAAAAAGATTGGGACAAACACATCCAACCGTTTCTTCTGTCATATCGAAGTGCAGTCCACGAAAGCACTTCAGTAACACCAGCTTTTGCAAACTTCGGAAGAGAACTACGATTGCCTGCAGATTTGATCACTGGAATACCCCCTGACACCCCGCGAAGTATAACGGAGTACGCTAATGACTTGCGGAACAAGATGAATGACATTTATGAGCATGTCAGACAATCGGGCCAGCAAATGTCTGAGAAGATGAAAACTCGATATGACCGGAAAGTGAACAATAAGGGCTTCGAAGAGTGTTCTCTAGTATGGCTCCATAATCCAGTTCGCAGTAAAGGGAGATCTCCAAAGCTACAAGCCAAGTGGGAAGGGCCATACCGGGTGGTGACAAAAATCAATGATGTTACCTACCGGATACAGAAGTGTCCAAGAGGCGCCCCAAAGATAGTTCACGTAGATCGATTGGCGCGATACTATGGAACTGATTATGCTCGGGACGAGCATGTCTCAGGAGGGGGCAGTGTTGCGCCTTCGAGAAAAATAGTCTAGAACAATCTACCAGTCGCGAGAATTGAATTGAAGGCGCCATCTAGTGTCAAGCAGCGCGCAACTGTGGAGTAACTCTGATATTCGACGCTAGATGGCGCTAGATTACTCACTCTGGTAATTTCTGTTTAGTGTAGAATGTTCTATCGAATATTATAGATCTTTCTAGGGGTTTCAAAGCCATATATAAGCAGATTGGGTTACCCGTACGAGTCAGTATTGTTCACGATACAGCGGAGTTAACATCGAAGCGATCTTCTAGTGCGATTAACAAGTGACATAGCGAATTCTTATTGTAAAAAGGGTTGTAAATAAACAGTGTGTTATTTTTTTGGTAATCAACCGACTTTCTTTAATTATTTAATACCCGGCTCGTAACATTATTATCTATCAGTAGTTTTGGTAATCCGCTTAGGCAACATACTTGAAATTTTGGCATCTAATTCTTCTTATGTGAGAAACACACACTAATAAAATAAAAAGTTTCTGAGAATTTCACTCTTCTGAGGTTAAAATAAAAAAAAAAAAAGTTTTTAGTATTTAATTCCGTTACATAGTACTCATCTGTATACTAGCCAACCCCTTTCATCTGATAACCATAATTATAGTGGTAGTCGTAACAAAATGTGTAAACCACCATTTTTGTAGCGGCGGCCATCTTGGATTTACAGTGAAACAGAATTTATATAATTGTACTAGTTGTTGCCCGCGGCTCCACCCGCGTATATGTCGGTTATCGCGGCAAATAGTAGCCTATGTGTTATTCCGTGATATATATATAAGCTATATTACTGTAAAGTTTCATCCAAATCCGTTCAGTAGTTTTTGCGTGAAAGACTAACAAACATCCATCCATCCATCCATCCATACTTATAAACTTTCGCGTTTATAATATTAGTAGGATTATCACCAGAACTAAAGGTGTGTACCAAATTTCAGATCAATCTGTCAACAGGAAGGGGGTCAAATTGCAATTGCTCGATTCGACCTAAACAAACAAATAAATAAACAACCAGGGCAAGCAGAATAAAACCGTTTAATAAGGGTTTAATAACACGATTTTATGGAAGTTCCTTATTTTCACTAAATGAAAATAATCACATGAGCATTTACATATAATGGTATAATAATTATAAATATATATATTGATTGATGTTTGAATGTATGTATTCAACTTCATATATCAATGTATAGTTTCAAACATCGGAGTCATTAGTAAGAATATTGATGATCTAAAACACTAATGTCATGTTAGACTTTTGGAATACAATACTCATCATTATATTCATCATTAGCATATATATTTATTGTGTTTTCGTGACACTATCAGAATTAGATAAAAGGCAAATAATAAATTCAATTCCCGAAAGGCAGTACAAAATGCCTTTGAAGAGTTTGTTGTCTCCCGTCCAGCTAATTTTTACAAGAAGGGCATCAATAAACTGCCAATGCATTGGCAAAGATGCGTCGATTGCATGGGTGATTACTTCGAATAACAGAAAAAAAAAAGTTTGAAAAAATAAGTACTTTCACTTATTGCATACAAAGCGGCAATTTCATAGGTAAAGACCTATTATTTAATGTGTAGTTATTGTTAGAAATATTGCAAAATTGAGTTCTTTATGTTTATTTGTATAATAAAACTAAAGGATACGACGCTTCTTTGATTTAGCATAAACTAGATAAGTTATAAAAATGAAAAACGTTATAAAACGCATGGTGTTATAGTCTAAATGGAAAATGTAAAAATAAGTAAACGTCAAAGAAATTAAAAAGTTAATAAACTGTTTACTTACAGAGGCAAAACTCTTAGTTGTATATAACTTTTTATTTCTAATTACAGTAGTGTGGCTCCAAAACTTTCTCCACTCATCATCCCATCAAACATTCGGATCACGGCTTGAAAGCAATCAAGACGTTCACAGGATACAGATTGGATTAGTAGTGACTTTAGTTCGAAAGACACATCGTTCAACTGTTCTATTTTCGAAAGGTATTTATTTTTCTTTCATTGTTTTCTTTTCAGAAAAATATCGTTATGTTTTTGAAGAAAAAATATGCTGCAACACTATAACCAATAATGTAATACCACAAAATAAATTAGTTACGTTTCTGTTATTTATTTACGTACTTAGTATTCATCACCAAAATTTTATAAATATTAATAAACACTATACTCCTTACCTTATAGTATGATTCTTCGTATCGAGGACCATTTAGAAGATCATAAAATATGCAAAGAGGCAGAACCATTATGGCTGGCTCTTTGCACAAAGTAGCAGCTACAGCGAAAGTAAGTGTTCCCGCTAAAGTCAACCACTGCAAAAGTTCACCTGTATCTTCACTCAAACCACCACTAAACTGACACTTTGATCTCACTGTTCCCATTTTAACCTCACACGCATCCAACATTTTCATGGGTCCCGCTCTACTTGCTTTCATCAGCTTTCTAAAGTTCATCAAGATGTGCTGTACCAAACTATGGCAGCTCAGTCTGAAAGGCTGTTCACTACTCGTAACTTGCCTTTGAATTATATTGTCTTTGTGTACGTGTCGACATTGTTTCTTGTGTCGTTCTTCCCGCAATCGAATGTGTTCACTATATAACAGGAAACTCAATAGAAATAAGTTACATGCTGCTAAGTCAGCGCGCCCGACAACTCCTGCTACGGCTTCCGTATGTATTGGATGTGATGCGAAAGCTAAGCCAGCGACAACAGTACCCACCCTCAAACAATATGATGGCAATAGACGGCGAGCGGTAGCCACCACTAAAGCAGTTGCCATACAATGTAAAATAACGTTCAGAAGATGGTAGCTCCACGGTTTAAATCCACTGAAAGCGTAGTTTAATCGATATGTAGCGACGCACAGTGGTCTGTATGAACCGTGTGAACCGGGATC
Organism: Diaphora mendica; assembly: GCA_949125395.1. Taxonomy (NCBI): domain Eukaryota; kingdom Metazoa; phylum Arthropoda; class Insecta; order Lepidoptera; family Erebidae; genus Diaphora; species Diaphora mendica. The sequence continues at coordinate 16,007,707 of OX421319.1, read as the reverse complement.
TGTGAGTGGCGTCCCCCAGAAATCGTTTTCGAATAATGCCTTTATAGGTGTGTGCCCGATGACATCCGGGTTGGAGAGAATCGCCCGCCTGTGAAACAAAATAAATGCTATAACATTGCAAAAAATTACGTTTTCATCAAAATATCCCTTCATGACTGAAGGGATATTTTGATGTTCAAAAATGTAGATAGATGCCAAACATTTGAGGTATCAAAAAATAATCATTTGCGAGCAATGTTCGTCAGTTCAGTAATAAGACTTCTTAGAAATACGGTTATTGTGCCATCAATAGCATTTTGATACAGGCAAATTAGGTTAATTTCACTACAGTTTTTTCCTCGTTGAACTACAGAAAATAATATAAGATGAATAATATAATTTAGCGACTGCCTCGTTGGTCTAGCGGTTAGCGTATGGGACTGTCAATCAAGAGGTCTCGGGTTCGATTCCCGAGTCGGGCTAAAGTAATGTATTGGGTTTTTTTGTATATGAAATTCTTATTACCACCAGCCCGGAGTATGGAAGTTTGGCGATGAATCACACACGTGCCTCGGAGAGCACGTGAAGCCGTCGGTTCCGGTTGCCATGAACAATTATGGTAATCGTTATTGAGAAGTCAGTGCTCTGAAATATACTGACACTAGTTTTAACCTTCGAATTCAGTTTCTAGCCTCAGGGTTGCGGAGGTCCGATGCCAGTCGATCCATGTAAAAACTGATATTCTTCAAGTAAAACCGGGTGAAACTAGTAGCCGACCCAAATAATCTTAGGATAAGGCTAGCAAAAAAAAAAGAATAATATAATTTAGCACGATTATAATTTTTCCTTTATTACAAACATTCATCCTAAACACTTCTGAATTTTTTTCAGTGCACATCAATTCCAAATTTAAACGAGTAATTTTTTCTTGCCCTTTTGAATTTTTTCCTCTATTACAATTCACCTCATTTAGAATCCTATTATGCTACAAAATTTACTATGCTTACAAATATAAACGTTTTTTGTAAAGTGATTGAAAGGATTAGGTACAAAATGAGCATTTAAATTTTTTAACGTAATATTGTATACAATTGAGTTAGGGGGCTTTTATTTCACAGGTTGATTTACAAATTCTCGAACATGATACTCTCCGGCTATTTTTTACACAATCCATCTTTATAACCAATTTTTCTTTCCTTTTCTTCTCCTGTACTTTTACCTTAGTAATCGTATTCTCGTATATTAGCGATTATCCTATCTTTATTTATTTCTTTGCGTTTCTGATATATTTTTCATTTATTTTCAAATATTAAGTGTTCATACTAACATGATGATTCTAATTTTCATATACAACGAACATAGACTGCCTCGTTAGTTCTTACGAAATTAAATGAAAATGAAATTCTTAATAACAGCCCGGCGTACGGCAGTTGATATAGTTGCACGCCCGTGCTTTGGAAAGTAATTAAGCCGTCGGTACTGGTTCATCAAGAATATCTATGGCGATAATATTGAAAGACAATCCCCTCAAATATGGTGACAACGTACGTCAACATTTGAATTCTCTCTCAGTGTTGCAGAGATCCGAGGCCAGTTTAATACTCAATGTACCGGCACAGATGCACTCAGACCTTAATAGCTAATGTTTTCTTCTGTTTCTTTAAAACTCTAATATCATAAAATAATATCTATGTGTCTTCAAATCGTCAAAGCACGACAACAAAGCAGAGCTTCAAAAAATATGAAGGCAGTACTTGTGGGTTCCTATCGGCATCCGACGTCTCCAGTAACGCATATTTTTCATCAGCTTTGATTAAAAAACTTTGCCAGCGTAACGTACTTTTGCCGAGTACTGCTTTGCCTTTTTAATGAAATATAAAAGATCAATACCTAACATATTTTTGGTAGCTCCGTCAATCTTTCAAAAGTTCCTGCAAATTACTTGCCAAGTTTATTTTATATTTTTTAAGATATCACATAGTGAATCTGTATTAAATAAGATATATATTATTTAGCTTTGTATTATATATTATATTATAAAAAGCATTATTAAATACTAGCTAACCCGGCGAAGTTCGTATCGCCTTATTTATTTTTGTGAATATATTCTAAATTATCGAAAAAAATTTTTAGTAAACCCGTGTCAACTTTTCGCAGCGCAGCAGTGTATAGAACTAAGCGGACTAAGAGAATATAACACCTCTTTTTTTTCTTCTATACAAACCTTTTCCTGACAATAACAAATACATTAAAAAAAACAATTTGGTGCAATCGATCGAAAGTTATGGGCGTACATACATTTTTGTGATTCATTTTTATTTATATAGGTCTTAATCATGTAGGTTATGGTCGGCTTTCAGTCTACTAGGCTACGGCCGAACAGAGCGACCACTATCAATCCTCCACAATCCAAGTACTAGGTGAAATCGAAATTCTGTAGATAAACTATTGTTAAACTTTTTAGAGCCAACTACCAGTAATAATAATCATAGATGTTCGTTTGGCAACGGGACCCACGTCTTACCATGCTCTTGGAGGCAAGAGGGATCTCAATGTGTTTTGAAGATTGGCTAAGATTGCTTTTCTAACTTTGCAATTCGTAAACCTACTCGGTTACCATTTAGCCACGAAACTCTTAAATAAATTGAGAAATATTTCGGACATCCAACACACAAAGCCATCTAATCCCAAGCTAAGCAGAACTTGTGTTATGGTTCTACTACTAGACAACTGGTATAAATACATATATATATATATATATTTTAGTAAATACATAAATATTATACATAGAAAACATCCAAACTCCGAAACAAATATTTGCAGATCATACAAATATTTGGTCCGACCCCGGAATCGAACCCGAGCCCTCAAGCACAGATAGATGGGTATTATACAGCAATCATTATCATTACAATCAACAGTCCCTAATAGTCAATTGAGGGTCATAGTTCTCTCCTTAGAAGGAGATTTTACTCTCTTAGTCGGCGACGGGACCGACCGACGGGATCAGTAGCGTGGTGATGTTCCATTTTCTTGATCACGGATTATTCAGTAAAATACGTGTATAACTATAAAACAACGATTGCCTTATAGTTTAAACAGTCTGCCGAAGGACATCAGGGATGAACCAAATAAAAATATTTTTAAGAAGAAACTCAAGAAACATTTATTAGATTCTCTTTAATAAGATTTTGTTGTACCAATGCTTAAATAATATATATATATTTATAATATATATACATAATTATACATACATAATTTCCTAATTAGTTGTAAAGAGGTGTTTTGTTTTTGTTTTCTAAATTGTTAGCTTTCTTTGTTCTTAAGAATTATTATTTTATTAGTTGATAATTGTACGGAGACTCGATCCCCCAGTCAAACCATCTACCAGGTTTTGGGGGACATATGTGTAACTCAGTTTGTATTATTATTGATTAATAATAAATAATAAAAAAAAAAACTATATCGCTGGTTAAAAAAACCACTATAAGGATTACTCAGCATGCAAACAATTCTTTGGTAGATTTTAAATAAAATATAATACAACTGGTTATTTGAAATTGCAATTTTTTTCAAAACTACTATGTACTATTACTAATATCAATTTTTTTTAAGAAGAGTCGTAATTTTTTGATAACATTAAATTTACACATTTTTGACAGTGAAAAGGTATGAACTTACGAGTTACTTGCCATTAAATGTTAATCAAAGACTTATCTCAAAGTTTACTACAAATTAACCATCAACCAATCTGTAAGCATTATTAATGCACAGACAGTAAATGTAGGATTTCCAACTTTGATTTACGCTACACTACAAGATTTAATACCGAAGAACAAATTCAAACAGCAGTCCCTAACAGCTTAATTTAAATAAAATATTACCTTCTTACCTGAGCGGGTAGTCGCTCATCGGCACCGAGCCCTTTCAATGTTTTCCCAAACGATTCGCCCCGTGCCCTCGACCGTTTCCCTCCTAAGGGCGTCCAATAACCGTCTAAATAATGGACATGTTTTAACGCACCGATCTCTATGCTCAAATTGATTCTGTGATCCCTTATTTTAATGTTTTTCGATCTATATTCATAAGGAGAAAATGTTGGACGATGCACCTGATGTTGGAACAGCTTACTATACTTTAGAAATATATTGTTGCCTCAGTAGAATAACACTAAAATTATTATACACACATCAAAAGTGTCTAGGGATCAACATATGTGTCTAGGGATCAACCTATATTTTTGCAATAACTTTTCTCCTGATTGATATTAATTAAAATTTTCTTTAAGGATTCATCAAATAAAGTGTTTTCGTTTGTCACAGTAACGATAAACCAAGTCACCTTTGCATTAATAAAGAAATTTGCCATTTTCCTAATAAAGGGATTTTTGACATTTGAACCACTAACATTAAAGTTCGAAAAAAAGACTGAAATAACAGTTTTCTTTAAAATTTTATTAGGTAACTTAAACAATTAATAATCCGTGTTTCTACCGCGAACACTAACATCAAAAGAATCGGTTTGACATACTCAAAATGAGTTCATCCAAATCACGCTGTGGAATGGCCGCCCATGTTCGTTGCAACAACAAAAAAAGGTCTTCTTGCGACTGGATACCCTCCATATTCGGCAGAGCTCTTCTCTGTAGCATATCCCATGCATGCTCAATCGGGTTCAAGTCTGGCGACTGAGCAGGCCAGGGCCAAAGCCACATCTCAATCTCAAGAAATCCGCATAAAAATGCTTGATCTCTAGACACTTTTGATGTGTGTACCCTTCTATGAAGAAAAAAAAATCTTGTACACGAATTCACGTTTTTTGTTGACATTACAAAAACAAACTTGGACTAACAATTATGAGTGACTTAAAAGTTTTTAATTACTCAACAAAAGTTTTTAGGATTCCGTTTGTCTATGCACCTGTTCCTTTGCCTCGTCTCAAGGCAACAAGGTTTCACATCTCAAGTAGAGAATTATTATTAATAAAACAAAAAACCCGCACGTTTAAAAGTACTGAACTGAAAATTGAAGTCGGTTAATAAAGTGATTACATAATGTTTATTAAATTCAAATTAGTCAAACTAAACACTTTAATGGTGCCGAATGCTGTGATAAACGGGTTTTGGTAGATCTTTCTTTGCCAATAACAAAGTATTGTTTGTCCCCACCTCAGATCAAATAAAAAAGGTAGATAACGCACCGCCTTGTTCTTGTTGAAGCAGAAAAAATAAACCACGCTACTTTTCGTCAGATTCGTACAAGTATCGACAACTTATACGATACTAACGAAAAGTAGCGTAGTTTATAGCACAGTTAGCGCGTTTCGCGTGTGTTTACTTGGAACTACGCGCCTTTTATTTTTATTCCTTCGCGATTTATTCCTAATGCGGGAGTTGTCTAATAAAATATATACTGCTGAGGTATGAAAAAATTTTACCCACTCACGCTTTTTCTCCCTTTTCCGGCGCCATTTTGAAAATGTATGTAGCCTATGTCATTACAACAATTCTGATGAATTCAACGACACCTTATTTATGTCAAAAACCGTCCAGCCGTTTGGGTTGCACGGCGTGCCAAAGACATGGACATACATTACCCTCTTTCTGACGCAGTTGGGTAATAAAAAATTACGAAAGGAGTTGCAATGTAACATATTTCTTACTTAATTACAAAAATCTATTTTGCTTTGGAAAAATTATTATGTTGAAGTAGCATTAATTTATTGTTCAGCAAAAAAAACTTCAATATTTGCCAGGGCTGAAAACTTGAGATAAATGAACTTTTTACATACAATTCATAAAAAAATAAATGATGTTTTCGTTGTGCTAGAATCAAACTCGTACGTACGGTTGTTTGCTAATAATGGACTATACCTGTCCTTAATAGGGAATCTTAATAAAAGCTGAGCTGTAAAAATATTGCAGAGTAGTATTTTTGACTTGCGTTATCAATTTACCTTCAAAGATCTTAATTTTTGCTGTGGCGTGCGATTACAGAACGGTAAAGGAAATTACTAACGAGTCGAATGTCGGAAACCCTATCGGGTGCCTCTGGCAACTGGGGATATTTAACAGGAATATTGCAGTAAAAGGAAATTAAAAAGTTAGAGATCTCATTACCCTAACGTTTTATAAACATTCTGCTCTATAGATCTATTTACCTTTTTCAAAATTGAATTATAAGGTAAGAATGTAGTTATAATAATATAAAATTAAAAGTTTTAAGCTATTGCATAGCTTTTATCGCGGGCTTTGAGGCCTTTAAGCGCGGCGACCGAATCAAGAAATTCCATAACGTAACGTAACGAAAATAAAACCTGACACCCGAAACTCGCACGGATCGAGATGAGCTACTCCGAGTGACGAATCAACGGATCTGTCTGTCTCTGTCAGACAGACAGACAGAATATGTCAACAGCCGGCAGGCGTATTGAAATACGTCAAGGAAGATTCGTTGCCTTGGACACGAAGATTTGTTATGTCATATAATGTATGAAATTATTCATGGTAGCCATACACTACTGCATAAATAAATAAATAAGTATAATTGCATAAGTTGATAAAAAATGCTATGCAATAGCTAAAGCTAAACTAAAAAAAGGTAAACCGCGGCAGTCCCCGAGTGCCACACGTCTTTTTTTATATATTATTTGCGTTTTGTTTTGTAGTTTTCTTTCAAGGGTCATCTTCGTTCCGAAAATTGACAATCATCGAGGATGTTCGCTTTGATCGCTTTGGATAATGCGAATAAAAGTTTATTTGTGGTGTAGTTGAACCACTTTCACAAGTTTCATTACTCGCACTCGCAGATCACTCTCGCAATCTTCTTTTCCCACGCTTTTATTCCTATAAGGTTGCCTTGAAAATTAATTGTTAAAGATGATGTTTATGTCTCTGAACATTTTAATTTCATATTTCATTATTCTCCGTTTTCTGCTTAGCCTCCGTTTTTTATATTATTTTATATCAAGCCAAGAAGATTATTCGTCAAGATAGCTGTTTATTATGAACATTAACTACCTTGTTTAAAAAAAATTATAGTTATATCATTATTTTTATATCCAATGAGAATATTCTTGTCATACTTGTTTTTTTAAACTTTATATCATACTAGCTTTTACCCGCGGCTACACTCACATTTAATAACAAGTATCCTATGTTACTTCCCTCCTTCTCCAAGAATCAGTGTACAAAGTTTCATGATCATCGGTTACGGTAGCAAACAAACTTACATTCACATTTATAGTAATAAATAAATTAGTATTTTCAAATTTGCAAGTAATATTGCTCGTATAAAGTAATAATCTTTTATTTATATTTTTTATCACTTAAATAATATGTACTAATATAACGTATTTGTCCATGGAAGATAATTGATTAAAAGTTTTATATTATTATTAACATGTATCTTAATAAATTTATATATTTTATTTTTCTAATACATATTTCAAATAACCAATTTAATACACAAAGCAAACCAGGATAGCCAGTATGTTTAATTAACTTTAATATAACTACTACGAGATTCTACTAAACGAGGTCAGACAGATACACCCACACGTGACTTCATATTCTTTATCTATTGATTTTTCATAAATTTTATTCCTTTATTTTAGTCTTACAGTAGAAGCCAGTGAAATAGTCGATTGAATAATATATTTTTATGGGACCAAAAGCGTGCTTACTATGCGAAGAAGGAAAATCATCTCTAACATTCAGCTATTGTATTGCAAATTGTGAGTAAGACGCCTTTTCCTTTACTTATTTACATAAAAACTTCTCTGAGTATTTTGTTCGTAAATGACTTTCGCTTTGCACTTCCTCATTTCAGTTCTTGCAAAAAATATATTTATTCAAATTGCGGGAAATATGAATGGACAAATTTTAGTTTTTAGCGTTTATTGTGTTTACAACGATGGTCCAAATATCATGTAAACTTTAATGGTTACGATTAATTTGTGTACATATTTCACCTTACCTACGTGTTCCTACGTTATTTAGGTAGATTAGTTTACAAATTTGTAACATGATAAATATATTTTAATTAAAGCAATGAAATGGAGATGAATAGAGCATAAAGAATTAATCTAATCAGCATAACTATCTACTCATCAGTACTCATCAACAGCCTTCAGTAGCCTAATGCTGGACATAGATCGCTCCTTGGAAGGGAGGTAGCCTAGTACTAGTACGCGAACACTTATTTAAGGTATTACATACCTCTGATTTGCCTGACGTTTCGACCAGGTTGCACTGTGAATAAGTGTGCGCGTTAATTCCCGTAAAATAATTATTATAAGTATTTACTGAATAATATAATATACTAATTTTGTAATCAAAACTAAAATGAGCTAAATTTGGATTAACTGTAACTTTATTTAACACATTATGGTTTTAGTTTATATGAATTGGACATTTACAAAGGTATCGAGCACAGCATGCATGTGCACGTAAAATAAAAAAAATATTGTCATTCGTTTTAATATTATCTAGAGAATGGAGGAGACCTACAACATCTTGCCGTATGACGATAACTTGCTAATGTTTACGTTAGTGAAGATACTATTAGAAAATAAAAGTAAACCTTATTTCTCCTACCACACATTCAAACGACCACATTATGCTACACAAACCAGTTTTATAGTATTACCAAGTAAATATTTTTTCGAAAAAAATTCAACACTTAAACTATTTTCCCTATTTCTGCCAGTCATACAAAGGAAAGCTGTATTCTTTACGTGATCCGTCGGTGACCAGTCTATATTCGTATACATTTCTGATACATTTATGCCTTTTCATTCGAACGGCAATATCATACCACACCTCATAATAAAAATATAAATAGAAATATCGAATGCTTTACCGGGGCTCCTTTATAGACGTTTCCAGTTTATGACGTCGGAGAGATGGTATTTTTTTTCAAAGACCATGGAAAAATCCTAAATTTAATGGACTCCGAATGCAATGAATTAAAAAGAGGTTTTTTGTTCTTGATTCAAATCTACACATATTACAAGCTTTTTAATAACTTGCAATGTATGTATGCTTGTATGTTCGGGTGGAATCTTGCAACTCAATTTTGAAGCAGATATTTTCAACCGATTTTGCTGAATTTGCAAGCATATACATAATGCGTGATAATACAATATTATAATGACATGGAACTGATCTGATGCTGGAGCTGGAAGGTGGCCATAGGAACTCTGTAAAGAAACGTCGCAAGTAGTCGCAACATCATCGAGTTTGGACTCGTTTGAATCGTCTCGAGGCATTCCAGTAAAAGGTTGTTTTTAAAAAGCTTTTTAATTAAATTTATTTATATTCTAAAGAGCATGTCGTTCAATCCTTAATCAAATAAGTAGCTCTATATAATAATCAGCATCACAGTTCTATTGAGATATCAGAAACAAAGCAAAAAATGTTGCATCAGAATTTCTCAATAAAAAAATCGTTATTTAGGATGACAAATTAATAACGTAGTTTGTACACTCATATCTATATTGAATATAAAGCTCCCTAACTAACTACTACCCTCTTATATTAGTACCATGATAAGTCCCAACGATTAGTCGATTAATTTAGTCAGAATGTTTATAATAATAAAAAATACACTAAAAGTATATTTTTTGTTATTAAATGATTTTATAGAGCTTGGTTAAAACTAAGCTTTGTAAAATCATGTATTCAATTGATTCAAACTTGTATTTCATAGTTTTATGCTACCCTTCTATGTGCAAAGCATAGTAGTATATGTTGTACATCAATTCACGGATAAAACAAGACTGAAATATCAAAATACATAATCCCTCACATTTTATCGTAGCCTATCCTGTAACAATATTGGCATATATTGGTTTTCATAACCATATCGATAAAAACGACTCGCGTCCCTAGTAGAATCGAAACTAAGATTGAGATAAAGTTGGGATGGTGTAGAACTTTTTGTTGGACAAGTTGCGGCCAGCTGCGGCGCACAGTCGTCACGTAAGCCCTCAATTACGAAACACTGAAGTGGTTCTCTACGAGCTATGGCCCAGAAGAAAGTTTATCGTTTCTATTACGATTATCGGTAGCCGTACATTTTCACCAAATTAACTTTGTACAAGAAATGTTAATATCCATTTCGATAACTTTAGGGAAGTGTTATTACAACAAATGTGGTCTCCATGTCATCAAAGTACTGAAACTAATATTCAATAGTATTCGCGTACCAATTGCAAATTTTTGTATAGTTTTGAGATTTTTAACTAAACTTTGTAGTCAATAACGATGTTACTTGCCAAATTTCATAGTTCAACGGGAAGTGAGTTTTGTTTCCCTAAGGAGTGTTGAAATATGCGTTTTTTTGCTGAATAAACGGGTGTATCCGTTTTTACGTATTTTTACGTTAACTTAGGGGTTTAGTTTTTCACAACAACATGACTGTAGACTTGAGTATACGATTTAAATTTCAACTCGATACATTGACAAAGGTTCTTGACAGACAGACAGACAAACGGACAACAAAGTGATCTTATAAGGGTTCATGTTTTTCCTTTACTCTCTCTAAAAACTCTAAAAACTACTTTACTTAAGACACAAAAAAACTATAAAATAAATTAGCCAACTTTTGTATACAAATATTGTTTCAAGTAGCTTTTTCGGTCAAAGAAGTACAAAGTATAAATCAAACACAATAATGTGGCTACCCTCATAGCCCTCGGGGACAATGGGATCAAAGGAAAATCTAAATTATTCAACATGGCCAACTCTGGGTCTTCAGTAAATAGCGGGTTACCTTTTTACAGCTCCTTCAATTCCTGCGGGAGCCCTATTTAGGTGTTAATTGGTGGCATTTCGCAAGAGACTTTGACTGCAGACCTTTTTATGTGTCAAATTTCAATGCAAGTAAAAAAAACCGAAACAATATTCTCAAGTATAGCCAATTTGTGAATGAAGATCTAAGAACTTCTTATTAAAATTTTCCCAAAGCTCGAACTGAACTAAATGATAAAATTCTATTAATTACCTTTCACATTAACATTTGTAGTCCTACCATCAACAAATTTCTTCTTAATTAATCTTACTGTATTCATATTTCTTACGTATTTTTTTTTGAAATATTTTTTATTGTATGAAATTAAAAGTGTAAAGCTATGAGTATTGTTGTCTAAAAGAGATTATTTTAGGAAAAATTCGGTCCCATTGTTCGTTTGCTTATCAACTTCATGTTTCATTTGACTTGTGTTTACTTGGCCAATGGTGTAAAATAAAGAATATCATTCCTAATTACCCCTGCACAGTGAAGAAAGGCTTAATATCTATGTCGCTTCATTAGTTTAGTGGCAGCAAGCCCGACTGACGCTTCATTTCCGACGTGACGCGGTTACTAAACATTGCGAAATCAGATGGGTTCTGGATGGATGAAGCACTTTAAATAAAAATTTGGAAGATTAGTTGGAAACACGATTTATTACTTCAAGTATAAGGTAATGTTTTATTTATGAAAAAATGCGTAGTAAATTTAGAGTGAAATAATGGTCTTCTAATCAAAAAATAATATTAACACAAATATCATATTTTCGATAGAAAAATCCGATTATAAAAAATAATAAACCATATTTTGAATTGTATTATACATCTTTAAATAGAAAAGATTATTATGATTTGAGTAGGTTGTAAAGGTAGTAGAGCCAAGCTGATTTCAGTACGAACGAGCCCGGCTCGACCGGGGCGGTGCAGTGCTACCCTCGTATAGAAGATCAACTTAAAATGACAGCATTCGTGATGTCGTGTTTCGTTGGTGAGTGCGAGACAAATGAAACAGAAGCATCACTAGGCCCCCATGGTGTGGGTCACTATGCTGCATTGTTGCATAGTCTGCATTCACAATGTGTATAGTGACCACCCCTATTGGATTTCGATTTCCATCAGGCAGAGTAGAGTCACTGTGGCAGACCCATACTTAAAGAAATTATATACAAATTTTCTAAGGTTAAGACGTTTTTTTTGTAATGCATAAAAATGTACGTAGATGAACTTAATGACGTAGGCATTTAAAAGAAGAAACGAGGAAAAAACATGAGTTATGCATTGGTACTTTTGTACAAATTTTCAATTTTGTTGTTGACATTTTCAATTATATTAAATTTTCTTAAAGAATAATAAATAAGTTTAAGTAGATAACTTATTATTAACTGTATTACGTATTAAAGAACCAATCAAAGGGTTTTATACAAATGCCGTTTTCATCCCCCCATCTTGGAAAGAGTATATTTGCTCTTCTATATCCATTTTATCAGCTAGAGGATAAACTAAATTGAATTTAGAACATCGTGTGCACTAAGTTTAGGATTCAAAACATCATTAAACCTATTTACTTCTACCTCCATGGTGCCGATCATACTTCTTAATTTTTTAACTTTGTTTAATTTGTTAAAAACTGAGACTGAACCTTCTTGGTGTACTTTTTTTGAATTTGCTTTGCCAGCGCCATTTTCTTTTCATGTCATATTGTTAAAACCTTATAGGTTAAAAACAAAAAACTTGAAAACAAGTGAAAAACCTAAAATGAGTAATTCTAGCGACGATTAAGTTTATTTGAAATCTGAATTTGGGAATCCGATGAATCGGTGCAACTATTAAGTATGAAAGATAGTTTACCGAAAAACAGTAACCAAGTCACTAACACCAACATTACAGTACCTAACAAACATATAACACTTAACTTAAGTAACTGTAGCAACGTTACTTTCAATTTCTCTTAATTATACCTAAGTGTTATTTGAAATAATTTGAAGATTATTTTGTTATACTTACCTACCATAATTGTAGTACCTAATAAATATTAATACCTAAACTGAAATAAAAGTATCTTGTAATCGTGCTTTTTTTGCATTTAGTATTTCCTCGCTGAGGTGGGATGGAAAGTTACGTGTTGCACTCGAGTGCAAAGATTTATCATCTGGTGCTCTTTTGACTACCTCGCTAACGCACAGGATTTTAATTTATGAATAAAATTTTAGAATCCTTCGCTTGCTCGGTCATCAAAATTGAGCATGCGGTTAAAAGCAACTTTGCACTCTTGTATAACAAATAACTATTTTCATTTTCATGATGTTCAGGAGAGATTTCAATTCGTAACTACGATATCAGGTACATATAGGTGACCCGTGAGTCTATGTTAGCAACCGATGATACTGATACGGACTGTTTGATCAGGCGTTTTGAGTCGTATAGCGAGCTTAAACCGTTATTTCTTTTACAATATATTGGTTTTTAGTAAATACTTTGAGTATTATGGTAATTTAGATGACCGACTTTATTACGATTTTTTATTTTAAATATGGCGTAAGAACACTTTTCAGTTGTCGATATTTTTTTATTAAATTACATTACTATTGCATTCGATGAGATTATTATGTCTTGTAAACGTTATGTTATGCGATCGTTGCTCCATAGAAGGTACATTTTACCTATAGACGTTAGTACAAATGACTTTAAAGGAAATAGATAAATTAAAATATAGTTTTTAAAACTTTCCTAAAAAAGGAAGTTTTATCTATCAATTTAGCTTTTATTAGTCAACTGCTGGATATGGCTTTGGCTATGTCCAGATGACTATCAAAGACTGTTAAATGTGATGATATAATCTAAGATGAAATAATGTTCAATGAGAAAAAAAAAAGTGTATTAAGTCAGAATCAATTTTCACAAGTAAAATGCTTTTTTCTCTCTCTTTATATCTGTGTCCATATATATGATAATGATAGTTACGTTAGCATATAATAATGCAATGAATATATTACTTGCAAAACTGACCGCTACTGAAAGAGAAAGTTTATAGCTAGGTGGTCGCCGCTACTTAAAGAGGGATCCGCAGCTTTGAGAAAAGTTTTATATTGCGTGGTGAGTAAGCAATTTAAGCGCACGCAAAATAGGTTTGAACATTTTTATAAAGTAATGTTATTACAAATTTAACGAGACTTTCCAATAATTATATTTGTATCAACCTTCGACCCTCAACTGACCTCAATTAGTACTTAAGAACAGGATTAATGGATCACAAGCCCCTGTTCATCAGACAACAAAGTGAAATCCTGGAAGTTAGTTTATTTTACTTCAATAGGATATTTGTGGGGTAATTCGGGTGAAGAAAGGAAGCCTAAAATAGATTGGTTAAATAATGCCCTCTTTGTAGAGCATTTTTTTAAATAAAACTAACTAGTCCGCGTAACTTGTTCTGTGCCCTCTTTGTAGAGCATTTTAGTAAATAAAACTAACGTCTCGCAAAATAAATATTTTTTCCTAATGTAACAGTGTTATTAACTCTCGCGTTATGTCATATTATAGCCTATAGTTTTCTCTGATAAATAAACACTAAAATATGTCGAATCAGAAGTTTCCGAGATAAGCGTGTTCAAACAAATACTTAGCTTTATAACATTGGCATAGATGGAAATATTATTTTAAAACATGGTGATATTAATTTGGTCAAATAATATGAAATCAAAACGTCCTTTTAATACTGAAGTTTATCTATTCAGAGGCAAATTGAAACGGTTTACAACGTATTGATACTGACCCATCCAATAACAAATTCAAATGTACGGCATCATTCAAGATTTTGAATATCAAAAAGCAATAAACCTTTTTGTAGGGTTTTCTGAAATCGTAGAACAAAGCATTTAAATAATTTTATGTATTGTTACTTGAAGATACTAATAAATATACTTTATTGAAATATAATTGCAAATATGCATAGGTATAAGCATTTCCCAACATTTGCTACATAATATAATTCATGAATTGACGACCCTTCAAAAATGTTTTTTTTAATGAGACAGTATTATTGTTTCTTATTATTTCTATAACACGTTGTTATATTTACCTGTCATCGTAAACAAACCCGGCGTCCAGGGTGTTATAGTAGAGCAAGAAAGCCAGCAACGAGCTAGCTGCTGTCACCCAGTGGTCCATTGTAGCGCTAAGATGTCTACATCAGTGTTGCTCCTACTTCTCTGTAACAAAAACAAAAAAGACATTATTATGATATATTAAAGCACATCCAATAATTTTTTTATAAATTTATCTCATTCTGACTTGGCGTTTATAACAGCATACTTGAGAACATTTTCATTATAAATATAATATTTCAAAGAATTGAATGCAATAATCACACCTTACAGTACTAGTGCTAGTAAATACTATCACAAAAACAGTTATGTTTTTAAGCTTTAATTTTTACTACCTAAAATCTACTTGTTCTCAAAAGATTACACAAAAGCAGATTTAATCAAACGCCATAGAGTTTCATTTCTGAAATCAATCTTAACAGAAATTTTAGAAAGATAAATAAAAACTCGACAACACTCTTTCTACAGACCTTTGACATCGTCGAGTTTTTGGTTTGTGGTTGTCTGGTTGGTAGTGACTCTTCGTAAAAATCAGAGTTCAGCCATTTCGAAGTAGCCTTAAAAGCCAACCCCTTAAAAAAGACATGAAAGAAGACTACTACTCGATTGAACAATTAGAATACTTTTAAAAGTAAGTTTACTATCGTATATCTATCTTATATCTATAAGTAAGTAACTAGAGGTCGTCCAGTGGTTGAAAATCAAATATTATTCGTTTTTTTTTTCTAGCTTTCTGCACTCCTCATTCATATAAACTTTAACTGTGCCAAATTTCATACTCCTCCGATCGCATAATTCTGGTAAAACGGGCTACAAAGTTATTGCTTCACGTATTAATATATAGATAATCCTCTTTTACAGCTAGCGAAAGAGTTATCCCTAGTGAATTGATACATTTCATTGTTGCAAGGAGTAGTATTAGCTTTTTAAAATGTTAATTTTCATCTGTTTTTTTTATTATAAGTTTTCATATTAGCTGTTTAAGGTCATAACAGATAAACTGCTATATTGGTACAAGGATTTTAGTTGCAGAGAACGTAATAGAAGGTTGGCAATAATTTTATAAAGAGTAAGTCTTATTTCAGTGTTAGGTTTGTTTGAAATTCGATCCCCGTTCCTATCTTATTCACACTACTCTTTGAGACAGCCGCCTGTCACAGGGATTCCCAAACGACCGTATGTCTTCTTATACTACCTTGAAAACTTTCAACAGTTCAAGAAATTCGAAACAAACTTTGAGTATTTATTACCTTTCCTTCATATCGAAGCATAATTATTTCGGGTCATCAGAGCCCACCCAAAAACGACTCGAAGTATTCTCAGTTATCAAATTGTAGTTTTATTTTTAATTTAAAAAAAACAAAAACAGCAGTAACTGTGATCACCTCTTACATTTACAAAATTTCATTTAACTAAGTACTGATATTTCTTCTTTGGAACGAACCCAATTTAATTAGTTTAAATATCAATTAATATTGTTTCATTAACTTCACTCTCTGATTTTGATTCTATTATTGTTATAATGTGAAGTGAGACTGTAGATCAGTACAAGATAACAGGTTTAAAAACAAAAACCTCGTCCGACGTGAGTCTCGATAATGTTCACAACCTCGATCGATATAGGACATTTTTGCTATCTGAATGAATAAACACTTTATTGTAAGTATTGTTCATGGTTTCGTACGTCAAAATCTAGGTACGTACGTTTGTTTCTTTAATATATACATTCCCTATTTAGCAGAAAGTATATTCGTGTCACGTCATAACATTTAACGTGCCTCTCACTCTGTATTCATGCTTTACGGACTTTTTAATTATCAAATGGGTTTTAAAACAGCTTTAATTTTGCTAAAAGACACAAAGTCATTTTAGACCACCTCGTTGACTTTAATCTCATTGAATTATGAATTGTTTATTAATATTCATTTGTATATTTATTAGTTCTTGGAATTGGATAAAAATTTTATTTAACCTTTATTCAGCCATATTTTGTGCTATACTGTGGAAAGGTCGCACTAGCCAATTAATGTTCATGCATGGTAAGACGACTTTAGTTTAATTAAAGATTTTTCACAAAAGTTTAACAAAGTTGGGGATAATTTACTCCCAACTTGTAAGCGATTATCGTTTGTTATGAACCACTTAAACTCAGAAGCTTGTATAGGAATTTTCTAGGAAACTGAGGTCTTCAGACTACTGCAAATATAAGTAAATTAATTATAATGAACAATAAACAGAAATGAAATTCTTAGTACTTATTCCTAATGTAAATAAACTGTATTTGTTGATAGATGACCATAGGAAGACTTAATACTCTAAAGTGGTTCCATTTTAATATCAAAAAAATATATATTAATGTATGTGATTGAATTTTGAGAAACAATTTTTACAATCGGAAAGGACTCAGCACTGGTACAATTCGCTGATGATAATGAGGAATAAGAATAGTACGGAAATCAATATTCCCACTTTTTATCTATAACTCTTTCACTGGTACAATCCGACAGCCCGTACAGCCCGACAACATAGTTTCGGTAGGATGTACGTGTGAACATTTTCATTGAACATTTTTCACGCCACCCATGTCTATCACGATTCCGAACGTCGAACTGTCGACTAACTGAAGTTACAACTTACCCCAACCTATTTCTGTTTTCAATTTTTATAACTTTTACTTTTTTTAAATAATATATTCAGACTAATATTATGTTGATAATATTATATTTATCTCAGTCCTTTATGCGAAAGGCTGTCGTATGCAAAGATTAGGCGTTGCGAAGACATCTCATGGCGTGCTCAGATCCGGCTCACTGAAGCCCGTTGGCAAACAATGCGTCAGTGGGCGGTTTCATTACAGTTGTCAAGCATTATTACATTGTTCACATTATCTCTGGGACTTGCCAACATTCTGTTTATGTACCTACCAAGCTTCCTATTCAGCTAATAGTGATGCTGATGACAAAACATACATAGCAGCAATGCTTTTTCAGTTTAAATTAATATCTTATATTATTTGATTCAAACTTGACTTGACTGCCTCTGTGGCGCAGTGGTGGCGTATGCGACTGCTGTGCTTGAGGTCTCGGGTTCGATTCCCGGGTCGAACCATATGTTTGTATGATATGCAAGTATTTGTTTCGAAGTTTTGGTGTTTTCTATGTATGATAAGTATGTATTTAGAAAAAAAGCGTATTTGTATTTATATCAGTTATCTGGCATAATACAAGTTCTGCTTAGTTTGGGACTAGATGGCGTTGTGTGTTAGAATTTTTATTTATTATTTATTTACTTAGGAAGAAGATGTCTTAAATTGTTCCCAAATGAGTGTTTGCTTGACTAAAATGTATGTCACTGTACATAAAATAGAGAATACTTTCTCTATTTTATGTATTTAGATTTACGTTACACGAAAACGCTGAAAATATTATAAGTCTTCAGAACTTAAGTAGGTACTTACTAAAATAACATTTCCAACGTTTAAAAAAAGCATGAAACAGATAGCTATTTGGAACTGTTTTAATAACATGCAACGTAAATAAACACTTTGTAAATAAACTGTTGTAAAATAAAATCGTAAAAAAGTACCCTCAAAAAGGTATTTTCAGTAGCGCAAACATATCATGGCTTATTTTAATACTGATGCTTTGATTGCAAAAAACGAGCCCCCAAAGTCGTTTGCACCGTACATTTACCGCCCAAGATATTTTCCAACCAATGGATATTACCATAATAGCACTTTATGCGTACTTTCTATGAAAATTAATACAAACGACTTAAGACAGTTTCCTTGAAATACAGGCAAAAAATTATGCAGTACTTAGGTACAAAGTTAGACGGGTATGTATTTTATTTGCCCATAGTAATATATTATAATCTATTTTTTGCAATAAATAAATAATAAATATTTCAGACATCTAACACACAACGCCTTCTAGTCCCAAGCTAAGCAGAGCTTGTGTTATGGGTACTAGACAACTGATATAAATACATATATACTTTTTTTTGTAAATACATACATATTATACATAGAAAACACCCAAACTCCGAAACAAATATTTGCAGATCATACAAACACTTAGTCCGACCGGGAATCGAACCCGAGACCTCAAACACGGTAGTCACACACGCTACCACTGCGCCGCCGAGGCAGTCAAGTCAAGTTTGAATCAAGTAAAACTTTTTTTATTAGAATATATATAATACTTAGCTTTCATTCTCTTTCCCATATTTTATAGAAATAGATCCCGGAAAATTAAAACATATTGATTTATCTTACAAGAAAGATTTGTTTTGTGAAGAAACTAATCCGGAAAAACTAGTAATAACTTTGTTTCATTTGTTATGTTGGAATGAACCAGCCAATCGCGCAGAGCAAATAAAGCAAAGTTTGTGGAGCGAAAATAGACAAAGGATCATAGACAGGTAAATAACTACACACGACTTGGATAAAGGAAGTCGATAAGAAACCACCGTGCTTAGGGTTGCCGCAATATAAATTAATTCGTAATGTGTTTCCAATAATTTGTTCACACACAAATAAATATGCAAATTGTTGCTTCCTATTTTCAAATTCATCGAAAAGTGATAAATTACCTCCTTAAACAAATTTGCCACGCCGTCTCCGGCCGTAATACATCACAGTTGTGACTGTATGAAAAATATGTTATCGATTTAAATATTTACGGTCGCGATATGTACAGAAGTTAAGTGTTGCAAAATGTGAAAGTTACTCACTTAAATAATAAGTGCATTACATGAAGATAACACAAATATACGTTATTCATATTTCAAGCAAGATTAACGCTCAATTCAAAAGGTAAACGCCGTTTCAAAAGCTATAAATTTCTACCCGCGGCTCGTTTCACTCGCGAGAACGCACAAATTTATCGGAAATTAGTATCTACTAGAAACTCCATCGGGATGAATAGACATAATGTTTACTAAAGCTCGAGAGAATTTATTATTACCTCTTGCCTATTTAGATTTATAATCGAACCAAATTAGAAACTATTGCTAGGTTTCAAATTAAATGAAAGTATCAGGTATCCTAACAAAAGAAGCGAGGTTGGAAATGACAGAGATTCAAAGTCTGATAGATTTTAGTCATTGCTATAATAAAAGATTATACAGCATTCTGATATAAATATTCAAAGATATTTATAACTATATTATTAGATCTGATTCTAGATACTGCACAACTTTGATTAATATTATTTTAGGTGAAGACTTAGTAGTTATTTTTAATATGACTCTTATCCGCCTGCAGTGGAATCTCCGTCTGGTGCATAAGTAGAATCTTAGAGTGATGGTCACTGTACTCACTCACAATTCAGCATGGTGATGCATGACACATCATAGTGAAATGCTTTTTCACGCCCCGCTTAAAGGACCCGGAATCATGGTAGGATAAAAACGCGTGCGTTAGTAGAGAATTCCAGCTTTTGACTGATTGGTAAAGGAAGGAAGAACCAAGATAAGTGGTCCCAGTGGTATAAGTAATTACTATATATTTTTTACGGTCAACTAACGTAGTTCCAAAAAAAAACCAAAATTACTTTGGTTAAAAAAGTGAGAATGGTCCCTAAGTAGCTGAATTTCTAAAAATCTCTTCTTAGTGCACATTTACATTACATAAGGAACATTAATGCAAATCGCATGCTTTTAGACCCAGCTATAGATCGGTTTCAGCCGTGCATTGATCAATCTGTCACTGAACCTGTCAACCAGTCAGATAGAAGAAAGATAGATAAATTTTATGCAAAAGGTTTATATTTAGTACGTAACCGTCAGACCAGGCGAACAACAGAATTCCTTAGGAAACGCAAGACACGTATTGTTCCGTTCCTAAGTTACCGACTTTCATTCAGGATAACCGCGTATATACAGTTCAGTGCTGTGCTATATTAAAAAAAGTTTCTGATAAACCAGAAACATAATATGTTATGTTTCTGGTTTATCAGAAACTTTTTTTAATATATTTCATCATTATATATCAGTCCTACTGGATTTCGCTTTTTATATAATGTTGAACGTAAACATTTATATTTGTTTTTATAAGTAAGCTTACATTTCCATATTTTGAGTTTGACATTTCATTGAAAAAATCTTAAATATTCTTAAATAAATAAATAAATATTTTCGGACATCTAACACACAACGCCATCTAGTCCCAAGCTAAGCAGAGCTTGTGTTATGGGTACTAGACAACTGATACAAATACATAAATACTTTTTTTTTTGTAAACACATACATATTATACATAGAAAACACCCAAACTCCGAAACAAATATTTGTAGATCATACAAACATTTGGTCCGACCCGGGAATCGAACCCGAGACCTCATGATCACCAGTCGCACACGCCAACAGCGAAACCAACGAGGCAGTTAAGAAAAGTGTGCAACTCTTTGGTACTTATTTATTTACATTAAGTTAATTCTAAAAGCGTGATAGTATATATATATATTCGGCATATGTGTAGATAAATACATACATGTATACATATGATTGATAAAAGAAATATATATATAGGCACTTAATTACGGTAACATTTACAAAGCCCGATATAACTATATGGTAATTGCCTGTACGCCTTTAAAATTAGATCAATTATATTATATTTACTTTTATTGATTGACGTATGTGATCAATAATATTTGTATGCAGTTTGACTAAACTCTCTCTTTCTACTCTTCTTACTTCACTGAGGCTACGAACGCACAGGCAGGGGGCTTGCTTAGCGCCTAGAGCCTAGCGAGTCACCTAGCTAGCAACTTAGTACTACTAAGACTAGCTAGGCACCAAGCGCGAAGTGCGGCCGGTCGCGAACGTTTTAGAACGTTAGTTTTACTAAGTTGCTCGCTAGGTGACTCGCTAGGCTCTAGGCGCTAAGCAAGCCGCCTACCTGTGCGTTTGTAGCCTGATTGTTTTGAATCCGATCAACAGCAGCAGCAGTTTGTCTAATCCACAAGTTGTTGTTCTGAGTCTGGATGTTCTTTGTATCCGTTTCGTGTCTGTTTGTAAAGTCCTCAGCGACAGTGAATGTGTTTCTAGTACGGGAGTTGTCTTTTTAATAAAACATATAACTTTACAATAAATATTGCAGCCATCGGTTGAGACTAACTTGTAGCAGTTATTTATTTTAAACCATAAATATCAATGAACCCAACTCCTACGCAAAAAACATCTCTCTGTTTAATTCGCCAGCTCAAATCACGTAATCTATATAAATACGTATACGTATATCGAGCTAAACCCCTTTTTACGAAAATCATGCGAATGGAGGAGTATGAAATGGCACAGTTAAAGTTCAGGACGAGGAGTGCAGAAACCTAAAAATATTTAAAAAATGATTTATGGTCGAATTTCGACCACTGAATGACCACAAATTTTCATAAATAGGCCAAATCAAACAAATTGTATGAATCGACTTCGATGATGACACGACATGGACTAGTAAACTTAATTATGAAAACTTTCTACCAAAATTTCATTGATACTTTAGATTAGCTACGTCAAATATTTTTCGGACGAAATATTTTTCTTAAAAAAATGAAACCTATAGATTTGTAGCAGTGGTAGTGATAGACAATCATAAAATAATCTACAATTACTCGAGATAAATAGATGTCAAGTCAAGTCAAGAGATTTTTAGTTCATTTTTTGCACCTATACCTATAACACTTGTATCTCCAGTAACAGTGCGTTTTCATTCACGATAATATTAGCTAAAATACTGAATTGGATTATAACCAAGTATTACATATAACCACATTCATTTAACAGAGGGCCTAATATCTGTCCTTCGCTCAAAACTTCCTCGAATATTACGTTACGGAAGCTTTCAACCATAGTAATTGATTTACAATATCGTATATTATATCAGCAAGAAGGGCATCCATCTATTCGCATATCAATGTGTTCATAGAACTCCGTGTCATTGAAATAGTAGCTTGTGAGGAAGGAGCTAGAATTTTTATCGCTGCAATAGTTAGGGAAATTCAAAAATCGGTGACGTGTTGCTATCGTATCGGTTGATGTAAACACCCCCACGCTCGTTAGTCATATTTGATGGAAATTGATCCAGCCAGTTACCTACAAGGTCATTAATCAATTCACGTCATTGATTTTTATAGGCCTTCAAAGTAAAAAAGTTAATGTCAACTTTTTGTGTATTTTAATAATTCCAAAAAAATACGTATCTACTTTTTGATCACAGCTTACTTCGTTTAAAAGATTGATCCCATTTCTTTCACAAGTTGGACTGGTTATTGTCAAATGTTCTGTCGAGTAGTTTCAGTGCACTCGACGTCAATATTACAGAGAGTTCTGCCAGCCCCGTAAACTCATACAAAGAGAGAGTTTCTAAACTTTATTCTTCGTAAACTTTTCGTACAAGAGAGAAAAATACTCACAAATGAAAAGCCTTTTATGTTGATGGTATATAGAGTAGGGTTATAATATAAAAAGTAAATTTCGCTAACATAAAATATTTTACCTAGCCAATATTGTGTCTGAAATCTAACCTACATATATTTTTTGTGACTTGGGGACCCTGAGGAATTCCCAATTGTCCACTATAACGTTTTTATGGTTGTATAAAATAAACCGTCCGAGTTGTCTAATAAATTATTACACAACTCCCAATCTACCTTTCCTTGGAAATATTTGCCAAGCTGACTCTTTTGCGTGTCATATGTTTTCCGCATAGTTACTTTAATAAAAAAATTTTGCTGAGGTAAAAAAGACATAAAGCCAATATATCTCTACTTATGGCTAGACGAGCTTCACAAGATAAGGAAAAAGAGGATATAAGAAAATCTGTGATCAGAGAACAAAATCTAGTGTGAAAGAGAGTGCGGTTGTGAAATATAGTTCGGCTAAATTAGGATGGTAATACATTGTACGAGGTCGCGAACAGTAGAACTCTGTCCAAAACGTGTCGAAGTGATGAACAGAGGCTGGCCGTAAATTTTATTTTCGTTTGTAAAAAGAATAAAACGAGTCTAACCGCCCGTCCAAAGTGGTGCGAGCATATTAATTAAATTAGCTGCCAGAACCGTAGCGTTTAATTGAAAAATGACAAAAGTGATGCGCTTTGTAGTTCGTATATTATAAAAATATGCAATGCCTGACTTAGTTTTATTTTATATGGAGTAGCGAATTCAGTTATGTATAAAAAATTGTAGTTTCGATTTCCTCGGCAATTGATATCCTAAAGTTTTCCTGATAAAGTAAAAAAATAAATGAGCCGTTTACTTGGCTGAACATAATAGTTTAGTTTGTATTAACTGTGTGCATTATTATTTCGTTAAAGAAAAAAATCAAAGATATAATTTGGATATGAAATAATAACTTTAAATTCGGAAATAGAGAAATTATGTTATCTTGTGAATAACATGGCTAATCACAACAGATTATAATTCAATGTATATTTAGTTACATTGATTACCAAACCACACAATGGAATTCTGTGAAATGAAAACGGGTTTCAACTGTTTTGGATTGGTTCCTAAATGAAGTTGCTGTCAATTCTAAAACATTAAAATAATAAATCCAGTATAGTATTTATTATAGTCGGCTTTAATTGCATATTTTTATTTGTTTATCAAAGTAAACATGTTTTATGTCTTCCTATAAATAATTATCACATTTTGAAGCATAACTCTATGTTCAAACTGAAATAAATTTTATGTGAGGAAAATGCTAATACAATATTTTACAAAAAATATATATTAAACATTGTTTATTGCGGACAAAAACATTAAACAAGATCTATTACGACGTACATTAGTACATAAAATAATAAAAACCTGTGAAAAGACAATCGTTTAAACAAATCATAGTAGTTTCCTTAGGTTGACCCTTATATTTTCCGTATAAAAATAGATAAATAAATACGTAATGTTTTTCTTTTGTTCAAGGAACATTGATAGAAATCACAAACAACACTATTTTGTCCAGAAATAAAATAAAACAAGTAGCTAAGATGCTTCATATATATTGGTGGTATTACCGTCGATAAGGTATCTATCTAATTTAGCTTGGAGGCCAGATAATCCAGTACGCAATAGGTAGCATAAAGACGAGAGGAATGGAATACCGGCAGGCTCCGGCGAAGGTATGCAGGTACCTATTGTAATTTCTCTCCGCCCTCGCTCGACCCTCGCGTTGGAATGTCTGTTGTTTATACAAAGTACGTAGTCCACTATTTATGAAACTGATGAATAGGTTATTTTACTCTGTGGTCGAAATACGTCATAACTTATTTTGATTTAATAATTTTAGTTTAGACTTAATTTTAATGTGCATTTAGAATTATTCTTTTTTAGGTTCGTAAATTTAAAAAAAAAATCAATGATTAAATTTTTCATCTCCATAACAAATGTGCTCAATGTCAGTAAAAAGTCAATTATAAATATTTGTTGGGAATAACTCTGTCTAAACTAACTATAATACGAAAATATTTAAAAATATCTGAATACTTAGACCGTGGGAGAGCCACGCTTCGGCATGAATGGGCCGGCTCGACCGGAGTGATACCACGGCCTCACAGAAAACCGGTGTGAAATAGTGCTTGCGCTGTGTTTCACCTAGTGAGTGAGGATACCGGAGGCCCATACCCCAACCCCTCCCCCTATCTCCCCCCCCCCATCCCCCAAAGGCCGGTAACGCACTTGTGACGCCTCTGGTGTTGCGGGTGTCCATGGGCGGCGGTAATCGCTTACCATCAGGCGATACGTCTGCTCGTTTGCCGGTCTATTCCAGAAAAAAAAAAAAAAAAAAAAAAAAAATACTAACAATTGGTGATAATTTTCAATTATTTTGTTTCTCAAGTGTATCTCAAGTGTTTTTTACCTAAATATTTTCATGAAAAACGGTTTTTGTGTACCCAGAAAGCACAAATCGATCAAATCCTACAATAGCATTTTTGCCATATATACCGCTATTTTTGTTTATCAAAATAACGGACTTTTTATAACACCGATGTGAAATATTTTTTTTGTTCGTTAATCATAAAAATAATAATAAAATATAAATTTAACAACGCCTTCATATTTAACGCTATAACTAACCACTTCAAATCGTGCGTGAAGAGCAACACATTGTCAAATGCAATTATTAATTTACTATAGAAAATTTAAAAAGTAAAATCCAACTACATTTTAATTTTTAACCTATCAACCCTTTACCAACCCGTCTGGCCAGCATGGTACAGTAGGCCGAAATTTCCTTTTAAGAGGTACGTATTCTGTAGTGGATTGTTAAGGTGGAAGTTGATCTAAATTTTAGTATTTCTTCTGATAACATTCCTCTGCCTGCAAACACATTAAAACCTATTTTGAAAGTACTACTTCATTACAGAATGAGTGTATGAGCAGTACTTACGGATGATTTTGTCTATTCCTAGTTTTTTTAATAATTTACATAACTTGCATTTTTTGATGGTCAAGTTTTGAGTTATAAATAAATAATAAATAAATATTTCGGACATCTTACACACAACGCCATCTAGTCCCAAGCTAAGCAGAGATTGTGGTATAGGTACTAGACAACTGATATAAATACATTTTTTTTTTGTAAATACATATTATACATAGAAAACACCCAAACCCCGAAACCAATATTTGCAAACAAACATTTGGTCCGACTCGAGAATCGAACCCGAGACCTCAAGCACAGCAGACGCATACGCTCCCACTGCGCCACCGAGGCAGTCAAAGTCAGTCAGTTATGATAAGTCAATGACCTTAAATGTTTAAGGAAGTTTAATTTTGTGACCGAGTCTTCGTTATTTCAAAAGAGTGGTTTTTATATCATCATCATCATAAAAATATATCTTTAATAAACTTTTAGACCTTATAAGTCACCTTATAAAGTCACTAAACATAATGTAGTAGTAATCTGATAGTTTTCTATTAAAATATATATATATATTGTGTATCTATAATACTCAAAGAATATCACATCTTATATTTATAAAAACTCTTAACCATAACATATCATACCATTAACATATTTATTGAATACAATGATCCCGATTAAATATCGGCATATTCGCCACTAGAAGATCTATAAAATTTTATATATATCATAAAAACTGAGATACTTAATGCATGCATCTATAAAGTAATGTAATTTTATGTGACCATGCTACATAAAAATAATATTCACATATCAGTAACAGAGAAACAGCTAACTCAAATACAGTAAGTTCACAAACATAACACAAACAACCCAAATCCAATCTCCGTTCATACGACAACAAACATGCAAATCGATAGTCAATAAGCATTTCCTTTATTCCCGACACGATCTCATCCACGTGGGCCCGTTAAAATAAACTTCGGTATCATTCCAACACTGAAGTGGTTATGAGATACCAGATGGGGTGACGACCGTCGCCGAAAACCATCCAAAGGTGCCAATACGCTGGGTATGCCAAATCTATATATTAAACGTTAATGTTATCATCCGCTACGGGCGTCTACGAAAGTGCTACGAATTGGCTACAAAATATTTCTATCTCACACTCGGTGAGTTGAGAATTTGACGTTTATTTTAGATTTAAATTTATTCCTTACATTGGATATTTCTCTTCTTCAAAAGCATACTACAGTGGCATTTTTTCATTGCCAGTATTTGCGCTTGAATAGGCATGATACATTTTAGAATTAGATCATTAGTGTTTATGAACAACTAATTCATTCTTATAGAATAGAGCATTACTGTATTTACAATGTTCATCTTTATTATATTCATGTGTCGTAATATTAACTATAAATATAAGAATATATTAAGTGTCAAACCTACGGTAAACTAAAACATCAACAGTCCTATAGCACCTTAGTGAAATAAAAACAACTGTAGTTATTTGTCAAATAAATTGTGACAAATGAAGCCAATTATTTATGTTAGAAATCGTAAGAAACTACCTATCAACGGGAACACGAAAGACATTATTTATATTTATTATATTATCATTGCCACGAAACATTCACACGACTACAGTGATATTATCATTTAAAATCAAGAATATATTTATTTTACCTTTACTGGTACAATCCTTTCTTTGTTCACTCCATAATTAAATTAAAACACTAATCGAGTGTCCGCTCCGAACTTAAGACTTGATAATTTAGGCCGTTTTCCTTCGTTTAAGTGCAAAAGTTTATATGAGTAGTATAAATAAGTCCAATAATATTTTAAGTAACATCTCACTGCCCTGAAGAATTAGAGATTACATTAGAGCGCGTATCATCTATACCGGCTGAACGTTACAGTCACTACAAAGGATAGCGTATGTGTAGGAACGGCTCCGTGAAGCCATGATCGAGGGCTCCCGCCGCCTGCCGCTTGCCGACTGACGTTGGTATACACGACACATCTGCATTTAAGAAGCCGCTATCGTTATGCGACTAATCGATTGGTCGAAGCGAGTGGCACTGTCACCCGTCCTACTCCCTCAAATCTTCTCTCTCGGATCTCGCGCAGGCGCAGTATAAAATTATTCTCTTTTAAAAGTGGCGAAAAGTAAATAAACTCATACGAACTGTTTACTAAGAGAACTGAAGACGCGGTTGAAATTAAACATTTGAATTGGGTCCGTTTACAATTACATGAAGAATGCTTATATTATTCCATGTATATTTTTATATTATAGGGAAAGATTTGAAGGATAATTTGTTATTAAAAGAAAAGTGGTATTGCCTTAGGTGGTGGCTAGGGATGAAACGTCACTTGTTGCTCGGCGACTTTGTTCCGGCGATGAAAGCCACGCACGCTATTGCACGCCATTCCTTTCCCTCTTGTTGAGCTAGCGGTAATTAATTCGAACGTATTATGCTTCTACAAACAGGCTAATCATCACAATGACTGATATTGACGGTGACAATTTAAATTATACATTATCGATGTGATATGCGTTATGCGAAGAAGTTCTCAGTACAAAATGTATGTGGAGCAAAAGATTTGTAATATGAATTGAATGAAAGATGTTTGAAAGTCTTGAAGATAAATATTTGGATGTTTTTAATAACTTTGTTTATGTTATTTAAATATAGTAATAACTTTTTCTTTACAAGCTCTTATTTAGCTTCACCTGTCCCGATGTTTTTACAAGCTTTTATTTAGCTTCACCTGTCCCAATGTTTGTCTGTTCCCAAATCTTGCAAGTTAAATTTGAAGCAGATATCTTCCACCGATTGTGCTGAAATTTTGCAGGCCTAAGTAAACAGCATGACAATGCAATATTATGGCGACATGGAGCTGATCTGATGCTGGAGCTTGAAGGTGGCCATAGGAACTTTGTAATGAAACGACGCAACACCATCGAGATTAGAATATTCAAATTAGTTTAATCAAGTATTTAGTTTAAAATGGTAACCAGGGTTTGGCCGATGAAGTTGATAGGTGTTCATAGGATTTGTCTTGATAAGTAGGTACTTCGGTCGTCGATGTCTTGCAATATTGATGCGATTGAATGAGATAAATAGACTGAAAACCCTGTCCAGCAATAACTAAAAAGTTAAAAATAAATTTAATAAAAAAAAAAAACTTTTTAATGACCAGCTTTTATTGGAATGCTCTAAAAAGAAAAAAATAAAGTATTCCTTGAAAACTTTTCTATAAACTTATAATGTCATTACACAATTTATTTAATACAAAAGCTTGTCGCGAGATTTCGTTACCAGTATTTACATAGTTTGAGAATTTTAAACATTGATATATGTCAAATCAAGTTCTTTAGTTGACTTTCTTATCTACACAGGCACATCTCGCGACAAGCTTTTGTATTAAATAAATTATGTAATGACATTATAAGCTGATAGAAAAGTTTTCAAGGAATACCTTTTTTTTTTTTTTTTTTTTTTTTTATGTTTGGCCCGCCAAAATGACTCTGCTCTGCCTGATGGAAAACATAAGCAGAATCCAAGAGTGGTGGTCACCATACTCATTGCGAATGCAGACAGTGCAGTATGGCGACCCACACTATGGCGGCCTAGTGATGCTACTGCATCTTTTAGTCCAGTCAACAAGTATGAAACTTGTTGACTAGACTAATTGGAAATAATGAATAATTGACTAATTAATTTATTTTTAGAGCATTCTAATAAAAGCTTGTTTTTAAAAAGTTTTTTTTTATTAAATTTATTTTAATTTAAGATGAGAACTGAAATAATCCGGAAAGCCTATTTATTAGTAATGTCGATGATTAGCATCGACGGTTTAATAAACTTACGTGCTTATTTTTTTCATTTATTTTACTGATAAATAGGCTTTCCGGATTATTTCAGTTCTCATCTTAAATTAAAATAAATTTAATTTTCATATTTAAATTATCTAAAGTTGACGATGTTTTCAGCCCAAAAATAAACAACGTCTCCTCGTGTTCCTTATGAAACATAAAAAATAAATGATTTCAGATGATTAATATTGCAAAATATAATTTAAAAAAAAACTTTCTTTCAATATATATATAATACATGTACATATTCAAAAGAGTTTGAAGAAAAATTTAACTACAACAACTTAATGTTGAATAAACATATAGGTTCTCCTTTAGAAGTTTAATATGATAATTTCTTAAATTAAACTAATATTATATTTTTCTACTAATATGACATACATTGTATTTATAGCCAAAAATCACATATTTATGACTGAAACAGCTTATTATGGTCACTGAGTGCTGAATTCAAATAATAAAGATTATGCAAACTACCAAAGGACCCGTTGTTTTGCACTTATTTTCTCAAAAGTACGTGATTTAAAATTCAACTGCCTCGTTGGTCTCGCGGTTGGCGTGTGCGACTGCTGTTCATGAGGTCTCGGGTTCGATTCCCGGGTCGGACCAAATGTTTGTATGATCTACAAATATTTGTTTCGGAGTTTCGGAGTTTGGGTGTTTTCTATGTATAATATGTATGTATTTACAAAAAAAAAAAGTATGTATATATGTATTTGTATCAGTTGTCTAGTACCCATAACACAAGCTCTGCTTAGCTTGGGACTAGATGGCGTTGTGTGTTAGATGTCCGAAAAATATTTATTTTTTTATTTATTTATTCAATGCTCCCGTAGAGCATTCTTAGGTATACTACAATTTAATTAATTCTTATTGTTGAAGTGGAAATATTAATGTCATGATAACTTTTTCATAGTAATTATGTTATTATTATAATCAATATTATTATGGAATACAATTAGTTCCTAATAAAAGTAAATTCACGCATACAAAGTAACGGGCACAGCTAGTAATCAATTTATAAGTAAGCAAATATAAAACGGAACGTTAAAAGCTACATTACACTTCTATCTTCTTCATTACTGATTACTGATTTCTCTTCTGTCGTAAACCACCACACGGGTCACCTGATGAGAAGTGATTTCCGTCGTTCACAAAAGAAAATAACAAAAGGTATACCATATTATTAATTATTGATTATTTTATAACTAATTTTAAGTGTCAGTGAGAGCGGTTGGTAGGCCAAGGTGGTGCGACGACCTAGTAAAAGTCGCATCAAGTCGTTGGATGCAGGTTGCACAGGACCAACTGTGATGGAGAACCTTGGGAGCAGCATGGAAATCCAGTAGTAGACGTCTTTTGGCTGATGATGAAATTGTTAAACGAAACAAGGCTTATTTTAAAAGTATTTCTTAGTCAAACTACATTGTTTTACTTAAACGTAGTGAAATAATAACATGTATAATTCGTATAATCATTTTTGTGGCCGTCTCTCTGTATAATTTTCTCATAAAACGTGTACTCAATGCGGGCTATGCACATAAAGTAAACAACACCACATTCTGAGTTCAGAAAAGGATTCAATAAATTTTAAATTACCAGCTACCATTAAGGGAATTGAGGGTAATTAATTTCATTGATTGATTAATAAAAGGTTTGTGAGGGAAATACCCAGAAATTCCTTTCACATCGCAAACTATAAGTTGACCTATTTATAAAGCATACTAACATTTATAATCTAAAATTGAAGAGAGAGCTCTGAAAGAACAAATTAGTGATTAACTACTTATTTTAATCACTTGTGTAAGGTAAAAGAAAACTATCCATTTAAGTTTTACAATTATTTATAAACTTCGAAGTCAAATCGATTTATTTTACCTCTAATAGACAATTTTTAAATTTACTTTTCAGTTTTAAACCCTAGTATTTGACAAAATGCTTTTTCTGTCACTTTACTTCTGTCATAAAAGACAAATTTATGTTCTTGTTTAAACATATTTAAATTTAAAATAAATATACTTCGAATGGCTAGTGCAATCATTTTCAGATAAAATTAATTATTGAAAACTGTATAAATTTCACTTAAAGTTGGTTAAAAACAGTTAATTTTTTTTGAGTCATTCGAAATTTGTAAGTTAAATGATATAAAAAAAATAAAAACAATTGCATTTCCTTTCTGCTTTACAGGTTACAGGACAATAGTGCTTTTGAAGAATTATTAAAGTTATTCTCGAATTAAATCTATAATGGTTTCAATATAAACAGTTTACTCTTTCATTACATACGTTTAATATAAAAGCAAAGCCAATTATGGTGCCACCTAAGATATGATTTTGCTGAACAGTATACTCTAACTCCTAGATTCATAAATATATCGAAGAATTTAATTAATAGAAACAGAGCAATATTACCCCATTACACATGGAGTATGAGTTTGTCATGCACATTTTGTGTACGACGATGGTGAATAAGCGAAAGCAACAATAATTATAAGACTTGTAATCATAAATTATGTATCCCGTACATGATTTACGATTACGATCTTGATTTGATCATGATGATGCCTAGTGGCAGTAGCTTCCAATAAAGTCTAACAATCGTAATGCATATTTTTAAATCCCCGACTCAAAAAGAGGGGTGTTATAAGATTGACGTCGATGTCTCTCTGTCTGTGTGTGTGTCTGTCTGTGGCATCGTAGCTCTCAAATGGATGGACCGACTTCGATGCAGTTTTTTTTCATTTGAAAGCCAGTTTCCCTGCGGTGGTTCTTAGCTATGTTTGGTTTATATCGGTCCAGCAGTGTAAGAGTATCAGCTCTTTTCCAAAATGGTGTAAGGTATCTTTGGCGTATGATTACTCGATTAAGTGCTTGCGTAGGGGGTTTTTTAAATTTTAGCTTGTTACTTAATATGCGTCACCGTGCTTAATACAATTTTCAACTAATTTATTAAAATGCGTGAGTTTATTTACTTGTTGTTACTACTACACCGATCATTACAAAATTTTGCAAATTTGTTTATATGCATATAAAAAAGATCAACACGTCTGGCACTGGCCACGTGTTTAGTAGGCCAAACCACCTTTGTAAGGAGAGGGGCATGTATATGGCATAGAAAAATATGATAAAAGATTCCTTTATCTCGAACGGTACTATTATTTCCGAGAAATATAAACATTAATTAACGCTAATGAATAAATCTTCTACGAATATAACTTGCACATGAATGTCTCTTAAGTTATTTAGATTTGATGTCAACATTACTGTTATAATTGGTATATGCTCAAAGTCGTTGACATCGTGTGACACGTTTTCTTTTTGTACAAATATTAGTGTTTATTAGATTAAATAAGTTGCTCGCTAACCGCCCGGTCAGTAAGTCCCTACAGAATGGTCGGCCGTACTTCCACAGATACATAGACTGAGAACTCTTAACATTTAGCCGGGAGCCGTATGAAACGACGCGGAAATTCCCACTTACTCTCTGATTGCCACACTAGGGGGGTTAATGTCATTGTTGATTTGGAATGCCGAATGCACTTAGTCGGATAACGGCTTTAATGTTTTTTGCCGATTGTAGTTGAACTTTAGACGATATTAACAGTTTTTATGAACCGAAAATAATACTGAAGTCAAGTGCCATAAAAGATTAATGTTTCAAGGTAAAGTGCAACCGTATTTTGGTCTTTAACGGGTCTTTGTTGAGAAATAAATAGTCTGAAGTAGAGTGGTAAACGGCATTAGAATATTATTTGGTAAATATAAATGCGATATACAATTACAAATTAGTTTTTTAAAACAGCTATGAACGTGATAAATTATAATTTTTCTAAAGGTTAGGTTAGGTATATTTATATTTTATCAATTTAAATAGTTCACTACACTGGAAAACATCGAATTTAAAGTTTTTTTATTAACGGACACATTGATGCTACGAATATATTATATACTAGTGGTTGCCCGCGGCTCCGCCCGTGTATATGATGGTTATCGCGGCAAATAGTAGCCTATGTGTTATTCTGATGTATAAGCTATATTGCTGTAAAGTTTCATCCAAATCCGTTCAGTAGTTTTTGCGTGAAAGAGTAACAAACAAACAAACATCAGTCTATCCATCCATACTTACAAACTCTCTTGTTTATAATGTTAGTATAGATAAGATCGCAGTTTCCTTACATGCAGAGTAGACGAAGATCTCGCAATATTCGACACGTGACATGGGGGACAGTTAATCTGAGTACAAGGGGAAAAAGAATCAAATTAAAGAACCGCTGTTACTGCGGGTTTGTTATATAACTCAGATTAACCATTCCGTTCTTTAACTGTTTTTATTAATTTAGAAAATAAGCTTTGAATATTATTGATATGACAACATCAATGATACAAATTGACAAATTGCAAAAGGACACACGTATTATATTTAAAGGGCTCTTGTGTTCTTTTCACATGCGCAATTTTTCCATCGCGAAGTTTAAATAAATTCAATGAAAATTAAATGATATTCAATATAACATATGCATATTTGAGAGAAGAAGTGACTTTAGACATGTCAAACGTCTACTTTCAGTTTTTGCAAACTGTCCAATAGGGAAGAGAAAGATATTTAATTGATTTAATCGAATAGCTTGGTAAATGAGTTTAGTCCAAAGTGAAGTAATTTAACTGTGGTAAATTCTGAGTTGACCAGATTTATGTTCATCGCACTAATATTATACAGGTGAAAGTAAGTTTGTTTGTTACGCTTTCACGCGAAAACTAATTAACTAAATTAGAGGTATTAGAAGTCACATAGGATACTTTTATTAAATTCGAGCAAAGCCGCGGATAAAAGCTAGTATTATATAAAGACAAGCTTCATTTTTAGAGGATAACTAACCGATCAGCTACAAACAACTGTAACTTTTGACTGCACGTTTGGCCTAGTGGTTTAACGGTCACCACGCCGTTTCCTACTTCGCCAAGTGTCGTGGGTTCAAATTCCACGTAGGACACCACTTTGTGTGATCCACAAATTGTTG
Source organism: Diaphora mendica (assembly GCA_949125395.1). Classification (NCBI taxonomy): domain Eukaryota; kingdom Metazoa; phylum Arthropoda; class Insecta; order Lepidoptera; family Erebidae; genus Diaphora; species Diaphora mendica. The sequence continues at coordinate 15,972,572 of OX421319.1, read as the reverse complement.
TTCTAGGTCTGGGTGTTCTTTGTGTCCGTTTCATGTATGTTTGTAAAGTTTACCGCGACACAGGATTTATACCTAGTGCGGGAAAAAAAAAACTAACTTACTACAAAATTTTGACAGCTGAAATGATTTGTACCAGAAGTAACGTCTGATTCGGAAGTTGCTCTGTAGATATCCTTTACAGATGATACATTCAGATATACTGGCTGCCCTTTCTCTTGGTAGTATAAGTATATAATATACAAAAGAGAACGTTTTATACAACTAAAATAAATAAATGTTTCGGACATCTAACACACAACGCCATCTAGTCCCAAGCTAAGCAGAGCTTGTGTTATGGGTACTAGACAACTGATGCAAATACATAAATACTTTTTTTTTAATACATACATATTATGCATAGAAAACACTCAAACTCCGAAACAAATATTTGTAAATCATATCAACATTTGGTCCGACCCGGGAATGGAACCCGAGACATCATGATCAGCAGTCGCACACGCCAACCGCGAGACCAACGAGACAGTCAAGATTACTATTTGTTTGTTTATTAAAGCTACTTGGGAAATTACTCGTGACAGCCGAGTAGGTAAAGTTAAGTCAAGCATTCGTAGTCAGGTCAGTTTAGTAAAGACTTGTATGAAAAATAATAATTAAATTAAAAAACTTTTTAAAAACAAGCTTTTACTGGGATGCCTCGAGACGAATCAAACGAGGCCAAACTCGATGATGTTGCGACGTTTCTTTACAGATTTCCTATGGCCACCTTCCAGCTCCAGCATCAAATCAGCTCCATGTCGTTATAATATTGTATTGTCACGCTCTATGCATAGGCTTGCAAATTTTCAGCAAAATCAGTTCGAGATATCTGCTTCAAAATTGAGTTGCAAGATTCCACCCTAACATACAAGCATACATACATTGCAAGTTAATAAAAAGCTTGTAAAAAGTAGAGCTACTTAAAAATTCAATCTAACACCTTTAAAAGATCAATTCTTGTAAATATAATTTGAATCTTGGAAACAGCTCCAACGATTTTCATGAAAATTAGTATGTAGGGGGTTTCAGGGGCTATAAATCGATCTAGCTAGATTAATTTCTAGAAAATTTACCAAAAAACAAATACCGAACAAAGCTCAGTTATTCAGGTACTATCCTTCTATTATCACACTAATATTTATCACACTAATATTATAAAGGTGAAAGTAAGTTTGTTTGTTACGCTTTCACGCGAAAACTACTTAACCGATCATCATGAAAATTTGTACACATATTCTTGGAGATACATATAGGATACTTTTTATTAAATGCGACCGAAGCCGTGGGTGAAAGCTAGTATGTATATAATTCTAGTTTCACGTACTTGCTTACGATAAACTCCGAAACTAGCTAACTTATTTTCACTTTCTTTTATAAATATGTGTTTTGCTGATGTGTCTAACATAGGATAGTTATCATCACGCTTAGAGGAATAGAAGCTGAGCATAATTGAAAAGAGACGGAGATAAAGTTGCATGAGTCAGCTAGTTAAATTATGATATTTAGGTTTTCAGTGCAGTAACTGATTAATTATTCAAATTTAGTGCTGCTACCCTATTCGTTACTGTCATGCTAAACTTTACGATTACTATCATGTAAACATTAAACAATAAAGGCAACGAGCCGAGACAAGTTACCGCAAACGATTGTTTACAATGCGTTGTAAACTAAACACTACTTAAGCTGACAGTTCGTTGTCATCCAGATGCTTAAACTTGATTAATAGACGATTTGGGAACCGTCTGATTAATACACAAGCGACGATCCATTCAAAACCCGTTACATCTTAATCATGATCAAACAAAGCAGTACAGGCTGACATGATGGATTTCAATAACGGTATTGTATACGACCTGTGAATTTAATGTTTTAATTTTGTATTTCAATGGTCCGAGTACTATAATCAAAGTTACCATACTGTTTAAATACCTGTACAAATAAAATACAGAGAGAACATCAAAAGGATTTGAGACCTTATTTTGACCATTATAATGATACAAACTGATTGTGATTAAATCGCTATAAAGCGATTCCTTAATGAGTTATTTCTTTAACGATTTTTTTTTAAATGAAATTAAGATAGATTGTGTTTTTATTGCGAATTATATAGCAAACTTGATGACATCTCAAAAGTTATTTCCTTTCTTTGTCATCAGTTTCATGTTTTTCAACACCCATGGTTTTAATAATCGTGCAGTCAATATTTTATTACGCGCTAATGGTCATTAATTTTGAATAATAAACCTTCTGACAACTAAAGAGACTTTATTAATAACACACTTAAAAACGTTCAAGCAATTCTAAATAGGTAATCGCTAAGAATTATCTCCGAGATTGCTGGATCTTCCATTTGCTTAGACCATTTCGATGTTTATCCCACTGTAGCTTAAACTAAACTGAACTACCAGCGAAGACGTGCCTGCATTTAAATCGCCACACTGCTACCTAGTTCATTCCATTACATTCCAATCCTTAGCAGAACGTTCCGACTTACCTATTTCCGAGAAACACTTTAAATGTAAACAAATTTCAGCGAGCATCTATATTCGATCTTATGTGTATTAATATAAAGCTCTCGCTACTGTCTCACCTTATATTACTTTTATATATAAATATCAATTATATTTATAAATACATAAAAGAGATGAACAATAATATATATTTAATTAAATTAATTTTTTTTTTTTTTTATAACAAGCTTTTACTGGAATGCCTCGAGACGAATCAAACGAGTCCAAACTCGATGATGTTGCAACGTTTCTTTACAGAGTTCCTATGGCCACATACCAGCTCCAGCGTCGTATGAGCTCCATGTCATTATAATATTGTATTGTCGTGCTGTATACACATGCTTGCAAAATTTCAGCAAAATCGCTTGAAGATTTCTGCTTCAAAATTGAGTTGCCAGATTCCACCTTAACATACATACATACATTGCAAGTTAATAAAAAGCTTGTAATAAAATATAAAAAATAGTAGACTACCGACCTCGGGTACAGGGACCAAGAAACCGGTGGTTAGGACTCCAAAGACAGGAACCTCCTCACTATACGTGCCGTGTCAAGGAGGACTGTCTTCTGCATTAGACCCTTGATCCACGCATCTTACGTGAGCCTCTTAAGGTGGCGAGGCTCTTGGCAATCAATCCGTGAACACATAAGACTATCAGAATAATTATCACAGAATCAACATTCCACATGTCGGCAATCTCGTGAGATAAATCCAAATATTTCTTACATTACTTATTATTACTAGAACTATGTATTCTATCTATTCCTTGTAATTCTTAGTTAAATTAACTCTCTCTTTCCATTTCGAACTTTCGTAATATATTATGAAATTTCGTGACAATTATACATATTTTGGTCGATCGGGTAGCGGTAGTTCTAATTTATATTTAGATATAATTTTATGTTCAAAATATTTGTGTTCTTACACTTAGTACTTTGTGTAATCTGCTACCTAGTCGAAAAATTGTGACGCAAAGAACGCAAAGACGCAAGAATCCTATTGAAGCAATCAAGCGAGTACATGTCACTAGTAGAAGAGACGTGTATGATGAGTTTGAAATACAATATATTTCCTACCAAACCAGCTGTTTCTAAATGGTTACGGAAGCGGCTAAGGCTCAGATTATGCTATTTATCTATCCAAGTAATTAGTCTTCATAAGTGTAAATTCCATAAAAAAATTATGTAATAAATTAATAAATCTGTCTTAAAATATGAAACACATATTCGATAATAAACGCAATGGAACATGCTTACTCGACAAAAACGTACGCTGCAAACGTTAGCGTACAATAATAATGCTTACAAATCACAACAGCTTAGTCTTACATTACGAAACGAATGCCTAAGACAAAAATACGTTACTCTTTTCACGGAGATAAATGTAAAAGCCGATATTTATCGGAACTAACTCTTTTATAGATGACATCGATTTAAATTACTTATAACTCCTTTCTTTATCTTGTTTCCTTACCTTACTCATTTGTTTTACTAACTTAGTAGGTATAAGGCTCAACTGACAAAAGGAAATTCGTTTTTCTTATTATTGGATTTTGAAAAAATACATCATCATCAATATTGTATTATATAAAATCAATGCCACTTCTCGTTGTAATTTTATAACTCAAGAACGGGCTCACCTATCCTTACCAAATGGTTAGGCTTTGTTCGGACTATTTAGTAGATGGTTTATGTGAAGTTTGCACAAAATCGGTTGAGCGGTCTTCATTTATCACATTCTTGTAACAAATGAACGGGCAATAGGAGACGTAAACGACGTTGCGTGGGTCATCTAGTGTTACATAATTTATAATTGCATACGCAGCAGTCAAATCGAAATTCTTATTATATTTAAGCTAGTCTAATAAACAAGACGAAATTAACTTATACCGTAATCTTTAACAATCATAATATAATCGTTCTAGAAATCAATGTTCTAGGTGGCACCTATGAAAAGTGCTTTTCACGAAGAGCCTTAAAAAACATTTGATATGTTCATTTTTTCTTTGACATTTTTAGGACCTCTGCCATTACTACAAAACAATGAGATTTGCATATAATATGTTAGAATCAAATGCAAATTTTTGTTCCACTATATGAAACTTGATTAAACTATTTTATTGGATACTATCTGACCCGGCTTCTTCGTAACTTCGTACTGCCATATTTTCTGTCGGTAATACGTTCTAAATTTTTGAAAAATTATCTTACTATTTATGCCTGCTTCAGTTTCGTACACGTAATGAAAAAAAAACTTAACGTTTTTAATTTTTTTTCTATACACAAACCTTGTCGTAACAATAACGAACACATAGAAAAAATAATTCTCCAATTTGGTGCAGCCGATCTGAAGTTATGCGTGTATATATATTTCAGTGAATAAATTTATCTATGTGTATAAAAGAAAGTCGTGTTAGTTACACTATTTATAACTCAAGAACGGCTGAACCGATTTGGCTGAAAATTGGTGGGGAAATAGCTTAGAACCAGAAGACGAACAGAGGATACTTTTAACGTAGGTGTTCTTTTTTTTTCCCGCGACGGTAACCGCGGTTGTTGTTGTACCGTGGGGCTCAGCTAGTATTTATATAGCTGAAGTATTATTATGTATAGTGTACTGGCATAAACAGATTAGTAAGATTAAATGCTGGAAGTAATATAACGATATATATGCTCAAGAGTGTTTTTATGACTGTATTACGTGAGTTTTGAGATTACGGACGACGCTTCATCGTAAGTCCTACGACCAGATTTTATATGATCCAAAAGTTTGTAATGTCTGAATATATGACGGTATATTATTTCATTATTATCATAGTAATCGTAAAATCTAAAAACTATTTGTCTCCTTAGAAATAAACGCATGCATGTAAATACAATTTTTAGGGTTCCGTACTTCAAAAGGAAAATACAGAACCCTTATAAAATCACTCTGTTGTCCGTCTCTCTGTCTGTCTGTCAAGACTCTTATTTTCAGGAACGCGCGAAGGTATCGAGTTAAAATTTAAACCGTATACTCAGGTGTACGGACTCCTGAAGTAATAATAAAAAACACTTCTAAGTTTACTTAAAAATAAGATACGGAATCAGCAAAAAAGCATATTTCGACCCACCCAAGGGAATCAAAACTCATAGAGCAAATATAGGGCATATTTCTTTTCTCAAGAATCAAAGTAATCATTCCAAATTTTATTGAAATCGGTGCCTTGATTTGACCGTGAAAACGTAACAGACAGACTACATATTATTATAGACATAAACTACTATCATCAACATCATCTACCCATGATGTCCCACTGCTCGACGCTCGGTTCTCCTAAAAAAAAAAAAACTACTATAATATACCATAAATACTTCGGTAAATACCACGGCCAAAAACATCAGTGTTATATAATTCTTCATTGCCTTCACAACAAACAACTGGGTGTTCTTTGTGTCCGTTTCATGTATGTCTGTAAAGTCCCTTTATTCCAGTGCGGGAGTTGTCTTTTTAAAAAAACTGTAAAAAAAAACAAATGATAACATCGGAGCCTAAGTTCCTCATTTCCAATTGTTCAGGAGGGCTCAAACGATGCCAGTACAGTTACGACACTCATCACTTACCATTGCGACTCGTCTGTTCATTTGCCCATCTGTACCACATAAAATCATCAAATTTCATCAAACAAACTGCGGCTTTGGCAAATCAACCTTTTTTGCAGGATTATATTACACAAAATATACTACGACACATTTAATTAACGAATGTGCTTCGTACAATTAAAAGGGGAAAAATGGTAGCTTCGTAGAGTACTCACCCAGTTTTCATTATAATAAAAATCAATAACACAAATTAATTAATGTATATGTACACGCAATAAACACGAGCTGAACAATATTGAAGACGGAGGAGGCACTAATGAAATGTAGCAAGCGAGCGACGCCGGTTCAATGTAGTGAAACAAACGCACCAGCTTTCATTCCGACCCTACCAAATATCAATGCTCCAAATACATAGATGTTTGTCTCTGTATTGAACGAAAATCTTTTTCATTATGTCCAAATCGTTCTTTATGGCTTTAATCCCGCGAACGTATTAAGACTTCTGTTTTATTTCTTTTTTTCAGTATCAACTTAAGCACGTTTTGCTACGATCTCGTTATACAAATATTTTATACAACAAAAAAGAATATAGAGATATTTTAGGAACGTTGTGTATTAAAGTTGAAAATATTTTTTTACAAAATATTTCTCGAGTAAATGTTTTGTAAGTTCGAATAAATTTTGCTTATCGCACAATTCCAGGTATTTTGACTGACTTGAAATTTAACTTCTTTTGAATTAATTCGCGTCCTTTAGAACTGCTAAGTTTTATATTTTTTTCTGAGAATATTAAATAGCTTGGTTTGTTTTTTATAATAGACGCAGCTTATCTGTTTTCTTTTTGATAAGTCTGGTAGTAGCGATTAAATTTAATAGCGCTGTTTAGGTACATACCGCATGAAAACTGGTAAACTGCATGTGTACTTTTCATTTTTATATACTGTATTTTACACATTACGTTAAAGTTAACTTAATTAGTATCCCTTTTTAATTAATTTTTTTACCAGTCCTATTATTTTTAAATTTGCCTACAATATCATCTTATGTTGGTTTTAAAACCCTGGCACAACAGAAAGTTAATTTGAAATTAATTACAAAACGTACTCTAAGTAAGTCTCTTAAAAGAAAGCTAAATCATAAAAACGTAATAAAAATGGAGTTTAAGTCGAAGCCATAAGTTTCTTTATAATAATGAACTTCTATTTTATTTAGCACTAAATGAGCCCCGCGGTGCTACCCATAGTTGTTGTGGATCATTTGAATGAAATAAAACATATCTATACTAATTTATAAAGCTAAAGAGTTTGTTTGTTTGTTTGAACGCGCTAATCTCGGAAACTACTGGTCCGATTTGAAAAAATATTTTAGTGTTAGATAGCCCATTTATCGAGGCAGGCTATAGGCTATATATCATCACGCTAAGACCAATAGGAGCGGAGCACCAATGACGAATGTTACAAAAACGGGGGAATTTTTTTACGGGCAATGGGAGACGTAAACGACGTTGCGTGGGTCAGCTAGTGACGTATAACTCTAAAGATAGAGGACGATCAGATTTGTTGATAAATCAGAAAATTCTTCATGGGTTCTACATACATTCACAATAGATCAATATTACAACACACATCATATTTTACTGCTAGTGCTGAGTAGAATAAAACACCACGTTAGTCATCCCGTACTTAGTGAGGATCACTACTTATCTGATAACTAGCCGACCCACGCAACCTCGTTTGCGTCTCCTATTGCCCGTAGCGTGATAATTTTCGCCCGTTTTTGAAACATTTTTCATTGGTGCTCCGCTTGGTCGTAGCGTGATGATATATATGTACTGTCCAACACAGAAAGATTTTTTCAAATAGGACCAGCGGTTCCTGAGATTAGCGCGTTCAAACAAACAAACTCTTCAGCTTTATATAATAGTAATATTGAAGTATAGATTACACAAAAGTGTTAATTCGTATATGTATGTAGTATATAGAAGTAGGTATTGTTGTTTGTGGGCTAGCTCATGTGTATGGGTATAAACAAATATTTACACTGTCACACGACACCGTTCACTGATGAGATGTTACAAAGGTAACTAGATATACTTGCACTGAACCTATATGTTCACCTCCCTAAATCAGCTTAAAATAATTCGAGTATGCTCGCATCGCTAAGATATTTTAATTAGCTTTCACGTTCAAAAGAAACTGTCAAAGAAACCTTATTTAAATCTTGTAATCCAATTAACAGGCTAAAATATTCAACGAACAAAAACAGGGTAGGTTGAAAGAGCTGCATTTAATAAGCTCGAGATTCAAACGCGAGACAGAACAAAGATTTAAGAAACAATACTTACAAAGGCAACCAATTTTACCTGTATTGGCATCAGCAACCAAAAATCAAACAGGACAAGAAACTTACAGTGCAGAAAGGGATTGTTTGAAATAGTTTGTTGAAGCAGTATTCAGAGTTTTTGCGTCTGTCTATGAGTCTGTGAAACTTATATCATTAATATAATTAACATTGTTAATCTTTGATTTGAGCTTATACGGCTTATATGTACTTTGTGTCTTTGTCTAACTCAGAGAGGATTGTTAGTTTAGGATCACTACTAAAATACAACGTGAAAAAGAATTATGGTATCACAAAGGGCCTTAGAAGTTGTATTTAAACATTAATAGGGTAGAGACATAGAACCATTAGCAGGATTTAGATACAAGGTGATTCGTGTTTTGAGTTTTCAGCTTTTTTATGTCTCTATCTTAATTGTATCTAAAATGCTAAACATACCCTTATAACTGTTATAGTTTCGTCATCAAGTCCATCAGTCCGTCTGCCCTCACTCATGAACTTACCCTTACACTTATTATAAAGATTAAAAAAAAAAAACAAAAAGAAAGCCGACTTCGAAAAACTGTACCAAATTGAAATGGGACCACACGGGAAGCACCAGCTTTCAAATAAAAAAGAATCATCCAAATCGGTTCACCCAGTCGAAAGTTCTGAGGTAAAAAACATAAAAAACAGTCGAATTGAGAACCTACTCATTTTTCGAAGTCGGTTAAAAAAGGTTTTAAGTTGCCACTAGTACCTTTAAATTTTGGATGTTATATTTTACATTCATTCACCCCATGATGTGGGATGTCATTATTTTAAAATAATAAGATATTGTGAAAATGTATTCAAAAATAATATTTTGATTACGGTATATATTTGTGACTTTTGGTAGAGTCAGAAATTACCCCTCTCCTCCTAGCCCTTTGGCTTCTCCAAATATCACTATCACTTTTGATAGTGATATTTGGAGATCTGAAAACAATTTACAGTAGTAACCTCGGAGCAAATAACGAGCTTTATCAGTTTACGATAAAAATCGGAGTAAACTTCAACGTTAGGCCGCCGAAAGCATTGTGTGAAGTGTTTGAAAAACGAAATACCACACCTTGGGCGTTGTTCGACGCACACTTAGACGGTTTTTATTTTTACACTAACTGAGCCCCGCGGTGCTACCCGCGGTATAACAACAGCTGCGGGTAATGCCGCGGGGCAAAGCTAGTAAAAAAATAGCCTAACCTAAGTTATTCCTTACCTCATCAGATATCTGCCAGTGAAAGTCCCGTCAAAATCGTTCCAGCCTTTCCAGAGATTACACGGAACAAACAGACAGACAGACAGACAGACATAAATGTTATTGTGGTGCATGTACCGTGTTTAGTATAGTATATACATATGCATTTTTATTATAAAGCGGTTATTTTAATATTGCAAACAGACACTCCAATTTTATTTATATGTATAGAAGTATAGAAGATTTATAACAATAAAACATAACTATACATTATACAGACTTATAATTTTTATATTTTATTTTTACTGATAAGTTTTTCATTATTCTCCAAACAATCATTTTCTAAATTCTGAGAACGTAAATATTTACGTTGCATAATAATATTGCTCCTGGGATCGTTTACGCTTTTTCCTAATAAATCGATTTAAATAAAATTAGCTAAGAGGTCATGAAATCCCGGAAGTTATTTTCATTCAGAAAATTGTTTGAATCGTTGATCGTATCGGTCGGCGATTATACTTATCTTAATTAAAATACTAGCTAACCCGGCAAACGTTGTTTTGCCATAAAAAAAAATAGGGTTCGGTCACCCTTATCATTTAGAGGTATGAAAGGTATGGTAGATATTGGCCGATTCTCAGACCTACCCGATATGCACACAAAATTTCATAAAAAGCGGTCCAGCCGTTTCGGAGGATTTTGCTAGCAAGCACCGCGACACGAGAATTTTTAACCGACTTCCAAAAGGACATGTACATCGATTACTCCGTCAATTGTGGACCGATTTTGAAAATTCTTTTTGTATTCGAAAGGGTATGCTCCCCATGTGGTCCCATGGCCACCATATCATGATCTGATAATGGGATCCCAAGGAAATCGAAAGGAACCCTCAAATTTACGTGAGCGCCTGCAATGAAGTTAAGAGCAATTGTCTGCATGCCTTCATATTCTGTAGAAGTCGGTTTTTTAAACGAAGTTTTTTTTTTTTTATATATTAGATTATTGTACAAAAATCTCACTTGTTTGTGTGCAATATGAGTTTTGTATCGAACAAAACTCACTTTTACTTTTTAAAACAATTTAATAATGGTAATCAATCTTTTCGACGGTTAGTTAGTTGTATTTACACAACTCTAAGTCGCGAGCAAATTTGGACTCCTTCTGGTTGGCAATATTGAATTTAGATTCTAATAACTTTATATTCACAGAAATTATTCGTCGACTGTTGTGCTTGAGGTCTCGGGTTCGATTCCCGGATCAGACTAAATGATTGCATGATTTGCAAATATCTATTTGTTTCGAAGTTTGGGTGTTTTCTATATGTGTGATATGTATCAATTAAAAAAAAGTATAAATGAATTTATATCAGCTGTCGAGTTCCCATAGTAGTGTGTGTCGGATGTCCGCAATATTTAATATTATTATACCTTATATCTAAATTTACAGTGTATATAACCCTCTAATAGAATTAGGTAACCATCCTTAGAAATTCTCAATTATTCCTGTGTTTTTATTATTGTACGTCATATAGATAGAGTTGCGTTTGCCCGCGGCTCTGCCCGCGTATATGTTGGTTATCGTGGTAAAGAGTAGTCCATGTTCCAGTTCCAGCAGCACCAAGGTTGTAAGCAACAAGGATGGAGATAGTCGCTTTATATAATTAAGATAGTCATGAGTTGTTCCATATTTGTTGGTAAGACAAAATTTTCTAAAAACTAATACTATGTCCGTAGAAAGCCTACAGTAGTATAAACTCAAACATAATCTCATAAGAACATAAGCAGATACGGCAAATGAATTAAAACAATTGAATTAGTGTAATATAATTTTAACGATATGGGGTGGGTTATACGTTGCGTAACTTCACTGTTACTCCCCCTGATGAGAGCTATAAGGCGGGACGTATTTTGCCAAAGAGGAATTGCGCACACTTGGTGTTCAAAGTTTCCATTGTAACATCTTAACTTATGCAATATAGCGTCTGCTTCTTTAATACTTTCCACGCGCTCGATTACGTTTAACGGCGCAGTTCGAATGAATTTTCTTATTTACAGTAAGCTGGCTCAAAATCGGATGGTAGTACTCCGAGGCGCTGCGATTTTACACCAGACATGCTTGGTGCGGGAACTTTTATTAACCATTTTATTTTATAAGCAAAAAAAGCTTGCATATATTATTTTTTATAAATGTGTGTTTTAAAATATCAAAATGTGCATTTCACATTGGAATTTCTATTTATTTTCACATTATCAATATTTGATCGATGTTTTTTTAATATTCTCACCATTTTAGGCGCAATCTATTACTTAGAATTGTCGGGCTGTTGTTCTAAATTTGATTCGATATTGGAGCTTTGGGAACCTAATAACGATTATTAGCGTATCATTAATTTATGAGTCTCTGAAATGAACGAAAAGTGGGTCATAGAACCATTGTAACACTCTAAATTTATATTTAATACTCTCAGTATTAGATATTTAACGTCCCTTGGGATTCAATGGAAAATGAGTTTACCAATGTTATAAATCGAATTTCCCCCTTAACTATATTACTACTAAACACATTATAAGCATATTACGCATATTGTATTTGTAATTTTCTTAGACTGACATAGACTAATGCCACTGGAGAATGTTTTGAGTACAAATGAAGGCTTTCTCTATGATATAGGTTTAATAAAACTGATTGCCTCGTTGGTCTCGCGGTTGTCATGTGCGACTGCTGATCATGAGGTCTCGGGTTCGATTCCCAAATGTTTATATGATCTACATTTATTTGTTTCGAAGTTTGGGTGTTTTCTATGTGTAATATTCATGTATTCACAAAAAATGTATATATGTATTTGTATCAGTTGTCTAGCACCCATAACACAAGCTCTGCTTAGCTTGGGACTAGATGGCGTTGTGTTTAGATATCCGAAATATTTATTATTTATTTATTTATAGAAAAATATTCCCCTTGATTTTTTTAAATTCAACCACATATAAAGAATCATGTCATTACTGACTTACTATTATAACAATTATCAGTACTTATCATGATAACGTTTTACTTTGTACACGCACAAACAATCGATGAGTTCAATCAGGCGCGGTTCCAGGGGGGGGGGTCACAGGGGACATGACAAAAATCGTACCCATGTAACTTTTTCCCTGCTACTAGAAACTGATTACCAAATATTATCATCCCAATAGATTTACCAATAACAACAAAAGATTTCTATTTTTTTTAATGTGTACAATAAAATTGTGTATTTTACAATAAAGTCTAATTTACTCGACTTAATTGATTATATATTAGTGACCCCCCCCAAAATTTCAGGCTGGGACCGCTCCTGAGTTCAATAGTCGTCTTTATAGGAGGAACAACTAGGGTTGTATCATTAAATTCTTGAATTCATAACTACTAGACAGCGCCTGGGTTTCAAATGTACACCTGCAACTCAACCTGCAACAGTCGAGTGCGATAACGCCCTTTAAATCTCCCTCTCCCTCCCAGAATAAGAGACTATAAACTATTATATCAATGCAAAACAAACATACATGACATTTCAATGATCATTTAAAAATTTTACTCACTTATTTTATGCAATAATTGTTTTTAAACTTTCACGATTAAACATATTATTCGACTGTAAATCGGGACTTAATCGCGATAATTTCTACAAGGTACAATACATTTTTTGGTTACCCGACGTTTCGATCGAATTGCACCGATAGTGGTCACGGGTAGACTGGTGAGAGCTTAGCGACGCCTCCGTGAAGTGCGAGTTTCATCAACTACCCGCACTTGGTCTTCTTTATTTTGATTGTCTTTCGTACTGTCGTCGGTACTTCGACATACCACACTTACGACGTCCGTTGAGTCCTGTCAGGGGGCTTTCACTTCTCAGTTAAGGTGTATTTCGCCGAGCGCCTCCCGGGAAGAACTATGTGGCAATGGTTGCCACTCTGAGCTCGGCTCGCACGCTAGCCGCGTCGCGCGTTAATAAGTTGAATATTAAGTGTAGGTACTTACTGCGAAAAATGACTTCAAAACGAACTAATTGTTCGTACGAAAGGTATTGTTCTGTTGACGGGTGTTTTAATAAAAGGAAGAACAAAGAATATATATTAGCATTTTTCAAAATTCCGGGAGATATTGAAAAGTAAGCTGTAATTTGATGTATGATTATGTTAATCATCACATCTCAGATTACTGAGCATCACATAAATAACTGCAGTAGATAGGAAAATAATGAGGTCGATTTTGTTATAGATAGTTCATATTAATTACCTTTACTTACCTCCTATTAATTAAAAGATAAAATAATTACCTACCTACTTAGAACACAAAGAAAATTATATTCACTGTTGATTGAATATCAGTTAGTTTATTTAATAAAAACTTTAAAAGTAATCGTTTTAATGAAAACCAATTTAAAATAAATTATAACTACTTACTTAAGTTTACATAGTAAGTACCTATCTACTGTAGTACTCACCTTGCCTAAGAAATTATCAATAGTAGTAGCCTGAGAATAGTAAGAATATAAGGCGTACTTACTCGTTTGTTAAGGTTTGTTTACAACTAGGTACTTATAAACTGTTAGGTATGTGGTATACTTATAAACTATTAGGTATTAGGCCATGTTCAGATGACGAGCGCTCAACGCGCGTTTGCTAACGCGCGTTAACAACTCCATGTAAAATCGCGCGTTAGCATGTGTACGCCTAGAACAAATTACATGTAGTTGTAAACGCGCGTTAGCAAAACGCGCGTTGAGCGCTCGTCATCTGAACATGGGCTTAGGCGTGCGTATGTTTGTAGTTAGTAAAAAATATATTTAATTAGTTGTTTGGAAACTGTGATAAGACAGAGTTAGAACATGTTTTGTCAATACAAAAATCGTTGTTATATTTTTATAATTAATTTTAATATTTACCTAAATGTACCTACAGCAAGCGCCAGCCCCGTGCTCTTGTAGTAAATCGAGCGGTGTCTAACGGAATATGAACGCTCGAGTCACACGACAAGATTCAAATTCGCTTGCAAGGTGACGAAGTTGAAAACTTTTTATGCCTGAACTTGACTTTTGTTCGAGAGTGACACTTCTGTACGACAGTACTAATAGGTCTTTACCTATGAAATTGCCGTTTTGTATGCAATAAGTGAAAGTACTTATTTTTTCAAACTTTTTTATTTATGTTATTCGAAGTAATCACCCATGCAATCGACGCATTTTTGCCAACGCATTGGCAGTTTATTGATGCCCTTCTTGTAAAAATCAGCTGGACGGTAGGCAACAAACTCTTCAAAGGCATTTTGTACTGCCTCTCGGGAATTGAATTTTTTACCCACTAAAAAGTTGTCTAAATTTTGGAAAAAGTAATAGTCGGTAGGCGCAAGGTCTGGTGAGTATGACGGATGAGGGAGAGCTACCAACCCCAGCTCAGCTCTTTCATAGGTAAAGACCTATTATTAATCATTCTGTGGTCCTGTCGAGCAACATGTATTCGTCGACGATTGCATTGGCTGATGACAGGATTCCAAGATGTTGACAAGCGGTACCCATCTTCTCTGTTGAATTTTTTTTTTTTTTTTGATTTCGACTGCTTCTCGTACTATTCTGGAATAATAGTGACGGTCGGTGGAGAGGACTTGTGGTTGGTGTAGTTCCATCCAATGGTTTGGACCTGACTCCAGCAAATGCTCGGCGATCGCTGACTTGTTTATTTGACGGTTTTTCACAGACGTGATATGTTCTTTGATCCGTTCTGCGATTGTGCGTTTGTTCTGACCGATGTACGAACTTATTTTATGCATACCCAATATTTTCTTTTTACATTATAATAACGTGATGCGACCTCATTGACCCGATCCTATTCTTAACTAAAATTAATGTATCGATATCACTATTAATTATGATAGCTACATTGACGACACATATTTTTACCTGAATTTTAAATAACTAGAAAACCCAAAACATTTGCCATGCGAACTGTTTCTTTTAAGCCTACTACATCGATCATCTATTGTAATAGCTAAAAGCTTTTGTATTGGTCACACGCGTACGTCTATAGGCTGTTATTGATAGGAAGCCATCGACGCACCCATATCGATCTAATATCAATAACCCATCAACAAAAAGCCTCTTCGCTACACGTTCTAGCTAATTTTAATTTCAGTATCGGTAACAGGGCGTGGTCAAACGTATAGTAGCCTTATTCGGTAATGGGAATTGCTATGACTATCGATGTTTAACTACCATTAAGATTTAACTTCTTAGTATTCATTGACAAATTTAAAAATATGTTTTATGCATTATGTGGCCAGCGTGGTATTGTAGGCCAAATCCCCCTTTCTCAGGAAAGGCTTATGTCCAGCAGTGGACTGTTAAAGGCTGTTGATGATGATGCATTATGTGACTGTCTCATTGGTCTAGCGGTAAGCGTATGCGACTGCCGAATAAAAGGTCTCGGGTTCAATTACTGGTTCAGGTCAAAAGTGTTATTGGGTTTTTCTTATAAGATATTCCTTGTAACAGCCCGGAGTTTGATGGTGTAGCTGTTATTCACACCCGTGCCTCGGATAGCACTTTAACCGTCAGTCCCGGTTGTCGTGAATATCTATGGCAATCGTTATTGCGAAGTCAGTGCCCTCAGGGTTGTGGAGGTCCGGTGCCAGTTGCTCCGTGGAAAAATTTATATTCAAGTAAAACTAGTAGCGGACCCCAAATAATCTAGGGAATAATAAAGGCGTATAAGAAGAAGTGTTAATAAGGCATTGTATCAAGGTTGGTTCTAAAGAATCACTAGAATAAAATCTTTTACATTTTTGCAGTTACAATCATATTTTTAGAATACAAGTACCTATTACTGAATCGAAACGTAACAGTCTGTAATTATTATTGCTGAATCAAGCCAACTGAAAATACCAATACCTCTTTTTATATAACACGGTATTAATCTAGCTTCATACCATGCACTATAATTTAATTAATAAATTTGAGAGCTTTAAATAAAGCTTATTCGTAACGAATGTTGTAGCTCGCTTTCATATGGATCCGAATTTATTGTCATTTATGTATTTATAGCACGCTAACATTAGGACTGCAACCAAATTCCAAATTATTCAGAAAACAGTTTAACACGGAATAGAAGCCTATAATATTTATTTCAGGCCAGATCACTTAGCTGATATTGTACGCATCTCACTAATTTTTATTAATGACAGTAAACGATTACAAAAAGTTAACTGCGAAGAAACGTCATTCAGGGTACAACATTAATCAATTCAGCATGGTGACGACAAGAATGATGAAGTAGTCATGTTTTTCAAAACAATTTAAATTAATATCCTGACGGGTTTACATTCTCCAATATACACAATCAATTTGACAGCATGGTAATAATGTTATCTAACGTAATGACAAAATTTAAAAGATAGTAGAAGTGCATAATAACAATGCAGAAAATTTTGAACGTAGTAGAAAATAAGTCGTAGGTACAACAAACTTGAAATTTGGCAAATAGGTACCTTATAGCGTGTAGACATCCACTAAGATCTGATTTTACGAAATTCACTCCTAAGGGGGTAAAACGGGGGTTGGAAGTTTGTATGAAAGTCCTATGTTTTTGAAGTAAGAGACTTGAAATTTAAAATGTATGCTCTATAGATGGTGTGGAGGTGTACTAATTATGTATCTTTAGAAATCCACCCCATTCTGGGGTTAAATCGGGGGATGGTAGTTTGTATGAAAGTCCAAAGTTATTGAAGTTAAAATAATTATGGCAGAAGGATTTCAAATGGTACTGAAGTAGTAGAATTATCATATAGGTATGTATACTAGCTGAGCCCCGTGGTGTTACCCAAGGTACAATAACCGAGGGCAACGCCGCGGTGCAAAGCTAGTCAATAATAAATGTATGCATATAAATGAAGAAACAAACGATAGAATTCCTCTGACAATTCATTTGTAACGGGTAACTGTAGATACAAAACACACGATATACCCAAGGAGCTATTTCACAGTACACAATTATGCGAAATATCTGATATTTGTCCACAATTCTGTCAAGACAGAATTGTGGACAAGTCAAGAAAAATAAAACATGATTGTCATAGATATATATCTTATACTTTAGCTTGTCATGTCAAATTAATAGATTCCTCAGTTTCTGTTGAGATATTATAATTTATTATTTAAAGGAAATGTTATTTTCTCGAACAATAAATGTTGTTTTTAACGCAAAGGATCAGTCAGGACCTATAGGACCTATATCATTATATTTTGCGACCAGACCTATTGTCTGCCGCTACAATAGACCTTATACTCTGACTAAATAATAGGATACCCAATATGAAAACTTTGGTAATTTTACCATTTATTAGTATTATTATAAACTAGTGCAATTAGAAACACGACATCACCAGATAAATGTACAGTCCAGGAAATCTATGAATTATTGGTTTCTCAAGCAAAACCGGTAAAATTAATCCTCAACCATAACCTGTAAACCAAATCATCTTTTTCTTCACTTCTGAACTCTGCCGCGTAAAGCTTTTCTCAGTAAAAATGTATGGCTTCACCCTTTCGCTATAGTCACGAAGGCGAAACGAACGCCTTTTGTGTTTGCAAATATCTAGTTTCTGAAGTAATGTGTTATGCAAATATTTAGTTTCTGAAGTAACGAAACAGCCATACATTTTTACTGAGATGTAGAGTTTGTGAAGTTAGGGTTGGTAGAGTTAGTGTGTGTAGATTCAGAAGCGTGGCTCTACATGAGATCTAATATCTTTTTCACAGGGTAAGCCATATGCAGTCGTCTAGGCAACATTTTACATGAAAATGTGTTTGGTGGGATTTCATTTCTTTTTGTAAGTTGCTTAAGGCATGTTTTTTTTATTGTTTTTTTTTAAGCTATTGTATAGCTTTGAGCTTTGAGCACAGCGACAGAATCAAGAAATTTCGTAACGAAAGAAACCTAACACCCGAAGCTCGCACGTATCGAGCCGAGCTGCTCCGAAATCTGTCTGTCTCACACGTCACTTCGTGCATGACAGAGACAGACAGACAAAACAGTCTGGGTTTGGGAAAGTATATAGGTGTATAGGTGTCTATCATATCTTTATAATGCCACACTCCCCGCATGTGCGCCCCGTAAGTATACATACATGTTCAAAGAAAAAAATACTGCATAAATAAAAAAGCGGCCAAGTGCGAGTCGGACTCGCCCATGAAGGATTCCGCGGCAGCAAGTAACATAATATAATTTTTATTTTATTTTTATATTTGTGTTGATTGAATGAAAGGTAAATTGCAGTTTACGATTTTTGACGTATTAAAAAAAAACTACTTACTAGATTTCGTTTAAACCAATTTTCGTTGGAAGTTTGCATGGTAATGTACATCATATATTTTTTTTAGATTTATCATTCTCTTATTTTAGAAGTTAAAGGGGGGGGACACTCATTTTACCACTTTGGAAGTGTCTCTCGCGCAACCTATTCAGTTTAGAAAAAAATTATATTAGAAACCTCAATTTCATTTTTGAAGACCTATCCATAGATACTGTTTTTCAATCTGTATCTGTACCTATTGAATAAAAAAAAAAAAAAATACCCCACACGTATTGGTTTGATGAAAAAATTTTTTTTGAGTTTCAGTTCTAAGTATGGGGACCCCAAAAATTTATTGTTTTTTTTTTATTTTTGTGTAAAAATCTTAAAGCGGTTCACAGAATACATCTACGTACCAAGTTTCAACATTATAGGTCTAATAGTTTCGGAAAAAAGTGGCTGTGACATACGGACGGACAGACAGACAGGCAGACATGACGAATCTATAAGGGTTCCTTTTTTTGCCTTTGGCACGGAACCCTAAAAACCGGTCAGCGCCATCTGTTGATCTGTTTTGCAAATACGAGGCACACCAACGCCCTCCATTATTTAAATACTTTTTGAACAATATTAAATGAGAAACTGGCAAAATAAAAAAATTACAATTGCATAAGTTGATAAAAAATGTTATGCAATAGCTTTACCGCGGCAGTCCCCGAGTGACACACGTATTTTTCTTTTTTTGGGGTGTATTTCTTCTACATCTTCTGTCTTTTTTCGAAAAAGTCCGTATACCAAAAATAAATCTCTAGCATGAAAATTAATGAAAGTCCCATACAAATTACCACCCCACAATTTTGGGGGTTGGGGGCTAAAAGTAATAAGTTTATGATGTTTTTTGTTTTTTGTATACTAAACTTAGTTTACATACCAAATTTCAGGTTTCTAGCACTTCAGGAAGTACCCTAACAGTTTTGATGATCATCAGTGTGTCAGTGACGAAATCGGTGTTTTTTAGATATCAATAAAATCTAAAGTATCAGAGCTATGCAATTGAAACTCTGCATGTTTATTAGTCTTTTATTGACATTATATCCTGAGAATTTAAACTATCTGGTATATGGGAAACCAAAGTTATGGGGGTTCAAAATAACGACGAAACACTTCGAGAAAGGGTAGGTAGTGCCCTTGCGCTACGCTTAAGACTGTAGTCCTTGAGCGTGGGAGTTTGTGATTGAACACCCACATTCATATTTTACATGCACACAAACGCATCGGGCACTGTTGCATACTAACCCTGGCAACTAATAAATTTACTTTCGGGATTTTCTTCTAGTTACATATTCATTAACTGTTCGCCTTTGAAGAATGTTTAGAATGTCCTACAAAGCACGCAATGTATCTTAGTCATATCGGAAAGCCCGCGGACTTTAAGTAACTCGTCAACGGCCGAGAATGGGGTTCAAGTGTACCTATTCATTTTTAATTCATTTCATGGACAAATAATATATTTTTACACAGTATAAAATTAAGTCGCTCGCGCTATCTGTCAGCTTAGATCTTTTACAGTAATCAACGGATTTTAATGCTAGTTATGAAATAAAATTTGTATGATATATGTTATATTAATGGAACACGTTTCTTAAAAATATAATTTTTGATCGCTTTTATTGCTCATATTGACTGATTTTACTACATAGATCTTACTTACTTACGTACTTTTTTCACTTTTTGACAAAAAACGACGCTGAAAAAGTATGAAACAAGTTTTGAAAAGCCGTAGTCACGTGTTTTTAAGAGTTATGGTACGTTTCTATTTTAATTTAAATTTTACTTTTTTTTATTTAAAATGTTTTGGTGTAGTGATAATAATAATTTATATGCAAAGTATATTTTAAATACCTTACAAAGAAATATAAAAAATTTTTAATAAATACGAACAAAGTCATCAGCAAATGCTAATAATACCTATATATATATTTGAAAAGTACAAGTAACACCCTTTCCGATGATACCAAACACGGCATGTTTGTCAAATTCATTTTTTAATACAGTACTTTATGTCGGCTAGAGGGCGCCACATTAAATTGAGTGACGCATCATATAGCCTATAAGCAGCGGACGATCAAGACACTTCTAACGATACCTCATTTATCCAGTTCTAATTAGTAGTTAAGGAGCTATGAGGGAACAGATGAACATACATACATAGCCTGTCAAAATCATAACCCTCCTTTGGCTTTGCCGTGGTCGGGTAAAAAAATAAAAAAATACAGTTAATTTATAAACTCCTTCTTTTTTTAGGACTGTTAAAAAACAAACTATTTGTCTCAAAATGAATATTAAGGGTGTAAAACTTTGAAATGGAAACTTCCTTAAATATATAATACTAGCTTTTACACGGGGCTTCGCCCACACAGATTTTCATCCCCTGATTTACCCCCTTAGGGGTGGAATTTCAAAAATTCCTTTCTTAGTGCTCACTTACGTTATATAAAGAACCTACATGCAAAATTTCAGGATTCTAACTTCAGCGGTTTGGGCTGTGCGTTGATCTCTGGGTATGTCAGTCAGTCAGTCACCTTCCTCTTTTATTTATATAGATTATTACAGATATCAGATAATGTAAGGGATAGGGCATCTATTGTTTTACAATTCACCAATTGATTAAATTCGAACTTAAGGGATGAATAATAATGGAAATGACGTAAAGTGTAGATGGGACCCTTTTTTACAATTTTTGTCTGTCTGTCTGTTTGTTTGTGCCGGCTAATCTCTGGAACGGCTGGAGCGATTTTGACGGGATTTTTACTGATAGGTAGCTGATGACATAAGGAGTAACCGCGGTTGGTGTAGTATCGCGGGTAAGACCGTGGGGCTCAGCTAGTTTTTTTTTCAAAAAAGACAACTTCCGTATATATCCAATAAATCCTGTGTCGCGGGGGACTTTACAAACATACATGAAACGGACACAATGGACACCCAGACTCAGAACAACAATTCGTGGATCTCACAGTGTTGTCGCATGTGGGATTTGAACCCACAACACCTGATACAGTAGGAAGCGGCGAGGCAACCGCTTAAACCACTAGACCAACCATGCAGTCAAAAATAAAACTGTAATTTTAAGGTCTTTCATTATTTCAAAAAAAATTTTTAAAATTTTTTTTTTACTTTTTTAAAAACAATTTCTCAAAGTATCTCGGTCTGTCAAAGTGTATTCAAAGTATTCGTCAAGACAAATCAAACGACTCCAAACTCTGATTGTTGTGCGTTTGGTTTGTTTACATTCGGAAACTTCATATTCGAGATGTTTTATCGTTGTTACGTCGTCGTCGGAATCGACTAGAATGTTCTAGCACCTCTCGCGTCGAATATAAAAAGTTGCTTCGTCGACAGCAGTTCAGTTTAGTTGGAGCTACAGTGTGAAAAATATCTTAGTGATAAAAGTGATTAACCCAACCACCTCGGCGATCACTAAGGACGATTATTCTGTGTTATTATATGGTTTTAAGAGTGTTTCTTTTACGCGTCAGAAGGCTTGTTTCTCAAATTCGTGGAACCCTAACAAGTATCCATAATCGTAACATTGTATAAAACTCTTACCTAAGATCTAAATACCACTTAATATTTATCGAAGATTCAACCGCAATTCCCAAAAAATAGTAAAGCAATGTAAAGCCAAGCTTTGGGCCTGCTGCCAACTCCATTCGCATTGCAGAAAGACGAGCTATAACTTTATCATGGAACGAGATATAAAAATGAACTGTAAAATGAACAACGTTTTTGGACTCATACTTCTTAACAAGTAGCCAATAGATCTTCAAAAGTTGTAAAGACTTAGATGACTAGTGCTTCCATGAAAGTAAATTGTGAGATATGAACCCATTAGGGAGTGTTTCTGTTAGGTACATTTCCGCCAAACAGGGGCGTTGGGTGCACGAACCCAGGGCCTCGCCAGTTCGTCACAAACAGTTCCTATTACTTTCCCTTTTAATACCCTTTCCGTACTCCCAAACATTTTCAATAGTCATGGCTAAAAAATGGCCTCCAGTCCCGGGCAGATCTTAAATCGGAATCCCCCGGCCAGCTTTAGGTTTAGAAAATCGAATGCTTATGCTTAGAGAAGAACCTCATCACCCATGCTTCTCAAAGCGCCAAACAGTGATTTTGCTACGCTGAAAATGTATGCGGAGGAATAGCTGATAAGATGGACGAAGTGTGTGATTTGAAGAATGACAGATGAATGGATGTTTTATGTTTAAACAATACCAAAACAAAGCAAGGCATGATTTCGTATAATAACCTGTCAGTTTTCTAGTCAGGAGTACTAAAAACAAGCGTGCTGTATCTGAATCTAATTTATTATATTGTGGTGACATCCACATACAGCTCAACAGAAAACACGCTACAGCGCCATCTACCGGAGATACATCGAACTACTGAGTAATGAACATTCTACGGGAGCATCTACTAATCCTGAATCGCGATATACAAATTCTCGCACCGATTTGTATATATACAACATCCCAACATCGACCATTAGGTTGTGACCCGCCAGGCATGATCACTTCGCCTGGCCGGAGGATCCTCCCTTTGTGTGCGAGGGACCTGACTCCTGTCTCCCACAATATTATTATTGTTTGAAGATAATAAAATGAAAGAATACTGGAAGTATGTGTGGAGTATAATCTCTTAGTGTGCAACACAGCAATTGCTCACAAAGAGATTCACAAGCTTACTTCTCAAAATTGTTTGAGAAACTTGGTATAAAGACAGCAAGATTCTTAAACTAAGATTTCTAGAAAAAATATTATCTATAACATAATGGAGAAAATTACACACAGATGTCATTTTATGTCATGTCATTCAGGGAATTTATTAATATTTATTAGACACGATGTAGTTTAACAAGCCAGTATTTTTACAACAACTAATTATATGCAATTCTCAGACGTCTTTATGTGACCTAGATTCAGTGCTCTTGAGTAAACATAGATTGTATAGATTTTTTTAATTTAAAAAAATATTTACACTTTAAGTTCTACCTTACGCAGCAATTTGTCAATTTACACACCTTGTGACTGTATAAACACGTCATTATACCAGGTTTACCTTAAAATTCTTACGTTATAATAATGAAGGTTTACGTTGAAGGCATTTTACCGGAGCTTTGATTAGAGCAACCCGAGTATTTAGCACATAATTGGCTTAAACTCTGCTTAATTGGCAATATTCGTCAAGGGTAAGTATTTTCCTAGAGACTACCTCAGAAGGTTATTAATATCCGATTAACTTTAATGCCTATATACATTTTACTGTTACTAACCTTTATTATTTATATTTAAAAATAACAAATACAAATAGCAAATTGCACGCTCAGCTCAAAAAAATGTAACATTGCAATGGACTACAACATATTATGTACTAGAAGTGCTCGATTCTTAATAAGGTGTAGCGTTATGTTTTAAAAATTGCCCTGTGTTTTTCAACATAACAAAATAACAAATAAATCAAGGTCAAAAAAAAAATATGAAAGTGAAAATTAGTACCACTTAAGCAGACTCACCACAATATTAGTGGGTTTCAGTCAGTCAATGAAATTTGAGAATATTGTAACTAAAGCATCATAAGCCATGCATTAGACTGAGGGAGCTTTTTCATTAATTTATCATACGAAATGTTATATTCCTTCAGATAAGAGGATATTTACCGATCCTTCACAAAGGACTTTAGCGAGTTGTGATGCTGTGTCCAAGTTGAACAACTTAAATAAATCCATATTTTATGAGTATGTGAAAATTGAAAATTTTGTATAATTACATTTATTTAAACTACTATTCAACTCATGTCATAATACTGTCTAGGGACTGATAAAAGAACCAAGATTCTACGAGATTCCGGAGAGAAATAGGTGGTCTAAATGGTAAGTGTCTGATCAAACCTTCTACCAGCTTTCTTTTGTTTTAATTGTTTTAGGCTCTCAATGAAATGTAACTTTATGAGGAGCTCCTACGTAAACAAAAAGATAGATAAACAGTTATATTAGATATTATATATTAGAAGATATTATAAACTGAAGTATTTTTAAACTTCTTCAAAAATATATTCTAGTTGAACTGTGAATATAATATAATAATATATTTATTCAGTTATTTTATATTTATGTAACTATTATTTAAAGTATGGATGATAAAAGTACTCAAGGTACAAAAGACAAACCCTTCAACCAACTATACGAACAGCCTTAATCTAAATATTCATTCTCCACGTCAATTTTAAGCAAAATACAACAATGTAAGAATAGTGTTTCTTTTAATTCTATAGGGCTAAATAGAAACGAACAAAATTCCATAATTTATAAAATAAATTTGTTCACAAAACAACATTGAAATAAATGATCGTTATATACCAATTCCTTCGTAACATTGTTTGACAGAGGAATTATAATTATGAAAGAAAACCTTCCGCGAAATGTCCTTAAGAAATTTGAAATTACATCACATAACTTTACCTTAAACTTGGTAGACTAAATCAATAAGTTTAATTTCTGTTTCAAAGTTATATTCTTCAATTTCTGAATAATTACAGTGAGGTCCCGAGTCTCGTCTTTAACAACTTTGCAAACGTGACCGGTGTACAAAGTTACATAGTTAGAGTTAGAAAGACTTTAAAACATTATTACCCTACATCTTGAATGACACACTCATTTAATTTAAAATGAAGAATAGGGTAGTTGCCACCTTAGTCAAATCAGCTACTTTTTATCATCTGTCAAAAAAATCACTTTGTATGAAATATGTACTGAGAACCAACGTTGTGACGTCACGGTTTGAGACTACTCAATTGAATAATATTTTTCAATGTTTATTTGATTAAAATTTGTAGTAGAAATGAAAAACCGTAGTATCTAATTATATTTTCCGAGATGGTTATGTTTTGTTTTGAAGAAGACATCGGTATTTATTTACGATACAGTCAACTACCCTATTCTCCTCTGATCTAAATTCTTTATCCTCTCTTCTTCCTTAATCTAAGTTCTCCTTTCACAGTCCAAGCTTATACGTTGTGATTACACGTTTAATCCTACATTAAATACGTTTACTGTTCAACAGAGAAACTTTAATATAAAGTTCTTTAAATAATTTTTTTTCGTCTAAATTCAAGGACAATATAAATTGGTTGAATGACCCCAATTAAATATGACAAGCGAAATGAAGAGATTACATTTGCATAGCAGCGGTAATTATATTATTCATCCGTCATACAGGACTAGAACCTAGTGCAGAGTCCAGCTCTCATAAAGGTTTTAACTGGTTCTGCTATTATGTATTGTATTAAGATTATGAACCTTTTGAAAGGAATAAATACGATTTCACTATTCGTGGTATGTAAAATTCTATGTAGAGAAATTATAAAGTTAAATTATAAAGAATTTAAGGTTTTTATTTTCAAGAAACAACTAAATCTACAACATAAGTACTTGAGGTGCTCTTTTTTTAAAGAAGTTTAGCGTTATATTAAAAAAATAGTCCTATGTTTTTCAAATAATAGTATCAGTACTTTAATTATAATTACGAAGTGCCTCAGTTAATATTATTGAAATAAAATTGCGTACAAAATTATTTTGTAGGCTCCAATGTTAGTGGGTCTGATGATCAAAATCTGGACAAGTTTCAATTAAAAACTGAGTACTTCAAAATGTGTTCAAATCTTGCGAATCAAAACTGGTAACATTTGAGCCAAACAAAAGAAGTTTGTGTGCAATTTATGTCAACTTGGCACTACGTAAGTATATATGTTGGTATTATTAGGTTAGGTCCATATAGGTTAAACAGTAACGGTTATAAGTTATGTTCTAAGAATATAATATTATCTTATTTACTTTTAATCTATCTAAAATTGGTAACAAATTGCAACACATTCTTTATTAAAACAAATAGAATTACACACAACTTACAATATATCTATTCATGTTATACCGTTCTGTGAAAATTCTAGTACTATGCTCTCAATAAACACACAGACAATGAAGTTACTTAGTACTCTTCATATTACGTACGAATAGTAAAATTCAGCAATATAATAATCACGAAACATTTTAATTTAATAAGAAAATCCGAAAGCAAGTATTCTCGCGTGATATACCGCGATATAAATTTACAAATCCATTATATTGGAACAATGTGAGAGATTCACGAGTGTGTGGATGAGTGCGCGCGTGGCTTGAACTTATTAACACAGTTGATTGCCGTGGCAAATTGGATGGGGACTTGCATGCGTTGCCAATACTGCTAATGATACTCACATCAACGTTCATGTACTCAGTATATGACAGCTTTAACTATACAAAATAGTTGTGTTAATCGTTATTAGATATTGAGTTACAAACTTTATTAATCCTACAGTACATCTAAGCAAAACATGAGTACAATGAAGACGTTGAAGTTAGACTGGCATCTCGAAGTTATTTTACAATTCATGACAATCATTACATTTTGTAAAATAATAAACTAATTTGATGTGTATACATTCACATTATACACACATACAACAATAATAACTTAATAATTTGTTGTAGTAAATTATTTGATAAGTTTTATCGACTCGGTTGTATGACATTTTTACCGAAAGTGTTTAATAGATAAACAGCTTGGTCAGTAAAGGAAGAGTTAGCAATACTAGAGTTATGTAAAAAAAACAAAAAGAAAGAATGTTTTAAAAAAAAGTGAGGATTTTTGTCATATTTAGTTCAGTAACATACATGTATTGTATACCTGTACCATCCAAAATTAGTACTCCCAATTCAAATACATTCGTAATACAGGTTTAACAGGAGTAATAGAATGAAAATAGTTTTTCGCAATATGTATTAATTACGGCTGTCCATTATAGATAATTTTAGCAAAAGACATGAATACGATACATCTTTGAAAAACAACTGTGTCGACGGACAAGCTGTTGCAGGCACACAACAGTTGCCGGTAATCTAAATTAAACAAAAACAAGTAGTAAGTAGGTACGTACATACGCATGCATGTCCGTACCTACTTACTGTTTTAAATCACGCCTGTTTCGCCAAAAAAATAGTCGGAGGCATATTAAATACCCACTTTTCGTCAGTGTTTTAGTCCCACGTAATAGGTGGCGAGCCATCCCGATAACCAGTTATATTGCTTGTATGAAAATAGAATTACAGAACATGTTGAAAACACAATATTAATACGAATATTTTAGTAACATACATGCATACCTTATATACCTTTTTGAGAGAAATAGATACGATTTGATTTGATACGTCGTGTATTACCAGCCAATACCAACTAAATGGTGCATTAATTACCGGCTATTACTGGTAATCGGGATGTTTTGTTTGCCAGAAGCTCATCTTTTCATTTGCCGGTGGACTATTTGCAGGTAAGGTGGATTTGGGGCGCTAAGTACTTGATTAGAACCCAATGCACGCAGTAAGTAAGTACACTATTATATATCTACTGTGAGAAAGTAAACAGCAATAAAGGCTATTTTGATTTAAATTAGCGTTAATGAGATTCACTTTATAATTTGATGCTAACGTATTGATTTACATTAGTAGTACGGTTATCATTTTATTTCATTAGGTAACAATAGAACAAGCTAGCCTTTGTTACCAATTTTGACAAACACAACGTAAATTGATCATTTCAATGGTATGTGGTAACATAGAATAATATTGTAAATTCAAACTGTTCAGTCTGTTTAATTCAATACAAAATAATTAAAACGTTACACTCTAGTCTAGATAAATGAACAACAACTATGAATACATGGTATTCAACGTAATTACTTTTATTTATATTAGACTAGCTTTTGCACGCAGCTTCGGTCACGCAGACTTTCATCCCCTGATTTACCCCCTTAGGGGTGGAGTTTAGTAAAATCCGTTCTTAGCGGATGTCTACACGCTATAAGGTAACTATCTGCCAAATTTCAAGTTAGTGGGTGTTATAGTTTCTGAGATTTCGTGATTAATAAGTGAGTGGTATTTCGCTTTTATATATACAGGGTGTCCCAAAATTCAACGATAAGCGGGCGCCTAAAGGTAGACCTGCTAATGAGTACATAAGGAAAAAAAATAAAAAAAAATACATAGCTTTTTTTTATAGTTACAAGAAAAATTTAGAATTTCTTTGAAAATTTATACCTTTCATGATATTGCTACTATTCACCACAACTCTTAAAAACACCAAATTGCCCGCAGTTTTTACACAAAAAACGTTCGAAATAATTTTTTTCCCTACAATTTTGAAATATTTTTACTCTTAGTGTACTTTGACTCATGGTCTTGTAAAAAAAAAGTATGGACACCACTACGTGATAAATAAATAAAAAAAATGAAGGGTGTAAATTTTCAAAGAAATTCTAAATTTTTCTTGTAACTAAAAAAAAAAATAGGTATATTTTTTTTATTTTTTTTTCCTTATGTACTCATGAGCAGGTCCACCTTTTGGCGCCCGCTTATCGTTGAATTTTGGGACACATGGTTTAGATAAATGTAAAATCTATTATATTATCATCAGTTACTATGGACATTGTGAAGTCATATGTAAACATGTATTGTTTATAGAGTACTAGTTGAGCCCAGTGGTGTTGTTGTAGTACCTTTACTACAACAACCATGGATAGCGCTGCGGGGCAAAGGTAGTCTAAAAAATGTAGTATAAGTTACTCCTTATATCATCAGCTATCTGCCAGTGAAGTTAGTCCAGGTTTTCCAGAGATTAGCCGGAACAAACAGATAGATAGACAGACAGACACACAGACAGACAAAAAATTTAAAAAAAAATTGTTAATATAAGTACTGTGTATACTGTGTATACATGCATTTAATGAAAAGTTGTAAATTTTAAATTAAAAACAGATACTTTAACTTTATTAATTTGTATAGATTGCAACACGGATATTAGGGATATTTGTGTTGCAATCTGAGAGTTATCATATACTCTCGATTGATACTTGTGAAAATACATTCTTGAAATTTAATGGCCAGATTAAATTTAAAGTACATTAAACAGTAGAATAAAACTACAAGTGAGTTTAATTTCAAGAATGTGCTGAGAGCTAATTTTTTACCCGACTACGGCAAAGCCAAAGGAGGGTTATGATTTTGACAGGCTATGTATGTATGTATGTTCATTTGTTCCCTCATAGCTCCTTAACTACTTATTAGAACTGGATAAATGAGGTATCGTTAGAAGCGTCTTGATCGTCTGCTGGTTATAGGCTATATGACGTGTCACTGAATCTTATGTGGCGCCCTCTAGCCGACATAAAGTACTGCATTAAAAAAATATTTTGAGATAAATAAGCCGTGTTTGGTATCATTGGAAAGGGCGTTACTTGTACATTTCAAATATATATATATTATATATTAATAATGGCATATTAATAATTACATAGAAACGCGCCATAACACTTTAGCAACGTGTGGCTACGGCTTTTGAAACTTGTTTCATACTTTTTCAGCGTCGTTTTTTGTCGTAGTTGGGTTTTAGTTTTTACTTTTTTTTTATTACAAGACATTTACATTTTCAACACCACATCGAAATGCTGTCTCTAGTTGAGAAATAGAGCTTACTGAAAGGAATTGGAAGTAAATGACAATTTTTTGACGTTCGTGTCTCTCTCTCAATCTCAATGTGTTTCTATTATATAAGCTTAATCCTACAAGGTATCTTTGCAGACCTTCGGCATTGCCTTCACTGACGTAGACTCCTAAGCATCCATAGTACTACCAGTTAGTAGTGGTATTAGTTTAGTTTTATTTATATTTTTATAATTATATTATTATTTAGGTTATATTCCATTACCTAACATAATAATATTCATTTCAGTGTTTATACTCTTGAGGAACAGCGTACAAGCACGGCACAATTTCTCAAAAACGGTTTAGACCACATGAGTTGGTAGGTGTCGTCACCAAATATTGCGTTATTAGTAAAAAGAAAAAAGTATGTACTTAAGTCCTCATGATAACTTTTTGTCTTGAGAAACGAAATTGTAAGCTTAACAGTTTCCCATCGATCCTCGTATGCAAATAAATACTCTGTTGTTTGATCCCAAAAGCGATTTTTAAAAGTAGTATGGAAAAAACATATATACGGTCGAATTGAGAAACCTCCTCCCTTTTTGAAGTCGGTTAAAAAATATATTAAACAGGATATCGAGGCCAGTTGCAGTCTGTTGAACATAATCTGCGTCCGCGCACACGCGATGTTTCTACCCTTTATATCTTTCTTAAAACATTTTACTAGGATCAGTAAAAATAGAGGACTCTCGAGTATGATATGGACTCCTTAACAATAATTCAATTCGAATTATTTATTAATGGAAGTATACAGAGATCTTAACGATTTTATAACAATAGGTGACCAATTTACTTTCTAGCATTATATTATAAGTTCGCAAATGTATTTCTAGGTAAGGTAATCAATGACAAAATTAATATTATAATACTAATACCAACTATAAAGTATTTTATAAATGTTTTATTTGTTATTTTTTTTTAAAGTAAGTTTATGTACGTATCTACTCATATTATTTTGTCAAACCTTTTTAGTAACTTACCTCCGGTAACCTCTTATAAAACTGAGATATGTTTTCCATGACATAAATTATCTTCTTAAGCATAAAATGAAAGAAGCTAGAGCATAAAATATGTCGTAAAACATGATTCACATGTAATATGTAGGTACTTATTACCAGAGCAGATATTATGTTGTATTTTACGAGGCGTAAAATGAACTGTTATAAAAGTATCAACACATACACGGTGAGACATCGTAGAAACCATAAAATTAAAAAGAACGGCTTTTAAAAGCAAGGAATATGGAGAGATCAAAACATTGGTATCCCGCAAAATCAAAATGAAATTAATAAAGAACTTGGTATTCTTTATATTAGGCTATGGGGCGAACACTGTATTGGTGAATGATTGTGAGATGTGGTGCTGGAGGAGAATGCTTCTGAGACCTGGACGGACTTCCGCACAAATGCGTCTATTTTGCACGAATTAAATGTAAAGACCCGTGCTCGAGTTCTTTGATCTCATCGAAAGAATAGAATAGAAGGCAAGGGAACAACCTCGAACCATTCATGGTCTCCGGAAAGGTTGACGATAAAGTACGAAAGGGACGTCTTTTTTTTTTATCGACTGCCTCGTTGGTCTCGCGGTTGGCGTGTGCGACTGGTGATCATGAGGTCTCGGGTTCGTTTCCCGGGTCGGACCAAATGTTTGTATGACCTACAAATATTTGTTTCGGAGTTTGGGTGTTTTCTATGTATAATATGTATGTATTTACAAAAAAAAAAGTGTATTTGTATCAGTTGTCTAGTACCCATAACACAAGCTCTGCTTAGCTTGGGACTAGATGGCGTTGTGTGTTAGATGTCCGAAAATATTTATTTATTTTATTTATTTATATCAATAGGTGCATGGGTTTAGTAAAATTACAACTTTCAAAATCTAAAGGGCCTTTAATTCTCTTTGTATATTATGTAACACTACTTTAATTATGCCTATGAGCAATTTCCCTCGTTATACAAGCTCAGTACATGTAGCATTTGTGCTACTCCGTTGTTTAACATTGTATTAAAATCGTCAAATGAATATTGTATAATATGTATAGTTTAATAATAAATATGTTAATATTGAATAGAAGTTAATTGTTTACAAATTACATAATTATTATTTAGGCCATATTCTTACTATATGTGAATAAACTCTAATAATAGTTAGAGATGATTAGAATTGAAAAAAGTTTAAGAATTGACCTATTTATCACTTAATAGTAAAATAACAAACTTTTACTTCATACCATTTGCGTCGGTAAGAATACGAATGCAATGTAAACATATATGTTATGGATACACCTTTCAAAAAGAAAAATGAATTTAATTACCTACTCTAATTAGTATCAGTATGAAGTCGTGTTTGCGTGCAGAGTGTAATGGGTTAACTGGCTTATTACGGACATCATACCTAACAAAGGGTTAACATAGTCAATTAGCCATCGAAAACACCACGACGCAACGTTTAGACTCGCTGGGTGGGACTCTATTTGTCATCAATTTCGGGAATGAGGTGACAGAAACAGGGGCGCGGTTGGCGAGCAAATTAATAGTACAGTTTTGTTGTCATGGAACTCGCAATTAACCATAAAATGTATAATTAATCATTATGTATATCATGTCTTTAACTTTTAAAATAGTTTTTTACTGTCATGATTTGGAATACTATGCACTTCGTTATTTTTGTTTTCGAATCATAGTACAATAAAACTTTATAAAACATTATTTATTTATACTTTAAATCGAAAACTAGCTGACTGAACAATGCATTCAAACCTCAAACCAATCGGAATAGATTAAAGTTCTTCGACAAAATGTTCGTATGACATTTCATTGTTTTTCAAACTGCATCTAAGTCATGAAATATTTTGGGGACACATGACATGAACTGAAAGCTATGAGAAAATTAACAGTCAATTCTAGGAATATTGAACAGGTCTGACAAGAGATGTTCTTATAATTTACTTATACTAACGTAAGTATACTTATAAGTACAACATTTTTATCCTTTGGTTGTAAAATACCGAGAAAAACTTACGTGTTAAACCTGTAATTGATAATATTATATATATATATTATAGAGGATATAGAACATTAATAATAAATTGCCAAAATCACTCACAACATTAATTAGCAAATTGAACCGAAATTAGTTGACAATTCACATTCGGATTTCAGACCACAATTGCAATTGCATCCGGGCGGCAAGTAAATAAAAGCTCACAGCTTCCGCCACCGAAACTACACACAGAGCAATGCATTTTAGCAAGTACTTTGCATAATAACCTTTGTGATGTTAGCTGCAGGGCGTGAAACTGTAAAACTCCGACGTAAAATGCAACATATGCGTATGTTTAATGCTTCTTTTATGCGTTAAGCTATCTTATACTAGATGACACATGCAACCTCGTTTGCGTTTCCTATTGCCCGTAGCGTGATAAATTTTATAACGTTTTTGTAACATTCTTCATTGGTACTCCGCTCCTATTGGTCCTAGCGTGGTGATATATAGCCTATAGCCTTCCTCGATGAATGGGCTAGCTAACACTGAAAAAAATTGCAAATCGGACTAGTAGTTCCTGAGATTAGCTCGTTTAAGCAAACAAACTCTTCAGCTTTACATATTAGTATAGATGTGGAATCATTTTCTTCTTTTGTTTTTTTACTATTAAGAGTTCTCTTTCTTTTGGGAATAAACTCTATAATTTCTTTAGCAGAAGCTGTAGCGTCATATTCGTACCTAGAATTCATCTCATCTTCATCATCGTTAAGTAAAACGTGTCCAGTTATCAGGCATCTTGCAGTCCACTTCTAATGCAGTTTATACAAAATTATACCGCAATGCATATTTTATGTATTACACTTACACAGTAGGTTTCTATATTTTTGAGTGTTTTGACATTTATTTCGGTTCATTTGATACTCAGAACGAATCAAATGGAGCGAACGAAGCGAGTATTGTTACCAGTTCGCAGAAAAGTACCTTGATAATCTTCTTAAGTTACATCCCCATCTATAATCCCCAAATCGTAGACAGAAGAGAAGAGAAAGGAGGTCAGAGAGATCAGCAGGCTAGGTAGTGCTTGCACCCTCTTAGTGATTATTTAAAGTCTGATTCCGTTTCTCAGAAAACTTTTGTTAAAAACTGAAACTTAACGTTATTTAATTTTTTTAAGTTTTAAAAAAAATTCACGCGTAAAAACCCGATAATCACTAATGTTCTGGTTTTATTAGAATACACCTCGAACCTCCGCGAACAAAGTCTTTTGATTACTTTACTTTTTGTTTTTTTTTTGTTGTTTATTTTGAATACTTGTGTGTAAGCAACGCAACACCATTATTGTTTAATTTACATACAAGAGATTTTTAAATGGTTGACTA
Organism: Diaphora mendica; assembly: GCA_949125395.1. NCBI lineage: Eukaryota > Metazoa > Arthropoda > Insecta > Lepidoptera > Erebidae > Diaphora > Diaphora mendica. The sequence continues at coordinate 15,937,577 of OX421319.1, read as the reverse complement.
TACTGATGGCAATATTTGCACCTCCTATAAATAGTACACTTTTTACCGAACCCGGTACAGCTTCAGACTTAAGTAAAATATTCTACTGTTACTAGTTGTTTTTTCTTTAAGCTACACATTTACCTCTACTGTCTCCACCACATAACTACCATATTGGCTATATTCATACTGTTTTTGAAGCCAGACAGTCTGTCACAGCAACTGTTAGTGAATATAAAATAAGTGGAGCAAACCTAAACTTCGTCACTAAATCCGAACGATCCTATTCGCAAATCATAACTTGAAACAATTTCAAACATTTAATCTTTGTGAAGATACTACCCTAAAATGAAAATTTTGATTCACCTAACCATTAATCCTAGCTAACCTTGGGCAATTTATTAAAACTTCTTTATTTAATCTCGCAAGTTATAATTTTTGTGGAAAACTTCACAGAAACTTGAAGATAAAAGAAACAAAACAGCGGAAAGCTTTTTCAGGCTGTTATCAAAGGCCATTATCTCTTGACCTGAAAAGTAGAATTATATTTTGTTTCTTCTTATAAGGAGTAAATAAGTTAGCGGGACGGAGACGTAATTTAAAAGTTACCTCCAAGTGGTCTTTCCTTCCCGAGGCACACTTATTAAGTGCCCACGTAAACAAGATTTAACAGCGGGAAGAAATGCAAATATCTTGGTTGATGACAAAAGGTCATTTATGTGAAAATTTTGATTAGTGTCTCAGTTCTGTCGCCGACTGTACATTGTAATCGACATTTCACACTAACTTTTCAGCTGATTTAAAAATATGGTCATTTATATCATTATTTACCTATTTCTCTATCATAATACAGTAATACGAAATTCGTTTAAATGACAATAACATTGATAAGTTAAATGAAAACATAATAGTGTTAATATTTAATATGAACTTGGTTATACACTTAAACTTGTTAAAGTCTGGTATGTCCTTTTTTATAGGTTCAGTCAATGAGCATCACAGTCGCATTTAAGTACTGGGTTTTTTTGTAAAATATTTAGATTTTTATTTTTCGGACATCTAATACATAAAATATCCACCTAGTCCAAATAAGCAGAGCTTGTACTATGGGTGCTAGACAACTGATATAAATACATACGTACCTAATGTATACTTTTTTTGTAAATACATAGAAAGCATCTTAACTCCGAAATAAATATATTTTGTCAATCAATCAATCATTTATTTGCGGAAACATAGGTTAGTTACAGATCTTATGCTTATTTTAGAGGTACACTATGTCAATGGTGTGCAAGTATTGTAAAAACGGAAATGTCAAAAGTCTAATTATTCAAACATTTAAAATTATCAAGTAAACTTTAAATTATTTGTCGATCATACAACCATTTGGTCCAACCCGAGAAAAGAACACGAGATCTCAAGTCATAGCAGTCGCATACACTACCACTGCGCCACCGAGGAAGTCAAAAATATTTACCTAATGAAAACAACAAATCTTAATATATATATTTCTTGTGTGCGTGTGTATGTGACTGAACTCCTCCTAAACGACTGGACCAATTATGATGAAATTTTTTGTGTGTGTTCAAGGGGATCTGGGAATGGTTTAGATTCACAAAAAAGACTGGACCGATTTTGATGAAATTTTTTGTGTGTGTTCAAGGGGATCTGGGAATGGTTTAGATTCACAAAAACGTAAACGATGTTACGTGGGTCATAAATATGGCGGTACGAAGTTCGCCGGATCAGCTAGTAACACAATAAAAATTTTATGAATAAATTAATCACACGTTCATTTTATTACCTCGGGCAGACTTTGCAGTTAGGTAGAAACAACTTTGAGAACGAGGTGAACAGGAGAATTCAGCTGGGTTGGGCAGCGTTTGGGAAACTTCGTCGGGTCTTTTCATCGTCGATCCCACAGAGCCTTAAGACAAAAGTCTTTAATCAGTGCGTCCTACCTGTCATGACATACGGAGCCGAAACGTGGACACTTACGGCACGGCTGGTCCACAAGTTCAAAGTCGCTCAGCGTGCTATGGAGAGGGCTATGCTCGGCGTTTCTCTGAGGGATCGCATCAGGAATGAGGTAATACGGCAGAGAACCAAGGTCATCGACATATCCCAAAGGATTAGCAAGCTGAAGTGGCAGTGGGCTGGCCATATTAGCCGCAGAACTGATTACCGTTGGGGTAAACGAGTTCTTGAGTGGAGACCGCGTCTTGGCAAACGTAGTGTAGGACGTCCACAGGCCAGGTGGAGTGATGATCTGTGCAAGACGGCTGGCAGGAACTGGATGCGAGAAGCCGAGGATCGAACCAAGTGGCGCGCAATTGGAGAGGCCTATGTCCAGCAGTGGACTGCGATAGGCTGATGATGATGTGATGATGATGTGATGTTCATTTTATTAAGCTCTTTTATTCTACCCAATGTAAATGTAAAAAATGTAATCCCTCCTCCATCACACATTACCGTTCAATATCTATCCTTCCTTTTTTCTCTAAAGTCCTAGAGCGTCTTGTCTAAATACAGTTGAACTCAGTTCTCTCAGGAAACAAGTCTACACCATATTGCGGATGACGTTAGTTCGGGGATGGCTGATGGAAAGCTGACGGTCTTGGCTTCGCTAAACTTCAGCAATGCGTTTAATACTGTTGATTTCGATGTCATATTGGGTAATCGGCAATTGACTGGTTTTGTAGCTACCTGTATGGTTGCCAGCAGTGTGCTTGTATTGAAAATGTTTACTCATCTTGGCACACAGCATCTGCGGCGTACCGTACCGTACCTCAGGGCGGCGTATTATGCCCGTTACTTTTTGCAGTTTTTATTAACTCAATCATAAATCAATTACTTTCTTCCTACCATCTTTATGCAGATGATATCCAAATTTACTCACAAGCTACTCCAAACAACTTAACGCAAGCAGTGGACATCATTAATAATCATGTAATAGTGGGTAGTTCTAGGCTGCACTGCAGAATAAACTTGCAGCAGATATCAATCGCTTTTGCTTTTGCTTCCCATCCTTGACAATGGCGATGTTAGCTACCTGGATCTCACAGAAGACCAACTGAACAATTTAAGCTACTCCAGAACCTCTGCATTAGATTAATATTTGAATTACGTAAATATGAGTATATCTCAGATTTTCGTTCTAAACTCAAATGGCTACCAGTGCAGTTTTCAGTTCTTTAATAGTACACATTGCAGGGATCTGAGGTCTTCAGAAAATTTAATACTATAAATGCCAATACATTCCACTCAATTTGCAGGCAAATCTGATGAAGAGAAATAAAAAAAAACTGACTTCAAGAACTGGACCAAATTGAAATGAGACGACACGGGAAGCAACATAAAAACAGCTTTCAAATTAAAAAAGAATCATCAAAATCGGTTCACCGAGTCGAAACTTCTAAGGTAACAACCAAAAAAAATACAGTTGATTTTTTTTTACCCGACTGCGAAAGGAGGGTTATTTAAAAGACAACTCCCGCACTAGGAATAAATCCTGTGTCGCGGGGGACTTTACAAACATACATGAAACGGACACAAAGGACATCCAGACTCAGAACAACAATTTGTGGATTACACAAAGTGTTGTCCTACGTGGGATTTGAACCCACGACACTTGGCAAAGTAGGAAATGGCGGCGGCGTGGTGACCGTTAAACCACTAGGCTAAACGTGCAGTCTATTGGGAACCTCCTCCTTTTTTGGAGTCGTTTTAATCTATATATATAAAAGAGTAAGGTGACTGACTGACTGACATACCCAGAGATCAACGCACAGCCCAAACCGCTGAAGCTAGAATCCTGAAATTTTGCGTGTAGGTTCTTTATATAACGTAAGTGAGCACTAAGAAAGTATTTTTTGAAATTCCACCCCTAAGGGGGTGAAATAGGGGTTGAAAGTTTGTATGGAAGTCCGTCATTTTTTTAAGTTAGAAACATAAAACTTTACTTTTAGTAAACACGTATTTAAGCGTTTCTATATATCCTACCCCTAAGGGGTGAAATAGGGGTTGTGATTTTGTACATAGGTTAGTCTGGAAGTCCGACATTTTTGAAGTTACAAACATGTAACTTTATTTTTGGGCTACGGATTAAAAAGAAATACATACGTATTTAAGCGTTTTAGAATATTATACCCCTAAGGGGGTGAAATAGGGGTTGAAAGTTTGTATGAAAGTTCGACATTTTTTAAGTTAGAAACATGTTTTTTTTTTGGGGCTACTGTTTAAAAAAGAGTAGATACGTATTTAAGCATCTCTGAATATTCTACCCCTAAGGGGGTGAAATAGGGGTTAAAGGTTTGTATGGAAATTCGTCATTTTTAAAGTTAGAATCATAAAACTTTATTTTTTGGCTTCTGATTAAATAAAAGTAGATACATATTTAAGCGTTTCTGGATATCCTACCCTTAAGGGGGTGAAATAGGGGTTAAAAGTTTGTATGGAAGTCCGTAATTTATTAAGTGAGTAACATGAAAATTTAGCTTTGGGCTACTGATTAAAAATTAGTAGATACGTAATTAAGCGTTTCTGGATATCCCACCCTTAAGGGGGTGAAATAGGGGTTAAAAGTTTGTATGGAAGTCCGTAATTTTTTAAGTGAGTAACATGAAAATTTAGCTTTGGGCTACTGATTAAAAATTAGTAGATACGTAATTAAGCGTTTCTGGATATTCTACCCTTAAGGGGGTGAAATAGGGGTTGAAAGTTTGTATGGAAGTCTGTAATTTTTTAAATAAGAAATATGGAACTTTATTTTTGGGCTACTAAATAAAAATGATTAGATACGTATTTAGGAGTTTCTGGATATTCTACCCTTAAGGGGGTGATATAGGGGGTGAAAATTTGTATGGAAGTCCGTAATTTTTTAAATAAGAAATATGAAACTTTATTTTTGGGCTACTAAATAAAAATGATTAGATACGTATTAAGGAGTTTCTGGATATTATGCCCCTAAAGGGGTGAAATATGGGTTGAAAGTTTGTATGAAAGTTCGACATTTTTTAAGTTAGACACATGAAACTTTACTTTTGGGCTACTGATTAAAAAAGAGTAGATACGTATTTAAGCATTTTTGAATATTCTACCCCTAAGGGGGTGAAATAGGGGTTAAAGGTTTGTATGGAAGTTCGTCATTTTTAAAGTTAGAATCATAAAACTTTATTTTTGGGCTACTGATTAAAAAAAAGTAGAAACGTATTTATTTATACGTATATATACGTAACGTTTCTGGATATTCTAGCCTTAAGGGGGTGAAATAGGGGTTAACATTTTGTATGGAAGTCCGTAATTTTTTAAGTGAGTAACATGAAAATTTAGCTTTGGGCTACTTTCTGGATATTCCACCCCTGAGGGGGTGAAATAGGGGTTGAAATTTCTTATATAGGTTATTCTGGAAGTCCGTCATTCTTGAAGTTAGAAACATGCAATTTTATTTATGGCTACTGATTAAAAATGGACTGGAACCGGTTGTGGTTCACGGTGCCGTTCTCGAAGTTGTTCAAAAATATGTGTGGTACCTCGGGCAGACTTTGCAGTTAAGTAGAAACAACTTCGAGGACGAGGTGAACAGGAGAATTCAGCCGGGTTGGGCAGCGTTTGGGAAACTTCATCGGGTCTTTTCATTGTCAATCCCACAGTGCCTAAATACGAAAGTCTTCAATCAATACGTCCTACCTGTCATGACATACGGAGCCGAAACGTGGACACTTACGACACGGCTGGTCCACAAGTTCAAAGTCGCTCAGCGTGCTATGGAGAGGGCTATAATAATAATGATGATTTATTTTTCTCATCACAAAAGCTCAACGTTTCTCTAAGGGATCGCATCAAGAATGAGGTGATCCGGTAGAGACCAAGGTCATTGACATATCCCACAGGATAAGCAAGCTGAAGTGACAGTGGGCTGGCTATATTAGCCGCAGAACTGATAACCGTTGGGGTAAACGGGTGCGTGAGTAATGACCGCGTCTCGACAAAGGTAGCGTAGAACGTCCACAGGCCAGGTGGAATAATGATCTGCCCAAGACGGCTGGCAGGAGCTAGATGAGAGAAGCTGAGGATCGAACCAAGTGGCGTGCAATTGGAGATGCCTATGTCCAGCAGTGGACTGCGATGATGATGATGAGATACGTATTTAAGCGTTTCTGAATATTTTATCCCTAGGCTAGACTGGAAGTCCGTCATTTTTTTAATTAGTAGCATGAAACTTTGTCTTCAGGCTTTTGATTACAAATAAATGAATACCTACTTAAGTACATCAGCATTTATGGGAATTCTATTCCTAAAGGGGTTAAAATAAAGGTCGAAAGTGTGTATGAAATTCAATTTTAATGAACTATTGATTATAAATAAATACGTTTAAAAACATGAACACAGTATTCATAGATACTTACACAGTTTTAATTAAATACATATAATCAACTTCCACGCGAGCAAAGCCGCGGGCAACAGCTAGTATACAATATATTTACACATAATTTGGGATAGTCAGAGGAGGTTATAACTGTCACTACATGTAAATAAAAACAAAGTTCAGCTGTATTGTAGTAGACTTAAAGCCAACCCTAACCTACTTTGAGAAAAAAGTTCTGAAAAAAATATACACATAATTTGAATAGCTTTTTAATTTTCCAAAAGCTTTAATTAACCTGACCATTAAAAGAGGAGACACTATTATTAATATGACGTATTTACATGACAACGAAATTAAAAACGAGCTCTCATTTCCGTTCCATCCATTTGCGTAATGGACTTACGAGTATATGGCACAAGGGACTTTTGCAACAACTTTCATCACACTAAAAGCAACGTACGGAAAATGCCCCCAGATTAATAAACCTCATAACATTTTCTCTTGACTGTAAAAGTACGTGAAATTCACATATAAAACTTGTACCTCAGTACAGCCAGGTTCCTTTGATTTTTGTCAAAGCAAACATTATTAATTTAATTCTGTATGTTACTTTGGAAAGCGGTTTTAGTAAACTTACTGATGAGTTTCAAATGGAAAAAATATGCTTGGAGTTTGATGGTAGATGTATTATTGAAGTAAACTACCTACATTCACATGCATTTAGTAAAAAGCTTGTAATTTGATTATGGTACTACACTAAATGGTAATACGTGAAGCAAGAACTTTGTACCCTTTTTACGAAAATTATGGAAACGGAAGAGTATGAAATGTGGCACAGTTAAAGTTAATATGGAGAAGGAGTGCAAAAAACTAAAAGAAAAGTATTTTTTTTAGTTTTAGAATCATGGTTGAATTGCGACCACTGGCCGCTATTATTTATTATTACTTGCTGAATGTGTTTATTGATTCACTAAGTGAGCATCTTTGGCCGTGACCAATCATCGCTATAATTGTTGGTGTAACAAATTTAAGTGAAATGTGCATATTAATAACATTGATTAATTTCAAATTGAGCTATAGTTTTGATAAAACATGAAAGAAAAAAATAAAGTGCGGAAAGTGGGCAACAAACTATTGTCACTACTATTGATCCAGGTGCTTTTAGGTATCTAGTGCCCGATTATTTTTTATGATATCCACCTTTTTTTGATGGACTGGAAAATTCCTTCCGATCTCCGGCTTCTCGGTGTCACAAGAGCCAAAAGTACGTAGTGTTCAACCACCCCGACGCCCGATTTCAGGTCCTCCCTGAATCGATGTCATGCCTTATCAGGCCCTGTCCCGGGGGAGAACATATTTCCTTCCTCAATCCAAATGTGGCATCCTGATTGCAGGTGTATGCAATCAGAACACTATCCTATCTCCTACCATAGCAATCAATCTGCCACCAGAGGTCTCCCCACTCTCTGACGGTCCGCAGTTCCGTTGATAGTTTGTACCGCCGACACCGGCTTTGTTCTGGATAGCCCTCTCCCTATCCCGTTCAGTGCTCTCTTTCTAGAGCATAATAGCTTCGCAAAAAGATACCACTGCGCTCCAGCCCTCCTCACCCACCAGTATGGCAGCAATGATTGCTAGCGGAGACAGGACTTCGCGTTCAGCCGCCCATGCAGGGCAGTGCTCCAGTGGACGGAGTCCCGGTCGGCTGCTCAGTGGTGGCTTCGTGCCGTCTCCTTACGTCCGATCAACTCAGATACTATACGGATACAGAGAACACCGAAGCAACCATGCTCGGTGAGTATCTGTAGCAGTCAATAGGTTGTGACAACCACCTACAATATTTTACTCTTTATTGAAGTAATTAAAAAGAGAATTTTTGTGGACATCTCACACACAATTAATTCTCAACTGTTGAAATTAGATAGAAAAATGATATACGAATCAAGAGTCATCTCTTATATTAAAATTGCATTAATTTTGTTCTATTTCATAGTAAAAATTCTTACAGTTTGCCCCTATTCCCCTATATTCAAGACATTTGATTAGTGTTTAACCCCTCGTGAAAACACATTCGTTATTAACATAAACTATTATTATTGTTACCAATGAAAGATTATTATAAAAAAATAGAATAGGTTAAAATGCCCTTGATAATTAACAGTTTTCAATTCTGATTTATAAGATTGCCCCAAACGCAAGAAATCTGAACTATTATTAAGAGTATACCTGAGAGGTTCTCTCAGAAAAAAAAATTGCTAATACCGATAACTCCAGAATGTCAACCCATTATCTAAATTCTAAACATAAAATTTTAGCAAGTAGCCAGAACCAAATCCTACACAAACAATATTACATTACGAATTCCCTTTCCTATCATGTAAACATAAATTATGCACAACTTGCCCCCATTAATCTTTTTAGGTAAAATTGTACAACCTCCGAATTATTTACTTAAGCTTATTGAGGCTGGGCATTAAAACTTACATTATAAATTCACACAGTAGGTATTGGTTGAGCTTTTTACAAAGTAATGTGGGATAGAAGCTTAAATGTTGGTTTCGACTCTCATCAGAACTAAATAAACTTTCTGATATTATTTTGCTATTATTTTTGCCCTCTTTACTGAAATCCTGTTGGTTCTGATTCCGATTGAAATGTTAATTATGCCAACGTGAATATAGGTATATACGACTAAAATCATGCGGTAGCTTATGACGAGGCTCATGAGATGATTGAGTAAGTACAAGTAATATTTATTTTACTGTAAAACCATAAATTGCTCAAAAATTTCGGAAAATCATGTGTAGTTTTAGCTCCGACGGGCTATTTATCAAGACCCTATCCTTAAATTAGCTTATTTTGATAGTTGCAAGCGTCCCACTGGAATGACGCTGCTCCCACTGATTTTCTCACTTCACTTTCTTTATTCTTCTAAAGAGTACTCAGATATCAGTTCAAGGTAGAAAATAGCAAATTGTCTTATTATTGGCTGAAATAACTGACAGTTATTTCCGTATTAAATAAAAACAAGTATAAAAAAAGTAAATGTAAGTCTCATTATCAAGAACGTATTTAAACAAGGTCCACCAAGTGCCGACAATCGTGAGTATAAACTATAATTGTGACAGTTTTTAGAACAGACACCATTATTTATCACTACATATTGTAAAATAAAGTCCTCCGCCGCGTCTGTCTGTCTGTTTGAGATAAACTCAAAAGCTATTGCATGAATTTTTATGCGGTTTTTACCAATAGATAGAGTGATTCTTAAGGAAGGTTTTCGTATATAATTTGTTAAACTTTTGAGTAGGTATATTGGCTAAAATATAACGATGTTTCCTGAAGACGTCGGAAAAAATTAAGCCACACATCTTCTCAGAGTAACATACCTAGACTATACTATATTTTCCGTAAACAACTCGTGCGAAGTCGGGGCGGGTTGCTAGTTATGTATATTTCAACACCGGTCACCTGTCAAGCGGCTTATGACTTCAGTAAGTACGAAAGTAGGAGTACACATGCTAATGCGCGTTTCAAGAACGAAATTACATGTAGTCGTAAACGCGCGTTAGCAAAACGCGCGTTGAGCGCTCATCATCTGAACGTGGCCTTATAGTGATTGCAGCTTCAAGTGGACTTGCATAGAATGGATTCTATGCACAACTGACTGCACGGTTGCCCCAGTGGTTTGAGCGGTAGACACACCGTTTTCTACTGCGCCGTGTTGTGAGTTTAAACTCCACATGGGACAGAATTATGAATATCTACAAATTGTTGTTCTGAATCTGGGTGTTCTTTGTTTCTGTTTCATGTATGTTTGTAAAGTCCCTCGCGACACAAGATGTATATTCCTAGTACGGAAGTTATCTAAAAAAAACTGACTTGAAGTCACAAAGGTAAAAGGAATCCCAAACGTCACAAATACACTAGGTAAATCATAAAGGAGCTTAGTATTCGTATCCTTTTACTGGCTTTGCTCCGTCCTTCAAAGTTAATGTAATGAGGTTAAAATAAGCTTTAAAGGTTTATAACTAAATAGGTACCTCTGTCAATAATTTTATGAGAGGGTTAAAGTAATGTATCTAAAAGGGATTTATAATAACCACGTATAAGTTTTAATAAATAATTAAAATTATACCTTAACTGTTCATTCAATGTTGGAAAAACAGTGATTTCACTACACGGATGACGTACCTAGTGATTGAAATAGTTACCTCGCGCGCGCTGCTTTCTTCTGGGTATGATCCACAAATTGTTGTTCTGAGTTTGAATGTTTTTTTGTATCCCTTCATATTAATTTCTTAAGTTCTTCGCGATACCGAATTTATTCCTAGTACGGGAGTTTTTTTAAAGAAAATATCTTAACAATGTGTCAAATAAAAAGTAGAGCCACGCTGATTTCAGCACGAATGGGCCGGCTCGACCAGGGCGGTACTACCCTCGCACAGAAAATCAACGTAAAATGACAGCAGCAGTGCGTCGTGTTTCGTTGGTGAGTGCGAGACCGGAGGCCCAAATAGTCTAGTCAACAAGTTCCATACTTGTTGACTAGACTAAAAGATGCAGTAGCATCACTAGGCCGCCATGGTGTGGGTCGCCATACTGCATTGTCTGCATTCGCAGTGAGTATGGTGACCACCACTCTTGGATTCTGCTTATGCTTTCCATCAGGCAGTGTAGAGTCATTTTGGCGAGCCATACATAAAAAAAAAAAAAAAAAAAAATGTTTTTACTATATCAGTCTGTAATTTATTTTAATTACATTACCTTAATACTAATCACTCATCATCTCTTTTTTTTATGGTATACCAACACCTTACAGGTGGCAACCGAGCAGACGTATCACCTGATGGTAAACGATTACCGCCGCAACACCAGAGGCGTCACAAGTGCTTTGCCGACCATTGGAGGATGGGGAAAGGGATGTTTGTAGGGTTTGGGGTATGGGCCTCCGGTATCCTCACTCACTCGGTAAAACACAGCGCAAGCGCTATTTCACACCGGTTTTCCGTGAGGCCGTGGCATCACTCCGGTCGAGCTGGCCCATTCATGCCGAAGCGTGGCTCTCCCACGGTTTAAAGTCTCTGCCGAAAGATATCCACTGATGGTCATAAGTCTCCCTAAATACAACTATAGCAACTGATGCAGTGCTGACCGCATCCATCCCGTTAGGTACCCGCAAATTCTAGAGAAATTAAGGAAGCTCTTTAAATATTGTATTTAAAGAGCTTCCTTAATTTCTCCAGAATTTCAACACCCAATCCAGACTTGATCACTATGGGTCCGTTAAAAAAGGGTGTCCTATCAAATAGTAACAAGTCAGATACCACAGGACAATCATAAACCAATTACGACCCTCCTTTCTTAAGAATTCTGGTAAAAAAGATTGTCTTCGTAATCAAGAAATGTTAATTTACTATCTGTTAATACACATAATAATAAGAATGAAATATTGAGAAAAACTAGCAACGGCGTAAACAACAATAAATAAGCACTCATCTGGCAAACAGTTTCATAGGAACACATTCCTAATATGGAGTAACAATATTGCAAGAGATGTTGTTGTGGAATCTCTTCAATCGTAAATAACAAATGGGAGAAAATAAAACTTTTCCGCCACATCATCCTGTTTATATCGAGATTCTAAGGTGAGGTACTTTACTACATTCTGTATATGTACTTATCTGCAGGGCTATAGGTGGGCTTCGATAACCTTTCTCCGTGAATTATACTCTTACATCAGGGAGTTTTTACTACGTAAATGATTCTTGTCAGTAAAAAAAAATCTATTTTCTATAATAAGTTGAATTTTCAGATAAAGATTCTCTTAAACCCATTAGCACTTTAGTTAATTTAGGACATGGCGAAAGATAGCTATGAAAAAATAAAAATGTACAGGAGAAAAACGTACGTAAGAAGGACTGAGTAAAAATTGGAATTAACGTATATACCTGTAAAATTCATTATAAATTAGACGGGTAGATTCGTAATGATTGCTTTAAATTTGTAGGATCAAAAAAAAGGAGCAAAGAGAATTTTGTTTTCCTGAAAGTTTATAAACTCAAATGAAAATACTATCATAGGTGACAGGCTCTTATGTCTAAAATGTGTGAAGGGTGACATTGAAGTTTCCTACAAGCTAAAATTAAATTAAAAAAACCCATTACGCAAGCACTGAATCGAATAACAATAGGTCAAAAATGCCTTACAGTATTTTGGAAAAGAGCTGTTACTCTTACACTGCTAGACCGATAATAAGCAAACATAGCTAAGAACCACCGCAAGGAAACTGGCTTTCAAATGAATAAAACCGCATTGTAATCGGTCTATCCGTTTGCCACAGACACACACACACACACAGAGACAGACAGACACATAGACAAACTTATAACACCCCTCTTTTTGCGTCAGGGGTTAAAACAGATTAGATGCAGTCGGATCTCGTTTGCTAGCACGTACTTGTGTACGTCTACGGGGGTTTTCCATCAAAGTAGAATTGGTAACAAAGTTAAGTGTTCTAATTTAGTTACCCTACTTAGTTTTATCTTCTTCTCTTAACTCAATAAGTATGAAGTTCCTGAAATAGTGAGTCCTGTGTAGAACGTAGCAAGGAGGCGAAATTACAGGAAATTAGAAGGGCACTAAACTCTAATATATTCAAATAATCTTCTTTGCTTTTAAAATTCTTTTAATTTTAATATTTATGAAATTAAATACTAAAGTTCGTAGGCAAAAAATGATCTCGCTTTTTAATTTAATATTTTGTTATCTGTATGATTTGTGTTTAAATTTTTTATTTTATTTTTATTTCTCATAAGAACTTACAGCTAGCTCACTTATAATGAGATACATAGCAATAACTTATAACTAAAACATTATTCACCTTTCAGCTTATTGGAAGTTACAATGTACAAACTTATTTCTTTAGCCCGCTTTTAAATACATTTAAACTGTCACATTCTTTTAATTAAATAATTTATTATTATTTTCTTCAAGATCATACTTTACGGTACAAATAGACGGACACCACTACTTCTCTAAGAACACTCCTTTAGATGACAAATAATGGAAGAAATTTTGTATACTTTTAATGTGGTAGAGGATGTGGTGCAAGCTATCGTATTGCTTCGACTGACTCAGGTCCTCTGCTCACATTTGTTTCAGGAAGTACCTTTTCCGTCGCTAGGAAAGAATTGAGTCCCGCCTACTGCGATTGCAATGAAAACTTGGCTTAGCGTTTCTTCGATTGCTTAAAGTATTATTAGCTATTCTAACATTAATATTTTCATCGTATCGACAAAGTAAGAAGCATAATATCCCTAAGCTTCTAAGAATACTCTTCGCAAGTTATGGAAACGATGTTTAATACAAACATAGCCATTCAGTCCATGATCCTTCTCGTAAATTACGGCCTCCAATTTATTTTCTTAATATAATTTATTAAAAATTTATAGCTCAGTACCGACGCGTAGAGTTGTTAGGTTAGGTAATGTTTGGTACGTAAATTCGACAAGAAACATTCAGACATCACAACTATTTTAAATAGCTTCTATTTTCTATTCTCTCTGTGTAGCTATGAAATGTAAAGATACGCAGTATTAGAAGTAACTGTAACAGACTGTAACAGATGAAAGTCACGGGATCATGCGTGAACGGCTGGACCAATTTCGCTAATTCTTTTAGTATAACCCACTTATCCAGAAAGGATATAGGCTATAAAACATCACGCAAAGGTTAATAGCAGCCGAGCATCAATGAAAAATGTAGCAAAAACAAGGAAAATTGATTCCTTTAGAGTATAGAGATGCAAATGAAGTTGGGTGGGTCAGTTAGTCTAAAATAAAAGATATTTATTAACAAAGAAAATACATTTACGAATTGTTATAACTTTTAATTTTAAAATTTGTCACTGGCTGGCTCTTAGCACTTAACAAATGTAACAAAAAGTAGCTTTAACGCTTAAAGTAAAAATCATGACTGAAATCCTTGGTCGAATAAATCTGGACACTTTACTTACAACGTTTTATATCAATAAGCTGTCGTTGGCTTTTACCACAGATTTAGTGACAGACGTAAGTAATCCTTATAATAGTTTTAGGGTAGCCTACGCACAGAATCTATTTAATGTTCATTTTGTTTTATCTTTTATTGCATTGTGTATATTTGTACTCAAAACTTAATGAATCAATAGTAATGTAATTCTTTTTCATTTGGTTTTAACCGACTTCAAAAAAAGGAGGAGGTTTCTCAAGTCGACCGTTGTTTCGATTCGATGTTTTTTTTTTATGTGTGTTTGCGGATAACTTTGTCGTTTATGAACCGATTTTGATGATTCTTCTTTTGTTGGAAAGGAGATGTGAAGCAGCGAGTGTGGTAACTACTATTACATTTGGCTTGGCGTCGACTTCAAACAGATTTTAGGTACCTAGCACACATAATAATACTACTATTTAAATGAATAAAGAATTAGATATAGACAAGATTTGGCACATAGCAATTTATTAAGAGCCAGTTTATTTTACGCTTTTTAGTGTTTTTTGGCAGGGAGTTTTCGTTGGATGGTTTTTGGAAGTCGTTTTTTTTTTTTTAGAAAATTTTTTTATAGTTTATACAATAGTGTCATAGACTATATGAAGAGTAAATTTTAAAGTTCTCTATAACTAAAGATAAGATCGAAGAGACAGAAGATCGATTGATAGATAGTATAGTCTTATACACTGACGTTACACGATTAATTACTACTAAAATATCAAGTTACTACGAAATCTACAACAAAAACACAAAAATAAAGCTGTTAATGATAAAAATACTGCTACACGTATTTGAAAATAATTCTCATCTTTATATCCCTAGAAGATCCGTTTAGAACGCACAACTTTTTCCTGCACAAATAGCTGATTCAGATGACCTGTCTGCATGTTTGCCCGGATTGCCAAAAAAAAAATTGTAAGGAATATTACCGCAATTAAAAAACAATGAAAATTTTTTGTTTAATCTTTGAATTGTTTTTTTTTATTGATGTAGTAGTAGTAAGCCATGGGTTATGTTATGACATCACGCAACGACCAATGGAAACGGAGCATCAATGATAATCACAAATTTTAACAAAAAAAACCGACTTCAATCTGGACCAAATTGAAATGGGGCCACACGGGAAGCACCACCTTTAATTAAAAAAAGAATCAACAAAATCGGTTCACCCAGTCAAAAGTTATGAGGTAACAAACATAAAAAAAAAACAGTTGAATTAAGAAGCTCCTCCTTTTTTGGAGTCGGTTAAAAAATGTTGCTAGAACAGAGAAAACTAGCTGGAGATAGTACTGTATAATGTAATTGTAAAAGGTGTCTACTTATCAATTCCTTATATCATAGTACTACGCAGAATAAAATTATCTCAAAATACATGGAATATTCAGTAAATGGTTTAAGCCCTCACTTCATTGGAATTTTAGTTACAACGAAAATTGCACAAGTACCTAGTGCTTGAAGCGCCTTGCCTTAATTTATTGCATTTCTTTATGGTCCTTGACCGTCATACCTTGAGTCAAGAAGCCCAATTTGTCTCAATTTCTGTTAGGGTCTACTCCGGTGAAATTTAGGTTGGCGTGGAGATTAATGACCCGTAGTGGATTTGCGATGAAAATGAACAACAAGAACACTTTTATTTTCCCTCGTCGTTTTAACATGCTATGTCAAAATACCCTACAATTGAAATCCTTTTTCTGAAAATAGGTTTATTAGTCTAAACCAGTGTTACGCAAAGAGTGTGCCGCGGCACACTGGTGTGCCGTGGTCATCTGTTGGTGTGCCTCGGAAAAATACGGTTATCCCACAAACCTAAATAGACGGCCTAAAGAAAAATATTTAGGTACACAGATGTTAATTACGCGAAAGCACTAAGGAGGCGTTTTGTTTCGTTACTCTCTACTAAGTGTGGGTTGGTCAAGAGAGTTAGCGTTATTCTAGGTGTAGTCTACTGCCCTCCTGCTATTAACTTCTTCTCCGAAGAACCGAGTTCAAAAACACTATTAGTTAGAATAATATCAATTGTCATTTCTCATCCACAACTACGCCGGATCTTTAAAATAAGTATCCCGCTATTGACTCATTTGAATTTTCTTTATTGTGTTTTGAGGACATCAAAAATATTATCCTATCTATACGCTCTAATGCTGTGGAGCATGATGGCAGTAGCGTATTTATATTTCTATCCTACCCTTCCTGAATATTTTCGCTCCATTTCTATTCTTCTCTTCCTGAACATTTTCACCCTATTCCTATTCTTCCCTTCCTGAACATTTTCACCGTATTCCTATTCTTCCCTTCCTGAACATTTTCGCCCTATTCTTATTCTTCCTTTCCTGAAAATTTTCGCCCTATTTCTATTCTTCCCTTCCTATTCAAAGTGCTGCAGCTTTCAGAATTTACTTACAGACAAGTCTGTTCTGATTTCTGAGGACTTTTTATTTTTTATTCTGTAATTTCTTATTGGAATTTGTTTTGAGTACAGTGAGTTCTTATTTGGAATGGAGCAATGACCTATTTATGTGAATTAGGATTTTTTACTCTTACCACAATAAAAAACAAAAAAAGGGAATGCCTCAAGACGATCGACGAAGAGATGAGACCGCCTATGCTCAATTAAAGTGTAAAATAAAAATATAGTTTTGTGACTAATAAGAAACATTGTTTTTTGTTACTTTTTTTTTTTTTTAATTTTGGTGTACCTCCAAAAATTTATATCTTCCTAGATGTACCTTGAATCCAAAAAGTTTGCGGAACACTGGTCTAAACAACTCTTTGAAATTAATATCTAATTGATTTAGAGGATTCTAGTGTTAAACAATCAAAATATGATTCTTTTTCTAGTTTTCTTAGGTATATAACTCCTTCATCTATATATTTTATTTTATTGTTTTTTCAAATCATAAAACTTTCAAATATCAATGTGTTTTAATACATTTTCGAGTATTATCTCTATTCCTAAATTTTTGCATTCTTTTAAGGTACGTTCAGAAGACAGTTAATGCATGCAATTTTAAGCATATTACACATAGCCCAGTTGCACTCAGTGATTGTTCACAATCACCGAGGGTAAGCAACGACGGCTCGGTCGGTACCTGGATGAGTGACCGCTGGTGGCATGATACCATGAGCGTCTCCGTGATTCGGAGGTCACATTAAGCAGTCGGTCCCGGTTGTTATCGTAGGATAACAGTCGTGAAGCTTAACGGCAAGAATACTTAGCCACAACGTTGTCTTGCCAGTCCCCAACACGCACTTGGCAAGCGTGGGGACGTATAGCCTTAACCCTTTCCTGAGAGGAGACCCGAGCCCAGCAGTGGGACGTTATGGGTTGTTGATGACTCATTTTTGTCTAGCTATACATGAACCTACTCATTCTTGCCGTGAACGTGATACATATATTCGAGTGAAATCGTGGGCTAATTAATTTCAAACTTTTGGGACATAATCTCACAAATAACTTTACTTAGAGCAATTTTAACAAAGAAAATTCAAAACTAATGCTACCCAAAAATATAGAGCAAAGTTATTCAGCGAGATTATCATGCAATTCATTAAATTTAATCATAACAAGGATGCTTCGTCGTCCGCCATTGTGACGTAATATTAATCTAAGATCTCGAAGCACTCCCCGCCAGGATTGTAATAGCCTGACCACATCTAACAGTAATCCTTTGAAGTATTAAACTCCCACTTAATATAACTTGAACAATGCGCCGACCCATGGCTCAGGAGCAACAATGGCAAAAGTTTTCATTCTAAGACTCCGTTTTATATCGGCTTGGACCCTTTTGTTGTTTCTCGCGACGCTACGACTAGGATAAACGAGAGAACCCTTGTTATTATGACAACCCTACTAATTTTGTTGAAACATAATCGTTTTCTGGTGAAGACGTCGAATTATAGTCTTGCCTCTTACACCGATTAAAAGGTAAAGTTTCACTGTATGTTTCGGCTTAGTTCGTTTATACCTTGTACTTTTAAGGTCTGTCAGATGAAATTTTGGTAATGGATCTAAGAAAAAACGCGGAAAATAAATCGTAAAATAATATTAGTAACTAACATTTTGACATCGTCGAACAAGATATTTTCAATAATTTACATTTTCTATACACAATTGCCTAATTTAATAGACTTTTATACCTCATAAACGGAATATTTATCGATAACAATATTTAAAATGTTCATAATGATTAGCCAAAAATAATTAACAAATTATAATATAACATCTTATTCTTATTATACGAACATAATTTGTCCAAGTGGTTTAAGCGGTCGCCACGCCGCTTTCTACTGCTCTGAGTGTTGTGAGTTTAAGCCCCACACGAAGCAACAATTTGTGTGATTCACAAATTGTTGTTCTGAGTCTGGTCGTACTTTGTGTACGTTTCTTGTTTGTTTGCAAATCCCCCTTCCCTCCACCCCCGACACAGGATTTATTTCTAATGCTGGAGTTTTCTTTTTTAAAGAAGAAAGAAAGAATAAAAGCCCCTGTTTTATTATTTCCATCTTCTTTCTTTTTAGGGTTCCGTGCCAAAGGCAAAAAACCGTACCCTTATAGATTCGTCATGTCTGTCTGTCCGTCTGTCTGTCTGTCCGTCCGTCTGTCTGTCTGTCCGTCCGTATGTCACAGCCACTTTTCTCCGAAACAATAAGGACTATAATGTTGAAACTTGGTAAGTAGATGTATTCTGTAAACCGCATTAAGACTTTCACACCAAAATAGAAAAAAAACAATAAAGTTTGGGGGTCCCCATACTTGGAACTGAAACTCAAAAATTTTTTTTTCATCAAACCCGACACTGTGGGGTATTTATGGATAGGTCTTTAAAAATGATATTGAGGTTTCTAATATCATTTTTTTCTAAACTGAATAGTTTGCGCGAGAGACACTTCCACAGTGGTAAAATGTGTCCCCCCCCCCCTCCTGTAACTTCTAAAATAAGAGAATGATAAAACTAAAAAAAAAAATATGATGCACATTACCATGCAAACTTCCACCGAAAATTGGTTTGAACGAGATCTAGTAAGTAGTTTTTTTTTAATACGTCATAAATCGTAAACGTCAAAAAAAAATATCGATCAAATTTACAACAAACTACAAGAACTTTTATATTATGTTACTTGCTGCTTCGGAACCCTTAATGGGCGAGTCCGACTCGCACTTGGCCGCTTTTTTAAAATTGAACCAACGTATAAGGTATCTCACAACATATTAGCTGTCCCCAGCCACGCTTTACTGTAGTATATTGTAGTTTTATTGAAGAGAAATTAGATAAAGAACACAACGATATTAAAAATATATTTGAAGTGGGTTGTATATCGTCTCGAGACTTGAGTATAAACGATGCAGCATATCCGACTAACAAATCGAAAAATAACCTTTAGACTACCGAATTTGATTAGTCAATTATATAATACTTATAAGATCATTGGTTTATGACAATCATTTTTTAATTTGATTTATATTAAAAATAAAATTAACTTTTATACTTTAATAATCTATCCATAACCGTGGAAGAGCCGTGCTCCGATATAATTAATTCGACTTAACCGAAGTGACATCACGGTTAGACAGAAAACTAGAGAAAATTCATTCGTTGCTATGCACAGAAATACGCATGAGCTTAAATTCAAGTTGCTTGCGATGGAGCGTGTGATGCTGGGGTTCCTCTAGATATAGCATTCTCAACGAAACAATTCGGCAGAGAACTGCAGTACCGATATCGCACGGAGAATTAGCACGCTGAAGTGAAAGTGGGCCGGTTATATCTCCAGGTAGCCTGATGATAACTAGAGCCGACTTGTTTTAGAGATCGTGATATTAGACACAATATACATACCGATAGCGACTTGAGGATAAAGGCTGGCAGCGGATGTATGCAGATTGCCCAGGGCCGGGTTGGTTGACACTCTTTGGGGGAGGCCTTCGTTCAGCAGTGAACGGCAATAGGCTGAAGTATAAGTATATTCTCAAGAGTTGCATGTGCCCATGACTGGCAGTCGTCGCTTACCATAAGGTGAGACGTCTGCTTTTTGCTGCTACATAGTATAGGAGCAAAAATACTTCGATTAAAACCCAGTAACAGATAAATAAATCCATGTTGCATTTGGCATCTTGTTTGGCAATACTACCTCCCACCCCTAAAGGTCAGACACGCACTTGTGACGCCTCTGGTATTGCGGGTGTCTATGGGCGGCGGTAATCGCTTACCATCAGGCGATACGTGTGCTATGTTGCCCCCTAATCTATAAAAAAAAGTAATTTCCTACAGAGGTGTGTACATATTGCTTGATGTATTTGCTATTAGCCATATTCGTAACATTCAACCACATGATTTGTGGGTAATTTTAAGTGTTTGTATAATGGATGACTTATAAACTTTGTTTGAGAACGGAATAGTAATGTAAGCACTTAGTGTATTTGCATGAATTAATACCTAATAAGTTTGATAATAACTTACTACTTTAATAAAATATGCTATAATGCTCAAGTATTGCTTAAAATTGCTTAATTTGTGTACATGATACGACTCTTTTAAAAATGGTGTACAAATAAAGTGTTTTCAATCCATCTATTATTCAACAGAAAGTTCCGTAAGGCCACATAAATAACACGCTACCTGCGCTATTTTAGACTTCGACATTATTTGGCATGATATTACTTTGATAATAATAACTTTCGAAATACATAGTTAAATTCATGTAGATTTCTCTGAATAGTCGGAACTATGTTGGTCTCGCGGTTGGCGTGTGCGACTGCTGATCATGAGGTCTCGGGTTCGACTCCCGGGTCGGTCCAAATGTTTGTATGATCTACAAATATTTGTTTCGGAGTTTGGGTGTTTTCTATGTATAATATGTATGTAGTTACAAAAAAAAAGTATATAAGTATTTGTATCAGTTGTCTAGTACCCATAACACAAGCTCTGCTTAGCTTGGGACTAGAGGGCGTTGTGTGTTAGATGTCCGAAAGTTTTATTATTATTTATGTTACAGAAGCCAGAGTCCCCCATACCCTAATGCCTACCCTACTATTTGTCATATATTAATAAATATATATATATATAATATATAAATAATATATAATAAATTTGTATGTATGTGTGCGGATGTGGGTGTAGTGTATTAGAAGACATTTGTGTGTAGGTGTGCATATGCGTGCGTGAATGCTTATACTCGTATGTATGTATGTAATATTTGTATATTACAGTTATTTCAATATTCAATATTTCGATTTTGTAATATTGCATTAGGTAATAATATGAAATATTACCAAGTTGCACGTTCTAAACATACAGCAAATAAACAGTCGTTTTCCTACTAAGGCACACCTACATGCATTGAACCTCGTTTGTTCAGTGTACGGCTGAGATACCGCACATAGCACACAGTCATTGTGAGTCTAGTAAAGTTCTCAATACAAGCATTAACTATTAGTGTACATTACTTATGCACTGAAGTTTTTATACGACTCAATAAAAAAGGGCTCGTAATTTTTAAGGCTGTTCTAAGTAAACTTGGAAAGCACAGATGCACTAGTTCGCATGACTGAAGACAGGGAGACGTACAGACATATGGTGGCCGACCTCCGTGGTGGCGATGGTACTTAAAGAAGAAGAAGAAGTAAACTTGGTATACCTACCTAACAATCACAAATATTGATGCACAATCATATGATATTGACTGATACATCACATCATCACATCAAAAACCTTTATTAGTCCACTGCTGGTGCGGTCCAAAAACCCGTCTGACGTCTGGTCTCATCTCTTTATAGCGCTGCTATCCTGGGTAGTTAATTCCCTTAGTCAGTTCTTAGGGGTGGTGACACTTTGTATTGTTGACTGATACATAATCTTAGAATTAATCCTCTTTTATAAAATAACTTTCAGTTTTTAGCACAAACAAAAAGATCGAAATAAAATATGGTATATATATAAAATATTATAATAGTACAAAATCCCACTGCAGAAATGTTACGTTCTTGGTGTATAAGGTAAAAAGCAAATTTTCTTAGAAGATTATAAAACGGGCAATATGGTTCGGCTGGGTTGCCAATTTAAATGTTCCCGTTAATATTTTTAATTAAATTATCAATGATAGATTACTAATTTATAGGTATAAGTGGGATCTTAGACAGTTATAGAACTCAATAAATATAGGCTCGTTTTCACCAGAGTCTTTGCTAATGGAGTGCTCTTTCTGTACATCATAATTATCTAATTTCTCCTTAATTTCGGGAAGTCATTGGATGTTGGTCCTGTTTGTTGTGACCAACCTCATGGGAGCCCTATGTTCAGAAGTGAACGTCTTTCGCTTGAGATGGTCCTTAATGAGAGTAGTATTCGTATAAAACTGCTGCAAAAAGTAACTTAAAAAGGTTAAGTACTGCCAGAAGCTACTGAAGAAGACGAAAGGTATTTAATAAATAATAAGTAGTTTGCATTAAACTTTAATCCAAAATCTGTTTCCAAATACTTATTTAAAGTGTTTTATTGGAGTAAATCATTGTTACCATATCATATTTGATTTACATTTTAATAAGAAGTTCTTCTTGCTCATCTTTTGTATCGACATTTTTTTAAATAATGAGGTCCCAATTTGCGAATAACATTGTTATCTTGTATGTCTTGTTTATTTTGTGTTCAATTTTTGTTTTCCTTTCTTATCCAGCTATTAAACGAGCACGTCATTAGTGAATTTCCATATATTTTAGTGTTAGTGTTTATATAAATATAGGGGACGAGCATCATTATAAAAATCAAAAAAAAAAACTGTAAATTGTAACTTTTTTACTTAGAGTATTTTGTGTCTTTATATTATTATTTCAAATTGCCTCTTTTTTGTGCTGTTATCCCCCCGGATACCACCGACTGGTGGCTATATCGGACCCAAACCGACTGAAAACCGCACGCCGTCTCGGGTACTAGGAGCCAGGGAACCAGGTGTACCCTCGAAAGGAAATCCCTAAAACCCAGACGTACCTCGGGCCACCTACGGTTTGTAGATGGCACCCTCCTGCACAGGGTATCCTCGATATTTTTTTCTGGCGCTCGCACCGTCACCCCTACCTGTTTCTGCTAGGATGATAGAGGGCCTCACCTGTCACTCCCAGGCTTGTGCTTATAGAGGACGGATATCGTTCTGAGGTACCGGGCCCGGTCCTGTGTCTGGCGGACCGGGAGAGTTCTAAACCTCTCCCGGTCCCGCACCACCAAATAAAAATGTGTAAATTTATAAGTCAATAAACAACATTACACAACAATTTAACCATTATTAGACAGAACTGTTCACTATCACCTACGTATTATACCTAGACAATAATTTGCTGAGAGACTTGATGACATTAACTTGCATTGCTAAAAATATATATGTATTTAGCTTTTTCAAGTTAATTATAAATAACTTGTTTTTCTACATCGCACAACTATTCTGTGGAACGATTTATACTCTTCGGTATTAACAGTCTGACGCAACGCGCTTTTGACTCCAGAGTTGGAGGCGTTCTTGGGCAGCAGCAGTTATTTCCCTTTAGATGACATGTCTGCTTGTTTACCAGCTTTTATTTTAGAATTCTATTGGCCTTTTGAAGGCCAATGGAATTCTAAAATAAAAGTGATACTATTTGAAGCCTGAAGGTGAGAATCTGTATCATAATTAAGCTACAATATGTATGTTTATCTATTAGTATGTAAAATTATGTGTTTTATAACTATGTGTGTAAGTTTATATATATATATATTGTACATATATAAATATATGTGTGTATGGATTTTCTTAATTCAAACTCAATGCACGTCAACTACTACTGTCTCTCTGAAACATTTGATCCATCCTAAGGTTGCCTGGAAGAGATTGCTTTTGGCAATAAGGCAGCCCTTTGTACACTACACTTCGGACATTTTATGTATTATGTACTTATTTCAATCTGTAATATGGTGTGCAAATAAAGAGTTTTCTATTCTATTCTACAAATACGGAATTATGAAACCTTTTTTAACGAAGACATTGAGATTAACAGGGACTCTTACTACTGCAACTATTCAGGAGTGCTACAACACTCAAGTAGTATAGGTAAAAACTCGCAGATTTTTTTTGTCAACTAAGATTTATTCATACCTACAGCCCTCTTCATTTTTGGCAATATTATGCATATCAAACTTCGCATCTAAGAACTCACATGAGGCTTATTCTGTGCACTTCACATGTAGTTTCCCTTATAGGGGCTCACTGGGTCTCATTTCGCATAAGTACTAGTAACTAGTTCCAACAGATTACACTCTAAGCCGACCCTAACATAAAATGTACTTGGAAACCGCTAGAATGGTGATGAATGCCTTTCACACTTTGGCTTCTGGAGTGCACATATCTATACTGAGTAAGACCGTGACTTTGCGTCGCATATACCAAAGATTTTGATCGTAAGATTAGTAAAATTTTATCTTTGAAATACGTTTAAGAATAATAAAGACCTGCCTACTGTCATTTGATTATTCAGGTAGTACTGCATAACCAATAAAAGAAACTGCTCGCAATAAGCAAGTACTTAAACATTGCTTATAAAAAAGTTATGAGAAATATTAAACCACCGTCGGAACTTCTACATAGAAAGACGAATATACCTACCCAAATTCACGCAAAAAGAATAAAGAATACAATAATAACTCGTACTAACTTGACGCAAAAGAATGTTTTAAGAATTTTCGTCCTCCAAACTTGGTTCAATCCAATTTCAGTTAAGCCTGGGATTATAATTCTCGTTATTTCAAATTAAAAACCGTTTGCTGACTGCTAACTATGACTTTTTTATAATCTTTTTATAAGGCCGATAAATACCTATGTTAAAATATATGTTTACTTTATTCTTTTTGCCACCGAGTCCCTTGGAATAC
The DNA here is from genome assembly GCA_949125395.1 of Diaphora mendica. NCBI lineage: Eukaryota > Metazoa > Arthropoda > Insecta > Lepidoptera > Erebidae > Diaphora > Diaphora mendica. The sequence continues at coordinate 15,912,311 of OX421319.1, read as the reverse complement.
ATCCTGATGTTGTTAATAAATCCGTTTATAGTTTATCTAGTAGAACTTTATCTGTACTCCACGTAACATGCTAAAATGTAGGCATATTTCCCAGCTTGTCTTAATATATATTGCAGCATATATAAGTCAGGTATTAGTTCTATTCACATAAGACAAGCACAAAACAAGAACTAAGCCAAGCGGGCTGAGTCAATCGCGAATATGCTTTATAATATAGATAGTTATTCCCACGGGAAAGATGGAAACCTTAACCTGTGTTCGGTCGGATGAATCGACAAACGCCCAAGTTTGCAAACTTTGTCTAATTAGTCGCAAAACAAATAGAAACGCCGACTGGATTCAACTGGAAGAGCCTCCCTGTTCTAAACTATTTATATTAAATATCTTGACTAAAGAAAGCAATGTTAATGGTACTCGAGGGTTGAAACTTTTGAGGATTAGTATTGAACCCATTATTGATACTTAAGATTTCTTAACACTAACATTAAACTACACAACTTTTTACACTCGAATATAGAAGTAAAAGGAAGAAGGCTTCGATATTATTAAGAGATTTGGATCTAATAAAATAATAACATTTATCTCTCTGACATATATCCACTACTTAAGTTGATAGTTAAAATATGTTTGCTGAAAAGTGTAAATTAAAATATCTAATTAAAGCCAAGTACTATCTATCTGCATTCTTGCAATTGCAATCTCTGGAACAGCTGGAACAATTTTGACGGGACTTTCGTTATCAGATAGCTTGTGATATAAGCAGCCGTTGATGTTGTCGTAAAGGTATAACAACAACCGCGGGTAACACCGCGTCTAAGGGTCCGTTCACACAGACCGGCTCGGAGAGGAGAGCAGATTTTTATCACATTGGAAACAGAGGTTTGAGTAATTGTAGTAAGGTTTATTTTTGCATGTGCACTTCTTTTGTCATCAAGAATGCTTGAACGCACTTAGTGTGAAATAATAAGAGGAGCCGACCGGCTCCGATTGCGTGCTCTTTCTAGCTCGAGCAGACGATCGGCTCTGATTCTCTTCCACAGCCGGTCTATGTGAAATAGTTGGTGGCTCCGCTCCGGCCAATGCCAAGCGTTTACGATCCGGTCTGTGTGAAAAGAGAAATTAGAGAGGATGCTCTCCGAGCCGGTCTGTGTGAACGGACCCTTATGGTTAGTGATAGAGTCACTGCTAAGCTACAAATTGTCGGTTCGATTCTTGGCTGGGACAAGTCAGTGTGTTGCCATTAAAATGCCAGGGAACAATTTGTATATTATGAAAATAGATTAGAAGATACTGTAACACCGTAATTTCAAAATAAGAATTATATTTTTTTTACTAGTAGAGACCTCTGAAGTGACCAATAGGAACCTACCCACACACACAATTAGTTTTTTTTTTTTGTAGTATTTCTCATGAGATTAGTATTTATGTATATTTATTTGTTGAACGGCGCCCTGGGTAATCTTTTGCTCTTCTAACTGACTGGGTCGTGCCGGTGTGTAGCACCCCCTGTTCAGGTTAGGGGACTGCAAGGTCGAACCCGCCTCCTAGGTCGGTTGATAGTTGCAACATGTGATCTGCATGGTTGGACCTGCCGCCTAGGTGGGCCATTGGTTGCGACTTGCGAACCTCCTGACAGGTTTGGGTGTTACAATACATTTTGAGTTAATGTTTTTAACGTATCATGTTTAAATCAATAACAGCAAACAAATATTTAATCGCAATTTAATTACAATTTCTTCATTCCCTAAAAAAGTAATGAGTTCTCTCTCAACAATCAATAAAGTAGTTTTCAATAAGTGAGCCTCTGTAGCCGGCTGGAATCTAAATATAAGATATAATAATGAACCAATTTAATTTAATTAGAATGCTACCTCAGGCAAAGGTTCATGTTGTCTTTGTTTAGAAGTCATCCAATTATAAAGTTTGTAAGTAGTTTCTTCATACGTATGTTATACTAAATCTCTAGAAAAAGCACGGGCCTTGAGGAAATTTACTTATTAGCAATACAAATAACTATTGATGTTAATAATTATAAAATACTTTAGTGCCAAAATTCGAGAAAGTTATCAAATCATTTTACCATATTCCAACTGAAGAGCGAAAAAGAAGGTATGAAAACTCATTATTCATCGTATTCGTCATGAGCCTATTGTTGGACATGAACTTCTGAATTTTATTATATTCAACTAGCTTTTGCCTACCGCTCCGTCTGCATATATGTCGGTTATCGCGGTTAAGAGTAATCTATGACCATTCTCAAGATTTAAAGTATATACATGCCCAATTTCATTTGTTTATTGTGTATTGTCCGTGGGAAAGCCACGCTTCGGCATGAATGGGCCGGCTCGACCGGAGTGATACCACGGCCTCACAGAAAACCGGTGTGAAATAGCGCTTGTGCTGTGTTTTATCGAGTGAGTGAGAATATCGGAGGCCCATACCCAACCCCTCCCCCTATGTCCCCTCCCCATCCCCCAAAGGCCGGCAACGCAATTCTGACGCCTCTGGTGTTGCAGGTGTCCATGGGCGGCGGTAATCGCTTACCTACCATCAGGTGATACGTCTGCTCGTTCCATATTCCTATTCCATAAATTGATTTTATTGAAAACTGGGAATCGGTTTAAGCGTGAAAGTATAACAGACAGAAGGATAGGCAGATATAGGTACTTTCGAATTCATAATATCAGTATGGAGTATGAATTTTATCAATTTTGTATTTAAATAGTTAGGAATAATAAAGGGACATTATTTATCATTTATCCAGAGAAAAAAAAAATCTCCGGGCATTTCTAAACTATCTGTCTAACTGATTAAATGACAAAATCTACATCATTATTTAGAAAAGTTTTACCGTAGGTAGTACGATATTTTATGAATGCTTTAAAAAGTTTTCATGGTTCACCTGTTGGTAAATACGTGCAAAGCCATCGATTTTGATTAATAGGTTCGTTAAAAAGGAAACAAAAGATGCATTTTCACTATTAAAGCTTACGCTCATCAAACAAAAATAAATACATTCGTTGGTCCCAATGCGTCGATAAAGACCAGCCAAAGTTGTACTGATTTTCATATCAGACTTTTTATCGGAGTGGCTATCTACGCACTGCATTTACATACAAATCGAATATCCAACTGACAGCGAATAGCGTGTGCAGCAACAAAGGCAAATAATACGATCTTTAGACACCTAGTGATTAACGGCTTACCAACTTTGAAGTTTGTGTTACAGGTTAATTTAACTTTCGAACATAATAAATATATCGTAAACCCTATTAAACTTTAACGGTCTTATTACAAAAAATCCAGAAAGTTCTGGTTTAAACCAGGACTTAAAAGTCCAGGTTTGTTCCGGTATCATAATTAGTACCATTGTTTAGACCTGACATTATTACAAAACTAAAATAAATCGTGGACTTGCTAGTACCGCGATTTAGTCCTTGGATCAAAATAACATCCACAGGCTATATTAAAAAGATCTATTCTATCTGAAATCATTCAATTATAACGTTTCGTTTCCTGCAGAGTTGATATATAAATAACTTTTTGAGGGCTATTTATTATTTTAATATATTGTAAGTAACAGCTTCTTTTAAGTTTTAGCCCTAGCTACTTAGATCAAATTTATTTGTGCTTTAATATCTTTCTTAGTCGGTACAAGCATCAACTTAGGACACAAAAGTATAACGTAACGTTACGGGCAATAGGAGATGTAAACGAAGTTGCGTGGGTTAGCTAGTTATACATAATACCAATATTTATTTTCAGATCTTACAGTAAAGTTGAAAATCTTATTTCCTAACAAGAGCAACATAAGGTTGACTGAAATGTTATTGAAAATTTTTATACAAGTAATTAAACTATTTAATTTACGGTTATTTTTTTATTATATTATTTAAAATTAAAGTAAATATTTCATAAAAAGTGTCTTTCAATGAATTGCCGTCTTCTGATATTTCCACGTACATTGTTTTCCATTGGAAAACTACTGCTTCAGACGTTTGTGTGTTAGCTTCATTGTCATCAAACCCACTATGAGATACATCTTCCTATATATCTATGGCAATATTGTGCAATACAGCACATGCCACAACCGTTTTTCTTGCAGTTTCAATGTCGCAATAAAGGCCTCTTAATAAACAGCGGAACCTCTGTTTCCATAACCCAAAACATCTTTCCACTGTATTTCTGGTGCTAATGTGAGCGCTGTTGTATCGTTCCTCCTGACGTGTTGAAGTGTTCAGTAATGGAGTCAACAAATATGGTGTGCAAGCATAGCCACTGTCTCCGAGCAATATGCCTGAGAATGCACCAGCCTCAAATCGCTGCTTCAAACGACTTTCTCTAAATATGCGTGAGTAATTTACACTCCCACGCCACCCGTTACAATATTCATAATTTTTAAATCTGCATCGCAAACTACCTGGAACAATAGTTACATATTTTAGTATCTCATACTCTAATAAATAAGCATGACAATTCACTATCAGTGCGTATTATAGAACAAAGTCACTTGACACTTGTGTTTTATCCGCACACTAAAATCTAAATCTAAAATACTAGATTTTCATAGTGATTTAAATATTATTTTTAAAAGAAAGTTTTGTAGGCACAAAATATCCTAATTATACTTTGCCACAGCATGCATATTCCATGCAAAGCCAGGGCAGGTTGTTATTATTATTTATTGTATAGTACATTACACATGGACACCCTGGACCCTGTGGTAGGTAAGACTACTTTTCAATACTATAAACCTGACTGGCAAAAGATTGCAACCAATGTTTTGATAAATGCAATATAAGCTTTGAATCTACTTACTTCATGTCGAGCCCAGCTTCGTAATGCGCTAATCACTTGTATTTCGGGAGGCACAGGGCATCCTCGAGCATCTTTCGTTAAATCATCTCTTATTAAGTCCACTATTTTCATTGTATATCGTTTAGTAAATTTATACTTTTGCCTGAAATTTTCATCGGTTAATTCGACGAAGGGATTAATTCTAACACGATTTCTGTGGTGTTGGCGTGGCGTTTCCAAAAACTTGTAATAACTAAATAACTTTCCGTATATTCAAATTTCTTTGTGTAAATAACTACAAAAATACAACGATATTCACAATGACAATAGAATTTTGACGTTTGTGATTTAGACCACAGTTAAACTAGGGGTCTCTGAGGTTTAACTTTGCCACCATAGATGCTCCGTGGTTTAGCGTTAGTCTATGTTTTGTAATACGGATTTTGTTTGGTACTTGGATTAAAGGTGTTAAAAACCTAGTACTAACGTTAGTCTACGTTTTGTAATAAGACGGTAAGGGTTAGGTTTGTCTTAAGGTTTAGGTTTAGGATTTCACGGCTGGTATTTAGTTAAAGATTATGTTATTTAACAAAAACGTATGTGTCCTTTATTTTTGACTTAAATTACACATATCAAAAGTGTCTAGGGATCAACATATATTTTTGCAATAACTTTTCTCCTGATTGATATTAATTAAAATTTTCTTTAAGGATTCATCAAATAAAGTGTTTTCGTTTGTCACAGTAACGATAAACCAAGTCACCTTTGCATTAATAAAGAAATTTGCCATTTTCCTAATAAAAGGATTTTTGACATTTGAACCACTAACATTAAAGTTCGAAAAAAAGACTGAAATAACAGTTTTCTTTAAAATTTTATTAGGTAACTTAAACAATTAATAATCCGTGTGTCTACCGCGAACACTAACACAAGAACATCGGTTTGGCATACTCAAAATGAGTTCATCCAAATCACGCTGTGGAATGGCCGCCCATGTTCGTTGCAACAACAAAAAAAGGTCTTCTTGCGACTGGATACCCTCCATATTCGGCAGAGCTCTTCTCTGTAGCATATCCCATGCATGCTCAATCGGGTTCAAGTCTGGCGACTGAGCAGGCCAGGGCCAAAGCCACATCTCAATCTCAAGAAATCCGCATAAAAATGCTTGATCCCCAGACACTTTTGATGTGTGTATTACTACTGTAGATTAGTAGTTTCAGATGATTGGGATCTACACTCCAAAAAGGGGATAAACCCCTTAAAATTTTGTAGCTTTTTTCCCACAAAATGAAAAAATATGAGTAATTCTTAATAATTAAAACAGTATTATAATTATTCCATTTCAATTTTAGGAAGGTGTCTCATAAGTCTGGTACTTATATAACTAGTTTTACAAGAACACGCAAAATAAACAAGTTACAAGCCATTCTAATAGTTATGTATCACATCATATCAACAACTGTTAACAGTTCACTCCTTGACATATACCTCTCCCTGGAAAGGAGGTTACTATACGGGTTGGTATAAATTGGCTCGTTGTTCGTCCGGCTGGGGGCTCCATACCATGCTGATTAGACGGGTTGGTATAAATTGGCTCGTTGTTCGTCCGGCTGGGGGCTCCATACCTTGCTGATTAGACGGGTTGGTATAAATTGGCTCGTTAGTCGTCCGGCTGGGGGCTCCATACCATGCTGATTAGACGGGTTGGTATAAATTGGCTCGTTAGTCGTCGGGCTGGGGGCTCAACGTGCTGTGTTAGCTACCGCGGAGGCTCTCCAGTCGGGCATCGTCGAGTAGGCAGGAAAAAGCATGGGACCCTTTTCTTCCTGTTGACGTAGGTCTTTTCCGGGCACGGCTGCTTCGGGAAATACATTCATTCGCCTGCCACCACTGCGAATGCAATCAGGATTCACCTCAGCGCACGCTGGCGATTTGCCTATTTTCTATAGTACATGGTAATACAATAATACAAAAACATAATACAATAATTTTTTCATGCAAAAGGTTTTAACCCTGTGCTTTCAATGTCCTTTTTTTAAAGGGTATATAGATATTTATATACACATCAACTGACTGGTTTTATAGATCCAGGTAGAACAGACATCGTATACTTCTTGCAGTTTGTTATCAATCGAGTTTACTTTCAAAATAAAACTGTACCCACCAGTAAAGTTAAATTACTTTTTATTTTAGCAGTCTACTAAATTAACTTATAATTTATTAAAGTTCCACACCCTTTTTTGAAGTACGCCAACGTTCTCCCTACGCAACATTTCATCACTATGCAAAATTACTCCCCAGACACGCAGCACAGTAAGGCTTTAATAAAATTGATGAAAAAAAAATATAATGAAGCGAACCTACACTGTTTCGGCCAACGTAAACTGGGTTGCATATTTGTTATGAAAATTTAAACAGTGTACACGCTGGAAATAGTGAGGCATGGTTGGGCCACAGAAGTTGGTATTATACATTCATGCAATTTGTAGTCCGTTGGTACATTCATTATAGAGTACAATCATGTATAGTAACTTCTCATCTACGAGTAAACTTGGACTTATCACCTGACAATCAGTTCATCCCGATAATGCTTACTTCCACATATTATATACATCGGATTGGCGCAGAGTGACACACCGTGCGATTTTAGTCGGTCTGATTCCGACACACCACTCCTCTGCGAGGCCTGAGGAGGTTTGGATACGTTCAAAAAGTTATCTACCGGCACCGATAATTACTTACGGTATCTATCATCATGTTACCTAGGTACCAATACAAAAATAGCCGCTACATCTTGCAGTATCAATCTATCGGGAAACCTGTTTTAGCTAAGAGTACTTACTGGTAAATGTAAACTAAAAGTAAAAAAAACAATCGCTTCCCCTCCGTTAGACTCTGCGATTAATTAATTCCATAGTTTATTTAAGCACAAACTGTTGATTGGCAAATCAACTGTATAACGTTCATAGGTTAATTGAAATGCAAATTAAACCTCCACGGAAATGTAAAATGGAAGAAAAACAGATATCAGGCTAAAGAGATAATGAAGGAATATGAAAGTAGATGCCAATAGCATTCTGCTCATAATCCTAGTTCTATTAATGGGCCAAAGCGAGAGCTCTTAGAACTTTTATTACATATTTTATTGCAAATAACGTGAGAGATGGTAAAGAGTAATTTTTAATGAACTAGTATTATTGTAATGACGAAGAAACTTTGTGTATGTCGCTTTCGTTATTAGGTATAATTATATCAATAGGTATCGCTAGAGTCAGCAATGCTAACCCCATTCGTCAATCTATATATGCAGTTACGTTGAAAAAAAAGATTGTATAAATATGGGTAGGGCCCTTACATATAAAAATAACATATAAACACATGTAGCTACACTGGCTAAAGTGTAAAAAAGTTCGTACTGATTTTCTTACACAATATCGTCCTTTAAGGTTGTTCAAAAACAAAGTTCATAATGAAATTAGGCAAACATGTTGTGTTTTGACCCTAACTCTGTCCGCTAAAGTTAGCTTGCATGTGTCCGTCCAGTTTAGCTGTAATAATATAGGGTACTCTGCTGTTTTAGGTGACACTTTATCTCACTTGGGTAAAACTTTCTTAAACCAACGAGATTAAATGCAAAGTTTAAATTAATTTAGGTTCCTACTGCAAAAGTTTAATGTAATAATTTAGAGATGAGGCACTTTTAAAATTGTGATTTAACAGAAAATGCGTTATACATTCATCCTGTTGAGTTGCCTGGAAAGAATAAATTTAGTACATAATTCGTATTGCATTAAAATATCCACATTATGTTAGTTAATAGAAAATACTGTACCTATCATACTAATATTATAAATGTGAATGTAAGATTGTTTGTTACGCTGTCATGCGATGTCTTCGAGGTATTAGAAGTAACATAGGATACTTTTTGTTAAATACAAGCGAAGTCGCGGGTGAAAGCTAGTATAAAGTAAAATAAGATAAATAAAGACGAAGACGAGCTAAAATTTTTAAAAACCCACTACGCAAGCACTTAATCGAGTAATCATACGCTAAAAATGCGTTACATAATTTTGGAGAAGAGCTGATACTCTCACACTGCTAAACCGATATTAACCAAACATAGCTAAGAACAACCGCAAGGAAACTGGCTTTCAAATGAAAAAAAATCACATTGAAATCGGTCCATCCGTTTGAGAGCTACGATGCCACAGACAGACACACACACACACACACACACAGACAGACAGACATCGACGTCAAACTTATAACACCCATCATTTTGCGTCGGGGGTTAAAAAATAGTACGTGCCAATGTTCCTTTATCTACTAAAGCATTGATCATCTTATGGTGTAAATACACACAAAACTTATGTATTATGTACAATATATTAGGTATGTATTATTTTTATAGAGTAAAAAATGTAATTTAAAACTAAAACTGTATAGTAACAATTGTACGGCTACTGCTAAGAATTTAAAATCCGTCTCTTCCTATAGTCTAGTCAACAAGTTCAAAAACGTGTTAAATAGAAATAAAGCTCCTAAAATATGTGCGATAGCTCATTCGATTCTGAATGACGTCTAGAAAAATGTTTTTAAGGGTTTATTGGCACATAAAAGATTGCGATTGTTATTAACAAAATAAAAAACAAACAAGGTATTTAGTTATTCGTTAATAACTTCTAAAATACTGATATTTAAGGAATTTTGAAAAATGATCCCGAAAGTGGAGGAAATTTCCAATAAAAAAGTCCAAACTCCCGAAACATAACCTCTGTTATTTATAACTGATTTTAACGCTGAAAATTGGGCTCCGCGAGGTCGTTACGGAATAGGCGCGCCGCCTGGAAAACTGGTACATATCACCTAAAACATTTTTTTTTATAGTATCAGATAACTATTTAAAATATTGAATAAATTATGGTGTAATTTAGACACTAGAACGAAAAAAAACACAGTGAAAAAAAACATTTTTGTCGATTTTTCAAAAAGTTACACCATTTGTTAATTATAATTTTTTAAACTAACAATTTTTCAGTGTTAAAAACAGTTATAATTAATAGAGATTATGTTTCGGGACTTTTAGGTTAGGATTTTTTTATTGGAAATTTCCTCTTCTTTCGTGATCATTTTTCAAAATTCCTTAAATATCAGTATTTTAGAAGTTATTAATGAATAACTAAATACCTTGTTTTTTTTCTTATTTTGTTAATAACATTCGCAATTTTTTATGTGCTAATAAACCCTTAAAAACATTTTTCTAGACGTCATTCCGAACTAAATGAGCTATAGCACATATTTTTAGGAGCTTTATTTCTATTTAACACGTTTTTGAACTTGTTGACTAGACTACTAATAATTTACGATCTACCGATTCCACTAATCAACAAAAAAAATTGTTTTGCAAGTAACATAAAAACTTTTTTCTAATTATGTTTAGGACAAATATAAGGTTAAAAGAAATAAAGTTAGAATAGTTCTTATTAGTATATAGAATTTCATTAAAATTTTGAAATCATCAATTTTCATCAAGAAACGGAGGTTTTACCTTAAATTGCAATATTAAATAAATAAAAATATTAATTAAAAGCTACACTGTGTAGCTTTATGATTTTCATATTAATCACCTCACTTATTAATGAAAAGTTAACCTCCCTTTGTGTTAAAGGGACATGATACCCATTCCTTCACAAACCCGTGAACCGATATATCGGCTATCGGGTGATGCTAGAAGTATCGACCAACACCTTCAGAGACCCACATTAGGTGGCTGAATTTAAGCCAGACAATAATGCACAAGATACTCGTAGTTCACTCTGCTCTCAGCTCTGGAAACCTAGCCCCTGCTAGCTTGGTGCCTAACGTGTCATGTTTACTTATGTTGTTAATAAATTGTTAATAAAAATATTTAATATTTACTTAAATAATACAAGTAAAATTTAACAAAAATAAAACTGACTTCAAGGTTCGGCTTGATTTATCTTGGATGCCATCATCAGATCCTAGTGTCCTTATCATGGTACCACCGTTGGGATATCTTCTTTCCATTAAAAAAAGAATCATCAAAATCGGTTACTAAACGACAAAGTTATCCGCGAACACTTAAAAAAAACAGATATACGGTCGAATTGAGAATATCCTCCTTTTTTTGAAATTGGTTAATAAATATTTATTAATTTAATTTATTAATTAATTTAACTTCTTAGCAAGGTGTGTGTTCGTTAATTTGGGAAGATACAATTTTTTTCAATATTACCTTAAATTCTGAAGTCCAAATATTATGAGACTAACCGGAATACCATACAACATTAAAAGATCTTGTAGTCTCATAATATCTGTTTACTATGTGTTTTATTAGAGACAATCTCATAATTTCACAATTCATTTTCTATTCTATTTATAAAAAAAGTATATAAGCTCAGCTTAGTTTGAAAATAGATGGCATTGTGTGTCAAATGTCCAAAAACATTCTTAGTTTTTAACTTAATATATTATTTATTTATCTATAGAATATCACGTTACGCACTAAAATGAGTGGGGCATAAAATTGTTTATTTTGCCAAGTACTATAAAATTATGTTTGGTATTACAATGTCTATCACCAATAATGCTACGGGATCGTGGTTTCACTCGATTGAAAAACAGCCCTAAATCCTTTATCAGCAAGGCGCACGCCTGCTTTGCCAACCACTGTAGAATTTACATACACTTATCGAAACCACATTTTATTGGGCGTTCAATTGCAAGAACATAAATATTTATGAAATTGTTGAATTTAATATCTGCAAAATTATGGTTAACAGCGTTCATGCCGGCTGAAATTTGAAGCTGATAAAGTGTTATACGAGTATATCGTTGTATCTACACACATCAAAAGTGTCTAGGGATCAACATATGTGTCTAGGGATCAACATATATTTTTGCAATAACTTTTCTCCTGATTGATATTAATTAAAATTTTCTTTAAGGATTCATCAAATAAAGTGTTTTCGTTTGTCACAGTAACGATAAACCAAGTCTCCTTTGCATTAATAAAGAAATTTGCCATTTTCCTAATAAAAGGATTTTTGACATTTGAACCACTAACATTAAAGTTCGAAAAAAAGACTGAAATAACAGTTTTCTTTAAAATTTTATTAGGTAACTTAAACAATTAATAATCCGTGTTTCTACCGCGAACACTAACACAAGAACATCGGTTTGGCATACTCAAAATGAGTTCATCCAAATCACGCTGTGGAATGGCCGCCCATGTTCGTTGCAACAACAAAAAAAGGTCTTCTTGCGACTGGATACCCTCCATATTCGGCAGAGCTCTTCTCTGTAGCATATCCCATGCATGCTCAATCGGGTTCAAGTCTGGCGACTGAGCAGGCCAGGGCCAAAGCCACATCTCAATCTCAAGAAATCCGCATAAAAATGCTTGATCCCTAGACACTTTTGATGTGTATACAAACTGTTTTATTTAAGACATTTTTTACACCTTAATTACTTACCCTTATTCATAAACGTTATTTAACTTTAAGCAGCGGTTTTGTGTTATATTGAACTTTAAGTCTTTCACTTTATTTTTAACTTTAAGCCTATAGGGTAGGCTTACTATAAACTTGTTTATGGTAATTAAAATTGTTTTAAAATAATGCATAATCTATACTAATAATAATTATTACAAAGTTGCAGAATTTGTTTAGTGTAACGCGATTATTCTCGGGTTAAGGGCTCCCACACATAACTGCGATGCGATGCGGCGTGAAGTTCTTGCGGTGCATTCGTGCGAGCTCCCAGATATTTGCGATGCGTTGCAAATTCGCAGTTATGTGTGGGAGCCATAATCTCGGGATCTACTGCGTTTGCGTCTCCTATTGCCCGTAGCGTGATAATTTTCCCCCCTTTTTGAAACATATTTATTGATGCTAGACTCATATTGGTCTTAGCGTTATGATATAGCCTATAGCCTTCCTCGATAAATGTACTATCCAACACTGCAAGAATTTTTCAAATCGGACCCACGGTTCCTGAGATTAGCACGTTCAAACAAACAAACAAACTCTTCAGCTTAATTTAGTATAGATATATAGTATAGATGTGGATTGCCCGCATATATCGAGGAAGGCTTTAAGGGCTTCACACAAACTCATTTACTACATTACAAAATTGTCGTAACGAAGACATAATAAAAAGAAAACCTGAAATTGTTTTAGTGTAGTTACTGTGCGCTAATTGAGCTCAGTAATGGTTGAATAAATTTGTTTGGACAATAAAGACGCTTAAACTGAACTATGTCCTATTGTTGGAGGTCCAAATTGCTAATTTGACCGCGTAGATTTAATTATGCATGCCGTCCGTTGAGAGGGGGTCATAAAGGAGGGGTGTCACAGGCAGGCTTGTTTATAATGTAGCAAGTAATGCGCAATCCAACCCAACCCGCCTGCGCCAAGTATTAACTTTTTATTACACTGAACGAACTTTCGCGGTTTACGGCCACACTGGGGAGGGTATGAGAACGTGTCAAAATTTAAGCGCGTGTTATTTTAAATGGAGCATACATTTGTTTTCGGGAACTGTCAGCAATATAAGCCACTGCATTTTTTTCTGTTTGGGATATATTTTAAACAAACTTATTTTTGCAAAACAAAGATCATCCTGCAATGATTTCTGCAATAAAATGTGTGTGCATCGAATCAAAACTACGGTATTCTGACGTTATATCAGAATCTCTCTTCACTATCATCATGCTTCTTTAATAACAGTTTTATTTTTCTCCCACAACCAAACTGTGGAGCAAATTATCACCTACGAAATTTCCGGACTCCAAGACCAGAACGAACTTCTACCCCAAAGGCCGATAAAATACTTGTGACTTTTGAGTTGCAGGAATCCAATGGGTGCAGAAATGGTCGGGGAAACGGGGATTTCCCGTGTTTCATTTCACCTGTCATTATGACAGACTTCTAGTGTCGACTGACGTCGACTTATGCTTTTATGTTCAATATGTTTTGCGTTGAATTATTTGTTTTAAGTATCATCATTAAAACTAATTCTGCAAAAATGAGGACCTCGAAACAAACTACCCCTCCTTCCTGGGTTTTCGCAATGATTACCTGCTTGGGGCTACGCAACTACTACATGGGTGGTTCCACCGTAGTGGCTAAACTATTTCACTGATTTTAATGATAATGGTGTCAATAGATTCGCCTCAATCACCCGGGTGATATAGGCTATATAAATTCGGATTACAGTATTTTTTTTATTTTATCTTATCCGTTAATTAGGTGTACACACCTCAACAAAGTCTAGGGATATTTTATATTTCATCAAATATCTAAAAATCTAAGAAGAATTTTCAGAGATAGTAAATGGAAGAAAAGTAGCTTATTTTAGGGACTTTAATAAAAGAAGAAAGCGATTCGTGATTCTTTTGTTTTAAATTAAAAAGTTAACTTTTTAATTGTTGTAGAAAATTGGTACGAAAACAAATGTCATAGAATTTTTGTAACATTATTAATATTAATAAAATAATTTTAAATGTAATAAAATCTAATTATTAATAATCAGTGTTGCCACCTCTTACACTAATTACACATCGACATCGATTGTTCATACTTAAAATTAAATTGTCAATGTCTTGCTGCGGTATGAGGTCCCAAGTTCTTTGCAAGTGTCTGTATGCTGTCGCAATGCTTTACGTTGTAACATGTCCCAGGCATGCTCGATGGGATTTAAGTCGGGCGACTGCGCAGGCCAATCCAAAACTTGAATGTCATGATCTTGAAGAGCTGTCGATACCAGTCGCGCCGTATGAGAAAGAGCATTATCGTGCATGAATAGAAACTCCAGGCCCATTTGGATTCTGTGTGGAATAATCATAGGCTCTACTACCTCTTCGAGGTATTTTCGTGCAGTCATGCTGCCTTGAATCCAAGCGAGCTGGGTTCGCCCACCAAGACGAATTCCTGCCCACACCATGATTGTCCCGCCTCGGTAAGAGTGGACCTGATGAGGGTGCCGCAGACGGCTAACTCTGCCTGGAGTTCTCCAAACATGAGTTCTTCTTGAATCCGGATGAAATCCAAACGGAGATTCATCAGTGAACAGCACCGATAACCATTGTTGATCACTCCAAGACAAATGCTCCCGAGCCCACGAAAGCCGCCGACTGCGATTGCCACGTCGCAGAGCTGGAGCACGTAGCGGTCTTCGAGCATGAAGGTTGTCTTCATGCAACCTCCTTCGCACGGCTATGTCGCTTACCAGCAGCTGGTGGTCTTCCTGGAGCCTTTGCACAAGTAGCGACGCCGTGGTATTGGGTTGTCTTTTGGCGTTCATTTTGAGGAATCGATCCTGTCTTTGCGTAGTAACCCATTGTCTACCACTGTGCCGTTCAGCCCACACATCCCCAGTACTGCGATAACGTGACCACAATCTTGATATCACGTTTTAGCTGGTATGTAAGGTCTCAGCAACGACGCGTTGAATAGCACCATTTTCTAACGTGCCCACGGCTCGTAACATTTCATCTCGACTCAAATGGCGACGTGACATGACTTTTGAAGCCAGCACATCACGTTCAATTAAAAAAAAAGACCTCTAATCAATTTTAGTTCATTTACAGCATAAAAACAATTTTAATTTTTATGTCGTAATGAATTACCAACAATTTTGCCGCCGTATTTTGTTTTTAGCATTGTTATTCTTTTTTATTTTTAAATTTTGAAAATAGAATAAAAGAGGTTTCATTTAGTATATACACTTTTTATGGAAACTACTTAATAAGATTTTTAACTATAAAGTTGTCAATAGTTTAGGATTATGATATCCCTAGACTTTGCTGAGGTATGTATTTGTTAATAGTTGTTCGTGAGAAAAAACGATACGCTTATCTATTTTCTTGCATTACTATCCTTAATAATAAGGCAAATTGCAATACTGTATTACATCTCTGTGCACTGCAGCCAATAACCGGTGTCAATCAGGCAATAAATTAAGTTATTGTCAACGTTTTATTGGACAGCTGATGCATCCTAAAGGGAGTCAGTTGAACAACGTCAGCTTACGGCACAATTCAATTTCTATTTCCAAAACTTTATTGTTATTCCCTGTGTGCCGGAATATGTAACCACCTATATAGTCTATTGAGTTTAGTGTACATATATATTATATTTAGTGTACGTAAATAATCATGCTCATTAAAATCAGGTTACAAATTATACCGACCACCAATCAAAAGCGGTATTAGATAATTACCGTTAGTGCGGTTCGGCGCAATCTGTATAACCTATTCCGGTAAAACATTTTTTTTTTTTTGTTTTTACAAATAAAATGAAGATAATAATAAAAGAGTTTAAAAAAATACAGTTCAACCAGAAAAAGTTGAAAAACCATATACTAAGTAAATACCTGCTTTGTCTATGACTGTAGAAGTAACTTATAGAAGCCATATTTTATTGGGCGTTTGATTGCAAGCACATAAATATTTATAAAATTGTATATGTGCAAAACGGAAAACAGCGTACATGCCGACCGATAACATTGAAGCTGTTAAAGTGTTTGTTACATCATCAACAACCCACTACTGGGCTCGGGTCCCCTCTCAATAGAGAGTTAAGGCCATACGTCCCCACGCTGGCCAAGTGCGGGTTGGAGACTGGTAAGACAACGTTGTGGCTACGTAATCTTGCCGTTGGATGTTTTTAATCCGCCCAAAGGCCTCCAACTAAGCTTCACGACTGTTATCCTATGATAACAGCCGTGAAGCTTAACGTGACTGCCGAATCACCTAGACGCTCAGGGTATCATGCCACTAGCGGTCACCCATCCAGGTACTGACCGTGCTGTCATTGTTTACTCTCGGGGATTGTTTCTAATCACCGAGTGCACCTGGGCTATGAGCGCCTCATTGAGCTATCAGCGCCTCGCTGTGTAGTAAAAGCTACTAATCTAGCTTCTCAGTCGGAGTCTGTTTTGTGGGAAGATCCAATTTCTTTAACCAGATTGATTTCATTTATAAAGGACCGTAACAATTAACTAATTGAGGACCACACAAAATAGGGAAAGTATGCCAAATAAACAATAAACTGAACAACGGGCATGTTAGTCTAGTGGTTAGTGATCCAAACTGCTGAGCTAGAGATCGTCGGTTCGATTTCCACCTAGGACAAATCTTTGTGTGACTAACACGATCATTTGTTCTGTGTCTGAGTGTAACTTTTGTATAATACATTATGCATCCATTTAGAAATACATAAGTACGTTTATTATTAAATAGCTGATGTTAAAATGATGAAACAATTTCCATGATGCTGTAATATAAGTACAGACAAGCAGACAAAAGGTCCAGAAAAATATATTTATACACTTCTACTGTTCTAGGGGTTAAAGTACCTAAGTCAAAATACCAAAAAAACTATGTTTAGATATGAGCCTCCCACTTTTTTGTTAAATATGGATACAGGCACTACTGGTATGTGGTGTACAGCTGGTATAAAACAGCATATCAGAGCAGTTTACATTTATCAGTCACGTGTGACCCTAAAGTTTTATCTACATACAATCTACTTACACTCAAACCTAATAATCTGAAGTAAGTAGGTATATTTTTCACTTTTAGTCTATATAGCAAGAGAAGTAAAAGTTAGGGTAATGATAAGATATAAACCATATTTTTTTCAATATAAACAAATTTGAGTTTTGTAATACACAGTTACTATCCACGGTTTTACATACACCCCTGGTGGTAAAAGGTAAACATAATTTGCCTCATGATAACATTAATTACGGCTTGGTGTATACTAAAACCCTACCACCGAAAACACACACACCGTAGGCTTCAGGATTGATGAAGCAATATTTCGGTAGCTAGCACATTCAATTCGTTTTCATAAAATAATTTTGGATTTATTTTTTGTTTGTTATATATATTTTTCTGTAAATATCATACCAATGTAGAATGATATTATTATTACGATGCCTGACGCCTATACAAACTATTTCAACGGTACGACTTCTTGGATAACTTTATAGTACAAAAAAATTATCGCCAAGCAGCATAAAATAAAAGTATCGCCTAATAAAAACGTAATAGAAAATATTTCGTAATAAATCTGGGTCAGAGAGCAAGATAAAAATCATCGATACTTTGACATAGAGTATCGTGTTGCCATTATCACGATAACGGCATAAGTAGAAGAAGTAGGTTAATAGCCGCTTTTCTGCACAATATAAGTGTTAACGCGTGTACTTACAGGGCAAAGTATATACTTTTTTATGTGATAATGGAATATGTGTTCGCACTAGATTACGTTTAGTCTAGATTTTTACTACATTTCAATTAGTTTTATTTAATAAACTTAACCAGTATAACTTGAACTTGCCTTCTGTTCTTAGGCTCATTTATTTTATTTTTACATAGGAGTAGCTGACCTACGCAACCTCGTCTGCGTCTCCTATTCCCCGTAGCGTGTTATACAGTATGAACAAAGTTTACCATAAAACTTAGAAAGCCAACCTTAAAAGATAAACATATATATATGCTGTCGTTGACTATTACTATACATTATTTTTACGTTACTTTAACCGTTTATGCAGCGCACTCAATGGAAGCTCTCAAAATAAATAATATTCCCCGTTTTAGCAACATTTTCCTTTAATACTCCGCGAAAGAATTTTTCAACCAAGCAAACAAACAAACTCTTTAGTTTTATAATATTAGTATAGATAAATGAAGTTGTTTCCGTTGTCTGTTCATGATACAGTTTTCAGCAATAGATAGATTGAGATGATTCAAGAGAAAGTTTTATATGTATAATACAATCATATTATAGAAGAGAAAAGCAAGAGAATTTCAAAGACTAGAACGATACAAATACTGCAAGTCTTTTTGTTGTTCGAGAAACATGCAGACTACACACAGATTGCTTAGGAAGTATTTGTGACAGGCAAGCCAACAAAGTTATATCTATACTAATATTATAAAGCTGAAGAGTTTGTTTTTTTGTTTGTTTGAACGCGCTAATCTTAATAACCGTTGGTCCGATTTGAAAAATTCTTTCAGTGTTAGATAGCCCATTTATCGAGAAAGGCTATATGCTATTTATCATCACGCTAAGGCTTTAGCAATTAATAATTTTACTAATTAAATTATTTATTAGATTCCAAAATATCTACAAACATGCTTAATTTCACATGTAGGGATGTAATCTCAATTATGGACGCTTTAGGGCTCTGTATTGTTATAAATATTTAAATATCAACCATAACACTCCACATTAAAGTTGTTATTCATAAACACATTGTGACAGTGTGTGTGTAAGGAAAAAACTAATAAATATTTAGCAGATTAACTAAAGTGTACATTACAACAGTACACTTCTATCTACTAGATGAGAAGTAGACCCTTTTAAAAAAAGAACTCTTAAATGAATTGTAAATCAAATCTGTGAATGAAATAGAAATGAAACAATGAAATGTATATATAAGAGATTAGGCAAAGTGTATACCAACCAACAAACCACTTAGGTAGGTTCACGTATGAGTAAAATGCAACACGAACGTATCTAAAGAAGCTTAACGTCACCTGGCGCGCTCCGCACTCACCGCACCTACAGACAACACTTTAAGCTGATTATGACGGATATGTCGCTGTTTCTAAACCCGCAGCTATAAGCCACATTACCTCACAAATTACAATATTATTTTCACATGAAGCAACATTTTTAATATAGTTCTAGAATAATGTAAAATTTCTGTATCAAATCTCGTTATCAACTAACTACAATCTTTAATAAATGAGCAGAGTCTAGAAAAGAGCAGTTTATGTATGCAACACGTATTTTTTATGTAAATACTCTGATTACTCCGTCAATTATGGAACGATTTCAAATCAGGATTTGTCACCAAGTCAGGATCTGATGATGGGTTCCTGACATCGAAGAAAACCCTTGAAAAGTGCAGAACGTTGGACATTATATTTATATAATTAAGGTTTACCAACAGTTGTTATGGACATAACAAATATAGGGATATACGAGTACAATACAAGAATAATTGCCTTATATCTAACTGCACAACCAATTTCAGGCAAACACCACAACATGTTCTTTTTATCAACATACTAGCTGTTGCCTGCGGCCCCGCCCGCGTGTATTTTGGTTATCACTGCAAATAGTGGCCTATGTGTTATTCTGATGTATAAGCTATATTAATGTAAAGTTTCATCCAAATCCGTTCAGTAGTTTTTGCGTGAAAGAGTAAAAAACATCCACCCATATTTACAAACTTTCGCGTTTATAATATTAGTAGGATAAATTTAAAAACTATTTATTACACAACTAACATGCAATACAATACAAATTTTCTTTTAGTATTCTGCACTTTTCCTCCATATAAACTTTAACTGTGCCAAAGTTAATAATATTGAAAAGATGAAAACTGGAATGATAAGTTGATTACGAGTATATATCAATGAAATAATATCTTACAAAATTATTAATAATCTGAGACACACTGAGTAAAATTAACGTTTTTTATATAATTTTTTAAACGACTCAAAAAGGAGGAGATTCTCAATTCGACCGTATATTTGTTTCTTTTTTTTATGTGTGTTCCTGGATAACTTCGTCGTTTATGAATCGATTTTGATGATTATTTTTTAATGGAAAGGAGATATCCCAACGGTAGTGCCATGATAAGGACATTAAGATCTGATGATGGCATCCAAGAGAAATGGAGTCGAACCTTGAAGTCGGTTTTTGTTAAAGTTTTACTTGTTATAAGATTACTCTGAAAACAACCAATCTAATTAGATACAAATAAGTGCAGTCAAATGAAGCCGGCCACTTATGGAAGAGAGTAATTAAAAAGATGTATTTTTGTATTTCTATTTAGAACTTGCTGAGCCCGCTACTTCATACACGTGACATTTGGAGTTTTAAGATATTTTTAATTTTTCACCGTTTACACCTTTCCTAGACTTCGACAAACATTTCAAAACCAAAATCAGCTAAATTGGCATAGCCGTTCTCGAGTTTTAGTGAGACAAACGAACAGCAATTGATTTTTATATATAAGATTTTCATTCCACACTTCACTAGCTAATTGAAACATATTTAGAAACTGGTTTAAAATGTTTATAAAGTCATTAATTGTACGAGCTCGTAGATTATTTGATGACTCCACACTACACAAAAATATATATAGAATAACATGACATTTTATATGTGGTGTGTAATATCGATCATCGAACTAAACACACGTCGCGGAGTAGTATAAAATCGCTGATTGGGCAAACTTATAACAATTATTTTATTAGTACAAATAAATCGGGTTTTACGTTAACTACAGCACATTCCTGATTTATCTGAACACTACCTACAACAGAGAAACCTTTACTGCTCCACCAACTATCTGATGTCACTGTATCTACATAAATATTCATTTCATTTCTATCTTAATAATGTATTTTACTTTACAGAAGCCATGTTCTAAATTCAAAATTACAAAACTTTGAAAACAAATACATATAAATTAATTTCATGGCCCGTGTTTGAAAACATATTTTAAGGCGTATAGTAGCCTCAATGACCTTGAGCGTCTGGGCGGAGCTAAACGCATAGTATCATATCTGCACCGCACACATTCATATCTCCGTACCTTACGCGTTACTTCAAAACGATGATCAAAGACTAGGGAGCGAGACAGACATGCGCGCTTGTCTGACGTTTTTGCCTTAACTTCAAAACATAATTATAAATGGTTAAAATGTTAACATAAGAAAGGGGTATTTCTAAAAGTTTAGTAAGATTTAAAATTAACACATTTTATCATAGGTAGGTACTAAATACGAAAAAGTATGTTAAATTAGGTAAGAAATCTGATAAAATAAATTAATTCATTTTACCCTTTGTAGAAAAAAGTAAAAATTATCATATTTCTGAAAACTTCTAGCATGTTTAAATAAATTAACAAGTAAAATTTTAACAAAATAAAACCGACTTCAAGGTTCAACTCGATTTATCTTGGATGCCATAATCAGATCTTAGTGTCCTTATCATGGTACCACCGTTGGGATATCTCCTTTCCATTAAAAAAGGAATCATCAAAATCGTAGTTATCCCCGAACACACATAAAAAAAAATATATACGGTCGAATTGAGAAACCTCCTTTTTTTAAGTCGGTTAAAAACAGGTAAATGCGTTACGTGTCAGGTCACCCATAGAATAAGGTTCCGAAGTCACCTGCAATGTCTACAAATTGAAATAAAATCGTGTCGAACAGATAATTATCATGAATTTATTTTTAACTAGCTGAACCCCGCGGTGTTACCCGCGGCTATCGTCTTGCCGCGGGTAACGACCTATCACTGAAAGTCCCGTCAAAATCGGTCCAGCCGTTGCAGAGATTACCCGTAACAAACAGTCAGACAAAAATTGTAAAAAAAAAAATGGTACATGTATCGTGTATACATACATATGCTTTTATTAAAAGCGGTTTTTTTAATATTACAAACAGACACTCCATTTTTTTTATTTGTAGAGATTTTACATGTACGTTGGTGCAGTGATAGCTTACGCGACTATTGTCCATGAGGTCTCAGGTTCGTTTGGGTGTTCTCTATGTATGATATATTTGTATTTACAAATAAAAGCATATAATTGTTCTATCAGTCAATCTAGCTTTCATAGTACAAGCTCCACTTAGTTTGAAACTAATAGACGTTGTGTGTCAGATGTCCGAAATATATATTGATTATTATTTTCAAAGCTTTGAATGTGAGTGTGTGTATTTTACAAGTTAGACCTCTATACTCTTGTACCATCTTTAATATTATATCGCGGGTGGGTTGGCTAAAAATCCCTGTCTGAACTATTATAATATGTTTATATATCAAATATTTATATAATTATCATGTTTAAATATTAATATGTATATCCGTGTATGCATTTTATATAGCACTAGCGACCCGCCCCGGCTTCGCTCGGGTGGATTTCAGATGCCCCCGCCGACGACACGATTCGTGCATTTTAAATCTGTAATATCTTCGAATATATTCATTTAAATTAGATACTGTAAAGGGCTATTTTGATCTATATTAAATGCACAATGCATTTAATTTACTTAATTGTATAAGGATTCATTCTGTATTGCTTAAAATTGCTTCGTAAATAAGCCATTATTTCTCGTAAAAAGAAAGGAATAAAAAATGGTTGTTGTGGATTATCCCTAAGAGATAGACATATACCGTCGCGGACTTTTTTGTAGATCTTTTTAAGGTGTATAATACTGTAGTACATTATTTTGATCTATCTCGTAGGGTGCAACCAGCGTTTGCAATGTAAGCGCAAAAAAATGTGTTTATTTGCTACATCACATTAGAAACCTCGAAAATTAACAGCGTTTCCACACTATATTATGCATTTATTATACATAAAAACCTTTCTCTTGAATCATTCTATCTATCAAAGAAATCCGCATCAAAATCCGTTGCGTAGTTTTAAAGATTTAAGCAAACAAAGGTATATAGGGACAGAGAAAGCGACTCTGTTTTATACTATGTAGTGATTAATATTATTATTGTTACTTATAAACCGATAAGTCCGCCTTTATAAGACTTATAGACTTTATGCCACATGGTATTATCTCTCAGTCAACCTTGAGTTGGTTCAGTAAGGGACAAGGCAGGTGCCTATCCTATCATACAATTGTAATAAGAAAAAGAGATAAGGGAAGAAAAACTTTAATTTATCGGTTTATAAGTAACAATAATAATATTAATGCTATGTAAAATGCATACACGGATACACGTATTAATATTTAAATATGATAATAAATAAATGATAATTATATAAATATTAGATATATAAACATATTATAATAGTTCAGACAGGGATTTTTAGCCAACCCACCCGCGATATAATATTAAATATGATATATTAAAATACTTTTCATCTAATAAACAGAAGGTGAAGGGCGTTCCTAATCGTATTCTCTACTAATATATTACTTTTTTGTAAATATGTAAGTAGATACATATTATGCATAGAAAACAGTCAAATACCGAAATAAATATTTTCAAATCATACAAATATTTAATCCGACCCGGGAATCGAACCCGAGACCTCAAGCATAGCCTGCAGTCGCATACGCTACCACTGCGCCATCGAGGCAGTCAAAACACCAAAAATCATCCAAGCGCACGATCACTTTGAGTCCTTTGCAGCGAGTTAGTCTCTAATGCACACTAACTCAGAAAGTACCTAAATACTTACACAAACACAAACGTCTAAGCATAGTTAGTCGTAAGCGTGAGCAGAGCAGCGAGCGACACAGCCTTCCCGTCTGAATGCCAACGCACGACTGCCGCCTGCGCCCGCACAGGGACCCGCTGTACTTTTAATTTTGGGAATCGCAATATTGATCATTTTCTTTACAAAATATTGATTGATTTAAATATGAGTATGCCTAGTTTATAGCTAATTCAACCACCAATATTTCTGTGTAAAAATATTTTTTTGCTTCAAAGCCGTTTAAAAGCTTTAGGCAAAAAAGCGAACAAAATAGAGTGTTGTTAATTTTTTTTTATGGCAATACTATTTATCGTATGTAAAAAATTAAATCTACATATTCTTGCACATGAATCTGCAGTAAACATATATTTTTTTCGAATCTTTTGATGCAGCTGTTAAGGAGGAGTAGTCTTTAGAATGCAACCATTTTTACGCATCTGAAGGGAGGTAGGCCCTTAAAGGAAGTAACTGATGTTCTTGAATAAACCTTTCAGTAAGTCACCTCATGCAAGTTTAATTTGTATATATTATCCTAATGCACTAGGTGATCCACGCAACTTCGTCTATGTAATTTTTTGGTCATGCTCGACTCCTATCGGTTAAACGCAATGTTAACTATCCTGTCTTGGGGACGCTAGCAAAACACACATTTAACAAGTTAAAATTCAAAATTTAAAAACCCCCTACTGGAGCACTTAATCGAGTAATCATACGCCAATGATATTTTTGCAGTCATTTTGTTATTCTTCCCCACTTTCACCCCCATAACTTTTAAATGACTCAACCGATTTTCATGAAACATGTCTAAGAACACTCGCACGTAACTCACCTTTCATACAATAAAACTAAATTGAAATCGCTTTATCCGTTCGCGAGCTACGGTGCTACAGACAGACAGACAGACAAACAGACAGACTGACAGACACGTCAAACTTATAACACCCCTCTTTTTGCGTTGGGGGTTTAAAAACGTGAAAATAGGTTTGATAGTTTCGGAGTTCATCGTGAACAACAACGTGACACGATAATTATATATAATAGATTATGGACCACGTAATTAACTATTTACAATGCCTGAGCAATATGAACAAGTCTAACCGCTTCATTGTTTGATTATTAATGTTGCGTTTGTCGAATTTGGCATTGCCTATTATTCGAGTAGCGGAAATAATCAAACCAAACTCATGGGCACCGGCAGGGGGATGCAAAGGAGTGCACTTGCATCCCCCTTTTTTACCTAACTCCACTAGCGAGTGCGTAATGTTCTTCAGATGCATGTATGTATGACTATTTGGATAGTATGCATTACAGCTAGGGTTCCCAACCCTCCCGGATTGCCCGGGAGACTCCGGTAATAATGGTTAACCTCCCGACCTCCCGAAGTGCTATAATTTCTCCGGTTTTTCTAAAAATTAAATGCATTATATTCTAATAACTACAAATTAAATAACCTGAGTTCCCTTTAAAAAGTAAAAAACACGTTATGCGCTTTCATTTGAGACCCCACTCGATGATATTTTTGCAGACATTCGGTTACTCTTCCCCACTTTCACCCCCATAACTTTTAAACGGCTCAACCGATTTTCATGAAACATGTCTAAGAACACTCGCACGTAACTCACCTTTCATACAAAAAAAAGTAAATTGAAATTGCTTCATCCGTTCGGGAGCTACGGTGCCACAGACAGACAGACACGTGAAACTTATAACACCCGTCTTTTTGGTCGGTGGTTAAAAATTAATTTAATGACTGATCTGAAAACGAAGCTACAAAGCAGACAAGCAGACAAGCTGACCAATTTTATGGCAAATCTGCCATGGACTTATTAAAGTAGTTTTATGAACCGAAAAAACAAATTCCAAATGAGTTCAATAACTTTTTTACGCGATTTTTGACATATTTACAAAATTGAAGATTTTCAATACCAAGCAATGAAAATTTTATCTTGAAAAGAGCTAATCACACACATTACCAGACTCCAGAAATTATTAATTTTCAATTTAAGCCCCCCCCCCCCCCTAATTCTCCCGGGTTGGTCCTTTCGAGAGTTGGCAACCCTAATTACAGCCCAAAAAGCTTGACGGATTTTGGCCAAGGATATGTCATCAGATTCAATTAAGTCAATTTAATATGGCAAAAATTTATTCGTGTATTTAAATAAGACACTGAAGACGTCTAGGTTGCTGTCCAAATTTGAGCACTGTCACTAAATTATAAATAATTTTTTTTTTTTTTATTAATATTTTTGGACATCTAACACACAACGCCATCTAGTCCCAAGCTAAGCAGAGCTTGTGTTATGGGTACTAGACAACTGATACAAATACATATATACTTCTTTTTTTTTGTAAATACATAACTATTATACATAGATTCTCTAATTCAGTATCCTCTTCTACTCTTTTCCTGTCATTTCTGTAAACACTGAGCATGCACGGGCCGCTGAGACATGCGTCTCCTATCAACGATTTCACGTCTTGACACGTGTCGTGACGTGCTTCATGTACGTCCAATGCTACATGTTGTAGCTGGAATAGTTAAAGCAACTTTGTTTGCCGTCGATCTTTGGCGTCGGATTTTCACACTGGCGTACCTACGTAATACATACTCGTAAAAAATTTCGAAATTGAGTCCGTTCGTAATGACACTCCCTTATAAAGCAAATGATACTGTGGACGTAGGACGACGCATTATTTTACCGTTTTCGAGTCTCATTTACTTTTTATATGATGACTCAGTTAGAAACATCGACACGAAATATCTTGACTATTCCGTTTATCCGTATCCAGCCTGTATGAATCAGCTTCATCAGAATAACTATTACGTTTTTTACACAAAAACTTATGTCACTCATAACTTGAACAAAAGTTAATAATCAGCATCACCAGCCCGTCTCAGTCTACATAGGCCTCTCCCAAGGTACATCACGGAACCCGTTCTACTGCCAGTAGACGTAGTATTGACTAAAGCACCTCGGAGATCACTTAGAAGAGACGACTCGACCGTCGACTTAGACAAGTGGCTCCTTCTACTTTACGAATACTTTGGAACCTTATTTTTGTTCTATTTTCTCCTTATTGAGGTGTGTATTAGAATTCCAGAGATCTTCGAACTTTTCGAATGTTTTTCATGGGAGCTCTCTGGTCGTTCGCCTGTATAATTTCGCCTCTGTCGCGTGAGTTTCAGAGTTTCGGTTAAAGGTTTGGATTTCCTGCCCTCTTGCCTATTCCGACAGAACTTGCTACCCACATTCTCGGGACTTCCACTATTCAACGTACGTTCTCGTTTACGTCGCACATATTGTTGGCTCTGAAAGAGTCAACTACGGTTTGGAGCAAAGTACCTCTAAGCCTCTATCAGACTATAAATCTTGTTCCACCTATCCACCACTATTCTATGTATCAATTCTCATCTACTGCCTTGGCCACTTTTTACCTGTGGCGACCTCCACATATAGTGCAATAAAAATATATTACAGCGCTATCTATCAAAGACCATACCAACTACGGAGTAACTCCAATCCTTTATCGTGATACAAAAATTCTTGCATTGATTAGCATACAGCTCCCAACATCAACTGTTGGGCCGCGGCCTGCCATGCATCATCACCTCGCCTGATCAGAGGATCTCTCTATATCCTGATCTCCTCCTGTTGTATTGAAACCTACATATACCACACCAGCAGTCAAAGTTCGTCCCAATTAATTAATCTGCTGCATAGATTTGTGGGGGATCAGGTGTCATATCCCTCCAACACAAAGGGAGGATCCTAGGACCAGGCGAGGTGATCATGCCTGGCGGGCCACTGCCCAACGGTTGAATTTGAGATGTTGTATTTATGTTAAACGGTGCGAGAACTTCTATTGCGCGATTCAGGATTGGTAGAAAGAACTAAGGTACGACGTATCTTCGGTAGATGGCGCTGTAGTGTGTTTCTATTTGCGTTGTATGTGGAAGTCAACACTATTTAATTTTTCCTCTCAAGACATCAGCAGATGAGACGGGCTCGTTTTACTTAGCTGGTCACGTTGTGAGTCTATGTTGTCACTTGTTAGGAAAATAAAAGAAACTGAACGTATAACAGCTTATTTTAAACGGAGCAAAAATATAATAGAACTTAATCACTCAATACTCGAAGAAATTGATGTGGCCACATTCAATTCCAATACTATAAAATTGTTGCCAATTTGTATGTAATAGTACGGCTTTGTCTAGTCTTGTTTATAAACTGTATTGGCCTAACAGTAGACGCCTTATTCCAAACAAACTTATTAGATTTTTCCTACTGAATGATTGTGCTTCATCATTTTATTCTAAACCATACTTCTACAATTATAATACTTCAGCTTTTAAAATATCATCATGCATAGAACTTCATCGTCATTATCTTCATCAGCCTATCGCAATCTACTACTGGACATAGGCCTTTACAATTGCACGCCACTTGGTTCGATCCACATATCACTACAAAAAAAACATGTCAAAATAAAGATTTGGTAAAAGGGGATATGAAATTATGTGTGCCAGCTTAGTAGTAAAAACAATGTGAACATGCAAAGTACTTACAGAACTATATAAAAAATCGTATTCTGACAAACTCCTCAACGACTATACCTACCTACTATATAATATATAGCGAGAGACAAGTACTAACAAATTGTAGAAGAGTGCAATAGTAACAACATCATTATATGTAAGAGCTATGCTTCATTACGAGCTGGTCGGCGCAACCCGAGCGAGTGGTATAATGACTTCACAGACAACTGGTGTGGAGCAATTTTTTCATTTTTAGCGGTTATTGCAGCCAAAGATGTTGTCACAACTCGGTGTGTTCGTGGGTCACTGCATCCTGGTAACAGTGGTGGGATTAGTCCCATTACTGCGCAGAGTGTTGTGAATTCATACCCCACATGGGACTACACTTTGTGTGATTCCCAAATTGTTGTTCTGAGTCTGGGTGTTCTTTGTGTCCGTTTCATGTATGTTTGTAAAGTTCCCCGCGACACAGGAAAACTTTTTGACTAGTTCGGGAGTAAAAAAAAGAATTTAAATAAATATAACTCCATTTTTGACCAAAATTAAAAATGGAATTGAAGATTGAATTCTGTAATTCAACTCTATAAACGTGTATTCAGAAACTAATCATTGTAGTTCCCATCATTGCTAATCATTTAACTCTTAAATGTGTAACCAAAGTACCTATACATCATCATCAAAATAAAGGCTAAACAAACATTCATTCGATGTATTAAATGACATCGACACAACAAAATATTTCTCAAAAAAAAAAATATTACCTCCCCGGTATAGGCGATAAATATGAAACGATATTCAAATATAAAAAAATGGAATGGTCATAACATCACGACTTGTCAAGTAATTGAAATAGAAAGCGTATGAAACTCGTATTTATATATAAATTCCTTCTTAAAGGAAAGGTGCGTCAAAACTGGGTTTGTCCTTCCCATGATATCGTGTGCCTGTGATACAGGGGCTTAATAATAAATTCCTTTGTGCAAAAGGAACAAAAAATTAAAATTCTTTTCGTGTCCGTCGGCCTTCTCCAGCGCAGTTTTGTCATTTTGTTTGGAGGGATCTTGCGTGACATACGCAAATCCTCCGCTGAATAAATGTATATAAAATACACTACTAAGAATATCTAAGTGAGCAATATTAGACACGTTTTCACATAAATCTTACCATATTTGCCGTATGAAACTTTGAGATAGACTATTTTCATAAAACAATGTTGGACAGTATGGATATAAAAAGTATAGGTATAAAAATTGTTTTAGTTTAGAATATAAGGACGAGTAGTATAACTTTTTTTTATTAATGGTTTATTTTAAACCAAGTTTTCTATTTCATAATATTGACATTTGACAATTTCCTCTCTCAAGTTCAAATTCTTAGTAGGTGTTCTTATGCATTTAATGTTCTTGCGTTTACTTTCTTTTTCTATTTATGTAAATTAGCTGCCAAAATGAAGACTATACTCAAACTGATGAGAAGCATGAGTAAACCGTGGGAGAGCCACGCTTCGACATGAATGGGCCGGCTCGACCGGAGTGACACCACGGCCTCACAGAAAACCGGTGTGAAATAGTGCTTGCATTGTGTTTCACCGAGTGAGTGGGGATACCGGAGGCCCATAGCCAGGAGGTATTCTCAGCTACGTTTGATAAAAAATGGTGCATATGTTTTAAAGATATGTAATATGGGGAGTAAAATAAAATAAAAAAACGAATTTTTACAAATATTCAGGCGTAAGATTTTAAAGGGCGTAGGTAATGTGTATATACATAAGAATGCAAGTTTCACTAAAATCAGTTCAGTCATTTTGATAAGTAATATGGGACGTGAAAGTAGGACGAACGAACCAGCAAGCGTTTGCAAAAAGATCCGAATAAGGTGTTTTTGATTTTGTACGTTTTTACTTTTTTTGTCAGGGATTTTAAGCTTGTCAATGATTGGTACAGCACTGGTAGACATTGTCCGATTCAAACGATATTATAACTATTCGTATTGATTTTTTTTAATATAGAGATAAAGCAGGTATTCGCCACTGTGTGTTTTTTATTAGTTATTAAGGTCTACTGTTTCATGTTTGTTTCACTTACCATATTTCTTAAGAATGGAATGAAATCCGTATAATTCATTAAAATAACGAAATAATATTGGATCGGACTTAAGAGACGAAAATTCTAAACAAAACATAAATGGCTGCAAGAAAATTGGTACTACACTGTCTTCATATTAACTTGTTTATACGTGCAGTGCGCTTCTTTTTTTTTAATAATAATAATAATTAAGCAAATAAGCTTTGCAGTGATGCTTTGTTTTCTTTTCAGTTTAATTATCTTAGTGAACTGAAAAAAAAAGTTATTAAAAACCAAAAATAAAAATACTAAAAACTAAAAATTCAAAAACTGTAATTTTAATGTTGCAATAACAAACTTCAAATAAACTACAATAGATATATCTAAAGTGGATATCGTTAACCTTCTGAATTTTTATAATACAAATGACAACAAATATCGTAGAATGACAAAAATTGTGAAAAACTGAATTATCTAATAATGTTCTCTAAACCTTTATAGGTATATATTAGGTTAAAACTAGTATATAAAATGTATGTTAAACAATATCACTCTTCAAAGTAGTAGTATCTAACGTGTCTTGTCGCGGGGTCGAAGTAGTCATCGTGTGGAATGTCCAATGCTGAGAGAACTGATCCAAAATAGTGTCTGGTAAAGCGCACTGCGTCTTGAGGGCGCAAGAGCAAGATGGCTTGAAGGTAATCACGCACCACTCCTGTCAAGGCTCCACTTTCGGTCATGTACCGACCTCCCTCAGACGTACGAACAGTCTGTTAAAAAATATTGTAAATGTATATCATTGAACAATTTTTGATTAAGGTTAAATATATTTTAAAAAACAGCTAAACTGTGCGGTTGTGAATTCTGTTCCTGAAAACAGGTTTAAACCTATACTTTGTCCATTCGTTTATTTCCTTTTAGACAGCTCACGCCTATAAATTACCATATTTTTTTTCGGAATTTTGTACTACAGTAATGTCGTACTTTATTGACGGTGACGGTACTTTAGTGAAGTGGTCTGTGCATAACAAATAACCACAGCCTATAAAACAGTACTTGAAATACATAAATCGATCTTACGATAAAAATAATTTGACTTCATGTAAGTATTTTTTCTGTAAATTTAATAAAAAAAGGAAATAAAAATAGTATCTATGACTCCAAGATTGAATTTTTGCAAGGAATCAAGTCGAAATCTTGGAATTTAGGATCAAACCAAGAGTAACGAACAATAACATTAACATTCATCCAATTTACTGATTTATTATTTATTTTTTGTTTATTTCTTACATAATATAAAAAACTAATACAGGAATAATTAATATATCAACAAAAAATATTTAATTTAATCGATTGAAAGTTCTTCAATAAATAAAATCGCTATTCGTTTCAAATCGAATCGGTAATGGGTGAGGGCGTCACTAATTTCAAAATTTCTTGAACTGTCAAAAAGAAAATAAAGAAATGGACAGAGTATAGTTTAGGCTATTGTCCACCCAAAACTATAACTTTTATCTTTGTACTGACTTTTATAAATCTCTTTACATTGTGTTGTTCGTGCTGGAAATATGCATTTTTTTATTTAAATACCTAATAGTGATTTATGAATAATTGTAATATTTTAATTTATTTATTTTCAATCTAGCAAACTCTACTAATAAATATATTATACTCAAATATAATAAAAACGTGTGCGTCTTGGGACGCCCGACAGAAGTGATAACTTAAACTAATCTAAGTTGAACTACACACATCAAAAGTGTCTAGGGATCAACATATATTTTTGCAATAACTTTTCTCCTGATTGATATTAATTAAAATTTTCTTTAAGGATTCATCAAATAAAGTGTTTTCGTTTGTCACAGTAACGATAAACCAAGTCACCTTTGCATTAATAAAGAAATTTGCCATTTTCCTAATAAAGGGATTTTTGAAATTTGAACCACTAACATTAAAGTTCGAAAAAAAGACTGAAATAACAGTTTTCTTTAAAATGTTATTAGGTAACTTAAACAATTAATAATCCGTGTTTCTACCGCGAACACTAACACAAGAACATCGGTTTGGCATACTCAAAATGAGTTCATCCAAATCACGCTGTGGAATGGCCGCCCATGTTCGTTGCAACAACAAAAAAAGGTCTTCTTGCGACTGGATACCCTCCATATTCGGCAGAGCTCTTCTCTGTAGCATATCCCATGCATGCTCAATCGGGTTCAAGTCTGGCGACTGAGCAGGCCAGGGCCAAAGCCACATCTCAATCTCAAGAAATCCGCATAAAAATGCTTGATCCCTAGACACTTTTGATGTGTGTATTTACGGCTAGCGGGTTAGATTTTAGTTAGATGGTGGATTTTTAGTTAGTTAGAAGTTAGTGGGTTAGAGTGAGAGAGGAGGAGCCTGCCTACCGCTGCCGTATGCGTGAGAGAAAGGGAAGCCAGACAGACTGGTTACGTAACGCGTTACGTGACTAAACGGTAACCCTCTCTTAAGAAGTTATCACTTCAAAAACTAAAAAGATACGTACTCCATTGCATTATTTGCGTAGACTAACTCACTCTGCCTGTTTTATTAAACTCAACCTCTCTCTCTATTTCTTTCACGAAATATTTCCAATAGTAAAATTAAGTCTAAATGATAGCTAATCAATAAAGGAGGACAAGTTTTGACGGCAAGATAATAAAGTTGGTCGTTAAGAGACAACATGTTTAAAGCTTGAGCAAAAGGATTACAGTTCAAACATCCAACTGTGCCACACGCTCGACTACACTGAAATCCAAAAGTTCTCGTCAAAACAAAAAGTTAGTCTTTCCTCGAGTGCGGCTCGTATTCATGCGATTGTCGGCTTTCTTAATGTTATGATTCTTAAACCTTAAACTTAAGCTTTTCAGGACTTCATTATTTGTTGTATTTGAGTTGTTAAACTTTTAAATTCTTTTTTTAATATAATCTCAAATATATCTACTATATAATCACCTCCTAGTTACGAGTCCTAGGATATACTCTTGTACTCTCATCACAAATAGTTATTTGGACTTTAATCATTGGTATAAAAAGCGAAAGCAACAAGACTGAGTGAAGCAAAAACGGCTAACCTTTACTAGCAACATTACTAGCAAGCCGACCCGGCTTCGCACGGATTCTTTACAGAAAGTATAAAATAGCCTATGTTACTTCAAGAAGTTGTGCGGCCTTATTTCTTCCGACATATTCAACAAATATCGTTATATTTTAGCCAATGTACTCAAAAATGTAACAAATTATATACGAAAACCTTCCTCAAGAATCACTATATATATTGCTGAAAACCGCATTAAAATTCGTGCAGTAATTTTTGGGTTTATTGC
The DNA here is from genome assembly GCA_949125395.1 of Diaphora mendica. Lineage (NCBI taxonomy): Eukaryota > Metazoa > Arthropoda > Insecta > Lepidoptera > Erebidae > Diaphora > Diaphora mendica. The sequence goes on along the minus strand of OX421319.1, from coordinate 15,878,286 downwards.
GAACAGACAGACAGATGGGGTGGAGGACTTGTGATTGTTCTATCCAGTTTACATAGCTATGTATTGAATTTAGATCATAAATCTTTTTTTTTCACTCCTTCTCGATTTAAACCGTTGCTTTTCTTACTTCTCCGTTCGCATCGTTTTCTTAAAAAGAGGTACAAAGTTTTTGCTTCACGTATTAAAATGTATATGTCAATATTAATTAAAGTTTTTAGTCTATAGTATCAAAGATAATTTTTGAAAACATGTGGCAAAGGCAGCAACTTACTACAATTGTCATTCAATCAAACAAAGGAGCACACGCGAAACGAAGCGTTAATATACTCAAATATTTATAGTGAGATTTCTCAAGTAAAGGACACATTTCATACGGTGAAGACAGATCAAACGAATTTAAATTGAAAGTAGGTATACGTTCATGATTGACGTACAAATTACACACGATTATGATTGACATATTTAACGATCCTTGTACTACAAAAGTATATTAAACAACACTATTATCTATCACAATTCTTAATTAAAGAACCTTTTTATTTACAGTCTTATTATGAAATCTTCATTCAAGTTCATGGCTAACGTCTCTGTCACAACTTGGTTGTGTGGTTTCTTTCACGTAATATAAATCCTGCCTGTATTGATGTTACTTGTACCGGGACATGATATTCTCGAGAAAGTGAAATAGACATAATAATATTTTAGCTACCATTTTTTCTAAGACTAGAAAAATAGTATAGTAGTAAGGAGGTAGAACCATAATTCCTAAGACTCAGTCTGAGTAGCTATGCTAGGAAAGACGCTTTGAAACGTATATCAATAACATTCAATCCGTGTAACATTGGTTAATAACATTTTTTTTACGTACGTGGTACGTGTAATTCGTTTGTTATTGACTGAGCAGATGCGTGAATTATTTTTTGAATGAATAACTATTGTTACGCATAAGTTAGGTTAATCAGCTATCGAAGAAACCAATTCCACCCACAGACCAAACAAAAGAACTTGAGTAAATGAAAAAAGTTTTTTAGACAACATTAATTTCACTGAAATCTGGGGACGATTGAAAATACATCCAGCTTTCCGGATTGTACAACTAGCTATATCATGACATACAACTATAACACACCTAGTACGCCTCCTTTACTGGCTACAACGTTCTTAACACAGTAGACTTGCTACGACCAACTAACTAGCTACGGCAACCAGCTACAGCAACTAGCTACACTTGCTACATTGAAATGAACCCCGTAACCGTAAACCAATAGATGTTACAATTTATAGAATAGATAATAAGTTGCCTACAAATCATATTCTTAAAATGAAAGAAATATTTTATTAAATATCTGTACAAAAATAAATAAAATCTGTTTGTAATATTAAAATAACCGCTTTTTACTAATTGCATATGTATGTATACACGGTACATATACCAAAACATTTTTTTTTACAATTTTTGTACGGTCTATCGGTCTGTCTATCTGTCTGTTTGTTCTGGCTAATCTCTGGAACGGCTAGACCAATTTTGACGGGACTTTCACTGATAGGTTTTAGACTACGACCGCGGGGTTCAGCTAGTCTGACATAAAAACAACAAGTTAAATGTATTAAAAACTTAAATTGCTTATGAATTCAAGCCCGCTTTAATTTTTACTACGAATACTAATCAAAATTGAAGCTCGTTCAATTGTTCGTTTCACTTGATGAAACAGAAGCGTGTTCTATTATTTAATAAATTTATATTTATGTAAACTAAACTTAATAAAGAATTATTCCCTTTTAAAACTGAACTGAGTGAAACTAAATGTTTTGCAATGTTTTCCTAGAATTCAACTGATTAAAATATAATTTTGACTCGCTTTTGATTTGATTCGACCTCCATTATTACTTGATTACTCCATGATTACTCCGCACCAATGGTTTTATTTCTTGAAGAATTGCATTTTCGTTTTTAGAAATAACTTAAATTTTAATGGAACAAAATACGCTCATAAATACATTGAAATAGTCACTGACATACGACATTTTAAATGTTACTTAAAGATTCTTAATTAAAATAACTTATTTTAATGTTTTTTGCAAAATAATTGTGTCTTTTATTAATAAAGATTATAAATAAAATAAATGAAATGCAATAGAATAAAATCGTTTCGATTGTGAATTTAATACCATAACAACTATACTTTAACAGAACTGGATACGCAAAAATATAATAAAGTGTTAAATATTTTTAATGGTTATGTTGTGGATACCTACCTACCGAGGATCGAAATTATCATGATTTTTAGCATTTGAACTAAACAACTGAACTAGTGGCAGGAATAAACTATTTTTAACATTTTCCCTTGAACAATAGTGGGTTTAAAACTCTCCTTAACTTTTTCCCTAAACAGCCTTAAACACGTGTACGTGTATGTATATCTAATTCTATTTATATAGACTTAGTTAAAAAATTGAGGCAACACGTGTACTCATACCTTAAAATCTAAGTAATCAGATAGTAGCTGCATATCTTCACGCCACTTCTTGCGAAGGGGAGCGTGCTCTTCGATCAAGTCTTTTTCGGGGATTATTTCCAAGAGTGGATTCAGGTGCAGCATATAGCAGCTATCAGCCCACTCATAACTCACAATGTGACCTAGAAATCATTGTTTTTTTTTCAATAGTTGCTAATCATCGATCTTAAATATATTGACAACTAGCTCAATCTTCGAATTCAGTTCACCCTCAGGGTTGCGGAGTTCCGATGCCAGTCGCTCCGTAGAAAACTGATATTCAGGTAAAACCGGTTGAACTAGTAGCGGATCCTAAATAATCTTAGGAGTAATAAAGGCTATGAAGACGATGAGAATGTATAAGTTATTATGTTTTGGCAAACTATAAAAATGATAAGTATTTCGTTTATCACTCGAAATAATATCTTATATACAAAATTCTCGTGTCACAATGTTAGTTACCATACTCCTCTGAAACGGCTGGACCGATTTTTATGAAATTTGGTGTGCCTATCGGGTAAGTCTGAGAATCGACTAACATCTAACAACGTTTGCCGGATCAGCTTGTAATTTATAAAAATATATTGTACTTACTTTTGTGTATGAGAGATAATAAATGAACTATTATTATTACAGATCTTTTTTTGTTTTATATATATTTTAAACGAAAAAGCATCTCATTAGGCCGCCATAGTGTGGGTCACTATGCTGATCTGTCCACGTTCACATTGAGGATAGTGACCACCATTTTTGGATTCTGCTTATGCTTTCCATCAGGCAGAGTAGAGTCATTTTGGTAGCTTGATCATAAAAAAAAGTAAGGGCAATAAAATTCAGTGGGCACTTATTCTAAATAAACAGTTGTATCATCAGAAAAAGGAGCCAGTTAATAACATCTCTGAATACTTTAATTTTTCTCTTGATCTATTGGTTTTTTTAGAGTAAACGATTTTTTAGGTAAACGAGCAGACGTATCGCCTGATGATAAGCGATTACCGCCGCCCATGGACACCACGCAACACCTGATAGGCGTTACAAGTGCGTTGCCGGCCTTTGGGGGATGAGGAGGGAGAAGGGGGTGGGGGTGGGGGGCGGTCTTGGAATGTGGGCCTCGGAGGCCCACATTCCATAGAAAACCAGTGTGAAACAGGAGACCGGAGGCCGGGCCTCCGGTCTCCTGTTTCACACTGGTTTTCTATGTGGCCGTGGTATCACTCTGGTCGAGCCGCCCCATTCATGCGGAAGCGTGGCTCTCCCACGTTAAAAATCGGTAAAGATCTATTTATTGTAAATGAGCTAGAATGTGTTTTTATATAATTGCTATAGAAATCAAGTGATTATCTCGACGTTGACATTGATAACTTCTTCGGTGACAATCAATCAATCAATTAAATAGCTCAGTCACCTTTACCTCTCAGTGTGAGTACTGTCAAAGTCTGGTGAACATATCCCGTAGGTTCAATAATATGTCGTTCAACCTTCACAACGAACATGGCAGTAGAGTTTACAAGAGCTTGACTCACGCCATGCGATACCTGAGAAATATCGAAAATTATTATCAGAAAAAACATCTTGACAAGTCTAATCCCATACATTCAATAACTGTTCCAATTCCCTTAAACAACATCTACTTAACAATAATTGCAATCGAAAGAAATACATTCACAATGCCAATGTTCATCGATGTTGTATACACTAGTGTATTTTTTATGTGTAAAATATTTCATACTCTGTATATCTATTTATATAAAAGAAAGTCGTGTTAGTTACACTACACACATCAAAAGTGTCTAGGGATCAACATATGTGTCTAGGGATCAACATATATTTTTGCAATAACTTTTCTCCTGATTGATATTAATTAAAATTTTCTTTAAGGATTCATCAAATAAAGTGTTTTCGTTTGTCACAGTAACGATAAACCAAGTCACCTTTGCATTAATAAAGAAATTTGCCATTTTCCTAATAAAGGGATTTTTGACATTTGAACCACTAACATTAAAGTTCGAAAAAAAGACTGAAATAACAGTTTTCTTTAAAATTTTATTAGGTAACTTAAACAATTAATAATCCGTGTTTCTACCGCGAACACTAACAACACAAGAACATCGGTTTGGCATACTCAAAATGAGTTCATCCAAATCACGCTGTGGAATGGCCGCCCATGTTCGTTGCAAAAACAAAAAAAGGTCTTCTTGCGACTGGATACCCTCCATATTCGGCAGAGCTCTTCTCTGTAGCATATCCCATGCATGCTCAATCGGGTTCAAGTCTGGCGACTGAGCAGGCCAGGGCCAAAGCCACATCTCAATCTCAAGAAATACGCATAAAAATGCTTGATCCCTAGACACTTTTGATGTGTGTATTTATAACTCAAGAACGGCTGAACCGATTTGGCTGAAAATTGGTGAGGAGGTAGCTTAGAACTAGGAGACGGTCGGACATAGGATACTTTTTTTTCTCTTTATTTATTTTTAAGGGACTTTTAGCCTATTAGGGTATGCCAGTCCCATAAGGCCTTAGATTAAACAAGTATAATTTAAATATTATATGCTAGACTGTACAATTTAATAGCTTTTTTTGATGTCGGTATAGCCGTACAGGTATAGATACTTTTCACATAGTTTTTTTTTTACTTTGTCCCGTGGCGTTAACCGCGGTTGTTGTTGTACCGCGGGTAACACCGCTAGCTAGTCATTTAATACTAGCTAGTATTAAATGACTAGCTTTGTCCCGCGGCGTTACCCGCGGTTTTTTTTTTTGTACCGTGGCGAGGGTATCACCACGGAACTCAGCTAGTATACTTTTTTTTTTTAATTTGAACCTGTCAAATATACAAGGTGGATATGACAATACGACATTAAATGTGACCGTGGGCTATTTAAATGTGTTGGTTTACTTTGGGATTGTTTAATTTACCCGAAAACGCATATAAATAAATTCAAATTTTCAAACAAACTAAATATCTTAAAAATTCAAACCAATAAGGACACCATTTGTAATGCCAAATAGCACTAGTAATATTTATTATGTATTCACGTTTTTTTTAATTACACAGTCACCATAATAATCACAAAAAAACGAAAACCGCAAGGTTTTAAATCTGATCATCTCGTGTCAAGGTTACAACTGGAAGACAATTATCACTATTAGGAATAGTACAAAATTTTAACAACAAAAAACCGACTTCAAGAACGACCAAATTGAATTGAGTTATTCGTCAATTTGTCGCGCACATACATAATGCAAATTGAAGATTTATATGATTTTCTCATGGATGACATGTCAGAACTGGACCAAGTTATAATGGGACCACATGGGAAGCACCAGCTTTCAAATAAAAAAAGAATCATCAAAATCGGTTCACCCAGTCGAAAGCTATGAGGTAACAAACATAAAAAAAATACAGTCGAATTGAGAACCTTCTCCTCTTTTTGAAGTCGGTTAATAAAAGATTGATTTTTCTCGTATGTCCTGGATGGTTTGTACAATAATCCGACTATTGGTAGGTAGGATTAACGAACATTCTCCGTAAATTAATATCTTATCCGTAGTAAAATATTTACTAGCCGTATACGTGTAACCGAGTCGAGGCATTGTCTAAACTTTAAACTCACACAAAATAACATAACGCTACTTAATAACTAACGAACTTAACTAATGAGTCATGTCACTGTAAAATCACTACAAATTAATACCTATTTATAACCAATAGGTACAACAACGCGACACAGGGCTCCCGCGCCGATGTCGGCGGCTACTTCAAAGGTGCAAAGGTAGCGCGTGCGACGACGCGACGGTAGGTGTAACATCGGTCATTCATCCAACAACATCGTGTAGTAAATTTAAAAAACGAAAAATAGTGTCCCATGGCTAAACTACTGAACCAATTTTTATTGAAATTTTGTAGGTGTAATTGTATAATTTGTAGGTAGGTCTAGTTCAAATTAATGCCGGATTGTCATATACACCCTGTATATGATAATTCTTTTACTTAAATACCATTTAAAATCCTTCTGCCACTTGTGACACCTCTGGTGTTGCAGGTTGCCATGGACGGCGGTAATCGCTTACCATCAAGCGATACGTATGCTCGTTTGCCCGCCTATTACATAAAAAAAGTTAAAGTATTTATGGCAGAAGGATTTGGATTTTCATACAAACTTCCAACCCCCTTTTACTCCCTTAGGGGTGGAGTTTCGTAAAATTCGTTCTTAGCGAATCTCTACACCCTATAAAGAACCTACCTGCCAAATTTCAAGTTTGTAGGTGTTTTAGCATCTGAGATTTCGTGATTAATCAGTGACTGGTATTTCGCTTTTATATATATAGATTATAGATAGATTTATTAAGTAAACCAAACTGGACTCCACAATAACAGAAAAGAGAATCCAATAAAAATTACACATCCCCGATTTGTCTCATAACTTCTGACATTGGCAAAATAACCGCAAACTAATAAAATTTTAATGTTATTCAAATTTACAAAACAAGTATCTCGCAAAGTAAGGGTAATAGTAATTCAAGGTTTTTGCTCTCAAAACGAGTATCCGCCGATTTCAATACAAACATAAAATCATGATTGTTTAGTTGTCTCAATATCAAACTGTATAACTAAAACAATATCGATACTGTCGACATTAATAAACGAGTTCGAATATCCCTGATCTGTTTGAAACTCACTAATAATTTATTAAATCAATAGTAATAGATTTGTCTATTAATGACGGAGGTGGATTAACTGTTTAACAAGAAACATTTATTAGTCTATGCAAACGGCTGAAACGACAACACGGGGTTACAAGTTCATAAATTTTTAATTTGTAAGGTGTAAATCATGATTGACCCAGTTGTCTACCATAACAGCGTGATAAATCTCACTATGAATAGTTTATCAATGTTATGGATTATACGTATGTAGTAGTATGCTTACGCAAAAATGTTAAGATATACAAAAAGTAAAAGATGCTTTGAATGCTAAGTTTTACATGTAAGCAAATGTGGATGTTAAAATTGATGCATCAGACTTAGCATCAGATTAGAAACCAGTTTGGTTTACTTCGTAACTTCGTTTATCGATCTGCTGGTAAAATAGTCACAGCCCTGAATATATAAGTAAAATTAAAATAAGAAAAAGTATTTGAACAATCCGAGAAATTATATAATTATGTATCGTGTCCATATTTATGGGTGCAAAAAAATAAAATTGAAGTGTGTGAAACATATTTGGGGGTACCTAGACCCTTCTTTTTGGGAGTTAACAAATCATCCCCAAGGAAACACGTAAAGTGAGAATGACTTTTTGTCTCGCATCTACACCATAGTGTGGGGTCATTAGGTAGGTATTTTAAAACATTGAGGGGTTGCTAAGATTTTTTGATTTAGGTATCTGTTTTTTTTATGGTATAGAGGGCAAACAAGCAGATTACGGCCGCCCATGGACGCATTGGACACCCGCAACACCAGAGGCGTCACAAGTGCGTTGCCGGCCTTTTAAGAGGGAGTACGCTCTTTTCTTGAAGGTTTGAAGGCCGTATTGGTCCGGGATACCGCAGGCGACAGTAAGTAGTTCATTGCACAGTTTTATTGTGCGAGGCAGAAAATTTATGTAGAAGCGCACAGCTGTTCGCGCGATATTCAACTTCAAGGCGCATTTATCAAAGCGAATATTCTGATTTAAACTCTTAATGGTAGTCCATGTCCGACTTTGAAGGAAAACTATAATCCCTTAGATAACTTTTAGTTCATTAGATATAGAGGCCTAACTTGTAAAATGTGCTTACTTAGAAAACTTCCAACAAAAATAACCAAATAAAATGTAAAATAGTAAAAAAATAAAATCATAAGAAATTGGTAACTACCGAACCCTATTCTATGCGTAGCGTAGTAGTAGTTTTTTTTAAGACTAGCTTTGCCCCGCGGCCGTTTCTGCGGTTACCCTTGGTACATATTTTAAGGTATAACTCACTCTACCTTATAAACCGTATCGTACAGTTGATTGTTTTAAAATAATCTACGGATTTTCTTTAAATAATCCGTTAATATTTTATTAAACTTTACAACGACTTTGACATTTTCAACTGTCAACACCTATCGGATTAGTAAGACACTTTATGTTTTAATGGGAAAGTTTTACAAAAGTATTACAGAAAATCATACCTTTTTTTTAATATACTACTCATTGTTTTTTATGACAAAAGGTTACAAACGAGCAGAGCAGACGAGTCACTTGATGGAAGGTAACAACCGTCGTTCATGGAAAGCTACAACTCAACAGTGACAAGTGGGTACATTGCCGTCCCAGGAGTCTCTCTCCCTAGGGTGTGGGGGTTTCGGGTCCGGTAACCTTACTCACTAGATTTTCGCCCAGTTCTTTCATAGCTGAAAATTGCTTAGCGCCGGTTTTCTATGAAAACGTGGCTCCGGTCGTGCCGGCTTATTCGTGCCGGAGCATTGTTCTCCCACATTAGTACTCACTCATCCTTCAGCGTGCAGGTCAGTGGTAGGAACGGCAAACCTTTGCCTGTGTAATTCCGATAATGGATATGACATCACTAATGTTACAAGCGTTAATGAATACGAGTAAATATACTTACATAAATACTTTGGCAAATGTGACCATCCATCATAACAGTATCGGTCTTGACTTTTCCCCTATACCGAGTAAGGGCAATGTATCGTAATAACACAATATTTCCACCTTCCAAAAGAAAATCATGCGCCTCTTCAAATGTATGATAAATACGTTTTACAACATACTTTTCACCACAAATACGTGTTATTTTATTGTAGTAACCACTATCACAAATGGCCATGTAGCTACGCCTTTCTTTACAGAGATTGTTCTTCGTAATGTGCCTAGGATACAACAAATCCTGTCAACATTTTTAATGTGAAAGTTTGTGAGAATAAAAATACTTGTTACCCGTGTATATATCACAAGGACTGAATGGATCTGGATAAGATTTAACAAGAAATAGAATTAAGACTGGAAAAGCATTTATATCAATAAAAAACTTTGACAATTAAAATCGAATTATATATTCTTTTGAAAGTAGTTTTCAAGGTAGTAGAGCCACGCTGATTTCAGCACGAACGGGCCGGCTCAACCGCGAACGGTACTACCCTCGCACAGAAAATCAACGTAAAATAACAGCGTTCGTGCTGTCGTGTTTCGTTGGTGAGTGCGAGACCGGAGGTCCAATGATGCAGAAGCATCACTAGGCTGCCATAGTGTGGGTCACCATGGTGCATTGTTGCATTCTCTGCATTCGCAATGAGTATGGTGACCACCACTCTCGCATTATGCTTATGCTTTCCATCAGGCAGAGTAGAGTCATTTTGGCAGGTCCATACATTAAAATATACATACATATATTTGTGTGTTAGATGTCCGACATATTATTATATACATAAAACTACATACGAAACTCATTAAACATAAGCTTACTCTGTTCTGTTTTCTTCCATTGTATGGAGATTACAGTCTAAAATACTAACAAGCTTCGAACCAGTTTTAGCGCCTTCTTTTGAAGAATGCATTACAACTTGAACCAGTAATTTATCTTTATCCTCCCCAAGGCACTCCACAGTAATACTCATTCCTAAATGAATACAATAAAAACTAGATTATTTTTTCATCTTATGTGCAGAAATCAATTACTTGTTCCTGTTTATTTTAATAATTTTGGAAATGCATTGTCACGGTAAGGCAATGGGGTACTTCCTTGCAAGTTTCCTAAAAATATATATTTACCTATCTAATTTGCTTAAAAAATTGATCAATATAGAACGTACGCTAGCTTTTACCTATTCACTGTAATTTAAATATATAACAACAATATTTAATAGGTTTAAAAATTCTCGAACACGAGGTAGTCGTTGCTGTAAACAGTTGGGAGTTTGCCCCTGTACTAAAATTTGTGGGTAAGAAGCTATTAACCCCCTATAATGAAAACGATTTTTTGAAGGACCCTGTGCAAGGTAAAACAGAAATAAAATGATTGAGAAAATCATTTACATTATTGATACAACCTATGCCTCCTGAGTCACTTGCAATTCAAGTTAAGGATCCTGCACTGAGTGCCCGCCATCAACATTCGGAATGGCTCAAAATCAACACCCGGTCGTGTCGCATATGGGAGTATATCATGTTGACTAATGCCTGCGTCTGTACAACTTCAACCCATGCCAATCATGTAAATTGAAAAGACGGATTAAAGGACTGCAAACATTCAAATCCAACGTAAAATTTGAATGAGTGCGAAACGTAGGGTATCTATCTTACTCATATCATATCAATCACATGGTACAAGGAAAGCGATTTCAAAAGTATTAAATTATATATACCTCCTACTGCACTACAGCAGTCTAAAGATGGTCGTCTAACTTTTTTCTCGTACTTTGGAGCTTTGATTTCATGTACTGGACACACTTCTTCCTGAGTTGGTTCATCATGAAGGCCTTGTATAACAACTTTTTCTATAACAGATTCTTTTTTTTCTATCTTGTCATATCTATTATATGCATAATCAAAATAAGTATGATGTGGATCCACCTCATGACACCACCTGTAACCATGTTTTCCAGCACGAACCTTTCGAATTTTGTTGTCTTCTTTCTTTGGACAAGTACAGACTAAATCTGTCACTGGAACTTTTGAAGAATCTACGCATGTGCATGCCTTTGTTATTAAAGGTTTTGTATCACAAACACAAACCCCTTTGCAATCGCACACCGAGTAACAATTGCAATCGTCAGGATTACCGCATTTGCATACTTTGACAGGACAACATATGCATTGGCTTATTGTTCTACCACATGTACAAACCTCGGGTTTGTCGCAACTGCATACAGATTTATTTTCAATTGGTTCATCCTTACATTGAATACTTTCGTTTCCTTCTGGTAAACACACACATTTTGGCTGTACACCACAAACACATTCAATTGTTTTGCATATACATTGTTGACCTTTTGTGCAATAGCATAGTTGTTTTGGGTCCGGTTTTTGACATTTGCATGGTTCTCTTTTTTTACTTTCTGGTTCCATAGCTTTGTTGCTGTTATATTCACCTTCTCCATACGAAGGGAACGACGTTCTTGAAGATGGAGTTGATCCTGGTTTACCTTTGCATTCGCAAACAACAGTAGGACAAGTAAAGGTGCGATGGCTACAAATACAAGGTTTTTCAACTTTATCACAAGTGCACTCAGGTAAGATTATGCCAGGGTTACAAGTGCAAACTTTAGCATCAGTTGCACACGTGCACACTGGACCCGGTTCTAGAGGTTTACAAATGCAAATGTCTTTTTGGTCATGACACGTACATTCAGCTGTTTTTTTCGCTCCACAATTACATGGTATTTTTACAAAACATTCACATTGTCCTTTCTCATCCTTCTCACAAGTACAAACCTCATTTTTTTTGTTATCGTTGTCGTTTACTTGTGGTAAACCATCAACTATAACTACACTATCTCTACTATTCTTTGGTGGTAGGGGTTTTTTACAATCAGGGAAGAAAAAAAAATGAAAATCTTCGACTTCTTCATCTTCCACTACAGAGTCCTCAAGGATAATGGGGGATGGTGGGTATTCTTTCGCTAATGAAACATGACTAGAGGATTCGCTTACAGTAGATTCATGACAGGTCCATTCAGATTCTGAAGAGCCCTCTTCCACGTCACCTTCATGATGACCGCAGCCGAATATCAATGTTTCACCGAAACATATATCTTTTTTCAGTTTATCATCTGTGAAATATACATATGTAGTTGAAGATAACATTCTTTACGTAATTAAAAAAAACTGAAAAACTGGTATTCTATAAAATTGATATTTCTCCTTTGTTAGAAATTTAACGTCATTGTATTGGCAACATTTTTCATTGTCATTTTTCTGGTTTGACGTTTTGACGTTGACAGTAGTACTATTGAGACGCTTGTTGTAACCGGTCGACGATTGTCGTTTTAGGAACCGTTTTAATTGTAATTTAGCTAATTGTCAATTCAACCCGATCCCTTTAGTGGTTTACCGTTATGATTGGTCTGATTTGGACTCGCGAGTTTTTGTAGTCACGTCATAGGCGCGATCCGTGATAGCTGAATCGGGTGTCTTGTAATTACGAGATTTCGGGAGCCCGCAAGCATTTAGGAATACCTTGGAGGTGTACAGCACTTTGGAGCATGTATGTGTGAACGTACCAAGACAAGCCGCAGTGGGGTACCCCATCCGGCCGACAAGATCAAGGACATCACGCATCTCCAGTAAGTGCTTGATTACATTAGTTAGAATAAGAACACCGTGAAACGCCGTCGTTCATTGCTCTCGCCAGTGAACTAGTTTTAGCGATTGAATGCTTATAACATGGGCCTATAGGTATCTCAAATTTCACAAGGTGATCGTTTCACTGGGGAGAGGATTGAACATCCTTGATTACAAACAATTTTTTAATTATTTAATGCTCAGATTACTAAAGAAATCCAGATGGAACATTCTTGTCAAATAACATGACGCCGATTGATTATTTTAGTGTGCGTGCAGCCGGCGTCGACACTGTAGGAACACGTACATCTGTGTGCGTGTAATGATACCATAAACAGTAAAAAGTCCCTATTTTTTTTTAAATATGAAGATTGAAAAAAGAGTATTTTAATATTAAAAATCTTTAAACGTTATGGTTTTTAATTCAGTTATTTTTACATACTATGTAAACTCTCAGCAACCTTTACTTTGCACTAACTTTTTGTAATATTGTCGTTTTGCGTTTAAATTTCGAGAATTCGTTTCCAATTTCGCTATGTAATGTAATCGTAGTGTAATCACCAAAGAATACTTTCAGATGAGGTTTGGAACCAAGTCCCTAAATATAGAAATGAGGTTCACTTATGTCTGGACTAATAAGTATTTTCCCTAATTGAAGGGAAAAAAAATAGCCAAAAACTGGTATCACAGTCGAACTACGGGTGAGGTTTTGTGTTCCGACACAACAATATAATTATCGGGTAAATAAATAATTATAGCAACTAAATAATCTGTATTTACCTGTGAAAAGATATTCCATCTTCTTTTTTTTGTTTTTGGGAATTACTCTTACAGTGTTTAATGACGCAAGACGGCATTTTGAAAATAAAATTAAAAATTACTCGTGACGTGTACACAATATGGCGGCTTGTCAAACACTGCTGCGAGAATGTATTCGCTTTCTAATTCATATTTACTTTGTAGATTCATTGTCGTGTTCTTTACCGTCTATCTGGCTTTCTTTAGTAATCTGAGATTTAATGTATGTACCACTAGGTTCTTAATTGCACACTTAATTGTGCAAACGTCGAACATCAGCAACGGATAAAATACACCCAGATTCCAAAAAGATCTTTGAATCACACAATAATAAATTTATTCCATAAATTCAAATAATTCAACAACAACAGAGAGGATCTGGCATTTATAGTTACTGTTCTAACCTAACCCAAACGTACTTATTTCCATTACGTTCTTTTAACATGTTTATTTCAATAATTACAATTAAATGTACAATTAAATGGTTACAATTCAGACGATGCATCATATTTTTCATTATCTAAGATTTCATCTATTAAATATAAATCTAGTGTCACGTTGTTGCTTACGAATCACGATGAACTCCGAATCTATCTACTATTTTCTTAGTTTTTCAAAATGTGTGTTTTACTGACATGACTAAGATACGATAATTAACATCTCGGTTAGACCTATTGAAGCCGAGCTTGATTGAAAAGAGACGCAGACGAAGTTGCGTGGGTCAGCTAGTCTTATTTACCTAAATATTTCTCAGCCAATAAATTATAAAGTTGGCCTTTATTAACAACTAGCCGACCCACGCAACGTCGTTTGCGTCTCCTATTGCCCGTAGCGTGATAATTTCCCCCCGTTTTTGAAACATTCTTCATTGGTGCTCCGCTCCTATTGGTCTTAGCGTGATGATACATAGCATTTATCGGACTATCCAACACTAAAATATTTTTTCAAATCGGACCAGTAGTTCCTGAGATTAGCGCGTTCAAACAAACAAACAAACAAACTCTGCTGCTTTATAATATTAGTATAGATTTATTCTCACCAAGTTCAAATTTTAGCTGTTCTGATAAGTTTAATAATGTAATATTAGAGGGACTTGACATTTTACATAATATTTATATTTTTTCAAGTTCGATCATAATTTCTGTTTTTTTTTCTTAGAGACCACCATGACAATATGACACCGTTTCATATCAGTTTTTGACAAAAATGTGACTTTGACAATCGTTTATCAGGATAAAATAAAAAAATTGAGACAATACCTACCAAAGAGATCATGACAACTTTGCAAAATCTATATCCTTACTTATAATAGGTCTTTACCTATGAAATTGCCGTTTTGGATGCAATAAGTCAAAGTACTTATTTTTTCAAACTTTTTTATTTCTGGTATTCGAAGTAATCACCCATGCAATCGACGCATCTTTGCCAACGCATTGGCAGTTTATTGATGCCCTTCTTGTAAAAATCAGCAATGTGCAAATGCATTTTGTACTGCCTCTCGGGAATTGAATTTTTTACCCACTAAAAAGTTGTCTAAATTTTGGAACAACTAATAGTTGGTAGGTGCAAGGTCTGGTGAGTATGGCGGATGAGGGAGAGCTTCCAACCCCAGCTCTTGCAGCTTGGAGACTGTCTGAACTGACAACATCATTTGGTACAGTTCGCAACAGACAGTCTCTTCCTCTGCAGAACAACACGTTCTGGCCTTGGAAGTCAACGCCTCAGAGTCTTAGAAATACGCTCTCGAACCAAACGGTTTGGTTCTTCCTTCCTGCGCCGAACAGTTAAAAACTGGAACTCACTACCAGCGCACGTGTTTCCCACCCACTATGATCCCGGGGCCTCTAAGCGGGGCGTGAAATTAAGTGGGGCGTGAAAAAACATCTCACCAAGCCGTCATAGCGTAGGACGCAAAACTGCATTGTCTGCTTTCGCAGTGAGTATGGTTGTTCCCACTTTTGGATTCTGCTTGAGTTTTCCACCAGGCTTACCATAGTCACTTTGGCAGCCTCAAATAAAAAAGAACAATTTTACTAAGTACGTTTTTTGTTTTACCATCTTTTGCCACAATATGGAGATTTAGCGGATTTGATACACGTGAGTATGCTGCCCATGGGAAAAATATTAACGGCAACTTTAAGCATGTCTGTCCTTGGGTTTTATAATAAAATAATAATAATATAATTTTATTTGCTTAAATGTGGTACAAAAAGATGGTAACAAATAAAATTTTAATTTATTTTATTTATTATTTTATTTATTTATTTTGTAAAGAGAGCCGAAATCGTACGCGTTCAGTAGCACGACTGAGAAAGTATTATGTTGTCTGCCTGGATGTCGGAACCGGCCTACGTGTCTGCCTTTTTAAATATGTGTAATGATAATATATATAACATATATAATTTTCAGCTTTGCTAAAATAACGTAAATTTAATGAAATTTTCGCAGTTTTGATAGCTATAAATATAGTAGGAACCGGAATAAGTGTCTGCCATTTAATCTTTACATATAGTAGGGGAGCCCACGATGCTAAATGGGGATTTACTCGAGCGTCATAGAGACCTATTGGGTTGCAAAGCTTAGATGATAAAAAGAAAAAATGTTATTACTGTATACCTTTTCATCGGTGGGGTGAGCAGCTATGGATGTTCAAAAATGTAAAAAGGAACTGATGCATGGACATACTCGAGCGCGTCAGATATTGATAGCATCCATGTTGCGACTGTCGGGCTACTCCCTAGCAGTCTGGGACTTCTCCCACTTGATTGACGTACGTTTAATTTAGCGCTGGTAACGTACGTCCCACGCACCCCTGAATGCGTATTTCGAAGGGACTTGTTTAGAGGAAACTTGAATACTAATCTTGATACTAATCTTGATATTAATCTTGATACTAATCTTGATACTAATCTTGATACTAATCTTGATACTAATCTTGATACTAATCTTGATACTAATCTTGATACTAATCTTGATACTAATCTTGATATTAATCTTGATACTAATCTTGATACTAAGGGATAAAATAAAAAGAATGCTTTTTCTTTTATTGCTTCAGGGTTCGGCTTCTATCTAGGGGTTGTTGCCTCTTCGGTGGCTACGCTGCGACTGACTCGAACCGTCAAACGGCTCGCTTTATCCGGTTCGCCCTTATAGGCGACCACGTAAAATTGATCGCTTTTTTGACCCTTTTTCACTTGAGCCGAACCCTTTAAAAGCGTTTATTTAAAAAACCCTTATAAAAACTATTACAATATATACATCAAATTACTCGTTATGACTTATTCTATATAATGGTATAACAATTTTTATAATTACTACAATTCAAATTGTGTTTTTAGAGCGAAAACAACAAAAATTCTTAAGACAGTTTTGCTATTCCTATTAACAGTTCTTAAATATAGTATAAAATAGTTTCTTATTATGATATTACGAGTTTTTATGTTATTTCTATCCATTTAGATTAGTTTTAATTAGTATTTATCACATAAAATTTACTAACAAAGAATTACGTAATTACGAAACCGTACACAGTAGGACTTAATTGTTATCACTCTTACTAGATTTACTAGCAATTCTTTTTCTGAAATAACTTAAGTAATAAGTAAAAGAAATATTAGGTTCTTATTAGAATCTTATAGAAATATTAAAATGTTACCTAAACAACTTATCACTCTATACTAAGGACATGTTTAGTACCAAATATAAGTCAAAATATGTATATAAGAACTAAGTATTACTGTATGATTCAGTCTTAAAATTTCTACCTTATTTACATTAAAAGCTGAACGCTCGTTAGAGCTGTCGCTACTTGCGCTACGTTGCCTGAGTGGGGTCTTCGTCGCCGACATTCTCCCCCTCGTGCATGGCACCATCCTCCTGGCTCGGCGACTCCTTCGGCACTAACAGCACTATTCTTGAACTGGGTCGTCGTAATACACCTCCTCGCGTCTCGACGTCGACGACTCGGGTTCTCCCATCAGGTCCTGGATACACCGCAAGGATCTTGCCACGCGGCCAGGTGCATCTTGGTAGGGTGTGGTCGACGATCAGCACGATGTCCCCAACTTGCAGGTCTGTGGCGCTGGTTCTGCCCTTCGTTTTCCTTGGCAGTAGAGTGGGCATATACTCGCGCAACCATCGTTGCCAGAAGTGGTCGGCAAGACGCTGCGTAGTCTTCCAGGTGTCTCTCCCGACGAGCTCGTGGTCTTCGAAGCTGCCGATTCTCGCTGCGCCGCATGATCGCCCGATGAGGAAGTGGTTCGGAGTGAGGGCTTCTTCTTCTAGGTTCTCGGAGAGGTGAGTGAGAGGTCGAGAGTTTATTATGTGCTCGGCCTCTAAAAGGAGGGTGTTGAGTACCTCCTCTCGGGGATGCCTTTCTTTGTTTCTGCAGCGTCGTATGAACTGCAGTACTCGTGCTGTGGCTCTACAGAGTCTCAGCCATGATGAAAATCTTTCTGGTTCTGGAAATGGCTTGGTGGTGCTCATTGCTGCTGTGGCGTCTATGCTGTGTATCCTTTCTTCCCCAGTGGCTTCTTTCTTAAAGCTTCTTGCCTCAGGCCAGTGCATTTCTTCTTTCTTCAGGAAGTCTGGACCGGTGTACCATCGGTGGTTATGGTCGAATTGCTCTGGCACGTTACGTGTTGCGTCGTCCGCGGGGTTCTTAGCAGAGGGCACCCACCTCCATTCCTGTGGTTTAGTGAGGTCTTCTATCTCCGCCAAGCGATGAGCTACAAATGTCTTGAATGTTCTCGGGTCTGTTTTGATCCATGAAATTACGATGCTGGAGTCTGTCCAGAAGATCTTTCTCTGCACCTTCAGATCCATTTCTTCTTCCACCGAGTGTGCTAGTCTACTGCCTAATAGAGCAGCCTGTAGTTCGAGTCTAGGGATTGAAACCGGCTGTAATGGCGCGACTCTTACTTTTGCCGCAACCAAGCTTACGTAGGAAGTCCCATCTTGTTCTTCTGTTCTCCAATATACTGTGGCTGCGTACGCCGACTCGCTTGCATCAGTGAACGTGTGTAGCTCCCCCTCGGTGCGATGTGGTGCTAGGCATCTCGGTATCTGAAGGTCTTGGAGCAGCTTCATCTTCTCAAGGTAAGTTTTCCAAGCTTCGTACTCTTCCTTTTCTATTTCTTGATCCCAACCTACGCCGCTTCGCCATATGTTCTGGAGCAGCTTCTTTCCTTGGATGAGGACCGGTGACACTAATCCCAGTGGATCGAACGTGGACATTACTGCACTGGTGACTTCCCTCTTGGTGGGCACCTTGAAACCTTTGACTATTTTTTCTGATGTGTTTCGAAGATTCGCCCTAAACCCTATGGAGTCCCTTTTTGTAAACCAGCGGAGGCCCAGCGTCTTCTCTTCTTTTTCTCCAAGTTCTACTTCAGTCTTCTCTGTGTCTTCGATGCTTATGTCTTGCAACAGCTCAGGTTGATTTGATGCCCATCCCCTTAGTCCGAAGCCTGCCTTCTTGTGAATAGAGTTCACCTGTGCTGTCACTCTTCTGAAGTCTTCTTCTGAATGGAAGCTATGTAGATAATCATCCATGTAGTGATTCAGCTCGATGGCTCTCGCAGCCTCCGGATACTGTTCCTTGAAGTCCGCCGCGTTTAGGTTCTTCACATAGATTGCCGTGCTCGGAGATGATGTAGCACCGAAGATCACTGATGTCATCCTGTATTCCTTCGGCGGCACGTCTCTAAGATCTCCGCGCCACAGAAACCTTAGGCTGTCTCTATCTTCTGGTCGTATGCGAACTTGAAGGAACATTTCCTTGATATCTGCTGCTACTGCTAACGGTCCTTGCCGAAACCTCAGCAACACTCCAAAAAGCGATTGCAATAGGTCTGGTCCCGGCAGGAGAGCATCGTTGAGGCTTCTTCCCTTTGACTTGGCTGCAGCGTCGAAAACAATCCTTATCTTTTTCTTCAACGGATGAACTACGGAGAAGTGAGGGAGATACCATAACTTCGTTGAATCTTCCTTTCCCTCAGCTGCCTCTTCTGCATACTTATTGTCGATTAAGTGTTGGACTTGCTTGCCGTATTCCGCCTTCAACTGAGGATCTTTGTCCATCTTCTTTTCGATGTTCGTCAGTCGGTTCTTGGCAGAAGTGTAACTTTCTGGCATTTCTTCATTTTCTTTCTTCCCCAGAAGTCCAACCTCAAATCGACCATCTTCTAATCTTCTGCAGGTCTTTTCTAAGATGGCGAGTGCTTTTCCTTCCGAGTCGGTGGTGGGTCTGCGTGGCTGTACACCAAGTGCTTCGATGGCGAAGTGCTCCTTTATAGTCTAATGCATATCTTCTTCTGGTGTGCTAACATGAAGACATCTATTTACAAAGTGTGTTTGTCTTATGTTTCCCATATCCGACCCGTGCAGCACCCAGCCAAGTTCTGTTCTGGAGGCAACTGGTTGTCCTGGTTTCCCTCTTCTTACTTCTTGAGTCACGATCAGCTCCCAGTTATCTTGACCGATGAGCAATCGTGGTGACTCCCCTTGGTAATGTAGAGTGTCGGCTAAGTTCTTCAAATGTTCACACTCTTCGATTCTTCTTCTGTTGAGGAACTGTGGTGTAAGCTTCAATTCCTCTATTGTCCGGACTCTTCTGAGAATCTTCCTTGTTTCCTCTGGTTGATGAACCCCTTTTACTGCAAGGTCCATTGTTTGAGAGTCTTTCTTTCGCATGAGCCTACCCCCGACGGTCTCGATGATCAGTTCCTCGGCCTTCCCTTTGGCGCCGATTTCGTTTGCCACCTTTTCATCGATTAGTGACACCGTTGACCCTTCATCCATAAGGGCCAGTATCCTCTTTGATCCTCGCGAACCGAAGACTTCTACTGGAATTATCTTCAGGTACGCCCTTGCATTGTTAACTGAATTTACCGATGCCATGATGCTTGTCACCTCTTGTTGTGTTTCTGTTTTCCTTTCCGAGGTTCTTTCTTCTGGGTCGACGTGCAACAGATGATGGTGCCACCGTTTGCATTCTTTACACGGCGGTTTCCTACAGCTCTCCTTCCGGTGTCTTCCTTGTAAACATTTGAAGCAGACGCGACTCTTCTTGATCGTCGTCCACCGATCTTGTACAGACGCCTTCAGGAACTTCTGACAGTCGACGAGAAAGTGTTCACCCTGGCATGCAGGACAGGTCCTTTCTGCTGGCTTTGTTCCTTTTCCTTTGAAGTCCCCTTCCTTTGCACAATGCGTTGTTTGTCGAAGAGTCTTCCTATATCCGCTTTTGTCTTCCGTCGTTGCGAAGGCTCCACACTTGTCTGCTTCCGTATTTAAAAACCTCGACAGGTCGGAGAACTCGCCTTCTTTTGCTGCTGCTGTGAAGTCGTACCATCGGAATTTGAGTATCGTTGGCATCTTCTCTATAATTTGTTTCACCATCTCAGGTGAATATAGATATTGTGGTTTCTTCAACCCTTTTATCGCTGCTACGCTGTTGTTGATCTGGCTTGCGAATATGCATATGTCCCTTGGGTTTTCTGTAATCCTTGGTAATGCCTTGACCTTTTCTAATTCTGCCAGCACCAGCGCGTCAGGTCTTCCGTATCTTCTTTTGAGGGCTTGCATTACTTCTAACGGAGAGGCTTCGGAGTACAGCAAACTCTTGATAGCTTCTCTTGCATTTCCTTTCAGTGCTCTTCTTAGTCGAGCCATATTCTGAACTTCGCTGAACATTGGTGCAGTGTCTTCGTAGACAACCTTGAACGCCAACCACTCGCTGCTGTTGCCGTCGAAGTAAGGTAACTCGTGAATGTACTTCGGCTGCTCTGCTGATCCTCCTCCTGATCCTCCTCGTGTGGCAAAGGCCTCTTTCAACGCAGTCGTTAATGCTTGAATTTCAATCGTAGCACCTTTCGTTGAGGAGTTCTCTTCAGGTTTCATCTCTTGTGGCTCTTTCAATGGGCGTTGACCTCGTGGCTCTGGTCTTTCTGTATGACAGTCTTCTAGTACTGAAGATTGAATCCAGTTCTGCACCTGTGCTGTTCTATCTTCCAGGTCTTCATCCACGGAGTCTTCATCTGCACACTGTGCCAGCTCCAATCTGACACGAGCCAGTCTTGCCGCAGCCTGTGCTTGTTCTAGCTCCAGGCGTGCCAATTCTTCTCTGGCTTCCAGCTCGCGTCTTCTGGCTGAGGAACTCGTGGTCTTCGTGGACCTGGCGCGACGACCGACCCCCTTCGGTTTCAGGGTGGTGGCAGAACCATCAGCACCCTATTCCGGAACATCTTCTGGAGTCTTCTTGGTCGTTCCCTTTCGTGCGGCGTCACTGGTTGCCGCCGTGGTCGCAGTCGTAGTCGTAGTTTCCGTTGCGGAAGTCCCTTCGGTTCCTGAAGAAGTTGCCGTAGTGACCCCTTCTGACCCAGAACTCTCTTCTGTCGCGTCCTTATCTGAAGGACGAGACGGGGGGTGTGAGGGGGCATCCTTATGTGACCTAGTTACTGGCATCTTCTGGCAGGGATCCGGCTCGAAGGACCAACTGTTGCTACTGTCGGGCTACTCCCTAGCAGTCTGGGACTTCTCCCACTTGATTGACGTACGTTTAATTTAGCGCTGGTAACGTACGTCCCACGCACCCCTGAATGCGTATTTCGAAGGGACTTGTTTAGAGGAAACTTGAATACTAATCTTGATACTAATCTTGATATTAATCTTGATACTAATCTTGATACTAATCTTGATACTAATCTTGATACTAATCTTGATACTAATCTTGATACTAATCTTGATACTAATCTTGATACTAATCTTGATATTAATCTTGATACTAATCTTGATACTAAGGGATAAAATAAAAAGAATGCTTTTTCTTTTATTGCTTCAGGGTTCGGCTTCTATCTAGGGGTTGTTGCCTCTTCGGTGGCTACGCTGCGACTGACTCGAACCGTCAAACGGCTCGCTTTATAAGGCGGCCGGTCCGCCCTTATAGGCGACCACGTAAAATTGATCGCTTTTTTGACCCTTTTTCACTTGAGCCGAACCCTTTAAAAGCGTTTATTTAAAAAACCCTTATAAAAACTATTACAATATATACATCAAATTACTCGTTATGACTTATTCTATATAATGGTATAACAATTTTTATAATTACTACAATTCAAATTGTGTTTTTAGAGCGAAAACAACAAAAGTTCTTAAGACAGTTTTGCTATTCCTATTAATAGTTCTTAAATATAGTATAAAATAGTTTCTTATTATGATATTACGAGTTTTTATGTTATTTCTATCCATTTAGATTAGTTTTAATTAGTATTTATCACATAAAATTTACTAACAAAGAATTACGTAATTACGAAACCGTACACAATAGGACTTAATTGTTATCACTCTTACTAGATTTACTAGCAATTCTTTTTCTGAAATAACTTAAGTAATAAGTAAAAGAAATATTAGGTTCTTATTAGAATCTTATAGAAATATTAAAATGTTACCTAAACAACTTATCACTCTATACTAAGGACATGTTTAGTACCAAATATAAGTCAAAATATGTATATAAGAACTAAGTATTACTGTATGATTCAGTCTTAAAATTTCTACCTTATTTACATTAAAAGCTGAACGCTCGTTAGAGCTGTCGCTACTTGCGCTACGTTGCCCGAGTGGGGTCTTCGTCGCCGACAATCCATGTCCTACGTATTTTTAATAATGTACGTATGTTTATCTGATCGTTTGCATGGTGGGGGTGGTCGTACGTAAGGTTTGAAAATGACAATTTTTTTTTATCAAGCGCGTCCGATTTTCAAAGTGGATGTTGAGTAAACCTAAAATAAAGCTCTCATTCAATAATCTGACGATTTGGATGTGACGCAAACTCACAGGCGTTATAAGAATGTGCAAAAAAAAATCGTCATATTGATATACTCAAGCGCGTCAGATTAAGATAAATATGGTTCATCTTTATGTTCTAGACGCGCTGTCTCATAATCTGACGATTATCTGGAGGGGTTCGAATAATCTGACAATTTTAAAAAAAATTGATCCCAAATCCAGACGTGCTTTTTAGAAAATTAGCACAATATCAGTATCAGAAGTTCAAATAGTAATAGTAGAATCTTCATTTTGTTGGCAAGCAATAAATGCTATGTTCGTCTTCGCTTCTTCATGATCAGGGCATGACAAATCATAATCAATTTATAATTAATTATCAGTAACTGAATATTTATGACACAAATCGAGGTAATTACATAAAATTACCTTACTACCTATAATCGTTGCTATCGCCTGATCAGCCCAATGATCGATCAATAGCTTAGTTACTTACAACTTGCACTTAGTTTGAAAGTCAAATCAATTTATTTTAATTACTTCCTTTCACACAGGTAAATATTGCGACAAGCCTTTGTATTCTATAAATTGTATAAAGACCACCTTCCGGGTCCATCATCAGACCCTGGATACTATCAAAACATGAAGTACTTGTCAAGATGAATCAAACGATTTCAAACTCGATGGTATTGTGACGTTTCTCTACAGAATTCCTATAACCACCTTTCGGCTGCATCATCAGACCCTGGATACTTTTTTTTTATTTTATTTTTTATGTTTGGCCCGGCAAAATGACTCTACTCTGCCTGATGGAAAGCATAAGCAGAATCCACGAGTGGTGGCCACCATACTCATTGGGAATGCAACAATGCAGCATGGTGACCCACACTATGGCGGCCTAGTGATGCTTGTGCATCTTTTAGTCTAGTCAACAAGTATGGAACTTGTTGACTAGACTAATTGGGTACTATGAAAACATAAAGTACTCGTCAAGACGAATCAAACGAGTCCAAACTCGATAGTGTTGTGACGTTTCTTTATAGAGTTCCTATGACCACCTTTCAGCTCCAGCATCAAATTAGTTCCATGTCATTATTATATTGTATTGTCACGCTGTATACATATGCTTGCAAAATTTCAGCAAAATCGGTTGAAGATATCTGCTTCAAAATTGAGTTGCAAGATTCCACCCAAACATACATACATTGCAAGTTAAATAAGAGCTTGTAAAAAGAACCCATCTACAATTATAAGGTCAAATTGGGATGGCGGTTTCTCCATATCTTCGACTTATTTCTCTAACACATTATTAGTACTGACTTATCAGTGTGAATATAGGCATCACCATCATCAATATATTAAACTTAATCGACGAAATTTTGTTACTTCGGCTTGTGGCTATCGTCAGATTAAATATTTTTCGTTATCCCTGAATGATTACCCACAAAATAAAAAAAATTAGCCACGCTCGAGAATGTCAAGATGACTTTTTTTTTACAACTTTATAGCCCTCCCCTTTCCTTACGTCACTCTCAAATTGTCAGATTAGTGGAATATACACTTTTTAGCGTGTAATTAACTCACCCTGCCTTAATCTGAAGCGCTCGAGAATGTCTGATGATCAATTTTTTTTTATTAATCTGATCCTTTATTCCTGAGGGGCGGCCATACATACGGGGCTCATATTTGGTGGAGGTACTTAACCGGTTATAAGGTATCCCCCTGTATATTAATCTGCCGCGCTTGAGTAAATCCCGAAATTCCTTCTAGGGCTCCCCTACTAATATAAAAAAAGCATATATTTTAAGATATCAAAATGCAGGAGACTGTCTGAACTGACAACATCATTTGGTACAGTTCGCAACAGACAGTCTCCAAGCTGTAAGAGCTGGGGTTGGAAGCTCTCCCTCATCCGCCATACTCACCAGACCTTGCACCTACTAGGTGCAAGGTCTATAAAGGGCTATAAAGTTGTAAAAAAAAAGTCATCTTGACATTCTCGAGCGTGGCTAAATTTTTTTATTTTGTGGGTAATCATTCAGGGATAACGAAAAATATTTAATCTGACGATAGCCACAAGCCGAAGTAACAAAATTTCGTCGATTAAGTTTAATATATTGATGATGGTGATGCCTATATTCACACTGATAAGTCAGTACTAATAATGTGTTAGAGAAATAAGTCGAAGATATGGAGAAACCGCCATCCCAATTTGACCTTATAATTGTAGATGGGTTCTTTTTACAAGCTCTTATTTAACTTGCAATGTATGTATGTTTGGGTGGAATCTTGCAACTCAATTTTGAAGCAGATATCTTCAACCGATTTTGCTGAAATTTTGCAAGCATATGTATACAGCGTGACAATACAATATAATAATGACATGGAACTAATTTGATGCTGGAGCTGAAAGGTGGTCATAGGAACTCTATAAAGAAACGTCACAACACTATCGAGTTTGGACTCGTTTGATTCGTCTTGACGAGTACTTTATGTTTTCATAGTACCCAATTAGTCTAGTCAACAAGTTCCATACTTGTTGACTAGACTAAAAGATGCACAAGCATCACTAGGCCGCCATAGTGTGGGTCACCATGCTGCATTGTTGCATTCGCAATGAGTATGGTGGCCACCACTCGTGGATTCTGCTTATGCTTTCCATCAGGCAGAGTAGAGTCATTTTGCCGGGCCAAACATAAAAAATAAAATAAAAAAAAAGTATCCAGGGTCTGATGATGCAGCCGAAAGGTGGTTATAGGAATTCTGTAGAGAAACGTCACAATACCATCGAGTTTGAAATCGTTTGATTCATCTTGACAAGTACTTCATGTTTTGATAGTATCCAGGGTCTGATGATGCAGCCGAAAGGTGGTTATAGGAATTCTGTAGAGAAACGTCACAATACCATCGAGTTTGAAATCGTTTGATTCATCTTGACAAGTACTTCATGTTTTGATAGTATCCAGGGTCTGATGATGGACCCGGAAGGTGGTCTTTATACAATTTATAGAATACAAAGGCTTGTCGCAATATTTACCTGTGTGAAAGGAAGTAATTAAAATAAATTGATTTGACTTTCAAACTAAGTGCAAGTTGTAAGTAACTAAGCTATTGATCGATCATTGGGCTGATCAGGCGATAGCAACGATTATAGGTAGTAAGGTAATTTTATGTAATTACCTCGATTTGTGTCATAAATATTCAGTTACTGATAATTAATTATAAATTGATTATGATTTGTCATGCCCTGATCATGAAGAAGCGAAGACGAACATAGCATTTATTGCTTGCCAACAAAATGAAGATTCTACTATTACTATTTGAACTTCTGATACTAATTGCTAATTTTCTAAAAAGCACGTCTGGATTTGGGATCAATTTTTTTTAAAATTGTCAGATTATTCGAACCCCTCCAGATAATCGTCAGATTATGAGACAGCGCGTCTAGGACATAAAGATGAACCATATTTATCTTAATCTGACGCGCTTGAGTATATCAATATGACGATTTTTTTTGCACATTCTTATAACGCCTGTGAGTTTGCGTCACATCCAAATCGTCAGATTATTGAATGAGAGCTTTATTTTAGGTTTACTTAACATCCACTTTGAAAATCGGACGCGCTTGATAAAAAAAAATTGTCATTTTCAAACCTTACGTACGACCACCCCCACCATGCAAACGATCAGATAAACATACGTACATTATTAAAAATACGTAGGACATGGATGCTATCAATATCTGACGCGCTCGAGTATGTCCATGCATCAGTTTTTTTTTACATTTTTGAACATCCATAGCTGCTCACCCCACCGATGAAAAGGTATACAGTAATAACATTTTTTCTTTTTATCATCTAAGCTTTGCAACCCAATAGGTCTCTATGACGCTCGAGTAAATCCCCATTTAGCATCGTGGGCTCCCCTACTATATGTAAAGATTAAATGGCAGACACTTATTCCGGTTCCTACTATATTTATAGCTATCAAAACTGCGAAAATTTCATTAAATTTACGTTATTTTAGCAAAGCTGAAAATTATATATGTTATATATATTATCATTACACATATTTAAAAAGGCAGACACGTAGGCCGGTTCCGACATCCAGGCAGACAACATAATACTTTCTCAGTCGTGCTACTGAACGCGTACGATTTCGGCTCTCTTTACAAAATAAATAAATAAAATAATAAATAAAATAAATAAAAATTTTATTTTTTACCATCTTTTTGTACCACATTTAAGCAAATAAAATTATATTATTATTATTTTATTATAAAACCCAAGGACAGACATGCTTAAAGTTGCCGTTAATTTTTTTCCCATGGGCAGCATACTCACGTGTATCAAATCCGCTAAATCTCCATATTGTGGCAAAAGATGGTAAAACAAAAAACGTACTTAGTAAAATTGTTCTTTTTTATTTGAGGCTGCCAAAGTGACTATGGTAAGCCTGGTGGAAAACTCAAGCAGAATCCAAAAGTGGGAACAACCATACTCACTGCGAAAGCAGACAATGCAGTTTTGCGTCCTACGCTATGACGGCTTGGTGAGATGTTTTTTCACGCCCCACTTAATTTCACGCCCCGCTTAGAGGCCCCGGGATCATAGTGGGTGGGAAACACGTGCGCTGGTAGTGAGTTCCAGTTTTTAACTGTTCGGCGCAGGAAGGAAGAACCAAACCGTTTGGTTCGAGAGCGTATTTCTAAGACTCTGAGGCGTTGACTTCCAAGGCCAGAACGTGTTGTTCTGCAGAGGAAGGGAGAAGGGGGACCAGTTGGAAGAGCTCTTCAGAATACTCCCCATGATACAGGCGGTAGAGAACTGCTATAGAGGCGATATCTCTTCGCAGCTGCAGAGGTTCAAGGAAATCGGTGGCTTTGGGACTGTTGATAAAGCAGACTGCTCTCCGCTGCAACCGATTGAAAGCATCAAGCAAATACTGCGCGGATCCATCACAAAGATGAGAACGCCCGAGTTAACCTGGGTCTTATAAAGAAGACACAAATGCTCTGGCGCGAAGAACCGTCTCACACTGTTCAGTACGCCAAGTCCACCAGAGGCCGCCTTGGTGATGCTCTCGATGTACTTACGCGGTTTGAGGTCCCGGCAAATGTTCATGCCCAGGACAGCGAGCTTATCCCTTAGTGGCAGTTCAGTGCTCTGAAAAGTGGGGTGGGAAAGAAATGGAGACTTTTTGGTAGAGAACGCGCAAACCTGTGTTTTCGTAGCGTTGGACTCGACCAGATTCTCATCACCCCATTGTAAATGCGGTTCAAAACCCGGTCTAGCTCAGCGACGAGCTAATGTCGATTTTTATCAACGTCTGCCAGCTTGGCTGCACGGTGTTCAAAATATCGCCCATGAACTGTGCTATCACCTGCATAGCAATGTATTTTGCCAAGGGCTAACATTTCATTGATATCATCATTGATATCGTAAGGATCGATCAGCTGGTGATCTTCTGGTATACCTGACACATCGCTGGGCACAGGCGATTGAGACTAAGGGGGAAGCCTTGGCAGTTAGTTTGGACATTGCGAAGGCCTTCGATCGGATCTTGCACAAAGCGCTTCTTTCGAAGCTCCCTTCCTATGGGCTTCCCAAGAATTATGCGAATGGGTCACCAGCTTTTTAGCAGGTAGAAGCATAAAGGTCGTAGTCGACGGTGAATGCTCTGCCCTGTGAATGCTGCTGTCCCGGTGTGCTATCGTCTACTCTGTTCCTACTCGATATCAATGACATGCTGCAAACTAGCGGCATTCATTGCTATGTGAATGACAGTACGGGGGATGCTCTCTACACCGGCCGCGATAATATTTCCCGGGACAACGTCATTGAGAGTCGAAAAAACTTGTGTCTGAAATTGTCACCTCTTTAGAAAAGGTTTCAGATTGGGGTAGACTCCTTTTAGTCCATTTTAACCCCACAAAGACACAAATTTGCGCGTTCACCGCTAAAAACTGCCGTGGGTCTTATGTCCTCGGTTTGAAGACACTCCCCTATCAGCCTCAGCCAACATTGGAATACTTGGTGTGACATATCGAGTGAGGTCCAGTTCCGTGGCCATTTGGTGGGTAAGGCCAAATTGGCCTCGAAGAAGCTTGGCGTGCTCAACAGATCGAGACAGTATTTCATATAAGGCGAAGGGTCGGCCTCATATGGAATACAGTATTTCATATAAGGCGCAGGGTCGGCCTCATATGGAATACAGTATTTCATATAAGGCGCAGGGTCGGCCTCATATGGAATACTGTCCTCATCTTTGCTCTGGACCGCATTCAACAGAGAGCGACTCGAGTCGTCGACTGCCAGGAATTTTCAATTCGGCTGGACTAGACTTAACTATGCATCTTCTACCGCATTTATTATGGGGAGTGCTCCGAGGAATTGTTCAGACTGATTCCTGCCGCCTCTTTCTGCCATCGTCCTACGCGACAGCAGTTCCATCCCCATCACTTAGATGGTTGGCAGTCCACAACTGTGCGGTATTCTAGGAATTTTCTGCCTCGCACAACAAAACTGTGAAATGAACTGACGCCTGCACTATTCCCGGACCAATACGACCTTCAAACCTTCAAGAAAAGAGCGTTCTCCTTCTTAAAAGGCCGGATACGCACCTGTGACGGCTCTGGTGTTTCGGGTGTCCATGGGCGGCAGTAATCGCTTACCATCAGGTGATACGTCTGCTCGTTTGCCCCTAAATCAATAATTTAAAAAAAACATTGTTCCACTACTCATTTCTATTTTTTTTTTCTAACATGAGTATCGAAATCGAGAGGCATGTCATATCGAAGTGTGTTTGGTAAGATAAATTTATTAGGTAGATCTTGGGGGCGAAAGAAAAGGGGCCTCGCTGATGTGACTCGCCCACGTCTATGTAAGTCCACGCTACGCCACTGCCCGAGCATTTTTGTCTTCTTTACAAGATCCAGATTCGCTAGTGGTTGTCTCGACCGGTTGCAGCGGCGACCTATCCTCATTTCCACATCCTCGAGTTGCGTAGAGATATCGCCTCTATGGCAGTCCTCTATCGCATTTATCATGGCGAGTGTTCTGAAGAGCTCTTCCAACTGGTCCCCCTTCTTCCTTCTTCTACAGGACAACACGTGCCGGCCTTGGAAGTTACCGCTTCAAAGTTGTAGACATACGCTCTCGTACTTATCGCTTCAGTTCTATCTTCCTGTGCCGAGCGGTCAAAAACTGGAACTCACTACCAGCCCACGTGTTTCCCTCCCACTACGATCCCGGGTCCTTTAAGCGGGGCAAGAAAAAGCATCTCACTAGGCCGCCACAGTGTGAGTCACCATGCTGCATTATCCTTATTTGCATTGAGGACTGCCCACCACTCTTGGATTTTGCTGGTCAGTTTATATTCTGTACCATAAAATACAATACAATACAACACACTGTGTTCCCAAAAATAAAGTGTGTGTTGTATCTCGTGTATAAAAAATATTTTTTGTAGTCTTAATTTCATAAATTCCAAACTGACAATATTTTATACAATTTTAAAGTTAATTTAAAGTTAGAAAGTGTAACATTACATGTATATAGACAGTTATGCAGTATTTGTAATAAAAACGGAACGTTAGACCTATGCTTCGTTCCATGCAATAAAAACATACAATTACATTTTAATTTAGCATATGCTTGAGTCTCACTGTTGTAATTATTTGAAAAGTATACACGTTTTACTCATTAATACTACAAAGTATAATTACTCTTATAGTACGCATCATTTATTTCCTTGTTTTGAAAAAATATATTGCATGTAATCAGTGTTCAGAAAAATCTTTGCGTTTTACAGAACGACCGACCGATCGACTTGACAGATGATGTGGCCTAACGTCTAGCGAGTTTTTTAAGAAATATTATTAAAATATTAATTAGAATGCGAAAATGATTGTTTTAAAAGTTATTTTATTTATGTTATTTATTACTGGGTTGCAGTGCAGACACCCTGATAAAGTTTATTGTGTTAACGAAGGATGTGACGGTGCGTTAGTTGTTGGTACCTTACAATGTTAATTATCGTGTTATAACTTTCTACTACATAATTTTGTTTCACTGTTTCAGAACCAATATCTAAAGCCAGAACTTTGTTAAGTTATACAAGCGTTGACCCGGACCTTATATCTTTTCGCCCTAACAATGAAGCCATTGTTTATATGAAATCAGCTGGAACAAATTCTGAGTTATGGTTTGTTAAAATAAATGGAAAATCGGGCTTCGCTAACTCAAAGTTTTTGAGGGAGTACAAAATTATAGAAAAAAAATCTCTAATTGTGGTTTCTTATGAACCTAAGGTACAAGAAACTGTCCAACCCAATAGAGTGAAACAGGCACATGAAGTGATTGAAGGCACCACAATCTATACTACTGAAGCAGCTGTTAACAGTGCCCAAGAAGAGGCTACAACTGAATCTCCTGTGAATACTGCTAATGAAGAGCGCACTCCATCTCTTGAGAATGCTGAGGACACATTAAATGAAAAGTTTGATATAAACATTTCTGATCTACCTAATGTGAAAACAAATGAAAATTCTGTTCCCGTACCTAGTGATGAAAATAAATTAGATAATATAGACACTAACACAGTAAAAGAACTTCCAGAGCAAATTGATACATCAATTGAAACCGATACCAACGAATTAAAACAAAATGTGGAATCACCTTCATATGGTCTAACAAAATCCACTGAAGATATAG
Source organism: Diaphora mendica (assembly GCA_949125395.1). NCBI lineage: Eukaryota > Metazoa > Arthropoda > Insecta > Lepidoptera > Erebidae > Diaphora > Diaphora mendica. Next base: position 15,846,223 of record OX421319.1, on the reverse strand, counting down.
AAGGAAAGGAATCGACAAGTACAGAACAGCTTGACAATGAACTTCCAAAACAGCTGTCATCAGAAGCAACTGCTCAACAGCTTCTGTCAACTATTAGTGGTAGTTTAAGTAGTAAGAACTTATTAGATATGCCTGACAATAAGGAATTTAGTAGAGTTACTGAAACTGAACCAACTGAAGGTGTAGAACAAAATGTATCTTCACCTAACATTAATACAGATAATGAGAAAGTAACAGAAGAAATGGTAACTGATTCTAGTAATGTGGCTAACGGTAATAATAATCCTTTAAAGGAACCACCAGAATCAATTTTGGTAGATCAAAGTGATAATGAACCCCTTAGTGCTGGTGTAGAAAGTAATGTAGATGCCACTCCCAAGGAACAATTACAAGATCAACCTCCCACAATATTAACAATAATTGAACCAACTGCATCAGAACCCAACACTACACCCCCTGTAGAGCCTACAGAAACAGGATCTACACAGCCACAATTAGAGACTATACCTCTAACAAACTTACCACCTGCACCAGAAACAGTGCCAGTTTTGCCACCTTCATTGGAATCAGCACCAATAATTCCTTCACCAGACACAAATCAAAATTTGCCACCCCCAGAAGTATTACCAGTAATTCCCCCTGTATCAGAGAATGTCCCAAATTTGCCACCCCCAGAAGGATTACTAGTCATTCCCCCTGTATCAGAGAATGTCCCCAATTTGCCACCCCCAGAAGCATTACCAGTAATTCCTCCTGTATCAGAAAATGTTCAAAATTTGCCACCCGCAGAAACAGTACCAGCAATTCCCCCTGCACCAGAAACAAAACATGCATATCCATTTGTAAAAGATACAATACCAGCTTTACCGCCTACTACATCAGAAACTATTCCTCCTCTCTATTCTGAAACACCTCAATCTATACCTGATAACGGACACCTCTCGGAGACATACACTACAACTTCTACACCAGATTACAACTCTGAGGAAACAGAAAATTCACACACTACTACTGAACTACCACCTATACAAGACCAATCAATAGAAGATCAAAACATACTTTCTCCTCAAGAACCCGAAGATATACCAAGCTCAACAACAGAGGCTCCTGGTGAAGTTAAAGATACACAAGGATTCATTTCAAATATTTTCTCAACAGTGGCAGATATTTGGCCATCATCATCTGAAGCTCCTCCACCTATTTATAATACAGAAGACTATCCTTCATATGAGAGTGAAAAAAGTGCAAATGTAGAAGAAATTAGTGAAGGATTTTCTTTTATGAAGTATATTATGTCTTTTTATTTTTCTGTTATGGGCACAAGTGAAGAAGCTAAGTCATTATTTGCTTCCGTTGGTAAGTAATTTTTTTTGTAGTAGTTTAACATATCAAACTTAATTATTGCACTTTGACCCCTGATTCTAACAGTTAATCTCTTTCTATTGAATATTTCTACTTTAGATAGCATAGTACTTTCTTATTACAGATAGGTCATTATTTTAATGGATTCTTTCAATTGAATAGATTAACACTAATTTAAATAAATAAATGCAGTAAAATATATATTTTACTGTTGAATTTAAAGCTAATATCTTAACCTATATACTGTATATACAGTATATAGGTTAAGATATACGGTTAGAATTCATTTATTCCTTAAAGATTACAAATCACTTTACAAAGAAATAAACATAAGTATTAATAGATATTAGCTTTAAATTCCAAAAGACATTTTGTTACCCGAGTGTGGCAGAGCCAAAATAAATAAAGGGTAATAATTTTGACAGTCTATGTATGTTTGTATATTCCACTGTAGCACCTAAACTACTGTACTGATTTTGATAAATGAGGTGTTAATAATATATTAGTAGTAATAGCCTGGGTAACATACACTATATATTTTTTATGAAAACTTTATATATAAACTATAAATAATAGAAACACTTTTTAACCGACTTCAAAAAAAGGAGGAGGTTTTCAATTCGACTGTATTTCTTTTTTTAATGTTTGTTACCTCATAACTTTCGACTGGGTGAACCGATTTTGATGATTCTTTTTTATTTGAAAGCTAGTGCTTCCCATGTGGTCCCATTTTAATTTGGTCCAGTTCTGACATGTCATCCATGAGAAAATCATATAAATCTTCAATTTGCATTATGTATGTGAAAAACAGATCTTAATCATAGCTTCTATCTTCCTCGTTTATATTTTTTTTATTTTATTTCCAGGTGAGAGTTGTTACAGTGATGAATACTGTGATGGCACATCAAATGATGGTACCAATAGGCTGCTAACCTTTTTATTGACTACTGCTAGCTCTGTTCTTCTCTTCACACTGGGGTACTATTATATAGACAATAGGCGACAGGATGGTCGTCTTATTGCCCAAATAAATTCTCTGCAGCGTGATTTGCTTTTTAGTTCTAAGGTAACTATTGAATTGTAAACAACAGATTTATAACTTGCATAATATATATACCTAGCTTCTTTTATTTATCAAAGTGTTTATCTTTTGCCTCTACATATAGATATTTTGGCTTTCAATTTCTGTTATCTACAACATATGCATATAAATAGGTAAAGATATATAGCTAAAAAAAGTATGTGTGTCAGCTCCGAGGCACAACTGGTGTCTTTATTCATGTATGGGCCTACCAAAGTGACTATACTCTGCCTGATGGAAAGCCATAGCAGAATCCAAGAGTGGTGGTCACTATACTCATTGCGAATGAAGACAATGCAACAATGCGACATGCCGACCCACACCGTGGCGGCCTAGTGATGCTTCTACATCATTGGGCCACCGGTCTCGCACTCACCAACGAAACACGACAGCACGAATGACTTCATTTTACGTTTGATCTTCTGTGCGAGGGTAGTACCGCCTCGGTCGAGCCGGCTCCTTTGTGCTGATATCAGTGTGACTCTACCTCGATAACGTGTTTGCGTCACGCGTGGCGTGGCGCCACCAGTAGCTTCAACTTTTGTACGTTGCGCACTTGTACTACGCTGAACGAAATCGGCCCCCATAGCCAAGTTGCAAGCGTTCTTCTTTCTGCAATAGTTAACGCCTACATTCTCGTGTGTTATTGGCTAATACTTTGTCTACGATTACCCAATGACTGTTCTTTAAAATGTAATATTTAAAGATTACATTTTAAAGAACTTTGTAACTTAACCAAGTCTCCAGCCACGCAAGGTGCAATGTTATAATTACTAATGTGGTGGGCGTCTCATATTAATGTTTTATAATCTCTTGAATTACTCTTTCTATTAGTGAAAACAGCATTAAAATTCGTTGCGTATTTTTAAGGTCGAAGCGTCCAAGATAAAAACAGCTTCAGTTTAAACTATCTAAAGAAGATGCTTTAAATAGGTGAAACTAATCTTTTTAGGCTTAAACTTTTAAAAATAAAAAGCGAAAAATCTTTTATCCATTTTTTTTTGCCTTTTGCACCTTAAATATTAGTCGTTTAATAAAAAAAAATTGGTTTCAGGAATGTGAAATTCTCAAAGAAGAACTTTCATCAACTAAAAGTAAGCTGGCTGGAATCGAAGACAGCTCTTTTGGAATGGATGATATGGTTCAATCGCTTAAAGAGGAAATCAATGAGCTTAAGGCCACTAACGATAGACTACGAAATTCTTTAGATGATAATGAGAAATTACTCAGGGTATCGGAAAATACGGCTGGAGAGTTGCAAAATACTCTAAGTGAAGTTGAGAATACTCTCAGTGAGCTCTTGGCGGAGAGAGCTAATTCTGAAGAGCAAATAGTTGAATTAAACGGTAAGTAACAAACCATCTACGATGCACTGTAATGTAACTGTTGTATTAAATTAAGTAAATTTAATTTTACATATTATGGAAAAATATTGATTGGCGTATGGCTATATGGCTCTTATTTTTTGCGCTCTCTCTTAACAGCGTCTAGCCTAAGACGCTGTTAAGTAGATTAACTAATATAAGAACATAAGAATGGCCGATAGTCTAGTCAACAAGTTCAAAAACGTGTTAAATAGAAATAAAGCTCCTAAAAATATGTGCGATAGGTCATTCGATTCGGAATGACGTCTAGAAAAATGTTTTATAAGGGTTTATTAGCACATAAAAAATTGCGATTGTTATTAACAAAATCTATAATACCTTTGAACGAGCAATTCTTGTATATATATATATATATAATCTGAATCTCGGAAACGGCTCCAACGATTTTCATGAAATTTTGTATGCAGGGGTTTTCGGGGGCGATAAATCGATCTAGCTAGGATTCATTTTTAGAAAATGTCGTTTTATTCGTGTTTTTAACAATCAAATATATAAAATGAATGTACATCTAGCGCCATCTATCGCAACTCGAGCGAACTACATTAAACTATACTGGAATAAGGTGCAGAATAAACAGTATCAGGGCGTACCAAGAGCCACTAAACTATTGGAAGAAAAATAAAAAAGGTGGCGTTTGGATAGTCTCAATGTTGCCAAAAACCCATTTATAAAAAAAAAATACCGAGTGACGCTCGGTCATCCAGGTACTAAGAAAAAAAAACAAGGTATTTAGTTATTCGTTAATAACTTCTAAAATACTCTTTCGGGTTCTTTTTTCAAAATTCCTTAAATATCAGTATTTTAGAAGTTATTAACGAATAACTAAATACCTCGTTTTTTTTTCTTATTTTCTTAATAACAATCTTTTATGTGCTAATAAACCCTTAAAAAACATTTTTCTAGACGTCATTCCGAATCGAATGAGCTATCGCACATATTTTTAGGAGCTTTATTTCTATTTAACACGTTTTTGAACTTGTTGACTAGACTACGATATCGATTCGATCTTTGTTTTGTATTAGAATTAGATACGGTACTAAGTTCATTAAGATAGAAAAAGAACCTCGGGAATAATTTAACAAAATATTTCATAAGCGTAAGAGCAATGGAGAGGTCAATGTCCGGAGTTTCTTTGTGTGATCGAATCAGTAATGAGGAGATAGACGACGAACCTAGGTCACCGACATAGCCCGCAGAATTGCAAAACTTAAGGTCGGGTCACACAGAGGCGGGAGCCGCGAGAAAGCGATCAATCGCGAAGCGTAGCGGTCCGTACCATGGCACACAAGGCTACCGTCCGCAGCCCGCGGCGGGTAGATGGTGTGACACCAAAAGCGATCAACGTTTACGTTTACGACCTTTCGTAACGCAGCACCATGTCGGACAGCGACGAAGAAGAAATTTTGCTTTCATTAGCAATGCAGTAGGTGTTATACTCGTAGATGGTGGTCCTAGCGTAATGGGCGTAGATATAGAAGTTTCAAAAAGAGGGGTAGGGGATGTCTCGATAATGTGCGTGTCTTGTAATTCGGGTAATAGCAGCGGCTCACGACTTTGATTCAGTTTCTTGGCTATCTTTTCTCAAAGAATATCCTTATTTAAAGAGTTTTTATAATACCCATCTCAAGTATAATATAGACATGGGTGATATCTAACTAATTCACTTAGTTTTTCTATTGGATTCATATTGAAACTGGAACTATCGTACACTTAAGTTGTAAAAAAATACAATTAATGAGATCGGACCGCGACCGCCCCGCGATCGCTTCGCTCTGTGTGACAGCTTGCAATGACTACCGTAGAATAAAGCGCCTGCGCCGGCCGCCCGTCCCGCACGCCGGGGCGTCCTTCCCGCGAAGCGATTTCCTGTTTGTCGTACCGATCCTTTCGCACGGGAGATCGCACCCCGCCCGTTGCAATCCGACAGGTTGCATACAAATTCGAATATTACAAAAAAAAACCGTCCCAGATCGCGGTCGCTTGCTCGCGGTTCCCGCCTCTGTGTTTGCTCGCGGTTCCCGCCTCTGTGTGACGAGGGCTTTAAGTGGTAGTGCGTAGGTCAGATTATCTACTTGGCCGATGGGGCCAAAAAGTTCTGGAGTACCTAGGGACCATGTACTGAAAGAGGGAATGTGGGTACACACCCAACAAGGCAGTCCGAAGAGCTTGTGAAAGTTGTGGGATGCGAACAGCACAGATTATTGTAAACAGTCTTGAAGGAGGTCTATGGCCAACTGTAGACGTCTTTCGGTTGAGATGATGATGATGATGAAGCGTAGAAACTGTTCTGGTTAATATTTCTTTGTTTTTTAGTTTTTCATTTATTTATATACATATGTAGACAATTTAATTATAGTTCTTCGTCTTTTTAACCGACTTCAAAAAAGGAGGAGGTTCACAATTCGACGATTCGATGTTTTTTTTATGTTTGTTACCTCATAACTTTCGACTGGGTGAACCGATTTTGATTTTTTTTTTTTTATTTGAAAGCTGGTTGCTTCCCGTGTGGTCCCATTTAAATTTGGTCCAGATGGAAGTCGGTTTTTTTTTGTTAAAATTTGTGGTTATTTTAATATATTGTTTATTTATCAGTAGGTATATTAATGCTCTCTTGTTCAGTCACTAACAGATATCTTCTGAGAGTCCGGACATATCGAAATTTGCAAATATTCTGTTATTTACGAATGCCTTACATAACTTAGAAAAATGTAACTGCAATTGACACGTCCCCGCATTTTTACTAATATGGAGCACATAACAAGAAATGCACGCTACCATGTAAAACATAACGCCCATGCGATCATGCTATGCTACAAGCTATATCCTCGGAAGCCATACGACCTCGCTTAACCAAACCGCGAACGAGAAACATCAATTTATTATTTAATCCATAATATTAAAATTCACATTTAATGCATAACAATGATGATGGAACAACCAAGAGATGAAGGGTAACACATTCACCCCTTCATGAGATGATGTTCATATGAGGTGATTAGAACTTAGTGAATTAGAGATTTAGTTGTTCAAGATCACATGACTACGGCGTCAAGTTCTTCGTGGTAGCCTGCATTCGTTGTCTGTGCTCCGTATTAGTAAACATGCGGGGACGTGATAATCTAGGTTATATTTTTCTAGGTCATGGCATGCACCCGTTATTTACTAACTACTAAACTAAACCCAAAAAGTATAAAGAGGATAAATTAAACTTTCTTTTTTTCTTCCCGCGTGGTCCCATTTCAATTTAGTCCCGTTCTTGAAGTCGATTTTTTTGTTAAAATGTTTGTTTTATTTTTTAAGTCAGTTAGTCCATATTCAGTAACGGGTATAATTAATATTTTATTAACTTTATTACATTTTTACATTGTATTTTTCACTTCAGGTAAGGTGCAAGCTTTTGAGGAGGAGTTAATTTCTGTCAGTCGTGAAAGAGATAATTTCCAATTGAAATATGTATCTGCTGAGAGTGGTTTAGAAGAGTTCAAGAAGCAAAAAAAACAATTAGAGGAAGTTAATCAAAAACTGAGTGAAGCTAAAAATACTATAGAATTACAAAAACATGAAATTGAAGCATTGAAGGTATGTATTAGAACAATATTTATAATTACAATGTTCAATATATCTCTTGAGAAACTTTTAGTAAAAACACAAAATTCTTTCATGTATAATTGAGAAAACGCTTTGAATACTGACATTTAACCAAGGAAATTGGTTGTCACACTTGCCACTGATGTTACCTGGGCAAGCTTATTCACGCCAAAAATTTGAAGTATATTGCGAGGGAAATGTAATGTAAACTAAACAAGTAAAATTTTAACAAAATAAACACCGATTTCAAGGTTCGACTCGATTTCTCTTGGATGCCATCATCAGATTTTAGTGTCCTTATCATGGTACCACCGTTGGGATATCTCCTTTCCATTAAAAAAGAATCATCAAAATCGGTTCATAAACGACTATGTTATCCGCGAACACACATAAAAAATAATATATATAAACGGTCGAATTGAGAAACCTCCTCCTTTTTTTAAGTCGGTTAAAAAGGTAGACAAAAGAAGGAAAGGGCTGTTGTGTAAGTCAAACATGTTACTGTTAAAATCTTTAACAAACTGTCAAATTATACAGACTATAGTTTTGACCTTCAAAATGGTTGAGTTCTTAAATTATTTTTAAAACCAAATCGACTCGTTCTTTGAGAGGATGAATTCAATGATTAACCTTGGAAAGGATGAAATCTCTATTCATCTTTTGATGTCTTGAATTGGTGTCATCCCCGTCTCTTCATTTTTTTTTTTACCGACTTCAAAAAAGGAGAAGGTTCTCAATTCGAACGTATATTTTTACCCGACTACGGCAAAGCCAAAGGAGGGTTATTATTTTGACAGGCTATATATGTATGTATGTTCACCTGTTCCCTCATAGCTCCTTAACAGTAACTACTAGTCAGAATAAGACAAATGAGGTATAGTTAGAAGCGTCTTGATTTTCCGCTGGTTATAGGCTATATGACGTGTCCCTGAATCTAATGTGGCGCCTTCTAGCCCACATAAAGTACTGTATTAAAAAGATAATTTGTGATAAATATGCCCTGTAGTATCATTCGAAAGGGCGTTACTTGAACATTTCAAAAATATAAATATTATTAGCATTTTCTCGTGACTTTGTCCGTATTTATTCGATAATTGGGATATTTCTATGGTACCTATTTAAAATATATTTTGCAAAGAAATTAATATTATAGAGGCACCAAAATATTTTAAATAAAAAAAAGTCAAAACTAAATCCCAACTACGACAAAAAACGACGCTGAAAAAGTCGTTTTAGTCGTAGTTGGGTTTTAGTTTTTACTTTTTTTTAAAATGTCTGTTCGCGAATAACTACGTCGTTTATGAACCGATTTTGATGATTATTTTTTTAATGAAAAGGAGATATGGTGGTACCATGATAAGGACACTAAGATCTGATGATGGCATCCAAGAGAAATCGAGTCGAACCTTAAAGTCGGTTTTTGTTTTTGTTAAAATTTTATGAAGTCCCGACTCTTATGTGAAACTATCAACTCTATGGTATCAACATCTGTGAAAAAACCGTTCTTTTGGTGCTTGACTTGGCAAACAATATTGCACATAGATTTATTATCTCTTATGGATATTCATGCAATAATATGTTATTTTAGGATGTCATTAAAGAATTAAAAAGTGGCATGCCCTCTAATGTAGATGTAACATCTCTCATTGATCATACTGAAATCAAAGCGAAATTGTCGAAAGCGCTAGAAGAAAGAAAATCATTTGAGGCTAAATATGAGGTGAGTATTTCGTCATTTGAATTTTTAGCATATACTTTAAGTTTTGTGGGTTATTTTATTCAGGTCTTGTAATTAAATAAAACTTGTTGTCTATAATAGTTATACATACTGTTGTGTGTATCCTGTCCTACCTGTATGGATCAGAGTGGCGTGCAATGGGAGAGGCCTATGTCCAGCAGTGCACTGTAATAGGCTGATGATGATGATAAAGTATGCATATTTATCAACACGCAGGTGCTGCAAGCCGTGTGTGGGATATTTAAAGTTTTTTTTATGGTATAAGGGGCAAACGAGCAGACTCATCACCTGATGGTAAGCGATTACCGCCGCCCATGGACATTCGAAACACCAGAGGCGTCACAAATGCATTGCCAACCTTTGGGGGATGGGGAGGGGTTGGGGTATGGGCTTCCGATTCCGGACACACTCGGTGATAAACTGCGCAAGCCCTATTTCACACCGGTTTTCTGTGAAGCCGATTTTCCATCACTCCGTTGGAGCCGGCCCATTCATATCAAAGCGTGGCTCTCCCACGGTGAATTTAATATCACCTTTATACATCAATAAATATATAGTGATGCATAAAGGTTAGATCTTGATTCGATATGATTGAATTTCTATTGGCCGGATTGGCCCTCCAAAAAATTCACAAATTAATTTTTTTTCAGGTAGAACACAAAGAAAGGAGTCGTTTATCTGAAGAACTACAGACTACTCAAGAAACATTGCACACTACTAGTCAAAATGCAACTGAAGCACTGACCAGGTTGGAAGTGTTAGGAAAATACTTCCAAGAAAGGGAAAGTGAACTTTTGAAGTAAGTTTTTTCAAAATAATTATTTTAAAAATAGTCAACCTGAAAACTCAAACATTTTATAATTTTGTAATTTCAATAAAGTCACCCCTTGAAGTACCGTATTTTTTGGTAAATTTCCATTTTTTAAAACATACATTTCAGTTTATCACATCACACTAATATATAAAGGCGAAAGTTTGTGTGTATGTTTGTTACTTCTTCACGCAAAAACTACTGAACGGATTTGGATGTAACTTTACAGTACCGCGATAACCGAGATACACGCAGGCGGAGCCGCGGGCATAAACTAGTTATTTATAAATAGAAAAAAAAAGGGGGGTGGAAAATATATAAATCTAATGTTTGGAGTATGTTAATCTGTACATAAATAAAATAATTTGCAATCATCACAACTAAACTTAAAATTTTATTTTTAATTAATATTTGCAGAGAGCTGAGTGCCAAAGAATCATTATGGCTTAGTAAGCAGGGTGAAACGGCTAGCACTGTAGAAAAAATAGAAGCATTACAGCAAGAAGTACAGAGATATAAGTAAGTGATTCTCTTAGTAGTATTTTGTATTTTTCAGCTATTGTGTTTTCAACTTTGTATATTTAGGAAAACTTGGTAAGAGTTTCTGAGTATTCATGCAGGAATAATCATTGACTCAATTTTCGATATTTATCGTTGAACAATAAACAGTTTACAAGAAATAATTCATCATATTGGTGTCAAGGTTACAGAAGCCCAAACCCTCTCTTCCTCTGATTCTAGGGGAAAGAACTCTTAGGACGGTAATGCATTTACGATTCTATTTTACTTACCATCAGGTGACGCTTCTGCTTTTTTACACTCTTATACCATAATAAAAATTGAATTGTAACTTCAATAGAAAATTGTTAAAACTTTAAAGAAATATTTCACAGCAAACAGTATTTTTTTTGAAATGTCGTACACATTGAATCGAATGCCATGTCAGCTAACTATTTGTATAATCTATGACAGCCCAGGAGTGTTGAGTGTTTGAAGGGTTTACACCACGTGTTCACGTAGGTTTCTCTGACAGGTTTAGTTATGCGAGGTCGGACTTACCTAGTCCACTAGGTGTCGTGACCGGTCAGTCTAAAACTAAACTGTCTTGTGACTTTCTTCAAAAGGTCACTACGGACGTCTACTTCGCTAGCTACACTACCCATGTATATTATCTGGTAATATTATCTGGACTTTAGAACAGATTTGAATACTTGAGTTCGTTTCGGCGCGTCTTCTAGAAGCTGGTCAATAGAAGTGTCGGCTTCATTTAGCTTAAAATGATTTGACTCGTAAAAATCTTAGTGAAAACCTGAGCATGATGACTGACATTATGGCGGCCTATTGATATGCTTCTGCATCATTGAGCCTCCGTTCTCGCACTCACCGATGAAACACGACTGCACGAACGCTGTAATTTTATATTGGTGTTAAGGCGCGTCTCCAAATTTGACAACACAAAAAAAGGTTGACAACACAAAAGTTGGCAACTTTTGTTCGGTGGAGACTCGGCTTTACAGAAACTTTTATCACCAACACATGTTGACATCAAAAAAGTTGTCAACTTTTATCCTGTGGAGACTCGTCTTTATGTGAGAGGGTAGTACAGCCTCGGTGGAGTCGGCCCGTTCGCGCTGTAACTAACGTAGCTCTACTACACTTTGACTGAGGATAAGTTACGTTGCAGGGAGAAGTGCGACGCGCTGACGCTAGAGCTGGCGGAGCAGGAGTCGTCGCGGCGCTCGGCGCTGAGCGCGCTGGAGACGCGCGCACACGCCGCGTGGCTGGAGGCTCGGAGCGCGCGGCGCGACGCTGACGCGGCGCGGGACGACGCGGCCGCGCTACGCCGCAGGCTCGTCGCGCTCTCCACCATGCCCAACGCAGACGGCGCCGTCTCGCCGCACCACAGTACGCACACGCACAACCCACATACTTGCACCTAGAACACTCCACTGCTGAACATCCTTAAAAAAAGAAGTTGTAGGTTATTACGGTACGCTGGCCAGACGGATCGGTATAGAATTTGCTTCAAGTTTTCCTTTCTCCTGCGTAGTTTGCTCCATTTACGATACCCATGGAATGACTAGGACTGATGACACTGCGTACTCACATGCGTCCGTCACACGCGGAGATTTCTTTATATATGTCACCGTATGATTGTAAAAACCGTTAAATTACAAACTACCTAGCGAGATTGTAAACTTTCGATAGATTGTCAACTGTGATATACTGCTTACGCGCCTCAAATTGCCAACTGTCCCTGATTGGTCGGTTTTACAGTAGAGTTTTATAGTTAGGTTAGAACTTCTTTGATTAATCACGAATTGATTTTATATAACTAACAACAATTTTATATAACTAATTCTAAAGCTGTGAGATATTTTCAAATCAATTTACAATTACAAAAATACTTTACATTAGGCAACAAACGAAATACTAAACAAATATGTCGGCGCGACATATGTTGTATAACCAATCAGCGCGCGACTTGCCATTCGTTGCATACCATTTCACAATCTTTCGACTGTTTGCAATCACGCGAGATAGATTACAATCTAACGGTGTTTACAATCTTACGGTGACATATACATCTCTTGTTCAGCCTAATTCACAGATGAACCCTCTTTCGTGATTCTCCAAATTGGTTTTTTGGAATTCCTTGTAAATAAAAACGCAATATTACTGTGCTAATATAAAATTATGAAAGTGTGTCTTCAGGGAAAGAAATTTCACATTATATTTCGGCAACTAAATGCCAAACTTTTTTTAATTTTTACATTCAAACAAAATATTTAAAATACATGTTTGACAAAACCTATGTCTAATTGTCTACTAACAAATTATAAATGTAAATGATGTTTACTAAATAATGTACTCAACATTGATATCATGGTTTTTTTTAAATCTTTATTTACGGAGCTTAGGATATCATGGTTTACCCCATAAAAGATTATTGAAAACAACACTGGTTTTTCTCTTCTTTTGTGTTATACTATTTACGGCCTTACCAATAAACTTTTATACACGACGTATAACAGGAGTTTAACAAAAACGTTACCAATAAAACAATATTTGACGTTTCGGTTGTATACATCTGGTACACAGATGTTTGGAAACAATGAGATTTTAGACAATCGTTATTCAGCCCTCGGCCCTTGTTTAGCGAACGTGTAACTTATAATAATTTGTTGCTTACGTTATTTTAAGTTTGAAAACCATGGATTATTTACATTATTTCGATATTTTTGATGAAATTGACAATGAAGAACCACCAAGAAAAAGAAAATGTTACAAAAATCGATATGATCCTTTCTGTTTATCTGAAAACGAGTTTCGGTCAAAATATAGGTTCAGCAAACGATATGTCAGAAAAATTTGTGAATTAATTAGATGCGATATTGAACAGCAAGCTCGAGGGAGTGGACTGTCAATAGAACTTCAAGTTTGTACTGCTCTCAGAACATGGGCTCGACAAGAAGTTCAGGATGATGCAGCGGGTTTTCATGGACTAAGCCAGCAATCCATCACGAATGTGTGCCGCAGAGTAGCTTTAGCCTTGGCTAATAAAGCTTCAGCATTTATATATATGCCTACAACAGCAGCAGAACAAGCAGAAGTTGTGTTAGGCTTCAGAAACATTTGTGGTTTGCGACAAATAATAGGTGCTATTGACTGCACCCATGTGAGAATAAAAAAAGTAAGTGGAGATAGCGCTCAATACTATATTAACAGAAAAGGCTTTTCATCACTGAATGTCCAGGTAGTTTGTGATTCTCATTTACGGATAAGAGATATAGTGGCGCGCTGGAGAGGCAGCACCCATGATGCAAGAATATTTAGAGAGAGTAGATTACGACAACGATTCGAAAATGGAGAATTTAATGGCATTTTATTGGGTGATTCAGGCTATGGCTTAACAAACTATTTATTTACACCACTACAAAATACTTGTAATGCCAAGCAGGAAGCTTACAATCGTTCTCATATATTAACAAGAAACACAGTTGAAAGATGTTTTGGAATTTGGAAGCAAAGGTTCAGATGTCTTTTACATGGATTCAGCATATCACTCGAAAATGTTAAGTTATATATAGTAGCACTTGCTGTATTGCATAACATTGCTATTGATATGAACGAAAATATGGATTTTCCAGAACCTGACACAACTGAGGATACTGCGAGACAGAATGCGCCAAGAAATATACTAGACAGTGTTACTGGTCAAGAATCAAGGCGGATATATATTGAAACACATTTTTAATTATACTTATTTATTTTTATAAATTGTTTTTACTTTTTAATAGTGCTATCTCCAATTTTAGCTTCTGCATTCAAAGCTGACTTTCTTCATTTAATAAATTTTGAATTTTCTTTTGTATTTCAATTCTTAAATTATGCTCCTCCGTTGCAAATCTATGGATTTTCATAATATTTTTCATCTTGAGCTCATGTTCCTCTCTAATACAACTAAGAAGGACATGATTTCTTTCTTTTGCAAACTCTTTGTGCTAAAACAAATACAGATAATTTATTAACATTCACAGTTCAGGGTACCGAATGTTGCCTCCAGTTCTTTGTTGGAAAGGAAAAATAAAGTATTACACCATAAATCAACATCCAATCAAATGTTATTAGTGTATAGAATCACAAAGTGAATATTAATTGAACATCCCTAACAAGAGAGATTTACTTATAGGACCTAAACAAAAATAATAGCTCCGTTATACTACGCTTCAGTAAATTCTGAAAAAAAATAATATTAATTACGTTTTAAATTAATATTATGTTGTGAACATAGCATACTTTTTGAAAGAATAATCTTACCTTTTCTATTTGATCCCAATTAGCAGATCGTTTTCTTTTAGTTTTTTCTTTAAAGTTCATGAAATTATTTGTATTATCCATTAGTGTCGAATATATTTACCGTGCTTAACTTAGTTGTGACCGCAAAAACCTCCGAAATATCGATGCGATGCCAGAGATTGATTTTGACAACTCACATCAGTTGCGTTCTAAAATTGTATGTAGGTATGGAACGAGCGAAACAACATTTTTTTATTTATTTTTATTGTAATAGACCGTAAAAACAATATATTTGGAGATAACATGATGTATTCAATAATAAATACATTTTATATAGCCTTATGTATAAAGTTGTGAGCGTATTTTCAAATGAAATAAAGTCATTGAATTAACGCCGTACGAGTTTCGGAACGCACCTTTTAATGTTGCCAGTGGTTTTTGTTATACGTAGGCGGTAACTATCCATTGTTTACACACTGTTTATTAGTAAGGGTAATGTGTAACGCCTATTCACTGCCTATACATTGTACAACTAAACAGTTGTCAAACAGATGTGTAACTTATTTTTATTAGTAAGGCCGTTAATGTATAAAGTTGCCTATTTCAGTGACGCATTATAATAATTTTTTGTTTAATTAAGTGATACATTGTAAACTTTATACAGTATAAGCCTCCTTTCTAAGGAGGCGCCTATATCTAGTGGTAGACTGTAATGGTTGTTAACGTAAAACGTTTAACACAACAAACGACGTTGACTGCACGTTTGGCCCAGTGGTCACCACGCCGTTTCCTACTTCCCCAAGTGTCGTGGATTCAAATCCTAAGTAGGATCTACCTACCTACTTTGTGTGATCCACAAATTGTTGTTCTGAGTCTGGGTGTTCTTTGTGTCCGTTTCATGTATGTTTGTAAAGTCCCCCGCGACACAGGATTTATTCCTAGTGCGGGAGTAGTCTTTTTAAAAAATAAAAAAACGATGTATTTATCCACAGAAGTATCATCTCCACTAGAAAATCTAGAAAATCCGGTGATCCCGCCGCCGTTGCCTCCAATGTTCCTGCCACCGCTACTGCCGCCACTGCCGAGGCCGCCTCCGCTCGGCAGGCTACCGTCACCACACCCACCACGGTACGACATATTTATATAGGCCTCATTTCCATTTACATTAATGTTATATTTCGTATAGGTTAATATGACGTATCATCAGACTTCTATAAAAGGGTGTATGTAGAAGGATTTACTTTCCTGCATAATATTTGTTACTTAATTTCTTTTTTCGGGTTTTCCTAGTTTAAGAGTTTGTATGTTTACATAATTTATACTCTCGATTGTCGGCACTTGATGGAACTTGTTGCAATACATTTTAGAATCAAACTCACTTGTACTTGTTCCACTATTTTTGTTTTATCTTTACACCTGACCGGTTTCGCCTTATGGCATTCTCAAAGGTCCTTTGAGAATGCCAATTATAGAAGAGAATAGGAGAATGCCAAATAGAATGTATTGTATGTTTACCTCCATACCAAGTTTTGCTGTATTTTAATGTGACCTACCCTTTGTGCTTTTGAAATTCTGTAATCTTTCGCGAATAAAATATTATTATTTAATTCGTCTTCGGTTCTTTTAGTAATTGACTCGGGCTTCTCTTTCGCTCTTATGATAGGAATTAGGCTTTAAGTGGTTAAAGACTAATTCGATTGTTATATCAGGCTATTTCAATACTTATTGTTGCTTATTTTGTAATGATAACCGCAGGTATGGGGATCGCCGGTACTCACCCGAAAGTCGGTACTCGCCTGACAGTCGCTATTCCCCCGAAAGCCGGTACTCGCCCGAGACAGTTCGGTACTCGCCCGACAGTCGCTACTCGCCGCGATCGCGTCGCTCGGCCTACTCGCCGCGCTCGAGGCGACGATCGAGATCGAGGGAAAGGTAATCTTATATCTTCACAAATCAGTTCGAATTGTCAGTGAACAGTGTTTTTACTTTTTAATTCTTTTTTGCTGTGGTAGTGTAGTTTAATAAACTTACCCATCTTGCAATAGGTACGAAGAAACCCGCGGGACGAGGTCTCGTAACGGACCAGCGGAGCCAGAAACAGAATATAATTCCGACAGCCCTTCAAGGGAGCCGCGTAGGCGTAGAAGATACTCAAGACATTCAGGTAAACATGAGCACACAAATGTATTTGATTTAATAGTCAGACACTCCATGTATTTCGTCTCGAGTACTTCATCTACTGATATTATCTACGACTTTTAGCACCACAATATCTAAATGAATACACAATGTGATTTTACGAGGTTTAAAATTGGATATTTATCCGTACATAATTTGCTTATTACTTTATCTATATTTATATTGTAGCCTTGGGATATTATCCTTAAAGTTTAATTAATACACCAGGAAATATGATATGTTTTCTAATTCTGTTGCCTTTCTCGGTGTAGTCTCTTGGGCACATGCATAAAAAATATTAGGTCAAAGGATGATTATACCGTGAGACGAACAAGGGGAAAGTTTATTTCACATCGACTGTTGAGTGCGGACCAATCGCATCGCAAAACGCGTGACTGTGATTGAACTCACACTAGGCTCTTGGAATATATAATTACAGTACATATATGAAACTTCGTTTGAAGTTCTTTTTTGTTGAACAAGAACTGCGGCTGAAGAATATTTTAAAAAAGCACATCGTATGGCCCTTAATTTTTTCTCTACAATATAGAAAGGACCATAGTTTTCTTTTTTTTAATTTTTTGATTGGAATTTGTAATATGCACATGCTATGAAAAACTAACAATGTGCCAATTCCCACAGGTAATTCCCGCTTACGTTATATTTACAAATTATGAATAAGTTAAAAATCACTTAAGTACAAATATTACTTTGAGTTAGTTTACTTAGTCTCTACTAAGTAAAATAACTCTTAAATATTTTATTAAATTGAGCCTAGTGACCTCTGTCACTAGGCTCAATTTAATGCCTATGGTGAATTTGGTTATATGGTGAATTTTAACCATAAATATTATACCTACCATTAATAAAAATAAAACAACTTTTGTTTCAGGTCCAAGCTCAGGGTCAGGTTGTTCATCAGAATCCGATAAATAAGGCAGCCTCGATTATATAAGTCACTTATACAAGATCTACGCTATGTGTACGTGAAGCCAAAAATGGTTGCGGTGAATATGTACTGGCAAATAAACATTTTAAACTTATGACGAACGTTGAAACCCACAGCATTAGAATAGATTTCGTTACAACAATTGTTTTATAATCCCACTTCTGAGCTGTTTTTAGGAATGTAAAGAAAATTTAAGACAGCAGTAAGATTGCAATTAAGTTGAAGAATCCATCTGTTTTCAGCACTCGTTTACATTTAACAGCATAGTTTATTTCATTTACAATTAAAATATAAGTTTATAGCGTATTCTTAGAGCAGTCTACTATTTTATCGTTAGTTGCGGGCCACAAATGTTAGACAAAAGCGACATTTGGGTCTGTTCTTCAGGATTAAAAAGTGATAGAACCATGGCTTTGGGTTATTTTTGATGGATTATTTGTCCACATCCAAAACGCACTGCCTTCTTGTAAAATCAAATATAATTGCAATACCTTAAATTAAAATTAGGTGGTACCTTATCTCAAAAATAATACTAGAGTGATGATAGTTATAAACTTATATGAAAAGTACCGAATATTGATTGCTCGAGAAGAGTTAGCTTTTATTTATTTTTGTACCTTATTTAGATTCCTAAAGACTGCAAATGATTAAGCAAAATAATTTGGATTTGGATTGTTAGAAGGGTGTTGATAAATATTATAGCTAGCTGGATTCTAGAACAAACATTTATAATCGTAATTAAGTGAACTCTACACTACTAAACAGAATATTTGATGACGCTGATGATGACTAAGTTATCAAATAAATAAATGGAAATACAAGTTAAATGCAACTTGTTTTCTTCCTAAGACACTTCTTTCTTACAAATCTATATATATATAAAAGAGTAAGGTGACTGACTGACTGACATACCCAGAGATCAACGCACAGCCCAAACCGCTGAAGCTATTTTCCTGAAATTTAGCATGTAGGTTCTTTATATAACGTAAGTGAGCACTGAGAAAGGATTTTTTGAAATTCCACCCCTAAGGCAGTAAATCAGGGGATGAAAGTCTGCGTGAGCGAAGCCGCGTGTTAAAGCTAATTCCAGGATAAAGACTAAAAAATACATTACATGTAGTCACAGATCACCTCTAAGGAGAGAAGAACTAAATGATCTTTGCCACATCTCTTACTTTTTAATAATATCTTTGAAAAATATCTATCTCAACACATCTACACTATGTCACTTGATGAGTTCACGAGTTATTTAACCGCTTATAGTGTTAATATTTTTGACATTTGTTGCACGCAAACATAGAATAAATGCCTAACCTATCTGTAAAAAGGTGAATCTTATTAACTAGATTTTCCTCGCGTGAATGGACCAGATGGAAATGGGACAACACGGGAAGCACCATTTAAAAAACATTTAAAAAAAAAACAGTCGAATTGATAACCTCGTCCTTTTTTTGAAGTCGGTTAAAAAGTAGCCTATGTCCTCTAAGCCCAAATCGTTTCAGCGGTATGGCCTATATATAGAAAGCCTAACAGACAGAGTTACTTTCGAATTTATAATATTAGCGTGGATTTTAGTCAACCGGAGTTATACTACGACCTGACGAAAAACCGGTGTTTAGCAGCTCCTTCGTTGCTTTTCACTGAGTGAATGAATTTACTAAGCCCTTCTTTTATTGGAAAGGATTCTTAAAATTCATTATTGTCACCTAAAATGGTTGCAACCCAACCTATAAGCGGAAAAATAACTTTTTTTATTGAGAAAAAAAAATTGAGTTATTTGAATACAAGTTAAATAATTTAAGTAAATGTTTGTTTTAGATTCACTGCGTTTGTTGTAGCTATAATTACGTACATATTTTAGACTATTTAAGAAAAATACTAATTGGAACATAATACTCTTCCAAAATATTAAGAATGTAAACCAAAAGTTTGCTATTTATTGTTTTCCCTGGTGCTGTTTTGCTCTGTTTCAAATACTTACGTTTCTAAAAGCCATTTTAATGCATTTAAAACTCTGCATCACCAAAGAGATACAAACCTTTGATGTTCTTGTACCTGATTAACTGTCTCATTCTTTTTTTAACCGACTTCCAAAAGGAGCCTCCTCCTTGTCAGTAAACATTATGTTCCTATCTGGTAGTTTTGTTTATATTTAATTGTTTTAATAAAATAAATTGTACTTATATTCACATACTAAACTTAAAATAAATCTACCTTCCTTCCTAATTAACTAACAATGTTGCCAATCAGAAATTTAAAAATAAATTTGTATTTAAATAAAACAATCAGTCCGTCATAAGAATTGCAATCTTTAATTTATTGAACACTTGTTGTTTTATTAGTCAGTTAAATGTATTATAAATTAGATATGATTTTAAAATAAATAATTTTATCTTTTTTTAGTTTTATTATTCACTAGCTGACCCGGCGAACTTCGTATCGCCATATTTACATATCTGTCTCAGCTTCCCGACAAAAAAAAAAGACTTCCCATTATCTTTTTTTTTTTCTTTCTAGCAAAAAAAAAAGAATGAAAGAAATCGGTCTGTGTGTTATTTAATTACAACTAATTACATATTTTGACTTTCATCGCCTCTCTTTAGGAAACCGTGCTGAATTTCGGGATTAAAAGTATCCTATGTCCTACCTCGTAGTATGAACTCAAATCATGCCAAGTTTGATTTGAATCCGTTCAGTAGTTTCGGCGTGATGCGCGGCCAAGTTACAGATAGACAACAATAAAAAAAATACAGTTTTGACTTCAGTATTGAGCTAATAAAGAGCTCTCCAAAAAAACTTTTCCAAATATCTTTAATGTACAGAATTTGACCTTTCACATTTTTATTATAAGTATTGATGTTTAACCATGTAGGTGCATATGCAAAACAAATGATACTTACATTTTAACCGGATACTCTCCATACCAGTAGCATACGCTACCACCTAGGCAGTCGGTGGAGCTGTGGTTAGGTATGCGACTGCTGTGCACGAGGTCTCGGGTTCGATTCCCGCCATTCACGGGTCTGACCAAATGTTTGTATGACCTGCAATTATGTCGGTTGTCCAGTTCCCGTACTTAGAGCATATATATACCTGGAGAGGCAGCTGAACGGGCGGAAAGCGTGATCGGAGTAGAGATAAAGAGACTAAGTTTGGGTAGTGTCTGTCTCTCTCACGCAAGCTTCTGATTGGTTGGTGTATTTCCCGCCAAATCAGTCATGCAAATTGGTATGTGCGTCCACCAATCAGAAGCTTGCGTGAGAGAGGAGAGAGACAGACACTACCCAAACTCAGTCTCTCTCTCTCTCACGCTTTCCGCCCGTTCTGCTGCCCCTACAGTTAGTTATATATGCTTTAAGTTCCCGTAGTACAAGCTCTGCTAGGTTTGGAACTAGATGGCGTTGCGTGTCAAATGTCTGAAATATAATTTTCATCACAACCATTACCTTCTAGACTATAGACATTATGTCCTTTAAAGACCTTTATTATGCTGAAACCTCAGTATAGAATGCTGCTGATGTTGCAGTACGTTATCTTTCTAGGCTTATAAATAAGACATATTCCTTCTTTTTTATGAACTCTTCTGCGTCATTGTTTTGCAAAAACAAGTTAATTGTCCCAAAATAACATTATTACAGTCAAGTACGAACCCTATGATCAAAAATAAATATAAATATGAATGTTATAAGCATAACGAAATATAATTTTTCATTGCGAACTATGACCACGAATTCAAATGAAAGAAGATTCACCCATAAAAATAATAAAAACAAATCTAATTCATTCGTTACTACGCTTTCAAAATAGAGATTCATACTTAAATGATAAATAAACTCAAGTCAATAATATCACTTTAACCTTTGCCACTAATCTAAATGATCGTCTTAGAATCGCATCTTTAATTTATTGGATCTGTAGGAAACTGCCACTAGGTACACGGTATGAAGGCCAATTCCCTATAACAATTCCTTTACAATAATCTCCGCTTAACATTGCCTGTTTTATTTCGATTGGTAATTCTGTATTTCACCTAAAATTCTTTGCAGGTAAAGTCACATTGTTTTTTTTTTTTTTTTTTTTTTTTTTTTTTAATGTATGGCCCGCCAAAATGACTCTACTCTGCCTGATGGAAAGCATAAGCAGAATCCAAGAGTATTGGTCGCCATACTCACTGCGAATGTAGACAATGCAGTATGGCGACCCACACCATGGCGGCCTAGTGATGCTGCTGCATCTTTTAGTCTAGTCAACAAGTATGGAACTTGTTGACTAGACTAATTGGGCCTCCGGTCTCGCACTCACCAACGAAACACGACAGCGCGAACGCTGTCATTTTACGTTGATTTTCTGTGCGAGGGTAGTACCGCCCCGGTCGAGCCGGCCCATTCGTGCTGAAATCAGCGTGGCTCTACTACCTCCTAAAACTACTACCTCCTTTGTTTTTTTTTAATATCTTATCTGTGTCATTGCATAGGTAGGTACCTACCTACTCAATATCGGTTACGTAACTCATAACTTGCGAAGAACATCATAATAGAGCTCTGATGACCTTTTTATTCAATGAATAGCAAAAATTTATTTCAGTGACTTATTATTGCTACAACTTTCCGGAAATCTGACTTTTTAGCAATATTATTACTTTCTGTTTTTAAAAGACAACTCACGTACTTGGAATATCCTGTGACACCCAGACTCTGAACAATAATGTGTGGACCACACAGCCTTGAGCCTGTGGTGTCCCATGTGGTGATCGAACTTATAACACTCAAGGCAGTAGGGAGCGATGAGTTCACCCTCTGTTCCCTCCCACACAGAGGCGTCTTTACGTATAGTGCAGGGTGTACGGAGCACACACACGGGCACGCAGCAGAGTTGGGCGCGCCGGCCGCGACACTTTTAATGAATCTGCGCGCATACTGAAGCTCGCTACGCTTACTAAAGGGCGCCAGTGACGCTTCTGGCTATCCGACACGAACACGGAGAGATCAAGAGCAGGAACAAAGGCTTTATATGCTCTCAGCAGCAGGGGGGTTAAGACGACAACTTCCAAACTTCGGGCGGTTATTAAGCATTTCTATTATCAGAAAAACTCAATATCAGTATTTGGCCCGATCCAGTAGTCGAACCCGAGACCTCTTGATGTGAGAGTCAAAATGGCGGGTGTACCACAGTGAATTAAATTTTACCAATTACCAAAAAAATGTACTTAAAATGTACTATTTTGTACCTCGCTCTAAAAATTTGTACCTCATTCATAACGAAGTTATTTCGGAAATAAGTTACACCCGCCACATTGACGTCAATATGGCGGGTGTACTATAATATTCAAATATTTAAACATTATTCATGAAATATGGTAACACTGAAAAATTCTACCTAAAAAGTACCTCAAGTTAAAAAACCCATACTCTTGGTCAGTTGGATAGTTTCCGAGAAATAAAACAATCGTGTCTCGTTTACTTGTGAGAGTCAAAATGCCAGGTGAACACACAACTATTAGAATATCATAGTACCTACACCCGCCATATTGACGTCAATGTGGCGGGTTTTCCTTAATCACACTAATATATAAAGGCGAAATTTTGTGAGTGTGTATGTTTGTTACTACTCCACGCTAAAACTACTGAAGGGATTTGGATGAAACTTTACAGTAATATAGTTTATACATCAGCATACCACATAGGCTACTCTTTGCCTCGGTAATCGACATATACGCGGGCGGAGCCACGGGCATCAGCTAGTTCTGAAATAACTCCGTTTAATAATTTCCGAATAATTTGTACCTCATTCAGTACAAATTTTTTGGAGCAAGGTACAAAATAGTACATTTTGAGTACATTTTTTTGGTAATTGGTACAATTTAATTCAGTGTGGTTGACCTGGCATTTTGACTCTCACAAGTAAACGAGACACGATTGTTTTATTTCTCGGAAACTATCCAACTGACCAAGTGTATGGGTTTTTTAACTTGAGGTACCCTTTAGGTACAATTTTTCAGTGTTGCCATATTTCATGAATAATGTTTAAATATTAGAATATTATAGTACACCCGCCATATTGACGTCAATGTGGCGGGTGTAACTTATTTCCGAAATATCTTCGTTATGAATGAGGTACAAATTTTTTAGAGCGAGGTACAAAATAGTACATTTTAAGTACATTTTTTTGGTAATTGGTACAATTTAATTCACTGTGGTACACCCGCCATTTTGACTCTCACCTCTTGATCGCAGTCGTATACGCCAACCGCTAGATCAGACGAGAAGATAATAACAGGAATAATGTTCATTATAAGTACTTATCTTCAATGTTAAAAAGTACATATGTTCAATGTCTTAGACACAATAAATACAAAATATTATAGACATTACATCAGCAACTGGTTTTATTTAATTAACAATAAATACGTACATACGTAACTAGAGTCAGTTACGAAAATAACATAGATAACAGTTGTTTACACAATTTACAAAAGATAACACCATTTTATTTAAGTATTCAGATTGCGTAAATGTATAAGACATACATAAACGTAAATATTTAAAAACACTAGCAATTAATTAAATAAGGATAAATAAACCATGCAATGAGTTAATATAAAAAAGTTTTTCATGCAGTTTACATTTTTCACGTTTGATTGAGTAGGTACATAAGAACTGAACAACTTCTCTTATTTTAAAGTCAAAACGCAACATCATGTTTAACCGACTTCAAAAAAGGAGGAGGTTCTCAATTCGACCGTATATACATTTTTTTTTTATTTGTGTTCGCGGATAGCCTCGTCGTTTATGAACCGATTTTGATGATTCTTTTTTTAATGGAAAGGAGATATCACAGCGGTGGTATCATGATAAGGACACTAAGATCTGATGATGGTACCCAAGAGAAATCGAGGGGAAAACCTTCGAAATTCGTAGGGGCGACTAGTGCATTTGTTCATTTTTTTTTGATTTGAAAGCTGGTGCTTTCCGTGTGGTCCCATTTCAATTTGGTCGTTCTTGAAGTCGGTTTTTTTTAGTTCATTTTTTTATCACAACCATGTTTTTCTGCGTATGACGTGCTACGTTGTGACTTTAAGGTACAATGTTCCATGGAATAAAGCTGCCTTCTTTTGGTTCATCAAGCTGAAAAATAAATAATATTTTCTCATTAACTCTTATTAGCATGGAAAACACTTTCAGAACTAAGTGTTTCAACTAAGTGAAATATCAGAGCTACGTGCTCCTCGTGTAGGTACAGTCAGCCTCAAAAGTAGCTAACCATGTCCAAATTTCCAAACCTGATATACAATTTAGCTCACATAAATCGCTTACCAAGTCTAGCGCCAGAACTGAATGATCAATATTAAAAGTCAAAATTAGCTGAACAACTTAATGCCATAAGTGACTGAACAACATAGTGCCAAAAGTCACTGAACAACACACTGCCAAAAGTAGCTGAACATGTCAAAAACACTTTACCATAAAAAAAATCAACGGTAATACCCGTAGATAGAGTATACTTTGGTGTTTAATGGTTGTTTTAAATGTTTTTTTCATCCCACCAGCTCGTAAAGAGTATTTTTGCCCTTCGATATCTGAGTGTAAAAGCCGTTTTTATCCTCTAGAGAATAAAGTAAATTAAATTTAGAACATCGCTCGGGTGCACTAAGTTTGTGAATTCAAAACATCATTAAACCTATTTACTTCACCTCCATGGTGCCGAATTAATCATACAATATTTATTAATTTGTTAAAAACTTAGACTCGGAACCTTCTTGGTATAGTTTTTTTTTATTTGCTCTGGCCGCACCATTTTCTTCTTAAGTAACTATAGCAACGTAACTTTCAATTTTTCTTAATTTATCTATACATCAATACAAATAAATAACATTGAAATGTCTGTTGTATACATGGTATGTATGTATACATGGTACATATAGGTACTAAAATATTATTTTTTTATAATTTCTGTTACATTGTCTGTCTGTCTGTCAGTCGGTCTGTCTGTCTGTTTGTTCCGGGTAATCTCTGGAACCGCTGGACTGGTTTTGACGTGACTTTCACTGGCAGATAGCTGATAATCTAAGGAGTAACTAAGGCAACTTTTTTAGACTAGCTTTGTCCCGCGGTGTAACTCGCGGTACGACAAAAATCGCGGGTAACACCGCGGGGTTGAGCGAGATCCTAAGTATTTTTGAAATAGGTAATTTAAAAATAAATCTGTAATACTTACCTATCATAATGTAGTACCTAATAAATATTAATACCTAAACTGAAATAAAAGTATCTTGTGATTGTTAATGCATTTTTTGCATTTAGTTGTTTCCTCGCTGAGGTGGAATGAAAAGTTACGTGTTGCACTCGAGTGCAAACATTTTTCACCTCGTGCTCTTTTGATTCCCTCGCTGACGCTCAGGATTCTAATTTTTAAATTTTTTAGAATCCTTCTCTTGCTCGGTCATCAAAATTGAGCACGCGGTTAAAAAGCAACTTTGCACTCTTGTATAACAAATAACTATTTCTCTTTCTTTCTTGAATACCCATCGCGTTCATTTCTTGCAGCACGTAACTGACATGTCTTTTGTTTCGAATAGTTTTCGTAGAAAAGATATAAAGTGTTGTATTCTAAATATTTGATGAGAAACAGTATGAATGCATTTCAATGAGATAAAATCATTTGAATTTGCTTTGAAACGAAACCTCTTTGGAGGAAAATCACCGTAATGCTTGATTTTAATTTACGTAATTTCATCATCAACAGCACATTCAACATATTCTTAATGCGTCACCACACGGAAAAGTAAATATATGTTAGCCTTTAATATGAAATAAATCAAATACGCGACAGCAGTTTCATCCCGATCACTTAGATGGCTGGCAGTCCACAACTGTGCGGTTTTCTAGGAACTTTCTACGTCGTACAGCAAAACTGTGGAATGAACTGACGCCTGCTGTATTCCCGGACCAATACGACCTTCAAACCTTCAAGTAAAGAGCGTACTCCTTCTTAAAAGGCCGGCAACGCACTTGTGACGCCTCTGGTATTGCGGGTTTCCATGGGCGGCGGTAATAGCTTAACATCAGGCGATACGTCTGCTCGTTTGCTACATACTCAATAAAAAACATAACTACCGATTTAGAAATCCAATTGATCGTAATTGTAGAAAAATTAATACATTGCAAAAACTTAATATTTTATACGTCAATCTTTGCTGTATGTATCAGAGGGGCGTAGGGCGCAATGAATTTGAATGTCTTATTATGAATAATATTGTTTATTTACTTTTGACATTTTAGCATTTAGCTACTTTTGGTATCGTGTTGTTCAGCAAATTTTGAACTTTAAAGATGATCATTCAGTTCTGGTGCTAAACTTAATTAGCTATATAAGTATGCTACGGTTGTATATGAATTTTTGGAAGATGAAAATGGTCAGCTACTTATGAGGCTGACTGTACGTCAAATAAATGTGTAATTTTTAGTTGCAAACAATGTCTCGCGTTAGAGATTAACAATGGTCTTTCAATGTTTGCTTGGTCCATCATATACTCGTAGTATCTAAAATAATACACTAGAAATCTCAATCCGACGTGTGTTAAACAAATATGATTGGTGAATTATATACCCTATATAAATAATTAATAAATCAGTAATCCCAAATATTTTAGTTCAATCATAAGCAAGGTAGCACGACCCGTTTGTGTTATAAGACATCAGTCTCATTTTAGTTAAATACTAAACCTGACCAACCTTTCTCGTGATATTATCCTCACAAGCCATACGTATACGCGCTGATGTCGCTGGTGAATCCAAACGGAATTCCAAAGACGCTCCGGCATCACGGCGCGCCGCTCTTATCGCCTCTTTAATGGCGAAGAATGCCGATGATGCCAGAAATAGTGGCGGTTCACCAACAGCCTTCATATGGAAAAAATGGCTTAGTTTAAAAATATACATTTTAAAAATATTACTATTTACAAATGAAGTGATACTAACCTTAGAAGAATATACCGCTTTGGGATTAGAAGCCCCTTTAAGTAAAGATACGTTAAATTCTTGAGGAATGTCCCCAAAGCCTGGGATTTTATACGCACCAGGCCCTCTTGAATAGAGAGTACCCGTAGGGGAGTATATCAACTCTTCTATTGTGAACAGACCATAGCCTTGTATAAACCCTCCTTCAATTTGGCCAATGTCAATAGCAGGATTTATACTTTCGCCTAGATCCATAACAATATCACTTCTTAAAACTAGATGATCACCACTCAAGCAATCAATTTCTACTTCCGTACATGCAGCAGCAAACGTGAAGTAATTAAATGGCTTTCCTGTATTTTCCTTAAAATTGTAACCTATTTCCGGTGTTGCATAGAACCCTGAAGCAGCTAAACTGACTCTCTCAATCCAAGCTTGTAGAACCCAGTCTTCCCATTTCCCGTGCGGATTCTTTTCTTTAAAGGGTTGTAATCGTTTGTTTAATTGCTCACATGCTTGAAGAACCGCCATTCCGTTCAGATCGGAGCCGGCGCTAGCAGCTGTTGCTGAAGTGTTTGGCACTTTATCTGTAGCAGTTTCGCTGATGTGAATCTTTGATGCGTCTATTCCGAGAGCTCGAGAAGCTACTTGTATCATTTTGGTATGAAGACCTTGACCCATTTCTGTTCCTCCGTGGGACAACAAAACAGATCCATCAACATATATTAACACTAGGGCTCCAGCTTGATTCAATAGTTTTTCCGTAAAGGCAATACCGAATTTTGTAGGAATTATTGAGATTCCACGTTTTCTCCATCGATGTTCTCTGGAAACATAAATATACACATAAATAAAGACTTTTACACATTTTGATGTTCAGCTTCGTTAACTGTGATCAGTCCGTTATCATATTCTATAACTAGCTGACCTGGCGAACTTCGTACCGCCATATTTACATATCTGTCTCAGCTTCCCACAGGCAGTGTACTGTCGCGGACAAAAAAAAGACTTTTCCCGTTATCTTTTATTTTTTTTCTTTCTAGCAAAAAAAGAATGAATGAAATCGGACTGTGTGTTATTGAATTACAACTAAGTACATATTTTGACTTTCATCTCCTCTCCCCAGGAAACCGTGCTGAATTTCGGGATAGAAAGTTTCCTATGTCCTACCTCGTAGTATGAACTCAAATCATGCCAAGTTTCATTTGAATCCAGTCAGGAGTTTCAGCGTAATGCGCGGCCAAGATACAGACAGACAGACAGACAAAAATGAAAAAAAATTCAGTTTTGGCTTCAGTATCGATTATAGAGAGCCCTCGAAAATAAATTTTCAAAATATCTTTAATGTACAGAATTGGACCTGTTACATTTTTATTATAAGTATATAGATAAAATACAAAGTTAATATTTAACTTAAGCATTTGAAAAATAAAACTTACTTATTAAATTTCTCTATATTCAATCTCCTCTCATCCAAATTACTTTTTTGAACACATTCGTCCCAACATCTTTGTAAAGTACAATTTTCTAAAGACTGTCCATAGTGAGTGATGGAATGTTCTGAGTACAAGTTTAGTCTTCGAATCTCTTCGGCACTCTTTCCTAACTTAAATGCAATATCTTCTATAATATTTTCGGCCCCAAACATTCCTTGTGGACCACCAAACCCTCGGAAGGCTGTATTTGAGGGTAAATTTGTTCTGCAAACGAATCCAGTGACCTCAGCATTAGGAATGTAATAGGCATTCTCATAGTGAAACATGGCACGTTCAACTACCTGAAAATAAGTGAATCATTAGTTTTGTACCCGAATGCGGCGAAGCCAAAAGGAAGGGTAATAGTTTTAGCAGTCTATGTATATTTGCACTGTAGAACCGTAGCCCAGCCCAGTTAGTAGTAATAGTCCAGTTGACATTGGCAATATAAATTTCATTAAAGTTTTTACGTAGTCGGGTTATAGTTTTGTAAACTAATTCTTGTCATGAATATTTATCTCCCTTGATAGGAAAACGAAAAATCGGGGTTTAGAAATACATACATATAGAAAGGGATGGTTGTGATATTATAATGAATACACGATGATTCTACTAAAATATACTTTTTTTTTCGATTTGATTTTACTTACCGGGACCAAAACGAAAGGTAACCACAAATAGCTATTACTTACAGGGCCTGAGAGATCCATAGAATATCCTCCATTGTTGTATATATCTACTTTAGCTGCCATTATTTTACCCTCTCGAGTAAAAGCCACTTTATATTTCACTAAAAATGGATGTCGTGTACCCGTCATCAACATGTCTTCATCTCGATCAAGCATACAGCGTACTGGTTTTTGTAGTTTATGAGCCGCAAGTGCAACAGGTAATGCTACAAGCATCCCACGAGATTCTTTGCCACCAAAGCCACCACCCATACGCTTCACTCGAGCCACAATCCTGTTCATCGGTACATGGAGTATGTGACTTGTCAATTTCTAGAATAAAAGTAGATAGGTACAACAGTGTACATTTATTGAAATATACTACGGCATTAAAGTATTTCATAAAAAAAATATTATTTTGATTTAAACGCTCACCGCGATTTCTGAAGGATGTTGACTTGAACAAAATATTTCTAATTCATCGTCTTCCTTTTTTGGAATTGCGAAGGCAGCATGAGTTTCTAAGTAAAAATGCTCTTGTCCTCCTATTCTACTCTGCCCTTCAATTATAATGTAATCCTTATTTTCAAAAGCCTTATTAACGTCACCTCTCTTTATAGTTTTAGGGTATTGAGGATAAATTGAATTATATTTAATGGCATCTTCAATTGTGACTATTATTGGCTGAAGCTCTTCATATTGAATTTCTACCTTTCTTGCTGCTTCCTGAGCGCTAGCTTGGTCTTTTGCTACAATCACACCAATTGTTTGTCCCTGACTAGTCACTTTCTCACTAATAAATAATTCTTCATCGTGAAATATTGGTCCAATGACATTTTGCTCAGGAGTTAAATCTTTTGCTGAGTAAAAAGCTACTACATTTGGATTCTGAATAGCCTTTTCTGCGTTAACTGAAATTAACTTAGCATGTGATTTTGTACTAAGAACAAAAGCCAAGTAAAGCTCGCCCTCTGCGATTGGGATGTCGTCACAATAAATCGCTTCACCGGCTGCCTGCTTATAGGCTGACACATGAGTTAGGGGTCTTCCAACTGCATCACTTTTAACTTGCTGGTCTCCAACTAGTTCGAAATATTGAGAACTTTTGGGAATAACTCCGTGAAATTGTTCAGCTCCACTGCTATGGTAAGGAACAACCAAGTCCTTATGAAGATAGTCTGCAGACATTTGTTTACAGATAGATAGGTAGGCCTTCATAAATAAACTCATTGTTAATGTTCTACGAAATTGTATGTTACCACCGGGCGCAGAAGGGTTTAAAGGTAATTCTTCAATTAGCAATGAAAACGCTTTTTCTAACATATTTTCATTCCAATGTTCCCCTTTCAATGATTCGCCTGTTTTTGTAGCAATTTTTGTAATGGGAGCCATGCCACCAAATGCTAAATTAATATATTTTATAATATCAGTATTATCTTCAAATTCTACATTTATTGCAGCAGTGACTATAGAAATGTCGTCCTCCCTCCTTTTAGCTTGTTTATATGCTTTTACATATTGATATCTGTTTGTATATGGTATTTCGATGGATAATAAGATTTCATCAGGTTTTACGATGTTTCGTCGGTAACCCGTGAAAAATGTTTCGTCCATTACCACGGAGCGATGACCACCATCTTTACTTAACAGATTAAATTTAACTTTTAGTGACATTAAAATTGGGTTTAAATCTGATATAGGACTGCCTGTCATTATATTCCCACCGAGCGCAGCGACATTTCTAATCTGTTTCCCAGCGAACCAGTTAAGCATATTCACAATAGATAAGAAAGCTCTGGTTTTATACTGAGGCAGATTGTCAATATGTTTTCTTAAAGTGTTTTCTATGTCCATTAAAGTTACTGCTGCTCCTACAGTTATACCTTCATCAGTTTCAATGATTTCATTCAATTCTGATACACAATTCGGCATTATTATTGTTGGGTATATAACATGCTTAAACTTTACTTCAACTCCCACCTCAGTGTTTCCCACAACAATTCTGGCATCAGGATGTTTATTTTTCAATTCTATCATCGTATTCAATTGAGTGGGCCTATGCCATGTAACCCTGTTACCCTTGTATATTAAATAATGGTCGTCATAGTGAGACGACAATTTTAATTCAGGTGGGAAAATAGGTTCTTGTGTTGGATCGTAAGGCAAAAATGAGGACCTATTAAAGATATGTTCTGTTTCGCTTGGTTCTTCTTTATCAGTCTTGTATTTACAGCAATCTTTACCCATACCACATACACCGTTTTGTCCTCCCCCCTCGGTGCCATTAGAACTATTACTAATTCTTTGGGTTTCCCAGTCTTCGAGAAACGTCTTGTAGCCCTCTATAATCGCTCTGTAACCAGTGCATCTGCAAAGGTTACCTTGAAAAGTAACTTCCATATCCGTAAAGGTAATGTTGGTTTTACTTCTAAGCAAAGTGTACATAGACATAACAATACCAGGTGTACAAAAACCACATTGTGATCCATGAGCTTTGGCTATACGTTCTTGCACTGGATGCAATCTAGTTTTTGTCGATCCGATGCCTTCGATTGTGGTTACTGCCAAACCATGCATGGCACATACTGGCGCTAAACATGCATTTACTGCAAAGTGACTGAGTACTTACGTTAGGGAAATTTAACACATTTTTTATAGATGAGTAGAACCATAAGTTCTTAGTAGTTGTGAATACCACTTACAAGTCTTTTTTTATATTACTGCAGCATATGTAGAGAACAGATAAGATAAGAGAAAACAAATAAACCATACAGGTATAATATTTTTACATGTTGCTAGATGACTAAGTAAAATTTTAAGCATCTTAGGAAGATACTTGTTTTTAAATGTAAAATGAAAGAGTCATGTAAATTGTAAATTAAGAGTTAATTACGGTAATTCCTATTTAGGTTCAAGTGCGTAGTCTGATATGCGGTATAATATGACTATATTTTTTGAAAACAATCACAGAACAAAAGAATATACTAAAACAATTCAATATGGCGTCTACATGGGGCAATTTCTTAATGAAATTCGAGTTTTAATGCAGTCGGGTATTTTGGTTAATACATCTGTTACATTCAGAACTCTTAGCCCTTTAAAAGTACCTACCTGTTTTAAAGTTTTAACCGGCATTGTTTAGATGAGGTTTAACTGATTTTGACAGTTATAAACAAAATTTTAACAAAAAAAACTGACTTCAAGAACTGGACCATATTTAAATGGGACCACACGGGAAGCACCAGCTTTCAAATAAAAAAAGAATCATCAAAATCAGTTCACCCAGTTTTGAGGTAACAAAAAGAAAAATAAAATACAGTCGAATTGAGAGCCTCCTCCTTTTTTGAAGTCGGTTAGGTAAACAGTACTTTTAAACGACAAGACAGATTGTAACATATCCATTTTTTATAAATACATATATGTAACTTTTGTCCTTCGTATACTTGAAACTCCAATATATCAGTGCATATTTTTAAAGGATACTTTACTGTTTTCTCCTTTCGGTTGTACTTAGATATCATAACAGTGCAGGCACCGCAGCCTCCTTCGGCACAGCCGAGTTTTGTGCCAGTGAGACGAAGTTTCTTTCGGAGATACCACAGTAGAGTCCATTCTGGATCAGGGTTTGATTCTACGACCTGAAAACAATAACGAACAATTTTA
Organism: Diaphora mendica; assembly: GCA_949125395.1. Taxonomy (NCBI): domain Eukaryota; kingdom Metazoa; phylum Arthropoda; class Insecta; order Lepidoptera; family Erebidae; genus Diaphora; species Diaphora mendica. Next base: position 15,812,569 of record OX421319.1, on the reverse strand, counting down.
TACCTAATATTAGTTTCTTTTGTGTGTTGATATAACTGTGTTAATCTCATTGTACCTATGCCATTCATATATCTATCAATTGTAATGCCGAGGTGCGATAACGTGCTGTCTCAACGATCATCTTTGAAACTAAATTAATTAATAGAACCATAGTTCTACTCATTAATTAGATTTTTAGAAGAAATAATCTACATTTTTGGAGTTTAGTAAGTTAATTTACCTACTAAACTCCAAAATGTAATCTATCGACATTTACCAAATATTGATGAAAGTCAACAAAGGGAGAATCGAAGAATCGTTTATCATCATCAACAACTCATAATGTCCCACTGCTGGGCTCGGGTCTCCTGTCAGGAGAGGGTTAAGGCCATACGCCATACGTCGAAGATTTGTGCTATACTTATTTTCTTTTATTATGTTCACCCGTGGGCAGAGCCGCGGGTAAAAGCTGGAATTAAAAATAATATTAGTAGTACCTCCATAGGTACTATTGTTATTTGCCAACTTATGGGCGGTCCACACAACAACGATATATCGTAGCGATTTAACTGAAATTAGCTCAGATATTTCTGAAAAAATCTGAGCCAATTTCCGTCCACACGTACGATAAAACTGCACAAACGAACTGCACAGTTAAATCGCTACGATATATCGTTGTAGTGTGGACCGCCTATTATTGGTTAAATTGACGGTTGCCTGGAAGAGATTGCCGCTGAGCAAGAAGGCCGCCAGTTGTACCTACTGACCTAGTTTTAAGTTATATACTTTGTTTACTGGTGTACAATAAAGCGATCTATAATTATAATTGAGTAATATAATTCCTGCGTATCTTATTGAAAATATTAGGTCTTTACCTATGAAATTGCCTTTCTTCAGTACTGGTCATTTCAAATAAAAAAAAGTTTGCAATGGCTCTGTATTCTAAATTCAAATTAATTTTGTTTTAAAACCATGACATTATTTTTACAAACTCAGTCTTTTGTTTTTTGATAAGCGTTATATTTTCATTACATTTGAACATTTTTCGTCATAATGGATAATTTAGAAATTCGTGTAATTATGGAATATGAGTTCCGTCGTTGCCACGACGGAAGTCATCAATCACCAACGCGACACAAACGGCACGTAACATCAAAAACGTTTACGGAGAGAACTGTACAAACGAACGCACAACCCGTTATTAGTTTTCCTGGTTCCGTTCTGGAAATTTTTACGTGAAAAATGAAGCTCGTGGTCGTCCGGAGACTTTGGTTAACAATAATGAATTAAAGTCGATTGTGAAACTGACGAAACTCAATCTACAGCTGCAAAACATCAAACATCAAAGCATAAGCATCAAAACAATACTGATCCATTTGCGACAAATTGGCAAGGTAAAAAAGCTTGATAGATGAGTGCCCCACGACCTTAACGATCGCCAGCGCAACGTACGCGTCAAGACCTGCCTTGCGCTGCTCAACAGGCAAAGAAATGAAGGAATTTTGAAACGAATTGTTACGTGCAACGAAAAATGTATTCTGTTCGACAATCGAAAGCGCTCAGCAAGTTGGTTAGACCCTGGTTCAGCACCAAAGCAATGCCCTAAACCAAAAATGACCCCTAAAAAGGTGATGGTCACTGTTTGGTGGTCTAGTGCGGGTGTGATTCACCATAGCTTTTTACAAAACGGCATGAGCATTAATGCAGATGTGTACTATGAAGAACTGGAGAGAATGATGGAGAAGCTTGCACATCTGCAACCAGCTTTGGTCAATCGGTCGTCCCCACTGCTCCTTCACGACAACGCGCGACCCCATACTGCGCAACAGACAGTCTCCAAGCTGCAAGAGCTAGGGTTGGAAGCTCTCCCTCATCCGCCATACTCACCAGACCTTGCACCTACCGACTATTACTTTTTCCAAAATTTAGACAACTTTTTAGTGGGTAAAAAATTCAATTCCCGAGAGGCAGTACAAAATGCCGTTGAAGAGTTTGTTGCCTCCCGTCCAGCTGATTTTTACAAGAAGGGCATCAATTAACTGCCAATGCGTTGGCAAAGATGTGTCAATTGCATGGGTGATTACTTCGAATAACAGAAATAAAAAAGTTTGAAAAAATAAGTACTTTCACTTATTGCATACAAAACGGCAATTTCATAGGTAAAGACCTATTATAAGGAGGGTTTATATCAATGATATAATCACTTTATTACTCTCTTTAAAAAAATCAATTAGTTTATAATAAGAACGTTTCTATTATACCTAATATATAGTCTGAATTTAGACAATCGTCAGCATTCAACATCTGCTTGATATTTAAATAAACTTGAATTCTGTAAAATATGTCTTCCTGTGGGTATTCACGCAAAGCTTCCCAGTGACATAACTTTTATGCAAATATTTTTTGAATGTCTATACAATGGTTACACTCTATCGTACTAAGTTGACTTTTCTTAAAAGTCTTTTTTTTTGTGACTGTATACTATTGTGGGAAGCTGAGGTGGACATTATTACTAAAATAAGTTTTTCAGAAATTAAAAAAAATATTTACGAAAGAAAAATATGGCGGTAAAAAGTTCGTCAGGTCAGCAAGTAGACAAATAAAATCAATTTGTCATTGCATCTTTACTGAGCTCCGGATTTGGATGAAACTTTACAGTAATATAGCATATACATCAGAATAACACATAGGCTACTATTTGCCGCGATATTATACCATCCTAAATTCAGGATCCGATATTTAGTCTATCCTGAATTCAGGGAAGTTAAATCGCATTTAGGAATAGTAGCATCCTATTTAGGAGCCCATTTAGGACAAGGACGGTTTCCGACGTCCTAAATACTAAATCGGATGCTAAATCGGATGGGTGTAATCACATTTAGGATTAGGACGCTCAGTCGCCGTGGTCGCCGTTTGCCTACCGTCGCGAGCGCACGTTTTATATTTGCTCCGTCTATTGCACCCGTACGCAAAATAGCGAGAAAACGCAACGTTACGACTAATCTCTGTTTTGTACTAATACTAGTATTGTCTCTAAAAAGTATTTCTCTTTTTAATATACGGTATCAGGTTTAATAATATATTAAGAAATAAATATTTCGGACATCTAACACACAACGCCATCTAGTCCCAAGCTAAGCAGAGCTTGTGTTATGGATACTAAACAACTGATATAAATACATATATACTTTTTTGTAAATACATATTATACATAGAAAACACCCAAACTCCGAAACAAATATTTGTAGGTCATACAAAGATTTGGTCCGACCGGGCATGGAACCCGAGACCTCCTGGTATTTCGATAGAATTGGAGGCATTTCGTCACTCGATACGTCCGTCACTTGTCGCTCGTCCTTTAAGACTGATTCAGAGCCCTGAATCAGTTAACGTGTAATTAGGAGTTGCAGCGACTGAATTTACTGTCCTAAATCGGACACTGAATATCGGATCCTGAATTTAGGATCGTATAATATCCCCTTAACCGACATACACGCGGGCGGAGCCGCGGGCAACACCGCGGCTCCGCCCGCGTGTATGTCTGCTAGTTTAAAATAAATTGAACTTAGTCGAGCCTAATTTCTGTTTAAGTTCCTAGATAAGAGCTTATTTTGTTACCAAATATGAATTTATTTTGTTACCAAATATTCTCATACAATATAAACTACTTTAAGAATCCTATTTTACGAGTACTTACGTCCAACTAAACATGTTTTATGCCGGCGCCTCACATTGGATATATTGGCTACAAGTTATAGTTTTGGATCCAATACACCAATGTGTAGATCGGACTTGGACATATATTGGTCATAAACGGAACAATGCGTCCAATAGCCAATGTCAACACGCCATGCCATGTGTCGGTTTTTTGTACACGATCAAAGGCGAGGGGAGTGAAGGGGGTATTTGGATCCAACGTCGCTTCTCGATCCACACATTATTTGAATCAGTACGCACTCTGCCGATGTGCACGTGTTGGACCCGCGACATTTATCAGCACTTTAAAGGAAAAAATACATGCTGGTGAAAATTTCCCTAGCGACAGATGCTTCGACTGAGTACCCTTTTGCATTTGTCGCTGATAATGCATTTTTTCTAAGTAGAAGGTTAATGAAACTATTTCCTGGTAATCCGCCGCATGGTAGAAAAACCTAAGTATTTAATACGAGATTATCAGGTGCCCGAGTTGTAGTTGAAAATGTCTTTGGAATGATGTCATCAGTTTTCAGAGTTTTTAGAGCCCAATGCTTTTACAGCCAGAACAAGCAAAAGTGATCACTTTGACTTGTATCTATTTACACAATTTTTAAAGAGGAGTAGGACTTCTAGGACTATGTTTTCTCCAGAAGGTACTTGTTCTAATATAGAACACAGTGAATTGCATGAGCGTACTTTTAAGCAATTTTCCGATCCTCATGGCTAGTGTGTTTAAAAGGTATTGCAGTGAATGTGTGGCCGCAGATACCTTGGATACAATAATTGGACATTCAATTCGTAGCCAAGCTTGGACTAAAATCAAAATCCAATTTGAGGCACCGGCATTATATAAGTTTAGACGCAACAAGTACCTTATACACGTTGAAAGTACAAAGCATTAGTGGAGGGGGAGTATCACAAATAAGTCATAAGATGAAAAAGACGGACAATATGTTGTATAGAACAAGAACATAATCTTGTCATAATAGATAAGATTAATGTTGAGGTGGGTGCTGTAGGTCAGATCTATCAGCGACATTCAGCCACGATACTCCAAACAGATAAACAAGGTTGATACTGGCATGACGCAATATAATATACTGTCTTAGAACATATTACGTCTTTCAGACTGGTATTTATATAGACTGTTTTGCTACTTTGCGGTTTTTGATACTTGATTTTTAAGCATTTTTTTCAAATCACGAGATATAGCGGATATTGAAAATGGCTCCAACGGATATTTGAAGCTGTATTTGAATATATAAAACTTTTGGTTGTTTTAAGGTTTAGGATTAGAAGGTTAACAGTGGCGTAACCAGGCGTGGGCGAAGTGGGCCCTCGCCCACGGCCTCGCACTTAGAGGGGTCTCGCGAGGCCTCTTTGAATGCTATACCACCAGATTTAGAATTTCCATTTATTTTTTTAATTAAATAAAAACCTAAACAATATTGGCCACACTCGTTACAGACTGGCAACACAGCTTGGCTTTGTAAAACGTTTCTTTACTCACATACTTCATACAAAACAGCAAAGATGATAATAATTTTGGAAAAAAAGGAGGATTTCTAAAATTCACAATTCGGCGGGGTTACACGCGGTTGTAAATGTACAACAATAACCGCGGGTAGCACCGCGGGACTCAGCTAGTAATTATGTAACTATATATGTTCGGTTGTAATCTTGCAACTCAATTTTGAAACAGATATCTTCAACCGATTGTGTTGAAATTTTGCAAGCATAATAATTATGTATATAGCGTGACAATGCGATATTACAATGCTAGGGAACTGATCTGTTGCTGGGGCCGGAAAGTGGTCATAGGAACTCAGTAATGAAACGACGCAACATCATCGAGTTTGGAATCGTTTGATTCCTCTTGAGGAGTACTTTATGTTTTGATAGTATCCAGGGTCTGATGATGAAGCCGGAAGGCGGTTATAGGAACTCTATAATAAAACTACGCACAGGGCCGGACCGTGAGTTTAGGGGGCCCTGGGCTAATACTTAGGGGCCCAACCATTTTTTTTAAAGCCATCTCCCGCATTAGGAATATACATCCTGTGTCGAGGGGGAACTTTATAAACATACATGTAACGGACACAAAGAACACTCAGACTTGTGGTGACTCAACAATTTGTGGATCACGGCGCAAAGAAAAGTGGCGTGGCGACCGCTTAAACCACTTTTTTTTAAGTTTGAAAATCCCCTCGGACCGTCACCCCACTGGGGCTTGCGGCGGGGCGGTGTGTCGGACTCGAACCGACTAAAACCACACGGTGTGCCACTCTGCGCCTGTGAAGGGAGGAATCCGGGGACTGCAATTAATAACACGTCCGGACCCCTCCCAGCGCTTGCCCGCACAGAAGCGGGCACCGTCTGCTGTTAAAATCTCGATTTAGGCGACGTACGGCACACGCGTAACGTCGCCTCCTCGCGGGCTGCCACTAGAGCGGATGGAAGGGAAAGCCCGTCCCGACCATCCGCGGCCACACTCAGGGCGGCATGAGGCGCTGACAGGCGCGCCTCCGCCGCCCGGTTCGCCGGCGGCGGATTGGGTCCGAGTGGATATCACCCTCCCGGGCCTTCTCCGCCGCCTCCTTCTGCGAGATGACATCTTCGCAGAAGGTTGCGACCGCGGTAAAACTGCTATCGCTACCGGCCATGGAGCGTATGACGGTCGGTAGCGAGAGATCTCCTCCGATGACTGCAGTGAGGGCCCGACGCTGCGACGCCTATGCGGGGCAGATCGCCAGCGTATGCTGGGCCGAGTCCTCACAGCAGTCGCAGTGGTGGCAGGCGGGACTCAATTCCCTCCTAGCGACCGAGTGCAGGTACTTCCCGAAGCAACCGTGCCCGGAAAGGACCTGCGTCAGTCGGAAGGAAAGGGTCCCGTGCTGCCGCCCTGCCCACTCGAGGATGACCGGCTGGAGGGCCTCCACGGCGGCAAAGCCAGCGCGTGGAGTCTCCAGCCGGAACGACCATCTAGCCATAGTGGCTCGACGGGCGGCTTCACGCCACTCGCGTACCTCTTCGGGCGGAGGACGGTAGCCATACTCCGCCCGATATTCAGCCACCCGTCGATAAACTTCGGCGAGCACTTCCGCCTCCAAATCCCACGGGGGTGTTCCGGCCAGGGCGCATGCCGCCTCGGTCGACACCGTGCGGTATGGCTCTGACTGCCAATACCCTCTGAGGCCGCCAGAGGCGGGCCTTATTTAGGGCAGTCAGAGCCGCCACCCACACCGGTGCACCATACAGCGCCATCGACCGGACAACCCCCGTGTACAGGAGTCGCGTTGCGACGCTGGCTCCACCCAAGTTGGGCAAAAGTCGCCCAAGGGCGGAGGCAGCGCCGACCAGCTTCGGACCAAGCTGTCGGAAGTGCTTGTCGAAGAGCCACCTACCGTCGAGTATCAGGCCCAGATACCTCATCTGGGCCCGAACCGGTACGAGGACCGAGTTGACCTCTATGGAGGCGCCGGCGGGTGGACCACGACGGGGCCCATGGAACAATAGGGCCTCCGTCTTGTCCAGGGCCACCCGTAGGCCCAGCGCCTCGATGCGCCCGACCACTAGAGAAACTCCCCTGGTGGCCAGGCACGCCGCCTCTTGGAAGTTCGCCCACCGGGCTGTGACCAACGTGTCATCGGCGTAACAAATTACGCCCAGCCCGGGGGGGAGACGACCTCGCAGGACCCAGTCGTACCCCACGTTCCACAGGAACCGCTTAAACCCCTTTTTTTTTTTTTTTTTTTTTTTTACGTGTGGAAATCCCCTCGGACCGTCACCCGCGCCGGGGCTTGCGACGGGGCGGTGTGTCGGACTCGAACCGACTAAAACCACACGGTGTGCCACTCTGCGCCTGAAGAGGGAGGAGTCCGGGAACTGCTGTTATTACGCCGTCCAGACCCCTCCCAGCGCTTGCCCGCACAGAAGCGGGCACCCTCTCCAAAACCTCTCCTTTTAGGCGACGTACGGCACACACGTAACGTCGCCTCCTCGCGGGCGGCCACTAGAGCGGATGGAAGGGAAAGCCCGTCCCGACCATCCGCGGCCACACTCAGGGCGGCATGAGGCGCAGGTGAGCGCGCCTCCGCTGCCCGGTTCGCCGGCGGCGGATCGGGTCCGAGTGGAGGTCGTCCTCCCGGGCCTTCTCCGCCGCCTCCTTCTGCGAGATTACATCTTCGCAGAAGGTTGCGACCGCGGTAAAACTGCTGTCGCTACCGGCCATGGAGCGTATGACGGCCGGTAGCGAGAGATCTCCTCCGATGACTGCAGTGAGGGCCCGGCGCTGCGACGCCCAAGCGGGGCAAATCGCCAGCGTGTGCTGGGCCGAGTCTTCACTGCAGTCGCAGTGGTGGCAGGCGGGACTCAATTCCCTCCTAGCGACCGAGTGCAGGTACTTCCCGAAGCAACCGTGCCCGGAAAGTACCTGCGTCAGTCGGAAGGAAAGGGTCCCGTGCTGCCGCCCTGCCCACTCGAGGATGACCGGCTGGAGAGCCTCCACGGCGGCAAAGCCAGCGCGTGGAGACTCCAGCCGGATCGACCACCTAGCCATCGTGGCTCGACGGGCGGCTTCACGCCACTCGCGTACCTCTTCCGGCGGAGGGCGAATGCCATTCTCCGCCCGGAAATCAGCCACCCGTCGATAAACTTCGGCGAGCACTTCCGCCTCCAAATCCCACGGGGGTGTCCCGGCCAACGCGCACGCTGCCTCGGTCGACACCGTGCGGTATCCACGTATCGCTCTGACCGCCAGTACCCTCTGAGGCCGCCAGAGGCGCGCCTTGTTCTGGGCGGTCAGAGCCGTGACCCACACCGGTGCGCCGTACAGCGCCATCGACCGGACCACCCCCGTGTAGAGGAGTCGCGTTGCGACGCTGGCTCCACCCAAATTAGGCAATAGCCGCCCAAGGGCAGAGGCAGCGTCGACCAGCTTCGGACCAAGCTGTCGGAAGTGCTCGTCGAAGAGCCACCTACCGTCGAGAATCAGACCCAGATACTTCATCTGGGCCCGAACCGGTACGAGGACCGAGTTGACCTCTATGGAGGCGCCGGGGGGCGGACCTCGACGGGGCCCATGAAACAACAGGGCCTCCGTCTTGTCCAGGGCCACCCGTAGGCCCAGCGCCTCGATACGCCCGACCACCAGAGAAACACCCCTGGTGGCCAGGCGCGCCGCCTCTTGGAAGTTCACCCCCCGGGCTGTGACCAATGTGTCATCGGCGTAACAAATTACGCCCAGCCCGGGGGGGAGACGACCTCGTAGGACCCAGTCGTATCCCACGTTCCACAGGAGTGGTCCAAGGACAGACCCCTGTGGAACGCCGCACGACATGGGTCGCCGTCTCAAGACGCCCTCTCGGTCCTCGTACACGACGGTACGCTCCTCCAAATAGTCTGCCACTAGCCGCCTCAGGTACTCTGGCACCCCGTGGTACTGGAGTGCTTCCCCGATGCAGCTGAATGGCAGACTATTGAATGCGTTGGCGATGTCTAAAGACACCGCCAACAGCACGCCGCCACAGCACACTGCCTCTTCGGTCACGGCCCTAAGGCGCATCACGGCATCGACCGTCGAACGCCCCTCTCGGAATCCGAACTGGGCGTCCGACAGGTCGGGCCCCACCTCACTGAGGTGCCGAACGATGCGGGCAGAGATTATCCTTTCGAACAACTTGCCCGCCTCGTCCAGCAACACGATGGGCCTGTAGGCCGCGACCGAATCGGCAGGCCGTCCCGGCTTCCTCAATAGGACCAGCTTCCCGCTTTTCCAGCACTCAGGGAAGTGTCCGGACGCCAGGCTAGCGTCCAACACTCCCCTGAGGCGGTCCGACATATGGTCGAGGGCTCGGGCCATCACTCGGGCTGGAACCCCGTCCGGCCCGGGGGCGGTGTTCTTTGAACGAATTCGCAGAACAGCCGCCCCTACCTCCGATTCCCTCACAGGTGGAGCATCGTCCTCTCTACCCCCGTCGTCTCTGACCGAGTAGGCCATCGACGGGGGTGTGTGCTCTGCCCGCTGAGGGAAAAGGCCCTCGACCACTTCCTGCAGGAAGCTGGGCTGGAGAGTCTCGGTAAGGGGGGGGCCCGATGTGCGGAGCTTTTGACGCACCGCACGATACGGGCGACCCCAGGGGTCACGATCGAGGCTCTCCAGCATTTCCTTTCTCTTGGCGTCCTTGGCGCGGCAAATGGCCAGCTTCAGAGTTTTCCGCGCTTCGCGGTACTCCTCATGAAGCTGGTCATCCTCACCGCTTCCGCGGTGACGTCGCCGGCTGCGGGTGTAGGACCTCCGGGCACGGGTACAGGCCGCACGGAGGTCCGCCAACTCCTGGGACCACCAGTAGACCTCCTTCCGTGGAGGCCGACGACCTCGGACGCGGGGCATGGCCGCATCGCAAATCTGCGTAATCGCATCGCGAAAACGGCCAGCCCCCACGTCCACGTCAACCTCCCCGGCCGAGGCCTGCGGAGACAGCCAAGAATGAATAATGGCTGCCTCCTCCAGCAGGTCCCTATCGAGCTTGGCGACAGCCCACCGCGGAAAGCGGGATGGATGCCGCGCCATGTGACCCCTACTGGGGCCCTGGGACCGGGAGAGCTCAAATCGGATATACAAATGATCCGAGAGCGTCTCGACCTCTTCCAGGACACACCAGTTCCTTACTCGTGCGGCAACAGCAGGGGTAGCGAACGAAAGGTCCACTATCGACCCGCCCTGCTGTCGCACGCACGTATTGGTGGAGCCTCTGTTCAGCAAACAGAGGCCCACCGAAGCCGCCCACTCCACTACGGCTTCGCCCTTGGCGTCCGTCCCGGGGGACCCCCACGCAATGGACTTTGCGTTGAAGTCCCCCAGCACGAGGACGTGCCCAGACGCTAGTCGCCGTATCGAGGTCTCCAAGGTGTTGAGGAAGACCTCGAAGTCACTCAGACTCCGGTTGGGGGAGAAGTATACACCGTAAACGGTGACTCCCCCCCAATCGGCGGCAACATATCCAGTACCCTTGTCTCTTAGCGACAAGGGCGGGGAATGAGCCGCCGTGGAGCTGACGACTGCCACGGAACCGTCCCGGTCACCCATCCAATTTGGACGGGGAGGAACATAATAGGGCTCCGCGACTACGGCAACACCTATTGACCACTGCGCCATGGTTTGCAGGAATAAATCCTGCGCCGCGGCACAGTGGTTCAGGTTCGTCTGGACCAGGAGGCTGGAGACTTGATCCATTAATGGATCGTCTCTACAGCCTCCTCCATGGGCGTCGGCGTCGACGCATGAGCAACGTCGGAGGCAGCCTGGGTCGATTGGCTAACCCCCGACGCTTGCCGAGAAGCACGAGAAGGCCTGCAGCCTCCCTGCCCCATCTGATGATTGGCAGGCTTATTAGCCGCCGCACAGACGGGGCAGTGAGGGGCGGCAGAACATTCTGCCGCCTTGTGCCCCTGTTGACCACAGCGGAAACAAAGTCCGCTGCAGTCAAAGCAGCTACTGCACTTGGTGCGTGTGTGGCCCGCCGACAGGCATTTGAAACCGCTTAAACCCCTAGGCCAACCGTGCAGACATCAACCAATCAGTTACTCAAAGTATAGGAAAAAATAGGACAATAAAATATTTGATTTGTATTTGTAATTAATTATGCCTTCGTGTTTGATAAGTACAATCGTAAATAAATTGACAAATGATAAAGCGACCTTTTTGCACTTTCTTTTGGCAAATTTAATTTTATCCCCTCATTCTAGATTCATAGTAAAATCAAACATTTTATGGGCAAAACGGATAAATGGTTAAGTCGTGAGTTTGACATCGTCGTTATGGATTTATTCTCTATATAGAGATTATTATGCCATCGCTCGGCTTCACAGCTTGTCATTGGTAGGGTTACATATATTCTCGATATTATATAGCAGTTCGGGCATACGTCAACAAGCTTCTTTTCATAAATAATCATAAAAATGTCTACGCAAGATGAGTAGGCCTCTGTAGACTGAAGCAAATAATATAATAAAAATAAAATGATAAATCCAATTAAATTATAATAAATATTAATTTATTATAATTTTCATCCACCCAATCTTCGGGATAATAGTCAATTACCTTACTTTCGCTTTCCAAATCAATGTGTTGCTTGTTATTTTCTTGCAAATAGATTAAAAATAGAATATTTTTGCTACATGTGTAGAGGGACGGGTGTGTCATGTCCCTCCAACACAAAGGGAGGATCCTCCGAACAGGCGAGGTGATCATGCCTGGCGGGCCAACCGCCCAACGGTTGATGTTGGGATGTTGTATATATGATTATCGGCGCGAGAACTTTCACTGCGCGATTCAGGATTGGTAGTTTCTTAGTTTCCTTCGTTACTCCGTAGTTCAGTGTAAGTTCGGTAGATGGCGCTGTATGTGGAGGTCGCCACACATGTCTCATATACTTAACTTCTTTGATTTAAATCCGTATTCAGTTTATCCAGTGCAACGTTAAGCGTGTCTATTTTAAACTTTTCCGCGCCGTGTACTGCGACTTTCTCTGTACAATAAATGATCGATAAACGATCAAGTGATATAACTAAGAGATGTAATGTGTCTCTTAGTTATATCACTGTAGTTAGTACATTAATACTTAGTTTTTTGGTTTTTCTTCGTAGCCCCTTAGCTTCTGATCAGATTTTTGCTTTACGTTGCTAACAAACTCTTATAAGGACACAATTAACTTATATCCACACAACCAGGGCTCTGTATTTTTTTATTAACTGAATTAATTCTTTCAAATTTCTTCAAAAATAACCAAATTGCCAGTTTATAAAATACATTTCTTGCTTCTTTTTGAAAATCTGCTTTTGCAGAGTCATTTTCGCTGAAACTTATCAAAATTTTCATAATTTTATCTTTTTATTTTTAAAGCTTTAATAATATTTTACTGGTAAGACAATCTAGTCTGTCTTAAACTTTCTAACGTAAATTTCAGTTTTGTTTCACAATTTAAAAATTCCCATCTCTGGGTTGAAGCAATAAAGAAAACATACTTTGTGGACTACTCAAAAAAGTTCACGATTTTGGTTCCAACCTTAACAGTTTCTTCAACAACTTGGTTAAAAGAATGCGCAGCACATGGCACATAATTAAAAAAAAAAAAAAACATGATAATGTTTTTTTTTATGTTTCGCCCTGTCAAAATGACTCTACTCTGCCTGATGGAAAGCATCCGCAACACCAGAGGCGTCACAAGTGCGTTGCCGACCTTTGGGGGATAGGGGAGGGGTTGTGTTATGGGCCTCCGGTATCCTCACTCACTCGGTGACACACAGCGCAGGTGCTGTTTCACACCTGTTTTCTGTGAGGCCGTGGTGGACATCCGCAGCACCAGAGGCGTCACAAGTGTGTGGCCGGTCTTTTAAGAAGGAGTACGCTTTTTTCTCGAAGATTTGAAGGCCGGTATTGGTTCGGGAATACCGCAGGCGACAGTTCGTTCCATAGTTTTGTTGTGCGAGGCAGAAAGTTTCTGGAAAAGCGCACAGTCGTGGAATGCCAACCATCTAAGTGATGGGGATGGAACTGCTGTCGGATAGGAAGATGGCGGAAAGAGGCGGCAGGGATCGATTTGAACAGTTCCTCGAAGCACTCCCTATTGTAAATTCGACAAAAGATGCACAACGAAGTCCAGAGAAAGGAGCTGGTACTGGGGTGTCCCTGCATAAAGATGAGAACAGTATTCCATATGAGGCCGAATTTGCGCCTTATAAAGCAGAAGGCGATGGGCCGGACTGAAATATCGTCTCGATCTATTGAGCACACCAAGCTTTTTGGTCTTACCCTCCAAATGACCTCAAAACTGGACTTCACTCGATATGTCGACACCAAATATTCCAATATTGGCTGAGGAGGGCAGTTTTTTAGCGGTGAGCTCGCAAATTTGTGTCTTTGTGGGGTTAAATTGGACTAATTTAAGTCTACCCCAATCTAAGACCTTTTTCAAAGAGGTGTCGATTTCGATTACCATGTGCTGCGAACCCTCTTAACCAAGTTGGTGAAGAATCTGTAAGGGACATACCATTATGTACTTATAAATAACTAGCTGACCCACGCAACCTCGTTTACGTCTCCTATTGCCCGTAGCGTAGAAATTTCCCCACGTTTTTGTAACATTTTTCATTGGTGCTCCGCTCCTATTGGTCTTAGCGTGATGATATATAGCCTATATCCTTCTCAATAAATGGGCTATCTAACAGTGAAAGAATTTTTTAAATCGGATCAGTAGCTCTTGAGATTAGCGCGTTCAAACAAACAAACTCTTCAGCTTTATATATCAGTATAGATTTTAGCAAGATCGAAAGGGACAGACTCTGAGAGGGAAATAGTGGAGCACGAACGAGATCGAATGAATGTGTAATTGGTTACCGAACATTTTAACTGTCTGTTCGAAGTACCAACACCTGAATGTAGACTAGAATGAAATGTATTGAATGGGTTTGAATAATCGCAGGATTCGCAGGGCTGCAAACCTTACGATCAGTTTATTTTAATAAAATTATAGATTTTTTTGCATTATCGACTATTTTTGACTTGCACTTGAATTAGCTGGGGGCCCCTGGAATCCACGGGGCCCTGGGCTTAAGCCCAAAAAGCCATATGGTAGATCCGGCCCTGACTACGCAACACCATCGAGTTTAGAATCGTTTGATTCCTCTTGAGGAGTACTTTATGTTTTGATAGTATCCAGGGTCTGATGATGAAACCGGAAGGTGGATATAGGTATCATATTATGAAACGACGCAACACCATCGATTTTGCACTCATTTGATTCGTCTTACAAGTACTTTATGCTTTGATAGTATCCAGGTTCTGATGATGGAAGATTTTGTATTATAAGTATTGTGTAATGACGTTGATAGTAAAAGTTTTCAAGGAATACTTTATATTATTCTTTTAAGAGCATTTCAGTAAAAGCTTTGTGTAAATAAATTAACACAAAAAACTACCTAAGTAGTTTTTTGTGTTAATTTATTTATTGGTGAATTACTGTATTTATTTTATATAACATGTCCGCCCGAGCAGGAACAGATATGCGCACCTAAAATAGGAATCCGATGCATCGAAGTGAAAAAGAAAAACTGAGATGACCGTGGCTAATGATAATGATGCTCTTGGTGCTAGTATGCGATATTTTTTAATCAAAACAAAAAAATTATTGACCCTTGAATCTGTAGATTTGGATATGATTATCGAGTCTCAAATGAATGAAGCGAATATGTCGTACAATTTATTAAAAACTACTTAAGAAACAATATGAAGCAGGACCAACAAGCGGTTTAGCAATACTCTTAATTAAAAAATAATTTAATAAATCTCAAAAATAAATTACAAACCCATATTAGAAGACTTCAGTAAAATAAAAAGCCGAAAAAAATTACTTTCGTAAGAAAAATTATGCTCAAGTTATTTTAAAATGAAACCTTTATCATATCTGTATGCTTTTTAATATTCGCCCACTACTCATTTATATTATGTTTTTTTTTACTATCAGTAGGCATGTCGTATCGAAGCATGTTTGGTAAGATAAATTTATTACGTAGATCTTGGGAACAAAAGACAAGTAAAATTTTAACAAAATAAAAACCGACTTCAAGGTTCGACTCAATTTCTCTTGGATGCCATCATCAGATCTTAGTGTCCTTATCATGGTACTATCGTTGGGATATCTCCTACCATTCCAAGATTCCAAGAATCATTAAAATCGGTTCTTATACGACGAAGTTAAAAACACATTAAAAAAAACATAGGTACGGTCGAATTGAGAACCTCCTCCTATTTGAAGTTGGTTAAAAAGGTTAACTTCTATGATTTTCTATGATTTTCACAGAATGATGACTGGGCTTAGGTATGTTAGCAGACGGAATGAACTTATATGGAGGTTAAAAATTTTAAAAGGCAAAATAGAAACTGCAATTAACGACCAAACAAAAAAAATCCAAGACGTAGTAGGTAAACTAAAAAATATAGAACAAAGAACAATAAAAAAATACATTGAAAATATAAATAGGAAGAATGATTTCAAAATCGTGTTTTATTTTGATTGGTTTATACATCAGTTATGCCGAGTCCGTCTCTTACTTTTTTATTTATAAAAAACATTTGTAGTAGAGGTTTATATACGGATACATTTATGATTTTAACAACTACGAGTAATAATTATGTACTAAGTTTCATGCTTATTGTTGCACGTGTTACTGAAATGTGGTACGTTGAAAAAGTACCTGTACCTACACGCAGAATGGGATGAAAGTTTTGTCGATTAAAGTAATCATCAATCATCAACAACCCATAATGTCCCACTGCTGGGCTCGGGTCTCCTCTCAGGATAGGGTTAAGGCCATACGTGATTAAAGTAATATTCTAACTCTATGTCCATAGTGATGTAAACTGAGAAAAAAATGCATTTAATTAACACATTTATAAAATTGCCATATGGCCGTTCTATGTAAGCTAGCACTCTGACACATGTACCTGTGAAACTTCCACTGTAACAACTAATTAAATAAATGAATTTAACTATTGATACATCACACATTTATATTTAATAAAAGCAAAATAGTATTAAAAAAATCTGTTTAAATATAGAAGAAAAATCTCTATCCTGAATATAAGTAACCATTGCCATATTCTACAAAGAGTATGCACTATTCTCTATTCGCAATACATAACTTGTTTTACTTCGTAAGGCTAATAGTATTCGTAGAAGATCCGACCCTATAAGAGAGAGATTATAGATCGACCTTCACCGAGCTGATAATAGAATAAAACTTATTTTATAATAAATTTCTTAGATTAGAAAATATATTAAAAATGGGTTGTCTAAAAAAATCCGGGACAGAATAATAATTGTTGGTTATTTTTATATTTTTATATAATTGTTATTTTATTTTTTTATAATAAATCTAATAAATAATAACAGGTAATAAATTATTAAACAATATAACATAAATTAAACAAATAAACGGTTCGGTTCTCAGTAAACTTACAATGCCAAGCCACAAAAAACCAAGAAAAATTTGCCTTTTCAAAATCCTTAAATTTTATTATCAACCCCCGACGCAAAAAGAGGGGTGTTATAAGTTTGACGTATCTGTCTGTATGTTTGTCTGTCTGTCTGTGGCACCGTAGCTCGCGAACGGATGAAGAGATTTCAATTTAGTTTTTTTTCGTGTGAAAGGTGAGTTACGTGCGAGTGTTCTTAGACATGTTTCATGAAAATCGGTTGAGTCGTTTAAAAGTTATGGGGTGAAAGTGGGGAAGAATAACCGAATGTCTGCAAAATTTTACTTTTTAAAGGGAACTCAGGTTATTATGTCGGGGGTTTTTTTAATTTACTTTTCAATTTTTAGATAGCAAGATTTGCAAAATTTTGAAACAAGATTATAAGACCGACTTCTGCAAAATTTTAAAACCTTAGTTGTTTAATAATTGCAATTAACACGTGGAAGTTTTACGAGTAACAGGATTAATTTTACAAGCTTTTTATTGACTTGCAATGTATGTATGTATGCTTGTATGATCGGGTGGAATCTTGCAACTGAATTTTGAAGCAGATATCTTCAACCGATTTTGCTGAAATTTTGCAAGCACATGTATACAGCGTGACAATACAATATTATAATCACATGGAGCTGATATGATGCTGGATCTGGAAGGTGGCTATAGGAACTCTGTAAAGAAACGTCGCAACATCATCGAGTTTGGACTTGTTTGATTCGTCTCGAGGCATTCCAGTAAAAGCTTATTTTTAAAAAGCTTTTTAATTTAATTTATTTCACAATGACAAGACAGAGCACCCGTTTCAACCTAGAACATTATGAGGCGGGACGGAAATGTCACTTCGCTTGGTGCAAATAATTCACTTGAACCAAAAGCTTCACTTGGGCTCAGTCGTTTCGTTGTCTCATCAATAACATTTAGATATTTTTATGTCCACAAGTCCTTTAAATGAAGCCAGGAAGATAATTAATACTGATACAAGTAAATTCAAATTGGTTTTTAGGGTTCCGTGCCAAAGGCAAAAAACTGAACCCTTATTGATTCGTCATGTCTGTCTGTCTGTCTGTCTGTCCGTCCGTATGTCACAGCCACTTTATTCCGAAACTATAAGAACTATACTGTTCAAACAAGTTTCAACAGTATAGTTCTTATAGTTTCGGAATAAAGGTAAGTAGGTGTATTCTGTGAACCGCATTAAGATTTTCACACAAAAATAAAAAAAAAACAATAAATTTTGGGGGTCCCCATACTTAGAACTGAAACTCAGAAATATTTTTTTTTAATCAAACCCATACGTGTATCTATGGATAGGCCTTCTAAAATGATATTGAGGTTTCTAATATCATTTTTTTCTAAACTGAATAGTTTGCGCTAGAGACACTTCCAAAATGGTAAAATGTGTCCCCCCCCCTGTAACTTCCAAAAAAAAGCGACTTCCAAAAAACATCCAACGTAAATTTAAACGTTTTTTTTGTGTTTGTAAAAGTGTTTTTTGGCAGAGAGTTTTCGTTGGATGTTTTTTGGAAGTCGGTTTTTTTTTTATAAAAAGTTTTTTATAAAAATGAATCGCCGAAATGTATGTACGCGCATAACTTCCGATCGGATGCACCAAATTGAATAATTCTTTTTTCCATGTGTTCGTTATTGGCTCACAAGGTTTGTATAGAAGAAAATCGCAAGTTAACGGGATTTTTTTTAGTCTAGCACCTTAGGAAGCTGACGCGGGTATAATAACTAAAAACAAGTTTATCAGAAATTTAGAAAATATTTAAAAAAGAAAAATATGGCGGTACGAAGTTCGTCGGGTCAGCTAGTTTTATATGTATGAAACGTACATAAACAAGGTTTAGCAATTACAATTATTGTCCTCCCACATCTATACAAATGAAAAAAATTTGAGTGTTTGTAATCTCAAAATATCCGCTTTTTACTAAATGCATATTATGTATGTATACACGGTAGGTACATATACGAAAATACAATTTTTAAATTTTTGTCTGACTTTTCGTTCGGCTAATCTCTGGAACACCTGTACCGATTTTGACGGGATTTTCACTGGCAGATGATATAAGGCAATAAGGGTAACTTAGGCTACTTTTTAAACTAGCTTCAATAAGTTAAAGTTATACCGCGGGTAACACCGCGGGGCTCAGCTAGTAAAAGGCAAGTCCATAAAGTTCGTAAATTAAAAAGTTAAATTACTTCAATTGTGTTAGCAACATGTATCATATACGAGTACACTTTTTATAATATTTGTGAGATTAGATTAGAATTTAATTTTGATCGTGTTTTTATTACGCGAATTGGCTTTAAGTTCCGTTACTGCCTTATGCTGGGGCTACACTAAGGAGAAACGCCGTTAATTATCGCGATGATGAACATTTGACGTTGGTGTAGCCACGACTTATTGCGATAATTTTACAACGGCATTCACATTGCCGTTTCCCATTACTTTTTTTTTTCATTCGGTAATGATAAACTATAGTCATATAACAAAAATTTACACTCATGAAATACTGTGTAGCAGCGTCAAGGTCCATCTTGCTTGAAATTCAAGGAAAATTAACGCCAATTTTATTGCCAAGAACGAACATTGACGTTGACCGTCCAAGTGTGGCCACTCCAATTTCGCGTTAAAATTAACGCATTAATTATCGCAGTACCTATTTATCGCGATGATCAGTATTGGCGTTTCCCAGTAGTGTGGCCCCAGCATAACACTGTTGTATTTAACATTCAGGTATCTACATATTACCTACATACAATAAATAACTAGGTAAAACATACAAGAAATAGCATTAAATATTTTCATGTAGGTAGTTTCCTAATTGGTTATCGGTCGTCTGAGAATCTTTTTATCAGACAACCAGATAAAGGTACGAAAGAAATCCATACTTGTACCTACACAATATAAATGTGAAAGTAACTCTGTCTGTCTGTGACGTTTTCACGGCTAAACTGCTGCACCGATTTCAATGAAAATTTCATTACTCTTTACTGCGATAACCAACATACACACTGGCGGAACCGCTTGCAAAAGTTTGAGTTTTTGTATAACACGCGTTTATATAGCAAAAGCACACCTTAGTATACGCTCTAACAAGATGCGTTATTCATGATACCCGGGGCATTGTAGGTCAAGTATGCGAGATTCTGAAATGACATTCACTTTCGATGATAACGATATTAGGTAAACTACAAATAGACAGAATAAAATTGATCAACTATAAACTATATGAATAAAATAAGGAAATGTATTCGTATAATGAATATAAGTATTATATATAAGAAGAAGGTGCTTACCTATCCTATTTATATAGGTATGAATAATTAACTTAAAATACTAACCCAGAAGTCACATTTTATACTCGTATTTTATAACATTGACCCTTGTCCATCAACTTACCATCATGTTAAAGTGAATACTTAGCATTTAAACTTTTCTTTTACTTTTAGCAACAGGTAATATAAATCGATAAGTAAAAAAAAATACCTAGGTATTACATATTTTTGAAAAACATTAAATGTAAGTCGATCTAGCAGGTAACTTGATAGATTACCGACCTCAGATCAGATCGTGTGTTTACTTGGAACTACGCTACTTTTTCCTGCTTCAACAAGAACAAGGCGGTGCGTTATCTACCTTATTTTATTTGATCTGAGTTACCGACATGCATATTAGAATTACATTTTCGAGAGTTACAAGATTACGACATGAGAATAAGACGATATGTAGGTAAGTGTTTATACGTATACCTAGTAGATAAATTTGATATCGCCTAAGATATTATGGGTAGAACTGTATAATAAAATTGATTATATTAAGAATATTATCAAATGTTCTAAAAAGATTAAATTTAAAATGTATATGTAGATATACAACGTACCTTCTTTCCATTCACATAGAAAATTAGTTCCTTAAAAATGTTGTCGCCATTGGTTTCGTCTTCTAAGTTTAACAAACCCATGTTTTTTTTAATTATTGCTTTATTATTGTATGGAAATAAAGCAATAAATAAATGATAACACTTATCACTTTATTCCGCTGCAGGTCACAACTATCAAGAATTTGATAATACGTTCTGCGCTTGGCAGTTTGCGATTGACTGAGCCCGTCTGAGTCCGTCCGCGTTGTAGGCGATGGACAAGCAAGCAATCAACAACATATTATGTTGTTATCTCGTTTTGTGCTATATTGGGCTCACTACAATTGAGTGTGTAAATGATAAAATAGTAACTCGTTTGGTACTTAGAAACTGGTTAGTTGGAAAATTATTTGTCATAACATTTTGATATGTTATCCTATATCTTGTCTTTGTAGATATCGATGTCTATAACTTCAATAAATGTTCCGTTTTGACCGACACTGTTCCATATTTCAGTTCTGATTCCCGAGACAACTGTTGTGTCGCTGAGTTGTTCATCCCGGTTTTTCTATTTATTCTACCAATTATTGAAAATTGATTGGACAACAGGACAGGAGGACTTAAATCACATTGAACATAAGTACCTACACAATTCTTTTTGTGTCTGAGAACAACAATTTGTGGATCTCGTAAAGTGTTGGGTCACGTAGGGCCGGGTCGAACCCACAACACTTAGTTTAAAAGGAAGCGACGAGCTAACCACTTAAACCAGTACATCATCAGTGTAAAATATGTTCACTGATCAAAGAAAAAACTGCATTACAAACACAAAAACCGTGATACAAAATGAAAGGAAAGGTCATTGGACGAACATTCCTTAGAGGCTTAGACACTTGTCACACTACACAATTCGACGTCCAATTTGACTTAATCAATCAAATTGGATAAGTTTGGGTATATGTATTGCCTAATTCAAGACTATTGTGTAGTCGTGATCGCCTTGGGTGACCGCGAAATTGAGTGAAATCATTTGCGTTTGCCAATCTCTCCAATTTATCTAATTGCCAGATTCATGCTTAGAGGATGTGTTACAGATTTGGTTTTACACTAGTGTCAAGTGCGCAATTAACGTGTCTTGCCAATGATTAAAATAAATGAGATGAATCTTTAGAGTGCGTGAGTGATTTTGTTTTATCTATAGTAAAACAAAATCGCTTATACGGTCTGTATACTTACGGCCCGTTCAAACCTAAGCGTCAGCGACGCGGGACGCGAAGCGGTAGCATCCAACACACACCTGCGCGACTGCGACGCGAACCTCTAACTTCATTTGCTAGTGAACAGTCACTAAAGCTGCGCGTCTTTATCTGGTACTAGCTGGGTCCCGCGGTTGTTGTCGTACCGCGGGTGACGCCGCGGGGCAAAGCTAGTTTTAAAAAAGTAGCATAAGTTACTCCTTATATCATCAGCTACCTATCTGTGAAAGTCTCGTTAAAATTGGTCAAGTCAAGGTCACTGGTTAAATAAATGCATATGTATGTATACACGGTACATATACCATACCAATAAATGAAATTGGAGTGTCTGTTTGTAATATAAAAATAACCGCCTTTTACTAAATGCATATGTATACACGGTACATACACCTATTTTTTTTTTACTGTCTGTTTGTTCCGACTAAACTCTGGAACGGCTAGACCGATTTTGACGGGACTTTCACTGATAGGTAGCTTATGATGTAAGGAGTAACTTGGGCACTTTTTTAGCTTCGCCCTGCGGCGTCACCCGCGGTACTACAATAACCGCGGGTAACACCGCGGGACTCAGCTAGTTTTGGTATATGTATCGTGTATATACACACTCATGTTTTAATTGCCTCTCATTATGCAACAGTCATTTAAATAACTCCGGACCGGAAAATTCCAGACCGATCGAATCCCATATTTTGTCTTTTTTGCGTAAATTCTTATAATTTAATCTTTATTCTTCAAATTATATATGATGGGATATCCTCTCACTTTTTCAATGAACATCTCTATAATATTATTATCTGTTGTAGTCATCGTGGAACGAAAACGAAATAATACTCGTAATATGGAAGGTAACTTTCCTGCACGTACACACGTCTGACCACTGCGTCCGACTGCGTCCCGCTTTGCGGACGCTGCAATCCCGCTTTGTGGTCGCGTAGGTGTGCACGGCGCCATAAGAAAGCATGGGCAGCGTCAGCCGCGCGGCGGACGCTACCGCGTCGCAGTCGCTTTGGTCGCTTAGGTTTGGCTGAAGCTTTATATGTTTTAAACTACGCAACGGCTTTTAATGCGGTTAATAACACAGAACAGAGAATAAGTTGGTTTGTTCTGTGGTTTTTACCATAATTTAGGTTACTTTTATACATATATTGTTATATAATGCACCCATGTTGTACCTACTTATATAACATATACAAATTATATGTCAAAGTTTCGTAAAAATACAATTTATAAACGCGTTTACTGCTTTTATTGACTAAACTTTAGTATAGATTTCAAAATAGGTAGGTACCTAATGTAGGTATAATTATCTATTACTATCGCAAATCTTTAAAACATCTACAAAAACGTGAACCATGGCATAAGGTTATAGGAAAACGTTTAACAGTGCATCTTTACAAATAATATTATCTTAGAAGATATCAAACAATTAAATGCATGAGCAGAACTCAGAACAGCCAACGCTGATTGCAATGAAAATGGACCGGGTCGCTAGTTGTACAGTTCATTACAGTTGTATGCTAAGATCAATACAAGGTACTATTTATTGAGTGAGTACAGGTATATAAAAAACTATAAGGCATATGGAAACATTTCGTTGTGTTCGTTGTTTCGTTGTGTTCCCATTGACCGTAAACCAATTCTATCGTAAATCTCTAAACTACTAGTATAAAATCGTATCGTGTGGAAGCCGCTTAATATGTTGTCGTTTTGTTGAACATCATCACTGTTCAATCCTCTCGCCAATGCAGCGTTCACCTTGGGAAGTTTGCAATGTCTATAGGCCCATGATATAGGCATTCAATCGCTAACTATGTCACTGGCAAGAGAATTCAACTTTCACGGCGTTTCACCGTGTTCTTATTCTAAGCTGATGTAATTAAGCACTTACTGGAGTTTGTGTGGATTCCTTGATCTCGTCGGTCGTTGAGGGGTACCCCACTGCCGTTCCTCTCACCGCGTTCACACATACATACTCCTAATGCTTACAGGCTCCCGAAGTCTCGTAATTACAAGACACCCGATTCAACTATCGCGGATCGCGCCTAATTGACGTGACTACTAAAACTCGCGAGTCCGAACCAGACCAATCATAACGGCAAGCAACGAAAGGAACCGAGTCGGATCGACAATTAGCTAAATTTCAATTAAATTCCACTTAAAACCGGCACTCTTTTACGAAGCCCTGCTCGACCGATCCAAGCGTCTCATTCGTACTAAGTTGTCACTTCAAAACGTCAAACAAGTAAAATGACAATCAAAAATGTTGCCGTTATAATGACGTTCGAAATCTAACAATCACTGTAATATTCATATGAATTGAGTTGGATTTTAATATTTACTTTAAACACTTAAGTAATTATTATTTAAGTTATTTAAAAATACATTAAATTAACTCAAAAACTTATTACTCAAGATATTGAATTTTAGGAGGCATGCAGGTTCACACACAGTTTATAATAGTAATCATCATCATCAGTCCGTTGCAGTCCACTGCAATAATCTTATATATAAAATTCTCGTGTCACAATGTTAGTTACAATACTCCTCTGAAACGGCTGGACCGATTTTTATGAAATTTGGTGTGCATATCGGGTAGGTCTTAGAATCGACCAACATCTATTTCTTATACCCCATTTTTTTATGGCAAAACAACGTTTGCCGGATAAGCTAGTAATAATAAATAATTTTATTTTCTTAAATGCGGTATAAAAATATTGTAAAAAATAAAAAAAAGACACGCATCACATTTCACCGCTATGCTAATAAACATGCAAAATATCTTTCTATAATGATTTTCTTTTGTATAAGTAAGCCCGCTGTCTTTGTTTAAAAGGCTCTTAGTAAAATCAATCCCCGCAAATGTCCAGTGAATATTCAATGTGTTAAGAGTAATATTTATGTACCTTCACCTTGTTATAAATCTGATAGAGTTCTATTACAAAGGGGAAAAGCCGCGGGTACAAACTAATTTATAAAAAGTATACTCAAAATATATTATAATAATAGGTCTTTGACCTTGTCTATAACCTATGAAATTGCCGTTTTGTATGCAATAAGTGAAAGTACTTATTTTTTCAAACTTTTTTATTTCTGTTATTCGAAGTAATCACCCATGCAATCGACGCATCTTTGCCAACGCATTGGCAGTTTATTGCTGCCCTTCTTGTAAAAATCAGCTGGACGGGAGGCAACAAACTTTTCAAAGGCATTTTGTACTGCCTCTCGGGAATTGAATTTTCACCCACTAAAAAGTAGTCTAAATTTTGGAAAAAGTAAGGAAGTAACTGCTTCACGACAACGCGCGACCCCCTACTGCGCAACAGACAGTCTCCAAGCTGCAAGAGCTGGGGTTGGAAGCTCTCCCTCATCCGCCATACTCACCAGACCTTGCACCTACCGACAATTACTTTTTCCAAAATTTAGACAACTTTTAAGTGGGTATAAATTTCAATTCCCGAGAGGCTGTACAAAATGCCTTTGAAGAGTTTGTTGCCTCCCGTCCAGCTGATTTTTACAAGGAGGGCATCAATAAATTGCCAATGCGTTGGCAAAGATGCGTCGATTCCATGGGTGATTACTTCGAATAACAGATATAAAAAAGTTTTAAAAAATAAGTACTTACACTTATTGCATACAAAACGGCAATTTCATAGGTAAAGACCTATTATTATAAAAGCTGTCGCATACTTGCATATTAATGAACCTCAATCGATATTGTCCGTAAGCGTTAGCAGACTCACTCAACGCTTATGGACCAGGAGCCAGTGACAGATTTTGATGACCAAGTCCCTCCCAATCCAAACTTCGTAAAAGGCCTTAGGAATGTATATTATGAATACTCGTGACCGTCAGCTGCGACTCCTTCGGTGGGGCAGGCAGTGGCAGCCTACACAGCATGCAGAAAAAAAGCTCGAGAGGAAATAATTGACCGAATTGAACACATGATGACATGACACATATAATCAGTAGCTATCTAACGGGTTTGTAACCGTAGTAGGGCAGGTTGTTGTGCTTGTGTGTGCTTGTTAAGCGGGCTACTCACACGCCTGCCGCAGGGGCGATCTAGGGTGCTCGGTGGTCGGGGCGATCTAGGGTGCTGGGTGGTCGAGGCGATCTAGGGTGCTGGGTGGTCGGGGCGATCTAGGGTGCTTGGTGGTCGGGGCGATCTAGGGTGCTGGGTGGTCGGGGCGATCTAGGGTGCTGGGTGGTCAGGGCGATAAAGGGATTGTCTCTAGTTCTCTACACACTTGCCTGCCGTTCACTGTTCAGTATGAGATTGTACGTCGCGCTAAACACACGTCTTGATAATGGCACTAGTATTATTTGCACATCAAAACATCGGTGCAGCCCTTGCTCTTTTTGCGATGCTACCGCAAAAAAAGGATAAAGGAAAGATAAGGAAACGAAGTATATTATACTGGCTGACCCACGCAACCTCGTTTGCGTCTCCTATTTCCCGTACTTCCCGTAGCGTGATAATTTTCCCCCGTTTTTGAAACATTGTTCATTGGTGCTCCGCTCCTATTGGTCTTAGCGTGATGGTATATAAATATAGCCTATAGCCTTCCTCGATAAATGGGCTATCTAACACCGAAAGAATTTTTCAAACGACTGCACGGTTGGCTTAGTGGTTTAGGCGGTCGCCACGCCGCTTGCCAATTCGCCAAGTGTTGTGGGTTCAAATCCTACACGGGAAAACACTTTGTGTGATCCACAAATTGTTGTTCTAAGTTTGGGTGTTATTTGTGACCGTTTCATGTATGTCTGTAAAGTCCCCCGCGTCACAGGATGTTTAGGTATTCCTAATGCGGGAGTTGTCTTTAAAAAAAAAAAAAAAGAATCGGACCAATAGTTCCTGAGATTAGCGCGTTCAAACAAACAAAGAAACTTTTCAGCTTTATTATATTAGTACTAGCCGACCCACGCACCTCGTTTGCGTCTCCTATTGCCCGTAGCGTGATAATTTTCCCCAGTTTTTAAAACATTTTTCATTGGTGCTCCACTCCTATTCGTCGTAGCGTGATGATATTATATAGCCTAAAGCCTTCCGCGATAAATGTACTATCGAACACTGAAATAATTTTTCAAATAGTACCAGCGGTTCCTGAGATTAGCACGTTCAAACAAACAAATAAAGAAACTCTTCAGCTTTATATAGTAAAATATAGATAGATTTAATAAAATAAGTTCGACATCTAACAAATTATAACGCATCTAGTCTCAAACAAAGCAGAGCTTGTAAATGGGTAATAGAACTAATAGACAACCGATATGAATACCTATATTTTTCAATCCTCTCTCCAATGTAGCGTTCACCTTGGGAAATTTGAGATGTCTTAGGGCCCATCAATAAGGCATTCTATCGCTAACTATGTCACTGGAAAGAGCAATGAACGACGGCTGTGTCACCGTCTTCTTATTCTAAACTAATGCATCAAGCACTTACTGGAGTTGCGTGATGTCCTTGATCTCGTCGGCCGTTGATGGGGTATCCCACTACCGCGTCACACATACATGCTCCAGAATGCTGTACAATATTCAAGGAATTCGAATTACAAGACACTCTTATTAGCTATCGCGGATCGCGCCCCTTTGAACGTGACTACTAACACTCGCGAGTCCAAACCAGACCAATCATAACGGTCACCGACGAAACACCGAGTCGTTGGAAAATTAGCTAAATATCAATTCAATTAACTTAAAACCGGCAGTCAATTGCGAAAACCGTGTTCGGCCGATCCAAGCGTCTCAAGTACTACTGTCCACGTCAAAACGTCAAACAAGAAAAAATTACAATCAAAAATGTTGCCATTACAATGACGTTAAATTTCTAACATATATACTTGTAAATACATACAACATATATGTGTGCATGTATGGAGATATACATGTGTTTGTAGTTATATTTATTAGAAAATTCTAATTCTTCAAAACTATCGCTCCGTCCACTGCCTCTCCGATACATTTTTATCCATCCTAAGGTTGCCTGGAAGAGATTGCTTTTGGCAATAAGGCCGCCCTTTGTACATTATACTTATACACACATCAAAAGTGTCTAGGGATCAACATATATTTTTGCAATAACTTTTCTCCTGATTGATATTAATTAAAATTTTCTTTAAGGATTCATCAAATAGAGTGTTTTTGTTTGTCACAGTAACGATAAACCAAGTCACCTTTGCATTAATAAAGAAATTTGACATTTTCCTAATAAAGGGATTTTTGACATTTGAACCACTAACATTAAAGTTCGAAAAAAGACTGAAATAACAGTTTTCTTTAAAATTTTATTAGGTAACTTAAACAATTAATAATCCGTGTTTCTACCGCGAACACTAACAACACAAGAATCGGTTTGGCATACTCAAAATGAGTTCATCCAAATCACGCTGTGGAATGGCCGCCCATGTTCGTTGCAACAACAAAAAAAGGTCTTCTTGCGACTGGATACCCTCCATATTCGGCAGAGCTCTTCTCTGTAGCATATCCCATACATGCTCAATCGGGTTCAAGTCTGGCGACTGAGCAGGCCAGGGCCAAAGCCACATCTCAATCTCAAGAAATCCGCATAAAAATGCTTGATCCCTAGACACTTTTGATGTGTGTACATTCGTCATTTTCTGTACTCTATTTTAGTATGTGTTACGGTGTACAAATAAAGAGTTGTCTATCTATCTATCTATGTAACATACATATTATACATAGAAAATACCCAAACTCCGCAACAAATATTTGCAGATCACACAAACTTTTGGTCCGACCCGGGAATCGAACCCGAGAACTCATGCATTGCAGTCTCTTGTAAGAAATCTTTTTAACCGACTTCAAAAAAGGAGGAGTCTTTTTATGTATGTTCGTCTATAGTTTATCGTTTGTGTACTGTACAGATTAAAAAAAAATGCATTGGGTTTGATATAGCTTCCAGATGGTCATATTGTCACTGTGTCGGGATTTCATGATAGGATCCCAAGGAAATCGAGGGCAACCCTCAAATTTTATAGGCACTCATTCCGTATTTTGTATATTTTCCAAAATTATTAAAAAAATTGTATCTGGTAGTCATCTCATGAGCCGATAATGAGAATTACAACTTTGGAAGAAAATTCTTTTGTAGCCTATGCTCAGTTTTAATGGGTGATTCAAACCACTACAGTTATTCGCATCAGCAGGAGTAACAGTTGCAAGTGGCCGTTTCCATAGGTTGCCTCCTTATACTGTGGTTGCCTCTAGCGACTTACATAATAGTTCAACTCTTACTATTCTACCTACGATTATTGACACTAAAAACGGATAAATAAATTAAAAATGGGGAAAAAATTAAACCGATTCCAAAAAAACCTCACGGATACGAACGGATAACGAAGTGACTCTATAAGGTTTCCGTTTCAGTACGGCTTAAAGGGAGCTTCATGTTCCTTTAACCGTAATATTAATAAATAAGTAAGTAAAGTTCCAAAACCTGATTAAATAATATAATTTGTGGCCTACTTTCGTGATTGAAAATCTTCTCATACAGATGGGTTCTCATGGTAGGTAACAATTATGATAATTTAAAAACACTTTTTGGATATGACAAACTGTGCCGGTGTCGACAATTCTGCCAATGATGAATGTATGATGGCGAAGATGCGTGAGTAATATTAAAAGAACAAAAAAATAAATAAACATTGCAATGAATGAAATATTTTGTTAACTTTTAGGAAGAGAATAGCAAGAAGAGGGAGTAAAAAGGAAAATAGGTTAAAGTTTAATGCTATTGCAGCGTATAAAGATCATTAACGTGTGAATGAGTTCTGGAGATGAATAGGTTAAAAGAGAATAGAAATTAATAGGGGTGGGGATCTTCAAGTTTATTAAAAAGCCATATAAGTCCAGAGACGGATTATTTTTCTTGCAATTAGAAAATATGTGGTCCAAACTGCCTTCGTCTAATCCACATTCGCATATTGACGAGTCCCGAATTTTATGCAGGAAAACGGGGGAACAACAGTGACCGATAGGTTTTGATTTTATTTTGATACCATTTTGTATTTAAAGAACCAGGGTTTTGATGTAATAGATGTCTCAATGGCATAAAAGTGATTGCCTTTCCTTTTAGAATAGGAGTTCAATTCTAACTGCCAGGCTGCCAGTACCTTTTCTTGGGTAGCCTCAGAAGGTCGTAGTCGTAGTTATGGTGGACGAAATGCTTGAGGTCCACAGTTTTGGAAAAGGTGGCATTTTTCGACAGTAAGTCTGCGCATTCATTGCCTTTGATACCACTATGAATAGCGATCCAAACTAATTGAATTATATTGGTGCTTCTTGTGTTAAATAGGATTTTTTTAATTTCTAGAATTAGAGAAGATTAAGACGAATTCTGAAACGGATTTTCAATAACGCTTTGAGGCAGCTAAGAGAATCGTTAAAAATCACGGCCTTGTTAATATTGTGCGATTTTATAAAGACACATGCTTCCAAAATAGCCACACACTCGCCCGTAATTGCGGATGACTCTTTAGGGCATCTAAATTTTAAGATAATCTTGCAGTCCTGGTAGTAAACCGCAGCACCCAGCAGAGCTTTGGTCATAAAATTTGACGTTCTTCAACTAATGCGTTGAAGGTCGAATTGGCAAGATCAGTATCTTTACAGATCCCGGAGTTCAAGATAACATCTGGTTTGAAACACAGAATGTTAAAATCGAAGCAGAAGAGAGGAAGAGATTCATATTTTACTGCACTTCTAATGAACGGTTTGCAGTCCCGAAAACATTGGAGTAACGTTGGAATTTCTTTATTTGACCAAAACCTAGAATTGTTACCCAGTTATAATACGAAGACACTTAGCTTTGTCAAGACCTGCTAGAGCCTTCTTATTACAAGGAGTAATAAAAAATAAGCCATAATCGATGACACTGCGTATTAAGGCATTATAGAGTAATTTCATTGTGTATGAGTGGGCCCCGCACCAGACACCAGCTAGGACCTTTAATATCGGGATGGTCCGCTCACATTTGGAGATCATATAATTAATATGATGAATACCAGACAGTTGAGAGTCTAAGTAGACACCAAGAAATTTTGGAAGAATAGGGATGCTATATTGTTGAACTTGAACATCAATAGCAGGAAGTCTTCTCTTACGAGAGAAGATTACAACAGCGCATTTGGGAACGGAAAGGAACAGACCATGGATAGATAGCCATTGACTTAAAGAGTTCAATAAGAGGGAAAGAGATTGAGTTGCATCTGGAATACAATTGTCACTAACATATAGAGCCAGGTCATCAGCATATTGTAAGATTTGATAATTGTAGTTCAAACATAAACCAATATCATATGTATAAAGATTTTAAAGCAATGGACTTAGCATAGAACCTTGCGGTAAACCTTCCCATGATTT
Source organism: Diaphora mendica (assembly GCA_949125395.1). NCBI lineage: Eukaryota > Metazoa > Arthropoda > Insecta > Lepidoptera > Erebidae > Diaphora > Diaphora mendica. The sequence goes on along the minus strand of OX421319.1, from coordinate 15,781,358 downwards.
TCTGTGGTCAAATTCCTAGCCCAAAACTCTAAGAACCAAATTTCTAGATTAAACCATTGCACACATACATTGTAACATTTTAACCGACAGACTTAGATTGTACAATTTGTGCCAAAGATTAAGAAGAAGAACACTGTCATAAGCTGATGAGATATCAAGAAAAACAGTGACGACGGATGAATTTTGAGCCAATGAAAGACGGATGTCTGAAACCAAAGTTCCAACACTATCCATGGTACCGAGACCCTTACGAAAGCCAAATTGGGAGTTAGGCAGCAACTTTTCCGATTCCACGAACCACTTAAGACGGTTTTTAATGAGGTGTTCAAGAATTTTAATCGAGACAGATGAAAGGGCTATTGGTCTAAAGCTATTTGGGTCCTCAAGCTTTTGCCGTGGTTTTAATAGAGGTATAATAATCTGTGTCTTCCAATTATCAGGAACCCAGCCATGAAAATATCAATAATTACATATATTTAAAAAGTAGCCTCTAGCTCTATTCCCAGCATTTGCCATAAAGGAGTATGGGATGCCATCGATGTCAGGAGCCGAGTCTTTGACGCCATTGAGATCCGTGTCGAGTTCACATTCAGAAAACGGTAAGTCTAAGTCATAATTTTGAGGTTGGGTAGACAAAAATGCGAATGAAGTTTCTTCTAAAGATGAAACATAGGGTGGAGCAATTTTATCATAAAACTGTTCAGCTATATTACGAGCAATAGGGTAAGGAGTTGATGGAGAACATCCAGATCTAAGTCCATTGATGTTTTTCCACACCCTTGAAGCTGGAGTACATGGAGCCAGAGCGGAACAGAACTGAAGCCACCCTTTGCGCTTCTTGATACGTAGCAATCTTTTAGTGCTGGCAATTTTTTTTTGAAATAATTATGAGGTTTTAGTGCTCATATCCTGATTGTATTTTTTTTCCGCCTCTTTTCTCTTTTTTATAGCAGAAGTGCACTCACTGTCCCACGAAGGGGGGGATGGAATTTTGCCCCTACCGGTATTTTTAATTTTGAAGCAAGAGACAGGCAGCGGTCGAATTCAAAACATGAATCAGTTTTGCACAACAATCATCCACTAAACAGCGATCATTATAAGTCGAATCACTAAAGTGTATAACAGGAAGAGAATTAACTTTCTCTTCTAGTAAGTCAGTGTATTTTGCCAGTCAGGTTTAGAAAGATTGTATTTTAAAAGAGGAGGGAGAGTTTTAGGTACAGCATACCTATTAGGTAATGAAATTACAATTGGGTAATGATCGCTGCCAAAGGCTAGGCTTGTGCATTGCCAGTTAGCTGATGCTGCAATGTCAGGAGAGCAAAATGACAGATCAACACAGCTTTTCTGTTGACCGGGTAAAACCCTGCGAGTCCAGCATCCATCATTTAAGATGCAAAGACCTAGCTCGTTTAAGATGTCCACTAAGCCTGTTCCAAATGAATCGCATCGCTCCGAACCCCATCTATAATGATGGCAGTTGAAGTCACCCATAACTAACAATCGACCATGGACATTTTGCAGAGTATTTTTTTTAAAAAGGAAGAAAAGAATGGTTAGTGGTGGAGGCTATCTGCAGATCTAATCCTCGCTGCAGTAAATGTGGACACAACCACCATAGTAACTCCTGTGAAGTTCTAGAGAACGAAGCCTTTTGTGTACTTTGCTCTAGAGCTCACTTTGCCAGTAACAGGGCTGGTCCGGAGTATAACAGACAGAGAGCTATTAAAAAATCCATGGCAGAAAAAAACATGTCCTACATCGAAGCCAGCAAAAGTATTCCAGTAGCTATTCGTAGCTACGCTGAGACCCTTAAAACCACTCAGACTCAGTCAACTTCTTCACAGTCCTATCGCAAAACCACCTTTCGTCAGCCTAAAACCCGTCCCTCCCTATCCCCATCATTTGACAAAGTGTCCCATCAGAATATAATTAGTACTCTTCCATCTTCACAATCCAATGGCTATGCCCTTGGGTATTCCCCTCTAGAACATTCTCTTATTGACAGTTTAATTCAATTACTAACTTCTTTTCTCTCTTCAAACACCGTCCAACGTCGCTATAATCACTTAACAAAACTGTTAGCTTTTTTTAAAAATGGCATAACCAAGTGTTTCTTCAATGGAATGTGAGGAGTGTGTTTCATAAAAAAAACGACCTCATATTTCTATTAAACAAATAATAGGTATAACAATAATAGGAAATTGCCGTTTTGTATGCAATAAGTGAAAGTACTTATTTTTTCAAACTTTTTTATTTCTGTTATTCGAAGTAATTACCCAAGCAATCGACGCATATTTGCCCACGCATTGGCAGTTTATTGATGCCCTTCTTGTAAAAATCAGTTGGACGGGAGGCCAACAAACTCTTCAAAGGCATTTTGTACTGCCTCTCGTGAATTGATTTTTTTACCCACTAAAAAGTTGTCTAAATTTTGGAAAAAGTAATAGTCGGTAGGTGCAAGGTCTGGTGAGTATGGCGGATGAGGGAGAGCTTCCAACCCCAGCTCTTGCAGCTTGGAGACTGTCTGTTGCGCAGTATGGGGTCGCGCGTTGTCGTGAAGGAGCAGTGGGGACGACCGATTGACCAAAGCTGGTTGCAGATGTGCAAGCTTCTCCATCATTCTCTCCAGTTCTTCACAGTACACATCTGCATTAATGATCATGCCGTTTTGTAAAAAGCTGTAGTGAATCACACCCGCACTAGACCACCAAACAGTGACCATCATCTTTTAGGGGTCATTTTTGGTTTAGGGCATTGCTTTGGTGCTGAACCAGGGTCTAACCAACTTGCGCTTTCGATTATCGAACAGAATCCATTTTTCGTCGCACGTAACAATTCGTTTCAAAATTCCTTCATTTCTTTGCCTGTTGAGCAGCGCAAGGCAGGTCTCGACGCGTACGTTGCGCTAGCGATCGTTAAGGTCGTGGGGCACCCATCTATCAAGCTTTTTTACCTTGCCAATTTGTCGCAAATGGATCAATATTGTTTTGATGCTTACATTAAAAGCTGCTGCTAGCTCAGCTGTAGATTGAGTTTCGTCAGCTTCCACAATCGCCTTTAATTCATTATTGTTAACCAAAGTCTCCGGACGACCACGAGCTTCATTTTTCAAGGCAAAATTTCCAGAACGGAACCGGGAAAACCAATAACGGGTTGTGCGTTCGTTTGTACAGTTCTCTCCGTAAACGTTTTTGATGTTACGTGCCGTTTGTGTCGCGTTGGTGCCACGACGGAACTCATATTCCATAATCACACGAATGTTTAAAGTATTCATTATGACGAAAAATGTTCGAATGTAATGAAAATACAACGCTAATCAAAAAACAAAAGACTGAGTTTGTAAATAGAATGCCATGGTTTAAAAACAAAATTAATTTGAATTTAGAATACAGAGCCATTACAAACTTTTTTTTATTTCAAATGACCAGTACTGAAGAACGGCAATTTCATAGGTAAAGACCTAATATAAACCTCGGTATCTTCTTCTTTTGATGAAATGGCAACCAGCCGGATCTCTCGGATCAGCTATTTCTGCCAATGTCAAGTGTTTATAGTCTTCATATAATAAGTCTTCAAGTCTTTAAGTCTTCGTCGTAATGAAATTAATGTTAAAAAATGTGGATGAGATGAAATGGGGACCGTCTTCCGAAAAAACAAAAACTATCTCCACTCGGTATCTTTCGGTTAAGCTTTCGGTATCTATAAATTAAACCAAACCTACTGACATTAGAAGTGACAACATCATAAACAATATTGTTCAATAATTAATAAGTTTTGAGTCACATTTATTATACAAGTATCATTGTCTATTAATAATATTAAATTAATCAATTAAAATGCAATTACTTAAGTATAGTCCGGTACAAATTTTACAAGTTATTAATCAAGCTAATTTTTCGTGATTATCTTCATTTTGATGAGGGGTGGTCCCCTCTTTCAACTAACGAATTTTTCGATTGTGGTAGCTAACAGGGGTAGCAGGGACAACAAACTTTTGAGCGTAGGACCGGGATAACGTATCACGCAATTTGTAGTATTTCCGGTATTGTCCAGACACCAAAAATTAGCCTTTGCTTAGACTTGGCCATTGTCTCAACTAAAATAGATAAATACCGGACTTTTATACGAAGTTTTCTAAGTAAAGGCATTTTACAAAGTCTTCATCTTCTGAACTCACAAAGTTATCTAAGCCGTTTGTTTGAAGATATACTATCTTTAAAGAGCAAAGTGCAATAGAAAGATTATAATAATAATAACACACAATCTAGTCCAAAGCTAAGCAGAGCTTGTGTTATGAGTACACGACAACTGATATTAATACTTTTTTTTTCTAAATACCTACCTACATATTATTCATAGAAAACACACAAATTCTGAAACAAATATTTGTAGATCACACAAACATTCTAAAAAAATCTTAATGTTACGACTGCCTCGGTGGCACAGGTTAGCGTATGCGACTGCTGTGCTTGAGGCCAGGTTCGATTCCCGGGCCGGACCAAATGTTTGTATAATCTACAAATATTTGTTTCGGAGTTTGGGTATATTCCTCTCTACCGTAGCGCCTAAACTACTGTTACGCCCTGGAGAAATCTTACATATTCTTATCTATGAGAAATCTGTCTCGTATGGTCGAGAACAATCTACAAGACGGGAGAATTAAGGACAGCGCCATCTAGTGACAGGTAGCGCGCGACTGTGCGGTTGTGATTAATATCTCCGATACTTCGACGCTAGATTGCTGATTCTGGTACTTTCTATTTGACCTAGAATGTTCTATCAAATTTTATAGATCCTTCTAGGGATTTCATAGCCATATATAAGCGGATTGGGTTAGCCGTACGAGTCAGTATTGTTTCACGATACAGCGGAGTTAACATCGAAGCGATCTTCTAGTGCGAGTAACGAGTGATGCATTGGCAGTTTATTGATGCCCTTCTTGTTAACATCAGCTGGACGGGAGGCAACAAACTCTTCAAAGGCATTTTGTACTGCCTCTCGGGAATTGAATTTTTTACCCACTAAAAAGTTGTCTAAATTTTGGAAAAGTAACAGTCGGTAGGTGCAAGGTCTGGTGAGTATGGCGGATGAGGGAGAGCTTCCAACCCCAGCTCTTGCAGCTTGGAGACTGTCTGAACTGACAACATCATTTGGTACAGTTCGCAACAGACAGTCTCATTACTTTTTCCAAAATTTAGACAACTTTTTCCAGGACTTTTTCCAGGTAGTAGAGCCACGCTGATTTCAGCACGAACGGGCCGGCTCGACCAGGGCGGTACTACCCTCGCACAGAAAATCAACGTAAAATGACAGCGTTCGTGCTGTCGTGTTTCGTTGGTGAGTGTGAGACCGGAGGCCCAATTAGTCTAGTCAACAAGTTCCATACTTGTTGACTAGACTAAAAGATGCACAAGCATCACTAGGCCGCCATAGTGTGGGTCGCCATACTGCATTGTTGTATTCGCAATGAGTATGGTGGCCACTACTCGTGGATTCTGCTTATGCTTTCCATCAGGCAGAGTAGAGTCATTTTGGCGGACCAAACATAAAAAAAAAAAAAAAATTAGAGCATCTATATCTACACTTACTAATATTATAAACGCGAAAGTAAGTATGGATGGATGGATGGATGTTTGTAACTCTTTCACGCAAAAGTCCTGAACGGATTTGGATGAAACTTTACAGTAATATAGCTCATACATAAGAATAACACATTATTCATGGCAGCCATACACTACTACACAAATAAAAAATAAATAAATAAATATAATTTCATAATTTGATAAAAAATGCTATGCAATAGCTTTACCGCGGCAGTCCCCGAGTGTCACAAGTCTTTTTTTTTAATCTTTATTTCAGGAGCATAGCCACAATCATGACTATGTCGATGAGCCAACCTTAAAAGATAGACATGTGCTGTTTCGGACTTTTTAGTACTTTTAAAGGATAACTATTCTTTCACACATTATTTTGCGCACGCAATGGGAACTCTCAAAAGGAATAATTTTCCTCCCTTTTTTGTTTTTTTTTTATTAATTCTACGCTGCGAGATATGAAGGCTATATGCTTTCTTTGATAACTGGTCTATCCAAAACTGTAAGAATTTTAAAATCGGGCCAGTACTTCCCGAGGTTAGAGAGTTCAACCAAACAAACAAACTCTTCCACTTTATAATAATAGGTCTTTACCTATGAAATTACCGTTTTGTATGCTATAAGTGAAAGTACTTATTTTTTCAAACTTTTTTATTTCTGTTATTCGAAGTAATCACCCATGCAATCGACGCATCTTTGCCAACGCATTGGCAGTTTATTGATGCCCTTCTTGTACGTAAGTACTTTCACTTATTGCATACAAAACGGCAATTTCATAGGTAAAGACCTATTATCAAGTATAAATAAGAGAAGATATAGGAGTAGGAATATTATGCTAGAGAGAGCTGGAGATAATATTTTATTATTACTAAATAAATAAAAATAAATAAATAAATAAATATTTATTTATTTATTTATTACTAAATGGGCAATGAATGACACATATTCTTGTTTTCAGTAACTTTATTCATTTATTGATGTTCGTTAATTATACCATGACGTTCCACGGCTTTCCCTTCCCGGTGACTGTGGGCTTTACCTGGAACACCAAAAGGAAATGATTAACTTTTAAACACTCCACAAGTATTAGGCCATCAGGGTTCTTTATAAGCTCTCCTTATAGAGGGTGTCCTCAAGGGTCAGTGCTAGGTCCATACTTGTGGAACATAGGCTTCGACGATTTTCTGGCAATGCCTGTGCCGTCCGGATGTACCCTGAATGCGTACGCGGACGACGGTTTGTTATTGGTGGAGTCGGATACTAGAACGGGGCTTGAGAGGCTGGCCAGTGAATGTTTGGACTTAATATCTCGGTGGGGTGGGCGTAATCGGTTGACGTTTGCACCAAACAAAACCTTCCAGCTACTTCTGAAAGGTAACCTCAAATCACCGCCGTGTATTAAATTTGAAAATGTTACTATTAAAAATAAAACCTCGGTTTGTTATTTAGGATTGGTATTAGAAAGAAATTTTTCATTTATTGAACATATTAGAACAGTTAATGAAAAGTCTAAAAAGAGTTTCTTTGCACTGACGAGGATATCAACTGCGACATGGGGTCTGTCATATAATACACTAAAGATGAGCTACTTATTTGGGTTCTACTTGCTATGGTGCTCACTGTATGGGCAGATAGGGCGACTGTAGGTGCTGTCCGTCGCAAACTGTTACAAGGCCAACGACCTGCATTGATTTTCTTGTGCAAGGCATATAGGACGGTTAGCACTGAGGCTTTACCGGTGTTGGCAGGTGTTCTTCCGGTCGATCTCGAGGTGCAAAGACGTGCAGCCATGTACTATTCCACACTACAAAACATGAAATGCGATTTTTTGGGCATACGAGACCGCGGTAAAATCATAAGATTGTTTCAACAACAATCCAATGTCTATAACGACCTCTTGGATGAATGGCAGCAACGATGGGACGAATCATCTAAGGGGCGCCACCTCTACCAGTTCTTTCCATCTGTTCGCGAACGGTTGTCAAGGACATGGCTCGAGGTAGATCACTGTGTCGCTCAATTTCTTACAGGCCACGGTAACTTTAAGAGCAAACTATACTCATTTAAATTAGTCGATTCACCATTGTGTCAATGCTCAACAACCGGATTCTAGCTGTGAACAGTCGGCTCATCATATCCTCTGGGAATGTAGTATTTGGTACAATGAACGTAACATGATGCTAAATAGCTTACAAACGACGTCTGGGGTAGTATATTATGGGGATCTTGTGTCAACTGCGGTGAATTTCCGTGCGTTTAAGCAATTCTGCCATACAAACTATAGAAATCAAATATAGCTCACTTAGGACCCATAATATTTTTATCCGTGGTGCTTACCGGTCTGAAAAAGGCGTCTGCCTATTTTGACTCCATTTTGTCTCCCGCTTTGCTAAGGAGGGAAGTGGACTTATTATATTTCCAACTTCTCCAGTTTTCTTCTGATTAATTTCGTTGCGGGTTCCAAGACAGTTAAATTTTTCCTGGGACTTCCCGAGTGTCATAACTCGGTGTTTTCGTGGGTCACCGCTGTTGATCCTGGTGTACAGGAGTTACAGTGGTGGGCGTGTGGGCGGGATTAGTCCCATTAAAAAGCTCTCCTTACAAAACCTATTGTTTGCATAGCTTTACCCGACTACGGCGAAACCAAAAGGTAGGGTAATAGTTTTGGCAGTCTATGTATGTTTTATGTCCTACTGTAGCGTCTGTAAACTACTGAACCGATTTTTATGAATGGAGCCCGGATAGATTCTTAATAATGGCCCAGATAACATAGGCTAGGCATATAAATTTTATTTTATTTACGTAGTTGAGTTTTAAAACATTATTATGATTCTTTAAAAAAGACAACTATTAAAAGACCGCGGGATACTTTTTTTATGTTTGATCCTGCCAAAATGACTCTACTCTGCCTGATGGAAAGCATAAGCAGAATCCAAGAGTGGTGGTCACCATACTCACTGCTCACTGCCAATGCAGACAGTGCAACAATGCAGCATGGTGACCCACACCATGGCGGGCTAGTGATGCTTCTGCATAATTGGGTTTGGGCCTCCAGTCTCGCACTCACCAACAAAACACGACAGCGTGAAGGCTGTCATTTTACGTTTATTTTCTGTGCGAGGGTAGTACCGGCCCGGTCGAGCCGGCCCGTTCGTGCTGAAATTAGCTTGGTTCTACTACCTTGTACTTTACAAACATACACACATCAAAAGTGTCTAGGGATCAAGCATTTTTATGCGGATTTCTTGAGATTGAGATGTGGCTTTGGCCCTGGCCTGCTCAGTCGCCAGTCTTGAACCCGATTGAGCATGCATGGGATATGCTACAGAGAAGAGCTCTGCCGAATATGGAGGGTATCCAGTCGCAAGAAGACCTTTTTTTGTTGTTGCAACGAACATGGGCGGCCATTCCACAGCGTGATTTGGATGAACTCATTTTGAGTATGCCAAACCGATTCTTGTGTTGTTAGTGTTCGCGGTAGAAACACGGATTATTAATTGTTTAAGTTACCTAATAAAATTTTAAAGAAAACTGTTATTTCAGTCTTTTTTTCGAACTTTAATGTTAGTGGTTCAAATGTCAAAATTCCCTTTATTAGGAAAATGGCAAATTTCTTTATTAATGCAAAGGTGACTTGGTTTATCGTTACTGTGACAAACGAAAACACTTTATTTGATGAATCCTTAAAGAAAATTTTAATTAATATCAATCAGGAGAAAAGTTATTGCAAAAATATATGTTGATCCCTAGACACATATGTTGATCCCTATACACTTTTGATGTGTGTACATGACGCGGACACAAGGAACACCCAGACTCAAAACAACAATTTGCGAATCACACAAAGTCCCATGTGGATGAACCCACAACACTTGGCGCAATAGAAAGTGGTGAGGCAAATTTTTAAACCACTCTTTATTTTTTATTTTTTAACGTGTGGAAATCCCCTCGGATCGTCACCCCACCGGGGCTTACGGCGGGGCGGTGTGTCGGACTCGAACCGACTAAAACCACACGGTGTGCCACTCTGCGCCTGTGAAGGGAGGAATCCGGGAACTGCAGTTATTAACACGTCCGGACCCCTCCCAGCGCTTGCCCGCACAAAAGCGGGCACCGTCAGCTGTTAAAATCTCGATTTAGGCGACGTACGGCACACGCGTGACGTCGCCTCCTCGCGGGCGGCCACTAGAGCGGATGGAAGGGAAAGCCCGTCCCGACAATCCGCGGCCACACTCAGGGCAGCATGAGGCGCGCCTCCACCGCCCGGTTCGCCGGCGGCGGATTGGGTCCGAGTGGATGTCATCCTCCCGGGCTTTCTCCGCCACCTCCTTCCGCGAGATGACTTCTTCGCAGAAGGTTGCGACCGCGGTAAAACTGTTATCGCTACCGGCCATGGAGCGTATGACGGCCGGTAGCGAGAGATCTCCTCCGATGACTGCAGTGAGGGCCCGACGTGGCGGCGCCCAAGCGGGGCAAACCGCCAGCGTGTGCTGGGCCAGTCCTCACTGCAGTCGCAGTGGTGGCAGGCGGGACTCAATTCCCTCCTGGCGACCGAGTGCAGGTACTTTCCGAAGCAACCGTGCCCGGAAAGGACCTGCGTCAGTCGGAAGGAAAGGGTCCCGTGCTGCCGCCCTGCCCACTCGAGGATGACCGGCTGGAGAGCCTCCACGGCGGCAAATCCAAATTTTTAAACCACTAGGCCAACCGTTCAGTCTTAAAGTATGGGTAAATATATTATTATATTAAATAGCTAATAAGGTAACCGACTACTGCCTAGCCAAACACTAGTTGGTACTTACAAAGTATTTTAGTGATTACGATAGACGTTTGAACAATTTGAACTCTTATATAAATAACAAGAAATATAGAAAATATATAAATACCTATATTGAATATAGAATATTATACCTTTTTCTTGACATGTCACAGGGTACAGCTTGCAAACATGTGTTACTTAGATTTTAAAATTCTTTAGTATAGCCTCCAAAAGTTTTTTTCGTTGCACACCTAATGCATCGTTATTCTTTACCATGAGAGATGAGCGGATAGATAGATTCTTCAGTCAGCTCGAAACACAATAAAAATGTGACATTTCAAATACAAAATCTGTTTGTGTAGAATAAAATTAATGCAACCAATTTATACTGAATAGTTTTAAGTATGTGTATGTGTAAATATTGTAACTTAATGATTTTAATTATCATAATTAATTGCCTAACTTAATGTACAATCAAATCGAAATCTTTCAGATTGTAAGTTCCTGTTTCAAATATTGTTTTACTTTTGTAAATTGTTATTTGCCAAAATGCCTAAATGAGGATTATTATCTAAGTGAGTACCTACTTTAGGTAATATATTTAATCGAGGTTCGAGATCGCGCTGAGGTTTCATATTTAATCATGTAAGTAGTATAGTAGTAGTATAGTAGTCATGTGATAGTACGTTTTGAATCTACATATTTTAGTACCTGCATTAGGAACTATTACTTATAATATAAATTAATAGTTATTTGTTATACAAGAGTGCAAAGTTGCTTTTTAACCGCGTGCTCAATTTTGATGACCGAGCAAGCGAAGGATTCTAAAATTATAAAAATAAAAATTAGAATCCTGAGCGTCAGCGAGGGAATCAAAAGAGCACGAGGTGAAAAATCTTTGCACTCGAGTGCAACACGTAACTTTTCATTCCACCTCAGCGAGGAAACAACTGAATGCAAAAAAAGCATTAACAATCACAAGATAATTTTATTTCAGTTTAGGTATTAATATTTATTAGGTACTACATTGTTCAATCCTTTCGCCAATGTAGCGTTCACCGTGTGAAGTTTGTAATGTCTGTAGGGCCCATGGTACAGGCACTCAATCGCTAAGCTAGTTCACTGGCGAAAGTATTCAACCTTCAGGGCGCTTCACCCTGTTCTTATTCTAAGCTAATGTAATATCAAGCACTTACTGGAGATGTGTGAATTCCTTGATATCGGCGTTCTGAGGGGCCCCTCTGGTGTTCTCTCTGCGTCGTCACACATTCTAATTATAATACACGCGTTTTAACTGTCGCGGATCGCGCCTCATTGACGCGACTACTAATCTCGCGTGTCCAAACCAGACCAACCACAACGGTAAACAACGAAAACACCGAGTCTGTATGGACAATCAGCTAAATTTCCATTCAACGGCACTCAAACAACCTCACTGGTCGACCGTAACACCTAGCCTCTTCTTTTTTTTTTTTTTTATGTTCAAGCTACCAAAATGATTCTACTCTGCCTGATGGAAAGCATAAGTAGAATCCAAAAGTGATGGTCACTATACTCAATGTGAACGTGGACAGAGCAGCATAGTGACCCACACTATGGCGGCCTAGTGAGATGCTCTTTCACGCCCCGCTTAAAGGACCCGGGATCATAATGGGAAGGAAACACGTGTGGTGGTAGTGAGTTCCATGTTTTGATCGCTCGACACAAGAAGGAAGAACCGAAACGTTGCGTTCGAGAGCGTATGTCTTCCACTCTCAAAGGGTGACTGCGAAGGCCGGCACGTGTTGTCCTGTACAGGAAAGGAGAAGGGGGGACCAGTTGGAAGAGCTCTTCAGAACACTCCCCATGATACAGGCGATAGAGGACTGCCATAGAGGCGATATCTCTTCGCAGCTGCAGGGGTTCTAGGGACTCAGTGGCTTCGGGACTACCGATGATGCGGACTGCTCGCCGCTGCAACCGATCGAGAGCGTCAAATAGATACTGTGCGGCACCATCGCATAGATGAGAACAGTACTCCACGCACGAGCGAACCTGGGTCTTGTAAAGAAGACACAGATGCCCGGGCGAGAAGAACCGTCTCACCTTGTTAAGTACACCTAACTTCCGCGAGGCCGCTTTAATGACGCTCTCGATGTACTCACGCATGTTGAGATCACGGCAGATATCCATACCCAGGATACCAAGCTTGTCTTGCAGGGGCAGTTGAGTGTTCCGAAAAGTTGGGAGGGGAAGGAAGGGAGACTTTTTGGTAGATAGCGCGCACACCTGTGTTTTCTTGGCGTTAAACTCGACCAGATTCTCACTGCCCCATTGAGAGATGCGGCTTAGAACCAGGTCGAGCTCAGCGACAAGATCCCGTCGCTTCGCCTCAACGTCCGCTGACTTGGCTGTAGGGTGACCAAAATATCGCCCATGAACTGTACTGTCGTCTGCATAGCAATGTATATTGCCAAGGGCCAACATGTCATTGATATGCAGGAGAAACAGCGTGGGTGACAGGACGGAGCCCTGAGGTACACCGGCGTTTATCTGCCGATAATCAGAGGCCGCACCGTCGCAAAGGACCTTAATACGGCGCTGGTGCAGGAATGCGGCGACCCAGGTGCAGAGTTTAGGGGGCAGGCCGAATGCGGGAAGTTTGGAGAGAAGAAAGCGGTGCCAAACCCGATCGAAAGCTTTGGCCATGTCAAGGCTGATGGCAAAGGACTCCCCATGTCTGTCAATAGCTTCACCCCAAAGGTGAGTGACATACGCTAGAAGATCACCCGTGGATCGGTTCGGCCTAAAGCCGTATTGCCGATCATTTAGCAAGGAGTGATCTTCCAGGTAGAGGACCAATTGCTTGTTGATGATCCGTTCGAGCACCTTGCAGAGAATGGATGTTACGGCTATAGGTCGGTAATTAGCCGGGTCTGAACGGTCACCTTTTTTGGGGATAGGTTGCACGCTCGCCTCTCTCCAAGCCTCCGGAACAATTCCTGAGGAATAAGACAGGCGGTACAAGCGCGTCAGTACGGGAGACAACTAAGTTCTATATTTTAACTTCAAACGTCAAACAAAAAACATGACAATCAAAATGTTGCCATTATAATGACGTTCGATTTCTAACATACATTATGATAGGTAAGTATTACAGATTATTTTTTAAATTATTTCAAAAATACTTAGGTACTCGCTCAACCCCGCGGTGCTACCTGCGGTTTTTGTCGTACCGCGAGTACCACCGCGGGACAAGGCTAGTCTAAAAAAAGTAGCCTAAGTTACTCCTTAGATTATCAGCTATCTGCCAGTGAAAGTCACGTCAAAATCAGTCCAGCCGTTCCAGAGATTACCCGGGACAAACAGACTGACAGACAGACAATGTAACAGAAATTATAAAAAAATATTTTAGTATACAGGGTGGATATGACAAAACGACATTTGACGAAACCGCGGGCCATTCAAATATGTCTGTTGACTTTGGGATTGTTAAATTTATTTGAAAAATGGAAATTTAAAAAATGAAGTTTTCAAACAAACTAAATGCCTAAAAATATTAAAACCGATAAGAACAACATTTGCAATTTAAGTTCACTAACCTGCTTGCATACGAGTACAGCTGAGCGCCCGCGCGGTGCTGCCGTGCACGCGCGCCTACTTATTGTAATAATAATTTACATGTATTTACACAATCACAATATTTCACAATAATATCACAAAACATGAAATTAAATTAATTATTATTTGAATGTTTCAATTCTCAATGAATACACAGATCGTATCTTTTAATAATGTAATTTTTTCGCAACTTTGCAAATTAGTAAGTAACTAACAAATAGCTTTGCAAATAAGTAATAACAAAAAGTATCTCTTACGGGCAATGTCTTACAAAAAGTATATCTCGTCGATCTAATAAAACCTGTACTTACTTGTATTTAAAGGTTTACGCTCGTTTTTTTAGAACTTTGTGAATAGATCTATGGCTTACTAACTTGAAAATGACGAGCAGCTGTACGCAAACTACATATCAGTGTAGGTACGTAAAGCCAGAGTGGCGTTTCCTCGGCATTCTCCATAAATTAATATCATATCCGAGTATTCACTAGCCGTATAACCAAATCGAGGCATTGTTTCATTTACACTCACACAAAGTAATCGTTAAATAACAACTAAGTACTAACAAACCTAACTAATGCGTCCTGTCACTATAAAAGCAGTTTTTCGCACTTATCACTTTAAAATACCTATTATTAATAATCAAAACAAACAGGACATAGGGCTTTAGCGCCGGCTACTTCAAACGTGCAACGACGCGATCGACTGCCAAAATGTGCAACACGTCACAGGTTCCCGTACTGCGACACACTGACACTGACCCACTAATCAAATGCAGTTTTTTACGTATGAAATTAGAAAAGGATAGAAAAGATATTTTCAGTTGACCCTTTTACTCTCCCGAGTGATTCCTTCCAGCAATACCTACCTATTGTTTTTAACTATTTTGTGATTACGTGTGTGAGGGTCTTATTGCTCAGACATAAGGTATATTTTAGAGTGACAATTATTTAAGTAGTTAGACCTAAGGTCGTTAACCCGTTGATAATCGCGTTGCATTGAACACATCGTGTAGTAAATTTCAAAAACGAAAAGTAGTGTCCTGTGGCTAAACTACTGAACCGATTTTATTGAAACTTTGTAGGTGGACTTGTAACGTGTGTAGGTATACCTAGTTAAAAAAAACACTTGCTTTGTGGTATCCACCTTGTATGTACCGTGTATACATACATATGCATTTAGTAAAAAGCAGTTATTTTAATATTACAAACAGACATTTCTATTTTATTGTATGGATGTATAGATAAATTAAGAAAAATTGAAAGTTAAGTTGCTATAGTTACCTTTAGAAGAAAATGGTGCGGGCAGAGCAAATAAAAAAAAAACTACACCAAGAAGGCTCCGAGTCTGAGTTTTTAACAAATTAAAAAATATTGTATGATTAATTCGGCACCATGGAGGTAGAAGTAAATAGGTTTAATGATGTATTGAATTCACAACTTAGTGCACTCGAGCGATGTTCTAAATTCAATTTACTTTATTCCTCTAGAGGATAAAAACGGCTTTTGCACTCAGATATATCGAAGGGCAAAAATACTCTTTACGAGCTGATGGGATGAAAATAATATTAATTACCTAAATCAAAATATTATTATAATATAAAAATATTTCTAATGACGAGCTCTTGAGTGAAACGGATGCCGCTTTTAAGTTCATTCCCAGCAAAATTGTCTTTTGCGACGATCAGATAAGGGATGTCTGGAATAAAGGTATTGTCACCATACCATATACTTTACCTTTTGTGGTTACCAGATGTGTTAACTGAACTGCAACGTTCGTGGTCACGAGTGGACTCAGTCCACTGTAGATCTCGGTCTCGATTTAATTAGTACATATTATCGCGAACAGGTATTCTTAAGGTTGCCTCGGTGAAGCTGTCGTAACGTACCTATGCCAACACTGTGCTGAGGTCTCGCGCGCGATTCCCGGGGCGGACCAAATGTTTGTATGGTTTTCTTGTGTATGGTTTTCTAAATTGATTCTGGGAGTCTAGGTGTTTTCACTATGAACATATTTAAAAGTACCTATATGTATAAGTATCCTATCAGTCAATCTGACTCTCATAATACAAGCTTTGCTTAATTTGAAACTAGATAGCGTTGTGTGTCAGTTGCAATAATTTTACTTTCAGAGTTGCATGTACCTAGGTATGTGCATTTAAACAGTTAGCCAACATGTTTTGGATCCGTAATTTTTGGGATCCCTCGCAGTATCTGATTTATATAGTGCTTATGTGGGTTATTTATGCCAAATATTATGAAAATGGGCCAGACAGTCAAACAGGTACCTAACGAACCAAAATCCAAACTGCTTGAAATTTTATAATTATTGTTAAATTTTTCTTTGTAAGTCAACCTTTATTCGATCCTTAATTTTGACGATCAATTAATTTAAAAATTTACAAAATTGAAACAATTGTCACTGCGTCGAATAAGAAAAAAAATCATTGAAATCGTATTACTTTTTACCCAAACTTGAACTTTAAATGAAATAGCTTTAATAACTAAGCGATGACTATAATAATTAAAAATGTTATGTAATTGATAACCATGATTTTTTTTTATTATCGACCAATGTATTTCGTAACTCGTGACACTGACGTGTGACTGACGTGACGTGATGATACATTTTTTTATGTATGCCCCTGCCCTGCCCCTGCTAAAAGGACTCTACTCTGTCTGATGAAAAGAATAAGCAGAATCATCAACAATGCAGCATGGTGTCCCACACCATGGCTGCCTAGTGATGCTTCTGCATCATTGGGCCTCTGGTCTCAGCGGTCTCGCACTCACCAACGAAACATGCCAGCACGAACGCTGTCATTTTGCGTTAATTTTTTGTGCGAGGGTAGTACCGCCCCGATCGAGCCGGCCCGTTCGTGCTAAAATCAGCGTGGTTCTACTATCTATTAAGATATTAAACAACATACTTTTTCAAGGTGTTTTCAGCTCTTCGATTTTTTTCCAAATAAATTATATAAATTCTATTAACATCTGTAAAAGTACCTGTTTGGTTATGTGATCTTCACAAGCCATTCGTATTCGAGCGCAGGTCGCGGGTACATCCATTATAAACTCTGCAGACGCGCCACTTTCCTTACGAGCTGATGTTATTGCCTCTTTTATTGCGAAAAATACGGATGAAGCAAGAAATAGAGGTGGCTCACCCACAGCCTAAAACCATAAACATATGGTTAAAAAACATATTAAAGGAATAAGATTTTGAGATATAAATGTGAAAAGTTACCTTGGAAGAATAAACTGCGCGGGGATTAGGTGCACCCTTTAGCAGTGAAACGTTAAATTCTTTTGGTATGTCAGAAAATCCAGGAATTTTGTATGTGCCTGGACCACGAGATAGCGCTTCACCGCTATCTGAAAAGACCATTTCTTCCAACGTGTAAAAACCGTAGCCTTGAATAAAAGCTCCCTCAATCTGGCCTATGTCTATAGCTGGATTTAAACTCTCTCCGACATCCATTACTATGTCTGTTCTTAACACCTGATGATCGCCAGTTAAGCAATCGATGATCACTTCAGAGCAAGCCACTCCATAGGTAAAATATTCGAAAAGATTTCCAGAATTTGTTTTAGGATCATATTCTATTTTCGGAGCAGCATAAAAACCTGTAGCTGCTAACTGTACCCTGTTCACGTAAGCATCTTGCACCCAATCTTCCCATTTACCACTTGGATTCTTAGACACATATGGTTCCAATTGTTGATTTAAAATTTTACACGCATCTAAAATGGCCATACCATATAAATCTGAACTTATGCTGGCTGCTGTTGGTGAACTGTTAGGTACTTTATCAGTAGACATTTCACTTATATGGATTTTTGTATAGTCTATCCCTAGGGCCTTTGAAGCAACTTGAACCATTTTGGTAAAGAGGCCTTGACCCATTTCTATTCCCCCTATAGACAATAACACGGATCCGTCTTTGTAAACTAACAATAATGCCCCTGCTTGCATCAAAACATCAACTTGAAAAGATATTCCATATTTTGTTGGCACTAACGCTATACCTTTCTTTTGCCATCTACTTTGTCTGTAATATAAAATTGGAATTTAAAATATTAAATCAATTTCATAAATAATTTTACACCATAATGTCAAGTCTGTTATTTTTGTTTACCGTTTAGATACCGTACTTACCTATTAAACTGTTCAATATCTCTTTTTCTGCGCCAATAATCAGATATCTCTATGCACTCGTGCCAACACCTGGGCAATGTGCAGTAGGTAAGAACCTGATTATAGTGAGTCAGCAATCCTTCTCGATACAAATTTATTTCCACAATTGCCTCATAACTTCTATTTAATTTTGAAGCAATATCTCTGATCATTGTTTCTGCAGCTAACATGGCTTTTGGTGCCCCAAATCCTCTAAAAGCTGTATTTGAGGGCATGTTGGTTTTGCATAGATACGCAACTACCTCAATGTTAGGTATAAAATAGCAGTTGTCAACGTGAACCTGTGCCCTTTCCAACATCTACGAAATAACATATTTTTGTTATAATTTTACATAGAATGTAAAGTAATTTCATCATCAATAAACGAACAAGAAGTTTTGTTGATCTTACCGAACAAGAGATATCTAAGTAGTTGCCAGCGTTGCTGTATATTTCAAATTTTGCAGCATTTATTCTGCCATCACTATTAAATCCAGCTTTATATTTTATCCAGCATGGATGCCTGTAACCGCTGACCTGCATATCTTCATCTCTATCTAGTACTGATCGCACTGGCCTATTCAGTTTATAGGCGGCTATAGCCACTGGCACAGCTAAAATTGCTGCTCTAGTTTCTTTGCCACCGAACCCTCCTCCAACTCTCTTTACTTTAGCTACAACCCTATTATTAGGTATTTTAAGAGTTTCTGAGACAATGCGCTGAAACGAATAAATCTACAATAAGCTACCGCAAGTATTGCAAAATTATTGTAATGTTAAAAATATTTAATTTTAATTACCGCTATCTCTTCAGGGTTTTGTGTTGTTGATATAATCTCCAGTTCATCTTCTTTTCTAACGGCATATGCAGAGATTGTTTCTAAATAAAAATGTTCTTGTGCTCCATTTCTTACATGTCCTTCTACAATATGAGTTGATCTAGATAAAGCTTCCTCCGTATTTCCTTTTCGTAGGATTCGAGGGTATCCCGAAAAGTATGAACTTTGAGCAATCGCGTCTTCTAAAGTTACTATAACAGGCTCTAATGCTTCGTAGTACACAATCACTAAGTCTGTTGCTTTTTGAGCTACACTTTCCGTTGTTGCTACAATAGCTCCTATTACACATGCTCGACTTGTCACTATTTTACTAGAAAATATTTCTTCATCTTTTACTATAGGACCCATTTTATTTCCATCTTCGTCTAAATCAGATGCAGATAAAAATGCTTGTACTCCTGGCAATAACAGAGCCTTACTTGCATCTATGGATTTTATTTTTGCATGTGCATGTTCGCTAAAAATTAACTTCAGATAGAGTTCGTTTTTAGTAGAAGGTACATCATCACAATATAAAGCTTCCCCTGTGGCTTGTTTCAGAGCTGATATATGCGTTATTGGCAAACCAACTGCATCACACGCTTTTCTATCATCGTTGTTTATTTCATAACACTGTGAACTACTTGGTGCTCCTATGTCATGCATTTCCTTTAGAGCACTTAAATCTGTACGACTTAATAATATAACACCCTTGAGATCTTGTAGTTTTTGCAAAACATATAAATAAAACCTAAAAAATAAACTTAAACAGAGTGATTTACGATAGTCCGCCATTCCTCCTGGGGCTGAAATATCTAACTGTAACTCATTGGTTAACAGTTCAAATGCTTTATTTAACATAATTTCGTCCCATTTCATTCCAATAAGTGCTTTTGAAGTTCTACTTACGCATATCGTAGTTTGTCCCATACCACCATAACAAAAGTTGGCAAATAATATTTTTTGAGAATTGCTATCAATTTTTACATTAAACGCTGAGGTCACTATAGAAATATCGTCATCTTTTCTTCTCGCTTGTTTATAAGCTTTAAAATACTGCATTTCTTCACTGAAAGGAATTTCGACTAATGTAACAACTTCGTCAGCTTGAATAGCGGTACTTCTATATCCTCTGAAAAACGAATCGTCGATTGTAACTTTACTATGACCTCTTTCATTGCTATCGACGTGTAAAATAGCAGAACACGCCATTAGGATTGGATTTAAGTCTGATATTGGACTGGCTGTTACAATATTTCCAACCAAAGAAGCTACATTACGAATTTGACTGCCTGCAAACCAATGCAGCATATCCTTCAAAGCTTCAAAAATTTGAACTTTCTTTATATCGTTTTCTATTTGGTTGTCTAAAAAGGCAGTCAACTCAGTTAGTGTAGTAGTAGCTCCTACTATAACTCCTTTGCTAGTGACATTACATAAGCTCATTTCACTAATTATTGATGGATACAGAAGAATAGGATACATTTTCTTCTTAAATTTGATCTCTACTCCTATTTCAGTATTACCAACGACAATTTTAGAATTTGGGAACTGAGCCTTAATGTCAAGTAAGTTTATAAGTCTTGTTGGTCGTATCCATATCACATTTTCTCCTTCATAATACAAATATTCCTCCTTATATCGACTATCCAGTTTTAATTCTGGTGGAAAAATAGGTTCCTGGGTTGGATCGTATGGTTGAAATAATGACTTATTGTATAATTGGCTATTATCTGTACTCTCCTTATTTCGACAGCACTCTTTACCCAGCGCACATAATCCATTCCTTTTATCGGTATTTTCATCATTATAATATTTCTCCCATCCATTTATAAATGTCTTAAAACCCTCTACGATAGGTCTGTAGCCAGTACATCTGCAAAGATTTCCTTGTAAAGCAGTCTCTAAGTCTGCATACTGAATATCGGTTCTATTTCTAAGTAACGTGTACATAGACATTACAATTCCTGGTGTACAGAAACCACATTGTGATCCATGCGCTTTGGATATTCGTTCTTGAACTGGATGTAAACGTTCTTGTGTAGATCCTATACCTTCGACAGTTGTGACTGCTAAACCATGCATGGCACAAACGGGTGTCAAGCAAGCATTCACAGTTAAATGTCTGCATTCAATATGTTTTTGTATCTGAATGAAGGATTATTATCATGAAACTTAAAATTGGACTGATTATGTTTTTATTAGTTATACTTTAGACGATATTTTTTTTCTTAATTAAAGTAAAAAAAATATTTATTCATTCAACATCATTCGTCGGACCGTAATTAATATTTCATTAGATAAGATAATTAAGATTAAGATATCTAATAAAAATATTAATTAAAGCCAAAACAACAATTTTTATTTTCAGTCATTCGATTAATTAACCTATTTGCAGTCCACTGCTGAACGCAGAGAAAAAGTGAAAGTATGAATTAGATACGAGCCGTAAGACTGTGTGCTATAGAGCACGTTGCGAGAGACTTATCTATACAAATAAATAGAATTGGAGTCTGTTTGTAATATTAAAATAACCGCTTTTTACAAAATTCATATGTATGGGTACGTACACCAAAATATTATCCGACCAATCTCTGGAACGGCTGACTTGACTTGACGGGACTTTCACTAGCAGATACTACTAGACTACTTTTTTAGACTAGTTTCGACCCGCGGCGTTACCTGCGATTGCAATTATACCGAGGGGCTCAGCTAGTAAAGTTATATTATGAACAAGAAAAGTACCATTATCTTCAAGACAATCATAGCTATGGGCTATTTGTGTGAAATCAAAAGTAAGTTCGCTAAGTTAGTCGGATGCCATAGTTTATTGTTAGCAAGTAGTGGAATCTTTCGATTAAATTTTGGTAGTTTGAGTGACATAGTAAACTTAGCTTAATTTATGAAACACACTTAACGCAAAATTGAAATTATCTCGACACTAATCAACACTAAAATAAAATTATGAACTGGACAGCAACTCACGGAGTATTGGTTTGAATTGAATATTTTCTGAGAGTTGGATAGACCATTCATCGAAGTATGATACAGGCTATATAAAATCACGTTACCATCAATGGGAGTCGATCGCAAATGAAATTTATTCATTTTGAGAGTCGCAGACGAAGTTGCGAGGGTTGACTAGTTTTAACTAAAATATTACATTTAAAAATCAATTACATTTGACATTATTAATAAGACATTATATAATAATTTGATATCATGAACTGTTTGTTAACTACCTACTCAGTTAGTTTAACAAAAAATAAAACATCCCGCAAGGTAGGATTTATGCCGTTTCATAAACGCAAAGAAGAGATTTCTAAAACAGTTATTTTTCAGTTGCCAATAGCACTATTGTATTATGTGGTTTGCTTATAAGGATACTTGATGCGATCTTCAATGCTCAAATATTGAGAAATCATAACAGTACAGGCGCCGCAGCCACCCTCCCCACATCCATATTTGGTGCCAGTCAATAGCAGTTTCTTTCGAAGATACCAAAGCAGCGTCCATTCTGGATCGGGGTTGGGTTCTATAACCTGAAACATTAAACATTCTACAATGTGTATTTATTAAGCGACTAAAAGATAGAATATCGAAAGTCGTTATGCAAGATATTCAATTTCTATTGGTTGACATTCTATACCTCTGTTAAATTCTACTTCCTATTAGAAAGAACTATTAAGTTACTGTTGAGGAAATCAGTAACTTAATTATCAGTGTTTCTCGAATGTTAATGTATTAGAATAACTAGTGGTCGCTCAGTGATCAAAATTCGAACATAATTAATTTAATTATTTTTAGCTTCATGCAGTCCTCTTCCATCTGTGCAAATATTATCACAAATTAACAGCTTTTTACTAGTTTTTACTAAACGCGTATGAAAGCATCCATGGTAGGTACGTACATAAAATTTTTTTTTTAAATGTTTTGTCTGTTTGTTCCGGCTAATCTCTAAAACGGCTCAACCGATTTTTACGAGACTTTCACTGGCAGACAGGTGATAATAGGAGTATCTTAGGCTAATTTTATTTTAGATTAACTTCGCCCCGCGTAAGTTGTTGCAAAGGTGGAGCAACCGTGTCACGCAGCTAGTGTAGTGTGCCGCGACTAAAAATACCTGAACCCAAGCAGAGTTTCACAAAATCTAGCATTACGAAAATCAATATAAATTAGACTAAACTGTGGGAATTTATTTCTCTAATCTATGTTTATTATATAAAATATAAAAAACTTCCAACTCTGTTTTGAGTATCACAATGACCTTCCATTCACGACTTCTTAGCCTTTTAATAGTAAAGGAGTTAAAATAATTTAGTATCTAAACTATCTTACGTTGGATAAACAAATAGTCATATTATAATCATATCTCACCTTTTTTCCATTGACAAAAAATATCAGGTTTGTCTGCGCATTGTTAGGTATAAGAGTAGTTAAAGAATTCATGTCTAATAGTACCTAGATACTAATCGGTTTTAAGTAGTTTTAACTACAGCACACATGTATTAATTTACTAACACAACAACAGTAATAAAGAATACGTGCGACCGACACGTCGAACCGCCAGACTATCACTGTCATCTGGCATATTGAAGCTTATAGAGAATACGAGGTCATACGAACCAAACGACTTATACATTTATCTAAATGCAAACTTAATGAGTTCTCGAATAAAACTTACGGAAGGAATTGATTTCAAGCAAATACAGCCCAAACACAGGCCATCATACAATTGTTGACTATATTTTATAATCTGTATCTGAATATATATAAAAGCGAAATACCACCACTTATTAATCACGAAATCTCAGAAACTATAACACCTACAAACTTAAAATTGGGCAGGTAGGTTCCTAGGGTGTAGACATCCGCTAAGAACGGATTTTACTAAACTCTACCCCTGAGGGGGTAAAACGGGGATTGGAAGTTTGTATGAAAGTCCTATGTTTTTGAAGTAAGAGACTTGAAATTTAAAATGAATGCTCTATAGATAGATGGTGTGGAGATGTACTAAAATGTATCTTTAGAAATCAACCCCCTTTTGTGGTTAAAACGGGGGATGGTAGTTTGGACCCAAACGAGGTTGCGTAGGTCAGCTAGTATTTATATAAATTTACATGTACTCTGCAAATTTGGGATCAAGTTTTGGAGTCTGTTAATAGGGTGAACATAGCTTTATAGTCGAAAACTACTGCTATCGACATTCGCTAGACTGTAGATAACGTTGATCGTTCTGCAGTCTGCACGGTCCGGCGCGGCGTTTGATTCCACTTCCTCCGAACCAGAAAGGAGTGACCTTATCCCGTTCCCTTACACAGGCGCGGTTCCAGCCTGAAATTTTGGGGGGGGTCACTAATCAAATAAGTCGAGTAAATTAGACTTTATTGCACAATACACAATTTTATTTCACACATTAAAAACAAATGGATATCTTTTGTTTTTATTGGTAAATCTATTGGGATCATAATATTTGAGACATCTGTGACAATCTCTGGATGAATATTTAAGGATCTAGCTCCGTTGGGGGACGAAGGGCGTGTATGGCACTCCCGACAAATCGATCTAACTACTAAACTCCGGCGGCGGCCTACATCTGCAGTCAAGAGAAGATCCAGGAACGCATCAGCGGCTTCTGGAGTTCCCCCTGCCTTACCTTATCACTGAGGTACATCCCGGGGTAACCAGATTCAAACCCTTCAGAACTAGTGCGAGCGAGCGTGCCGAACGGACGTGTTACTAATTTAAAATAGAATTCTAATTCATTGGTACATTGTAATTCAAACTTTAACACTCCCTGTTAGTATAGTAAGTGTTTTATCTCTCACTGTGACTTCTAAGCGTCCCTCACCACCCGGAGGAAAATAAAAATTTTTTGAAATTACTCACTTGGAGGGCCAAATCGACAGACCAAGTACATCGTAGATTCAAACAGATACAAAGATGTCATTGCTGCAATCGTCTGGAAGTGGCTCGAACATTGGACGGAGCGGATCTCAACCAAATCTTGCCGTTGCAGGTACGTCTGCTCAGATACCCTCTGAAGCACCTTTAATTACCTTTCGCAATAAGCGTAAACATGGAACTGAAAGTGAAGTCCAAATTCAGTTAGACAGTATTCAAAAACAAATTGCAGATATGATGGCACTATTAACATCTTCTATAAATTTACAAAACGAGAATTATGCAAAACTGAGCAAAGATGTTGTTAGTATCAGAGATCAAATGCAGGACATCAAAAATATAGTGAGTGTTAACGAGTCGAAGATAGAAAATATAACCTCTGAGCAAAAAGAAATCAAGTCGAATATTGGAAATCTTAGCGACTCCATGCAAATTGCCGATAAAAAGATTGCCTCATTAGAATTCAACATGAACCAGATTAGTAAGTCTGCTACTCAGTCGGCATCCCAAGATAAATTTAATTACGATGATATGTTAATAGAGGTACATGAGCAAAATATTAGAAAAAATAATGTATTAATTGCGGGTATACCAGAAGCCAAATCGAGTAATACTAGGGAACGCTTTGAATTGGATAGGGTTGAAGTTATTAGAACTGTGAAACCAATTTTGGGAGATAGTCTGAAGCTAAAAAGCGTATCACGTCTAGGACGATACAAACCAGGAGTTAATCGTTTGACTAAAGTCAGCTTTGAATCAGAAGAAGACGCTAAAAAGATTTTACGTAAAAAGAGTGAGCTACCGAATTCTTTAGTCAAAATTTTCCCTGATCAAACTCCATACCAACAACAGCGATACAAGATCCTTAAAAATGAACTTATTCAAAGAACATCAAATGGCGAACAGAATTTAGCAATTAAATACATCAAGGGGTTGCCGAGGATTTTGAATACTGATTCAAAAAACCAACTGATTCCAATCTAAAACGTCAACAGCACACAAACATCATTTACCAAGCTCGTGATAACTACGAAAATTTGGGCAGTGGCAAAAATTCATTGAGTTTCTTTTATGCTAATGCTCGAAGTATTGTTAAACACGGAAAGTTTGACGAATTATGCTGTATTATAAAATCAATCAAATCTATTATACACATTATAATCCTAACAGAAACCTGGTTGAAGTCTGATGACGAAGCTAAACGATTCCAAATACCAAATTACACGCATTATTACAACTATAGGCGGGGTAATGTTGGTGGCGGTGTTTCTATATTTGTTCTTAAGAGACTCAAACATTCTTATATTGAAGAAGTGACTCAGGGAGATAATCAATTTCTTTGGATACACCTCGATAAATTTTCGATTGACATTGGAGCAGTGTATAAGCCTGGTCGAACAAGTGACAAGCCTTTTCTTGATGAGCTTTCAAATCAATTACACCGACACCGTAGGGCTCTTATCATCGGTGATTTCAACTATGATTTACTTCATATGAACGACTCCACTAAAAGCTATAAAGATACCATTCTTGAATCTGGCTACAGAATATTAAATAAAATAAGTGCCAGATACTGTACCCGACACTCAGAGACAAAAAAATCTGTGATTGATCATGTTGTTACCAACATAGCGGAAAACCAATTCTATTTGGCAACCATCGAGTCATCTATGTCTGATCACAAGCAGATTTTCCTAGGGATAAATAAGTACCAAGAATCACCCAAACAAAAAATCCAATATGAAGCAATAGATTATGAAAAATTTGATTCATTAATAGAGAACATAAAACTAACCCAGGATAACATAAATTACGCTGATTTTGAAGTTAAAATGTTGGAAGCATACAAGAAATGTAAAATAAAAAAGACAAAGATTTTGAATCGTCCACGACAAGATTGGATTAATTCAAACATTTTAAATAAAATTAACGATAGAAACATAACATACCAGCAGTACAAAAATAATCCAAATAATGAAAATATCAAGAATGAATTCAAATCTAAAAGAAATATGGTCTGTAAAGAAATTCAGAAAATGAAGGCTGAATATTATCATAAGAAATTCTCAGACTGCAGAAATGAACCTAAGAAGATGTGGCACCTAATCGAAACACTAGCACATAACACACACAGAGAAAATTCTATACCAACCAAGCTAACAAAAGGCGATATGAACTTGTCAGACGGAAATGAAATTTGTGAATATTTTAATGAATTCTTTGCAACTATTGGTACAGTACTGGCTAACTCAATACAGACTACTTATCTTGATGCTGATGCTTGTACTGCGGCAAAAATCGAAAACAAACTGACAGAAAACTCCTTAGACTCTTTACAACCGTCTACGGGTACTGAAATCTTAAAAGTAATAGATAGCTTAGATAGTAATACTAGTTCAGGAATTGACAATATAAATACGAAATCAATAAAATACGCTAAGAACCAAATTCATTCTAAATTAGCCCTATGTATAAATGATTGCTTTGAGTTAGGTCAATTCCCAGATAGCTTAAAGGTTGCCAAAGTAACACCAATTTATAAGGCAGGTTCCAGGGCGGATCCCGGTAACTATCGGCCAGTATCTGTGCTTCCCGTCATTTCGAAGGTATTTGAGAAGGTTATTTGTAAACGATTGGAAGCCTATTTGACTTCAATAAATTTTTTATACCCTAAACAATATGGATTTAGGGTCAAATCAAATACACTTTCTGCAACAGTAGATTTAACAACTAAAATAAAAAATAGTATAGATGAAAAAAAAGTAGGGCTGGGCATTTTCATCGATTTGAAAAAAGCATTCGATACGGTCAGTCATGAAATTCTTTTGGACAAGCTTGGTGCTATTGGTATTTCGGGTAAGGCTCATCAAATTTTTCAATCATATCTCGCGGGTCGCTCTCAAGTTGTTAAAATCGGAGAATACCAAAGCTCGCTACATCCTATTACCTATGGGGTCCCCCAGGGCTCCATTTTAGGGCCCCTTTTATTTTTAATTTATATAAACGATTTAAGCAAACTTAATCTTAAGGGAGACCTTTCGCTCTATGCTGATGACACTAGCTTGTTTTATTTTGGAGATAATGTTGATTCACTCGCAGAGGATGCTCAAAGTGATCTAGAGCTTATTAATGCCTGGTTTAATTCAAATCTCTTGACTATCAACACCGATAAAACCCATTATGTAATATTTGCAGCCAAAAATAAAATCCATAACAATAATATTACTCTAAAAGTTAATAATTTATCTATAAGCAAATCGGAGCAAGAAAGATTTTTGGGACTACTTCTAGATAAAAATTTAACATGGAAACCGCATATCGAAAAACTTAGGGCAAAGTTAATTTCTTTGACAGGTGCCCTGCGAGGTGTGGTTCGGTGTTTGCCACATAACGTTCGTTATACTATATATAATTCCCTAGTTAAACCACACCTAGATTATCTTATCGAGATTTGGGGCTTTGCAGCTAAAACAAACCTCAATTTGCTACAAGTGTCACAGAACAAATTAATTAAGAGACTATTTAACTATGATTATTTTACACCTTCTGCAAAGCTTTATAAAGAAACTAAAATAATGAATATTGATGATACATACAAATACAACACATGCATCTTAATTAGAAAAATACTAACAAAAGACATACACACTAATATCTCATTCCAATTAAGAAGTGAAGATAATCAATTAAGGGGACACAGCAGGCGCGCTAATAATTTAGTACTACGTCCTCCAAGAACTAACTATGGCAAACAAAATATAACCTATGCGAGTGCTCAGTTATATAACAATTTACCAAGCTCTATTAAGGAAGCAGAGAAGTTAAATGTATTCAAAACATTATTAAAAACCCATCTGTTTAACAAAAACCATAAATAAAAAAATACAAACAAATAAAATAAACTATTTACATATATAAAATAACAAATAATGTGACACTAATATTAATCAACTAATTCCCAAGTACATTACTCAACTGAACTTGTTAGCCGTCAGTATAACGCATCTAGTGATTCACTGTCTTTGTGGTCTTTGAATTGTATTTGGTCTAATGTAGGTAGAATAAAAATATTTCATTTCTGTTTATTTTGATCAATAGAACTGCCTATATTGTTTACCCTCATTCAAGGTTTTTAAGAGTGTGATTACTGTGTTTTTGATGAATTTTCGTTTCAAATATGCTATGTTATTACCAATGTACCATGTAGTAACCGAAATGTATTGCAAAATAAGTGTATGTAGTGGAGTAAAGGTGAATATTCCTAATTTCTTGAACCTTAACTTTGAAAAATTTTTGTATTATAATATTTGTCTTATATTAATGCATGCTCGTCGGAATGTTTTGTAGATAAAAAATGTATATGTTCTCATTTAAGTGAATGTACAAATTCTTATGAGAATAAAGATTTCTGAAACTGAAACCCGGGGCATGTCGCTGTCGTACCTCTCACCGCTCTACACAGTAAGAGAGTTGGAACACTGACCCGCCTGAGACGACACCCCCGGCCGCACCGAGGTGTCTGGTCGTTTCCAGTGGCCACATCTCCCCTGCATGTGGCAACAATGACCCTTAACCGAAGATTGGGAAGCTAGCGGCCTCTATCGCGCATCCTTCGTCGCCTCTTTCAAGCGGGATCGGTCGGCCAATTACCGATTCCGCTCTTCGAACTCCTTCTGGAGCATAACGTCTTCACACTACTCGCCAGCATTGCCGCGATCAATGCTGGTGGTGACAGGTTTCGTCCGATCTGTCCGACCGGGCGAAGTCACTGAAGCCACCGCGCCCGGTAAGCATCTAAGTGAATCGGTAGGTGATAAGTTGGTTCTCTCTATGCAAGCTTCGAAGCTCGGCAGAAAGGCTCTGACAGTGCGTTGGCTGGCACAACCCTAGGTGTCGAGCCGTGCCTGCCAAGCTCGCAGGGCTTGCGTATGTGTGTTCTGACGAAGCATTCCGGGCTCATGATACGGCGCTATCTCTTCGTCATTCCGACCGTCAGATCGAATTTCGTCGCAGACTATTGTGTTCATGTCGGCTAGAATGTCGAAGGGTGGAGATCGTGCCAGGATCGTCGCAACCTCGTACGAGATCGTACGGTGGCCTCATACGATCCGTATGGCAATCAACCGCTGCAGACTCCCGAGTTGAGCTTTACAGCGGGAAGATCCCGCCGGTGCCCCAGAGGACCATGGATCGCACGACGCCCATACGCACGCCCACGCACATAGAGACAGCGAACTTCTTCCCGCGTTCCCCTGAGATTAGGCAGCAGACAATGTGGCACCCCTGCTACTCCTCGTACTGGGGACTAGTCGCCCGAAACGCCGAAATGAAAATTTTGAAGCTCTACCGATTGTCCATGATGAGGTACTTCATGTACTGACCCACTTGGACTTCGGTGTCATCCACCCGGAGGTATGAGCTGGGTGGTTCCTGGCGCTTACGTAGGCCATGGAACCATATCGCCTGAGTTTTCTGAGGCGCCACCCTCAGGCCCAGCTCATGAATCTTATGCACGACACAAGCCACCCCTTGCGAGCAGAAGCACCTCACGGCCCAGGGCCCACCTCAGGGCCCACTCGCGACAGGTGCTCGCTGATACGGCCAGAGATAACTCTCTCAAAGACTTCATATCCTTTGATTTCTTATCTCAATTGAACAATTATGGAAACTGATACGAATAAGAAAATCAGGTTCTAGT
Source organism: Diaphora mendica (assembly GCA_949125395.1). Lineage (NCBI taxonomy): Eukaryota > Metazoa > Arthropoda > Insecta > Lepidoptera > Erebidae > Diaphora > Diaphora mendica. The sequence continues at coordinate 15,750,812 of OX421319.1, read as the reverse complement.
AGCAGATTTTGGGGGGGGTCACGTCCCCTGTGACCACCCCCCTGGAACCGCGCCTGCCCTTACAACATCTCTTCACTACATAGTATAAAACAAAGTCGCTTTTTCTGTCCCTATGTCCCTTTGTGTGCTTAAATCTTTAAAACTACGCAACGGATTTTGATGCGGGTTTCTTTAATAGATAGAGTGATTCAAGAGGAAGGTTTTTATGTATAATAAATGCATAATATAGTATGGGAACACTGTTAATTTTCGAGGTTTCTAATGTGATGTAGCAAATAAACACGTTTTTTTGCGATTACATTGCAAACGCTGGTTGCACCCTACGAGATAGATCAAAATAATGTACTACAGTATTGTACACCTTAAAAAGTACTACAAAAAAGTCCGCGACGGTATATGTCTATAGGGATAACCCACAACAACCATTTTTTATTCCTTTCTTTTTACGAGAAATAATGGCTTATTTACGAAGTGATTATAAGCAATACAAAATGAATCCTTATACAATTAAGTAAATTAAATACATTGTGCATTTAATATAGATCAAAATGGCCCTTAACAGTATCTAATTTAAATGAATAAATTCGAAGATATTACAGATTAAAATGCACGAATCGTGGCGTCGGCGTCTGAAATCCACCCGTGCGAAGCCGGGGCGGGTCGCTAGTCATAACTAAAAATAAGTGGTGTTGTTTGTAGTTTAAAAAAATATAAATAAAGATAATCTCTTTAATGCTACTGCTTCATCTGCGTTAGCGTTAACGGCAATGGCAAACTATAGGTACGTTAATTAAGGCATTAAAAATGCGCGTTGCTACATTTAGGTTACAATCCCGTTAAGAGTTAATTCCTCATGAATTTGAAGCAGCTACAGTGGCTACATAGTTGCCACAATGGCGTCATAAATTATTTTATGCATTTTTGCATTTTAAATAAATACCAATCAAATTGAGAACCTCCTCCTTTTGAAAGTCGGTTAAAAACCACTAGCTGCCGAGCGATTCTTATGCGATTGCAGTTTTGGATTACAAAGGCACGGCTCTGATTGTAATAATTCTAAAATTTTAAAGCTTTCTCATTCGACCAATCCATTGTCGTTCAGGTTCTCGTAAATTCAGTTCCCGCCTAAAACAAAGAACATTCGTCCTTGATGTGCGCGCGTCGGATGGAATAAGACGGCGACAATCTAGCCAACATCACTTAGCAAGCTAAACTACGCGCTAAAACCCTTTGATGTGTCCAAAAAACCGACACTCGAGCTATCGCTTAACGTTTAATGGCAATGCCATTTGTAATTTAACACATTAAAATTTTGACCACATCTACGTAACGCCTAAATTAACGTGCTAATTAGCGCGTTAAGACGCAGGTGGGGCAGTAGCATTAAAATAACAATTAAATAATGTTTAATTAAGCATTATTTAAACGGGCGTGAAACACTGCCAGTTCCATACTCCGAGGAGTTTTTAAGAATTTATTTTTAGAAAAACCCAACAACACTTTCAGCCCGACCCGGGAATCGAACCCGAGACCTCTTGAACGGTAGCTGCATACACTAACCGCTGTTGAAATCTGTTGGAAAAGGAAAGACCATATTGTAACAATAACAATTTATTATACTACATGCTATACTACAGCTACATTACTTAGTCATATTGTAAAAGAATTGATAACACTTCAAAAACAATTATACACATATAGGAATTTATACTTTGTGTTTCTTTACTTGCCATGTGTCTAACTCTAAAATAAAAAATTGTTAATTTGCAACTACATGACAGTTATTTTGAAATGTATGAAAACTAGTGAATTATATATATTTTACTGTTATATCTACTACCTGAATTGTACACAATTGAAGACTTAAGAGGCTCACAGATACTATTGAATTATTATTTGTGCCATCTTAATAAAGCCTACACCTTATAATTTATGTTCTCTTCATTTATTTATCATACTTTAAACAATTAATTGCATGTATGAACTGCGTGAAGTTGATAGAATTGGGTTGTGCCATGATAATCACAAATGGACCTGCCAAAGATGTTTCAAAATAATTTTCTTAGAACTTTTTTCTCATCTACTAGTACTTAACAGTAAACTTATACTGTTTATCAGGTGTTAAAGGTGTATGTTGTCCTTATTTTGAGTACCTCTAAATTTTCCTTCTGATTAATAACATGCAGAGAATTTGAGCATGACAATTAGTCTGTATGTATTACAGATATAATGTCAGTTGCTATTGGTTCCTAGTTACATAAGGCAGAAGTAAATTCCAAATTATTGTTAAAAGGTACATCCATAATTACTCAGTTTTAAACAAATCTACTTGGATAATAGCGATCAATTAATGTTAATCATCAATTAAAATAACTTGAAATAGCAAAGACTAAAGACTTTTGCTCAACATGTGTAACTTAAACCATAATCTGACCTTATACTTTCTTTTAAATTTCTTGCGTGGGGCTTTATAATCATTATCATGTATATATGAATCCTGTATTTTAAGATTGATTCTACCACAAACTGTGTCAATATCTGTTTTTAATATGTTTTTAAAATCACAACACAATATATTTGAATTCATGCAGATTTTAATATGCCTTTCTGCTCCAACTCTCTCTCCACTACTGTACCTTCATACATAATTTTATCTTTAAGTGCATCTTGCAATAGTTGAGCATCAAATCTTTGCTTAGACCACTGATATCTACAGAATGACCAATAAACCATTGTAGTTATTGAGAATGTGCCTACTCCTATGTGCTGGGATAACATTGGACGAGATGTTTTTAAGAAAGCAGCTATTCCACCACCAACTCCTGTTGCAATTCCATAAAGAAAACTTTCTCTAAAGCAGGGTATTTTAGATATATCTCTTCCAAATAACACCAATCCCTGAAATAAAGAAAAGTTTGTTTAAATTGAAAATCTTTTAACCATTCAATAATAAACATTGTGAAATGAACACTTTTATGAAGACAATTTTATAAATTCAATTTTTTTTAGTGCCTCGGTGGCACAAGTGGTAGTAGTAGGGGAGCCCTAGAAGGAATTTCGGGATTTACTCAAGCGCGGCAGATTAATATACAGGGGGATACCTTGTACCCGGTTAAGTACCTCCACCAAATATGAGCCCCGTATATATGGCCGCCTGTCAGGAATAAAGGATCAGATTAGTAAAAAAAAATTGATCATCAGACATTCTCGAGCGCGTCAGATTAAGGCAGGGTAAGTTAATTACATGCTAAAAAGTGTATATTCCACTAATCTGACAATTTGATAGTGACGTAAGGAAAGGGGAGAGCCATAAAGTTGTAAAAAAAAAGTCATCTCGACTTCATCGATCGTGGCTATTTTTTTTTTATTTTGTGGGAAATCATTCAGGGATAACGAAAAATATATAATCTGACGATAGCCACAAGCCGAAGTAACAAAATTTCGTCGATAAAGTTTAATTTATATTGATGATGTGATGCTTATATTCACACTGATAAGTCAGTACTAATTCATGTGTTATAGAAATAAGTCGAAGATATGGAGCAACCGCCATCCCAAATTGACCTTATAATTGTAGATGGCTTCTTTATTACAAGCTTTTATTTAACTTGCAATGTATGTTTAGGTGGAATCTTGCAACTCAATTTTGAAGCATATATCTTCAACCGATTTTGCTGAAATTTTGCAAGCACATGTATACAGCGTGACAATACAATATTATAATGACATGGAACTGATCTGATGCTGGAGCTGGAAGGTGGCCATAGGAAATCTATAAAGAAACGTCGCAACACTATCGAGTTTGGACTCGTTTGATTCGTCTTGACGAGTACTTTGTTTTCATAGTATTCAGGGTCTGATGATGGACCCGGAAGATGGTCATTACACAATTTATAGAATACAAAGGCTTGTTGCGAGATTTACCTGTGTGTAAGGAAGGAATTGAAATAACTTGATTTGACTTTGTATAAAATTTTCAAAGTAAGTAAAAGTTGAAGTAACTAAGTTGTTGATCGATCACTGGGCTGATCAGGAGATGGCAACGATTATAGGTAGTTAGGTAATTTTATATAAATTACCTCGATTTGTGTCATAAATATTCAGTTACTGATAATTAATTATGATTTGTTATGCCCTGATCATGAAGAAGCGAAGACGAACATAGCATTTATTGCTTGCCAACAAAATGAAGATTCTACTATTACTATCAGAACTTCTGATACTGATACTGTGGTAATTTTCTAAAAAGCATGTCTGGATTTAGGATCATTTTTTTTTTAAATTGTCAGATTAAGCGAACCCCTCTAGATAATTGTCAGATTATGAGACAGCACGTCTAGGACATAAAGATGAACCATATACAGGGTGGATATGACAAAACGATATTAATTTGAACTAGATGTACCTACACACAATACAATTCCACCTACAAAATTTCAATAAAATCGGTTCAGTAGTTTAGCCATAGGACACTATTTTTCGATTTTAAAATCTACTACACGATGTTGTTGGGTTAATGACCGACGTTACACCTACGTGCTACCTTTGAAGTCGCCGCCGCCATCGGCGCGGGAACCCTGACCTACTACCTATTAATGATATTTATTTTGTGGTGATTTGACTCACTAGTTAAGTTTGTTAGTTATTACACTTATTACGTAGCGTTATGTTATTTTGTATGAGTTTAAATTAAACAATGCATCGACTCGGTTACACTTATACGGCTAGTAAATAATTTACTACAGATAAGATATTAATTTACGGAGAATGTTCGTTTATCCTACCTACCAATAGTCGGATTATTGTACAAACTATCCAGGAGATACGAGAAAAATCAATCTTTGATTCCTAATAGAGATAATGCTCTTCCTGTTGTAACCTCGACACGAGATGACCAAATAAAAATCCTTGCGGTTTTCGTTTTTTGTGATTGTTATGGTTTGTGTAATTTAAAAAAACGTGAATACATAATATTACTAGTGCTATTTAGTTTACGTCGATAAAGTAGGTATCTACTTTATCAATTACGTCGCGCGTCTTTTAGGTAACTATTTACGGACGCCGCCGGCCGGGACTGAGGCCACTAGGTTATTGAACTTAAATTACAGATGGTGTCCTTATTGGTTTGAATTTTTAAGACATTTAGTTTGTTTGAAATTTTTATTTTTTTATATCCGTTTTCGGATAAATTAAACAATCCCAAAGTAAACCAACATATTTAAATAACCCACGGTTTCATTTAATATCGCATAGTCATATCCACCTTGTATATCTTAATCTGACGCGCTTGAGTAGGTATGTCAATATAACGATTTTTTTTTTGCACATTCTTATAACGGCCGTGAGTTTGCGTCACATCCAAATCGTCAGATTATTGAATGAGAGCTTTATTTTAGGTTCACTTAACATCCCCTTTGAAAAACAGACGCACTCAATAAAAATTTTTTTTTTGTCATTTTCAAACCTTACGTACGACCACCCCCACCATGCAAATTTATTAACATACGTACATTATTAAAAATACGTAGGACATGGATGCTATCAATATCTGACGCGCTCGAGTATGTCCATGCATCAGTTTTTTTTTACATTTTTGAACATCCATAGCTGCTCACCCCACCGATGTAATGGTATACAGTAATTTTTTTTTTTCTTTTTATCATCTTAGCTTTGCAACCCAATAGGTCTCTATGACGATCGAGTAAATCCCCATTAAGCATCTTGGGTGACTGCTGTGCTTGAGGTCTCGGGTTCGATTCCTGGGTCGGACCAAATATTTGTATTATCTGCAAATGTTTGTTTTGGAGTTTGGGTGATATGTATGTATATCAGTTATCTAGTACCCATAACACAAGCTCTGCTTAGCTTGGGACTGGGTGGCATTGTGTGTTAGATGTCCGAAATATTATTATATATATATATATAATTATATTTATCCAATATAAATATATATATCCCTGTGGCTCGGTGGACTGACGATTTAAGGAAAGTGGCTGGCAGCAGATGGGTGAGGACTGCCCAAGACCGGGATAGTTGGCGCTCCTTGGGGGAGACCTACGTTCAGCAGTGGACGGCGATTGGTTGAAATGACGATGATATATAATTATATATCTAAACCTAGTTTTAAGGAACTAATCTGATACTGTCATACTCTCGTTCGTAGATTGATCCGAAAACAAAATTGAAACCTAACTTTAGATGGACTAAAATATATTTATTTCATTTAAAGCACATTATATTAACCTTCTTTTCTTCCTCCGCATCATCATCCTCCATCATACTCTTTACTACAGTATCCATTGTTTTGTTTATTTAATTCTAAAACCAGTGCTGTTATTCTGAAAGTTAATCAGGAAACACTGTATGATCTAAAAAGATTTAAGAATAAATAATCTAACGCAAACAGATGATCTACTATCAATTACTATCAAAAGTGTCAAAGTCAATTATGTTCAAGTCCGGCTATGGATGCAAGCTAAACATCGATGTTTTCGCAAAGATCGATGTTTCGTTCATTAACGATACATCGTTGTTCATGACCGATGTTTTATCGTACATAGACATAGGGCGCCATTTTGCTTTCCATCCGTGATCTACCAGATTACCTGTCTCAGTCACAAGCGTACATTTTTCAATTTAACGTCTCGCTCACTCACTCAGAAACACAAACAAATGCGCGTCAACCAAACAAAGCCGTCAGTTTCACAGCACTTGCTTTGATCGCTTGCTTAGTTCGACGGCCACTGGCTTCTTTAAAATAAAAAATTATATAACTATTAAATATTTCATTCTTTTACTTTACAAAGTAAATTTTATTTATAGATTATAACAGCTGACGCGGTGAACTTCGTACCACCATATTTACATATCTGTCCCAGCTTCCCACAGGCAGTGTACAGTCGCGGACAAGAAAAAGCCTTTTCCCGTTGTCTTTTATTCTGTTTCCTTCTAGCAGAAAAAGAATTAATAAAATCGTACTTACTATGTGTTACTGAATTACAACTAAGTACATATTTGGTCTTTCATCCCCTCTCTCCAGGAAACCGTGCTGAATTTCGGGATAAAAAGTATCCTATGTCCTACCTCATAGTATGAACTCAAATTCTGAATGAACTCAAATGAATTCATTTGAATCCATTCAGTAGTTTTAGCCTGATGCGCGGCCAAGATACGGACGGACAGACAGAGACAACAATGAAAAAAAATACAGTTTTTGCTTCAGTATCGATTATAAAGGGATCTCCAAAAATAATTACAAAATATCTTTAATATACAGAATTGGACCTGCTGTTACATTTTTATTATAAGTATAAATAAATAAATAAATATTTCGGACATCTAACATCTAATCTTAGTATTATTAATGAGTTACTGTTTGTTGTTGCTTATTAAATTTTTGTCAACTTCTAGATAGACTTATTATCTATTTATATTACATAAATAAATTTATATACTTTCGTTTTTAATACAATGTGTTTCAAATAACAATAGGAATGGATTTGAATCAGATAGTAGAAACTAGTAGAAAGTCTGAAGGCATTGAAAATTTATAATAAAGTTTTTAATAATTTTTTTTACGGAGTATCACCTGATGGTAAGCGATTACTACCGCCCATGGACACCCGCAACACCAGAGGCGTTACAAGTATGTTGCCAGCCTTTGAACGATGGATAGGGGTTGGATTCTGGGCCTTCGGTATCCTCACTCACTAGATGAAACACAGTGCAGGCGCTATTTTACACCGGTTTTCTGTGAGGCCATGGTGTCACTTCGGTTGAAATGGCCCATTCATGCCGAAGCGTGGCTCTCCCACGATAATTTTATTAATTGTAAATTCTGGTTCAATATAGTTTTTTAATTGTAGGAACAAGGCGTCAAAATTTTATTTTATTTGTAAATGGTGATAAAAACATCGTTTACAAACATCGAAATTTCGTTCATAAACATCGATGTTTCACTTTTGTAAACATCGATATCCTAACATCGATGTTTTTTATGAGCGATGTTCCATCCCTGAGTCCGGCTCCTGTCATTTTATGATTCGGATCCTAGTGATCTTGTGAGGGGAAATCGTTTTTTGTCTTAGAGCATATATATCTGCAGGGGCATCCGAACGACCGGAAAGCGTGATCGGAGTGGAGAGACTGAGACTGAGTTTGGGTAGTGTCTGTCTCGCTCACGCAAGTTTCTGATTGGTGGAGGCACATACAAATTTGCATGACTGATTTGGCGGGAAATACACCAACCAATCAGAAGCTTGCGTGAGAGAGACAGACACTATCCAAACTCAGTCTCTCTCTCTCTCTACTCCGATCACGCTTTTCGCTTTTTTTGATGTGAAACATCTATAGGCGAGGGGTAAGCCTGATTTGTGGCGTGGCGAGTGGCTTAGAGCAATAAAAATGCTCTAAGGCGAGTGGCGACGCAACGCCGCGAAGCGGAAATCCGCGATTTCAAATTTTTATTTTATTTCTATTAGTATTTGTTTTGTTAATTGTATTTTTATTTGTATTTGAATTTTGTATTTACTAAAAATGAATATTAATGTAATAAACAGTCATTATATTTTTGACGTGACAACGTCTTATAATTCGATGGAGCCGGCTGCACGCACGAAAAAACATGACTCATGCGGCTTGCGGCGTTACCTCGCTCTGAGGCGTTCCGTGCTTGCACTTCAAGCCTTAATGGAAGCGAAAGATATATCTATCTCTCATCATTTCATCAATGTTTCGATAAGACGTTATCACGCTAAACTATCTTTACTTAACCATTTTTTTACAAAACAATTTCGATGTTTCACATCTGCCAGGCGTCCCGTGAAGGCTCACGTTTTTTTGATAGGACTTGACAGATTTATTATTACCGAAGGCGAAGGGTTATTCGGCTAGTTAGCTCAGCGACAGCGTGACAGTTGAAACAATTTTGACACGAAAAGGTCATCGATTTTGTTCTATAAGAATTTTCAGTGTTCTGGTAACATTTTTATCAATAAAATGTCAATTTCACGAAATATGAAAACAGTTTTCTGAGGTAGGTTTTCTGTTGCTGTTATTCGTGACATAAAAATCATGCTGTCTCTTGCACGCACGTGTGATCTCGAGCTATCTATCCTGCTGTCACTTTAAAATTTTACTTCAGAATTCAGATCTCGGCGAAAGGGCCGTTCGGTTGGCTGGGTTGTTTTCCTCCTTCAGTAAATCTAGTCAAGGTTCTATTCTCTTCTTAACTTCACTATAAATACTTGAAATTCTGTGTCTGTGATTAATTAAACTGTTGATGAAACGAAATTGAATTATTGAATATTGGCATCTATGACCTTTTCCGTTTATCTGAATATAAAAAGAATTTCTTTCATTATCGCGAGTGATAAGTTTTTGATTTAGAAAGCTTATCGCCAGCTTTCTGTTAACCAGTGACTGTTTTAATCATTTGTATCGTAAGCTGTATGAACGAATACTAATCTTACATAATGCACCAATAGAGGATACTGCACATATATTTTATGATAGGTAAGTACCTATCAATAGCAAGTTATCTTAGCTATCAAGATATCCAGCTGTAGGGCAGGATATCAATTACATGTTACGTTTTACTAGTTCCAGTTGCAAATAATAAACGCATGTGCTTATTCATGTTAGATAAAAACAGAAACTAATTTTTAAGATTTTTGATATCTAGATTCTTATTGGTTTACTTTATCTCAAGATATGAAATGAAATAAATTAAATGAACAATATTTTGCATTCGTTTTTGTTTATCCTGGAACTTAGTTATGAATTATACTATAAATAAACTGTAATTCAAATGTTTTGTTTTACTTACTAACAATTTAAAAGCATGATTTTGCTTGTACTAAATATTTTCATATGTAATAAATATGCTTGTTATGGAAGTTAGCCAAATACGAGTCATCTCTGTACAGCAGAAATATTGGCGTACAGCCTAGTTTTAAAGAGACTCTGAGCAAACCAATGAAAAGCTAATTGTCATACAACATTTTCATTTTTCTTTATTGGCTTGGGGCATCCATTAATTATGTGTAACATGTTTAGTCATTTTGCAAATCTCCCAATGCTAAACACCTCATATAATTAATGGAAGCTCCCTTACCCATAAGTCCTTGTACTACTTACCTAGTTTACAAAAAATAAAATGTCAACTTATTAAGTTATCACTAAATATCACTTGTTTATTTCCTAATCTTCTTAAATATAAAAATCAATTGCTGTTGATTTGTCTCGCTAAAACTAGAGAATGACTTGATGTTAGTTTTAAAATGTTTGTTGTAGTCCAGGAAAGGTTTAAACGGTTAAAAACTAAAAATAACTTGAAAATCCAAATGTCACGTGTACAGAGTGGCAGGCACAGCTAGTTAACATTAAAGATTATATAAGGCTAATTCTATTTGTTGTCAGATTTATTTAACAACATTTTAAAAAGTATTCAATTTTTGTATATAAATCCATCTGACTTCCTTAATGTGTATTAACGTGCTTGAGGTAAATGCTGGATGCCTATATATTATTTAGACACTACAATGTTTATGAAATTTAATTAAATAACATATAACAAGCAATAATATATTTATTTTATAGTTACTTGACAAGTTGGAATCTAGGCGCAACCAAAATTTGGGAAGAGAATGCTTACTGCAGCTTTCAATACCAACAACTTCCTTCAGAGATAGTTTTCCTTACTCTGTGTCAAAATGTTGGAATATTATCCCTCCACGTATAAAAAGAAGAACCAATTTTTATTCTTTCAAAACCAAACTGAAGAAATTCTTACTGGAATGTTAGAAGGAATTTGAGACAATCAGAGTGACACAATATAGTCACAATATAGTGAGCCACTGTGACTTTATTCATATCCAAAATATTTTCGAAATAATTAGTACAATTAATATTATAGTTATTTAAAATGTTTTTAAATTCTTCTTTCTAGTCTATCACACTGGACTATCATGTGAACGGGCACAACACTATAACACAACAGTACCTCTTAAAATCAGCAGTGCATTGCACTAAGCATTATGCTAAGCTCGAACTCGCGGCCTGGGTTTCCGAAACTCGACGACCTTAATACACCTATTTTGCGTGGTGGGTCAGCATTATTCATGCTAACCCAATTTCTCCAGGAAGCCTAGCAGACCCTTTACGTTGCCGACGCGGACGGCTTCTGGAAGTGATCTCGGGGATCCGAGGTGTCTCGCTCGGTATTCTGCCACCCATTCATGCGATGATGACATGGGCGACTATTTCTTCCTCCTCCTTGCATGCCCTGCATAGAGGCTGTCTGTTACACCTAGAGTGAAAAGATGTTTGTTGAGTAGTGCATGACCAGTTATTACTCCAGTTAAGAGTCGAAGCAGCGGCCTCTTGAGTTGCGTCAGCTTCCGTGACAATCCGGGGTTGATCGTCGGGAGGGCCCCCTTGGTCTGCCTGCAGGTACAAAGGTTGGACCAATATATCCGGTGTTCTACCTAGGTGTTTTGTTGCAGTGTCCGTCACAGCCAAGCAGTTGGCAAGAGCAGTATTGGTTCTGGGCCTCCTGCCCTTGTCTCTGATCCACCTCTTTCCAGTGCATCGGCTGCGTCGTTCCCGCGTGAGTTGCTATGCCCCTTGATCCACTGGAGAGCTATACTGTTTGTGGTACATAGCTCTGTCAGGGATCTGTGGCATTTGTAAATTAGTCCTGAGGTTGTCACATGTCTATGTAGGGCTTGTAAGACTGATCGGCTGTCGGAAAGTATGCGGATGGAGTCTATTCTATTCCGTTACCTTTCTGGAGATGATTGCATGTGCTACCATTATTATACTCATGCACTCTACCTGGAAGACTGTTATGTGGGCTCTTAATGGTGTCGAGATGTGTATGTTTAGGTCCTCAGAGAATACTCCCGAGCCAGTGCCTGACCTTGTTTTGGATCCGTCCTTGAAGATTCTTTAACTCTCTTGGGTTAAGTCCTTGGTACTCGTACAGTTGTATCTTGTACTTCTTGTCGAAGACGAATTGACATTGAAAAGGTTCTGTCTGTGCTTTGAAGATGACGCTGTGACAATTTAAAACTCAGATTTTGAGGAAAAGGAACATGGGAGTGTATTTTTATCCCTTCTTTTCTTTTTTTCTGTTATTGACTGCCAAGATCGAGACCATTGGCGCTCCTTGGGGGTAACCTTCAGTCAGCAGAGGATGATGGTAGGTTGATTTGATTCACTCATTAATTTGACGTAGCTAATTTTCAACCAGTTTTAAGGCACATTTTAAGATCTTTGACTAACCTGTGAAATAGTGGGTAGTGACCCTGACTGCTAAATCAGAATTCGTTTCATTTCCACCCAGAACAAATAACTGTGTATAGTCCATTCGTTTAGATAGTGTCGGTGCACCCGCACACAATTGTGGTTATTGTTGTGAAATACGAATTGTAAACTGACAAATCATACTTGCTTGTGGGTGTACGCCGTAGGCGGTCCCTTTGATTTTATGGCGGCTTGCCATGATTGCTTTGCCTTGAGGCGGCGACGCGATCAAGGTGACCGTATCTAAGCGAATGGACTATAATAAGCATGGTTATTTGTTCACTGCCTGTTGTACAACGGGACTTATTCGTGATATTTTTTTTTAATATGTTATGATACTTTATATATCACGAGGTTTCGAAGGGGTGGCCACAAGCTACTCGTGACCACGAGCTTCGATGTGACCTCTCTAGCTTCTTGGTTGTGCCAACGATCTATAGGGATATTTTGATCAATCACTCGTAATCCTATATATAACTAGCTGACCCGTGCCCACTTCGTTGGGCGGTAAACATTTTTTTCTCCGACTTTGCAAATTCAGCTACTACGAAAAAGTCTTTCCACTTTTTTGGTTATTATATAGCCTATATCACTCCCAAATAACGTAGCCTCCTATTGGTAAAAGAATTTTGAAAACGTCACAACGTCACAAACTTTACCTCTTTATATAATATAGTGTAGAAAATCAATTGCTGTTCGTTTGTCTCGCTAAAACTCGAGAAAGGCTGGGCCGATTTAGCTGATTTTGGTTTTGAAATGTTCGTCGTACGTCGTAGTCCAGGGAAGGTTTAAACGGTGAAAAAATAAAAATAACTTGAAAATCCAAAAATCACGTGTACGAAATAGCTAGTTTATTCATAAATATTCCCGGAAAAATATTAGGTATATTATTTTTTCCGGGAAAACAAATTGGATTTTCAAACTTGATAATTTTTCTTAGAAACCTAGATATTTTCAACTTGTCAACGCCATACGTTTGGAACCCTGTTTCTCACATTATCCCAATAATTTGCCGTTTACAAATTGCAATTCCTAGAGAAGCTCTATAACTACGTGACAATGAATTCAGAGCCCGATAATTTCCTTATAGACCTTAGTGACGGGTGCTTTCCCACGACCAGGTTTTTCGCATGTTGTTAAGTGATCATAATAATAATCGTTTTCATCCCAAGTGGTTCCTCATGATTCATTAGTCTGCTCCTAAGAATCATAGCATAATGTTACACAACCTATGACTTTCCTCAAGATACTCTATCCTATAAGATCTATATATATATATAAATGAATCCCTATTTCTCTTAGTCACGGCATCACTCGTAAACGGCAGCACTAGTTTCGCCATTTTTTTTAGTATTTGACAGCCCAATTATCTAGGAAGACTATAGGTATAGGCCATTTAACATCACTTTACGACCAATGAGAACCGAATATCAATAAAAAGAATCGTACTAAGTTGCGTGGCTATAATAAGTATATAAAAATTGTTCGAATCCAGCTGGTTCCATAGTATGGCGCGTTTAAACATAAAACTGTAGTGTCTGTGTGAAATATTAAAATTTTTAACAAAAAAAAAAAACATCAAGAACTGGACCAAATTGAAATGAGACCACACGGGAAGCATCAGCTTTCAGATAAAAAAGAATCATCAAAATCGGTCGGAAGTAACACAAAAAAAACTGTTGAGTACCTCTTCCTTTTTTGAAGTCGGTAAAAAAAGAGGAGCTTTTTCTCTTCGAAAAATCTAGATTCTCATTTTCTGAAGAAAGGCACTTTTTGTAAGCAACAAGTTTCTGTTTTCTTACAATATCAACAAAGTGAAGCTTAGTCACAGAACTAAGTGAATCATAAATACTTTAATCAGTAATTTTTATCACACTTGCACCTGAATTGATCTTTTGCTAGATAATAATAGCCAAATATATCAAATTACGTGTATCTGATTAATATTAATGACAAGTTTTAAATTAACCCAGACAGAAAAAGACGGTTAATTTTTTTCATAATACTTCCATGTTTTCATGTTCACACTGATTCACACATTGATTCCTTATAAAGCGTTCAGCATATTAACTAGCGAATATGGAGAAAATTCTTCAGTTCTAATTGAGACACGCGATTGATATTGAACACCCAGTTAAATTGGTGGTATAATAATAACTGCCTCGGTGACGCAGTGGTAGCGTATGCGACTGCAGTTCTCGAGGTTTCGGGTTTGACCAAGTGTTTGTATGATCTGCAAATATTTGTTTCGGAGTTTAAAGTATATAATTACTTATGTACATCATTTGTCTAGTACCCATAATACAATCTCTGCTTAGTTTGGGACTAGATGGAGTTGTGTGATAGATGTCCGATAATTATTAATATTCAACCAACTAAATTGCAAATGGCTACGTATCAACACCGGTCTTCCTTTGTAAATACTGAACTACCAACCAAAATAATATAAATATTATAATAAAAATAATTACCTTGTTAGTATAAAATAATAATAATATTGCAAAGGTCAACCTAAACATAAAAATGGAATGAATTTAAAAATTGTAAAGACCCTGTGGCTCTGACCGATAAAACAGCTGGTGCGAAACATACAAAATGTATTGCTTCCTTCACTTCCTTGCATATAATTCGGTAATACATACATAATATGCAGTACTTAATGTGCATGCGCGATAGATACGAACAGCGCTTAAGGAATGTGGAATGAAAGGCCACGTCAAACGACGTGATCGCAGTAATCACGACTCTGCAGATTTAGCAAAGTTATTATGTTATAATCTTCTCTACTCCTGTCTTGACATGGTGGTACACACACGGACAAAACTGACTCTAGCGAGCTAGCGACTGGCGATCCCGCGAGAGAAAAAAAAAGGTATTAAAAAACTAAGCTTTCCGGCGGTCACTAAACCACCCAAGTGGTCATTTATGAGAATTATGAGAGTTCACTAGAGACTATTCCTCCCTGCCAACATCTAAGGAAGTAACTCCATAGTTCTGAAAAAAAATAGATCTACGGAATACGAATAAGTCTTCAGGCTGATTTCATACTTATTCGTTAACGATAAGCAAAGTGGATTGGATGACGCGTATCCGCTCAGCAGGTACTAGACTAGGCGTATCGCGTAGTTACATAGTAAACGACACGTTAGTTAATGCTCTCGGCTTGAGAGAAGTCATAAAATCCTCATCAGGCAGGCTGGAACAACATTTGTTAACGACTTTCATGCATACCGCATGTAACATATTACAATGTGGTTTAGATTTTAGATGATTTCATTAGTACATAAAACTCGTATTAGATAAGGTTTACAGTTATCTATTATTTATTAAATAAGTAACCAACATTTCTTAGTTAATGATGTAATTAGATCATTTCATTTATACATTTTATTAATCACTAGAGCGAGAGAATTTTTTTGCCCCTAATCTAAATCGGGTTCCTTTTTTATTTATACGGGAATATAATTAATGAAGTAATTCTACTGTGAAGCGTGGGATGGTTAGCTCGCAAGCTCCGCTTACTAATTAGATCAGAAGGTTGGTATTGTTACGCAAATATTGTGTACTAGCTGACCCGTGCCCACTTCGTCGGGCGAAAAACATTTTTTCTCCGACTTACTTTGCAAATCCAGCTACCACAAAAAAGTCTTTCCACTTTTCGGGTTATTATACATATATCCTATGTTACTCACAAATAACATGGCCTTTTCTATTGGTAAAATAATTTTCAAAATCGGTTCAGTAGATCCAGAGATTACCCCTTACAACGTCACAAACGCACAAACTTTACCTCTTTATATAATAGTACTAGCTGACCCGGCGAACTTCGTACCGCCATATTTATATACAATAATTAGCCATAAATTAAAATTGCGACTATAATTTGAGATTTAAACTATCCTATCTCTCAATTTGGATCGAACTGCACATGGTGTGCAAATTTTATTATAATCGGTTAAGTGGTTTAGGAGTCCATTGAGGACAAACATTGTGACACGAGATTTATATATATTAAGATAGAAGTATAGATAATGGTAATTCTAGCCATAACGTAGCTAGTTTTATTTTTCCTTGCCCGTGTTATGAAAACAAAGATAATAACTTGCTCTGAATGTCGTCGTACTTAGTATGCCGTGTTTTGGAACAAAAAAAAAAACTTCTTTTAAAAAAACCGACTTCAAAAACTAAAAAGTATCAAATAACTTAATTTGTATGTGCTACCTATTCATAGGTTTGAAGTCAGTGCCAAGCCAAATGTAATAGTAGGTACCACACTCGCTATATTTCGAGACGAACGTCAACGACGCTTCGGTTGTTTTGTTCTACGCGAAGAGCAGCCTATCCCGCTCAAGGTCACGCGCGGCGAGTGCGGTACCTACTATTACATTTTGTCTTGGCACCGACTTCAAACCTATGAATAGGTAGCACATACAAATTAAGTTATTTGATACTTTTTAGTTTTTGAAGTCGGTTGAAGTTTTTTTTTTCGCTTTTTAGTCTTTCTCAAATCTCTTATCATCATTTCACCTAAATAACTTGAAAGAATACGACTAAAGGTAACATACATACTGTATGGAATCGAAAGGACTTCAGGTATTGTTTTGTAATAAAGTCTCAAATGGACTATCTTCTATTGGTTACTATAATTCAAGTGATTTGAGGTAAACTGACAAGTTTACTCGTTAAGACCCGTTTTATTTAAATACTAGCTGACCCGGCGAACTTCGTACCGCCATATTTACATATCTGTCTAAACTTCCCACAGGCAGTGTACAGTTGCGGACAAAAAAAAAGACTTTTCCCGTTATCTTTTATTTTTATTCTTTCTAGCAAAAAAAGAATGGATAAAATCGGACTATGTGTTATTGAATTACAACTAAGTACATATTTTGACTTTCATCCCCTCTCTCCAGGAAACCGTGCTGAATTTCTGGATAAGAAGTATCCTATGTCCTACCTCGTAGTATGAAATCAAATCATGCCAAGTTTCATTTGAATTCATTCAGTAGTTTCGGCGTGATGCGCGGCCAAGACACAGACAGACAGACAGACAAAAAGGAAAAAAAAATACAGTTTTGGCTTCAGTATCGACTATAGAGTGCCTTCCAAAAAAAAAATTCAAAATATCTTTAATGTACAGAATTGGACCTGTTACATTTTTATTTTAAGTATAGATTATGAAATTAAATGATGTCTACAGAATATAAAGGCATGCAGACAATTGCTTTAACTTCATTGCAGGCGCTTACGTAAATTTTAGGGTTGCCTTCGATTTCCTTAGGATCCCATCATCACTACTATACTACCCTTTATTTCGTTTATTTCTTTCTCCGGACAATATATCCATCCAAAGGTTGCCTCGAAGAGATTGCTTTTGGCAATAAGGCCGCCCATTGTACACATCTTCCTGAATTTAAGTGTAACAATTTATAATTGGTGTACAATAAAGTATATCCTATTCTATTCGATCAGATCCTGATATGGTGCCCATGGGACCACATGGGGAGCATACCCTTTCGAATACAAAAAGAATTTTCAAAATCGGTCCATAAATTGACAGAGTAATCCGTGTACATACATTAAAAAAAACAACAAAAAAAAAACGATGAAATTGAGAACCTCCTCCTTTTGGAAGTCGGTTAAAAATAGAAAATTGTTTTGAATGTACAAAAATTACACATTTTTTTTAATCCTTACGATGAAAACCAGTACGTGCTAATGACTATGGTACTAAAATAGTCACTCAAAATGACGTCTGGAAATGTTTCAAACGTACAAGAGCAAGCTATATTTAAACCTAAGTATATTATTCTACCATCGTCCTTCACATTCGTCCGTCTTTGAATTCAGTGTATTATATGCTAGTTTCTTTAACGTAAATGTCCCTTAGCATTCAAGCTGGAACCACTTTCAGATTGTCGCATCCGCATTTTTAACCGACTTCAAACAGTTTTCTTATGACTGGGAATAATCACACGGAAAGAATACACAAAAATTTATGAAATGAAATGGAAATGAAATGAAATTTTTATTTGCATAGAATGTAGGTTAGTACCAGTATAACATTGGTGGTTTTTGATCATACCATATTCTGCCTTGTTTTGGCATGCAAATATTTATAAAGTGACATTATGACCTAAAAAATAATTATATTAAATAAAACTAAAAATATAATTTATTACATTATTAAATAATTACGTGGATTTCTCCCGAAGACCGTATAAATATAGTATCTATCACCTTGAGTGAAACGTTCCGGCGCCTCACAAACGATCACCGCCCACTACAAATAGATTTTACAATCAACTAACTTACTGACACGATTAAGCGTCCTCATGTGTTCGGTCAAATCGATACATTTAACCTTTTCCAACTGTATAAAAGTAGTTACCATAAACAATTATAAAAACAATTAAGTGTGTAGATAAGTACATCATTGGAGAATAAAGAATGAATGACATACTTACAGTTTTCTCCCTTTTGCTAAAGTCTGCTCACGTCATAAAGAGTGGGTAGATATCCGATGATTACGTCAGAAGGCTGAATAATTTAGACTTAGGTCCGGCGGCAACTGCTATATCATTGCGAACTTCGAATATGTACTCTGAAAATATATTTATGCTCTAATTGGTTTGTAGCCAAACCACAAACTCCAACTTAAGTAATGAATCGATATCGATTTTTCTATGGTTTCCATCCAAATTCTTCCTGTATTCTGTAAACTTGAGTGTATATTTGAATGTTATAGTATATTTTTAAAGGAAGTATGGTTGTTTTTTTGATGTATATAATCATTATCATTACCTTAACTAACGCTGTAAACGATATATTATGATGTAACAGGTCTTTACCTATGAAATTGCCGTTTTGTACGCAATAAGTGAAAGTACTTATTTTTTCAAACTTTTTTATTTCTGTTATTCGAAGTAATCACCCATGCAATGAGCTTCCAACCCCAGCTCTTGCAGCTGCTTCACGACAACGCGCGACCCCATACTGCAGTCTCCAAGCTGCAAGAGCTGGGGTTGGAAGCTCTCCCTCATCCGCCATACTCACCAGACCTTGCACCTACCGACTATAAAAAATTCAATTCCCGAGAGGCAGTACAAAATGCCTTTGAAGAGTTTGTTGCCTCCCGTCCAGCTGATTTTTACAAGAAGGGCATCAATAAACTGCCAATGTGTTGGCAAAGATGCGTCGATTGCATGGGTGATTACTTCGAATAACAGAAACAAAAAAGTTTAAAAAATAAGTACTTTCACTTATTGCATACAAAACGGCAATTTCATAGGTAAATACCTATTATTTACCGCTTGTCATGATGGTAGAGAGAAGATCCAGATACTAAGAGACACAGAAGAGTGATAGATGGTTCACCGTTGTACCGAGTAGCTGTTCTGTTGATACTTACATAGGGTTTCACCAGACGATTAGGTCACACGCTATACAGTGTTAGATCGAATCGACCAAATTTGAATAAATTTTTATGGATTAATGCCCGATTTGTACCCCTAAGAGACATATTCACATATTATAGTCATAACTAGCTGACCCACACAACCTCGTTAGCGTCTCCTATTGCCCGTAGCGTGTTAATTTTTCCCCGTTTTTTGAAACATTCTTCATTGGTGCTCCGCTCCTATTGGTCTTAACGTGATGATATATAGGCTATAGCCTTCCTCGATAAATGTACTATCCAACACTGAAATATTTTTTTAAATCGGACCAGCGGTTCCTGAGATTAGCGCGTTCATACAAACAAACTCTTCAGCTTTATAATATTAAATATGGTATAGATAAACATATTATAGTCTCAATATTAGCTCATCATAATCTCGGCCGAAACACCCGCACTACTGGAAATAGGTCTCCCACAAGACTCTACACAAGCGATCCTATGTAGCTCAACTAATTTATAAATTCAAATCATTCCGTAAAACATATTATACTACTCATCGGGGGCCTTAAGGAGGTTCAACATACTATGTCAAATAGCGCGCAACCTCGTTAGCGTTTCCTATTGCCCGTAGCGTGATAATTTTCCCCCGTTTTTGAAACATTCTTCATTGGTGCTCCGCTCCTATTGGTCTTAGCGTGATGATATATAGTATATAGCCTTCCTCGATAAATGGGCTATCTAACACTGAATATAATATAATAATAAATAATATAATAATTTTTCAAATTGGACCAGTAGTTCCTGAGATTAGCGCGTTCAAACAAACAAACTCTTCAGCTTTATATATTAGTATAGATTGACGCAGGCTTTTTTATCATACATGTATTTATACTTAAGCGAACAAAATAGGAATAAATATCATAATAAAAATCCTTAAATAAATAACCTACAATCACGATAACTTTGGGTGATACCCTGTTTGGGTAATAACAATAAAATACACTGTTTATTATTTTAGCGGTTAAAAAAGGAGAAACATTGAACTATGATAGACAAAGAGTAAAGTAAAAATTTTAACAAAACCCGACTTCAAGGATTGACTCGATTTGTCTTGGATGTCATCATTAGATCTTAGTGTCCTTATCATGGTACCACCGTTGGGATATCTCCTTTCCATTTAAAAAAAATCATCGAAATCGGTGCGACGACGAAGTCATCCGCGAACACACATAAAAAAATACGTATATTATACGGTCGAATTGCGAACCTCCTCCTTTTTTGAAGTCGGTTAAAAACGCGTCCATTTTCATTCGAGATACTAAAATCTTTAAAATGACATTATCTTATTTTTAGAAATTAACTGAATTACTTATTAATAACCAACCAACAACTAGATGGTTAAATATACTAAAAAACATGATAGACAACTGTCTTTAATCACTCTATCTATGTATGTATGACATACTAATGTTATTTTTCTTGTTTTAGAATTGGGTTCTTATAGTTCTTTTCCATTGTATGACTGAATGCTTTTTTCAGCTTTTAATTTTAATCATTTTGTTTTTCATGGGTTTTTTAATTATCCTTAAGAGCCGGTTAGTTTTTGTTTTATATTTATGCCTACTACGAAAATAATTTTGACCAATGATCATCATCGGATTTTTCCCCAATGGTTTGCCATTTTTTTTGATAATACGTTCGTTACTTAGATTTGCCTCGTAGTAATTACTTCTATTGAACTGCGGTCGTTTTGTTATATGTGTTCATTATATTTTTCTGTTATTTAATCTACCGATGGATTTGTTAAACCGATTTCGCAGGATGGAGTTCATGGTTAGTGTTTTTAATTATGCAAGTTTAATAAACACAACATTCTTATTAACTTTTTCCTAGTGCTATTCAAATAAGATATTAAGTATTTAATTTTTTTTTTCTTTTTGAAAAGACAACTCCCGCACTAGGAATAAATCCTGTGTCGCGGGGGACTTTACAAACATACATGAAACGGACACAAATAACACCCAGACTCAGAACAAGAATTTGTGGATCACACAAAGTGTTGTCCTACGTGGGAATTGAACCCACGACACTTGGCGAAGTAGGAAACGGCGTGGTAACCGTTAAACCACTAGGCCAAACGTGCAGTCGTAATGTAATGTAATGACCTAATAATGAAATCTAAACCGTTGGGAAAGGCTGTGTACCCATCCAGTCCAGTCCAGTAAAAAGAAACAATAATACAGCTATCCTTTTACCGAACATTCACGATTTCATGCAACATTTCTTGCCACCAGTAACTTCATTGTGGACATAGATAAAATACTTATATTGTACTTAGTAAGGTATATTATAATTTAATATCTATACAAATAAATAAAATTGGAGTGTCTGTTTGTAATATTAAAATAACCGATTTTTATTACTAAATGCATATGTATGTATACACGGTACATATACCAAAATTGTATCTTTTACAATTTTTGTCTGTCGGTCTGTCTGTCTGTTTGTTCCGGGTAATCTCTGGAACGGCTGAATTGATTTTGACGGGACTTGCACTGATAGGTAGCTGATGATATAGGGAGTAAATTAGGCAACTTTTTAGGGTTCCGTGCCAAAGGCAAAAAACGGAACCCTTATAGATTCGTCATGTCTGTCTGTCTATCTGTCTGTCCGTCCGTATGTCACAGCCACTTTATTCCGAAACTATAAGAACTATACTGTTGAAACTTGGTAAGTAGATGTATTCTGTGAACCGCATTAAGATTTTCACATAAAAATAGAAAAAAAAACAATAAATTTTGGGGGTCCCCATACATTTTTTATTACAAAATATACACAAATTTTTTATTCATCAAACTCCTACGTGTGGGGTATCTATGGATAGGTCTTGGAAAATGATATTGAGGTTTCTAATATCATTTTTTTCTAAACTGAATAGTTTGCGCAAGAGACACTTCCAAAGTGGTAAAATGTGTCCCCCCCCCCTGTGACTTCTAAAATAAGAGAATGATAAAACTAAAAAAAATATATGATGTACATTACCATGTAAACTTCCACCGAAAATTGGTTTGAATGAAATCTAGTTAGTAGTTTTTTTTTTAATACGTCATAAATCGTAAACTGCAGTGACTGTACATTATTAGTGGACACGTATGAAAATCACTACAGAATACCGGAGGATATCTGTGCCTCGGCGTCCAGACCGGACATATTTCTTTATGCAATGTCAATTAAGCGTGTAGTACTAGTAGAACTCACGGTGCCGTGGGAAACGAACATCCCTAAAGACCACGCTTTAAAAAGAAACAAGTACTTTGACTTAACCAACGAAATAACTAAAAATGGTTATGTCGTTGCGCTGTATGCCGTGGAAGTGGGTGCGAGGGGTATACCAGCTAAATCCCTCTATAACCAGATACAGGGTGGGTAGTTCAAATGATAAGACGTATTTAAGTTATTCTCCAAATAAATAAGTTTTATAGTGTCTAAAGTTAAATAATATTCATAATAACGAGTGGAAGTTTTGGTTGGGGACCGACTACATAGGTCTTAGTGTTATCACGACAAATAGTGACCGAGTTATAACAGAAACTTGAATTAAACATTTTAAAAGAGTGACTTTAAAGTTAATGCGGGTGTCAAGAAATTTATTAGAACATTTGTAATTGATACACTACCTTACGCAGATCAAAGTTGTCGGAACGAAGAATATAGTACGATATTTGAATACTAAGCTTAAGAACGTTTGTGGCTAATAACTGCACGCCGCAACTGCAACTTGCGAGTGCTCGAGTTCGAACCTCAATTGCGGGAGTACTTTTTGGGATTTATAACAGGTTGTTGTCATTGTTGGAATGATTTGCGCCGGTTGTAACGCTACGATTTACGTCACTAGTAAAAGAATAAAATGCTGTGTTACAAAATGTACTCTTCATTATCACTTGGAATGTGTAAAATATGATGAAACGTCAACACCAAGAAGTAAATGGGTATGTCCGAGCTGCTTGTCAAGGCGTCCTAAAATGGACAATACAAATACACCAGTCCACGGTAAAACGAGTACAGCGCCGCATAACTTACCAACTCAATCGTCATCAGGAGTTTCTCCGATATCGAAACTTGCAAGTAAAAATAATGTATTAAGTGAGGGACATGAATTAGACAAGTGTTCACAGGAGATTTCGTCGATTTTGAGTACGGACACGGAAACTACTGTACAAAATAAAATACTAATTGAAATTCGTAAATTGCGTGGGGAAATGACTGACAAGTTTGATGGCCAGCGGGCTGCTTTGTTGAAGTTTGAAACTACATTGGGAGCTGTACAAAAGGATATAAATGAAATGAAAGTACGTTTTTCCTCAATGCGCGAAGAATTAGATGATTTTAAGAAGACAGTCATCTTCTTATCGGACGCTCACGATTTTCAGGAAGAACTAAATGTCAAAAACAGCAACTTTATAAGCGATCTTCTTAAAAATAATGCAGCTCTAAACGCCCAAGTAAAGGAATTGGATACTAAAGTTCAACAAATAGATCAACTCGCACGAGACAGTAATGTTGAACTACAGTGCGTACCGGAACACAAAAACGAAAATTTGCTGACTATTATACAACAGCTGGGAAGGGTTGTAGGAAATGAGCTGCAAGAAAAAGAAATTAAATCGTTTCACAGAGTTGCAAAGTTGAATATGGAATCTAATCGTCCAAGAAGTATAGTAGCAAGACTGAGCAGTCCTCGTGCAAGAGATAACTTGTTAGCTGCTGTGAGAAATTTCAATAAGAAAAGCCCTGCTGAAAAGTTAAACAGCAGTCATCTGGGAATTGGCGGAGGAAAGCAGTCGATATTCGTTACAGAAAATCTATCCCCAACTTATAAGAGACTTCACGCAGCAACAAGGATCACTGCAAAGGAAAAACAGTACAAGTTCGTATGGATACGTAATGGTCGCGTATTTGTAAGAAAAGACGAAACTTCCAAAACATTGTTAATTAAAAATTTAGAATTTTTAGACGCATTGTAATTTTATGTAAAGATTTTCAAACAAGATTAAAACGTAGACTGAAACAAAATTCAAATTCAAAATATATTATCAAAATGTAAGAGGCTTAAGAACCAAAACTGCAAATTTTTATGATACTGCTTTGAATTTTGTAAGTATGACGTTACACGCAGATTAAATTGGGAGTCACATTGTGAGGAGTTATGGATTACATTAAGGTGCGAGAATGGCTTGAACATTAATATCTGTGTAGTGTATATTCCACCTCCAGTTAAGCAGGACTATGTTGATTCTCTTATTAAGAATATTACTGAAGTCATAAATAAAAGATGCAAAAGTAATTCCATAAATTTAGTGATAGGTGACTTTAACATGGGAGGTATCAGCTGGGAATATGAGACGGATTCTGGTCAGATAGTCCTCAAAGGAACGAGTTGTAATCTGGAAAATGGTCTTATAGATATGCTAGCTTTTAACGATCTTTACCAATGTAACGCCGTTGTGAATGCTTCTAGTCGCATATTGGATTTAGTCCTTAGTAGCAACGGCAATGCAATTTCTGTATCGCAAGTAAGAACTCCACTGGTAACTATTGATCAACACCACCCGGCGCTGGAGGTTGAATTTACCACAAATCAAAATATAAATCCTCTGATGCAAAAAAAACGCCGTACTTAAATTATTATATGTGCGATTATGAGGCTGTTAATGCGGAATTAGCAAAGATTAAGTGGTCTGAAGAGTGGAAGGATAGTGGTGATGTCAATGAAATGATGGTCGTATTTTACGACATACTTATGCCAATTATTAAACAGCATACACCGGTTACTAAACCACGCGACGATATGTATCCTGTTTGGTATAGCAGAGCTTTATTAAAAATAATTAAAGAGAAAGCTAAGTATCACAGATTATACAAAAAGTACGGAAATCCACGTGATAAAATAACATATGAGTGCTTGAGAGAACGGTGTAGTGTATTAATAAAAGAATGTTTCGCAAATTTTAAGAAAAATATAGTTATACATCTGCGTCGTAATCCCAAGCATGTATGGAAATATTTTAAAAATAAGCGGACGAGTACAAATTTTATACCAAATAAAATGAGTTTAAACGATAACCATTACGCCAGAGGTGGTCAAGAAATTAGTAATCTATTTTCGGATTATTTTCAATCAATTTATCAAATAAACAGTAACGGTAATATTTCAAATCCTACAGCATCAGAAAAAAGTAATAACATAACTTTGGGTTCGTGTATAGTAAATATAGATGAAGTATCCACGTACTTATCATGTTTAAGTTGTGATAAGGGTCCGGGGCCTGATTCAATACCTCCACTCTTCCTACGGAAATGTGCAGATAATCTAGCCGAGCCACTGACTACTCTTTTCAATTATTCACTGTCGCAGGGTTGTTTTCCGGAAAAATGGAAAGTAGCATACATTACGCCTATTTTTAAGTCCGGTTGCTGCCAAAACGTGGCGAATTATAGACCAGTTTCAATTTTATCGGCATGTGGTAAGGTTCTTGAATCACTGGTTCAAAAGAAACTGTTCGCTCATTTTAAAATCATGTTAGATGACAATCAGCACGGTTTCCGTCCCAAAAAGTCAACAACGTCTAACTTGGTTGAATTTGTGTCACATGTATCGACCGCGTTGGATGCTGGTAGAGAAGTTCATGCTATATACACTGATTTTAGAAAGGCGTTCGATTTAGTTAATCACGACATACTTCTTGTGAAACTGGAGAAAATGGGAATTCACGGATCATTGCTGCGTTGGTGTGAGTCTTATCTTAGGAATAGATCACAACTGGTACATTTAAAGGGTTTCAATTCTAAGGAATGTTTTATTACAATGGGGGTGCCTCAGGGCTCGCATCTAGGTCCTTTATTCTTTCTAGTATTCATAAATGATTTAGGCACTATAATTAATTCAAAATATAAACTATTTGCGGATGACTTAAAGATATATAGGACAATAAACAGCGACTCTGATATTGCAGAACTTCAACGAGATTTGAATAATGTATGCGAGTGGTCTATGAATAACGGTATGACTTTAAATCAGGGCAAGTGCTACTTCATTAACTTTAGTAGAAAAAAGAATCAGGATACAACTCGTTATTATATAAATAACTGCGCATTGCAAGAGGTTAATAGTGTTAGGGATCTAGGTATTACAATAGACAGTAGTTTAAACTTCAAAAAACATTATGACAATATAATTAACAGAGCATCAAAGTTAGCAGGTTTCATAGTAAGAGAAATGAAAATTTTTAGAGAACCGAATCTTACAATTTTTATTTATAATAGTTATATAAGGAGTATTTTAGAATACTGCTGTATAGCCTGGAGTCCGTTCTATCAAGTACATAGTGATAGAATTGAGCGAATCCAGAAAAGATTTGTATACAATTTGTGTTACTTAGAAAATCAATGTCATCATTACAACTCATACGATTCTAGGCTGCATCACTACAACATGATGAAATTAAGTGCACGTAGAAAGGTCTTGGATGTTTTATTCTTGTTTAAGTTGATCCACGGTCAAATTGATTCTCCCGAGCTGTTAGGAATGGTCAATATTTGCGTTCCACGCGTTGGAAGTCGTTTGGTCAACCGGACGACATTTTCTGTGCCACACTACCGCACCAACATAGGTCAATCCTCGCCCATGTCGCGTATACCTTGTTTCGCTAACTCTCTCCGTACCGAGTTCGATATTTTTACTGGTTCTTTAGCTTCAGTTAGATCCAAACTAAGAGAGTTGATGGAATGATTTTAATTTTAATTTTAAAATTTTTATTTTTAAATTTATATCATTTTAGATTTTAAATGCGTCTTTTAACTACCAAATAAGTTTATTAGCTTTAGTTGTAAATGCATGTTAGATTCACATCTAGTAGATGTAAATCGGAAGCAACAATGTAATGTTTATTATTATCTAAGTATGTAAGTGAGATTTTACATCAGTTTTGTGAATTATAATAAAAAAAAAAAAAAAAAAAATAACCTGCTTAAAGACCTTGGATTGCCAAGAGCTTCAGTAAGCTCTTTTCTTGAACGAATATCCAAAGCGGCATTGCTAGGCTCACTTCAAATATGGTTAGGTAGAGGGGGTAACACGGCGGACAGTGGAGGTGAGCGTTGACGCGTCGTAAGGAGTGCTCCTTAAACCTAAACCTGGGTCGCAATTCCCAGGCACTGTCGAAGTCGCATGTGTTGCCCCCATCTATCACGCGATGGACCCGGCACCCGCACGGTGAATCCATGGAACGCTAAGAAATAGGTCTACCTTTCATTCAATCAACACAAATATAAAAATAAAAATTATATTATGTTACTTACTGCTGCGGAACCCTTCATGGGCGAGTCCGACTCGCACTTGGCCGCTTTTTTTTAGACTAGCTTCGCGCCGCGGCGTCATCCGCGGTACGACAATAACCGCGGGTAACACCGCGGGACTCAGCTAGTATTAGTATAATAATATAATAGTATATTGAAAGAGGCCGCTTATGATCGGGAGGGATACCGTCTGCTGACCTCCAAACTTCATTTTGAAGATGGCACCCATGATGATGATGAGTATATTCGTTTATGGATATAATATGGATAAAGTTAGACTTGAGCTTTCACTAAACCAAGAGGGTAAAATGTAACAAGGTACGTACTTACCAGTTTTTTTTATGTTTTGCCCTGACAAAATGACTCTACTCTGCCTGAAATTACGTTTAATTTAAAGTTATAACTTAAAAACTATTGTAGGTTAAGGGGCGCGTCCCTAAAAACGCGCAAAAAGGCACTTGCAGTTTTGCAAAACACAAACAACTTAATTCATATTTGACACTACAAAAAAAACTCAGTAGTTTAATAAATCAGTCTACCAATCTACCGAGTGACATTTATAAAATAATTCTTTATTTTTGTGAAAAAAAGCCTTAACAAAGATCAAAATCATCGAAATCGACCTTTTTAATTAGCACACTCTGTCCTATTTCGTGCTCTATTTTAAATGTTTTTTTTCTTATTTCGCGAGAAAAAAGTATGGAGAAAAGATTTACCGTTTTAGTTTTTTATTAATTCTCACTAAAAAGCCATAATCTAAGACTAAACATCATTCATTTTTAGCGACAAAAGTTCCATACATTTTAGTACGTAGATATCGTCTCCCGTAAATTGCAATAAATAAGTTTTATCGCGCTCAAAAAATTCAGTGCCCGCCGAATATTCAAGGTGACACCACGTCCGTTTGTAATTCGCACTGAGCTCCATAATACGTAAATGACAAGTTTTAGGGTGGGTTGCCAGTGAGTGTCGAATTGTAACTTAATTTGTATTCTTGAATTTAATTTAATTTTTTTAAAGAATAATTTCGAAGAAAAATATTAGTATTTTTTATTAACACAGAACTTATTTTTATGTTTTTTTTAACTTGCTATGTATGTATATATCTAACTATATTTGTTAAGACGGAATCTTGCAACTCAATTTTGCAGATATCTTCAACCGATTGTGTTGAATTTTTTAACCGACTTCCAAAAAGGAGGAGCTTCTATGTTCCACTGTATGTATTTTTTTTTTTTTTTTTTTTATGTATGTTACCTGATTACTCCGTCAGTTGTGGACCGATTTTGAAATTTTTTTTTGTATTCGACAGGGTATGCTTCCGTGGTGGTCCCATTGCCAGTACATCAGGATCTGATGATGGGATCCCAGGGAAATCGAGGGAAACCCTCATTTTTTATAGGCACATACTATGTTTTTCGTATATTTTCTGAAGTTACACCGGTATTTGCGTCTGGTAGTCATCATTTTATGATGATGAGCTGATGATGTAAGGTACCACTCCTTAACGGTTAGGAGTTGGAGGATAAATCTTTAAATATCATATGTATATAAGTTACCTTTAGTCGTATTCTTACAAATTATTTAGGTAAGCTGATGATGGAAGGTGGAAGGTACAACTCCTCAACGGTTAGGAGTTGGAGAATAATTCTTTCAATTTCATACGTATCTAAAGACCTTAAGTCGTATACTTTCAAGCTATTTAGGTGAGCTGATGATAGAAGATTAAACTCTTCAACAGTTAGGGATTAGAGGATGATTTTAATATTACACGTACCTTAATTTGTATTCTTGATGATGAAATTTGATGAAATAATTCAACTTACTACTTACCTACGATTGTTTGCACTAAAAACTGTAAAATAAAAACTTTTTATAAAAAAAAAAAAACCGACTTCCAAAAACATCCAACGAAAACTCTCTGTCAAAAAACACTTAAAAGCGTAAAATAAACTGGTTCTTCATAAATTGCCTATACCTAATTCTTTATTCATTTAAATAGTAGTATTATAATGGGTGCTAGGTACCTAAAATCTGTTTGAAGTCGGTGCTAAGCCAAAAAGAATACAAACGAACAATTACAAAAGTCTAAGCGATAGTCACTTGGCACCGACTTCAAACAGATTTTAGGTACCTAGCACCCATTATAATACTACTATTTAAATGAATAAAGAATTAGGTATAGGCAATTTATGAAGAACCAGTTTATTTTACGCTTTTAAGTGTTTTTTGACAGAGAGTTTTCGTTGGATGTTTTTGGAAGTCGGTTTTTTTTTTTTTATAAAAAGTTTTGTAGGCATATGTATATAGCGTGACAATGCTATATTATGATGACATGGAGCTGATCTGATGTTGAAGCTGGAAGGTGGTCATAGGAACTTTGTAACGACGGAACCTATCGAGTTTGGAGTCGTTTGATTTGTCTTGACGAGTACTTTGAATACACTTTGACAGACCGAGACACTTTGAGAAATTGTTTTTAAAAAAGTAAAACATTTTTTTTAATGATTTCTGTTAGAATTGAATAACTACTACTGAAATAGTGAAAGACCTTAAAATTACAGTTTTATTTTTGACTGCATGGTTGGTCTAGTGGTTTAAGCGGTTGCTTCGCCGCTTCCTACTGTATCAGGTGTTGTGGGTTCAAATCCCATATGGGACAACACTGTGTGATCCACCAATTGTTGTTCTGAGTCTGGGTGTCCATTGTGTCCGTTTCATGTATGTTTGTAAAGTCCCCCGCGACACAGGATTTATTGGATATATACGGAAGTTGTCTTTTTTGAAAAAAAAACTAGCTGAGCCCCACGGTCTTACCCGCGATACTAAACCAACCGCAGTTACTCCTTATATCATCAGCTTCCTATCAGTAAAAATCCAATTCGCTCCAGCCGTTCCAGAGATTAGCCGGCACAAACAAACAGACTGACAGACAAAAATTATAAAAAAGGGTCCCATCTACACTTTACGTCATTTCCATAATGGAAATGACGTAAAGTGTAGATGGGACCCTTTTTTTTTTTCATTCATCCCTTAAGTTCGAATTTAATCAATTGGTGAATTGTAAAACAATAGATGCCCTATCCCTAACATTATCTGATATCTGTAATCTATATAAATAAAAGAGGAAGGTGACTGACTGACGGACTGACATACCCAGAGATCAACGCACAGCCCAAACCGCTGAAGTTAGAATCCTGAAATTTTGCATGTAGGTTCTTTATATAACGTAAGAGAGCACTAATAAAGGAATTTTTGAAATTCCACCCCTAAGGGGGTAAATCAGGGGATGAAAATCTGTGTGGGCGAAGCCCCGTGTAAAAGCTAGTATTATATATTTAAGGAAGTTTCCATTTCAAAGTTTGACACTCTTAATATTAATTTTAAGACAAATAGTTTGTTTTTTAACCGTCTTAAAAAAAGAAGGAGTTTATAAATTAACTGTATTTTTTTATTTTTTACCCGACCACGGCAAAGCCAAAGGAGGGTTATGATTTTGACAGGCTATGTATGTATATTCATCTGTTCCCTCATAGCTCCTTAGCTACTAATTAGAACTGGATAAATGAGGTATCGTTAGAAGTGTCTTGATCGTCCGCCGCTTATAGGCTATATGACGCGTCACTCAATTTAATGTGGCGCCCTCTAGCCGACATAAAGTACTGTATTAAAAATTAATTTGACATAAATATGCCGTGTTTGGTATCATCGGAAAGGGTGTTACTTGTACATTTCAAATATATATATAGGTATTATTAGCATTTGCTGGTGACTTTGTTCGTATTTATTCAATTTTTTTTATATTTCTATGTTAGGTATTTAAAATATACTTTGCATATAAATTATTATTATCACTACACCAAAACATTTTAAATAAAAAAAGTAAAAACTTAAATTAAAATAGAAACGTACCATAACTCTTAAAAACACGTGACTGCGGCTTTTGAAAACTTGTTTCATACTTTTTCAGCGTCGTTTTTTGTCAAAAAGTGAAAAAAGTACGTAAGTAAGTAAGATCTATGTAGTAAAATTTAGTCAATATGAGCAATAAAAGCGATCAAAAATTATATTTTTAAGAAACATTATGTTCATATGTGCGATTATGAGGCTGTTAATGCGGAATTAGCAAAGATTAAGTGGTCTGAAGAGTGGAAGGATAGTGGTGATGTCAATGAAATGATGGTCGTATTTTACGACATACTTATGCCAATTATTAAACAGCATACACCGGTTACTAAACCACGCGACGATATGTATCCTGTTTGGTATAGCAGAGCTTTATTAAAAATAATTAAAGAGAAAGCTAAGTATCACAGATTATACAAAAAGTACGGAAATCCACGTGATAAAATAACATATGAGTGCTTGAGAGAACGGTGTAGTGTATTAATAAAAGAATGTTTCGCAAATTTTAAGAAAAATATAGTTATACATCTGCGTCGTAATCCCAAGCATGTATGGAAATATTTTAAAAATAAGCGGACGAGTACAAATTTTATACCAAATAAAATGAGTTTAAACGATAACCATTACGCCAGAGGTGGTCAAGAAATTAGTAATCTATTTTCGGATTATTTTCAATCAATTTATCAAATAAACAGTAACGGTAATATTTCAAATCCTACAGCATCAGAAAAAAGTAATAACATAACTTTGGGTTCGTGTATAGTAAATATAGATGAAGTATCCACGTACTTATCATGTTTAAGTTGTGATAAGGGTCCGGGGCCTGATTCAATACCTCCACTCTTCCTACGGAAATGTGCAGATAATCTAGCCGAGCCACTGACTACTCTTTTCAATTATTCACTGTCGCAGGGTTGTTTTCCGGAAAAATGGAAAGTAGCATACATTACGCCTATTTTTAAGTCCGGTTGCTGCCAAAACGTGGCGAATTATAGACCAGTTTCAATTTTATCGGCATGTGGTAAGGTTCTTGAATCACTGGTTCAAAAGAAACTGTTCGCTCATTTTAAAATCATGTTAGATGACAATCAGCACGGTTTCCGTCCCAAAAAGTCAACAACGTCTAACTTGGTTGAATTTGTGTCACATGTATCGACCGCGTTGGATGCTGGTAGAGAAGTTCATGCTATATACACTGATTTTAGAAAGGCGTTCGATTTAGTTAATCACGACATACTTCTTGTGAAACTGGAGAAAATGGGAATTCACGGATCATTGCTGCGTTGGTGTGAGTCTTATCTTAGGAATAGATCACAACTGGTACATTTAAAGGGTTTCAATTCTAAGGAATGTTTTATTACAATGGGGGTGCCTCAGGGCTCGCATCTAGGTCCTTTATTCTTTCTAGTATTCATAAATGATTTAGGCACTATAATTAATTCAAAATATAAACTATTTGCGGATGACTTAAAGATATATAGGACAATAAACAGCGACTCTGATATTGCAGAACTTCAACGAGATTTGAATAATGTATGCGAGTGGTCTATGAATAACGGTATGACTTTAAATCAGGGCAAGTGCTACTTCATTAACTTTAGTAGAAAAAAGAATCAGGATACAACTCGTTATTATATAAATAACTGCGCATTGCAAGAGGTTAATAGTGTTAGGGATCTAGGTATTACAATAGACAGTAGTTTAAACTTCAAAAAACATTATGACAATATAATTAACAGAGCATCAAAGTTAGCAGGTTTCATAGTAAGAGAAATGAAAATTTTTAGAGAACCGAATCTTACAATTTTTATTTATAATAGTTATATAAGGAGTATTTTAGAATACTGCTGTATAGCCTGGAGTCCGTTCTATCAAGTACATAGTGATAGAATTGAGCGAATCCAGAAAAGATTTGTATACAATTTGTGTTACTTAGAAAATCAATGTCATCATTACAACTCATACGATTCTAGGCTGCATCACTACAACATGATGAAATTAAGTGCACGTAGAAAGGTCTTGGATGTTTTATTCTTGTTTAAGTTGATCCACGGTCAAATTGATTCTCCCGAGCTGTTAGGAATGGTCAATATTTGCGTTCCACGCGTTGGAAGTCGTTTGGTCAACCGGACGACATTTTCTGTGCCACACTACCGCACCAACATAGGTCAATCCTCGCCCATGTCGCGTATACCTTGTTTCGCTAACTCTCTCCGTACCGAGTTCGATATTTTTACTGGTTCTTTAGCTTCAGTTAGATCCAAACTAAGAGAGTTGATGGAATGATTTTAATTTTAATTTTAAAATTTTTATTTTTAAATTTATATCATTTTAGATTTTAAATGCGTCTTTTAACTACCAAATAAGTTTATTAGCTTTAGTTGTAAATGCATGTTAGATTCACATCTAGTAGATGTAAATCGGAAGCAACAATGTAATGTTTATTATTATCTAAGTATGTAAGTGAGATTTTACATCAGTTTTGTGAATTATAATAAAAAAAAAAAAAAAAAAAATAACCTGCTTAAAGACCTTGGATTGCCAAGAGCTTCAGTAAGCTCTTTTCTTGAACGAATATCCAAAGCGGCATTGCTAGGCTCACTTCAAATATGGTTAGGTAGAGGGGGTAACACGGCGGACAGTGGAGGTGAGCGTTGACGCGTCGTAAGGAGTGCTCCTTAAACCTAAACCTGGGTCGCAATTCCCAGGCACTGTCGAAGTCGCATGTGTTGCCCCCATCTATCACGCGATGGACCCGGCACCCGCACGGTGAATCCATGGAACGCTAAGAAATAGGTCTACCTTTCATTCAATCAACACAAATATAAAAATAAAAATTATATTATGTTACTTACTGCTGCGGAACCCTTCATGGGCGAGTCCGACTCGCACTTGGCCGCTTTTTTTTAGACTAGCTTCGCGCCGCGGCGTCATCCGCGGTACGACAATAACCGCGGGTAACACCGCGGGACTCAGCTAGTATTAGTATAATAATATAATAGTATATTGAAAGAGGCCGCTTATGATCGGGAGGGATACCGTCTGCTGACCTCCAAACTTCATTTTGAAGATGGCACCCATGATGATGATGAGTATATTCGTTTATGGATATAATATGGATAAAGTTAGACTTGAGCTTTCACTAAACCAAGAGGGTAAAATGTAACAAGGTACGTACTTACCAGTTTTTTTTATGTTTTGCCCTGACAAAATGACTCTACTCTGCCTGAAATTACGTTTAATTTAAAGTTATAACTTAAAAACTATTGTAGGTTAAGGGGCGCGTCCCTAAAAACGCGCAAAAAGGCACTTGCAGTTTTGCAAAACACAAACAACTTAATTCATATTTGACACTACAAAAAAAACTCAGTAGTTTAATAAATCAGTCTACCAATCTACCGAGTGACATTTATAAAATAATTCTTTATTTTTGTGAAAAAAAGCCTTAACAAAGATCAAAATCATCGAAATCGACCTTTTTAATTAGCACACTCTGTCCTATTTCGTGCTCTATTTTAAATGTTTTTTTTCTTATTTCGCGAGAAAAAAGTATGGAGAAAAGATTTACCGTTTTAGTTTTTTATTAATTCTCACTAAAAAGCCATAATCTAAGGCTAAACATCATTCATTTTTAGCGACAAAAGTTCCATACATTTTAGTACGTAGATATCGTCTCCCGTAAATTGCAATAAATAAGTTTTATCGCGCTCAAAAAATTCAGTGCCCGCCGAATATTCAAGGTGACACCACGTCCGTTTGTAATTCGCACTGAGCTCCATAATACGTAAATGACAAGTTTTAGGGTGGGTTGCCAGTGAGTGTCGAATTGTAACTTAATTTGTATTCTTGAATTTAATTTAATTTTTTTAAAGAATAATTTCGAAGAAAAATATTAGTATTTTTTATTAACACAGAACTTATTTTTATGTTTTTTTTAACTTGCTATGTATGTATATATCTAACTATATTTGTTAAGACGGAATCTTGCAACTCAATTTTGCAGATATCTTCAACCGATTGTGTTGAATTTTTTAACCGACTTCCAAAAAGGAGGAGCTTCTATGTTCCACTGTATGTATTTTTTTTTTTTTTTTTTTTATGTATGTTACCTGATTACTCCGTCAGTTGTGGACCGATTTTGAAATTTTTTTTTGTATTCGACAGGGTATGCTTCCGTGGTGGTCCCATTGCCAGTACATCAGGATCTGATGATGGGATCCCAGGGAAATCGAGGGAAACCCTCATTTTTTATAGGCACATACTATGTTTTTCGTATATTTTCTGAAGTTACACCGGTATTTGCGTCTGGTAGTCATCATTTTATGATGATGAGCTGATGATGTAAGGTACCACTCCTTAACGGTTAGGAGTTGGAGGATAAATCTTTAAATATCATATGTATATAAGTTACCTTTAGTCGTATTCTTACAAATTATTTAGGTAAGCTGATGATGGAAGGTGGAAGGTACAACTCCTCAACGGTTAGGAGTTGGAGAATAATTCTTTCAATTTCATACGTATCTAAAGACCTTAAGTCGTATACTTTCAAGCTATTTAGGTGAGCTGATGATAGAAGATTAAACTCTTCAACAGTTAGGGATTAGAGGATGATTTTAATATTACACGTACCTTAATTTGTATTCTTGATGATGAAATTTGATGAAATAATTCAACTTACTACTTACCTACGATTGTTTGCACTAAAAACTGTAAAATAAAAACTTTTTATAAAAAAAAAAAAACCGACTTCCAAAAACATCCAACGAAAACTCTCTGTCAAAAAACACTTAAAAGCGTAAAATAAACTGGTTCTTCATAAATTGCCTATACCTAATTCTTTATTCATTTAAATAGTAGTATTATAATGGGTGCTAGGTACCTAAAATCTGTTTGAAGTCGGTGCTAAGCCAAAAAGAATACAAACGAACAATTACAAAAGTCTAAGCGATAGTCACTTGGCACCGACTTCAAACAGATTTTAGGTACCTAGCACCCATTATAATACTACTATTTAAATGAATAAAGAATTAGGTATAGGCAATTTATGAAGAACCAGTTTATTTTACGCTTTTAAGTGTTTTTTGACAGAGAGTTTTCGTTGGATGTTTTTGGAAGTCGGTTTTTTTTTTTTTATAAAAAGTTTTGTAGGCATATGTATATAGCGTGACAATGCTATATTATGATGACATGGAGCTGATCTGATGTTGAAGCTGGAAGGTGGTCATAGGAACTTTGTAACGACGGAACCTATCGAGTTTGGAGTCGTTTGATTTGTCTTGACGAGTACTTTGAATACACTTTGACAGACCGAGACACTTTGAGAAATTGTTTTTAAAAAAGTAAAACATTTTTTTTAATGATTTCTGTTAGAATTGAATAACTACTACTGAAATAGTGAAAGACCTTAAAATTACAGTTTTATTTTTGACTGCATGGTTGGTCTAGTGGTTTAAGCGGTTGCTTCGCCGCTTCCTACTGTATCAGGTGTTGTGGGTTCAAATCCCATATGGGACAACACTGTGTGATCCACCAATTGTTGTTCTGAGTCTGGGTGTCCATTGTGTCCGTTTCATGTATGTTTGTAAAGTCCCCCGCGACACAGGATTTATTGGATATATACGGAAGTTGTCTTTTTTGAAAAAAAAACTAGCTGAGCCCCACGGTCTTACCCGCGATACTAAACCAACCGCAGTTACTCCTTATATCATCAGCTTCCTATCAGTAAAAATCCAATTCGCTCCAGCCGTTCCAGAGATTAGCCGGCACAAACAAACAGACTGACAGACAAAAATTATAAAAAAGGGTCCCATCTACACTTTACGTCATTTCCATAATGGAAATGACGTAAAGTGTAGATGGGACCCTTTTTTTTTTTCATTCATCCCTTAAGTTCGAATTTAATCAATTGGTGAATTGTAAAACAATAGATGCCCTATCCCTAACATTATCTGATATCTGTAATCTATATAAATAAAAGAGGAAGGTGACTGACTGACGGACTGACATACCCAGAGATCAACGCACAGCCCAAACCGCTGAAGTTAGAATCCTGAAATTTTGCATGTAGGTTCTTTATATAACGTAAGAGAGCACTAATAAAGGAATTTTTGAAATTCCACCCCTAAGGGGGTAAATCAGGGGATGAAAATCTGTGTGGGCGAAGCCCCGTGTAAAAGCTAGTATTATATATTTAAGGAAGTTTCCATTTCAAA
Organism: Diaphora mendica; assembly: GCA_949125395.1. Lineage (NCBI taxonomy): Eukaryota > Metazoa > Arthropoda > Insecta > Lepidoptera > Erebidae > Diaphora > Diaphora mendica. The sequence continues at coordinate 15,712,634 of OX421319.1, read as the reverse complement.
GTTTGACACTCTTAATATTAATTTTAAGACAAATAGTTTGTTTTTTAACCGTCTTAAAAAAAGAAGGAGTTTATAAATTAACTGTATTTTTTTATTTTTTACCCGACCACGGCAAAGCCAAAGGAGGGTTATGATTTTGACAGGCTATGTATGTATATTCATCTGTTCCCTCATAGCTCCTTAGCTACTAATTAGAACTGGATAAATGAGGTATCGTTAGAAGTGTCTTGATCGTCCGCCGCTTATAGGCTATATGACGCGTCACTCAATTTAATGTGGCGCCCTCTAGCCGACATAAAGTACTGTATTAAAAATTAATTTGACATAAATATGCCGTGTTTGGTATCATCGGAAAGGGTGTTACTTGTACATTTCAAATATATATATAGGTATTATTAGCATTTGCTGGTGACTTTGTTCGTATTTATTCAATTTTTTTTATATTTCTATGTTAGGTATTTAAAATATACTTTGCATATAAATTATTATTATCACTACACCAAAACATTTTAAATAAAAAAAGTAAAAACTTAAATTAAAATAGAAACGTACCATAACTCTTAAAAACACGTGACTGCGGCTTTTGAAAACTTGTTTCATACTTTTTCAGCGTCGTTTTTTGTCAAAAAGTGAAAAAAGTACGTAAGTAAGTAAGATCTATGTAGTAAAATTTAGTCAATATGAGCAATAAAAGCGATCAAAAATTATATTTTTAAGAAACATTATGTTCCATTAATATAACATATGTCATACAAATTTTATTTCATAACATAGCATTAAAATCCGTTGATTACTGTAAAAGATCTAAGCTGACAGATAGCGCGAGCGACTTAATTTTATACTGTGTAAAAATATATTATTTGTCCATGAAATGAATTAAAAATGAATAGGTACACTTGAACCCCATTCTCGGCCGTTGACGAGTTACTTAAAGCCCGCGGGCTTTCCGATATGACTAAGATACATTGCGTGCTTTGTAGGACATTCTAAGCATTCTTCAAAGGCGAACAGTTAATGAATATGTAACTAGAAGAAAAAAACCGAAAGTAAATTTATTAGTTGCCAGGGTTAGTATGCAACAGTGCCCGATGCGTTTGTGTGCATGTAAAATATGAATGTGGGTGTTCAATCACAAATTCCCACGCTCAAGGACTACAGTCTTAACTATATTTAATTGTGCATCTGACTCATTTACCGTACTCTTATATAGCAAACACTAGCTTTAAATTGTGTAAACAATGCTTTGAATGTTTAGCATAAAAGCCAAAAAACTTGAAAATACCGTAATTTCAGTACCGGTTTCGAATTTAATTTCATTATATTTAATACAAAGTTACATTTGTAGTTTATAAGACTTCTTCATCAATAAAGAAAGAGAGAAATAATGACACAAACATCTCACAACTTTTTGAGATATAAAATTTGCGCATGGATTAGCACTTGTAGTCTTTTAATGTTTTGTTTTTGATAGGATTTTGTATCAAGATAAGGTTTCGCTCGGTTTCTGTAATAATGTGGCGTCATGGCAGTCAAGGGCGCTATGTAGCAATCCCTAACTATTGTTGAGTATATTTACAATAAAGCAATGTGCACTAAAAAGACGGATTATCTTTAAGTCGCAGCAACAACTAGTTTCTTGAATACGTTTAACCTTTGTTTGTAGATTCTTAAATTGTAACATTATAAAGATACTTAGTAAAAAGTTAACGTTGTGCAACTAGACTATATGCAGTCTGTTGAATACACGGTTAGTCATTGTCTGCCTACATAAAAGTGAAGGGATTCAACTCAGTCGGCAACTGTAAGCGTAGGTGATATGTTATTTTCGTCGATTAAAGAAAGTGTAATAATTATGTATGTAGTAGAATTATGTTCACTGTCTGTGTTATCAGTTTATTTGTGGAGCAGATAATTTTATCATTAGGTACGTATTCGTTTTAAGAGTTACCTAGCCTATTTTTACGTAATAAAAAATATTGAAAAAGTTTCCGTGTCTCGGTCGATGCAAAGCTGCAGTGTGTTTAATTGTAGTAATTGAATGCAGTAGAATATATATTTATCAGTAAAACACAAGATGTAAAAAACAGACTTTGTTACGTCCAATTGTGTACACTTGCAGGTTCAAACCATTAAATACGTTTAAATCATAATAAGATAAAGTTGATTATATTTCTATAAAGAAATAATTGTTCTTAATAAAAAACGCATTAAAATTCAACATAATTTAAGCGCATTAGGTCAGTAATAATAAAACGATTTTCCATTATTTTATGCATTAAGCGAGCGATGCTCTACAGATTTAGGTGATCAATACCAGTAAATTACAAGTATCATTTTATACCTTTATTCGGAAATGATATTTCATACAGGAAATATCATTTCCGAATATATTTCATACAGGAGACTGCCTCGTTGATCTAGTGGTTAGCGCAAGCGACTGCAGATCAAGAGGTCTCGGGTTCGATTTTTGGGTGGGACTACTGTTGGGTTTTCTTACAAGAAATTCTTAATAGCAGGCCGGAGTATGGAAGATGGCGGTGTTTTCCGCCCATGCCTCGGAGAGCACGTTAAGCCGTCGATCCCGGTTGTCATGAACATCTATGGCAATCGTAATTGGGACGTCAGTGCCCTCAAATATGCTGACAACTTTTTTTTTTTTTTAACGTGTGGAAATCCCCTCGGACCGTCGCGTCACCCCACCGGGGCTTGCGGCGGGGCGGTGTGTCGGACTCGAACCGACTAAAACCACACGGTGTGCCACTCTGCGCCTGTGCAGGGAGGAATCCGGGAACTGCAGTTGTTAACACGTCCGGACCCCTCCCAGCGCTTGCCCGCACAAAAGCGGGCACCGTCAGCTGTTAACCTCTCATTTTAGGCAACGTACGGCACACACGTAACGTCGCCTCCTCGCGGGCGGCCACTAGAGCGGATGGAAGGGAAAGCCCGTCCCGACCATCCGCGGCCACACTCAGGGCGGCATGAGGCGCTGATAGGCGCGCCTCCGCCGCCCGGTTCGCCGGCGGCGGATTGGGTCCGAATGGATGTCATCCTCCCGGGCCTTCTCCGCCACCTCCTTCTGCGAGATGACTTCTTCGCAGAAGGTTGCGACCGCGGTAAAACTGCTATCGCTACCGGCCATGGAGCGTATGACGGCCGGTAGCGAGAGATCTCCTCCGATGATTGCAGTGAGGGCCCGACGCTGCGGCGCCCAAGCGGGGCAAACTGCCAGCGTGTGCTGGGCCGAGTCCTCACTGCAGTCGCAGTGGTGGCAGGCGGGACTCAATTCCCTCCTGGCGACCGCGTGCAGGTACTTTCCGAAGCAACCGTGCCCGGAAAGGACCTGCGTCAGTCGGAAGGAAAGGGTCCCGTGCTGCCGCCCTGCCCACTCGAGGATGACCGGCTGGAGAGCCTCCACGGCGGCAAAGCCAGCACGTGGAGTCTCCAGCCGGAACGACCATCTAGCCATGGTGGCTCGACGGGCGGCTTCACGCCACTCGCGTACCTCTTTGGGCGGAGGGCGATAGCCATACTCCGCCCGAAATATGCTGACAACTAGTTCAATCATCGAATTCAGTTCACCCTCAGGGTTGCGGAGGTCCGATGCCAGTCGCTCCGTGGAAAAACTGATATTCAGGTAAAACCGGTTGAACTAGTAGCCGACCTCAAATCTTGGGAATAATAAAGGCTAGGAAGATGATGTTTCATACAGGAACACCTAAAAGGCTAAAACCAACCGTAAATAGCCGCACGGCCTAACGGAAGCCTTGAATTTAAACTTAGATTGTGTTGGCTTTGGGTCTTATGTACATTAACCGAAGGGAAAAGATAAATACAATTTGTTGTTAAGCGTTGAATTTATTCAAGACTAATAATGAATGGGTATTGGGTTGGCAAACTGTTGTATAGGTTGGTGCGCGCGACCTTCAGTAGTTTCTGTAATGTTGAGAACTTTCAGCCAGTCAGTGGCGCCGATCGTTACGATACAGAGTATTTGCGTTTCACGTGTACACTCGCCTGAAATAGTGAAGTCTAGTTATTGGTGCAGTGTACATGCAACTGTTGTTACTTAAAACGCACCACAATACGCAATTTTAGGTGTCACGCATCACAGAAAACAAGAAACGAAATTGTAATTATTGTCAAGACGTTGGTTAAAAGCTTATCAGTATGCAATAATTAGATAATTTGTGCTTATAAGCTTGGTGTAGAGTTTTTTTAAGTGTGTTATTGTGGGGTTTTGTGTGAGTATGAATTACAATTGTAAAATATAGTTGCTAACTGGTTATTTTATGTAAGTATGTAGGTACTGATAGTATGTATTTAGTATAGTATTATTTTTTAACATTCAACATTTGTCAACTCATATTAAAATCAGCTGTATCATCATGTTGACAAATGGTACGCATTTATGGTAAGACTACGAAATAAAAACTATAGAAGTATTCAGTTTAGTATTTATTACTTTTTTTATAATATAATCTTAAAATACATTAGAGATCGGATTTAGTCTCCTAGTTTGTTCTTTTTATTAGTAAGTTGGGAGTATTATGCACTGTTTACTCTTCATTCAAAAAGGACCACAGTGACTTATTTCTATAAATCACGTGAAAATATCACTTAGAATAATGAATAAAAGTCTTAAGACATATTATACAACGAAAATATAGCGCAGCTGCGTTTGCACATAAAACATACCATATAACTGCGATAGGTACTAACATGAGTTTAACATGCATTTAAAATTTTAAATAATATAGAATTGTTTATTCTTAAGTATTTTAATGGCTCACAAGTGCATTCAGCTCATATTGATATAACGGGTTATATCTTATTGCAATGGTCCTATTTCATTCAGTAAATTCTACTGGTTACAATTTACAAAGCATTTTGTGCAACTACATTTTTCTGTGAAAGTGTGTCTACGTGAAACGAAACAGAACTGTGTCGCGCCTTAATTCTATGTTAGTACTCAACTCTGACATTATATCTCAAGAACTTATCAGAACTAGAAAATATTGGTTTTTAAAATACATTTCTTAAAAATAAATAAGTGCGTTTGCGAATTTATAATACATATTTGTGTGTTACATTGCATATGGAAATAAATTAACTATGTAGGTGTATCAAATAAAACTTACCTACTATTATTTTTGTAGTTATTAATATGAGAGCTACTTTTTTGATTAATTTAGTTACTTTACTAGACTAATATCTTTTAAAATATTATATCCCTAGGGCCTTAATTTTGCGGACTTAATTCCGATATTATAAATTTTGTGCATAAAGTTATTTATTAAATAAAGTATGTAGCTATCGTCAAACAATATACTTTCAATGTTGATTTGAAGATGTTCCAAATGATATGAATAAAGAACAATTAATTTATGTTGTACTTTAAGATATAGGTAACTTTTAATGAATCAGGCGACAAAATGACTATTTTAAAATTTTCTGTTATTTTGAATCGAATCAACAGCATATAAATTAGTTCATCACTGTCACTGTTATATATTTATCAAACTGTCAAAAGAAAAATAAACCAATTAAATGGACAAAGTGAAGATTATGTTGCCAGTTGTCAGTCACGAAATTTCTTATCAGAAAGAATTCTTGAAGTATGTATAGGTACTATACTATTTATGTAAACTAGCTTTTGTCCGCGACTTGTATTTTGATTATTGCGGTCAATAGTACCTAACCTATGTCTTTTCTCAAGAAACGTTGTAAATGTCATCTCATTGTAAATGTCATCCAAATCGGTGTTTATATTAGTAGATATGGATAATGACGAAGTATTAACATAAATTACGCTAATTGTATACATATACCATCTATTTTTACAATCTACAAATAATGTTTTGAATAAGCAGTTATAAATCCATGGCAGTGATCAGTGATGAAATAAATTAGTAAAAAACTCTATAGGGTTTGTAACAATTGGATCAATCTCGATATTTATCTCTTACGATTTCGGCAACAATGTCCCTTGGTATCATTGTGGCACTCGCTGTTTTAGAGAGTGCCGCCTTGGCGCTCCTCCCGGGCCTTCTACTGAAGTACACGTAAACATTATACACTAGCTGCCTCGTATCAGCAGGCAACTCTACATGATTATCTTCAACACAGTCACCCATTTTTCCATTACTGTACAATCTTCGCCAACTGAACATGGTCCATGCTGTCATAGCTTCGTCTCCGTATTGCGCCGTTTTGAAGTTATATATTTTAAAGGTCCCGAAAACTAATTAGGTAATTTTTATGGATTAATGTAGCAAGTTCCACTTTAATAAAATCACTTTAAAGTTGTTTTTTTAATACAAAGCACAGAACTGGTTCACTTATGTTTCTGAGAAATCAGTGAATTGGTAAGGTATCTATGGATGTGTGTTTAAACAAGATTGCGAGCGGTTTATCACTTGAAATATATCCGTTCAGTCGGAAAGGTACTCGTATACTGGTGTTCCTAAGGCCTCCCAATAACCACATTTGCAAACAAGTCACATGTTTGTGACATCCGTTGTGTCAAAAACGTGATCACAATGCTCATGCTGTAGGAATTAACCGACTCTGCAAGTAGACCACAATGAGCTTGCATGACAGTACCTATGCATACTAGATTTCTATTGACAAACTTGGCCAGAGATAGTAGTAGTTCCGTTATATTTAATAAAATATATATTTCCATCGACACATATTTTCATCGCCAATTTTAGATATACCGTTGTTTTGTGTTTTTACCCAACTACGGAGAAGCCAAATAGTTTTGGCTGTCTATGTTTGTATGTTGCTAAAACTACTGAACCGATTTTAATTAAATGAGGTGGTAATAGATTCGTAACATGACATAGGGTATAAATTTCTCAAAATTGTATGTAGTCGAACTATACTTTTATAACTTTTTCTTGGAAAATAATTTATTTTAAAATTGTAGCTATAATTTTTACCACAATACATTCATGGAATTTAATAAGTATTATGATAGCAAGGAAACGTTTACCGCGTTTTAGTTGTAACTACTCGTAATTTAATTAAATTTACATAATACCTATATAATTTTATCAAGACTCAAGTCTCGTTCATGATGGCTATTTGCGAATCACACTCAATCCTGTATTGTTCACCTTGAAATATAACGACTTTTTTGTCATATACGTGCAAAAACAAAATGGAGGACTTTTAATTCGGTGTGTATTTTTATGTACGATCAATGTGATCACTGATTACCATAGAAACTTGAATGTATATGTATAGGTAGGTACATATGAAATCTTTGAAGTTGTTTTGTTGAAATTATATACAAAATCAATCTCTGACTGAATAGAAGACTTTTTTTATCAAAAGAAAATTATAATCCACAACCCACAACGAAGTTATAGGGGAATCGAAAATGGCCTGAATTGCTTCGAGAAAAGGATGGTACTGCCGTGCCGCTTTTTTGCTTGAAATGGCGGGGGCACTGCCTTACCCTCAGATGAAAAAGGAATTTTAAAATTGAGTTCTTCAAATAATAAATTCAATGAAGGTAACAGCCAAATAAGCTCTTTCGAATAGTATAGACAGCAAATCAAATGCGTATCTATTACGTATAAAACGTTTACTGTAACTAAATTGAATAAAGTTTCTATTTCTCTACTCTGTTTTCGCAGGAAATAAGACCGAAAATGTGAACCATTTTCCAGTCGGCTAAAATAAGGTTCTTTGCTTTTGTTGAGACATAATTACTCCAAGTACACTGCAAGTATTTCTTCTAGACAAGTTCTCCACATATAGGTAATTTGGTTAATTTGACCTAAGAACAGTGGTAAATATTGATGACGCGTTGACGTTCAAACTCATTACAAATATATGATTATCAAGCTATGAATATTACTTGGACTGGACATGTTTGCGTTAAATAAAAGTTGTTGCGCACACCCAGCTACTCTCCAACTTAACCAATTGAAGTTAGTAAAAACTCAAATAAAAGAACTCGTTCCAACGAACATCCCAACTAAATCATAATTACATCCGAATCATTACATATAAATGTAGAGTAAAGAATTGATCTTAACAGGAGGGTGAACTAGAATTGCCTATGCTAGATGATAAATCTGTAAAAAATATATGAACATAAAATATTATATTTAGGTTTTGAATTAAACGTTGTTTTGTGTTTTGCTAAGTGAGGTCCGTTGGACTATGGAGTCATTCAAGCTTAACATATCGTGTTATTTAATTATTCAAATTTCCTTCGCTTCGTTAAAGATTTACTTTAACTTCAGTCACCTGTCCTCGTTCTGGGTTATGCCCACAGGGAAGCGGTCATCACCGCTCTCGCTGATTTAGTAGCTCTAATTCTAAATGTGTCGATGGCTATAACTTTTTAGTAAAATTTTAATAAATTACAACTAAATATACGTACCTACTCTGATTTTATCTACGATTATTATATTTTGTATTGCTCTTTCAACATTCGTTAAACCCTAACTCGTCATGGTTTCCACTCTGTAGAACGAAATTGGTCATATCCAATTTACTAATAATTATGTATGATTAATTTATTATGATGTATGTTAAAGTTATTTTATTTGTTTTGATAGCTTCACGTCACGGATGACATTTAAATTGGGTTACATGATTTTACCGTGAACTACACTGGTGTCAATATACCGAGTGTCACTTAACGGTATTCCAAGTGAATAGGATGGAACAGTTGGCGGAAATTATTGCTGAATAGACAATGATAGTACTGTAATTTTACGGTAGCTGACGCTGAAACCATGTCAGTGTCCTCGCCTATTCTTTAATGGTATCATGCTCCGGTCATGTTTTCATCTCGAATCTCTACTAAAACCAGTGTGAAATTCTAAGGATATAAAGTATAACTGATTCAGATGACTAATCAGATTAATATTTGAAAAGCCCATGAAGCTTGTATGTATTGTATAACTCACGATGCCACTGGTTTTAAATGATATCGTCCAAGCAGTATTTATTAAAAACGGCATATAGGTAGCCCAGAGTAGTGGACGAGGCTACAGAAACTTTTTAATTTTGTGAGCGCGAGTCTTGCTGACAAATTTCAGTATTACTACAGTGAAGATTTCGTATTTATTTGATTCAATAAATTAGTAATGCGATTTTGGGGTTGAAAATGAATCGGCCAGCTTAAGCTATAGTTAGACAGCTCAAGTTTTCAACGCGTAAATAATATAGCGTTTATAACGAAGGACAGTCACTCTAGAATTATACAGACATACATTATGTAAAACAAACATAAGATCAAAATAGGTAAGCAACTACAAATAGGGTTAGTAGGGTTTCCTGTAGAATGTCTCGAGAGTTGAATGACACGTCCATATAACGTGTATCTCCAAATACGATAGCGTTCGTGCATATCTGCTTACTGTACTCGTTAGAGATATGTTTTAGTAATTTTATGGTTAAATTATCGAATGTAAATACATGTTCCAGTTATACGTATTTTTATGAATGTATGCATTTACTGTACCGTGATACTGTTACGGAATAATCTTAAATCATTACAAGTGTTTAACAAAATCGACACGTCTTTGTTTAGTACGTTTTCCTTGTTCTTTGTGATCAGACTCAGTTCCTCGTTTTTATGGATTGTTATCTCATTATTCTAAGCTGTTGTATTCAGAAACAGAACAACTTTAATCCAAAGTTATAAACCCTTGGAATTAGTATTTTTAATTTTTTTTTTTTTCACTCAGCCTAATGAGATGTATTTATATAATAAGCGATGTCATAAATAACTCTGAAATCACGTTATCAAGAGCAAATATTGGCACTGTTTATTATGAGCCACCGGTATTTTCAAATAATATCTGTAAAGGACAATGAGAAGAAACGTCCCCACCCCTCAACAGATTGGAAACTAGAGTCATTCGAAACGTCTAGTAGGGCAGGTAATTTCTTACTATGGCGACATACTTCAAATAATAGATGATAGACCTTGCACCTACCGACTATTACTTTTTCCAAAATTTTGACAACTTTTTAGTGGGTAAAAAATTCAATTCCCGAGAGGCAGTTCAAAATGCCTTTGAAGAGTTTGTTGCCTCCCGTCCAGCTGATTTTTACAAGAAGGGCATCAATAAATTGCCAATGCGTTGGCAAAGATGCGTCGATTGCATGGGTGATTACTTCGAATAACAGAAATAAAAAGTTTGAAAAAATAAGAACTTTCACTTATTGAATACAAAACCGCAATTTCAGAGGTAAAGACATATTATATGGGTTCAGGTTTTTCTTCAATAGTAGCTGTGCCCGAAACTTCGTACACGTGACATTTGGATTTTCAATTTATCTTTAATTTTTCACCGTTTAAACCTTCCCTGGACTACGACCAACATTTCATAACCAAAATCAGCGAAATCGGCCTTTAATTTAATTATTTTTGTATGTTTTACTTACACATATACGGTTAAATAATAGATGTAGTAGGTCCATTCCGGGCTGATGCTACAATACTGCAGTCATTGATGAGTCAAGAAAATCAGAAAAATCTTGACGTCTTCATAGTAGATACGGGTTTTATAGATAGTGTTGATGTTATTGGTACTTCACTTGCCATACAGTACAGGCAATCGCACTGTGGGAAGTTGTGCACAAATAATATCTATTAAATGGTTTGTGGGATTAGGGAGACATACTGATTTCAATTCACCAGCACAAATTTCGATTTATCATAGTCGAGTTCGATCATACGTATATTGCTACAGATGACTTTATGCAAAATGTACAAAGAACCTAAAAACTGGCACTATGTAAAACATTGTATTTGTAAGTCAATGATTTTTCAGTTTGAAATCATTTTTTGTATAGATTTATCATTTGTTTACATAAAATATACATTTGTTAACGAAAAAATTTTTTCGACATTTTACAACGAGATTTTACAGCTAAAACTTATATATATTTAGTCTTGGTTTGGGTTCGAATGAAAACATCGCAGGCATCTCATCTCTGTTGTAGGGTGAGGACGGCGTCCATACAAAATCCCCCATGGTCTTTTAAATCTCTCGGAGAAAGCTAAAATAGAAAGTGTCAACTGTTGGTTTTCCCACACTGCCGGTTGTAAAAGCTTAGTCAAGAAAACTGTTAAATGTTTTCACATAGTTTTCACGTTATATATTATATCGACATAATTTTTTGAATCTACAATCTATTTTTTATTGACACTCGATAAAACAGTTTTTTTTTTATTGGAACAATACTTATTAATTTTTTTTCCTACAAATACTAGTCAATAAAACAATTAATTGCGCAGCATTTCATTCCCGCAGGCACGTGGCGCGTATTGCTTTTCTCTCCGTTTCCAACAAGCCATGTCTAAATTACACGAATGTTATAGAAATATACAAAGTTTGCGGTGCTATTCGAAAATACCAGACTAAAGTTTCGATAGTTAAACGATAGTCGGTGACAGTTTTCGTGAATGCATGTAGATGAACTAAATAAGATAAACAGATTTAGTATATGTATTTTTGAAGAAAGGCACGATAGCAGCTACATTGGTTATAAGGTTGACCAGTTGTGTAAAAGAAGTCGGTTAATTAACAAATTGACTTTAATATTTGTATATACACACATCAAAAGTGTCTAGGGATCAAGCATTTTTATGCGGATTTCTTGAGATTGAGATGTGGCTTTGGCCCTGGCCTGCTCAGTCGCCAGACTTGAACCCGATTGAGCATGCATGGGATATGCTACAGAGAAGAGCTCTGCCGAATATGGAGGGTATCCAGTCGCAAGAAGACCTTTTTTTGTTGTTGCAACGAACATGGGCAGCCATTCCACAGCGTGTTTGGATGAACTCATTTTGAGTATGCCAAACCGATGTTCTTGTGTTGTTAGTGTTCGCGGTAGAAACACGGATTATTAATTGTTTAAGTTACCTAATAAAACTTTAAAGAAAACTGTTATTTCAGTCTTTTTTTCGAACTTTAATGTTAGTGGTTCAAATGTCAAAAATCCCTTTATTAGGAAAATGGCAAATTTCTTTATTAATGCAAAGGTGACTTGGTTTATCGTTACTGTGACAAACGAAAACACTTTATTTGATGAATCCTTAAAGAAAATTTTAAATAATATCAATCAGGAGAAAAGTTATTGCAAAAATATATGTTGATCCCTAGACACATATGTTGATCCCTAGACACTTTTGATGTGTGTATTTTTAATTCGAATACAGTAGTAATTTTTCTGTTGCGTTTGTACTACGTGTTGTTCACCCGTTCGAATTATTTGAAGAACTACAGTAATTATTAATACTTTTAATTCATTGCAATGTAGAAACCCGCCAACCCTTAAATCATTTGTAAATAATTAGGCTAAACAAAATATTACGTCCTACCTATAGACTTGTTACACAATTTGGTTAATAATTATTTTGATAATGCGTGCTGCCAGAGTCGTGGTGTAACTGAGTCTTTGATCTGCTCAGACACTGGAATGTAATGATTCAGAGCATGAGTCAGGTACGAATGGTAATTTGAACTTTCAATGCGTTTCGTTGAATCGGTAGTATCAGACAGTCATACTGACGAATAATGAGGAAATCATCTTGGCGCTGATATTTAGGTTGTTTTATAAAAGTATACATTATGTATACATTCGTTAGTTACGGTACATATCCATGTGTTGATTTTATAGAACGTATGGCCTAATTTCACATCGTAAACAAAGCTGTTCTGGCTGTTCATATTGAAAAGTAGTTCTTTCTAGGCAACAATTTCCACATTGTTGCAGATGTTTATGCAGATATAAATAGTAAAAACGGCAGACGCATTTAACTCTCTAAGTATTTCAAACTTTGTTCGTAGCCATATGTTTACGCTTTTATAATTTGAGCTCTCTAACTTTGCACCTGCGTCCGTCCCAATCGCACGTGTGCTTAATCCAGCTGTTGGTGCTTCTTATGCTCCTGGAGAAAACTTGAACGCGATATTGCCTACTTTACGTAGGTAAATTCATTCATTGTGTGTTTGAAACAGAACTCAACTTCGCAAAATATCGTTTCGACAAAGCTCTTAATATTTTATAAATGGTTTTATTGACCTTTGATGGAACGAATTAAAGAATTATCGAATACGAATTAAAGACTGACTATTCGCTTGATGATCTCACCGGTTGTCAATCTTGACAATGCGAAGGACCGGTCGTCTGCGGGGCGAGGCAAGGGATGGGACGGGGACTCCGATGCAGGGTTTGTGCGATTCACGCCGCACGCGGTGCCGGTGCGACCCACAGTGCCACAGCAGTCAGTAGTAGTCAGTGCGACAGTTGGCCGCTTAATGCGCGGCGCGCGCGCCTCTTCCTAGAATTCCTTCTACATTCCTTAATTTATTTACTAGTCAAAATGCAGTTATCTGCTGACGATAATCCGCGTAGGTGATTGTGTCAGTTCATAAAAAGTGAATTAGTTCGATAAATCGTTACTTGCTACGGTCTGAAGAACAATGCTGTGGGAAAAAATAACGTTCAGCTGGCATCGGCAGTCGTTCCCAGCTACCTACGTTACCTCGCTCCCCGCGCCTGCCGGGTACCGGGTTCAATGCGCCTCTCTGCGTTTATTCATCGTTTGTGGGAAAAGTTGACCCCCGTTTTTAAAAATTATTTGTTAACGAATTCACACGACTCCTGTTGTCGTCACTACCTCATCTTATATGATTATATCGAAAGTTTGCAACAATCGTCGCGATAACTTGTAACAGGTGTTTGATTTGTACTTAAATTAGGTTTACGTGAAGTGATTAATGAGGCACCAGTGTAAATACACTGTTTTTTTTTGCGACTGTCGTCAAGGTTGTAGCATTCCGCAGTCCTAAACTATTTATTCGGGGCTTTGCCATGTTTGTTAAGTTTCAACATCGTCGAAATTATTATCTTTCTATGTTGCGGATAGAACATTTATCAGAGGAGGACAATACTCTTACATTAGGCAACGTGTTCAATGTTCATGAATGAAATGTCGAAATAGTCGTTTAGCATCATTGTATGAATGCGTTTATTGGAATGTCAACAGTTATAATGTAAATTTAAGTGGATTTTGTAAATAAAGTGAATTTGTGGTTCGCCAGTGTAGTGTTTCTTTGGAAGATTTTGCACTGACAAAAGTTTTGACTACACAATGGGGAATCAAGGATCGTCTGCGCACGAGCCGTTCGATCGAGCACAAGCGGCAGCAAACGTCGACCTCAAAATGGTACAGTGATTTGATTATGCTTAATTTACAATTCATTATTCAACTTGAGTCATTGAATTTTAAAGTACGGCTGTTGGCAGTGGCCAGACACGTTCACGTTTGTAGTTACAGTCACAGGCACGTTTTAAACTCAGCAGATGTCGTATTATCTAACTACCTGTAGGTATAACGTGTGTATTATGGCTAATTTAGTTTTATACTTGCAATGCAGCGTGTCAGAGCATTGGAAAGCTTAAAATACAACTTCGTAAATAGCCTAAGGACTAGGTACATGTTTTCAGAATAGTTAAACACAATGACCAGATCTATTTGTAGGCACTACAATCATACTTACAGTATTTAGCCAACCTTTAATATTATGTTCCTGATTGTTCCGAATGAATTTGTAAAAATATAAGGGGACTAATTTTAATAAACAGGTTATATTCTATGTTTAACTACAAAAGCACTTTATATGAATACTGCTTGTTGTAAGCGGGCAATGGAAGATGTGCACTTTGAATAATGAGACACAAAGACTTAATTATTAACAGATGTCGTGCCTCCTATGTATCTTATTTTTACAATATGGCACGAGGCAGTCATGTAACATTGACTAGATACCTTAACACACGTTAATAAAGACTATATTACATTACTTTATCAACTAACATCCAGATGTGAAGAGTGCTTATAAGTACCTACTTACATTGAAGCACGTACCTATCTACTTATTAAGTAGATCAGTAGTACAATAGCACATCTGGGCTAAATTTCATAGTAAATACTAAAAAAGAATGACAACAAATATTAATGAGTACCTAAGTACGTACCTACCGTACACACACCTACATTTATTATCTATGACATTTTGTAAGCACTATAATGGCTGTTAAATTAATATTTTTATACTATCTACTGAAATTTTAAATCTTATGCTTTTATAAATGTATGTTGTGATAGTTCTTTACAGGCTTATGTCGAAAAAAATTAGGACACCTCGAAAAGTAAATATTCAATAAAATATTTTACAAATTGCAATAATTAGCATAGCATTTAGTGGTAGTCCGACTAGTCAGTTAACATTATTAGGGCATTTCCATTTTCTTTCATAATTCTATCAAATTCAAGGACATTCTGATTTTTTTTCTTGTAGTGCAGAACTGGATCAAAGATGTGTCTTTTAAGCGTATTATGCACTGGAACCACCCCATGTTTACACGAAAATTACAACATTTGAAAATTAAAAATAAATGGGTCTTAAGTATTCTACAAACACTCGTGCAATACATTTTTAAAAGATTCCCACGCTTTTTTTCCCCTGTGTAGTGAGGAAAGAAACAGTTACAACAGGTCTTCTTAAACTTGTCGAAAAACTGTACAGTGCATATTTAACTACCTAGTTGAAACATTATTTATTCGCACAGCTTATTGTTTGTGTTCGTTTTAGTAGTACCCCAGATACCAAGTTTAAACAAATTTAACCACATTAATAATCATGCTTACCCTTGCAACTGTTCAACTTTTTTGAATTGCCAAGTTGAACTAAAACTTAATAGAATATGACCCTGTTTCACCGGTTACAGATTTGTTTTAGATAGCTTATCGATACATACATACGACATTCAAATCATACCATCCGACAGATAAGCTATCTGGAACTTATCTGTAACCGGTCAAACGGGGCCTTAAAATGGCAAAGTTCAATTTTTTGTTGTTTTAAAGAAATAACACAATACTAAAAATGTTAGGTAGGTACGTCGAATGAAAAAGTTACGCTAAATACTAACAAGTAAAATTTTACCAAAATAAACAGCTGACTTCAAGGTTCGACTCGATTTCTCTTGGATGCCATCATCAGATCTTAGTGTCCTTAGTCAGCGAAGTCTTAGTACATAATAGGGTCCCGTTTTACCCTTTGGGTACGGAACCCTAAAACAGAATCATCAAAATCGAAAGTTCTGAGGTAACGAACATAAAAAATATAGTGGAAATGAGAACCCACTCCTTTTTTTAAGTCTGTTAAAAGTAATCAAGTAAACTTTGGCTCCATCATAATTTTCGCTAATATAGAAGTTATCGATGTCATCATCAATCTTAGTTAGATAAGTTATTCTTTTATGTACAATGTTATTGGGTTTCATAGATATACTCGTAGTTGAATATGGATGATAGCTAACCGATTTTGATCACTACTAAAATTAAACTTTTGGCTGCAGTTTGGCTATCAATTCGTTATCCTATTAATAACACGAATGAGTGTGTAAAATTATATGGGCTAGTTGAATATTAGGTGTGAAGGTCATCGCATTGGATGTTGAACGTTAGATATCGGATAAATATGGATCTCTATCAGTATTTTATAATGACTGTGTTTTCCCGCCAAAATCAGATCGTAGAAAAAAATATTATAAAGAAATAAGTAAATAAACCAGGAAACATTAAATTAACCTTGTTTCTTTGTAACGAGGTTAATTATAAATTTAAGGTAAACCAGCAATTAAATAAATAACTTCCCTACAAACAACTACCTAACCTATACCATACTACGTTTAGTAATTGTACATAGAGGAAAATAAAAATCGAAAATGTACCAACTGAGGAAATGTTTCTATT
Organism: Diaphora mendica; assembly: GCA_949125395.1. NCBI lineage: Eukaryota > Metazoa > Arthropoda > Insecta > Lepidoptera > Erebidae > Diaphora > Diaphora mendica. The sequence goes on along the minus strand of OX421319.1, from coordinate 15,695,827 downwards.
TTCTGCAGAAGTACCCACCAACAGACCTTATTTTTAATCGACTTCATAAAGGAGGAGGTTCTATGTTCCATTGTATGTATTACTAGCTTTTACACGCGGCTTCGCTCACGCAGACTTTCATCCCCTGATTTACCCCCTTAGGGGTGGAATTTCAAAATTTCCTTTCTTAGTGCTCACTTACGTTATATAAAGAACCTACATGCAAAATTTCAGGATTCTAGCTTCAGCGGTTTGGGCTGTGCGTTGATCTCTGGGTATGTCAGTCAGTCAGTCACCTTACTCTTTTATATAGATACATAAAGATAGATTATCACTACATATTATATTAAGTCGGTTAAAATCAAAGTCCTCCCCGCCTCTGTCTATCTGTATGTTCGCGATAAACTCAACTGTACGGATTTTTATGCGGATTTTACCAATAGACAGAGTGATTCTTGAAGAAGGTGCTCGTACATAATTTGTTAATTTTTTTAGTATATTGACTAATATATAATAATATTTATTGAAGCCCTCGAAAAAAATTAAGCCGCATATCTGCTCAGAGTAACATAGGCTATATTCTATTTTCCGTAAAGAACCCGTGCGAAGCCGAGACGGCTTGCTAGTTAAAATATAACAAATAAATTGTAACAGAACTTTTGACAAGTATATTTTTAGTACCTTGTGATTATTTTACTACTTGCACTTGCACATTCACAGGTTGCCAGTGTTTTACGTCACTCTGTAGATTATACCTTGTAGTTGTTTTACTACTATTATAATAGTTCTGTTATAACATTTTGAATGGCCTGCCTCATTATATACGCAACCTTTATATATTTGTTTTACACAATTGTTTTGTATTTTGGGGTCAAGACTACAAGATTCCATGATAAGACACTTTTGCACAGAAACTTAGTTTGCTATTTTGTCTAAATTTTTTTTATATAATTAATTATTTTAATTATTAGTTATAGACTAATGAGTATCTACCAAGCTTCTATTTACCTTGAATATCTACATGATCTTCGTCTCGTTCCGTGATATAATAGTGTAAGTAATACGACCTGGGTGACCGGGTTTTGCTCGGTATTATTTTTGGTATTGTTTCTGAAAATGAATCCTAGCTAGATCGATTTATCACTCTCGAAACCCCCTGCATACTAAATTTCATGCTTAGAGCATAATATATACCTGGAGGGACAGCTGAACTGGCGGAAAGCGTGACTGGAGTAGAGAGAGACTGAGTTTGGTTAGCGTCTGTCTCTCTCACGCAAGCTTCTGATTGGTCAACGCACATACCAATTTGCATGACTGATTTGGCGGGAAATACAGCGGGAACGAATAGCAAAAGTCAGTTTTCACTGTCATATGACACACTGAGCAGCGTGGCTAAGTAGCCCAACCGTCCTTTCTATAGAGAGACCCATGTCCAGAAGTGGAGTGTCTAAATACTATTAACAACTGGTCTAGCAATTTACCTACTTAACTGTAACCTTAGCTAAATTTATTCATTATCTCTGATTATATGAACAATTGTTTAATTAAACATTGAAGACATTGACAGACACTATAATTGCAACCATAATTAGTAGTAGGTAGTTAAGCAACACAATAATGAAACTTGCAACACATTTCAAACTATTATATTCGTCGTCACTACATCACTACATAGTATAAAACAAAGTCGCTTCCGCTGTCTGTCCCTATAAATGCTTAGATCTTTAGAACTACGCAACGGATTTTGATGCGGTTTTCTTTATTAGAAAGAATGATTCACGAGAAAGGTTTATATGTATAATACATGCATAATATAGTAGAAAAACACTGATAACTTTCTTTAGAGGTTTCTAATGTGATGTCGTAAATAAATCCATTTTTTAACCGACTTCAAAAAAGGAGGAGGTTCTCAATCCGACCGTAAATATATATATATATATGTTTTTTGACACGAAGATCTGATGATGGCATCTAAGAGAAATCGAGTCGAACCTTGAAGTCGGTTTTTGTTTTTGTATTTTTTTTTATTGCAAACGCTGGCTAAACCCTACAAGATAGATCAAAATATTGTACACCTTAAAAACGTCTACAAAAAACTCCGTGATGGTATTATTTCTATCTCTTAGGGATAACTCACAATAACCATTTTTTATTCCTTTCTTTATATGAGAAACTAGCTGAACCCCGCGGTGTTACCCGCGGTTATTGTCGTACCGCGGTACGAAGCTAGTTTACAATAAAGTGACAATAATTTGAATACGTTTAAGGTTGCTATCCTTGAGTAAGAAATAGGAAGAACAAAAATTATATTGGTGTGTAAACACGATAGAAATTTCTTCAACTAATTACCCAACACATTAACCCGATTTTACATGTTTTTTTAAGTTTATAATTATATACATGGGTATTATATTGTATAGGGATTAGGAAACTTAAAAAAAACAAATAGGAAAAACGACCTTATGTCACTCTTATTTTAATAATTTCAGGTGTGTTGTTGAAGTATTAACAAGCATAAATTGTTGACCATGAATATAATTCAGAATGGAAATTACCACAATTGTACTATAATAATATTAGTGACATTTTGTCAATAAAACAATTTACTTCAATTGGTAATCGACACATGACAATGCGGGAAATGTATGTTGGAGATATTTATTATTTATAGCCCTATTTAATACGCTTTGTTATTTATTAACCTGTGTACGGTACGATCAATGTGACATGCGTAAAACATCAACGATACATCAATAATATTTTTGCCACGCCTTTATTTTAAACATGGAACCACTCTCTTCCTGGACTTGGAGTCGTTTTAAAAATGCTAAACCCTTTTTATCCGACTTCAAAAAAGGAGGAGGTTATCAATTCGACTGTTTTTTTAATGTTTGTTATCTCATAACTTTCGACTGGGTGAACTGATATTGATTATTCTTTTTAGGGTTCCGTGCCAAAGGCAAAAAACGGAACCCTTATAGATTCGTCATATCTGCCTGTCCATCTGTCTGTCTGTCTGTCCGTATGTCACAGCCACTTTTTTCCGGAACAATAAGAACTATACAGTTGAAACTTGGTAAGTAGATGTATTCTGTGAACAGCATTAAGATTTTCACATAAAATTAAAAAAAGCAATACATTTTGGGAATAAACACTTAGAACTGAAACTCAAAAAAAATTTTTTCACCAAACCCATAGGTACGTGTTTGATCTATGGATAAGTCTTCGAAAACGATATTGAGGTTTCTAATATCATTTTTTTCTAAACTGAATAGTTTGCGCGAGAGACACTTCCAAAGTGGTAAAATGTGTGTAACTTCTAAAATAAGAGAATTATAAAACTAAAAAAAATATATGATGTACATTACCATGCAAACTTCCAAAGAAAATTGGTTTGAACGAGATCTAGTAAGTCGTTTTTTTTTTTAATCTATGTATATATATATTTTATATAATAATAATATATTTTAATATACATATATAAAAGAGTAAGGTGACTGACTGACATACCCAGAGATCAACGCACAGCTCAAACCGCTGAAGCTAGAATCCTGAAATTTTGCATGTAACCTACATGTATATAATGTAAGTGAGCACTAAGAAAATAATTTTTGAAATTCCACCCCTAAGGCGGTAAATCAGGGGATGCAAGTCTGCGTGAGCGAAGCCGCGTGTAAAAGCTAGTACGTCATAAATCGTAAACCGCGAAAAAAAACTTATTAAAACATCGATCGAAGTTACTACGAACTACAAGAACTTTTATATTATTTGCTTGCTGCTTCGGAACCCTTCATGAGCGAGTCCGACTCGCACTTGGCGGCTTTTTTTTAAAGCTGATGCTTGCAGTTCAATTAGGTCCAGTTCTTGAAATCGTTTTTATTCTTTAAAATTTGTGATACTAATTGAAAGGTGCATCCCGTGTGGTCCCATTTCAATATGGTCCAGCTCTTGAAGTCGTTTTTTTAATTATCAGAAAGGTCCAAAAACTCTTAACAACACGCTTTTATTAGCTGTATGTATGTATGTATGTAACAAAATATTTTAACTTCATTTTCACCTACTTCTATTACTAGGAGTCTGATTAACTTGAAAATTTGCACAGGGGCTGATGACAATACAATTATGCGAAAAAAACAAATAGTTTTTTTTCTAAAAAAATAGTTTTTAAGGGGAGCTTTCTGAAAATATTTCAATAATGTCGCCCCACGCTTTTTACATTAAAATTATTTTCAACTTTTTAGTTCGATTGCTATTAAAGCGTTTTTTAGTTTTTCCGTTTTCGGCGAAAGAATCCCGCTTTTTTCACAAAAAAGTTTCAAAATCCCGATTTGACTAAAAAAATCTGGCAACGCTACCGGTACCAAGAGAAGGAAACCTTGAAACACCCTATAAGTACGAACCCTCCTGGCAGGCGTGGTGTTGTAGGCAAAAACCTCCTCCTTAAGGAGATACCTGTTTTACAGTGAGACAGTGAATTGTTAAAGGCTTTTGATGATAAATAAGTATTAAGTTGTCAACAAAATGTTCACAGACGATATCTTAGAACTTGGAAGATTTGTTTGAGGTCCAAATTGAACTCGAATACCACATTTAGTTTTTATTAAAATTCTCCGGTGACATCTTCAGTATGTTTGACCACAGAGTGTTATTATATATTTACATACGAGTACATACTTAGTAGGTAGTACCTATATAACAAACAACATACACTCGTGCATTTATTTTGTAATGTATTTAAAACTTCCTTCGTTTACACTGCGCGAGGCGGACTAAATGCCATGTCATAACAATATCTACCTACAGGCATTTCGAAAATTCAGTGATTAAAATTCAATGTATACTTATAGATATACAGTGTACACATAAAATTAAAATTGTTTTGCATTTTACATCAATCAAATTTTTAATAAAACTTAGGTACTATATTTCAAATTCAATCGTCTTATCTTTTATCAAGTTAACTTATCTTTTTAGTTAAAAATACGGGTAAGCTTATGTAACGATATGCACTAAAATGTCAAGAATGCAGCTATAAAAACAGAGTGTTATATGCAACAGTGGACGATCTGTACTGTAGCTGAGACGATGATAGTAAAATTACGTGCATGAAACGAGTAATGCGAATATTATTTTTAACTTACAATGGCGACTTACAGTCCACTGTACAAGGTTATTGTCCAAGCCTGTATAAACGTTAAAACGGGCCTAAATTACTCGGCACATATTGAAGTTATAATTCCTATTTTATTTTACAAATATATTTAAGTAACGTATTTTTTAATAGTTAAACAGTGTTAAATGAAACAATAACGTATTTTAATTATGAATAGTGATTACTCTGAGATCAATCTAAAGAGTCAAATTATTTTAGAGTTGATATTAATTCAATAATGTTCTTGTGCGGACTTGCATGGCCTGGGTCCTTTAGACACGAACTTCCCAAAATTAATCGGTATGGGCCTTTTACACGTATCAAGTGACGAAGTAATTAACTAAATTTTAACTTGATTTTAATTCGATTCACGCGTACGTGTAAACAATCACTTAACAGCTCTTTAGTCACAAGTGGTAAGTAAACGATTTAGTGAATAAGTAGAACAGAATCGCGTCTATTTTTTGATTAACTAACCGCCCTTACCGCGCCGCCGCGCCGCACGCATGCCCCGGTAGTCGTGGCCTTTACTAAAACTTTTAGTTCTCGTGTGGACGCAACAATTTAGCGAAGTACTTAATAATATCCAGATTTACGTCGTCCATTGTAACCAAACTTAATAGAATTTAAATTAAACACGTGTAAACACTCGACTACTTAAAATTTAGTTGCAATTAAGTTAAAGTTAAGGTAACCACTTGCCTACTTACAACGTGTAAACTAGGCATTAGTTTAAGTAGTACCTGTAAATATTAGCCACACCTGCAGAGCATGGCATGCTATCAATAATATGTACTTATCAATGAGTCGATAGGTTTATTACCAAACTAGCTGTTGTCCGCGGCTCAGCTCATTCGCTCAATCGCGGCAAATAGTAGCCTATGTGTTATTCTGATGTATAAGCTATATTACTGTAAAGTTTCATCCAAATCCGTTCAGTAGTTTTTGCGTGAAGAAGTAACAAACATACACACTCACAAAATTTCGCCTTTTTATATTAGTGTGATTAGTGTGAAGTGTGATGTGATAATTTTAGTGACTTATACATACAGGAGTACGAGGCACAATGCGTATTCAGGTTTTATACCTGACTAGCGACCCGCCCCGGCTTCGCACGGGTGGAGTTTAGATGCCCCCGCCGCGTCGACGACACGATTCGTGCATATTAAATATATTCATTTAAATTAGATACAGTAAAGAGCCATTTTCATCTATATTAAATGCACAATGTATTTAATGTACTTAATTGTATAAGGATTCATTCTGTATTGCTTAATATCGCTTCGTAAATAAGCCATTATTTCTCGTAAAAAGAAAGGAATAGAAAATGTTTATTGTAGGTTATCCCTAAGAGATAGACATATACCGTCGCGGACTTTTTTGTAGACCTTTTTAAGGTGTACAATACTGTAGTACATTATTTTGATCTATCTCGTAGGGTGCAACCAGCGTTTGCAATGTAAGCGCAAAAAATGTGTTTATTTGCTACATCACATTAAAAACCTCGAAAATTAACAGTGTTTCCATACTACACACATCAAAAGTGTCTAGGGATCAAGCATTTTTATGCGGATTTCTTGAGATTGAGATGTGGCTTTGGCCCTGGCCTGCTCAGTCGCCAGACTTGAACCCGATTGAGCATGCATGGGATATGCTACAGAGAAGAGCTCTGCCGAATATGGAGGGTATCCAGTCGCAAGAAGACCTTTTTTTGTTGTTGCAACGAACATGGGCGGCCATTCCACAGCATGATTTGGATGAACTCATTTTGAGTATGCCAAACCGATTCTTGTGTTGTTAGTGTTCGCGGTAAAAACACGGATTATTAATTGTTTAAGTTACCTAATAAAATTTTAAAGAAAACTGTTATTTCAGTCTTTTTTTCTAACTTTAATGTTAGTGGTTCAAATGTCAAAAATCCCTTGATTAGGTAAATGGCAAATTTCTTTATTAATGCAAAGGTGACTTGGTTTATCGTTACTGTGACAAACGAAAACACTTTATTTGATGAATCCTTAAAGAAAATTTTAATTAATATCAATCAGGAGAAAAGTTATTGCAATAATATATGTTGATCCCTAGACACATATGTTGATCCCTAGACACTTTTGATGTGTGTATATTATGCATTTATTATACATAAAAACCTTCCTCTTGAATCACTCTATCTATTGAAAAAAACTGCATTAAAAACCGTTGCGTAGTTTTAAAGATTTAAGCAAACATAGAGACATAGGGATATAGGGACAGAGAAAGCGACTTTGTTTTATACTAGTGATGTTTTATCCGCAAGAGGTTATAATTGAATTATTTATTGAAAAATATTTTTATGCTAAACTCTACTATATTATGTTGTAACTTCTACATTTTAACGCGTTAAAGTTAGCACCAGATAGATACCTACATTCTTACAACAGCTAAAATATCAAAAACACGACTGCGTGCGTGCAAATGACAACACATACAAACCAGCATTTTAATTTTTCTTAACCCATTGTCATTAGATTTGTTATAAAGTAATTGTGAGAATACTTACTCGCAATTAAGACTAATCCAATGATCATATACCACTATTAGACCAGGGTAAGAAGCCTTTAAAAATTATAAAAAGTGAAAAAAATAATAGTAGGATGAATCCCATTAGAAAAGGAGGAGAATATTATAAAAATTAAAGGAAAAATAATTTACGGGTGATCTGAGGTCGGGAAGGGGGTGGGGGGGAGGTTTTAAGGGTAAAAAACGATTTCCGGCAAAACTAAAAGTCCTATGGAAAAAAGTCAAATGGCAAAGATGAAGGTAATAAAAAGAAGACCTTATATTGAATTAATATCGAAAATTCACCCGTCAAAATATCAGCTTTTTTCAAAAAAATTGGTATGTTTTCTGTTCGTTGAAATCTCTACTTTACGATGGTTAAAAAAAAAAATGTTGCCATAGTAAATCTTCTCAGAAAATGCAAAAAATCGAAAAAAACTCGAATTCGAAAATTTGTTTTAATTATTATATACAATTTTGAGCTATTTATGAAAATTTACATTTTAATTACTCGAAAAACGTAAGATTACATGTTACATTGATAAAAAAAAAATTCAAATCAAAATATACTACTATAATTAACAAACAAATAAGTTAATAAAATTAATATTTAATAAGACATCTACAATATTTGGAGAAAGTTGTCGAAACTTCTTTAAATTATATGCGTAGATGCCTATTTATAACTATTTTTAGATAACTTATATACCTGAGTGACCTACGAAAAATTTTAGCCCATCCAAAGGTATTTCATAGAGAAGTGGGGAAGGGGCTAAGCGGGTCTGAGTCTTACTACATACACACCTACTATTTCGTAGCAGCTGTAACAACCGTTAGCCTAGCCAGTATTCGAAATACAGTACAGTATTCAACATCTATCTATATATATAAAAGAGTAAGGTGACTGACTGACAGACTGACTGACATACCCAGAGATCAACGCACAGCCCAAACCGCTGAAGCTAGAATCCTGAAATTTTGCATGTAGGTTCTTTGTATAACGTAAGTGAGCACTAAGAAAGGAATTTTTGAAATTCCACCCCTAAGGGGGTAAATTAGGGGATGAAAGTCTGCGTGAGCGAAGCCGCGTGTAAAAGCTTGTCGTTTATAAAAATACACGTACACGCTGAGTTTCTTTAAGATAATTGTGACAAGTTTACTTAAAAAAAAACTTTTATCTGTATCAACCAACTCAAACATAAAAATAGTAATATTTTCTATAAAAATAGTATGTTTAACGTAACATAATCTAAAGATTAAAATTGAATGATATTTTAGTACAAGATTAAAAAATAATAATCTCCTTAATTTTGCACAAACAAATTTCGTTATTCCCATGAAAAAAAAAATCAAAATACATAAAAAATATATTAAAAATCTATAAAAAATATAAATATATATATATAAAATATATATCGTAAATATATTTTTAATAACAAAGTTTTGGCCGATTTTCATATATTTATGAATGGAGATTAATGTGAGATAAGATTAATGTGCTTAAAATATTGTAATGAATAACGTAATCAGAATAAAGTATCTACATTTAATAGTACGATTTATATTTATATATAATGAGATTTTCTATGACATAAATGTAATAAGCATTAAATAAATCAACTTTTTAATTGAAATAAATTGCAGCAATCACATTTTTTAGATGAAATTATTTATAATGATTAAATTATTTTTTTCAAATTCTATTTTTTTTCGATTTTTTTGCATTTTCTGAGAAGATTTATTATAACATTTTTTTTTTTTCACCATCGGAAAGTAGATATTTCAACGAACAGAAAACATACCAACTTTTTGAAAAAAGCTGATATTTTGACTGAATGGGTGAAGCTGGGTGAATTTTCGATTGAAACTTAGGATGCTTTTTCGATATTAATTCAATATAAGGTGAAAAAATAAATATTTCTAATCAAATAAATTACAGCGTATTTGGGACATAAAAAGGTAAGTTTTCACCAAATTTCGTGAAAAAAAAAGAAAATTGTAAAAGATAAAAATAAAAAACCAAAATCTTGGTTTTTTGAATTTTTCACATAAATTTTGAGGTTATGTGATAAAAGTGTAAATACAAAAGTTTACATCTTTTTATTACCTACAACTTTGCTATTTGACTTTTTTCCATAGGACTTTTAGTTTTGCCGGAAATCGAGAAAAACCGTTTTTTACCCTTAAAAGCTCCCACCCACCCCCTTCCCGACCTCAGATCGCCCGTAAATTATTTTTCCTTTCATTTTTATAATATTCCCCTCCTTTTCTAATGGGTTTCATTCTACTATTATTTTTTTTGGTTTTAATACCTATCGACACTGGTCTATATGTATATACAATCCAGGGTGGAATTTTGTAATGCCACCTGAAGGGAAAGTACCTTAATATTGTAGATAGAAAATTTTACTCAAAGAAAACATACATTTATTTTTGAAAAGAAAGAAAAGTGCATTCAAATATTTCCGAATATTCGCTTGCCACACCCGGGAATCGAACTGACTAAAATCTGTAAAAATAACAACCTGTACTTTTATTGCATCGATCGTTAGGGTCAAGAATAAGAATGAAATCTCTCTAACAAATTTTGATCAATCCTCTTGCCAAGGCAGTGATCACCTTGTGAAGTTTATAATACCTACGGGCCCATAGATAGATATACAATCACTACTAATACCACTGGCAAGAAGAATGACCCACGGCTGTGTCACCGTGTTCTTAATCTAAACTACACTTACTGGAGTTGTGTGGCGTCCTGTTATCGGCGTCCAAGAGCTCTTGGATAGAATCTTCACTGCTCTTGCGTCTTCACACAAACATTGCTTCCAGGTGCTGGTTATTTCTCAAGGTATCCGAATTAATCTCAATAATCAACTTTTCACAGATATTCGAATTACAATACACTCGTTTTAGTTCTCGCGGGACGCGCCTATCACGTATTACAATTCTCGCGAGTCTAATCACAATTAACGGCAGACTGTTCACCAGCCTATCGTGACCGATCACCTTCTCAACAATTTTCGATATTAATCTCGTCTCACGCTGGGCGGCGAGCCCACAAGTACCCTAGCTCAACAAACCTCACGGTGTTATCAATCTCACGCGGAAACTATACGAGTACTACAAATTAACAATCAATAAATTACGGCACCGGCCATTTTTAACACGCGTTCTATCAAGTCCTTTTTTTACATATATTAATCTCAAACGTCAAAACACGAACCAGAGACAATCAAAATGTTGCCAGTACAATGACGTTCGAAATCCAACAAACTTGATAAATCAAATGAAAGGAAAACCATGAAATCTCGACTTATAAATTCATTGGGTCAAGTTAAAGCAACTTTACTCAAAGATCTATCTGTTTACTTACGTTAGCAATTAACACACGTTATTAAAGGTTACTAGAAATGAATTCGTTAGAAGAATGCATTTGTGTATCCAAGAAAATGGAGCCCATTTCGAGAAACTAATTAGTTAGTTTACCATTTTTTGTAAATAAATTTAAATAATTAAAATTATTTAAGATTTCATGGTTTTCCTTCATGGCTTCAGTTTTTGGGATAATGTTTATTTATAAAATATATAAAATTAGTGGGCAGTGCAACGTAGTAATTCTTAGGCATACCAACTTGTTTACTAACTACAGAAAACTAACACTTAGCCTATTCTTGGATGGCAACTAATTATAGCACAACAATACAAGTAAAGACTTACTTAGAAATACCTTCCTTGGCCTATTATTTTCCGCCATCCCTCTGACAAGTCGAAATTCATTCAATACCAGTTACCAGGCAAAGGCCAGTGGTCCGTCAGTTGCTTAGTCATCGTTTTTATTGTACAAAATTCATTGAATATATGGTAATGGGTAATGTGGTCATTGTTATCAAGAACCGTATTGTTCGTGTGTCATAATGTGGCACGGTTACCTGATGTTGACCGCACGTTGTTGTATGCTCGCCATAATACGTATAGTGAATTGAGTATTTGAGTAGACCTGTAGAATTTAACTAAGTAGTCCTATAGTTTATCTTAACAGGAGTCAGTAGTCAATAATGGTAAATGTAAAAACTGTTTTTCAATGTATTGATGTCCTCAATGCATTCAAATGCGGACTGCACGTTTGGCCTAGTGGTTTAACGGTCACCACGCCGTTTCCTACTTCGCCAAGTGTCGTGGGTTCAAATCCCACGTAGGACAACAGTTTGTGTGATCCACAAATTGTTGTTCTGAGTCTGGGTGTTCTTTGTGTCCGTTTCATGTATGTTTGTAAAGCCTGGAATTCCTAGTGCGGGAGTTGTCTTGAAAAAAAAAAGAAAATGAATACTTACACCTCAATTTAAGAATAGTATTTTTGTACCGACATTTACACAAAGCTAGCAGTACTGGTTTATCACGGTATGTTAGACCTAGTTAGGGACAAGTATAAACCTATTCAATCAATGTAACTCTCAATTTGTGAATGAATACTATATGCTTGCCTCTCAATGCAGTCGCAATAACATTTGCAAGTTAGCTGATTTTGTGAATGTATGATGTTTCAGAAGTCGTCAGTGCGTGCGTCGTTGCGTCGGAGTCGCGCGGGCGGTGCTTTGTCGCCGCCGCGCGCCGGCATGGAGCGGCTGCGGCGATCTTTCCGCGAGTCGTTCCGCCGACGCAAGGGCTCACCGCCAGAGTCCGCGCGCCCGCACCAATGGCACGCCGACGAGGCGGCTGTGCGGGCCGGCACTTGCACCTTCCCTGTCAAGTACCTCGGCTGCGTCGAGGTGTTCGAGTCGAGAGGCATGCAGGTCTGCGAGGAGGCCCTCAAAGTACTTAGAGTGAGTAGCTTTGTATCCAGTACCACGTCAAAGCCGCAGCTTTGACGATTCGCAAATCGTGAATAGTATAAGAAGGAAGGCAGAATTATTGTAAAAATAACTTTAAATAACTATTCTCAATTTCTAATAAATAAAGTACAATATCGTCAGGTCTTTGATGAAACTGGCAGGGCACGATTGATGTGTAAACTTATTTTTGTATGTACTGAAGAATCGAAAGACAAGTCAATAGGAATTGTATTAGGTATATGAAGTTTTGTAAATATATGTAACTACGTGTATTCTGCTTCTAAATGAATTCGTTCGCCCTATTCACAATATTCTTAGTGCCGATTCTTATTGTACTCGTACATACCGAGCGAACGGCGACTGAATAAAATGGACCGCCTGAAGTCCGCCTGTAGATTTCATTCTGCCCGTGATGTTATTAAGTTTTCCCTTAATATGTAAATCTTATGTCTCACAACTTGCAAATTGGACATAGTTTTCTGATTGTCATTCCAACAACTGAATCAATTATGTATAAAGCCTTTACTGCTATGAACGTCGGGCAATATATTTTATTGGTTTTTGATGACTTAGCGACCGTACTGGTGGTTTGTGCATATACGTAACTGTAAAAGGCCCCATTCATTACACATTATCACTAGACGACGAGGTAAAAAGTGTAGTATAATTTAAAAAAGAATCTGACAACCATAAAACTGATAAAAAACCTTCCTCGACTTCTAGATATTTAAAGGCACTAACGACATACAAGTTTTAGTAAGTTGAGCGTTAGCTCAAGGATGTAGTACCAGTAGTAGTGAATTATCCATGTGGCGAAGGTCACTGTCTATTCCGTTCACCAGGGCTGCGTTCCCGTGGAACCCTTGCTAGTCTATACGGCCCATAGGTATAGCCAGCAAGTCGCAGACCAATCCACCTGGTGAACGGATGTCAACTGAGGCGCTACACCTCGTTTAAAGTTATAAAGTAAAAATTATTATTATTATTATTAACAACCCTCGCGGTTCGATCGCGGAAGCTCATATCACAATTTCCCTTTAACAATTAGCTCAACAAAAAACTCGCGGCCTTACAATCAATATCAAACGCGGGAGCTCATTTATTGTGTTGAGAGGCCTTTCAGGCTACAAAACTATCTCAAACACACAAACTATCTTTAACCTCGGACCGACGCCATAATTTTACAAGTAATAAGTATTTCCAACTACACGAGGAACTGTCGCTATAATGCGGTTATAAAACACTCGATACTTATTATATTAGGTCTTTACCTATGAAATTGCCGTTCTTCAGTACTGGTCATTTCAAATAAAAAAAAGTTTGTAATGGCTCTGTATTCTAAATTCAAATTAATTTTGTTTTAAAACCATGACATTCTATTTACAAACTCAGTCTTTTGTTTTTTGATTAGCGTTGCATTTTCATTACATTTGAACATTTTTCGTCATAATGGATACTTTAAAAATTCGTGTAATTATGGAATATGAGTTCCGTCGTGGCACCAACGCGACACAAATGGCACGTAACATCAAAAATGTTTACGGAGAGAACTGTACAAACGAACGCACAACCCGTTATTAGTTTTCCCGGTTCCGTTCTGGAAATTTAGACTTGAAAAATGAAGCTCGTGATCGTCCGGAGACTTTGGTTAACAATAATGAATTAAAGGCGATTGTGGAAGCTGACGAAACTCAATCTACAGCTGAGCTAGCAGCAGCTTTTAATGTAAGCATCAAAACAATATTGATCCATTTGCGACAAATTGGCAAGGTAAAAAAGCTTAATAGATGGGTGCCCCACGACCTTAATCGTTAAGGTCGTGCGCCAGCGCAACATACGCGTCGAGACCTGCCTTGCGCTGCTCAACAGGCAAAGAAGTGAAGGATTTTTGAAACGAATTGTTACGTGCGACGAAAAATGGATTCTGTTTGACAATCGAAAGCGCTCAGCAAGTTGGTTAGACCCTGGTTCAGCACCAATGCAATGCCCCAAACCAAAAATGACCCCTAAAAATGTGATGGTCACTGTTTGGTGGTCTAGTGCGGGTGTGATTCACAGCTTATTACAAAACGGCATGAGCATTAATGCAGATGTGTACTGTGAAGAACTGGAGAGAATGATGGAGAAGCTTGCACATCTGCAAACAGTTTTGGTCAATCGGTCGTCCCCACTGCACCTTCACGACAACGCGCGACCCCATGCTGCGCAACAGACAGTCTCCAAGCTGCAAGAGCTGGGGTTGGAAGCTCTCCCTCATCCGTCATACACACCAGACCTTGCACCTACCGACTATTACTTTTTCCAAAATTTAGACAACTTTTTAGTGGGTAAAAAATTCAATTCCCGAGAGGCAGTACAATATGCCTTTGAAGAGTTTGTTGCCTCCCGTCCAGCTGATTTTTACAAGAAGGGCATCAATAAACTGCCAATGCGTTGGCAAAGATGCGTCGATTACATGGGTGATTACTTAGAATAACAGAAATAAAAAAGTTTGAAAAAATAAGTACTTTCACTTATTGCATACAAAACGGCAATTTCATAGGTAAAGACCTATTATTACAATATATATTTATTACTAATGTACTATATAATATATATATAGTACTAACACAAAACACGAGGCCATACATTTCAACCCAGAGCTTCAATTAATTATTACGACACCGGCCATATTTCGACTTGTTTCTAGAGAATTCTATTACCCCAGTGACATGACAGCTACAAATGTCAAGACAATAATGACAAACCCTAGTGTTGCCATTACAAATTACATTTACTACGGTCATATACCAAATAGATGATTTGGTATCGAACAGTCACAAAAAGACACAAAGTACACCTAGTTTCTGAACTTTTATCTATGACACATATAATATGTCACCTTCAATCTTACGATTGTAAAAACTGTTAGATTATATTATACCTAGCGAGATGGTAAACTGTCGAAAGATTGTCAACTGTGACATTCTGCTTACAATGTAACGTAAAATTCGTTAGATTATAATGTAATCCGATGTATCGAAGTAAAACCGCTAAATCACAATCTATCGCGCGTCAAATTGTCATGGTAATAGAGTTAGGTTAGAAGGTTCTTTAATTAATCACAAATTCATTTTACTGCTACAAAAAGTTTATGTAACTAATTCTAAAGCTGTGAGTTAGTTTCAACATGAAATCAATTTACAATCACAAAAATACATTACATTCGGCTACAAACGAATTAACAAACAAGTATGGCGGCGCGAACATAATTATGCTCTTCAACCAATGACGCGCGAGATGCGATCCGTCGCATACACTTCGCTAAATTTTAATCTAACTAAAAATAATACGTTAAATTGTAAGTAGTATGTTACGGTTCACAATCTTTCGACAATTTACAATCTAACGGTTTTGACAATCTGACAGTAACATATCCATAAAGTACTAACTCCAACCCTAAAGTTGTATCACATGACATGTGTATTTACTTATACATATTGTAAATTGCAGAACTCCCGGCGTCGGCCGGTCCGCGCCGTGCTACATGTCAGCGGCGACGGTCTGCGCGTCGTCGAGGAGGAGACTAAAGGGCTCATCGTAGATCAGACTATCGAAAAGGTTTCGTTTTGTGCACCCGACCGAAATCACGAACGAGGTTTTAGGTGAGTTGTATTAACATATTTAAAGTGCTACTCGTTTACTTTGCTATCTTAAATCGCAATTGGTTCTATGAGTTTTTGGTTTTTGTAGAAAAACTTCCAAAAATATTTAATTAATCAATTAAAAGATCCGTTTAGTTAGTAGTTTCAATTAAGTTTGGTGAGTTTAGTCAACTCTTGGGCAGGGGCGGTTCCAGCCTGAAGTTTTGGGGGGGGTCACTAATCCACTAAGTCGAGTAAATTAGACTTTATTGCACAATACACAATATTATTTCACACAAAAAAAAACAAATGGATATCTTTTGTTTTTATTGGTAAATCTATTGGGATCATAATATTTGAGACATCTGTGACAATCTCTGGATGAATATTTAGAGGATCTAGCTCCATTGGGGGACGAAGGGCGTGTATGGAACTCCCGACAAATCGGTCTCACCCTAAACCCAGGCGGCGGCCTACATCTGCAGTCAAGAGGAGCTGCAGGAACGCATCAGCGGCTTCTGGAGTTCCCCCTGCCTTACCCCATCACTAAGGTACATCCCGGGGTAACCAGATTCAAACCCGGGACATGTCGCTGTCGTACCTCTCACCGCTCTACACAGTAAGAGAGTCGGAACACCGACCCACCTGAGACGACACCCCCGGTCGCACCGAGGTGTCACGTCGTTTCCAGCGGCCACATCTCCCCTGCATGTGGCCACAACGACCCTTAACCGACGATTGGGGAGCAAGCGGCCTTTAACGCGCATCCTTCGTCGCCTCTTTCGAGCGGGATCGGCCATTTCCCGATCCCGGTTCCCCGATCGAGTGAATCGGTAGGTGATAAGTTGGTTCTCTCTATGCAAGCACGTCCCCTGTGACCCCCCCCCCCGCCCCCTGGAACCGCGCCTGCTCTTGGGAGTGTTAGAGTCTAAACATTGATTGTTTTCTGTATCAAGAAAAGTATGAATGTTTTCAATTTAATAAATATTACACTAAAAATAGGTCTTTGATTATTATGAATATTAGTGTCGTGATTATAATTTCAAACGTGAGACACTTCATGACATTGTAATTTAAGGCAACAAGCGGGCCCACTCATAAACGTCACGAATATATCATACATAAGTAAAACTAAGATTGTTTCCACAAAATATATAATCAAATTGTAAATATTTGTTTTGGATGTAAAGAAACATGTATATGTATAAAAGAAGGCAACTTCCGATTACATAAAGAATTGTGTAAATGGTTAGTGTAACGAGTGAAAAAGATAAGCAGGATAAGGAAAGTTTGTTACGTATATTTAATTAAGTTATACTTAAAACTTTTACAATAAGTGAAATACTACTGCACATTTGAAAAATTACTTTGTTATATAACTTGTATTTGAACATAAATACAAATATTACTAGTATTAAATTGGTTTGATAGCAGCGTTGCCAGTTTTTTTGTCAAATGGGGACTTTGAAACTTTTTAGTGAAAAAATTATTTCGTCAACAGCGGGACAAAGTAAACGTATCCAATCAGAAATTACGACACTTCAGTAAGAGTGACCAAAAAAAATGTTGACAGTAGATCATTAAATTGTTATTTTTCTATTGCCTGCCAATTTTATTGACGATAAGGCACTACGGCTAACTATCTAACTTACGGCGTCCGGCCAATTATCCTCAAAAAGCGGGACAAAAGCTGTCCCGCGTGGGACATTACAATTTTGATTAAAAAATCGGGACGACTGGCAACTCTTCTCTTAAGTTATTATTTGTTTAGTTAGTTTGAATCGAATGTGGTTTTGTTCAGCTACATCTGCCGCGACGGCACGACCCGGCGCTGGATGTGCCACGGGTTCCTGGCGTCGCGCGACAGCGGGGAGCGGCTCTCGCACGCCGTGGGCTGCGCCTTCGCCGCCTGCCTCGAGCGCAAGCAGCGCCGCGACAAGGAGTGCGCCGTCTCCATGAGCATCGACGCGGCCAGCCACGCTTTCACCCGTCAAGGATCTTTCCGAAAATCAGGTCACTAGTTCAGAACCTACCTGCTTTCGTCCGAAATCTTCTCGTCTCTTCCGAGTCGTCTCGATATCCAAGATTTAACATTATGAACTATGGAATCGTAAAATGGCTCTCGAATTATTTTACGATTTTCTGTCCTTAAAAGATGTCCCATCTTCTGTGTCTTATCTCAAAATAAGCCATAAATAGACCGACTCACTAACATCGTTACTCGTTTAAATCTGTTCAGGTATAACAGCGCGTCGCGTCTCGGAAGCGGACGCGGGTAGCAACAACAACGGCTGCACGGCGGTGTCGCCCGCGCCGGTGGCGGCCGTGCCGGCCGTGACGTCGTTGGCGGGCGCGCCCGTGTCGGTCGCCGGCGTCACGCCGCGCCCCGCGCCGCACAACCCCTTCGCCGTCGAGCGGCCGCACGCCGCACCACATCTACTGGAGAGGCAAGGCTCTTTCCGGGGCTTCGCGCATCTCAACAATAGGTAAGAAATGCATTACTATCTTTTTTTAAGGTTAACGTTAATTTAACTCGTCCCCGTTTAGTTTCCTATCTCTATAGCTCGCTCGATCACGAATCGTTTAATCGATAAGACACGATCGATGTTTCAGTTCGCCGTTCAAACGTCAGATGTCGCTGCGCATCAGCGAGTTACCGTCGAACCTCGAGCGACAGCGAGCCGGGCTCGGTTCGCCCCCGCGAGCCCTTCCGCCCGCTCCGGCCGCCGCTCCGGCGGTCGAACCTAGGCCCGAACCGCCACCGGCACAGGCACAGGTGAGCCACGCACGCGAACATGCACTCCTACTTCCGTCGAGGTGCACGTAGCTTTCTAAAAATGCAAAAGATATTTCGGTTCGTTGTAATAATTGAAGCGGTGTCCGGCAGGAGAGCGGGTCGGCGGACCCGGTGGCGGCCATGTGCCAGCAGCTGTCGGCGGGGCTGCGCGCGCTGGCCGAGGAGCCGCTGGGCGCGGCCGAGCCGCTGGGCGTGGCGCCGGGCGCGCTGCCGCACCCCGACGCGTGGCTGGGCCGCGTGGCGCGCGCGCCGGTGCTGCGCGCTGCCGGCCGCGCCGCCTCGTACGCGGGCCCTGCGCCCAGCACCAACCCCTTCTTGTCGCCGCCCGGCACCGCCGCGCCGCTCTAGGCCGAGCCCGCAGCTCCTCCGCTTGGACTGAGGATACGCGGCGGCGGTATATGATGCCGCGCCGCCTCGTACCTTTGTTGTAGGCTTCTTGACGCTGCCTCCCGCGGCTATTGGAAACGTTTGACTCCTACGGCTTTTATTTTATTAACAAATACAGATTAAAATTTATTTGAAAGCTTAAAACGGTAAACGAGGTGTTTGTTATATAACTCGCGTTTACGAAACGCATGCGACCGTAATGTTCATAAAACGTGCACCGCATAATTCGCTACACCGCTTAACGACGTGTACTTACTTGTAGATAATGAAAAACGAAGAAAAACTATTTTTATCTTTCTTTCGAAATCGTTTGTTGAATTGAGATAAATTTTGATATAAGACTTTGTATAGCTCAAATTAAATGTTTTCGATGAGAAGGTGAGCATTATTCCGCCACCTCATGCGGACTAGTGCTCCTCTATAACAAATTAATTAATGACGAAGCAGCATCCGCGAGTCGAATAGATGTTGTTATGATTGCTATACAAAGGATGATTTAAAAACCTGGGGAACAGCTTGCCGACCGAGCTGACAAACTGACCAATTGACGTACTGGATTCCTACGGTCTCACTTCCTTAATATATACTGTGTGATAAGAATTAGAGCTAAAACATATATACCACAAAAATGCTTAAAAAATATGCCATACTAAGGGCACTTGAAATATACTTTAGGACGTATAAAATTTAGGAAAAAAAAATTAAAAGTTATTATGCATATATACGTGTTATTAAGCACTTGCAACTAGCAATAAAAATGCTATAAATGTAATTATATGGGAATAATGCACTTTAAAATTCGTCTTATTAAATGTATTTATACGTATCTACAATGTTTAATCATAAGTTGAAAACTTGTTGTCCCATAGCGCATTGTTATTACGTATGAGTGAAATGGAACAGCTTGTTGAGAGTTTTGTATTACCAAACTGGTGCCAGATAATGAAGGGTCTTGTAAAGGAATGTCTGCATTAATATTTAATATTGTACTTAACTCGTAGGAATGTTGCACCGTGCTTTTGCGCTATACACCGTCACTGTTGTGGAAATTTAAAGTGTTTTTGTATTCATACGTAAGTTTAAATAATTTGATAATATTCGTCCATGCAGTATTAGTCAGGCCGAGCGGATTTTTACTGAACTGTGTACAAGAAAAAAACGAACAATGCAGTATTTTAATATTAAAACACTTTATGTAATATAGAATTTTGGATATATTTTTCCTGTTTTGTATATACTTGTAAAGTTTTAGGGTATTTATCTCTTTACCGTTCGTGGAGATCTTTTTATACTTTTTTATTATAATTTTCTATGCTGCTATAAGTAGGTTTGGTCGAACAAATAGTAATCATTTTAGTCAATTTAAAATTCGCGTACTTACTTTTACATTTTATAATATAGTTTAGTACCATTAATTAACGTTACGTGTTATTTGTTTTCTGTTATGTTGAGCCAACTATGTTAAACGTAGGTTACTTGGTTGTAGCAAATTTAATAAATTCAAGATTTCATTTATAGATTAGGTCCTTAATCGAACATCCATTTTTTTAAATAATTGAAGCACATCTGTTGCATTTTTACATTCCAGATTCATTTGAAAATAACAAACTATGTAACTGATAGATTTAGTAGATGTACAATGCATATCACTGGCTAGCCTTGCATAAACTAATTGCACTTATGTACTTACACATTGTGACATAATAAAAATAGTACTTAACTTAAAAATTATCAAGATATACCTAAATGTCTGTATAGATACTTAACTAAGAGTATATATTGTATGTGAAGCAGCTTTAAGTGCACCTGTCGTTAATAAATAGTTGTGGTATTTGTAATAGTGTCGACCAATATTGTAAAGTCGGACAATGACTCATCTCTATACTCTATATAATTGATGACAGTTTTGGAAATAGTTTTCATGTTAAATGACACGAATTACTTTTCTGAGCTTCACGTTTAGTTGTAGAAAACTATAAACCACATACTTAGTCACTAGACCGAAACCATATAACAACTTGAACTAATGTTCGCCTAAGCATCGACTATTATGACACATTAGGCGATGAAACCGTTAAATGGTCAGATTCTTAATTACCTAAGGGAGTCTAACTAAATGACCATACAATTGCAGTTAAATTAGGTGCCTACAAATTATGGTGTTAATATTTATGTCAGCAAAAATAGGCAGCTGCAGGTGATATATATTCCTAAATTTCGTAATAAACCTTGAAGCAAACTGTCGGATTCAAACAGCTGGCCTTGAGGCGAGTCGAGTCACTGGTACACAGACACTGAATACGTGTACATGTCTGTCGGAGTACAAGCGTGTTTGAACGTCGTATAAACATCGAATCGGCCAGATCTTCAGTTTGCCCCCGATAGTTTGCGTCGACTTCCGAAGTAAAATTCAATGATCAAATAAAATAGATATTTGTGATATTATTAACAGTTTAGCAATTTTCACTGTCTACATGCACACTCTTTGAATAGCACATAAAGTGAATTTGCGTAAGTTTATCGCTGTTATACAAAGTACATTAGATTTATAGGATATTTAAATGAGTAGGTCATTCCGAAATATATTTTCGTGTGCTTATTGATGGATATACTATTGGAAAAGTTGTACTTAAAATATATGAAAATCATGTTGTTTCGAACTTATTTGTTGGGTGTTATTTGTATATTATACAGTGATTTATCTTTGTCTAAAGCATGTAAATATCGGCGTATATATGTAGATATTTTAGATAATGAGAGTTCAAATATTATAAAAAATAATAAATTATGTTTAGTTGGATTTCTTTTTCCTCATAACCTTTTTTTACATTATGTATTCTGATTTCCATCAGAAGTAAACAACCTTTTATCTGGTCGACTAGCGAATGCAAAAAATATTTTGGTAAAACGGAAAAAAACTTTTGGTGTTGCCACCTGATATAATAAAAACAGACATACATATTACATACCGATGTGGCGTTATTCCGTATTTTGGTGAAAATCTTTGGTCATCACGCTACCGGGCCTATGTCGGAATCAAACCGACTGAGTGTACCTACAAACAGTGGAATGCGATGCTCTTGGGGTGACCCTTGCGCTATTTTGACAACACGTCGGCCCACGCTAGTCGTTATTCCTGGCCAGATTAGTCAGATAAATAGCTATCCGTGATTTTTTTTCCGTAAATAGACATCGAAAATTAAACCATAATTTTTTCTTCACCTTATATTGAGCTTTGTCTAGGTGTTTCAAACATTAAGAAAGTTTCTAATCTCGGTTGGGGATTTCTAATCGCCTTACGGTTGGTCTTTATGGCCATCAATTACCTACCTAAGTAAAGTTTAGGACCATTTTGGTTTTAATGACACATGTACACTACGCAGTAGAACACTGTACAGATTATACCTAGTATGAGAGCTTACAAAAAGTATAGGTATCCTCCAATGAGAAACGCAACGAACTATCATAATCAGTAAACCAGTTACCACGACATTCTGATATGTGGCGACTAATTTGGTCAAATTAGCTACTAAATTTAGAACAAAACAGATCTTCGTGCTTTTTTGGTCAACTTTTTTCAGCAGTCTCCGAAAATTATGATTGAGGTGTCATTCGATTCGGAATGGCATCTAGATGATTTTTGAAAAAAAAAAGAAGTTGCGCTTGCAAAAGTGGAGGTAGTACTTTACTTACGTACGTTACTAGCTGTTGAGATTTAAGCGTAGCTGGAGAAACTGACCCCAGATCGGGTACCTTTAAACCCTTGATAACTTTTGAACTAGTTACCGATAAATTCAAATTACGACTAAGTTTTTGTGTTTCCGATGGTGATAACCCATGATGTTGGCCAAACCAAGACATACACATCTGACTACCTGGCAGACCTGTCTACCTGACTTGGCAAGCATTTCTTATGTTCCGATATATTCGGTGTTACTTGCAGCATACAAGCACCTCATTATTCTATCTTCACATGAGTTTAGCCTGAAAAACAATAATTCTAGGATTCAAAGTTGTATATGTAATTAAATCTCAATATAGTTAAGTAATTTTTTATTTTAGTTATACTTAGGAAGTATAAATATGAGTGAAAATTGTTATCGCCATCATCAGACTATCGCAGTCCATTGCTGGACATAGGCCTCCTGAAAATTGTGTAGGATATTAAAATAGAAAAAAAAACTAGTTTGCTGCACCACTTTATTCATTTTTAGGTACATCAATACATTAGTCAACGGCATAAACTTCAGTGCCTACATACTACCTAAACAACGTATAATATTGTCTGTAAATTATTTTTCTATACTTTACAGGTCAGGTGACTAAGAAACATTCACTTACGTCACTAACTATCGATAACTTTGCTACTGACACTAAACAATCCAATAAATTACCTTACTTACATATTCAAAAGCAAGATTACATTAATATCCAGTTTTATATCTAATTCAGATATTTTTTCAACTTTTCCATTATAAATATAGAAAACTGCGAATGCATTTTTGTTTATAAAATTTATTAACTTGGGCAAGAATTCCTTCTGGAAATTTAACATGTATTTTTATAAGTATTTTATTACCTTAGCAACTCTTAAATCTTGTCGCTTATAGGGTACTTTGTTAGGCAAGGTTAAATAGGTAATATTGACATATACTATTATAGATTCTGCATTAAGTTGTACCATGTTTTATAGTAAGAGTAAAAAACGGTTGTCTGTAAAGTCTGTTTACGGACGATAGTTTAACGTGACAACATCATAACGAAACATTGACGAAATGATGAGAGATCTCTGCGCCCCATCTATCTCTCGCTTCCATTTAAGGCTTGCACTTGACGCGCATGACGTCAGGTAACGCCGCATGTGTCATGTTCTTTCGTGCGTGCAGCCGGCTCCATCGAATTATAAGACGTTGTCACGTCAAAACATTTAAGGACATATTAATATTCATAAATAATATTCCACCCGAGTATTATAATATATATGATGTAAAACATTCATCAGAATAATAGACACTTACCATGAATGTAGATGAATAAAACAACTGTTAAATATCGATACGTCACTTGTACGACTAGGAATGTTGTATATAAATGCACAAGCGGCTACACCTACATACATACATATATAACTACAATGAATACATGTAATCAGTGACGACATATAATTAATTTGTTCTAGATGTACGCTTCAATGCGAGGAAGAGTAACACTCGTGGTTATAAAATAAAATATAGGTACAAAAATATGACTAGCACTAATTTATATTCACAATATGTAAATTCATCGCAATACTGAATACTGGAATGAATTTTATACATCCATGTTGCTACTTTTATTCACATAAAATTAAATATTATATCACAATTTAAAAATAAATATAATTTTATATATATAACATTCAATTCGATCAATTAAATCAGATTTAATAAACTCAATAATACATTAAAACATCTTAGCAAATATAAAGTAATAAACTTCAAGATTTGAGATCTATCTTAAATAATATAAAAAAAACATAATTGTACAATTTTCTATTCATATTAATACTGTTTTAATAAATAAATAAGCGACTTTAAATGCATTACATTGCATATACCGATTTAAACGAGAGGCATAAAGTAGACTCACGTCAAATACAAAATAGCTTGGGCGGTAAATACAAGCGAGCTGATAACCGTTCGGTATTAGAGAATATCGCTATACAAATACATAATTACATTTTACAGATATATATCGCTAGCTACGGCGTCGATTTGATTTAAGTTAATTGCGACCGAGCTATCGATGAGTATAAGTCTGAGGCGTAACTTACAATTTGGGAACCTAAATTATAACTATTGTCATAAGCCGCCCGACAGGACGAAACGGGACATCGTTTCCACATCTCGGGGCAGAATACATTCAAACAGTGTATCGCCGCAACCTTGAACTTAGCATTTAGCTTCTATTCAACTACTATGTCCGCTCGTCGCCGATGTCGAAATTGAACTTTAAGTATACTATGATTTAGTTGACTTTTAGCATTAATCAATGAATATAGGAGTAGAGCACGACCAAAAAAAATCGGTGGACTGAACAGGAAGGGAGTGAACAGTGAACTGACGAAAGATAAGAAGAAACTGGAAAAAGAAAATTCATCGACGCAAAATAAAGTCGGGCAAAGAGTAGGCAGATGATGATGCAACGCGTGGATATAACTACTGGCCAGCGCACCGCGTCATCACGCAGCCGAGTATTGCGTTGCGGCGCGGCTCTGAATGTATTTTTCCCCTGAGATCGATAACAATCGGTCGTAAAGCTCTACGCGAGTGAGAGCGGGGTCGTGGGGGCTGTGGGGCGGCGGGGCGCTGGCTAGTCCCTCCTGGCGCTGATGTGGTCGTGGCAGCGCTGGCACACGCGCACGGGCCGCAGCGCGCGCAGGCGGCGCACGGGCGCTTCGTAGCGCGAGCAGCGCCCGCAGAACACGGCGCCGCACTCGCGGCAGTGGTGGCGCCGCTCCAGCGCCGTGAACCGCACCTACGCACGCACCACACCGCTCATGTACCCTCGTACTTTGCCTACTTCATACGACTCCGTCTAGTCCTAAGCAAAACTTGTACCGTCGATACTAGACTACTGATATACTATACTTTTTTTGTAAACACATACACGTACCAAACACCCAAACTACGAAACAAATATTTGTAAATTATACAAACGTTTGGTCCGACTCCGGGAATCGAACCCTAGACGAAAATTGGCAACACGCGCATATTACGTAGAAAACTTGTTAATCTTTTGGATAACCGAGATTAAATAAAAATCAATTTTGTTATTGTTTATCAACGGATTTTGTTTATTTTTATATTCTCCCAATGGTCACAAATTAAGAAATTAGTGTCCTCAACCCTTTTTATCCCATATGCTTCGTAAAATACGACTAAAAAAGCAAATTACGAAAGACAAAATTACTGTAAAAAGAACTTAAAAATAATTTTAAGAACTTTTTAATTGTTGCTAACCTGTGTTTATTAATACAAATATCTAAGCATGAATATAACAAACCTGGCATTGTGTACAAAATGGAGCTGTGTCGTCCCGTATCCAATGATCGGCCGGACCGCCCTTTGCACCCGAAGCGCTCGACATGTCGGGGGCAGACCAGCGGAAAATCTGCGTTAACAAAAAAATTGTAGATTATATAAGTTATTATACTTAAGCAACTTGGACTAGTAAATATGCTTGTGATCTTCATAGAAGTAAATTATTGATATGAAAATTCTAGTGAGACTCAAATTAAATACCAGAAATAAAATGATTTTAAAATGAACAGTTAAAAACTGATTGATATACCCGTCCCCTGGCGTCTCCGACCGCCAGTCCACGGCCAGTCCTGGCTGCAGCCACTGCGGTGACGGAGGCTGGGCAGGCGTTGTCTCGCCTCTCGTAAGCTGTGTGCATCGTGAGCTTGCCACGCAGAACTAGTCGACGAATCCATTTTACTGATGAGACTGTTAAAAATAATCATTAGTTATTTTTGACGTGACAACGTCTAATAAATTGATGAATGCCGGCTGCATATCCGAAAAAGGATGACTCACTGTCCTGTTGCGCTCATTGTCCCGTTACATAAATGTTTTAATATGACGTTGTCACGTTAAACTATCGTTCGTAAACCGAGTTTACAGACCACCAATTTTTTAATCTATAAATTATATCAAGCAGTTTATATATTTTCGTAAAAGGTTTGGATTAATTTTATTATTAATACCACATGTTTGTGTGCTTAAGACTTTTTGATCAGATGTTAAATACTTCTGCTATATCTTTTATATTTTTTGTTTAATGAAATATTTTCTTGTTGATTAAGTGAACCTGTATCGACGGTGGGTTGTATCATCTTGGCCTTCTGTACGGGTGCGGGTGAGGCCGGAGCGGACACCACTACGAACGAGTCGGAGAGGCTGGTGTCCGACTTGCTCGTGCGGAGCGCGCTCTCGGTGCTGGTGTCCACCGCCCCGCCGCCCTCCATCGAACACGTCTCGCTCGACTCCCCTACGCTGCCACCACCTAGTCAAACATTCATCAATATACAGAACGAACGAGCAATCTAACGGTAGCAGTACGTGTAGCTTTGAAAGCAATCAAGTAGTATGCAAGCTCAGTACAGCTCGTATTCAGTGTACAATAAAGTTTTCTATTTCCCATGAACAAAATCTATTAAAAAGACTAAATAATGTAGAAAGACCGTTTTTAACGTGGGAGAGCCACGCTTCGGCATGAATGGCTCGACCGGAGTTATACCACGGCCTCACAGAAAGGGGCTTGCGCTGTGTTTCACCGAGTGAGTGAAGATACCTTAGGCCCATACCCCACCCCTCCCCCTATATCCCCCCTCCTCCTTACTACCTACCCCTATCTCCCCCCCCCCATCCCCCAAAGGCCGGCAACGCACTTGTGGCGCTTCTGGTGTTGCAGGTGTCCATGGGCGGCGGTAATCGCTTACCATCAGGCGATAAGTCTGTTTGTTTGCCCGCCTATTCCATAAAAAAAGACAAAAAATGTTTTGTGTGCAGGTTTTTGCTAAGTAAACAAAGTGATTAGGTATATATCAGTAAATGACAACAGATTTGCGCGCGGTGATGCTCGGTGACACGACTCGTTCAACATTTTATACACAATAACGATATAGTGCTCAAAAATAGAACTCTGTAAATACTTCAATTATATTATGGTTTTTTTTCGTATACTTTACTAAAGTTTTACTAGTCAAAACAACTCGGAACATTTGAGTTATACTTACTTTTGCGATATAAAGGATTCGTCTTTGACTTCCTTCGAAGTACGACATTCCCTTGTTTCTGCAACTTGGACTTTCTGTCTTCCTTCTCCAACTCTAAGTCTTTCTCATTGTCATACTCTTGTTTCACTTCATCACAAGAATCAACATGATCATCTTTTTGTTCGTTATATTGTTGCGTCTCTTCATTATCACTACAAATATCTTTTTCGTCGTGTCTTCTCGCAGACTCCTTGGCGCTCGTGGTCTCACAGGCGTCTGATAGAGAGCTTTCTGAACCAGACTTTGTGATATTTCCCCCTATTAATTCCACGTGAATACATTATATAATTAAATTGGTACAGACTTGGTGTCAAGTTATTATTAGTTATGAATAAATTAAATGAAAAACGAATTACACAAAACTGTTTACAATAAAGATTATAATAGGTATGTTCATATTTATATTGAATTCATTGAAAAATAACTACATAAATAAAATACCTTCATTTTCTTGTGACAAACTCATTTGTTTAACGAGTTCTTCGACCCTCTTGATAGCTGCTTCTCTGTCACGCGGCTCAATTTCTTCAGTCTTCGTTTCGCTCTCCGATTTCACCTCATTTTCAGACTTAATATCTTCGCTACCTTGTACAGACAACTTGCTTTTTTCTTTATCTTTGGCTACAGGACCAGTAGTAGTTTCAACACTTTCTCCTTCTATACTTTCGATTTGTTCCTCAGCTGTTTGCGCCACGTAGTCTATCGACCACATCTAAATGAAAATAGTCTATAAGTGGTCAGTAGGTATTCAACCTGTTATGAAAAGGATTTGATAGCTAACTAAAATATTCCTAATATGTGTGTGTGTATGATACCGTCGATAGTAGAAAAAAAAAAAACAATTTTACAATTTATGTCTCAAGAGCTTATCAACACTGAGGGGTTTGATGGATGCCTCACTGTCATTGCTTGAGGTAACCTATTCTATCCGATTGATTCAACCTCCTAAGGGTTTCATAAAAAAAAAGGTTTTTGTGATCTACACATGTAATTTTCTTACTTTATAAATCTATACTAATACTAGCTGACCCGGCGAACTTCGTACCGCCATATTTATATACAATAATTAGCAATAAATTAAAATTGCGACTATAATTTGAGATTTAAACTATCCTATCTCTCAATTTGGATCGAACTGCACATGGTGTGCAAATTTTATTATAATCGGTTAAGTGGTTTAGGAGTCCATTGAGGACAAACATTGTGACACGAGATTTATATATATTAAGATTATTAAGCTGAAGAGTTTGTTTGTTTGAACGCGCTAATCTCAGGAATCGCTGGTCCGATTTAAAAAATTATTTCAGTGTTGGATAGTACATTTATCGAGGAAGGCTATAGGCTATATATCATCACGCTACGACCAATAGGAGCGGAGCACCAATGAAAAATGTTTCAAAAACGGGAAAATTACGGGCAATAAGAGACCCAAACGAGGTTGTGTGGGTCCGCTAGTAAAAGGAATATGTATTGAACAAGTCACATATTTGTACATAAATTAAACTAAGTGCTTGATCACATATAACTTACACGAACAACTCCATCAGTGGAGCCAGTAATGATAACATTGAGTGGGTCCCACTCTCTGTTCTCACTGAAGGCGACACACAGCACTTGTTGTGTACGCTCGCGTCCCCCTACCGTGTCGACGGCGCCGAGCAGCTCCCCGTTGATGGACCACGCGTACAGCCAGCTGCCACTGCATGTCGCTATATCACCCTGCAAAGTAAACATTAAATACGTTTGCATCAGGACCGTATTCAAAGTTTACTCTCTGTCGAACAAAAGTTCCAGTAAAAATAGCTTGTTAACAGATCAATCCGGTTGCTTATCTATGTAAGATCTCTGGATTTAAAGCTTTACGTAATTCAATTTATCAAGAATCCGGTTCCGAATCATTTATTGAAATGAGCTTACCTAAATGTTTGCTATACTGAGTTAAATAACGCTTTTTCTGTAAGTATCATTCGTTTGTGTATTGTCCGTATAACAGTTACTGATTACACTTTTTACATTAACAATGGTCTTGGACCCCGGTCAGACGCGACAACAGTCTACTGGCAATAAGATTAGCACATTGTTTTGAACGCAGCCGCCTATTTTTATTTCTTTTTTATTGATAGTAAAAGTAAATGTATTTTTTGTTTGTGAGTTACGGTCGAATTAATTCGATTAAGCTTAATTTTTTTAGCAATGTTGTGCCTATAATTGTGTTGTAATCTTTTGATAATATAAACCCATTTTACAAACCTTTTAAGTCTATACTTATTTTCAAAAATAGAGGATGTGTAGTAATTTAATGGTCTTTTTTTATTTATTAATGCATTTTAATTGACTGAAATGAAATTAACTTGATATTTGAATGGTGATCTTTTCCTAGGTCTGAAACTATAATTACATATTAATTACTTTGTTTCAAAAATGTGCTATAACAAGTTTAACGACTAATTCTTTGACAGATATATTTTGAATCGATTGAAATATTGTGATTCACAATAACATGAAACAAGTCTTGATCAGCAGGAATCGACATATTCTTACAGTAACAAGAAACTACTTACAGTGAGATCGTCAATAGCGAGCGCCGACACAGGTGGAGGCGGCCCATACGAGTGTGGAGGCAGTAGCTGCCTAATGAAGGTCCCGCGTTCCACGTCCCACACGATGGCCTGCCCATCGCGACTGCCGCTCACCACCAGGTTGTACGCTGGACTCGCAGCTAAACATGTCACAGCTTCTTCATGACCGTACAGACACACTTTGACGGCAAGCCGACGTCGTCGGGCCAAGTATTGCCATACTGTCACCACCTTCATTAAAAATTATATGATTACTTTCGGAAACTATAATATATCGATTATGAAAATAGTAATTTTTTTAATAAATTTATTGTGACTTAAAAATTGAGAGAGACATACGGTATTTACTATGTGGTGACCTCGCTAGTTAATACATAGAATAGATTGTATAATGGTTGAACTTTGATGGATTTAAATGTTTTATTTTGTTCAACATTATAGCTCTATAGCCATTCAGGACACTTTTGTAAAATTTACGGGGACATTACACATACTAGATCTTCTTTAGGATTTTTTTTTTTTTTTTACTGACAAAATTTATTAAGTTACTCATATTTGTGCGGGTTTGCTTAAAGATAAATAAGAATTAATACTTACTGTGCTAGTACCAGCAGTAACTATCGTCTTATCCGAAGGACACACGCAGGTGACGATCTCTCCGCAGGCTTGAGCAACAGTCTCGCATACAAATAAAGCTTTATCGTTATCATAGTTGCCGATCCTCAGTGAGTGGTCCGCGAACCCCCAAGCCACGTACTTATTGTAGGTTGGCGGCATCAACACTTTGTTTTGTTCCACTGCTAATATAGCTTTGTCTGAATACAGTATCTGTCCTACTGGACCTTTCACTTCTGCAATGGGTGATACATTTTTAACATTATCTATATATATAAAAATGAATCGCCGAAATGTATGTACGCACGTAACTTCCGATCGGCTGCACTAAAGTAGATAATTCTTTTTCTATGTATTCGTTATTGTTAGGACAAGGTTTGTGTACAAGAAAAATTAAAAGATAACGGGAAAAGTTTTTTTTGTCCGTGACTACACTGCCTGTGGGAAGCTGAGACAGATATGTAAATATGGCGATATGAAGTTCGCCGGGTCAGCTAGTTTCTAATTATGAGTATCTTTACAATATACACAATATAATTTGCGAAGGGTTGTTCGCTTTAATACGATTTTTTTTTCTACACACCACATGAATATTATAACTTGGCTATGATAACTATTTATAAACTCGGCGAAGTAGATAAAAGCGAGGTGATCGCTTAATTAACCAGTCGATTCATTAAAAAATCTATGTATAGATCACTAAAGAGAGACACGGGGTACATGAAAGTAAAATAAAGTTGTAATGAAAAAGACTCAATATCGAAAAGCTAATTATTTACCTTTGACAGGTTGTAAAGAAGGCCTCAAGTTTTCAAGATTGTGGAAGAACAATTTTTCCGGCGGTGTAATGCCCTGTGATGGTATTATGTTATTCGGATCCAATATCGTCGAACTCCGTTGAGACATTTTTTTGCTAGGATGCGCCTTCTTGAACAACTGCTTTGGTATCTGACCAAAATTATTTATAAAACCAATAGTAGCGTTCTTCTTTAGTGGGTCATCGATACTAAAATAATTAAAAAAATACTTAACCTTCTAATAACGAAGCATTGTAAACACAAATATTAAAAAGTAAAGTCTCAGTTACTTTGTGATTTTGCCAATGAAATTAAAAAAAAAACAATGTTATCAACAAATTTGTTGTTATAAATAGGTTCTGTTTGGGATCACACATGTTTGAAGTTATTAATTAAAAGGGAACAAGTTCTCTTGGCGTATGAAAGACAGTGGTCAGGGTACAGAAGGGGACCTTCAAGTATTTAGCAAAAAATACTACCCACACCATAAAATATTATTTATTATATAGAGTCTCAAGCACCAATACAAATCGAGTATAAATATTAAACACTACGTTTATTTATATAGTAAGGGTATTCGACAGAAATATATCTTTAAGTAAACATACTTGTAAATATCAACGTTTCCCTCGTAGAACAGATGGTGGAACACATTGGAAGCGTCAACGGCAGGTTGTCCCTGCTGCTTGTGACCAAAGACGAGGTCTATCCAGTGGTGCAGGCGGTGAGACACGTAGTCTGACTCCAGAGCAGCTCGATGCATGCGGATAAACTCCCGAGCGTCGCCTCTGGCCCAGGGCGGCAACACTACGTCTCCAAGCGCTACCCCTGATTGCTTGTACCCTGAAAATATTATATTTATAGAACCGTATCCATGTAAATCTCGAGTTGTGCCATTATCATATATCTATCATAATAGACAACGTATGTAAATGAAAGTGATTATTTACATGACAATATTACAATTATATAGTATTCTTACCTAAATCAAAGTTATTGGAATTCACTAAAAACTCAGGCAAGTAGAAAAATTCTGGTATTAGCTCCTTCACATCAGCCATATTATGTCTTGATGCAGAGTTCCACGCCTCTTTTACCGAGTGAAACATTCTAAAAAAAGTTAACTAGACGATTATTTTATGTCAGTATATATATTATTATTATTTTTTTATACATTAATAATAGTTCTGTTATTAATATATTGCATTAATAGTGATGTTTACTTACCTATCAGCCAAATCAAAATGTCCACCTTGTAATTTTAAGAAATGTTGAGTAAATGGCTCCATTCTTACTAGATATGAGCACACGATCATAGCTGATGAGTAGTGTGTTCCATAATGATAAGGAGGCGTTTCACCATGAGGGTCATCCCATTCCTGCGAATAATGTTTGAAATTGTAAGACTTGACAAAATTAAATGAACAGCAAATGAAGAAAATAATATAATATTACGAAGGTCTTGGCTGTTGAGTGCTTCCTTAAATTAAACTTACCTTATATCTTTTCCTAAATTGGTCCAATCTATCCGCACTCTGTGCACCCATTGGTTTGGTCAAATCCCTGAAGGTAGCCGGATCAGTAAGGTCCAACTCCATCGAGTCGTAGTCGGCCAAGATCCAAGGGAATACCGGGTATTGCATCAAATCGTTGTACGATCGACCCGCCAGCGTGTTCAGGTGCATCAAGTATTGAAAGTTTGAGATTTCGCCTCTCTAAAAAAAACAGTAATGCTTTACTTAAGTCCTCGTGACTTTGTTGTATAGCGATCAACTAGATGAAGTCTAATAAAAAATAAATAAAGAATATTAGTGTAGTAAGTTCTTCCCGGAATCCCGGCTTATCCAAGTTACATATACGCGTCTATTCCCTCGTAGCATCATATATATAGCATATCATATCTCTCAAGCTATAATTATTTATTTTACTTTTATAGCCTTCCATTTCCAACTGGATGTCTTATGGTTGAGATGAGTTTACGCGACATCTTGCGTGTCTTTACAAGGAAAAGTTTAAAAAAACTATAACGCGACTACGTAAAAACTTTTGATGCAATGTATGTAGCTTATGTCCCCCGGGCCATTATTACGAATCTACTGACACGTCATTAAAATCGGTTCAGTAGTTTATGCGCTATGGTGAAACATACATAGACTGTCAAATCTATTCTTCCACTTCTTTTAGTCTTCGCCGTAGTCGTGTAAAACATGTGCTTAGGCATAAATAGTGTGTCGTCACTGTGTGTGTGTGTAAAGGCGTCGAGGACGCAGTGGCAATTAAAAGTCGTGGGATCAAGGCTTGACTGGCGTTGACTTTTTGACCTGAAATAATCCGGGTCCTCTCAGAGTAGGGCGCCAGAGGCCGGTCATCGGGATGTTTTTTAGTGGAAACACCACATACTCCTGGCTCCTGTGTCCCCGAGGAGCTGGAGATCCGAAGGGATTTTCACCCCGTCCACAAAAAAAGGCATAAAGAGAATAAATATCATACCAGCCATCGTTGGGTAACAGACGTGTCGCCAATGAGCGTGGCGAGTAGTCCGCCGGGCTGCTCCACGGCCACGCCGCGCTTCTGGCCCGCCACCGAGCCCGCCGCGCTGTCCGCCATACCCGTCGCTAACGCTGTAAACCTGCTGTATACCTGACAACCAACATATCAATATAACTTACTATACACACACGAAAATGTTAACAACTATACTCTTCGCGCTGTAGCATGGTGCGGGCGACAGTTGCCTGTACGACGATTCTGGTTGGTTTAATTTAATTTACTACAGTTATTAATAATTTAATATCTTGCGAATGTGGTACAGCTGAAATACTAAGTCATAATTTGTAAATAGCGGCAACTTTCAAGAGTGAAACGAACGAATTTATGAAAGTCTAACGACACCATACTACAGCGCAAATAGTATAGGTAATACATTTAGAACAACGAATAAAAATAAAGAGTTCAATATTAACATGACCATTTCGTTTGTGTTTGCCCGATCTTTTCTCGTTGATTCTTGTTAACCGACTTCAAAAAAGGAGGAGGTTCTCAATTTCAATGTATTTTTTTTATGTTTGTTACCTCAGAACTTTCGAAGGCTTTCTTACAATACAGTTCACCCTCACGGTTGCGGAGGTCCGATGCCAGTCGCTCCGTGAAAAAACTGATATTCTGGTAAAAATGGTTGAACTGGTAGCCGACCCCAATTAATCGTGGAATAATAAAGGCTAGGAAGATGATGATGACCTCAAAACTTTCCATTGGGTAAACCGAATCCGATGATTCTTTTTTTATTTGAAAGCTGGTGCTTCCCGTGTCCCCGTTCCGTTCCCATTTCAATTTAGTCCAGTTCTAAGTCGGCTTTTGCGTTGTTAAAATGTTGTATTATTTTTCTTCACTTGATATGTAAGAAATTGTGTCACTACAAAAAGTTATGTACAGTCATGACGCCTCTCTTGGTGCTTACGAACAAACTTACATTTGTTTGGTTAATCTTTTTTGAGTGAGGATGTTTAGTGTTTAAATATATTTTCAACCGACTTTAAAAAGGAGGAGGTTCTCAATTCGACTGTTTTTTTTTTTATGTTTGTCCAGTCCAAAGTTATGAGGTATAACTTTGGACTGGGTGAATCGATTTTGATGATTCTTTTTTTATTTGAAAGCTGGTGCTTCCCGAATGGTCCCATTTAAATTTGGTCCAGTTCTGACATGTCATCCATGAGAAAACCATATAAGTCTTCAATTTGCATTATGTATGTACGCGACAAATTAACGAATATCTCAATATTCCCATATGGTCCCATTTAAATTTGGTCCAGATTGAAGTCGTTTTTTTTTTTAAATTTGTGATTAGCAAAGAGTTTTCTTTGAATGGTTTTTGGAAGTCGGTTTTTTTTTATAAAAAGTTTTTTTCTATGTATTTCTTTAACTTTGACTAATATTTTATTTGTAAAATCCGTAAAATCACTTACCTTATTTCTCACTTTTCTAGGAAAAGCAAGTAGGTAGTTTCGACCGTCACTTGAAAAGACTTCTAACGCAATTGGTTGTAGCAAATATCTCCTTTTGTGGACTTCCCTAAAGTCATGGAATTAAAACCTTTTAATTATGGCAACATATCGAACCAAGCAATTTGCTATTAAACATGTACTTACCGAATATCTTCATATAAGAATTTGGAACATTGTCTTTGATTGCTTCTCTGTATGCCTTGACTTGGTAATATAGGTTCATAGTCATCAGGGCAACTGTCCAAGTCACGTATTTCCCTATTCTTTAGCAACGTAAAGCCATCGATAACATAGCAGTGCTCTCTACCGAATAACAGTAGACCTTCTGTAGTATCCAAGCCTTGTATCCTTGCGCAACGAAACATGTGGGTAATCTTAAAAGTATTGATATCAATCAGTAATCATGACAATGGGAAGAAAAAGGACAAAGCTATCTTCAAATGTTAACATACCAAAGAAGAATATTGTTTTTCTAATTTTTTTTCTAAAATTAGTAGTAGTATATATATTTACATACATATATGGATACGTGAATACATACCAAGGGACTTTACACACATTCATGAAGTAGAAACAAACGCCCAGTCTCTGAACAACAATTTGTGTATCACAAAGTGTTGTCCGGTGTAGAGATCGAATACACAGCACTCAGCGCAGGAGGAAGCAGCGAGGTTCCCTGTTTACACTACTACGCTATCTGTACAAACAATTACAGTACAACACTAAAAGAGACTGGTACCTTCTCATGGTGTTCCAATAACCTAAGAAGTGTTTGGTTATCTGGCGGTGGAGTCGGCTGTTCATCTTCGTCCTCATTGTCAGGACCATCTTCATTAGCTGTAATGGCCATGTGTTATGAATTTCGAAGAAAACTTAAAAAATATATTTAAACGTTGAATTGCTAAAATACCTTCACCGGAAGATTGATTGTTCGTGCCTCGGCTTACAACGCCACTGCTGACGAGATCTGAAGGTGATCTTTCGCCATTTGCCACATCGAGGGAAGTGTCTCGACTACTGGATATTATAAAATATGTAGTTAGAATTAAAATCAAATATTTTAATTTCATCTAAATGTGATCTAATCAAATCAGGAGAAGCATCACTAAAGCTTAAAGCTTTTGTGCTTTTATAAGGGTGATGATATAATAGTGTAATTTGTCATGATTAAAATAAATAATACTTAAGATTGCTACTGCTAAGTTTATTATTCAAATAAAAGAAAATATTTGTGAAACCGAATACTAACAATTAAGACTTGTTCGGCTAGTTCACAAGTACTATTTCATCAATTTCTGTACGTAACATGAAATTGCGACGTTCACTGAGGAGAAACTACATCATATTGAACACATTATACATACAGATAAAATGAAAAGATTGCTTATAACACGCCTTCATATATTTAAAAACAATGAAAATAAATAAATAAATGTAAAACGATGTTACCTGGCCGGTTCTTGAGATGCTTCGGGTAAGTCGGAAGTTTCCACACTTTCGGCTTCGCCTAAGTTGTTGCCCGCTGTTCGGAATTGCTGATATACACGATAGTATTCTTTGCTGTCTAAACTCTGGGCCACTTTGTGCTTTAGTTGTTTCTGAAAGTTGCATTACAAATTCATGTTAATATTAAAATACATAGCAATAAAACGTTACATAGATATTACTTTGCGTTATAAAGTAGTTTTATGGTGGCACAGTCAAGTTATGGTCCATTCGCATCAAGAAAATAGTGAATAACCGATTAAGTCCCGCCATCCCACCGAAAGAAAAAAAAATTTCTTGCGAAAGGTTATATTTTAATATATAAAATTGATCGATTATTATTTCTATCGAATCGATTCTTAAAATGCTTTATGAGGCAATTAGGTAATATCTTATGCATACAAATATTATAAATTCGAAAGTAAATATGTTTGTTACGCTTTCGCGGCTAAACCACTGCATTGATTTCAATGAAATTCGGTATAGAAATACTGCGATTCTTAAGACAAGACATAGGCTACTCTTTGCCGCGATAACCAAAAAACATTTGGGCGGAACTGCGGGCAAAAGCTGGTTACTATACAGGGTGTCCCAGAACTCAATGTCAAGCCGAAACGGGGTGACAGGATTGATTGTAACCATCATAAGAAAAAAAAAACTATCCCATGCAGTTTGAAAATTATGGGCATTTAAGAAAAACCTAGAAATTTGGTCAAACTTTAACCATTTTTCGGTTATTGTGGTTAATTTTTATCATTTTTGTTCTGTATACGTCGATGACGCTAAGTAGGAAATGATACTGACGTTATCTGGGTCATCTCGGTCGGGGCGGTAGGGGTAGTGCAGGTAGAAGAGCTGGTTCCGGCGCAGCATCTTGCGCATGCGCGAGGGCCCCTCGGTGCAGTCGAGCGCCCACTTGTCGAGCGCGGCGGCGCGCGGCGGGCCCCACAGCGCGCGCTCGCGCGTGAGCTCGCGCCACGCGCCCGCCCACTCCGCCTGCACGTAGCGCGACGTGTGCGCGCGCGTGTTCGCCGCGCCCGCCACCACGCCGCACCACGCTTGCCTGCCACATCACATTCAACAACTATTTATTTTTGGAACGAAGTTCCTTATGGCGCGTTGCTAAAGGGGGCTAGACGGATTAAGACCAAAACTTGTAACGACACTTTTAACATTGAGTTGACGTCATAGTGCTGGATAGTATATATATATATCACATACAGACATCAAAAGTGTCTAGGGATCAAGCATTTTTATGCGGATTTCTCGAGATTGAGATGTGGCTTTGGCCCTGGCCTGCTCAGTCGCCAGACTTGAACCCGATTGAGCATGCATGGGATATGCTACAGAGAAGAGCTCTGCCGAATATGGAGGGTATCCAGTCGCAAGAAGACCTTTTTTTGTTGTTGCAACGAACATGGGCGGCCATTCCACAGCGTGATTTGGATGAACTCATTTTGAGTATGCCAAACCGATGTTCTTGTGTTAGTGTTCGCGGTAGAAACACGGATTATTAATTGTTTAAGTTACCTAATAAAATTTTAAAGAAAACTGTTATTTCAGTCTTTTTTTCGAACTTTAATGTTAGTGGTTCAAATGTCAAAAATCCCTTTATTAGGAAAATGGCAAATTTCTTTATTAATGCAAAGGTGACTTGGTTTATCGTTACTGTGACAAACGAAAACACTTTATTTGATGAATCCTTAAAGAAAATTTTAATTAATATCAATCAGGAGAAAAGTTATTGCAAAAATATATGTTGATCCCTAGACACGTATGTTGATCCCTAGACACTTTTGATGTGTGTATATATATGTATATAAATTTCACATTATCAGTACACAGACAATAAGTACCCCCAAATATTGTTCTGACTGAAACACTGACTAGTTCGACCTTCGAATTTAGTTCGCACTCACGGTTGCGGAAGTATGATGCCATTCGCTCCGTGAAAAAACTGGCATTCAGGTGAAACCGATGGAACTAGTAAACCGACCTCAAAATAATCGTAGGGTTCATAAACGCTAGGAAGTAAAAGACACAGATTATCGAATCAGTTTCGTTAACGATGCAGAAATTTTAATTGTTTTTTCCGGGTTAAATTTAAAATGTACACAAAATCAAACAGAAAGACCGTAATTATAAATTAAAACTTAATAGAAATCAACAATTGCACTTCTTCACCCCACAACAACCTTAGTAACGACTATTATTAATCCTAGTAATATTACTTCATTACTAATCATTTGATTTATTATCCTTGATATTTTAATTTAATTCATTATTTAAGTTGACCGATCTGTGTCGTAAAAAAAACTTTATCAAATTTTTAGGACAAATACCAAGCTTGTAACATCGTTTTTTTAGTATTCAATGTTTAACAAATTTTGTTTCAGCGCCCTCTCGTTCATTGTAGTTAGAACTACAATTGGATGATGTGCACGATCGAAGTATCGGGCTGTTGGTACACCTAGGTGGCACTAGGGGGCGTATTTTATGAAGGATATTTAGTTGACATTATGACGCTTAGAAATAATGAGACATTATCATATGTGTATCATACGACTCTCATTACTTCTTAAATTTGATCTCAAATAAGCAAGGAGTATGGAAGTTGTACGTCCTGTTCTCACATCCCGAAATGTAGTAGGGGAATCATCTAGATTGTTCGATCAAATGTCTATATAGCCGGGTGTATTGCATATTTCTTTTTATTTCTTAAACCTTCTCTCGTTAACTCTGAGGAAGCTTTGCGTACAGTGTACATTAATATTCTTGTTGGTAGTGTTTGTGAGTGTTCAAGTCCCACTGTCTGTGGTAAGTTAACCTCAAAAAGGTTTTTCCTTATTATCTTAATGTATGTAGAATATGTTCTCAGGCTATTTAATTTTGTTTATAGGGTCGTTAGATTACCGCAGAAAGAATCCTACATCTTGCCTGTCTTGTGGTTCAAGATTTGTGCTGAGTACGGTTGACGATTGGCAGCTCACGGCTCACTCCTCAAGACCTATCTGCCCTACCTTGAGGGAAGTTCATATTATATATATGGAAATTAATTATTACTTTTTTACCTAGCACCCACAAGTTGGATCACTGGTGGACGTCTCTGTAAGCTACCTTGAGCTGGAGAGAGTCTACGGCTGACTACTGTGAGTCAGAGAGGTGACCAGAGGGTGGCTATCCTGTGCAGACCAGTCTACAGGCTTAAAGAGTGAAAGAAAAGACTGTATAATTTTATTTTTAAGACTACCTCTTAAGTTTTTTTGTCAATATATTAAATTAATTAAATTACTTTAAATTCATATGTAAAGATAGCAGGAATTGGAATAAAAGTTTATTTAAATTGTAAGTTGTCTCTTTGAAGTCTTCCTTGGACCCTCCGCATCCTCACCATAAAATTTTATCTAAATTCTTACGGCGCCCTGAGGTATCATCTTCTACCCTGAGTCGAAGCCGGTGAGTTTCCACCTGACAAGTTCAGGGGTTACAAATTGGCGACCAACGTTCGGCTAACTTTTCGAACCTTGAGGGTGTGCTGAGTGTAGTTCCCGGGAGGACTTTGGATGAGACGCTTACTATCCGTCCGAGACTACCCAGGACGTTAATTGGTTTTGTGAAGTGCAGTTCACATGTAATAATTATTTCATTGCATTTTTCAGCACATTATTACCATCTCTGCGGTGTTGGAAAAGCATTGAACCAAATTCAAAATTATATCAAAATTTTAACTGCACAAATTTTGGTAAGTCTTTTGGAATTTATTTTGGCAAGAACATTTTTTTCTTTTTTTTTCTTTTTTTCTTTTCCTGTTGTTTCACAGTTCATGTGTGTGTTCCCTAAGGGAGCAGCACATACATATAGCTTGTATTTTGTTCAGGTTTTCCTTGAATAACTTTATTTTTACTTTTTATATTCCTACCTACTTACAACTTAAGTAAATAAATGTGAGATTAACTTTATTTTATTTCTATAAGAGGGTTTGCATAATATAATAAAAGGGATATTGTGTTTCCCTTTAACTTGTTTGTAATTTTAACATAATAATATAACCTTTTAGTGTATTTAAATTGTGTATTTAATAGTGTAATTTAAATTTCAATCTAGGACACTTTGCATAAGTGAAGGTAGGGTGTACTTTTGTCTATAGTAAAGAAAACTTGAATTTTTTTGTTCATTGAATGTGGATTGTTAGTTACCACTTTATAGTTGTGGAAACATGAAGCAAACATAATTAATGTATTAGAATTAAATTTATAATTAACTTAGAGTTTGAAAGGGGATTAAAAAAAAAAAGTTTTCTTTTGTTACCCCACAAATTAGGAAAAACTGCTTGGAATAATTGTAAACTTGAAACTAAAGGTAACATTTGAGAATAATTTTTTGTTATTGTGTTAATATAATAACACATTATTTTTATACAATTCAGATAGATCTTATTGTAAGACTGAATCTTTTAATTTTTTTTTCACTAAGAAGAACTTAGTGCTTTGTTTTAACTTTGTTAACTTGTCATTAATTTTAATTTTGAATTTTAAAACATTGTGTTAAGAAAGTAACACATTATTTTTATAACATTCAGCCTAATCGTTTTGTAGGACTGAATCTTTTACTTTCTCACTAAGAAGAACTTAGTGCCTTATATATAAATTTTTTAATTGTCAACAAATTTATTTTTGAATTTTAACATCATGGCCCAGCTGATTAAATGTATTAATTATCTAAAGAAGGATGAACTTATTAACGAGTTGTCTGCCATGGGTGTTTCAGCGATTCCCGATAACACGGAGTTCAGTTTAAGGAGTGAGCTGCGCACTGCTTTGCGCCTTATACGGCGTGGCAGCATTAAAGCCAGCACTTTCGTCCCTGCTTCTGCTGCTTCTGAGCTGTCTTTCTGGGAGCCGAAGGTCCTTGAACTGGAAGGAGTCCCTACTTCAGGTGATTCTTTCTATTAAGGCTAGTTGCCGACGAGTAACACGCCTGATCAGGACTCTGGGGACTGCAAGGTTTGAACCCTCCTTTCTTGTAGGCTTATGGTTACAACTTGTTCCCCCCTGACAGGTCTAGTTGTTACAAATTGGTACCTAAGTGTAGAGGACGGACTGTACGATGCTACCCAAAGCAAAAACTATTGCTGGGTTGCCGACGAGTGACACGCCTGATCAGGATTCTGGGGACTGCAAGGTTTGAACCCTCCTTTCTTGTAGGCTTTTTGGTTACAACTTGTTCCCCCCTGACAGGTCTAGTTGTTACAAATTGGTACCTAAGTGTAGTGGCTGCTAAACGCTCGCTTTTGGTTAGTGATCTGTCCGATATCTAAGTGTAGTGAGCAGGAACAACCTTGTGTTCCTTCTACTCACTGTATCGGACCACTCTCCAAATCGAACGTCAGATAGGGAGATAACAATTTCGCATCGGACAGTTCCTCTTCGACACACACACCTTATACTCGGGTGCTCATATATGTGTGCATTTTTCCTGGAAATAGGGTGTGATGTCATTAGAGTAGTTTCATTAGGAGTTAAGTTTTTCTTTCTTATACTACCTATATTTTAGTTTAAATTTTCTTCTTATAAACTCTGTGTGTCCTAACATTTGAGGGCATCACAGCTTTTTCTTAGTTTGTTGTTGTTTTGGTTATTCCCTTCGTCCTCTACTCAGGGAACACTGTGGGGAGGGGGTGGTGTAACATCGTTTTTTAGTATTCAATGTTTAACAAATTTTGTTTCAGCGCCCTCTCGTTCATTGTAGTTAGAACTACAATTGGATGATGTGCACGATCGAAGTATCGGGCTGTTGGTACACCTAGGTGGCACTAGGGGGCGTATTTTATGAAGGATATTTAGTTGACATTATGACGCTTAGAAATAATGAGACATTATCATATGTGTATCATACGACTCTCATTACTTCTTAAATTTGATCTCAAATAAGCAAGGAGTATGGAAGTTGTACGTCCTGTTCTCACATCCCGAAATGTAGTAGGGGAATCATCTAGATTGTTCGATCAAATGT
Organism: Diaphora mendica; assembly: GCA_949125395.1. Lineage (NCBI taxonomy): Eukaryota > Metazoa > Arthropoda > Insecta > Lepidoptera > Erebidae > Diaphora > Diaphora mendica. Next base: position 15,652,215 of record OX421319.1, on the reverse strand, counting down.
CTATATAGCCGGGTGTATTGCATATTTCTTTTTATTTCTTAAACCTTCTCTCGTTAACTCTGAGGAAGCTTTGCGTACAGTGTACATTAATATTCTTGTTGGTAGTGTTTGTGAGTGTTCAAGTCCCACTGTCTGTGGTAAGTTAACCTCAAAAAGGTTTTTCCTTATTATCTTAATGTATGTAGAATATGTTCTCAGGCTATTTAATTTTGTTTATAGGGTCGTTAGATTACCGCAGAAAGAATCCTACATCTTGCCTGTCTTGTGGTTCAAGATTTGTGCTGAGTACGGTTGACGATTGGCAGCTCACGGCTCACTCCTCAAGACCTATCTGCCCTACCTTGAGGGAAGTTCATATTATATATATGGAAATTAATTATTACTTTTTTACCTAGCACCCACAAGTTGGATCACTGGTGGACGTCTCTGTAAGCTACCTTGAGCTGGAGAGAGTCTACGGCTGACTACTGTGAGTCAGAGAGGTGACCAGAGGGTGGCTATCCTGTGCAGACCAGTCTACAGGCTTAAAGAGTGAAAGAAAAGACTGTATAATTTTATTTTTAAGACTACCTCTTAAGTTTTTTTGTCAATATATTAAATTAATTAAATTACTTTAAATTCATATGTAAAGATAGCAGGAATTGGAATAAAAGTTTATTTAAATTGTAAGTTGTCTCTTTGAAGTCTTCCTTGGACCCTCCGCATCCTCACCATAAAATTTTATCTAAATTCTTACGGCGCCCTGAGGTATCATCTTCTACCCTGAGTCGAAGCCGGTGAGTTTCCACCTGACAAGTTCAGGGGTTACAAGCTGTATCTATAATTTGAAAAATATTAATAAATATTGTGTCGAATACATACCTAACGAGTTGTACATGATCCTGCATATACGCAAGAGCGTGATCACGTGGCGGATTAGATCGCTGTTTAGCCGAGTCTTCCTTCTTGACTTTAGTTCTAGATGCAAGTCGCGTCAAACCGCCGGTGACCTTCTGAATTTTTGACTGAATCTGGTTGTGTAGCTCCCATGGCACGCGGTATGTGGCCTACAATACGTAAACATTAGCACTATTTGTCTATTTTATTTTAAATTGTTCACTTGGTAATTAATTAGTGGCCTGTATTGAGTAAATTTGCTTAGAAAAAATAAAGATCCACTTTTTATTTTTTATTTCAATAGATTTAATAAATACTGAACTCGTTTATAAATGATTTTATTACAGTATCATTCTTAATTCTCTACTAATTATTATAAATACGTTATAAATAACAAATATTAATAACAATAGTTAAAATTATTTTTATCCTAATTTAACATGTAGAATATTGATCTGTCAAAATAGCGCGGTTAACGCCACGGGACAAAGTAAAAAAAAAAACTATGTAAAAAACATTTATACCTATACGGCTATACCGACATCAAAAAAAGCTATTAAATTGTACAGTCTAGCATATAATATTTAAATTGATACTTGTTTAAGCTAAGGCCTTATGGGACTGGCATACCCTAATAGGGTAAAAGTCCCTTAAAAATAATGAAAAAAAAGTATCCTATGTCCGTCTCCTGGTTCTAAGCTACCTCCCCACCCATTTTTCAGCCAAATCGGTTCAGCCGTTCTTGAGTTATAAATAGTGTAACTAACACGACTTTCTTTTATATATATAGATGATGATGATGTTCTCCTTACCGATTTCGGCCACGGCGGCCCCTCTCAACGGAGACCAATCAACTACGTAGAGATATTATGGTGCACAAGTGTGTGCGCAAATACAGGTGCACTCTCTGGTCCCTCACTCTCATAATCCAATGGGACTGTTATACGATACGATCGGGGAGAGATCAGGCGCAGGACCGATGGCTTTATGTGCTCTCCGAGGCACGGCAATATTAACAATATTAACTGGTTTCATATTAACAATAGGGTGAAAAGCATGTATGGTTATAACTCACCTTTCGTTCAGTATCAATGTAATTAATCCACAATTTATGAGCACCTTCGCTTAGTTGTTCCCTGACCGCCCCGAGGTCGGGCGCTCGCGCGTTCCCAACCGGCAACACTAGCGTTATTTTGAACACCTCCTCTATCGCCGGCTTTTTACACACGTACAACTCTTCCCAAACACGCCGAGCAGCACCAGCCATCAGGTTACGTCCTAACAATAAATTGATTGAGTATTATCTAAATATCTATCAAGAACTATTTAATCTGAGTATATGTAATTATTGAAAAATAATATGTATCATTAATATGCTGATAACTAGTTCAACCTGCGAGTTCAGTTCACCTTCAGGGTAGCGGAGGTCCGATGCCAGTCGCTCCGTGTAAAAACTGATATTCAGGTAAAACCGGTTGAACTAGTAGCCGACCCCAAATCTTGGGAATAATGGAGGCTAGGAAGAAAAAGTTTAGTACCTTGGTGTGTAGTAAGTCTATCATCCCGGGACTCCAAATCACCGCTAGGGTTAACATGCCACGTAGTTCGCATGTGCGAATCCAGTGCGATTTTCATGTTGGAGCTCAGTTGCAGCAAACAATAAGTTAAACATCCGATGAACTCAAGCTCGTGGTTGCCAGCTCCAAAGATCAGTAACCTGAACATTAATTATTTATTATTATAACAGACAATACTAAATAACTATAATTAACACAAAGTAGTAGACGAAGAGCAAGCAAAATTATTAAGAATAAAAAACCCGACTGCGTCAATATTTAACAATAAATGTAATATGTGTATTCGTAATCACCGTAAAAATATCTTTATTTTGATACCACACTCGATGTATTTTGTAAACATTTTTTTTTATTACTTTTTGGCGCCAAAAATCCTTTTTTTTTTTAATGTACCCAGTGTCATTCTCACGAATAAGACGAATCTATTGACACCACTCACATAAAAATACGACAAGCCGTTTAGGCTCTAGGGCGTGCCAAAGAAATATAAATACATACACTCGAAAAACATAACCCTCCTTTCGCAGTCGGGTAAAAACAGTGGCAATCGTACCTATTGGTTGTCAGCTTATGTAAAGCTTCCAAAACAGACATTTGATCAGCGATTGAGTCTGTTGTCCGCGACAGAAGGAATAATATGGTTCGATTCAAACAATGGTGCAACCCTTCTAAAGATATCACCGAAGATTTCTTTTTCGCCTGCGTTATTAATTTTACTATGAAGTCAAACACCTGTAAAATAGAAAGTATTTAAATACACATGTATTTATTAAATGTCTTATTTTGTGGGGATAACTATAAATGTACATATGATAGCAATAAATAAAAGTACTGTGCAAGGATGATTTGGACTTCTTAATATTCAGAGAATCTTTTTCAAAGAAATTGTCTATTTGTGTATATAACTGTATTACTTGTTTATGATAAAAATCAATATTACGTACTTCGTGCGGATCTCGTGAAAGTTGCCCCTGCCATAACTTATCTACCAATCTGGCAGCTAAGTAACAAACATTGGATATATTAGGTTCTGATCCAAAAAGTTCCGTATTCAGTAAGTTCTCCATGAGTGTTGTAAGAACGTCTGTTTGATATTCGATCTGTTGCTGACTTGTTGAGTTTTGAGGCGATGCGTCTAAAACCAGATCAATAACCTGAAAAGATGAATTTCATGTTAATAGGTTTAAAAATGTATTATTTATCTTGACCTGTGCAACAAGGAAAAAGTTAATTAAATATGTATATAATAAAGCTTTTACTAATCAGCTTTACAGTGCGTTTTGTAACAATCGAGTGCATTATAATAATATTCTATTATCACATGCGTCGGCAAATACGTGCTTGTTACGTGATGCTAGTGAATATTTTAATGAAACCAAGCGTGCACAAAGAAGATCGAACAAAGCTCAGTCAAATTCATACATTTAATATTATTATTACTCCCAATAAGTTAACAAAGGAATGAAATATGCAAGCTCATAATTTTAAAAGGGTATACGATCATATATTCAGCAAAAGAGGGACATACGAAACCCCTCGAATACAGAGTAGGGTTGTTCCAAGGTTTCTGCTTATCGCCAGTAGTATTTAATACAGTTATAAATATATTAATAGAAAATATCGCAACATGCGAAAAGAGGTGGGGCTATCGGTTTAAGGTCAATGGAAAATATACGGAATCCATCTTAGCGTTCGCAGACGACCTTGCGATCATTACACGTAATCCAAAGCAGTGCCAAGAACTACTGCGTAAGGAAGATGACTTCTGTACCTGGACGGAGGGAATGAGGACAAAACCTAGCAAATGCTATTGCCTTTGTCTGGGCCGGCGAGGCACCAGGTATACCTCATATGACCCCGGAATTACTATTGGTGGGGAAAGTGTTTCAATAATATCAGATACCGTGCCCTTTAAATTCCTTGGAAGACTATTTTCTTCCAAGGAATTTAACTAACTACAAAGGTCGTACTCCATCTATAAACGTAATAGTCGATGACTTCGTAAAAGACATTGACAAGGTAGACCAACCGCCAATTAGTAACGTAAAAAAAGCTTGGATTTACGACAACTACTTAACATCACGTCTCAACTGGCCGTTTCTAGTATATGATATAAACCAGAACCACATAAGAACACTGGACGCGAAAGTCACTAAGACATTGAAGTCGTGGCTCGGGCTAGCACCATCTGCAGACCCGTCAACGTTGTACAGGGGCTCGAATAATTTTGGAATGAAATTAAAAAAACCTTCGGAACTCTACAAACACCTAAGAGTTACCAAAATGCATGTCTTGTCAAAATCCCAAGACGAAATCGTTAGATCCCTTCCAAAAGACAAAAATTCATCAGAGCTCGAGTCACGGCTCCAATTCCACAAAAAATTCATGGTGGGTACACAGTCCAGTAGAGTTGGATTGGGAAATGCTAGAAGATAGACCGACAAAGAGATAACAAAATCTTTCATACAACAAGATGAAAACGAGACCTACAAGGTGCACGCAATGAACCTAGAAATGCAGAATGAATGGTTAACTCTAGGAGAATTTTGTATCCCACCAGCTTTGAAATGGCGCACACTTTTATATGATTGGACAGGTTGTAAGGCGCTATTAGACCGGGGTCATTATTCACGTCGCCATGATAGGGTATTACACATCATACGCGAACCCATGAATTTATCACTGGCGAGAGCGAAAAAAGGAATAACAACAAACATAAAAACTAACATCGCGTTTGTAAAGGAAGGCTCAACAAAAAATACTTCACTCACACAAAACACTCAACACACTCAATTATAAATACCGCCAGTGACTGGACATTATTAGTGGACACGTATGAAAATCACTACAGAATACCTGAGGATATCTGTGCCTCGGCGTCCAGACCAGACATATTTCTTTATGCAATGTCAATTAAGCGTGTAGTACTAGTAGAACTCACGGTGCCGTGGGAAACGAACATCCCTAAAGACCACGCTTTAAAAAGAAACAAGTACTTTGACTTAACCAACGAAATAACAAAAAATGGTTATGTCGTTGCGCTGTATGCCGTGGAAGTGGGTGCGAGGGGTATACCAGCCAAATCCCTCTATAACCTGCTTAAAGACCTTGGATTGCCAAGAGCTTCAGTAAGCTCTTTTCTTGAACGAATATCCAAAGCGGCATTGCAAGGCTCACTTCAAATATGGTTAGGTAGAGGGGGCAACACGGCGGACAGTGGAGGTGAGCGTTGACGCGTCGTAAGGAGTGCTCCTTAAACCTAAACCTGGGTCGCAATTCCCAGGCACTGTCGAAGTCTCATGTGTTGCCCCTATCTATCACGCGATGGACCCGGCACCCGCACGGTGAATCCATGGAACGCTAAGAAATAGGTCTACATAATAGACATTTGTTTTTGCTTTCGAAGTTAAGACTGACGAGCAGGCGCGCAGTTGGCCATTGAGGAATAGACTCTTGCGTGACAGACTTGATTGAATTTTGATTACATTATTTAACCATCTTACTAGTAAACTGTCTGTAATTGTTAAAACATTTCTTTCAGTATTCATATGCGCATATTGAGTTATATACGAAGGTTTTGTTAATATAGCAGCGTTAGTCACTTTAATTAGTTAAAGGTTTCATAGTAATAAAAATCCCCATATTTACGCAATAAAAGTAGGATTTCCCTGGAGCGGAGCAAGGACTACATGGAGTACAAAACATTGACGATGGCACTGAGTCAGTTGCACATTCCGCGTTCTAGAAACAACATTGAAGCTAATACTTAGTGAATTAGTGGTTTCAGACCATGGCTGGTTGTGTGATCATACTACTGTTAATTATGGTAAAAACTAAAACATGCTTAATACTTTGACTATAAACTTTATGCAACAGCTAAACGTATAAAGCTTAAAGGAAAACGTACAAAGTAATGAAACGGATTGAGCAAAATGTAACACGCAGAGGACCACACATTTCTTAGCTGCAAATGTTACTACTCAAACATTTATATCTTAACTCTTTAAATAATTTTCAAAACAGCCGAACTCCGAGAGTTCTTAAATATATGTGTGTCCTTGTTTCAATACAATATGTACAATAATATAGAGACCAACAAAAGCTCCTTTAACACAGTACAGAAACAATCTTTCTCTATAGAAACCCTTGAACGTATTTGGAACGGTTATTAGTGTTGTGGAAGGATAGTAGTATCAGCGGTATTGTTATGTTCCCATTTGCAAGTGTGCATGTTACCTACGACCTAGAACAAATACCTACATATTATCTTGGTTGGGTTCTTGCCCAATAAAATCCTATCTTAACAAAAAAAAAACTGTATTTCTGCAAGGTAAATCAAATCTTTATATATCAAGCGACATATGATGTAGATCTTTTAGGGCCACTTGCACGACATAGCTTAAATACATTTAAGACATACTAAATGTGTTTAAAAACATTAAACACAATTAGCATCTTGCACAGCGATAACTTTTTGCTAAACATGTTTAGGAAACTGCGAAGTTAAACATCGAAACTCAGATATTTTACAGCGCTAAATTGTTTAACGCGTGCGTGTGCGCGAGCTCGACACTTGGATAGTGCCGTCTCGCTCACACTCGCAGGGCTCGACCCCTTGTCATATTTAACTAAATATACCTGCTGTCATCATTGTGCAAGAGGGGGCTAAATATGTTTAAGATAAACGTGTTTATGCGTTTAACTGCATTTAACTAATTTTGTTTAATATCTACGTAACTTAAGTCGAACGTTGTTCAAGTCGCCCTTAGAGTGAGATATATTTTTGAAATTTCTAATCGTACAAGATTGTCAAAGTGTTAACTTACAATATGAGAACTCGAATTAGTCAATTGACTTGACTCATTTTCAATAGTATACACGTAAGTTTATATTATGACTGTTGACATACCGGAGATGTTTTCCCAGTGACGTTGAGAGGCAGCGAATCTAGGACGATAACTCGCAGAAAATCCATGACGCCCTGTCGTACTGGGTGTTGTGTGAGCGCGCATGACACGTTACCGGTGCCAATCACTACTTCCTTCTCGGATCCTGGTGTAGACGCGCCCGAACTTTCTTCCGATTCACATATCGCTGTAAGATAAACGTTACATTTGTATCATATTGCTGTTTTACATCAAATATTCAGAGAGAGCGACAATTAAAAGTAAGTACTTACGCATATGAATATCGTCCTGCGAGTTGGGTGGAAAAAGTATTGCAGCTAATGATGTCAAAACTTCAGCAGTCATCATAATCGGTACGAAGTCAGGCAACGTATTGTACAAGGAAAACAAAACCTGTAACAGAAACGATTATGATAAAATGATCTAGTGAGGAGGTCATTAGATTTCGTAGGGGCGAGATGTATTTGAAAACGCCAGTGTTTCGTTTGCTTTGCGAGAGTTCAGAGTCACAAGATGTTAGTTGATCCACTAAAGAAAAGACTCAATAACACTCTCCGGTCTAACCCGGGCTTCGAGGTCGAGACCACTCGATCGGCAGTCCCATACGCTAAACGCGTATGTAGTAGGTATGTTTATCAGCCGTCCATGTCAAATAGTAGCTATGCCTAGTTTGGGAGCAGACAGTCGTGTGTGAGAATAGTAAGGATATTATCATTATTACGTATAGAGTTTGAAGGGTACCTGTACGATGGCAACGGGGTGGTCGTGGAGCCAGTCGGGCACGGCCGCCTTGTCGCTGTGCACGAGCGCGCGCACGGCGGCCAGCAGCACGACCACGGCGTCGGGGCACAGCGTGATGCGCGCCGACAGCGCGGCGGGCGACTGGCGCGCCGGGGCCGCCGCGCCCCACGCCGCGCCCCACACGCGCTCCACCGACACCGCGCGCTCGGCGCACGCCGCGCGCATCGGCTGCCCCAGCGCCAGCCCGAACAGCAGGTAGTACAGCTCCGGGATTTGTAGGTGCGCCGGAGTCAGCCTGAAATATGTCACTCACCATTGCACTACACAGACGCCTCGACAGACTTCGCTCTGTCAAAAGTTATTGAACTGTCGCAGGTCAGTATAACAACTAAATAAGTGTTGTTTTTACTGCTTTCTTGGCAATTTTGATTTTTTTTTCTACATAAGAAATTTTGTAGTACCTTAACGAAAATATTAAAATAAAATTAACCAAATTAGTTGAGCGGTTCTCGAGTTTTGAGCTTAGCGACACATTTGGCGATTCATTTTTAACTTTGGGAAGCAAACGGACAGGTTTGCTATGGGGCCGCGGTATCTCTGATTTATATCGAAGCATAGCTACGATCACGTCACCATCACCATCATGACTATTGGTAGGCCATTGTTTTACCGAAAATTCCCGGCGAGTTTAATTTGTTCAATATCGACAACTTACAAACTTATCATGGACACAAACCAACGACAAATACTTTTACCCTAATATTTTAACAAAATTTAAATCTTGAACAATGAATGCGAACAAGGTAATGATTCATTACACTAATTCAATATTCTCTTACCATGCCATTAGGGTAAATCCAGGAGAGTGCAACAGTGAAGTGTGAAGGTGTGAATTGGAATGCACGGTGGTAGAAAGCACGACACCTGTTTGCTGAGGTTGCGCAATTATTTCTGTGTGCCTCAACCAGCCGCCGTTACCGACGCCTTCACGAAACCTTTGTACAAAGTCAATTATATTAATAAGTAATATATAAGTTTCAATAGTGTCTCCTTGGATTAAAATTTACATTTTACAAACTGTACATTTTATAAACTTACCTTTGCATTATTGTTGATTGTTGACCTTGACCAGAACACAAGACAACTAATATCCTAAGAGCCCACAGGACTGTTGAAGGGTGAACATTCTCCAACATAAAACTGAGCAGCCAGTCCATGCCCAAAACTTTTGATATTTCTTCGCACACGATAGTATTAACTAAGTTTCTCGCCGTGAAAAGTAGTCCATGTAATACATTAAAGCATTTATTGCGTAGAATGATTTGTTCACCTTCGCCTTCTTTATCGCTATCATTCTCTCTAAGGCACACACCTTTCTCTGTTTGCGAAGGCAGCGGCAAAGTGAAAGCCATAAATTGTCCTAAACAAAGTAAGTCGCTCGGTCGCGGCTGTCCTCCGAGTAAAGCTGCGAGTAATTGTATGAGAACATTTCTTGTGCTAACGACTTTGACGTCATTGATAATGTAGAGGAGTTTGGAGACCAGCTGCAGATCCCTCATTGTGCGTAAGTTGTGCGTTCTGTGTGCTGTCTCTGTCGCTAGTTCCAATAAATGTTCCAGAAGCGATTTTATCAATCCACCTGGGGCGCCGAGCCATACTTCTAATTCACAAATTAAATCCTAAAAAAAATCGTATTAAAATATTAATGCAAAATATTCTAGAATATTCCTTATATTTCCACAACACAATGATACCCAAGAAAAACAAGAAATACCTTACCTGAAACGCAGTTAAATTAGGTATAGAAGAAGTTTCCTTTTGACTATCAACGGTTCCGACGAGACCAAATATGAGATGCAATATATGTGAATTGAGCAATTGCTTTTTCCTCTTCAGTAACATAGCTAACGTTTGATATCCTTTCCTGCGGTCCATTTCTGCTTGGGCCGCCTTGTTAGAGCGCACTACACATACGAGCGCCTTCACGCTAGCATACAAGCATTCTACATCTTGAGCCATGGCTATTAATCCCAATAATACTGAACACCCACCAACTGTATCAATCTGAAAAATTATTTAAAAAATATTGTTGTCTTTCATATAATTGGTACAGTTGTGTCAGGTGAGATATAATGCAATCTGAAATCGAGTTGCAGAACTAATCAAGACCCAAAATCTACAAGTTTCCAGGAGTTCGCGAAACTTCTGGAACTTTCACAACACCGTAAATACCCGCCGCGATTCAATATGGAAACATGTTGTTTCTGCGATACAATTTGGTATCTAGTTTATTGAGTAAATAAATAGAATAGACACAAAAAATAAGGAACGTAAAAGTCCGGATTATAAGTATTGCTAGTTTTTTTTTTTGTGGGAATTCCTTATATTGAAACAGATATTTATGTACGACAGAATGATACCTACTTGAAATTGCATTACTTACCATTATCGCAGCAGGCTTAGGACAGAATACTCTAACGCCTAAATACCCAACAACAGTACCACCCAAACATCGCGCCGGTCCTATCAGATGTCCGGCAGAATTGTGTAATATTCTAATAGGCGTAGCATTTTCATGAGAAGACATTCCAAGCATCTTAGCAATAGCTTTGTTATCATTCTTACTATACACCTTCCTTATTTTAGCTAATGTTAATTGTGACATAGCACGTGCATTGATGCCGAATACAACTTTTTCTTCAGCGACTAAAGGTGCAAGAGGCTCCTGGTACTGTCCGGGAGGCAGGGGAGCTTGTAAAGTACCAACATAGTGGGGACCAAGTTGGTACATAATTGACACTGTTTGTGCTGGCAATACCTGAAAAGATGACATCATAACTAGATGTTAAAGAAATGTGTTTCATTATTAAATTCTACAAATAGGGCAAGTATATTAGAATAATATAGATTATGCATGTAAGTTGATGTTCTGTTTTTTTCTGGATGAGTTATAGTAATGTGTTGATATTTTCTGCATAACTGTATTTATTTTAATATTACGTTAAAAAAGGAATTGCTGCTTAACTTGTGTCTCGATAAAATGGCAAGTCTATTTAATCACAATTCAAATACAGTGGTAAGTGACACAAACAACCTAGAAGTTGCGATCGCCTGGCAATATCTAATAATATTAAAAACCTAATGACTAAGTTTGATAGTTGAAAGAACAAAAAAATTTTTTTTACCACATCGCGGGGTCTGCGAATAGTGGCATTTAGACAAAGTTTAGTAGCCATAATAAGGTAGTCTTAGCAGGCATTGATTTTTAACCATAATATAAAGTAAGAGATACACAACATACATCTTCAAGCAGTAAGGCGGGTCCCTGCCGCCACACTAGTTTAGAATATCTCCTCCAATGAGGTGGTGTCCCAAGTACGCAGTACACACTCGAGGCTCCGGAAAGTGTCGCTGCACCTCCACCAGGATTGGCACTGACGTAGTGCAATTTTCCCGAATGCATGTGCTGACCTAAAGATATATGAACATTAATGTATTGGGCGGTAGAGTATTCTTTGAGGACTATTTCTAATCGGTGACATCACACATACGACACTTGGCACTTGCACTAAATTGATAAGTTCATTTTAGTATGCATCCTTAATAGTTTTTTTGTGGTTAATAAACTAAATATACATATGTTCCATCGTTATAAGTTTATAGCTTACTAGCTGACCCACGCAACGTCGTTTACGTCGCCCATTGCCCGTAGCGTAATAATTTTCCCACGTTTTTGTAACATTCTTCATTGTTGCTTCGCTCCTATTGGTCTTAGCGTGATGATATATAGCCTAAAGCCTTCCTCGATAAATGGGCTATCTAACACTGAAAATTTTTTTCAAATCGGACCAGCGGTTCCTGAGATTAGCGCGTTTAAACAAACAAACAAAAAAACAAGCTCTTCAGCTTTATAAGTAGTAATTAGTATAGATTTAATGCTGTATGGTATGGGGTTTCGGTTTAAAAAAATAAAATTCTTTGTCATGTTGGTAAATCGATAAATCGTACATCGAATATTACAACATCAAGAACAGACTTAAACTAATAACTTACCATCTAAATATAGGGAGAATGAGGAATTTTTCAACACAGCACGGTTGAGAACAAGCACTAAATGGTGCCACTGTCCTTCGTGTTGCAAGTCTGGGCACCAAACCCGCGCTCCGCATTCGCCCGATCCCTCCGGCTCCCACTCACCTACGTCTAGGGAAATACAATCTATAGCCACATACTTTGCGAACTTTACAGTTGTTCATTGTAAAATAAAATAAAAAATAAGAAAAAAATACATTAAAACATGTTTTTGCCACGGTTTTAACTTGGTGTATTTGGTATTAATAATTCAAAACTATTAAATTTGTATTTTTACCACATAATTTTTAATTACTGCAGAAGTTCTATTCTATAAAATGGCGAATTATTGGTCTAAGAGCCGCAGACGCAAAACTGTCATGACTATTTTCTAAACTAAGTTTAGACCTGGTTATCAAATGGGTGAAGTCGATCTTCACCGGCTCTTGTACTATTATAAATTGTACATACATTATTATTATTATCTTTAAACTAGATCAACGGCATACTAAAGGGCCTCTTTAAAAGCAGTCATAATAGGCGAAAATGCATTAAAGTTCTGATGAATACGAAAAAGGCACGACCTGTATCAAGATCATAGCAAATGACTTTCTATCGTGTCTGTCTACCACAGATATGAATGAAATGAATGAGTGTATGTAAAAATGAAAGATTATAGAAGGAAATTCAGAATATTTTTGGTCAAAACAAATGTTGATAGAAACATAAATCTTCGTATAAACTTACTGTGTGGAACTAGCGTCTCTTGTGTGGAAACAATGATAGCTTTGTCTCTGGCAGATAGCACTACTGTCAAACAAACGAGGTGTTCGTCGCGACTGTTGTTGATGTTCCTCACGAGGGTCAGTAGCCGTACGCAGTGCGGATCTGAACGCGGGTCCGAGTACTTCTCCACGCATATCCAAGTAGAATACGTTAGGCCGGTTTGTGGAGGGAATACTCGATCACCTATAACAATAGGGTAGATGACATCTTAGTCAAATTAGTTACTTTTTATCATCTGTCAAAACGATAACTTTGTATGAAAAATGTACTAAACACAAACTTGTGACGTCACTGTTTTAGACTGCTCAATTGAGCAATATATTTCACTGTTTATTTGACTAATTTTTTTAATAGAAATGAAAAGCTGTAATAATTATATTTTCCGAGATGTTTTGTAATATTCCTTTTAATGAAGGAGACATCGGTATTTATTTACGATATAGCGATAAAGTCATCTATACTATTATTCGACGCTGTTCACGCAATTATTTACAGCTTACGTCACGTAATTATTTATGTATTTACTACCTGTAATAAACAGTGTTATAGTTGTTAACACTAACTTAAAATAAATCATTTGTAATAGTTATTTTTCTGCAATCTAATATAAAATTTGAACAACTTTTAATAACCGAAACTGAGTTTTTTTGGTAAACAAAGCTCTGTCGCAGGTGTAATCAGCTCGCATAGCATAAGAAAAGCCTATGCTATCATTAAACTTTAGACTTTAGTTTTGATCATCGCCAGTTGGTGAGGTTTTCTAGTATGTACATAAATATTACCTGAACCGATGCCACCCAAGGTAGCATTGTCTTGAGTTCCCAATGCGTTTAAATTAGCGGACTGCGGTGCAATGCTAGGTAGGTAAAGGCAACCAAAGCCTTCGGCTGACATATCGAACTCAACGAACGGAGGTAAGGTGCACGAATTTTGAGATCTGGAAAAGATTACTAAAACTGTAAAACAATAATCTTGAGATTTTTACTAAAATATGACAAAATTTTAGTAATTATTGTAAATTTCAAAATATCAGACAGCTACTCATTAATTTTTAATCAGCACCTACGTCGGGGCGGATATTTTTAACACAAAATACAAACATAAACCATAATTAATATAGATCAATATACAATCGGTGCTATTTTTATAGTACCTGTAATCTCGTGGTGTAGTCATAGACACTAAAGTCTTGATCCTTGTAAGCGGCACCGGGCCGCCTGGCTTGCAAACTTGTCCTGGCTCTGGAGCTAAACAGTTCAATGGGTTGCCCATTCGTAGAAATTCCCTATATAAATAAATTTAGTTAGTAAAATATAAAATGATTTACACATTTGGTGGTATATTTTTGCAGATTTATCTATTAATAGGTATACAAAAAAAATTTAAGGTAGTGTATAGTTACAAGTAATAACTTAAAAACGAAAGTAAACATACATTCAACGTAATACACGTTTAATTAAGTTTTAATGTTTTTGTTTATAAAATTTTTCCTTGAAAATAAACTTTAAAAAGAAGCGGTTTAAACATTGTTTTTAAAGAAAATTTAAAAGCCTAGACTATATTTTTCAAAATTACATTAACTGTTGTCTATAAGACAGTTCATTATCCTCCATACTATTGTAATTTTAACACAACTGCAAAAGGAAAACTTGTTCCCAAGAATATTGGCTTCTATATTTCCTTCCTAACTACACCAGATTGTTATGAGGTAAATCTCATACATTTGTAATTATTAACCGACTTCCAAAAAGGAGGAGGTTCTATGTTCCACTGTATGTTTTTATCGTTACTATTATTTAGTCCAAAATATCGTTGTACATATGAAAGCGACTACAAAAACGAATGCAATAATCACAAATTTAAACAAAAAAAAACCGACTTCAATCTAGACCAAATTGAAATGGGATCACACGGAAAACACCAGCTTTCAAATAAAAAGTTAATGACGAAAATTATGAGGTAACAAAAAAACAGTCGAATTGATAAACACCTCTTTTTTTTAAGTGGGTTAAAATACAAAAAAATTGAGGACAAAAAATATGGTAGCAATATAAGTATTAAGTACCTGGATGACCGATGACGTACTTTGCTCGGTATTTTTTTTAGGTAAAGTTTCTAAAAATGAATCCTCCCTAGATCGATTAATCGCCCCCGAAACCCCCTGCATACTAAATTTCATGAAAGTCGTTGTAGCCGTTGCCGAGATTCAGATTATTAACCGACTTCAAAAAAGGAGGTTCTCAATTTGACTGTATTTTTTTTGTTTGTTACCTCAGAACTTTCGACTGGGTGAACCGATTTTGATGTTTCTTTTTTATTTGAAAGTTAGTGCTTCCCGTGTTGTCCTATTTCAAAGTATATGTCGTCAAGTTATAGTAAGTAGTAATTAAAAGTGATTAATAAGTCTAATATCATCTGATGCTCTAATTCAATTATTGTCATCAATCATCAATCGTGATCATGAAGACTCGTATTTTGATTACAAATTTGATAGTTGGTTTTTAAGTATTTCAAATTCCCTCTGCTGTATGTGCGTGTTTGCGCGTATCCGTAGAAGTATTAGTAATAATATAATTAATGATATTTTCTGCAGTTGTTGGATATTTTTCACAGCACTGGAGAAAATTATATACACAAACAATAATTTGTTTATTGGATGTATGGTATGTATAAAGTGCAATTAACGCCTTGTAAGCAATGCAGAGGTAGAATAAAAAACACACACCTGTTAAATGACAATGTTTAGGTAATATGTTCACAGTGATATGTTAAAAGTATAAGAAATGGAAGTGTTAAATCTAAAATAACTCAATAGCTACTCGCATATTTTATAAAAATAATATTATTCAACATGCCAACAGCCAATTCATACTTATCATCATCAGCAGCCTTTAATAGTCCACTGCTGGACATAATCCTGTTCTTAGAAAGGAGGTTTGTCCTATTATAATATTACGTTGGCCAGACGGGTTGGTGTAGGGTTTGTTTCAAGTTCTGGGAGGGGTCTGGATGGCGTAATAACAGCAGTACCCGGACTCCTCCCTCCTCAGGCGCAGAGTGGCACACCGTGTGGTTTTAGTCGGTTCGGGTCCGACACACCGCCCCGCCGCAAGCCCCGGCGCGGGTGACGGTCCGAGGGGATTTCCACACGTAAAAAAAAAAAAAAAAGGGTTTGTTTCAAGTTGGTCCGGATGTGTTAATGACAGCAGTTTCCCTCCCAGGCCCCTCCGGTCTCAGACGCAGAGTGGCACACCGTGTGGTTTTAGTCGGTTCGATTCCGAAACACCGCCCCGCCGCAAACCCCGGTGGGGTGACGGCCCGACGGGGTTCCACACGTAAAAAAAAGGGTTTGAAGTTATCATTATCTTTTGCAGTAGTAATGTCCTGTGTAGTTTGCTCCCCTAGTCGGCTCTTACGACACACAATTGAACGAATTGAGGGATGGTGACACGCTGTATTTTTAATCTGTCACCACAGGAATTAATAACACCAAGCGAATTACTGCGTTACTTCTTGACCATGAAACGTACACGTATGTGATACATAATACGTGTTATCGCAATAAGCCCCTTAATAGTTATTTGTTATACAAGAGTATTATGTACTTATGACACAATACTTATTTACACAATACTTATACAGTATACACATAATACTTTACAGGTATTATTTTCAAGATAATTATGAATTGTAAACTGTACGTTTACAGTGTAATATTAGCAAGGAGACAGATAATTCAATTAGGGATACCGTTATAAGTGGACGATAATGTACAACAAATATTTTGCACAATGCGTGTTTACGTAACGCCGTTGTACTAAGGAATCGGATAATACGAGTAGGTATTACTAACTACACACATCAAAAGTGTCTAGGGATCAACATATGTGTCTAGGGATCAACATATATTTTTGCAATAACTTTTCTCCTGATTGATATTAATTAAAATTTTCTTTAAGGATTCATCAAATAAAGTGTTTTCGTTTGTCACAGTAACGATAAACCAAGTCACCTTTGCATTAATAAAGAAATTTGCCATTTTCCTAATAAAAGAATTTTTGACATTTGAACCACTAACATTAAAGTTCGAAAAAAAGACTGAAATAACAGTTTTCTATAAAATTTTATTAGGTAACTTAAACAATTAATAATCCGTGTTTCTACCGCGAACACTAACACAAGAACATCGGTTTGGCATACTCAAAATGAGTTCATCCAAATCACGCTGTGGAATGGCCGCCCATGTTCGTTGCAACAACAAAAAAAGGTCTTCTTGCGACTGGATACCCTCCATATTCGGCAGAGCTCTTCTCTGTAGCATATCCCATGCATGCTCAATCGGGTTCAAGTCTGGCGACTGAGCAGGCCAGGGCCAAAGCTACATCTCAATCTCAAGAAATCCGCATAAAAATGCTTGATCCCTAGACACTTTTGATGTGTGTAGTTGTTGCCCGCGGCTCCGCCCGCGTGTATGTCGGTTATCGCGGTAAATAAGTAGCCTATGTGTTATTCTGATGTATAAGCTAATATTACAGTAAAGTTTCATCTAAATCCGTTCAGTAGTTTTTGCGTGAAAGAGTAACAAACATCCATCCATCCATACTTACAAACTTTCGCGTTTATAATATTAGTAGGAAGTAGGATATGTAATTTATACTCTCAATTGTCAGCACTTGATGGAATTTGTTGTAATACATTCTAGAATCAAACTCAATTGCACTTATTTCACTAATGGAATAAGTGAAATAAGTACAAATGAGTTAGATTCTAGAACGCATTACTAATTTGTATTATTATTACCTGCTTATATGTGATTAAAATACTAATAAAAAAAATACAGTCCATTGCAACCACAAACAAAATTATAAATAGGATAAAAGGGCATAGTAACTTAAAGGGTAACGACGCTTCAGACGAATTGGCCAAAAGGGGATCAGAAATGACAGTTTGTGAATCGGAACCACTTCTGCCTTTACCCCCAAAAGTCCAAATAAAAACATGAAGAAAAATATAAAACCGAATGTAAAAACAACGAAGGATGCGGGAAAACAAAAAGTGCAGTTCCGGCAGCATAAAAAAGTCTAGCCCGCAACCTGGTTTGACTGTAAAGGGACGATCTCAGGAAGGTATCCTAACTGGGCATTGTCCCACTGACAGCCCTCTGTGCAGTACATGGAGGCTGAAGAAACGCCGCAGCACGTTCTCACAGAATGTAGAAGTGGGGCAGATAAACGGGCAGACATCCTTCAATCAACATCAGTCCCGGAAACATGTAGTGACGTGCAAAGGCTGCTGACCTACTGGGATGATCTAGGATAGTTGGAGTAGGAAGACGACAAACCCACGTACAACGGTCCAATCAAGAGGCTGTGGCGACTTTCACATACAGCGCAACAGCGCCATCTACCGAAGTTACACTGAACTAGGAGGAGTAACGAAGGAAACTAAGAAACTACCAATCCTGAATCGCGCAGTGAAAGTTCTCGCTCTAATTAACATATATACAACATCCCAACATCAACCGTTGGGCAGTTGGCCCGCCAGGCATGATCACCTCGTCTGGTCGGGGGATCCTTCCTTTGTGTTGGAGGGACATGACACACCTGTCCCCCACAAGGCTAAGTGCGAAAATAGGGCGGCAAAACAAAGAAACAACAAAGAAAAGGTGTATAGTACCTGAGCTCTGCGGGTCGCAGCGCGTGCGCGGCGAGTCGCTCGAGCATGTACATGGTGGGCGCGTGCAGCGGGTGGCGCTCGGCCCGCAGCGCCGCGCCGCACACGCGCAGCACCGCGCCCGCCAGCCCCGCGCCGCACATCACTTGCTGGTTGCGCTCGCTGTCAATCATGTTTTATTCTTATATTCCACTACATATACGCCTCGCAAGTTGCTAATGCGTCTGGCCGCCATTCAAGTGACTTAACTTTGTCATGTCGACATTAAACGTTTAAGACGAACCGATATGTTAGTTTCACGTTACTTTTACCAATATTTAAGTTCATAAGCAGGTTTTATGGAGCATAATTTAGCGATAGATAAATATGAGATAAAAAGTGAAAATGACCTTAAGTATACAGCGCCTCTCGAAAAATTGAAAATGACCCTGAGAGAACAGCCCCTCTCGATTGTGACTCTACTCTGACAATGCTACGATACAGCATGGTGACCCAGACTATAGCGGTCTATTGAGATGCTTCTTGCATCATGCCCTTAATATGACAAAGTTCCAGCATATCAGCAATTTGCCGTGCTTATACTACAATTTCACAATATAAAAAATAAAACAATTATAAAATTATTCATAAACTTCAACCACAAGAAGCGCGTGAGCCGTGCCGTTTACGTGAGCGATGAATACGACACGAAACGATAAGATTCTAAAATGTTCACATAGTATTATGGAGTATTACCGTCTACTTTCGATACATTATATGCGATAAACGCTTCTGAATCTACCACAAATAAAGTGAGCGTTACGTCGCGTCTCGTTACAAGAACAAAAACACATGTTTTTGTTCTTTAACTTTTACTACTATAGAGACCGGCACGTAACTTGGCCAGATTCGTTAGATGCGCAGCGCAGAAGTCTATTTTTTAGGTATCTTTAATTGATAGAGGGACGCGGGAATCGTAGTAGCACCGTTCCGAGCAAGCGATTGGAGTGTCAGTCGACTACACTTCGATTTTGTTTGTTTTGATTTGTTGCATTAAGTGTACCATTCGCGAACATATCCCCACTACGCCGAAATCTGGCCAAGTTACGTGCCGGCGCCTATACTTAATTCTATTATACCTTCTAACTAAACTCTTCAGTACGTGCGCTAAATAGTCACGTATAGCCCTCGCATATGCCTCGTGCTCCGGCGGTCTCGGCAAGGCGGGGAGAAGTTTCGCCAATACAATGACGACACCCGAGTGAATTACCCACGCCTCACCATTATTGCTTCCCACTGACAGGTTCAGAGGCGCAGTTCGACCTGCCGGCTTTGACTGTACATCAATAAAACACAAATTATTCACATATCGTACACATAAAATAAGTAAAAAGAATATGGTTTAGAATATCATACTTCATTAATCGCAGAACTCTGCCGTGTCAAACTGGGAGATTTCACATTGAGAGATCCGCAAAAGGTTGGCTTGTCGAATGAGTCCAAAGCGACATCGTAAAGCAGACGTAAAATAATACACGCGTGTGCGAATACTACAGGCACTTTTTCTGGGAACCTGCAATATATAAGTATTAAACTTACAAGTAACGAAGTCTGAATAGACTAATATTAAAACTGTAAAATAAAAAATTATAGAATTGAACTACAGGAATTGGTGATTTATAGGCTTTTCATCAGTTAGGTAGATGGCTTGTTTACCACTTAAGTAAATTAGATAGAAAGGTTTATACAATGTAACACTACTACTAATCAAACGAACAGGTGAAATAATCCGCCAGAATTATAGGAAATGTCTTTCTGAAACTTACGTCATTTCCAATATATTGCCTGTAAACATTTCATGAAACACCTCATAGAGTTCTGTGTCGCCCGGTTCAGTATCATTTTGTAATTCCGTATCTTCTACGAAGCAGCCTAACAGGCGGATTGTGTTACAAAGAGTTGTCATACATATCTGTAAAAAAAAAACTTGTAATTTAATTGGTTTAAATTACACATTTCATTCAGGTGTCTATAATGTGGTCTCAGGTATAACTATATTTTTAATTCCACCATCTCAACAAAATTTTTGTATTTATCTTATTATTTAATCTTAAACAAAAATAACAAATCAAACTATATATGATTTACATTAAAAAAATGTAGGAATGATAATTATCAATGAAGATTGAATCCGGAGGTCATTGATATTAATTTCTTATTATATTTATTACATTACTAGCTGACCCACGCAACGTCGTTTGGGTCTTCTATTAATAATAATAATAACTCTTTATTGTACACCAGATAACTAAATAAATGACTTAATACTAGGTCAGTACAATTGGCGGCCTTATCGCTCAACATGCAATCTCTTCCAGGCAACCGTGGGATGGAAATAAATACAGGATATAAAGGGTAGTGCCTGGTGTAATCGAGAGAACTTGGGGAAGTGAAAGTAAGTAAGTCTATTGCCCGTAGCGTGATAATTTTCCCCCGTGTTTGAAACATTCTTCATTGGTGCTACGCTCCTATTGGTCGTAGCATGATGATATATAGCCTTCCTCGATAAATGGGCTCTAACACTGAAATATTTTTTCAAATCAGACCAGTAGTTCCTGAGATTAGCGCGTTCAAACAAACAAACAAACTCTGCAGCTTTATAATATTAGTATGGATTAAGATATTTTTTTAATAATATATGAAATCTACTTCTTCCTGTCTTCATCAAGTCGGTTATATTCTTAACTAAATTAATAGTAGACTCGTATTACAGTATGTTGTGTAATTTTGTACAACGCCATCATTACCTCATGGTGAAAAAATTTTGCATTAGCTGGTTCAAATCTCATCGCCGTGCTAATTGTATAGAACACAATATGTATCAGCTGTAACATGTCTTTATCCATTGGCTCATTCCCTTTTAGTTTGCCTTCTAGTGAAAGTAGCACACTAGTGACGTATACGAAACCGCTCACCTGTAAAATGTTAAGAAATTATTTAAATATAGTGAAAAAGATCTATAGGTACTAATATTATAAACGCGAAAGTTTGTAAGTATGGATGGATGGATGGATATTTGTTACTCTTTCACGCATAAACTACTGAACGGATTTGGATGAAACTTTACAGTAATATAGCTATATACATATACATCAGAATAACCCATAGGCTACTATTTGCCGCAATAACCGACATATACGCAGGCGGAGCCGCAGGCAACAACTAGTATCAAATAAAACAAAGTAAATTTAAGTAACTGAATGACTTGTATGATACATGAAAAAGTTCGATATTTTTTAAAGGGACTGTTATTTATTTAATGGGATGTTAGTATATAGATACCTTTCTAAATATAGTTCTTGTACGATGTGAGTCCCGTAAGCAAGCCAATAATGCTTTGAGTATGTGCAACTTAAGTTTTAGAGCATCATTCGGAGCGGCGTGCATGCCGCAAAGCAACGCCGACATGTCCTCTTCGCCTGAACCACTCACAATCAGTTCCCTTATTACACCTGAAAAACGACTCTCAGTCAAAATAAAGTCCTTACATGTCTTAACAAAATGCATATGGTGGTGTATGCACTATTTATCTTGGAGATAGAATAAAAACCTTGTAACAACGTCAAGGATTGTGCAGCGCCTATAATAAACAACATGTTATAAATAAATAATTCAAAAGAAAAACATTGTGAATACGTGATACTATATTTAACGAGGCCGTTATTTAAAAAATACGCACTAGCTATTGTTGTGCACTAAATTTCATGAAACCATTTCTTAAATTTATATATTTGATATATTTACAATTCACACTAATCATTTATGTAATTTAACTTAACAGATATAAAACAAGTAGATACTGAAATAACTGCAAAACAGTTTTGTTTATTTGGGTCGTATTTAAACTATAATCTGATAGATAAACTATGACAGCCATATGCTTCTAATCAGAACTATACAGATTTAAACTGTTCAAATTATAACGCATTTTATTTTGGTTTACAAACAAACAATAGGGAATATGCATAAAATTTTTATTTGTCTCAAACATTTTTTTCTAGATTCTTTATTGTCTTTACAATATTCATAAATGGTATTTTTTTATTTAGTGATTATTTAAACCCAGAAAATATTAAATAAAAAGTGAAAAGGAGGGAAATTCAAACCTGCAAAACGCGTCCTATTGGTCGAAACGAAATGTGACGTCGATTGTTACATTATCGAAATTATTGGCGTTGAAATTCCTACTGTGTTAGTAGTGTTTGTGAGAAAAAATAACTTCCATGATTTTTATAGCAATCAAAACTGTAAATAGGTATAAAATAACTGAAAAACTCAATAGTAAACAAACATGAAATGACAATGACGTCATATGTGTTATGTCAATAGCGCGCGAAAAATGGCGGCGTTTGAATAGCTCAAATTTAGTCGGTGTTTAAAATTTCACTTTGAAAATTAGTTTGACTATTTTGAAACCTATTTATATTTTTTTCTATGTTATGGAGACTTATATGATCAGATTAAGAAATAAAAAAAGACATGCATATTCCCTATTACAAACAGATTTTATTAGTACAAAAACTAACCTAACGCCTTACTCCTACACGATTCGTAAACAACCATTCCATGTACACACTTCGCACCTCCACAATCTCGAAAAACGTTGCAATTATTAGTGTTAGCATTTAGCAAAGCCGTTAACCCATCCATTACTAAAGAACCTAGTTCTTCTTCTTCCGTATCCAAATTAGGATCTCTTATTAACGAATCTGTTCTGGAGGATTGTCTTTTCTTTCTTTCAGGTGCTTTAGGAGAGTAATTGGGATCTTTTTCAATTGATTCCGTATCGACTGTGGCCTCTCGTTTAGTAGTCTCTTCTTCAAATATCTGCTTGTCTTTTAAATATACAGCGTATCGGGAGAGGCAAGTTACAAATACTTCTAACATGCCAACTTCCCGGTATACGTCTTTAAAAATTGCATTGTGCCTGTAAGAACACCAGATTTATAACACATTAGATTTCTTAGACAGATGTACATAGCTTAATATAAATTTTAACAAACACTTACTTCAAAATGTTCAAAAGTGTCTTCATACATAAAATGCTGCATGTTCTAGACCTGTTAGCCTTTAACAACAGCGATAAAGAAATCAACTCCTTACATGGCACAAAATTTAACTGGAAAACTATAAACTCCAACAATTCAAAAAACTTTTCTTGAATCTCAGCATTCTTTACATATATCCTTTCAGAGAATTGACTCAGTGTGTTTTGATTTTCAAGAATGAAGTAATTCGCGTTATCAGCGTGATATACGCTTGATATGGCATCCAGTATAGTGCAACATAGTGCTGGGGAGTTTGACTTCATGAACACAGATTGCAACACCTGAAATTATATTTTTTATATTAATAACTACATTTAAATTAGTGTTGCCCAAATGCAAGACAAGACCAGTCTTGGTCTTGCGCAAGAGTCTCGCAAGTCTCGGAATTACCTATTAGCCTATTACTATTTATTAAACGTTTTGTTAACAACACTATTAAGACACGTCTTAACAGTGCTGTTAAGTTGTTCTAAGGTTTAAAGTAACGTTTAATAAATAGCAATAGGCTAGGCTAATAGGTAATTGCGAGACTGCGAGACTCTTGCGCAAGACCAAGACTGGTCTGGTTCTTGCATTTGGGCAACACTAAATTAAATAGCAAAAACCGATTGTAACAAAGATTAGGCAGTCAGGTTTGATAAATTCATAAATTAACATAATTGTATAGTTGACATATTTTATGGTGCAGCAGTATTGCACATCACTGTCATTTCTTCATGCAACTATTCTTAAAGTTATTAAAGCTACTTTTTTATTTTAATATTGACCTGGAAAGCTTGGACATTCCTCACTGCCTGGCCTGGTGTGGAAGGTTGTGGTAGCACAAATCCCTGAAGCTGGAATAGCTCAGTGTTAGCACGCGTCGGGCGCAGCTCAGAGAACCCGCAAGCACACAGCGACGAGATCATCAGCACGAGGTTCCGAAGGGCTGCGCGCGCTTCTGTACCGCTTACGCGCTCTTCTTCCAATCTTAGAAATAAATTAGTACCTGATATTAATCACAATTATTACTACTTGTATTAATGTTTCTTCAGTAGTTTTGCGTGAAATAAAAATCAAAAAAATAGCAAACTACATTTAATAACGTCAAGTAAATTAAAATAAGGTATTATAAATGACTAACTACAGTGAACAATGCTTACCCTGATGTTAAATAATCAGGCACACCTTGTCTCTCATGTCTGTGATAAACAAAATAAAACATAAAAATAAACAAAAAAAAGATGAAATAGGTAAAATATGAAATAACAATAAATTTAACATGCTGAATAGAAAAGAATCAATATTACCCATATATGTTTAACATGCATGTGCTGAAAATGTTTATATTTGTATCAATATCAGAATCCTGTATAAGACTTACTTTAGTAGAAATTCTGATAGAAATATGTAGCCTTGACAAGAACGGAAATCATCCAGTAATAATTGACTAACTTCACTCGAGTCCTTTAGGAAACAAAATACCGCCACGAACATTTCTACTACCTAAAATCAACAATATAATAATATTTATTTATATTTGTGTTTATGTAATCTTAATGATTATTAATGTTATGCATGACGGTTACCTCAAGAGGTGTTAATTCAGGTATCCTTTGCATATTTTCTATACAAAGTGCTACACAGCCTTTATCTGCAAATACATTAATCAATTAACATAATGACCTGATCACAGCATAACATTTGCATAAACCAAACATATACAGAGATGACAACTAATGCATATAATGCAAATCAGTAAATTATAATATTAATAGCTGTGCCCGCGATTTCGTCCGCGTGGAATAGTGTCTTTCATCCCCCACTTTAACCCCTTACAACCCTTTTTTCGCATAAAAAATTTGCCTGTCTTTTCTCAGGCTCTGCCCAGCAGTGGGACATTATGGATTGTTGATGATGATGTAGTAGTTTTGGCGTGAAAACGCGACAGACAGCTGTCTGTCTGTCGCGTTTTCGCATTTATAATATTAGTAAGGATGATACTTACTATGTATGTATTGAACTACAGATTGTGTTAACCCATGTCTAGATAATGTCATCAACACTTCAGCTGCTGATTTCCTCCACATAATGTTATGGGGAGCACACCACGATGTAATGGCAGAGAATAACAAACTGAGATCATCTTTCCTGGCCAATTCCTCACATGGGAATGGATGGCTACACAGTCTTACGAGTACCTAGATAAGGAAAACTTATAACTTTAATATTACAGTGCAACTATTGTTGCCATATCAAGGGGTGAAGATTTTAGTACAGTAATTGTAATAAGAGGTTTATAAATATGTTACTAAGTTTATGGTCTTATAAGGTGCTTATATCACATATATGTTATTGGCTATTATTTTTGCATGTATCATGAGGTGTGTCGGCAATAACTGGTATTCACTTTTAAATAATATCAGACAGACTTCTCATTTAAAAACAAATCAGTATTCTAGTATCAAGTATTTTTTAGTATATAAATTGTTTCATATCATTTTTATAATTAATTAATATATATATTATGTATTAAACTACACATACTTGTACAAATATTTTTTGTAACAATATCCGCCTCTCTCTTGGTGTAAAATCACTGTTTCCATCTTGAACATCAGCTTCAGATTCAGGTATTTCAGGTAGATCAAAGAACAGGTACAAACACTTGACAAGTGTTGAAGGTATTGATGCAGTTGTCATGACCTAAATACCAACAGTTAAATGAAGCATTTACTTTAAACACAATTTTAAAAAGAGCCTTATACTGAATTCTATAACTAGCAAGCCAATTAGGGCTATGTTTTACTTTTGTTGAAGTCCAGGACATTGTAATCTTTGTGCGTAATATTGAAAACTAACAAAATCTTTGTGAATGACACAAACAAAATTTTTGTTTTTAAAATATCAAATTAATAATAATGCACCAATGGCAGTCTGATCAGAAACTAGGCAAAGTAAATACTATGGTAACCAGACTGGATATTCATATTTAAATGTTTCTAAAAACAAACATATTGTAGATAAATTAGATTTTTGTCTCAGGTGGGAATCTAACCCAAGAGATCTCAATTACAGTCCAGGACCACTTAGTTGCCAACAGCTTAGCATATTTAACACCATGATATAAGTACCTGTATTAAAGACTGATCACCAGCAGCCAAAAGATTTAATGTAGACAACAGCATCCATCCATTGCTTGATTCTTCAGAATTCTCAATTTCAAGGAACTTTGCAATAGCACAACTAGCTGCCTCAGTACTTTGATTGCTTGCCCTTTTCCTTATTTCTGACACCATAAGTTTGGAGACTTGTTGACAAAATGATAAGATGTCCCAGAATTTTTCATTCATTTCACTTGAAGGACTTGTGCCAAACACCTTTAAATAAAGCAATTGAAGATTAATGGAGTGTTGAAACATATTATTATGTTGTGTTATTCACATACATATATTGATGTGTTATTATGTCTTTACTATTTCAATTAATAAGATATTAATTCTGCCTAATATGTTGAAGGAGTACCATATAAGCATTAGATAATATTTAAACAGACCCAGAGAGTGAGTGGGTGGGTGAGAGAGTGAGAACACAATCAAAAGACAAGGAGAAAAAATAATTATCCCTAAATAATAATTTATCTGTTCAAATATTTTTTTATGTATCACCTATTTCAATGAACTAACACACAATATAATGAGTTGTGATAAATTGTATTACATATACACTTTAATATTTCATTTAAATGTTTTATTTTTATTATATAAAAAAAAAAAAAAAAAAAAATATTACTAGCTGACCCGGCGAACTTCGTACCACCATATTTACATATCTGTCTCAGCTTCCCACAGGCAGTGTACAGTCGTGGACAAAAAAAAACACTTTTCCCGCTATCATTTTTTTTTTCTTTCTAGCAAAAAAAGAATGAATGAAATCAGAATATGTGTTATTGAATTACAACTAAGTACATTTTTTGACTTTCATCCCCTCTCTCCTATGTCCTACCTCGTAGTATGAACTCAAATCATGCCAAGTTTCATTTGAATCTTTTTTTAAATTGATTGAAAATTGATGTGCGGCCAAGATATAGACAGACAGACGGACAGACAGGCAAACAAAAATGAAAAAAATTACAGTTTTGGCTTCAGTATCGATAATAGAGAGCCCTCCAAAAAATTTTTTCTAAATATCTTTAATGTACAGAATTGGACCTGTTATATTTATATTATAAGTATAGATAAAGAAAGAGGTTCTTATTTAAAATGACAAATCTTTTTTAACATGTGTATAATATAAGATTTTAATCACTAGCAAATCTATTAGATAAATAAAAATAAGAAAATACAATGACAAAATCATGAAATTTTGTAGCAGTAAAATTTTTACAATCTGTTGTTTATCATTTTTGTATCTAAAATCATCAATCATGATTTAAAATGAATATAAAATCAAACTAACTTTATAATATGGTTTTAAATAATGTTACTATTTAAGTTTTTTTTAATATTAAACAATAAGTTCTATAAGTTATGGAATCAGGCGTTACTTTGCGGAAATCCATGACTTTAAATGCTATGAAATATATTTAGCTTTAATTCCGCGAGACAAATATCCAGGTCTGAAAGCAGGGCACATATCCCACCGTCATGCATACTCACATGCACATATGGGTATCATGCATATGCACACATACAAAACAAGTGAGAAATAATGAAGAAGCATTGAAAGATGAAATAATGAAAGAGCATGCTCGAGCTCGAGAAGTTTCGAGCATGACGGTGGGATTTGTGCCCTGCTTTCAGACCTGGATATTTGTCTCGCGGAATTAAAGCTAAATATATTTCATAGCATTTAATAAGTTCTATTTAATATTTAATAACAGTGTTACCCTTAAAACCTATAAGATAGGAAATAGCACTGGATTAAACAAATACCACAGATGAAGAATGTGTCTGCCATGAAGTGAGTTATATTTTACAGCATTTTCTATTCCTTTGTTTAAGAATTTCAATTATTATTATCTAAATTTCCTACTATTTCCACAAACAGTGTTAACTTTATTCGACTATTCATACCCTTAATACATGAACGGAACATTGGTCTGGCCAAGCAATTTATTTTAGAATTTCCTTAAACAACCAATATATTGTAATAATATAGAAAGATGTAAATATTCTGAATAATAACCTGTGATTCATCAACCACTTCTAATAGAAAAACAAAATGTAATGAAAAATAGGATTGAACATAATAATTATGTTTCATCTTTATTTTCATTTTAGCTTTTTTCTGACTATTGTTAAGTATAACTGGCTGCAAATTACAATATTATTAGCTTTTACGTGTGTTCTGATTAGAGTCAATAATAGAAACATATATGTATATATTTACCTTGCAAAAAAGAGGTAGCATATTGTACAGTTTATCATCTTTTTCGGCATCTGTAAGAGGTTGAGGTGGATGCGTATACTCCGCAAAGAGCTTCTTTAGATGCATGAGGCCGAGCTGAACATGAGACGACGAGCTGGAGGCTTCGGCAGTCTCGGAAGAAGCCGAAGTAGCCGCCCCACGCAATTTGCGCATCAGGTTCATTATACAGGACGTACGTATAAGAATACGTAGTAAACACTTTTACACCATACGACACATTTTAAAAAAATAAATAAATAATAAAAACATAATTTCAAATAAAAATAAACATCGTCATTTATACGGTAAATTTGATCACCAACATTGTAATTTTGAAGCGTTTATTATTAATTTAAAAATAACATGAGTATATAATGGAAAACAGAATCAAAGATACAAAAGAAAATTATTTTCTCGATTTTCTTTCAGAATTGATTGATTATTTCTAATACTTTCGTCCGCCCACACTGCAAAGTGCTGGCATAGATTATATATACACAAATATACGATCTTTAGTTTTCAAGTCAAACAATTTTGTTGTTTTTATATTCTCAGTAGTCTTACTGAAGTTAAATAAAATGTTTGAAGCCTAGGGGATATATAGGGGAAGCTAGAAGGGCAGCCGGACGGGCGGAAAGCATGATCGGAGTAGAGAGAGAGAGACTGAGTTTGCGTAGTGTCTGTCTCTCTCATGTAAGCTTCTGGCTAGTTCAAATTTAAAGGGAGATATCCCTTCAAAATTGATCTAGCCATTCCAGAGATTG
This sequence comes from Diaphora mendica, assembly GCA_949125395.1. Classification (NCBI taxonomy): domain Eukaryota; kingdom Metazoa; phylum Arthropoda; class Insecta; order Lepidoptera; family Erebidae; genus Diaphora; species Diaphora mendica. Next base: position 15,622,345 of record OX421319.1, on the reverse strand, counting down.
GTTTGAACAAACAGACAGAGAGACAATCAAAAATTAAAATGTTTTTTTAATGTATTACTTTCTTAAAATGTTATCGAAGTGAAAACATCGATGTTTTTCTGGTAAGCATCCTCTTTAGAAGATACTAGCTGCGCCCGCGACTTCGTCCGCGTGGAACAGTGACTTTGGGTAGCAGTTTTAATTATTAAGGCTAATATTATTTTAAAAATAAGACACACTTTTCACTGTTAAAAACATATTTAAGTATTTATATAAGTACATAAAATAAAAAGTATTTTGTATGAGCTTATTTCGACATTCGACATGGCCAAGGCTTTCAACCTGTTCTTGCACCGTTCGCTTCTCTCCGACCTCTAAGCATTCGGTCTGCCTCCTAGAGTCGTCTCTAGATTGACTCTTTTCTTCATCAGCGCCTTCGCATTCGGGTTCCTTGCGACGGACGGCGCGGCCTCTGTTTTTCAGGAGGTAAAGGATGTTTCTTCTGCATGTCAATGACATATTAGCCCTTGGCAATATACATTGCTATGCAGACAATAGCACAGTGCAGGGGCGATATTATGGATACCCTGCAGCCAAGATAGTAGACATTGAGGAAAATGGATAAGAGCTTGTCGCTGAGCTTGACCGGGTTTTGAACCGCATTTAACAATGGGGTGATGAGAATCTGGTCCAGTTCAACGTTAAGAAAACACAGGTGTGCCCGTTCTCTACTAAAAAGTATCCGTTTCTTCCCCTCCCCCTCTTCAGAGAACTCAACTGCCACTACGGGATAAGCTCGGTGTCCTGGGCATGGATATTTGCTGAGACCTCAACCCACGGGAGTACATCGAGGGCACCACTAAGGCAGCCTGAACAGGGTGAGACGGTTTTTCGCGCCCGAGCATTTGTGACTCCTTTATAAGACCCAGGTACGCTCGTCCGTACTGTTCTCATCTTTGTGATGGATCTAGGCATTGATTTTCTCGATCTTTTGCAGCGGCAATCAGTCCGCATTATCAACAGTCCCAATACTACCGATCCCTTTGAGCCTCTGCAGTTGCGGAGAGATATCGCCTCTATGGCAGTCCTCTACCACTTTACCATGGAGAGTGTTCTGAAGCGTTCTTCCAACTGATCCCACCTTCTCCCTTCCTCTACAGAACAACACGTGCTGGTCTTGGAAGTCACCGCCTCAGTCTTAGAAATACGCTCTCGAACCAAACGGTTTGGTTCTGCATTGTCTGCTTTCACAGCGAGTATGGTTGCCTCCACTGTTAGATTCTGCTTGAGTTTTCCCTCAGTCTGAGCAAATTCTCAATTTTTTCAATTTTAAAATACTACGTTTTTGATTTGCCATCCTTTGTCAAAATATAGTGATTTAGCTGATTTGATACACGCGATTGTGCTGCCCATTTGAAAAACATGTTTTTTTTAAATGAACTGCAACTTTAACCGTCTGTCTTTGGGCTTTGATAATTGGTAGTGCAAATGTTGTTTTCAGCGGAAACTGCATTCTTTTAAATTGAAATTGCAAATAAGTTTGAATTATTGGAATACGGGGAATTGAAACATTTTCTTTTACAATGTTGTACCCCAGATGTGTATTTTGTAGCCGTGTACCATTACATATCTTTGTCGCTCAATATTTCTTATTAATAGGACTGGAACATTAACTTTCAGTCTTAACTTATGGGAATGCGCTCCTGATGATTCTAAAGATTTAAAAAACTTTATGCATAAGCTATGATATGACTGGTTCAGTTTCCCTTGCATTGTTTCCTGAGAGGTATTCGTTAACATCTTCCTCCACGTCTGACACGATCCGTTCGTTTATTTGATAACTGTCTCATTAGTCGGCGGATAAGAACAGGTATTATTTTTAGATCATGTGTGCTATCATATACCAGAACTCACGTCTCAGTGTAATCATGTCGTTACTGTCATTTGGCATACAATCATCTCCTATTTTTAGAAGAGCATTTGCATATTGACACTGCTCATAAATCATTGTGAAATTGTACTCGCATAATTGTAGTAAGACAAAACTATTTAACATGTACCCATAATACATATGTTTCATACAGGCATTTATTTCATCTTGCGGCATACCTCTTTTGCTTTTTTTTGTGTTTAAATCCCGCCGGATACTTTTCCTTCGGATTTTTTCACGAAGAAAATTATTTGAATAAACAAAAAATCATGTAAACAAATCGAATCCTAGTGAATAATAACGAATTTGTAGTAGCAAAATTCAACATCCGCATGCGGCACAGTCGTCTGCCCTCACATGTCTGCCCGTTCGGGTAAGCACACTTAAGCATATTGTGATAACTCAGTAAATGTTACATCTGAATAGCTCTAATATTTTGTCTCCTGTCCCAAACTCATGAAGCATTTTCGCAAACCTTGCATCATCATCATCAGCCTATCGCAGTCCACTGCTGGACATAGGCCTTGCCTTGCCTTTCCTTCACAAACCTTGCATATTTCCATACAAACTTTCATCCCCTATTGTTTTTTAACTTGATCTTAAAATTTTATTTATTTTATTATAAATTTAATAGTTATCTTATTATTTTATGGAAGCCTTTATGGCTAGCCTTCCTCGATAAATGGGCTATCTAACACTGAAATAAGTTTTCAAATTGGACCAGTAGTTTCTGAGATTAGCGCGTTCAAACAAATAAACAAACTCTTCAGCTTTATATATTAGTATAGATGTATTTATTATACTCTTCTAAGATCTACTACTCATAATTAACAACACAATCATTTAGATAAAGATTAATATTACGCATTATGTTGATAAAAACTCTTTGGCAAATAATTCATTATTACATACCAACTCTTAGCGTCTTATACTCGTGATAACTTCTAAACGAAATGTCGGATTGGGATGAAACAAAAAGTATTTTACTTCTACATAAATACCCTTGATAACGTAAAGCTTAATTTGGATAAGGATTAATATTACGATACACATTTAACGTAGTTTCTTTCTTCAGACGATTTAATAATTTTTTCGAACACAAAAGCGGTTATTGTGACTAAACCATGATAGTTAGATATATGCTCTCGCGGACTTTTTTGTAGATCTTAATGGGCCCTACAAACCCGTAATACATTATTTTGTTCTATTGTCAATAGTCTTTGCAGCGCACGCAAAAATAGGTTTTCGATTTCACACCTTGGGTTAGAAAATAGCAATTTTCTTACGGATCCCTAATTTTTTGAAAATAAAATATAGCCTATAGCCTTCCTCGATAAATGGACTATTCAACACTGAAAGAATTTTTCAAATCGGACCAGTAATTCCTGAGATTAGCGCGTTCAAACAAACAAACAAACAAACTCTGCAGCTTTATAATATTATTATTAGTATAGATTTACCTAGAAGGGCAGCCGGACGGGCGGAAAGCATGATCGGAGTAGAGAGAGACTGAGTTTGGGTAGTGTCAGTGTCTGTCTCTCTCACGCAAGCTTCTGATTGATGGACGCACATTCCAATGTGCATGACTGATTTTTTGAGAAACACACCAACCAATCAGAAGCTTGCGTGAGAGAGACATACACTACCCAAACTCAGTCTCTCTCTCTACTCCTTCAGTTCGGTTCGGCAAAGTTCGGTTGCCTTTCTAGATATATATGCTCTAAGACATCATCATGAACATCACTATGTCAGTTCCTCAGCTATCTGTCATCATGACATGACTCAAGTCATCTGTCTGTCGTAGCGTGTTCTGTGGTCGTAGCCACAGCACAGTCTGGTCACTCTTCACTATTCACTATCATTATTCAATAAAAAGAATTAAAAATAGCTTGGAATTCTGCACATTGTCTAAGAACTGTGTTTCTTGACTTAAAATGCCCGAAAACAAGAATCTTGTTCAGTGTTATAATCGTGGTTGTGGACAACTATTTGATCCTAGTGATAATTCTAAAGGTAAGTTTCTAGACTTTTCCAGAATCCAGTTGTGGAAGAGAGAATTTTATTCCTTTACATTTATATACTATAACATATTAAGATACAATTATATTCATTTGAAGATGAATGCATTCACCATCCTGGATCACCTATATTCCACGACGCTTACAAAGGGTGGTCATGTTGTAATAAGAAGAGTGTTGATTTCACTGAATTCCTGAATATCAAGGGTTGCACTCGCTCAAAGCACTCTAACGAGGTCAGTATCTATTCTTATTCATATTTACTGTGATCATTGTGCGCTTGATTTAACAATGATCTAATTTTAGAAACCGCCCGAACCTGAGAAAAAAGGTCTTGATAAAGAATTAGAAAATAAAGAGGTGATAGTAGTCAGAGCACCAGTAGTAAGTCCTCAGCTAACCCGACCGCCGTTTGATACACCTATGGTGACTCTGAAGCCAACCATTGCCGACTCACTCAAACAAGCTGTTCAAAACTCAACAAATCAAATTGCACCTACTGATGAGAGGTATGTATATTTGTAATTAAAACTATAAATTTACAAGTGCAGAAGTCAATGTGTAATTTAGGTTATTTGAAATTTAAATGTAGAAGTGCAGACTGTTACAATCTATGTCTAAATAAGAATCTTATCAGGTTCATACTGCTATAAGTATAGATGTTTAAATATTGCTTAATTTCAAAATTTCAGCATAATTACTATTGGAACCACTTGCAAAAATGGAGGATGTAGTGCTACATATGAAGGCCCACATTCAAATGATGACATTTGCACCTACCACCCAGGCTGTCCAGTGTTCCATGAGGGACTTAAGTTCTGGTCTTGTTGTCAGAAAAAAACAACAGATTTTAACACCTTCCTTAGCCAACCTGGTTGTACGACTGGCACCCATAAATGGTTTAAAGAGGTAAATATCATATTCTCCTATCTACTCAATTAATGCTTTTATTAATACCCGCAGTAAATTTTTACTACCCAATTTATTCTACATGAGATTTAACACTTATTCAATGAATTATGGATAATTAGCAAAAACTATGGAATATTACTACTTATTAGAATTTGTAAAATTTATTATACTAGCCGTTACCCGCGGCTTTGCTCGCGTGGAAGTTGATTATATGTATTTATTAAAACTGTGTAAGTATCTATGAATACTGTGTTCATGTTTTTAAACTTTTTTATTTATAATCAATAGTCCATTAAAATTGACTTTCATACACATTTTCGACCCTTATTTTAATCCCTTTAGGAATTGAATTCCTATAAATGCTGATATAAGTATTCATTTATTTGTAATCAAAAGCCTGAAGACAAAGTTTCAGGTTACTAAATGAAAAAATGACGGAATTTCAGTCTAGCCTAGGGATAGAATATCCAGAAACGCTTAAATACGTATCTCATTATCATCAACGCAGTGCACAGCTGGACATAGGCATCTCCAATTGCACGCCAATTGGTTCGATCCTCAGCTTCTCTCATCCAGCTTCTGCCAGCCGTCCGATCATTATTCCACCTGGCCTGTGGACGTTCTACGCTACGTTTGCAGAGACGCGGTCACCACTCACGAACCCGTTTACCCCAACGGTTATCAGTTCTACGGCTAATATGGCCAGCCCACTGTCACTTCAGTTTGCTTATCCTGTGGGCTATGTCAATGACCTTGGTTCTCTACCGGATCACCTCATTCTTGATGCGATCCCTTAGAGAAACGTTGAGATTTTGTGATGAGAAAAATAAAACATTATTATTATTATAGCCCTCTCCATAGCACGCTGAGTGACTTTGAACTTGTGGACCAGCCGTGTCGTAAGTGTCCACGTTTCGGCACAGTATGTCATGACAGGTAGGACGTATTGATTGAAGACTTTCGTATTTAGGCACTGTGGGATTCACGATGAAGCCCACAGTCCCAATCCCCTCCGACAAAGTTTCCCAAACGCTGCCCAACCCGGTTGAATTCTCCTGTTCACCTCGTCCTCGAAGTTGTTTCTACTTAACTGCAAAGTCTGCCCGAGGTACCACACATATTTTTGAACAACTTCGAGAACCGCACCGTGAACCACATCCGGTTCCGGTAGAACATGTTCGTAAATACTACGCATTTTTAATCCGTAACCATAAATAATGTTGCATGTTTCTAACTTCAAGAATGAAGGACTTCCAGAATAATCTATATACGAAATTTCAACCCCTATTTCACCCCCTCAGGGGTGAAATATGCAGAAACGCATAAATATGTATCTACTCATTTTTAATCAACCAAAACATCAATTTTCATGTTTCTTAAACACGTAACAATTCATTTTTAATCAGCAGCCAAAAAATAAAGTTTCATGTTTCTCACTTAGAAAATGACGCACTTCCATACAAACTTTCAACCCCTATTTCACCCCCTTAGGGGTAGAATATTCAGAAACGCTGAAACACGTATCAATTCATTTTTAATCAGCAGCCTAAAAATAAAGTTGCATGTTTCTAACTTCAAGAATGAAGGACTTCCAGAATAACCTATATACGAAATTTCAACCCCTATTTCACCCCCTCAGGGGTGGAATATGCAGAAACGCATAAATATGTATCTACTCATTTTTAATTAGCCAAAACATAAATTTTCATGTTTCTCACTTAGAAAATGACGGACTTCCTTACAAACTTTCAACCCCTATTTCACCCCCTTAGGGGTAGAATATTAAGAAACGTTTAAATACGTATCTATTCATTTTAAATCAGTACCCCAAAAATAAAGTTTCATGTTTATTACTTAAAAAATTACGAACTTCCATACAAACTTTCAACCCCTATTTCACCCCCTTAGGGGTAGAATATTCAGAAACGCTGAAACACGTATCAATTCATTTTTAATCAGCAGCCTAAAAATAAAGTTTCATGTTTCTAACTTCAAAAATGACGGACTTCCAGACTGACCTATATACGAAATAACAACCTCTATTTAAATACGTATCTACTCTTTTTTAATCAGTAGCCCAAAAGTAAAGTTTCATGTTTCTTACTTAAAAAATGACGAACGTCCATACAAACTTTCAACCCCTATTTAACCCCCTTAGGGGTGGAATTTCAAAAAATCCTTTCTTAGTGCTCACTTACGTCATATAAAGAACCTACGTGCAAAATTTCAGGATTGTAGCTTCAGCGGTTTGGGCTGTGCGTTGATCTCTGAGTATGTCAGTCAGTCAGTCACCTTACTCTTTTATATATATAGATTATATATAGACAGGCAGTCAGTCGAAACAACTGATATAAGCCTGCATCTTGATAGGTTCTAATCAGTTATTCTTTTTAGATTTAAGCAAGTAATGCGTCAAGTCGGTTCTTAAATTGGTTTACATTTTGGGCAGAAATAACTGCATCTGGAGGCCGGTTCCAAGCTCCAACTACACTGTTGCTAAAAAAATGTTTGTGAGGATTGTTGTTCGAGAAGCTGGTACAAAGTATGATTTATGTATATGTATTGTCTTCTTGCAGAGTACACCTGCTGGTACTGTGAAATGCCGTTGGGACTGGCATCAAACATCTGAATTTGTTATTGTTAGTGTTTATGCCAAGAAGTATGATCCCGCACAAAGTTTTGTTAAACTGAACCCAATACGTTTAAATACAAAGCTTGTATTCAGAGAGCAAGGTGATGCTGCATTTGAATTGGATTTAGAACTACGAGGTGTAAGTATTTAACAAAAAAAAATTATGCTTACTTCTTATGGTATGCTTTAAAACATTCCAAATTTTATATTTGAGATAAAAATCTTAAAAAAAAAAGAAATATAAGAACATATGAGTTAAAATTATTTATACAAAAACTGACCTTGACCGACCTTTGCACGGAAGTTATTCAAATTCTCGGATTTCCCCTACTTATAATATGCATGGCTTGATAGATACACATATAAAACCTTTCTCTTGAATCACTATCTATCTTTGCAATATCTAGTTTTTAGAAAACTCCAATAAGTCCGTTGAGTAGTTTAAAAGTTCTAATCAAACAGACAGTCGAAGCGACATATTTTCATACTATGTAAAGATATGTTGAGTACTTCTACATTTGTCTTCCTTGAATTGTTGTTTTAGACTTTTTAATGTATTATTGCAGGTGGTGAACATAGAAAAAAGTAGTGTATCAATGTTATCAACGAAAATAGAAGTTAAGTTAAAAAAAGGTGAACCTGGAGCCTGGAGTAAATTAGATTTCCCTCATACAGAACCTAAAAAGGAGGTGCCAAAACCACAAGAAATCGCAACGCCATCAGAAGATGATTATGAAGATCTGTCAACTGTGGAAGCAATCGGAAAAGTTAATGTGAGAGCCTGATGGCTATTCAAGCAGACTTTTATTTCAGTTTGACACCTTTCTACAAAGTACTAATTTATTCTTAAGATATACATATTTTCACAATGGTACCTACATGTGCATGTATTTTCAAAATAAAATATACTTTTACTACATTTTGATTGTTTTATTTTCAACAACAAGGCAGTGCAATAAAACTACAGAGACAGCTGTTTGATTAAATCAAAACATTTATATACAATGAGAGAAATATGCTATGTTTTTTTTTTTCATTTTTTGTAAAATAATGTACTTAATATTATCTAATAATAATAATTTATAGTGCACAATATTTCATTTTTTTACAAACTTATATATTAAAGAATACAAATATAACATTTACAAATTTATAGAATGACTAGGTGATTCTTGTAGGATTTATAAATTTTTCTAATAACACTTATTTATTATGCAAATGAAACTGATGGTCATAAGTTTAGACGACAGTTTGAGTCCCGTGTTAAAGAACTTAAATATATGTTAATCCATAATGCTTCTATTTAATATCATACTTGTGTAAACAGTTATTGCTTTTTTAACGGTTTTTAAATTGGAACAGCACCTACAAGACGGCAGCTTACTAGGTACTATTTAAACTACTCAAGGAAGTAAACTGGTTTCATTCTAAGTAAATACCTGATGTAAGTATTTTGATTATGAACTTTTCTAGTGATGTTATTAAGTATAGTGATCGATCGCAGGTTTGGTTTTGTGAGATTTATTAAAAATGAGTCCAAATTTCGGCTAGCGCTGGCTGTAACCTTAAGAACGGAAGCGCACCTAATGTGTATTAAATAAACAGTCAATCACATATCGATTATATCATGCTTGACTGCCCCGTGGGTCTAGCGGTTCGCGTAGGTATGTGACGCGACTGCTGCTCATGACCACGAGATCTCGGGTTCGAATCCCGAAAAAGTGTTATTATGTTTTTGTTTACATAGAAAAATCGATTAATAAAATGCTAGAAGTATTTTTTAAATTACACACATCAAAAGTGTCTAGGGATCAAGCATTTTTATGCGGATTTCTTGAGATTGAGATGTGGCTTTGGCCCTGGCCTGCTCAGTCGCCAGACTTGAACCCGATTGAGCATGCATGGGATATGCTACAGAGAAGAGCTCTGCCGAATATGGAGGGTATCCAGTCGCAAGAAGACCTTTTTTTGTTGTTGCAACGAACATGGGCGGCCATTCCACAGCGTGATTTGGATGAACTCATTTTGAGTATGCCAAACCGATTCTTGTGTTGTTAGTGTTCGCGGTAGAAAGACGGATTATTAATTGTTTAAGTTACCTAATAAAATTTTAAAGAAAACTGTTATTTCAGTCTTTTTTTCGAACTTTAATATTAGTGGTTCAAATGTCAAAAATCCCTTTATTAGGAAAATGGCAAATTTCTTTATTAATGCAAAGGTGACTTGGTTTATCGTTACTGTGACAAACGAAAACACTTTATTTGATGAATCCTTAAAGAAAATTTTAATTAATATCAATCAGGAGAAAAGTTATTGCAAAAATATATGTTGATACCTAGACACATATGTTGATCCCTAGACACTTTTGATGTGTGTATTTATTTTAAAGAGCTATTATTAGGTACACAGTTTGTCTACTAATGACTGTCCCATTTATTAGCTTTTCTATATTCTTTTCTTTTTTAACCGCCCTATAACTAGAGTCACAGAGGCACGGCACGTTTTGCTGACTTTGAAAAATGTCGGTAACTACCGAAACGTGTAGGTATGGTTAAACGAAATTTAAAAAAATGAACATTAAGTGTTTCAAACTAGGATATAGTGAAATGTGAAACATCTAATCAGTCTCTGCTAATTCAGACATAGTAGTTGCCATTAAATATGCAGAGTCAAAGGTTTTATATCGTAGGTACCGTTAGGTACGTGTTCTCATACTATAATCTTTATTATTGAATATAAATACTATGACTTTGGCGTAATAATATTGCATACTTAATGTTATTTACTATCTTCTTAATTAAACACATAAATATTGCGTAGAAAGAAATAAAACTTAAAATAAGTATATAGGTACATAAATGTACCTAAATAGTAAAATAACTACCTACTCTGCCTACTCACTATCATAAACACACGGATTTTTTTAGTAAAAGAGATCAATGTTAAGACTAGGTGTACACAAGACTATTTTAGTAGTTAGGTTGGCCGAGCCCATACCTGATGCACCTTGAACACTATCCGATCAGTTAAAACATCAAACATGGTTGTTTAGCGGGTTAACGATTTTGTAGATATATTTTACTTGAAAAGCTATCCTCACGAGTATGCTATAGTAGGTATATATCTTTGTATAACCATAACAATAGATTATATAATAGGATTTAGTTAAATTGAACCGATTGGCATATTTTGTTGGCAGTGTATGATCTATATATGTCTATGGCGATGAGCAGTGTTCCGTGGTGTGAGTACTTGTAGTTACAGAGGAGGCGTGGAACGCGGGTGTGGGCGCTGGTTGCATGCGGTACATGTCGTGAAGAAGCGTTGCTACCGATACGTCACCTACAGTATCGCGAAACAGAAGCAGTTCGATCGAACGCGATCGTACCGCACGAAGTGATGGTAGTAGTAGCAGAAGACGACCAAACCTGTACAAATGAGTGGGTTAGAATTAGAATGGAATGATACTAGCAGAAATAAAAAAAACATGCCACATCTTCAGAGTACCTACACCCTGTATACCTTAAATTGTTTTATGTGTTATCGTACAAAACTATGGTTAAGGTTACATTTTATAATATCTTATATCCTCAGTTATTGAAGTATTTTTATGTATTTTTTACGATTACCGCCGCCCATGAACACCCGCAAAACCAGAGGCGTCACACACAAGTGCGTTGCCGGCTTTTGGGGGATGGGCAGAGGGAAGGAGGGAGGGGTTGGGGTATGGGCCTCCGGTATCCTCACTCACTCGGTGAAACACAGCGCAGACCGTGAGGCCGTGGTATCACTCCGGTCGAGCCGGCCCATGCATGCCGAAGCGTGGCTCTCCCACGGTAAAAATAATTTAGGTACTTACCTACCTATAGGATCAGATTACTAACTGAGCCTATAGGTATAACTTCATGTAGGTAAGTAGGTACCTACCTACTGCGTACCACCCCTATTCATCCCGTTGGTGTCGTAAGAGGCGACTGTACTGAAAAGGCAAACTTAAAACAAACCTTAGTATATCAGCTCGTGTGGCCAAAGTGATAAAGTAGCCCAAATATCCTTTCTAAAGAGATACATACATATGTCCAGCAGTGGGCTGTTAATGGATTTTGAAGAAATTGTTTTTGTCCATTTCATGATTTAGATATGATGGTAGATGAGAGTGGCCACAATGGCCACAAAAAACCTTAGTATTTAGCTATTAAGTATAGGTACTTAGTCTATATTTACTACAATGTACTGTTACAATGTGGCTGGTTTTATAGCTCGACCGACCGTCGGTGAGTACATCGATCGCGCTTGATATTTGTAGATATGAAAATTTACCAAGTCGTTACAGTGCTCGACCGACCGTACGCACGCGCAATCCGCTGCGTACTGCGTATGAGGACCATCGGTCGAGCGCGTCCGCATGCGTGTCGTCGGTCGACCGACGCGCTATGGAAACATATTCAATATTAACGCGTTCACTGCGTTCAGTGCAGTGCTACACCGATAGGTGGACCGACCGTACGGGTGTGCGCTCATTTCGTATACGTATTTGTGACTGTACCAGTCTCGCAAGTTTGGTTGTTCAGGAGAGCAGTGAGAGCACTGAACATACAAACTGCCGACGGTCGGTTGCGTATTGTCAGGACCGATGGTACGCACCGACGGTCGGTCGAGCACTAAAATCAGCTTTAGAAATTGGTTCAATACTTGAATTACTGACATGACGTCAGTAAGCGTACCTCGTAGGTTGCCTGGTATATCTAGTTCGCACGTAGTCTGCAAGAATGCACTGAGCTTGATCTTGCAACATCTCTACCGGCTGTGTTTCACCCAGCCCAGGAGTATCTGCATCATATACTATATTTAAAAAAATAAGTTAAAAAGTAAACAAGTATCTTCCTACCTATCTGTTATGTACCTACTGTTCGTAACACGTGCTAGAAGTAGGTATCTTTAGTCTGTAGACTTAGTTCTTTTTAATATTTCTACGGTATCAGACACAGTCCTGTGCACTGCCTGATTGACAGAATCTCTTTTCACTAAATGCATATTAAAGTCTAAACCTATGGTATCTGTATATAAAATACAACTTTTCAAATGTTTGTCTGTCTGTTTATTCCGGCTAATCTCTAAAATGACTAGACCGATTTTGACAGGACATTCACTGGCAGTTAACTGATGATATAAGGAGTAGCTTAGGCTACTTTTTTTAGACTAGCTTTGCCCTGCGGACCTTCCCGCGATTGTTTCTGAGACAACAACAACCGCGGGTAGATACACCGCGGGGCTCAACTTGTTAAAATAAATAAATATTTCGACATTTAACACACAACGCCATCTAGTCCTAAACTAAGCAGAGCTTGCTTGTAGGTATTATGGGTACTAGACAACTCATTTAAATACTTAATATGTATATACTTTCGTTTTGTATATACATATATTTTATACATATAAAAGACCCAAACTCCGAAATAAATATTTGCAGATCATATAAGCATTTGGTCTGACGACCCGGGAATCGACCCCAAGACCTCTAAGCACAGCAGTCGCATGCGCTACCACTGCGCCACCGAGAGTCAGAGTCAGTCAGTTTGTACTAAATTTGCGATTTATATTACGATTTTTTGTTAACACCTATCTTATTTCTTTTTCCCTCTTGTTCTTTTCACTAAGAACAGCCTTTTCTTTTATATTAGGTAACACATGTCCTTAATGTAACTGCAGTCGTTTGTAATACACAACTACCTACAGGCAAAAGCATGAGCTAAATCGAAATCGTTTAACGCGATTGATTCGGACTCAAGTGTTGCAGGAATGAGATTGAGATCATCATATTTTGGTAAAATGGTGCGGGCGTTATATCTAGTCTAGTGATAAACGGGTTCGAGTGCATCGTCCATCCACAATTTACCCTCCTCGTAGTCGTATCTACCAAAATAAGATGTAGTTGTTGTTAAAACTCATAACTAGTGTACAATTAAACTAACCAGGTGAAAATAGTACGATCGCTTTCATGCACCCACACTCGCTGCCATCTGGTGCTATTTGGCGAAATCGGCATAGAATTTCCTGCGAAGAAATTTTGTATTTATAAATTTATCTTTATTCTAAAGTAAAAATAAAAATAAGTAAGGGCTGAAGATAAAAAGGATGATTTAGATGGGAAGAAATTTAGTACCTACCTAAATAAATAAACATAGGACATTAAGCAGGTACCTACGTTAGGTATCTACCTACCTACTTTATGTCCTAAGGAATGATAAAGTAATTAAGTACAAGTAGATGTATACCTAATTTAATTTAAATAGGACTTTCTTTCAGACATCGTCAACAATCGACATAATAGTTATTATATTTCAGCATATCCACACAAAACTTTTATGAATAATATCTACACATTCTACACCTTAAAACAATAGGGAATATGCATGTCTTTTTTTTTTCTTAATCTGATCTTAAAAGTCTCCATAACATAGAAAAAAATATAAATAGGTTTCAAAATAGTCAAACTAATTTTCAAAGTGAAATTTAAAACACCGACTAAATTTGAGCTATTCAAACGCCGCCATTTTTCGCGCGCTATTAACATAACATATGACGTCATTGTCATTTTATGTTTGTTTACTATCGAGTGTTTCAGTTATTTTATACCTATTTACAGTTTTGATTGCTATAAAAATCATGGAAGAAGTTATTTTTTCTCACAAACACTACTAACACAGTAGGAATTTCGACGCCGATAATTTCGATAATGTAACAATCGACGTCACATTTCGTTTCGACCAATAGGACGCGTTTTGCAGGTTTGAATGTCCCTCCCTTAATTTTCACTTTTTATTTAATATTTTCTGGGTTTAAATAATCACTAAATAAAAAAAATACCATTTATGTATATTGTAAAGACAATATAGAATCTAGAAAAAAATGTTTGAGACAAATAAATATTTTATGCATATTCCCTATTAAACTTTCGGTAGATATTTTTACCTTCTTTAAAAAGTCTTTATTTCATATCACGTAGGTACTTAGGTAGCGTTAAAATAAGTAAGGTTATACAGAGAAGCTTAGATTAGGTAGGTACCTGCAAAGTGTTTAACTCTAAATCTGCCAACGGATCAGGAGGTAGACGCGCCCTTGCGGCAGGCGCAGCAAGCAGTGGTGTCAGATCCCACGGCGCAGACCACTGCGCCAAATGCAATAGAAATAGATCTTTCCACGCTGCACGCAGTAGGATTAATTGGTCTGCAGCTGCTAGGGCTTGAAAAGGTGCTAAGCATCGCACCCAGCGCACAGCCATAAACAGCAGACGAGCGCTTGTTTCCTGCAAGACAGAACGGTTTTAATCGGATCGGTTAAGAATACCCAGAAGATAGTGGGAGAAACATAATCCCCCTGGATTTTACATTAAGAGCTGCAGCTGTATTAGTGCTGCAGCAAATTTTTTATGTAATACCTAGTTACCTATACCAGTTTAAATTAGAGCAAAGAGACCAAGTGGAGAGGGATTACCGCCGATTACTATAAATATGAACGTCTCTCTAATTCAGGAGCCACAAGCGCGTTTAATGAAATTAAAGTCTACAATGCATACAAATACCTACTTAATTGAAACCCATTTCACAAAACTTTCAGTAGTTCAAACATCATAAAATACACACTATAGGTTAATATTATAGCAAAGAATTTAAAAAAAAAGTTTAACTATGGTACTATTCTGAGTCTAGTACCACGATCTATTTTCGAAGTAGATAAAGTAAACGATGACTTCGGTGACGTTACGAGTAAGGGCGATGGGCGGGGAAAGTCAAGTTGGCGATAAGTCACCCCGCGACCGTCCAATCGCGAGCTCGCGCCCACCCCCAGTCAAAAAGCCACCTATCAAATGTCAATGTTTACACCCCTTCAAGACGACTTTAACTTTCGTTTTTAAAAACCTACTTAATAAGGTGACATTTTACTCATACCTACCAATTTTGTACTGAACATTTTAGGATTCAAGAAAAAAAAACTAGCATCATAGTCAAATAATAGATAATTTCGCAATTCTCTCCTCAATCTATACTAATATATAAAGCTGAAGCGTTTGTTTGTTTGTTTGAACGCGCTAATCTCAGGAACCGTTGGTCCGATTTGAAAAATTATTTCAGTGTTGGATAGTACATTTATCGAGGAAGGCTATAGGCTGTATATCATCACGCTAAGACCAATAGGAGCGGCGCATCAATGAAGAATGTTACAAAAACAAGGGAAAATGATTACGCTACGGGCAATAGGAGACGTAAACGAGACGTTGCGTTGCGTGGGTCAGCTAGTCCTCAATATAGAAAATGTTAAGTTTTAAAAATGTACTAGGCATGCCTTTTAAGTTCTGTCATTTCGATATTCCCCGGCAATTTTGAATTTGGAATTGTTCTATATTCGAATGTGTTTAAATTTTGAATCTCAAAACAGTTGAAAGTATGTATTAGGATTATTGCTATTGTTTAGCCACAGCGTCGATTGGAATCTGTCAGGTTACGTACGAAAATGAATCTTTCTAAGGAAAATGTTAGTGCAATAATTTTCTACAACTTTAGAAGAGGCTGTTGTAGTGTTCAGTGATGAAGCCCCATGTCTGCGGACTGTCGAACGCTGGTATTTAGAATTCCAGCGTGTACATACTAGTGTTAGTGACAAATCTCGCGAAGGACGCTCAAAATCCGGCTTCACTGAAGACAACATCATTGCTGTGAGACAACTAATTCTCGAAGATCGTCATGTGACGTATCGAGAGATAGAGGCTCTATTATGCATCTCAGGGACAATCATTCAGAAGATCTTGCATGAAGTGCTTGGTGTGAGAAAGCTAGTTTGCCATTGGATACCGCATCTGCTTTCCGACGATCACAAGGCGGCCCGCGTCAGGTGATGTAAGAAAACTCTGCAAAGGTTTAACCGAGGAGAGTCAAATCACGTCTACGACATCATCAGTGGTGATGAATCTTGGATCTATGCCTACGATCCTGATTCCAAACAACAATCTACAATCTGGGTCTTTCAAGACGAGCCAAAGCCGACTAAAGTTGTTCGTTCTCGAAGCACTTCGAAGATATTGGTGGTCACGTTGCCCACGTTCGTTGGAAAAACCGGCCATGTTGCGACTATTGCACTTGAAGATCGTAGAACGGTTAACGCAGAGTGGTATACCACAGTTTGTTTACCACAAGTCATCACCGAACTTCGAAAATCTAACTCAAAGCGACGCATCATCCTGCACCACGACAACGCAAGCTCACACAGCGCTCGTCAAACGATTGAAGTATTTGAAGCAGGAAAAAGTAGAAATTCTTGACCATCCTCCATAGGCGAGTAAAACAAAGGCATGAATCTGTACGGCGCTAGCCACGGAGTCGAGCGGTAGTCGCGGCGAATATTGTAGTGATTAAATGAGTTTAGTTGTTTTCGCCGCGAAAAATGAACACCGAGACTTTTCTTGCTGAAATACTAGCTAGACCAGCTGGGTGGCTAGACTGCCAAATAGGTATTTGGCAGTCTAGCCACCCGCAGCATGAAGTGAAGAGATTGTGGGAAGAAATAAAAATAAAAGAAAGATCGCAGACGATCCGATGTTCTCCGGCTCCCAGCAGTCAGGTCGACTTCTGGGAGCCCCACTGCTGCAGGCGTTCCTGCTGCAGCAATCTCCTCATTGGAGGAGTGGGCGTCCGCCTTTCGGAACTGACCTCTGCTGTTCCGCGTCTGCCTTTTATTCTCCGTTTCCGCGTCCTTCGCGATATTTTGGTTGCCGGATTTACCGCTCGGCAACGGGCGTGTTTGACAGTGAATGCCCCCCCATAATACGATTGGGGGCTGCCGGAGCCGTTTAAGAGTTTAATGTCCTCCGACAGAGGACACCCTTGGCACTGGACTCCCTCCAGCGATTCAGCTCATTGCCAGGCGTCAGAGCGTGAGCTTGGGGTATTTTTTTATAGAGGTTTACGTCCTCGTGGCTTCGAAGAGCCACCGGTCCTGTCCGTTCAGGATTACGGCTGGGCCGGACGGGGTCTGCACCAGACCGGATCCGTCCGCCCCCTGTCCCTCTCGGAACTACTGGCACTCTAATACGCCCTCTGCTAGAGCAGAGGGACGTTCAGAGTGCCCCACACGGCAGTCTGCAAAGACTCCGTCTCGTATCCCATTTAGTCTGGAGTTTCCTTCTGGGCCCATCCGGCATGAGTGGCTCTACCGGCATAGCCCCAGAAATCATCGACCCACGCAAGCTCCACCACGACGACAACGTAGGGATACATTGGGGGGAAAACCTACAACTCTGCCTTAACCATCAGATCAGGCTCACCACTTACAAGACTAACAAGTCCGTCAAATATAAGAAAGTCACTAAACCATTGTTTTACCACTGGTAAATCAATGCACTAAACCTACAAATATAAAAGTACCTATAGCAGATTATACGCTCCTTATAGAAAAATTAAATATTCTACCTATATATGTTGTAGGTGCTATAATTAAGAATCACTCACTTGCAACATTTCCCATGTCGGGGCCAGCGGTGCTCCAAATGCGCTAGCTGGTGGTCGTAGCAAGGTTGGATCACCTTGTAATTGCAGTTGTTTCGCGCTCCACATCAGTTCCTGGGCGGCGAATTTAACAGTGATACATCATTTTAACCACAATAATTGGATTATAACTGGACCGTATTATTTAAAACATTTAGGACTCAATGGGTGAAATTGCACCACGATTTGAACCCTTTGCTTACTTAATATTAGCTTGCTATTGTGCTATTTTCGTCCTAAAATTGACTGTTAGGCCTTTTGTCTTACCATTGTGTTTTAAGAAGCTTATTAGGATTTTGAATATTAATTCATCTTTATCAGGCTATGGATTCCACTGCTGGACATAAAGGACATATACGTTCAAGTATGCTTGCGCAAGTCCGTCTGTCTGTCTCTGTCACGCACGTCGTGCGTTAAAAGACAGACAGACAAAACAATCTGGATTTGCGCGAGTGTACTTGAACATGTATGGCGGCCTTAAGGCTGTACAATAAAATAATTTTTATTACTGTGTAGGTAGGTAAACCAATTCAATGGGGGTCAACGATCTCTATTTAAGGGAAATCGGTCTAAAGCAGTACCTAGGTTTTTATGACTATGAATTTATTAAAAAGAAAACATTGTTGCTGCACAACTGCACGTTTGGCCTAGTGGTTTAACGGTCACCACGCCGTTTCCTACTTCACCAAGTGTCGTGGGTTCAAATCCCACGTAGGACAACACTTTGTGTGATCCACAAATTGTTGTTCTGAGTCTGGGTGTTATTTGTGTCCGTTTCATGTATGTTTGTAAAGTCCCCCGTGACACAGGATTTATTCCTAGTGCGGGAGTTGTCTTTTAAAAAAAAAGAAAAATTGTGCATTGTAACTTTCATATATAAATATTAATAATAGTTTATTATCAAGAAAATGTTACAAAATTTTAACTATTACTGCGACAGTCACTCTAGGTCTAGGCAGACCCTGTGCCGTGGCTATCAAATAATAATAAATAAATAAAAATTTAGGACATCTAACACACAACACCATCTCGTCCCAAACTAAGCAAAGCTTGTATTATGGGTACTAGACAACTGATTTGAACTTTTTTTTTTGTAAATACATAGGTACATATTATACATAGAAAACACCCAAATTCTGAAATAAATATTGACAGATCATACAAACATTTGGTCCGACCCGGGAATCGAACTCGAGACCTAATAATGTTAATGTTGTTGTAATTCCTGTTCCTCCACTAAGGTTTACTGTGATAGGTACACTGCAGTATTTCACACAACAAAAACAACGTTAACACGTTTGTTGAAGTTGTGAATGTGTTCGTGAAAGTTTAAAAACCAGTTGCCTGCAACATAATGAGATTTGTCCTATCAAACAGAAATATCTACATAAGAAATTTAAATAATACAGCTATTCTAATGTTCGTGAGGGAAATTAGATGTATAGTAGTTTTTGCATCCAACCTGGCATTTATCTGAAGACATCAATATATGCAAGAGGCCTGGTGGCGGCGGCGGCAGAAATGGTTCTGGCATAAGTGGCAGAGGGCTTGATGCTCCTGGTCCACCAGCACCGCTTGAACCGGCGGATGACGCTGTGCTGAGTGGGGCTGGTTCACTCAAGCCAGTTATATTGAACTGATTAGGACGAGAAAAGGGAGATGATCATTCTTGCCATTCAAGTTTTATCGAATCCGTCATCGAAAGCACAACTAGATAATAATAATCTTATAGATAAAAATCAATTGCTGATCGTTTGTCTCGCTAAAACTCGAGAACGGCTGGGCCGATTTGGCTGATTTTGGTTTTGAAATGTTTGTCGTAGTCCAGGGAAGGTTTGAACGGTAAAAAAATAAAAATAACTTGAAAATCCAAATGTCACGTGTACGAAGTAGCGGGCACAGCTAGTATAATAATACATATTTGGACATCTAACATACAACGCCAAGTTCCAAGCTAAGGAGAGCTTGTGTTATGGGTACTATACAACTGATATGTATATATATACATTTTTTTAATATATACATAATATATATATGGAGGTCCGATGCCAGTCGCTCCGTGTAAAAACTGATATTCAGGTAAAACCGGTTGAACTAGTAGCCGACCCCAAATCTTGGGAATAATAAAGGCTAGGAAGAAGAAGACATACATAATATATATAGAAAACAGCCAAACTCCGAGACAAATATTTGCCGATCATACAACAGATGCTTATACCTGTCGCCTAACGACCATTTTAGGCGACAGGTATGAGAATCTCAGTGAGCATAAACAAATATAACTCACCATTAGTGGGATATGATTAGGTACTCACCTGGAAATTGAATGGTTGTGGCAGTGGTGTGTAGGGCGAAGGTGGAGAGAGTTTCAGAGGGTGAGGCTTGTGTGCATGGTTGAGCTGTGGCGGGGACAGCACTCCCATTACACCAGCCTGCAGTTTCGGTTTGCGAGGCCCTCGCTCATGCTGCACCGCTACGAGAAGAACTGAGATATTAGGATTTTGTAAGAAACTGGATTGCAAATCTGAATATTTTATATTATGCATAAAAAACTATATATATATAAGACTCAAAAACAATTATATATAAATAGTGATTCTTTCATAATTGTAGATACGTGGCCTCTCTGGTAAGTAGGCGAATATAATAAATGGCAAAACGAATAAAATAATATACATCAATTGTTGTACACGAGTAGAACTAACCTTTTGATATATGTACAAGACTTGTCTAGAGTCGAGTTATGACTAAGGGCATCGGTGTGCGTGTAAATGGTAAGTTGTTTTACACGTGGGATTATATAGCCATGAACCGCCTATACGATGGCGATCCCTCAGTAAGCCGGGATCGCTTGGCGACTACCTTTGTGTTAATGTGAATGGTAAAACAAGGAGATCATATTTTTTCATATAAAATATATATTATAATTAATATCTTACTAACAAATCGAGACTTTCCAAGCTAATTCAATTCAAAACCGTTTACGTTAACTTTAGTGTTTTAAGATATTATCCCATAAATATGTGATACATACACAGAACTCACAGAAATAACATCAAATTTTAAATCCGCAAATAACAAATCCCACCAAAAACATTTTCATGTAAAATGTTGCCAAGACGACTGCATTATGGCTTACCCTGTGAAAAAGATATCAGATCTCATGTAGAGCCAAGGTTCTGAATCTACACACCCTAACTCTACCAACCCTAACTTCACAAACTCTACATCTCAGTAAAAATGTATGGCTTCGCCGTTTCGCTACCATAACCGTCACGAAGGGGAAACAAACGCCCTTTGTGTTTGCAAATATCTAGTTTCTGAAATAATGTGTTATTCGAATATTTAGTTTCTGAAGTAACGAAACAGCCAAGCCATACATTTTTACTGATATGTATAGTTTATGAAGTTAGGGTTGGTAGAGTTAGGGCGTGTAGATTCAGAACCTTGGCTCTACATGAGATCTGATATCTTTTTCACAGGGTAAGCCATAATGCAGTCGTCTTGGCAACATTTTACATGAAAATGTTTTTGGTGGGATTTCATTTCTTTTTGTAAGTTGCTTAAGGCAGTTTTTTTGTCCTTTTTTTGGGCTGTATTTCTTGTACATCTTCTTTCTTCATTCGAAAAAGTCTGTGTACCAAAAATAAAACCTCTAGCATAAACATGTGAAAGTCTCATACAAACTTACACCCCCCCCAAATTTGGGGCTTGGGGGGAAAAAGTAATAGGTTTATGAATTTTTTTGTTGTTTGTATACTAAACTTAGTTTACATACAAATTTCAGCTTTCTAGCACTTCAGGAAGTACCCTAACAGTTTTGATGATCATCAGTGTGTCAGTGACGAAATCTGTGTTTTTTAGGTATCAATAAAATCTAAAGTATCAGAGCTATGCAATTGAAACTTTGTATGTTTCATTAGTCTATTAGCAACATCATATCCTGAGAATGAACGATCTGGTACATCGGGGACCAAAGTTATGAGGGTTCAAAAAAACGACGAAGCACTTCGAGAAAAGGTAGGTAGTGCCCTTGCGTTTCGCTTGGCTCGTCTTGGCTTTAAGATTTAAATTAAATAAGTTTCTGTAATAGAGTTCGAAATTAAATAGTAGGTACTTTTTAATCCATTCGAGGAAATAAACCTTAAAATATTTTTTTGCAGGTAAAACCTGTCATATCAGAAGACAGTATCTCCATTTTCTTTCTCGATTTATAAAATAGGCTATTGGTCACGACTATTTTAGTGATAATAATTTTTTGTTGGAAAAACCTGTCATGTCAGAAGACTATATCTAAATTTCTATCTCGATTTGTAAAATGGGTTCTTGGTTACGATTATTTTAGTGATAATTATTTTTGTAGGACTCAACCCGAAATACCAAGTAAACAAGTAGGTACAGGAAACAAAACTGTAATAAACAACTCTATCGATTTAAAATGTACTGAGAAAATTAAATATTAAAACAGTTCCATTGTGCATGTGGCCTGGGTGGGGATGACGTCATGCAATCAGCTTACTGGGGCTGAGTCCATGAGAATGCGGCTATTGTGTCCGCACATGTCGGCGCATACGCTGGCGTTCCCGAGCCGCCGCTACGAGAACCAGCCTCTGTGATTACTACGTACGACTTTGCTACGAATGCCTACAGTCTACAGCTTAATCGTGCATTGACGTTCAATGCACTCTTTGTATTACACAGTTTAAAGATACTTACTTAGTAAGGAGTTGAAATATTAATGAATTTAGAGTGTCTTTAAAAAAGAATTTAGTGTCCGTCACAATTCTGTCGCGATTTTCCAGTTTAAGGAGATGTTTAGTAAGGACTAATAAGTTAAATTAGATTGAAGTTCAGGTTTATATTTTCGTTGTTAAAAGGCGTAATCTGCTGCTAGGAATATGAGGATTATAATTTGAAATCCTTCATTTTTTTTGGTGTGCTAAACTGTGGGTTTTTACACCATGTTCATATGTTCGTAGACGATTTTATTGTATGTAAGACATTGAATTTTACCTAATAAATTAAGTAGTGAAAGTCGGCAATACTGCTCCTTAACCATTTTCTATAAGATAATAAGACATTGCAATAAGACTGCCAATTACTCAACCAATATAACACTTTTGAATACATAGTTTAAGATTTTCAATACAGAGTCATTTTATTTTAAGATTTACTTTACTTACTTACTTATTATATATATATTTACTTAAGGTTACTAGAATTACCTTGTTAATAACAATTTTTGAACTATGTTAGTGTACAAAAATAAACATTAGGTACTTTTATTTTAAACAAAGAGTTCGTGTACGATGAGCGCGCAATTGATGCAAAGTTAACCTTTTGTTTATGGTGCAGATGTAATCCCATATAGAACACGTGCTTTTTTCTCGACACGCACGACTCCCCCGTTATTTTCCAAAATACAACTTTATCCTCTTTACTGTAAGGTATAAAGTCATTGTGTATAGGTAATTTGGGGTCGTTTAAGCCAACGGCTCAGTTTCCAGCGTGACGCGGATAAGCGCGATTTTAATTAACAAAGGCGAAATGTGTAACAACTTTTCTACGATCCGATGACTTCGATGCAATGTGGATTAGTGTGTCTTTACATATACACTTAATGGCTATTATTTGTTTGAGTAAAAAGATTATTAAATTTCTGTGCTGTCGTTAAAAGAAATATTATCAACAACCCATAATGTCCCATTGCCAGGCTCCTCTCAGGAGAGGGTTAAGGCCAGACGTCCTAACGCTGGTCGAGTGTGGTTTGGGGCAAGACAACGTTGTGGCTACGTAATCTTGCCGTTGGATGTTTTTGAGCCGCCCAAATGCCTCTAACTAAGCTTCACGACTGTTATCCTATGATAACAACTGGACCGACTTCTGAACGTGACCTTGGAATTACGGAGACGCTCACGGTATCGTGCCACTAGCGGTCACTCATGCAGGTACTAATCGCGCCGTCGTTGCTTACCCCTCGATGATTGTTTCGAATGCAACTGGGCTATGACCGCCTAAAATAAAATATGGAGACTTTAAAAATATTCCACAAAATAAATTATAATGTCAAAATGGTCATTCTCTTTATTTTTCTCAATAAAATTAATAAATAAAAAAATGGCTAAAAGATAAATACCAGAAAATAATTATTACATGATTGTGTTAAGTTCCTTAACATAGACACAATTAGGTAGGTACATAGATTTCCGTATTTTGTTTTGATTAACAAGTGCGTAGAAAAAAAAACAATGTGTAGGTTTATATTTTTGGTATAGTTTTGAAAACGCAGGATGGTTTTTAAATAAATTTTAAAGTAGCAAGACCATTAAATTGACATTTTTTCCCTACATGGTCATACCAGCGTAATGATAAGAATAACGAAACTCAATTTTCGTCATTTCAGTTTGTGTAAGTAATATACCAACCTAACATTTTAAATATGTGGGTAAAAATAACAACATAGGTACTTTCCAAGACACCATAGACATATTTCCAAATCTTCTCATTCCTATTTTGGATGTCATTAACATGTTTTTATTAGCTTCACCTGTACCTATGTTTCTTTGTTAGTTTGTTTGTAACTAGCTTTTGTAAGCATTTCTTTAGTTTTTGCAATTATATTTTGTTTACGATGGAACAGCCATGCTCGAACAGGCCAGCTCGAACGGAGTGATACTAAAGCTTCATAGAAAAACGGTGTTAAGAAATTCCTTTCACCGAGAGAAGTAGGTTATCGGCGCCTAAACCTCTTCTCACATTGATTTTAGGGAAGGGACTTGAAGAGACGCACTTGTTACTCTTGACTTGCTAGTCCACCAATAACCAAAATAAAAAATAATTAAAACCATATTGTACGTGTGTAGGACCGGTATAATAAGAAAAATCTGTCTATTAAATGTCGACAAAAATCTTACTACAAAATGTTTTCCCTTAATCTGATTGATCTCAAAACTACAAATATCAGATTAAGGTCTGAAATAATTTATATCTAACTACACAAAATGTATCCACTTCGATTAGTTGAATACATATTAAACTCAAAAGAAGTTAAGGCTACGTCGCTTAAGCTCGCATAAAAGGCATTCAGTGAATCACATTTGAAACGTTTAAAAGGGAGATTTAACTTCAAACATATATCGCAAGCCCCTCGCTCGGTCGAATTGAAAGCAAACACAACGTGTTTTTCAAAAAGGTAGTTGATACAAAAAGTACGTATTTGTTGTTTATTGCCCGCGAGGCATTAGCGATTCAACGTCAATTACATTCGCTATATTTAAATTTGGTGTTTTCAAATACAGACAGCGGTTATCAATAGGTATATGCCTGGCATATCTAGATGGTTAATGTGCTAAAAACAATCATGGGCTAGTGGATAAATTACAGTTACTAATAATACCTACGTAAGTACATTTGCTTTCTTTACTGTTTCCTCTGCAAAAAATACACTCAGATTTGTTATTTTAATGATTGCAATTAGTTTTTGCGTCTAGTACCATTACTCTGCAGTGAGGAGCTGCTTGATATCCATGATGTACTTACGGTAGTTACCGCGTTGGCGGTGTGGAGTTCTCCGGTCGATACTATAGGGATGTTACCTACTCGTATTTCTCGATTTAACTTAGACTTGTGAACTACGAAGTTGCATACTTAAAGAAGTAAGATCGTATAACATAAAAAAATGAAAAGCGATGGTGGAAAATAAATAATTTCTCATCTATCTGAAGAAGGACAACTAATTGTGTATAGGTACGCAGAATGAATACCTAGTGACCAATTTCTTTCCAAAAAATGATACCTCAAGTATTCCCATTGAACTTTAATCCCTCAGCTATAGATCAGGTAGATATCACATTAAAGGATTCGGAAGTACCACATTACTGCTAACTAAACTACATCTAAACTTTCAAAAGCACTCAGTGCTAAAATATGAGTTACACCTAGCGATTGCAACTGTTTTGATAGAGTACTAGTGTTTCCCAAACAGTGGCTAGGTAAAGCTTACCTGCCAATTCAAAATTCATTATAATGAAACTGAACGCCACGACCATGCAAGTTACTAAATCCCCAACCTCTTTGATGTTCGATATATGTCATTCCATAACACTTATTGTCGACAACCTTTCTACTTTGTTACCTGTTAGAAAAGCTTGCACAGGTATTGTTTATCGATATTTGCGGCTGCCCTCATCTAGCAGACACGTAGCCCGAGGAGTGTGGGAGGCCCGGCGGGTGTGGGGCATGATTAATGACCCAATAATCCCGGTGCCCGCCGCCTGCCCTATGAAAGCTTCACGAAGCCGAATTGGTGAACGGTCAAAAGGTTTATTGACTGAACAGGCATAACCAAGACGTGCTTATATTACTAACGAATACGTTAAGTAAGTCGTCAGCTTACTAACGATATTCATGTCGGCTTTGAAACGGTTATTTGGAATAAATAATAGACTGTACTGTAGGTACATAACTTTCCAAGAATTTTTCAGTCATAAAATGTCACTCTCACACAATGTTGAATATGATTTACGAAATCTGTTGTTTATATATAATAAATAAAGAAGATAATAAGAAATGATACTGCGCGACCCAGAAAACTGAATCAAGAACAAAAGTTAATAACATTTTGTTCTGTGTGGTGACGATTAAGACTACAGAGTTTTACCACCTGGACAACATCACCGCCAAACGAAAGAAAACTTGAAACAAACCCTACATCAATCGAAAACTCCTATCTAAGGAGATGCTTATGTTCAGCAGTGGACTATTAAAAGCAGTTGAAGATGAAAATGATATTATATATAAGTATGCTGAGTGGTGGTGTGTGGGGTAATGCTTAACTATTAATGACTTTAACAGTGTGACACATGAATGTAGACCAAGAAGTAAAATTGTTAACACCGTAACTGAAGTATCACTTAAGTGAAATCAATGTAGCCTGTTGGTTTCGTAAACGGGTTAGCGTTCCGCAGCCCGCTCCGCTGCCGCCGACGCTCCGCTCCCGGTCCGCTTCTCGCTGACTTCTAAAACGCGGCCTAAAGTTATTAGAATATAGTTAGTTAAATAGAATAAATAACCAATTAAATCTCAACAGGACTTCTAGATAAAATTTAGCAAAAAAAAAACCTCACTGAAATGGAGTAATATGTAAAGTCTCCAAAACGTCTAAGAAAGATGTCATAACAAGTGAAGTATTCATTTCTAAGGGAGGCGAGGGAGATCCGATGAAGGATCATGACTTGCCAAATGTTGGCGTCAAGAGGCAACTCTCGCTTCACCGGTAATATCAACCCGGATCAAGATGTTAAACAGCCTGCTTTTTGCATTACAAGCTTTGCCTAAATAAAGATGAAGATTTAAAATGAATACATATTCATTTTAAATCTTCATCTAATCATGCTAGATGCTAGTGATATTTCGGTTTTCCGAATAATTTATGTGTGATAAAGTATGTCTTATTATCCTATGATTTATTTCGATATTTTATTATAGAAAAATTACATTTTGAAAGATATGTAATATCAACTCAAATAGGTAATTAACTGACTTTATTTATGCATCAACCTCTCTTCTCTTCGGCAAATAAATTAAATGAACTAACATCATAGTCCGGGATCCCCGGAACCAATTTTAAGAATTATTACTATCAACCTAATTTTTCGTTAGTGGATTCATTTTGATGAGACCCCCCCTTTTCCTACTAAAAACATTCTCGATTGTGGTAGATATCAGGGGCGGTAGGGAAAAACTGTTAAGCGTAAGACCGGGATAACGTACCACGCAATTTGTAGGACAATGTGGCCGTTAAATTATATAAATACTAGTTGTTGACCGTGGCTCCGCCCGCTCATACGTCGGTTATCGCGACAAATAGTAGCCTATGTGTTATTCTGATGTATAAGCTATATTACTGTTAAGTTTCATCCAAATCCGTTCTGTAGTTTTTGCTTGAAAGAGTAACAAACATCCATCCATACTTACAAACTTCCGTGTTTATATTATTAGTATAGATTCTCTCAGTCCTTCGCTCAAAAGCTTTTTGTCACTGCTACCCATGTTAGCTATCACAATCGAAAATTTTTGTAAGTTGAAAGGGCCTTCTCATGAAAATGAAGCAACTCGAAAAATTAGCTTGATAATAATAACTTGTAAAATTGGTTCCAGGATCCCGGACTATCAGTCATATGTAAAGTAGGATACCTAATCGCATTTTGCCATACGAGCGTAGTAATCTAAAGTATTCACGTGTGACATTACCCATTACCATAAACCAACTAGTTTATTTATTAGGTAGTTACGGTTTGAAGCCTTAATGGCTCAACGAACCGTCATGAAAGTTCACTTACATTGTGAGGAATACAGAAAAGGATAGATGATGTATTCAATAAAAAAAAACTCTTTACTTGGGGTACCAAAATGGTCAAGTGAAACCGTTGGCTAAAACTATGGGCAGGATTGAAAACTTGTTAGTGAAAAGAGTTTTTGTTACTAGTATCCGTATCGTAATTAATTCTAATTATTAGAGATAAGCTGATTAAAAATGTACCTAGGTATACCTACGACTAAACTAAAATTAGTTCCATTTTCTTTCTGAAAACGAAGATATCAATTCCACCCATACCTACTTTAAAAAACCTATGCATTATAGGTAAGTATTTATGCTTGGTTTGTTTTTGCCACAAATATTATTAGCTGCGCATCTAAATCATCGTGTGGAAAATATTCGAGAAGAGAACGACCCCGTGTCCCGACATTCGTTCTGACGTTAATTCCAGCCGCATTTGTTCCATTACATTTCCGACACAAAGTAGATACGCGTTTGCCGAATTGACTAGGTGGATGCGACCAAGCGAACGGCGCACGAACAGGACGACGCGAGCCAGCCGGGTAGTCGGACAGGGACAGAGTATCAAAAGTGAGAAAGATGTATTCAGAAGTGAAATAGTCTGCTGGCTGAGCACATCATCATTAACGAGCCAGAGAGGGCGGAGGGCAGCGAAGAGGCAGAGGGGGCGCGTCAGGTGGGCGATGTCCCACGCTCGTACACACCTGCGCGCGATTTTGTTCCTTACCGCAGCAACCTCAGAGAACTTATCCGTGTAAAGCTAGAGCGCTGTGAGTCCGCGACCTCAGGGAATATTTTCGAGTGCACCGACATAAATATGAGAAATATTCAGGTTTTTATTCACCTTCCACCCTGCGGGGGTTGTTCGGGCCAGGACAAACATCTCGTATAATAGATGTCCAACAACGTCGAGATGACAACGGGTTTTCTTACACACGCTTAGTTTTACTTTTGCGATGACAGTGACACCTGTCAATTTTATATAATATATTTCATATTCCCGATAGTTGTTTAATCATGTACTAAATCTTAGTATTGTGTTGTATAGATTCGATAGCAAAATAATGGCATTAATTAATTATCACTTGGCTGCCTCGGTGGCGCAGTGGTAGTGTATGCCACTGCTGTGCTTGAGGTCTCGGGCTCGATTCCGGGGTTGGATCACACGTTTGTATTATCTGCAAATATTGATTTCGGAGTTTGGGTGTTTTCTATACATACTATCTAAAAAGTAAAGTATATAAGCCGAAGATCGAACCAACTGGCGTGCAATTGGAGAGGCCTATGTCCAGCAGAGGACTGCGAATACTGCGATGGGCTGATGATAATGATGATGAAAGTATATAAGTGTTCTTTATGTCAATCTAGCTGTTGTAGTTCAAACTCTGTTTAGTTTGAAGCTAGATGGCGTTGTGTGTTCGATGTCCGAAATATTTAGTATCATGCCAGCGAAATCGACTTTTATACATTTGCTTCCTCATTATTTGTTAGTTATAGTTATATTAGTATACTGTTAGTTTACTGATTGACACACCAATAATATTATTCACAAGATTTGTGTAAACAAAAATTTGTTTCAACTAATAATAGACTGATCTTTGACAAAACATGTAACATATATTGTGCAGTAAGTGTATTGAAGAAAAACTTATGCTATTGAAAGGCGACGATGAGAGCAACAAAACTGTGTTCTCTTTTATAAAGTTGATGCAAAGTTACTAGTGCGGTTTTTGAACGTCGAGCCTGTTTCAGAACAGCACAAGTTGGGAGTGCACCGCATCGCTTTATTTTACCGCTTCAAATAACTTTGTTCTGAACACCACAAAGTTTACAGATGGACTCGAAAGTTTCTCCATTTCATAGCCATTTTATATACAGAGTTTATAACTTCCAATGATAATAAACACTAGAGGTGTAGTTATTATCATTGGAAGTTATTAAATATATGAAATATTAAGATATTCGTTACACCAATGTACAAAACAAAAAACTTTGCGTAAACGAGTATAATTATAATGAATATCTAATAATTTGAGATGAACCAAACTTAATTTAACTACAAAAACAATCATCAATAAACCTCGACTAATCCACCCGTGTGTAATGCAATTAACCAACCCACCGTACAATGCGAAAATTAATTAAGAATCACGTAAACATTTACAAAAAATAGCCCCTAAAACCAGATGCAACAGATTATCCCATTAAACATTTTAGTTTCATTCGATATGACACTGCAATAATTTGTTCACGCACAACATTAAAATGAAATTAGACGGGAGAGATTCACCCCTTAGGGACGACCGAGGGTTGAATCACTTGATCTGTCAAAATATAGGTAATATTTTAGTTGGTCGGGAGGACAGCGGACAAACACGGAAGCAGTGAATAAATCACATAATCCGATCGACATTTACCTTGTCATTTATATTGGCCAGTCACATTTTTGGCATAACGTTGAAACTAGGTAAGTAAGTATTCCTTCGTCGGTTGAAGAACTTTATAGTGTTTCTATACACTGTAGAATTTATTAGCACGATTGCGTAAGCCACAAGGTACAATATTTCGTATTATGTATTGTAAATTGTAATACTTTGATAATAGTTGAATGACTGATGTGGTTAGAGAACGTCAAATAAGTACTTGTTTAAATTAATATGAGTAACAGTACTAACAGTCTGATAGTCTGATTAAGATCGACTGAATACGTAGGATAAATATAATAATATATGAATGTAGTATACGATAGGTACATGTACCACGAACTGCAATAGTTGCAACTTGCGGTATTAACAGTAGCTTCACCAGGCTGCTCTCATTTGTTCGAGTGTAAACAACTAAACTAAAGGTATAATTTTACTAAATATCTACAAATGAAATTGAAGTAGCCATTATAATACAATTGGCGTCCCTTTGTTCGTTCCCCTCGACCGGGTGTGGTCACGGTGCACTAGGTGTCGAGCGCGAACACGTGTTACTGATCCGTAACACTGCTCAAAAAGCACCGATCTACTCGATTTGACACGCTCTCAATGCAACAGAGGGTTTAATGCAACAATAAATATTCATTACGAGAGGAATATTAAGTATGCAATAAAACTATTACCTGAGTGTTGATATCATTTATGAGAGGTGAGGGCACGTCAACAAAAAGAAAATAGACTATTATAAAATTAAACATTAGAAGATTTTTACTTAAAAATATATTCAGATTTTTCAGGTAAGAACAACTGAAAAGATACCGCGACGTAGAAAGGTTTCCATTCGTTAACAGTCATTTAAATTTTCTTTTTAACACAAAAGGACTTCAAAAAGGTAAGCTCGTTCGAGAATCAAAATCTAGCGCGCGAACCGTTAAATTAAAAATAAATATTGCGAAACGTCAGCATGTTACGGGTTGGGTTCTGAAATATATCCAGGGAAAAATCGAAAAACGTTAGGATGGCCGATGTCGGTTCACAGGGGTGGTGTGGGGTAAGGTGAATCTTTTTGTGAAGTGGAGAGAATTAATTTAACCCGCTGCGGGGTAACACGACATAGCGGTAATTGAAAAGTTTGCCCCCTTGTCGGAGCCGATGCCGACGGCGACGCGTCTTGGCGACACTCGCCTTTTATAACAGCCTTTTATGGTAATTGATATTTTAAATATGATTATGTTCTATCGAAACAAGAAGCAAAACCTAGGAACAATGTTATGTACTAATATTTCAATCATACTATAATAAAAATCTATATTCATAAAAGAGGAAGGTGACTGACTGACATACCCAGAGATCAACGCACAGCCCAAACCGCTGAAGCTAGAATCCTGAAATTTTGCATGTAGGTTTTTCATATAACATAAGTAAGCACTAAGAAAGGAATTTTTGAAATTCCACCCCTAAGGGGGTAAATCAGGGGATGAAAGTCTGCGTAAGCGAAGCCGCGTGTAAAAGCTAGTATAAGATAAAATAGAATATCAATAAAAGTGTGTGTTTTAATAGAACAAAAATAAAAGAAGAACATACATAAACGTTTGCTATTAGATCTGTACCTACTTAAATTATGCGATATCATTATTCCCAAGTCCCGCAATAGTATCATTATTCTAACTCAATCGTTTGATTTTGAACTATAAAAAGCTAGTATAAGATAAAATAGAATATCAATAAAAGTGTGTGTTTTAATAGAACAAAAATAAAAGAACATACATAAACGTTTGCTATTAGATCTGTACCTACTTAAATTATGCGATATCATTATTCCCAAGTCCCGCAATAGTATCATTATTCTAACTCAATCGTTTGATTTTGAACTATAAAAAATGCTTGGAATGACTAAGTTTCTACCACACGAGTATTTAAGCCTGACTCATAGATATTTAATAACTTATCCTAGAAGACCATAAACCTTCAATTTTTACGAATCCATCTTTTATCGGTGAATATGAACAAGTAGTTATTCTTACTTTAAAGGAACTGGTTAACTTTTAAGTATGAATGAAAAGTTTAAACGAATCAACCCTTTAATATTATCGACAGATATTAAAAAGTATTGGTAACTTTATCGCAAACGCCTGGCTTGCTCGCACCCTGATAGATTTTAAATTAATTTTATGAAGTTAAATTGGGGATTATATTTATTTGATCACGCGAAAGAGAGGCGGTCGGCTGGATTTCAAATTTTGCTTTAATCTTAAATCAATTGAAACTTTCTTTGTATAACATTTGTCCATTTGGTCGTCGAATAAATAACTACGGCATGATGTTCCATTTCTAATGTAGGTAATTATTTTATGAGTATTTACAAAAAAAAATTATTAACTTGCTGCTTGCTGTGTGTTACAAAAAAAAATTGTTCTGTTCAATTTGTACCTCAAAAAATATTAACTCGTCTAATTGCTTGTTAAAAAGTAGAATTTAACTACAGAAAGATATCTGGACTAAATACATATTTAGTGTGTAGACTGTAGTGAAGGTATGTTAGGGTGTTTTCTAAGGGCTGAGGTAGCCGGGTGTGTTGACGCATTGGCTAACATGGATTCTGTGTGTTTGCGAACGATATTGAAGTTAGCTGATTGGCTCTCTGGCTGCGGGACTTGAGAAACTTAAATTTACTTCCACAAGAACGTGACCTTTTTGACACTTATTCTAATTTGAATATGCAAATATACCGTCGAGAAATGATTTATTGATTCGACAATTATGGCCATGTTGGAGTGGATTGCATAAATTTTCGCAGATTTTATACTCAATTTTTAAGTTTAGTAAAACGAAAAATGACCTTATGAAAGTAAAAAAGACAAAAAAAGGATATAATTGTTTAAAAATGAGTGTTACCCATTAAAAAAATCGATAATTTGTTTTAACAAATGAGATTTGTCAAATGATTTTTGATGATTACTTAAATAGTCAAATTTTATTTATGTCGAAATCAGATATATGTGATATCACGTGGCAAAGTAACTAGTTAACTTACCTATAAACGTAGGTACTACTTTAATCCGGTTTGCTTACCAGGACATGCAAAAACCGGATGTTTCGATTTTGTTTTTCAACACACTAAACTAAATTTGGATTTTTCGAGTTAGCATGTCGGTAAATACTAAAAATACAATATTCTATTAATTTATTACCCAACGGCCAACCATTGTAAAGGTTAGTTGAGAACATAAGTAGGTTTTTTTGACATTCAGATACATTTTTGTTTCCTGTAGTAACACTACAGGAAACAAATATGAAGTAAGTGTCGAAACAAAGTTGTAGAACAAATAGGAAAAAGGTACTAAGCTGGGCGTCAAAACTCGACAGGCTCCTGACTGAGTAATGATATTAATTCATTATTCTGCGGTTGCGGCCGGTAAGCGATGCAGTCGAACTCAACGCCCCTGAATTGTTTATGATGCTATCTGCCATCCGAGATTAAGCTTAAATCTGATCGCTGTATTATACCTTTTACACAAACCTATCTACTGTTTCCTATTTTATTCTTCTTTTATTCTTACTAATATTATAAATGAGAAAATGACTGTGTCTGTCTGTCTGTCGAGCTATCACGCCAAAACTACTGAACCGATTTCAATGAAATTTGGTACAGAGTCTAGAGCCTGAACAAGGACATAGTCTACTTTTTAATGCCAAAAAGGGTTGTAAGGGGTTGAAGGGGAGGGGGCGGGAAAGGTTGTACAAGTCACAATTCCACGCGGACGATGTCGCGGGCACAGCTAGTTTATTAGTTAAACAAAATTAATATTTGTGAAATCTTGGGTTGCGTTTGTGTGATCATTTTACTTATGTGAAATTCTTTTTATATGTGTCTGGTATTTTTTTAAGAATCGTATTTATCAAAACTATAACAAAAACTTGTATCCTATTACTTCGAAAATTTAATTTATGCTACAAATCGCCTGTTGCGAAATTTTTTTAATCTTACATTTTCTATTTCTAGATTGTAGTCTTAGTGTTGAAAAAATTACCTAACTTCTTAATTTCTCCATGATTAAGCTGCTTTTTTCTGGGATTTCACTTGATTCGTTTAAGGTGTATAATTTCAAATAGATAAGAAATGATATTTTCACCATAATTTATCCACCCCTATACTTGCTATCAACTGTTACCTGTTATTAGAACGGATTAACATTCCTAATGTATCGAATTGCATGATGTGGATATCTTTGCAGGTTCTATTTATTATTGAGCGTGTCTTATTATAAAGTTTTCAAGATTTTCACGAAATGTCGGCCGAATGTTTCACGAAATTTGACGCATATTTCGTAGTTAATTTTGAAATGCAGTGACGAAAATTTAACCTCACCACCAACTTCAATTTAACAGCTATGTATGTGCTATGGCACAGTAGATATTAACTGCGGAGCAGCGAGGAGCGGTGGGTAAGTTTCGTGAGGGCGTATAATTACGCGAGCGAGTAAACATATAAAGGTAATCCGGGCCGCGGCACAAAGTGATGCTCGTGAATAAATTAGCGCTGAGCACCTGCGGGGGACCGCAGCCAGCGCGCCACCGACAGGGTTACAACATTGTCGACCTCTGTGTTGCGAAATGTAACAAAATACACGTTTTATGATGTATTTTGCACAAAGACAATGCACATTAAAACATTGTATAATTATACATATACGCTATCCTGTAGTACTAAGTTCATGTGTTTAATTTTCGAGGAATAAATATCGCTCTTAGCAAAACTACATTTTTTAGACGACGTCGAAAGTACAGTAACTAACACATTAAACACTTTCTATAAAATACTAATTTACAAATTGGTATTCAAATTAATATTTGTGAATGTAAGTAAGATGTTACATACTAATACTACAGATGTTCTTACTGGACAAATTGTGTCTTATTAGTTAGACTTTTCAAAGCAATTATGATTCTAGAGTTGGGTAATTTGCAAATAAAATATTTGCAGATCATTACAAACATACTAACTTTTAAACTTTCGCGTTCCATGATGTAATAATTATTATATTTACGGGAATTAACGCGAT
This sequence comes from Diaphora mendica, assembly GCA_949125395.1. NCBI lineage: Eukaryota > Metazoa > Arthropoda > Insecta > Lepidoptera > Erebidae > Diaphora > Diaphora mendica. The sequence continues at coordinate 15,586,511 of OX421319.1, read as the reverse complement.
CACTTATTTCAAGGTATTACATACCTCTGTTTTTGCCTGACGTTTCGACCAGGTTGCACTGGCCGTGGTCACAGGCTGACTGGCTCAGCATTACCAACATTTGGTCCGATCCGGGAATCGCACCCGAGACCTCAAGCACAGCAGTCGCACACGCTACCACTACGCTACTGAGTTTTCACTATGGAGATAGAACTTTAATGACTGAATAGTGTAGCTATCGTCTAAGAGAATGTGTAAACATAACGGTTTGTCTTCTTTCACCATTTAGTTACCTAACGGCGGTTTGTCAATAGAGTTAGAAATTTAGAATATGGTAGGTACTCTCGTCATATTTGATACTTGCTGACCCACGCAACGTGCGTCGTTTACGTCTCCTATTGCCCGTAGCGTAATAATTTTCCCCCGTTTTTGTAACATTCTTCATTGATGCGCCACTCCTATTTGTCTTAGCGTTATGATATATAGCCTATAGCCTTCCTCGTTAATGGGCTATCTAACACTGAAAGAATTTATCAAATCGGACCAGCGGTTCCTGTGATTAGCGCGTTCAAACAAACAAACAGACAAACAAACAAACTCTTCAGCTTTATAATATAAGTATAGATATATATAGTATACATTATTATTATTGCATTTTCAACGGAAAAGAATTATCAACGAAAACTTAACTCTCTAGGAATACCTGATTAGAGGTGTATAGACAACTATGAATTCTTCTTTCTTTCTTTATTTATCTTGTCTTATTTCATTAATTTTCAAAAATGTCGACTGCTGTAAAGGCCATAATCACGAAAGAATTGAAATATAGGAAACGAATTACTGGAAATAAATATGATAAATATCACATTTGCAATAACTTATCAGCATAATTTGCCAGCCCTAGATGAGATAAGATATATCTATCCATATCCATACCCTTTATGCTAAAAGGCTTCGTCACATGCAGAGTTAGATCCCGACTTGCGGCCGACATGGGACTCTATGAATATGCAATTATTCACAAGATTTTACTAAGAGAGAATTTAGATTTATACAAAGAGAGTCAGTCATATATTGTATGAAATATCTCTGTGGACAAAATTCGACCATAATTCATTTTTTCTTATCATTGTAGTTTTCTGCACTTCTCCTCCATATAAACCTTGACTGTAACCAATGTTCGCATGATTTTAGTAAAAAGTGGCACAAAGTCTTTAAAAGATACTTTGAATTAACATAAAACCATCATGGTGTGAGATTTTCGACTGAAACTTTTTCACATGCCTATGAGGTTCTTATTTCTAAAATGTGCAACATTAGGTTTTCGACTTTAAATTGTTTTTTCAGAGTAATCTTTGGATACGAGTTCCGACGCAGAACTAACGCGGCAGAAACCGCTCGCAATGTTGCATTTAGAGAGGAGACTACTAATGAACGAACCGTGCATTTAAACGATTTCGTAATGGAAACTTCGACTTGAAGAACGAACCACGTGGAATACCGCCCACACAGGTGAATAACGCTGACGTTAACGCGACGTGGTGAAGCCGAACCGAGTCAAACTAGCCAAGAATTAGCGGCATGATTTAAGGTTACCTTAATATTGTCAATGCATCAATGCATTGAATCAATAAGATAAGAAAAAAATGAAAATGTGTGCCTCATGATTTTGATACGCAGAAAGAAATGCGTGTTGAAACTTGCGTTGCCTTGTTCAATCTGTACAGAAATGAATATGCCATTGGGTCAAATGTGTGGCGAGAAGTGGATTCTTTACGATAATTGAAAGGGAAAAGTGCATATTATACAGCGCATATACAGATAAAAAATTGAATACTTAAGTGTAAAGTGATCAATCCTCACAGTAACTGTTGACTGAATAGCAGTTCTAACAAAAAGTAGGTACATTAAGAAATCTGAAATAATATCTAAATTACCACAAAACACATTTTATCCTACTGACATTTATAAACCTTGGTTGTTCCGAAAATTGTTAGCTACAGATTAAATACAACCTCTTTTATCTAAAAAATAGTTCGAATTGAAAACTAATTTCAACAAAATCTCTTTACTGAGAATCTTATCATTGGCCGTCTATACAGAGTTCTTTATTTAAAAATTTTTTTAAGTTTAATCTGTTACTCTTTTGTTTGCAACAGTGGACACCACGCGGGAAACTTTTCGTGCTGTTTCTTTTTAACCGACTTCCAAAAGGAGGAGGTTCTCAATTTCATCGGTTTTATTTTTTTTATGTATGTACATTGATTACTCCGTCAATTGTGGACCGATTTTGAAAATTATTTTTGTATTCGAAAGGGTATGCTCCCCATGTGGTCCCATGGCCACCATATCAGGATCTGATAATGGGATCCCAAGGAAATCGAAGGAAATTGGAAAGGTAGTAGAGCCACGCTGATTTCAGCACGAACGGGCCGGCTCGACCGGGGCGGTACTACCCTCGCACAGAAAATCAACGTAAAATGACAGCATTCGTGCTGTCGTGTTTCGTTGGTGAGTGCGAGACCGGAGACCCAATTAGTCTAGTCAACAAGTTCCATACTTGTTGACTAGACTAAAAGATGCACAAGCATCACTAGGCCACCATAGTGTGGGTCACCATGCTGCATTGTTGCATTCGCAATGAGTATGGTGGCCACCACTCGTGGATTCTGCTTATGCTTTCCATCAGGCAGAGTAGAGTCATTTTGGCGGGCCAAATATAAAAAAAAAAAAAAAAAAAAAAAAGGAAACCCTCAAATTTACGTGAGCGCCTGCAATAAAGTTAAGGCAATTGTCTGCATGTCTTCATATTCTGTAGACACATGTCCGAAATATTTATTAATTATTATTTATTATTCTATACAGTATGTTGTATGTTACCTTTAGTCGTATTCTTTCAAGTTATTTAGGTGAAATGATGATGAGAGACTTGAGAAAGACTAAAAAGCGAAAAATAAAAAATAAACTTTGTTTAAGAAAACCGACTTCAAAAACTGAAAAGTATAAAATAACTTAATTTGTATGTGCTACCTATTCATAGGTTTGAAGTCGGTGCCGAGCCAAAATGTAATAGTAGGTACCGCACTCGCCGCGCGTGACCTTGAGCGGGATAGCTGCTCTTCGCGTAGGACAAAACAACCAAAGCGTCGGTGACCTACTATTACATTTGGCTTGGCGCCGAATTCAAACCTATGAATAGGTAGCACATACAAATTAAGTTATTTTATACTTTTCAGTTTTTGAAGTCGGTTTTTTTAAACGAAGTTTTTTTTTAATTATGATATAACGACTGCCTCATTGGTCTCGCGGTCGGCGTGTGCGACTGGTGATCATGAGGTCTCGGGTTCGATTCCCGGGTCGGACCAAATGTTTGTATGATCTACAAATATTTGTTTCGGAGTTTGGGTGTTTTCTATGTATAATATGTATGTATTTACAAAAAAAAAGTACATATGTATTTGTATCAGTTGTCTAGTACCCATAACACAAGCTCTGCTTAGCTTGGGACTAGATGGCGTTGTGTGTTAGATGTCCGAAAATATTTATTTATTTTTATTTATTTTGATTGTCATTAATAAGAGACATAAAGGGTGACATCACAACACTGCAATATTGTGTGGGAGCGATGACGTAATGACAGATAGGATCGGAAACTCCGGTGGAAATTGAACTGGCTGCCGGCAAACGCTATATTTCACTCAATATTTGTGAGAGTGAATACTGGACAAAACAACCTGCTGTGAGCCTGATGGACGGTTTGTGCCAAATGACAATGTATACGAACAAATATGAACGCTATTGTCGTGTTGAAATTTACTATTGTTAGTGTTCATCGCGCGACTGTATTTTGATGATTTAATACGTATTTACACATATAGGTGATATGTAATGTATATATAAGTATTACAAATTTAATAGAATGTATGTCTAACAGTGTCTATTATGACACGGGATTTTTTAAGTATCTAACATCAACTATTTTAGAAAAGTGTGTATGCAAATAGTAACTTAAATAAGGTAGCAAAAAGTTATTCTTTACATGAAACCATTCGGAAGGTTTGGATACATTGTGTGAATTATTTGAACTTCAAAAGATTACTTGTTATATTTTTAATAAGTATAAACTACTATATTTTTACACTTATAATTTTAAACTTGTGAGTTGTGCTGACGGTCGAGTTACTACCGAAACCGAAACCGTTCTAATTCTACACTACAACCCTATCTCATCATTTTACGATATGTAAATTATATCAGAAATGATGTAACCTAAAAAAATATTTTAAATAAAATTATCTAAGTTCTAAACATGAAATGAAATTTCCAAATGATTAGGTTTGTCACCTCTCTTTTCTTTTGATTGTTTTTTTTTTTCCAAAAATAATCGGACTTTCTTGATAATGATAGAGGCTAATATAATAAGTATAAAGAAGTATCGACATTGGATTACCCTGTATTCTGTGAAAGCCGTGTGTGGATGGCATTCTAGTATGAACAGAGTAGATGTTCTTTAGTAGGTATATCATGCACATCAAATAGTAGGCATATGCTCACCATCTTTATTCATATTCGCCTGGAAACATTTTGCAAGTCTGCACGCCCTGCATTGATTCCTGTGGGTCTTGTCTACAGGACAGCGACCCTTCATCTCACCTCCCGCTTTGCACGTGTATACGCGATTTCTGTGGATCGATCTTTTGAAGAAACCCGAACAACCTGTAGACAATAAGTTATTTTAAAGACTTGTTATAATGCTGAATATTTGTTACTAATCATAGATAATAGTATTACGTATAGATCTATACAAATAAATACAATTTAAGTGTATGTTTGTAATTTTAAATCAACAGTTTTCACTAAAAGCATATGAAAGTATATATAGGTACTTACATCAAAAAAGTAATTTAATTTTTTTGTCTGCCTGTCTGTTTGTTTGTTCGGGCTAATCTCTGAAACGGCTGCACCGAATTTGAAGGGACTTTCACTGGGAGACAGATTATGATCTTATTTTAGACTAGTTGTGCCCAGCTAGTACACACATTTTACCATTTTGGAAGTGTCTCTCGCACAAACTATTCAGTTAAGAAAAAAAATGTTATTAAAAACCAAAATATCACTTTTTGAAGATCACTTTTTGATAAAAAAAAAAATTGAGTTTCAGTTCTAAGTATGGGACCCCCAAATTTATTTGTTTTTTTAAATCTATTTTTGTGTGAAAATCTAAATGCGGTTCACAGAATACATCTACTTACCTAGTTTCAACATTATAGTTCTTATAGTTTCGGAAAAAAGTGGCTGTGACATACGGACGGACGGACAGATAGATATGACGAATCTAGGGGACGAATCTTTTTTTTAGGGTTCCTTTTTTTGCCTTTGGCACGGAACCCTAAAAAAAATAACGTGTCAAGAATGTTATATGTTGCAAGCTCTCCCACACAGATTTAACTTGTTGTATAACATCGTATAACATTATGTAACAATCAGTTTGGGTCTGCTTTTCGAGGAAGCTGGTAGTGGCTCAGTGGAGGAAGTGTTATTTGGTTGGGCTTTTAGTTTCAGCAAAGAACTGCAGCATTGAAAGTTCAACTTAAGTCAGTGGTGCATTGAACGAGATTGAGCTTGTATCTGTCGCTGACATGTCTAATATATTTCTATACTAATATATTTCTGTGATACCTAACTATTTTTAAAGGGTGTATTGGGACAACTAACGTTACATTTCCAGGACGTATTCAGACCATCGTTGTCAACAAAATTCCCCAAAAAGTTAATTGTTAATTTTAATTGCTTCATCATCATCATCATCTTCCTTGAAACTGCAACTGTATTTGTAACTAGTTCAACCGGTTTTACCTGAATATCAATTATTACACGGAGCGACTGGCAATCGGACCTCCGGCAACCCTGAGGGCGAACTGAATTCGATGATTGAACTAGTTGTCAGTATATTTTGAGGGCACTGACTGCCTAATAATGATTGCCATAGATGTTCATGACAACCGAGACCGACGGCTTAACGTGCTCTCCGAGGCACGGGCGGGAAAAACCGCCATCTTCCATACTCCGGGCTGCTATTAAGAATTTCTTGTAAGAAAAACCCAACAGCAGTCCGACCCGGAAATCGAACCTGAAACCTCTTGATCTGGAGTTGCTTACAATAACCACTAGACCAATGAGGCAGTCTTTTTTTTTAATTGCTTTATAAAACAATAAATAAATTTAATTGCAATTATTTTAATAGTGATAAACATTTGATGTGCATTGTGCATTAATCTAAATAATTTAATTGTAATACCCTAATGTTGAATTGCGATTAATTTAATTGTAATTTATTTAATCACAATTACTTTTTAATCAATTAATTAATTTAAAAATTAATTGATTAATGCCCTACACTGCGCGCGAGCAGCTTCCTCCCCGCACCCTTCCGCTGACGTCCCGCTTAGGCTCGGATGATGTTATACAATAAAAGTTATATTTATATAATTGTATATAATATAGTATATATAATAATATATAATTATTTGCAACATTTTGTTACATGAAGTTGTACAACATAATTAACAATTTATAAATTTTGTTACAATTTGATATAAAATATTAGACAACAAATGTTATGCAACATTCTCTAACGTTATATAACTGATGTGTGGGAGCACCAATAGGAATGAGCTATTAAGACTATCTTACCATCGCAACTGTAGATGCCGTAATGTTTGCCGGAACTTCTGTCCCCGCATACATTGCACGGTATGTCAAGAAGACGATCACCTGCAATAAGAAAACATCATACTATCACAAACATAACATTTCTGTTTGTTTTTTCTCTTTGGGGTAGGCCTTCGTTCAGCGGTGGACGGCAATAAGTTGAAGAAAATACTATCACATGTCAATTTAGTCGCATTTGTGGGGTGTGATAAGTTTCGATGCTCTGTGATTGCATACTACTCGTAAACCTAATTTTCTATGTAGGTATGTGATGTGATATATTCTACTTTTACGTTAGGGCTCTGGGAAAATAATATTAATTTAAAGTCGACCTCGAAAGCTAGAGATACAAAATTATACATGTAGTTTGGTCGTTTTTTCTATTTATTTTGTTTGTTTTGACCCACTTAATTTTAGAGATACTCTTGGTTCCCCATAGAACAACGCTAACATGTTTAAGTATTGGCCGTACGCCAGTTCTGTGAAACAATTTGTAAGAAACTACCCTGACAAATAGGTTCAAATAGCCAGATATTTACTAAAGCGTAGGCAATTATTGACTGAAGACTGAGATTATTAAACAGTTTTATTAACCAAAGTAAAACCGCTAGAGGTCCGTTTAATGGTCTTTTAATTAGCATTTCATGTTGGTTTGAGATAAAAAGCGGAGAAAGATTAGAAACAAGTCAGATATCTAATTGAAGTGTACGTATTGGGCTACTCTGAGCAAATGCAAAGGTGTGGTGTGGTGTGTGTCGACACAAGCGAAAGAAACAGTGAACATGACAAAAAAGCATGACATTGATAACCTTCTAGGGAGAATAGAGAACAAATATTTGAACAGAGGTTCTGTTTAAAATGTTTTTATGTAAATCAATTGCTGTTCGTTGCTCCTAATAAAACTAGCCATGGTTAATTCCGATTTACCTAATTTTGATCTTGAAATATGGTTGCTAGTTCAGAGAAAGTTTAAGTTATGAGAAAACACCGATATATACGACGAAAATATAGAAACAAAAAAAAACGTTATGCCATACAAAATCTCCGCAAATCAAAGAAAGGGTTTCGAACCAACAACACGTTGGCTCATGCCATGCAATTTTTTTCGGAAATTTTGGGCATTAAGCGTGTGGCAGCGAAGTTTTTTAAAAAATTGCTGAATTTTGACCAAAAGTTCGTAATTTTTTGGCCAAAAACAACACCGTAATCATGCCTCAGCCACCGTATTCACCAGATTTGCCCCTCTGCGCCTTTTCCCAAGATTGAAGAGACCCATGAAAGGACAGCGTTTTAAGACGATTTAGGAGATACAAACCGAATCGCTGAGAGAGCTCAAGAGCATACCAAAAACTGCATATCAGAACTGCTTAGAGTATTGGAAGAAACGCTGGCACAAGTGTATTTAAATATCTGAGGGGGACTACTTTGAAGGGGACGAAATAGAAATTGATAAATTGATGAATAAATAAATATTTTTTGAGAAAAATGAAAATTCACCATATTTTTTGAACAGACAGACTCGTATACTTAAATTATGTTAAGCCAACTAGCCTCTTAAAACGATACTGTTCGACCGTAGCGTCTATTACAGTATTATGTACCTACTGACTAGCTAATGCTTAGGTCATTCATGTAGTAGGGTTACATACCTTATGGCAAAAAAAAATTATGTCTGATATTATAAAAGCTTTATTTAATTTGAAAATTTTTAATTTAACATATTGTTAACGCAACGGCGTTATTTATTTGTTAATGCAAGTTAAAATTCATAGGCATTTGGATCCATTGCAATGAATTTTGTTTTTAAAACAATCATATCGATTATAATATTCATTTCATTAATTTACAATTAGGAGCATTTTCGGAATACCTGTCCACCGAAAGGTGAAGGCTGTGACTTATCACAGCCTCTCCGAAAAAATTGGTCTTTCTCAAATTATCGTCATAATTTGTATTTGAATACTGCAACTCTTTAAATACTTTTTGATACTATCGTTTCAACTTTATGAACACCATTTCTTATATCAGCAATTTTCCCTTGAATAACTTAATTTAAATGAATAGGCTAGGCAAGTAATTAACCGTTACCGATCCAAGTCATTTGCCTAGCTGTTTAATAAATAATAATAATGACATTCGGGCCGCTAGTGGAACAGCGCTGTATAGTAAAAGCTAAGCGGCTAATTAAGCTAGTTTTCAGTAAGTCTGTGACGTATATAATATTCAGATAATCGTTTAATTAAATAATATCAGCATGACAAAGACTCTCTATATTTATTGATTGTCAAGTATTAGGTCTCTAAATGTCAAATTGGCGTTTTGTCGCACTGGCCACTTTGATCTGAAATATATCCTCTTTGGTTAAGAATTCCAAATTGAAAGTAATCAATTCATTTAGCGGGTATATTTGAGTTTCGGAAACAGTCATTTTTTTCCTCAGTAGTTTTGTCTTTGGCGTCGCTAATATCGCACAATGGAAAACTTGAAATATAGCTTTATTTACGAGTAAAAATTCTACCGTGGCACCACTGCTGCAGAAACAGAAGGATTAACGATGTGTATAGCACTGGTATCACAAAAGAAACACGGTGCATTTTTGGTTCCAACGTTTTTGTTCTGGAAATGTCGACCTTCTTAACAAGCCCCGTGGACGGTCGGAGACCAAAGTGGATAATGAAGAATTAAAGGCTATTGTGGAAGCGGATCCATCGCAAACCACTTTACAGTTTACTGCAGGCTACGCTGTGTGTGATAAAACTGTTTTAATCCACTTGAAGCAATTAAGGAAAATAAAAAAGCTTGAACGGTGGTTACCTCATGAATTGAGTGAAGCGAACCAGTAAACACGCGTTGACTGCTGCATTACATTACTCAATCGGCACAATAATGAAGGGGTTTTAACGATTTAAAAAAGTTTTTATATCCGATGGTCATAACCTGTGATTAAAAGTGGATCCTGAATCCTGGAGTCACGAAAATTAACTAAAAAAAGTTACTTGTAAGTGTTTGGTGGGCTAGTGCCGGTGTCGTTCACTACTGCTTTCTAAAATCTGGTGAAACGATTACGGCAGATATCTATTGTCAGCAACTGCAAACCATGATGGAAGAACTAGCTGCTATACAACCGAGGCTAGTCAATCGCACTCAGCCACTGCTGCTTCAAGACAACGCTAGACCAGACACTGCACAATAGACGGCCGCTAAACTAGAGGAACTGTAATTGTAATATCTGCGACATTCACTATACTCCCCGGACCTTGCTCCAACAGATTACCATTATTTTCCAAAATTTGGATACCTTCTTAAAGGAAAGAAAAATAGCTCGGATGTGGCAGTCCAAACCGCCTTCAGAGAGTTTATTGATTATCGCTCCCCTGGGTTTTTTAGTAAAGGGATCAACGAACTACCTATGAGATGGCAAAAGTGCATAGATAACAATAGTACATACTTTGATTAATTTTATATATGGGTCATTCTCCGAACGCTTGAAAAAACGTGTCCAGATCGAAATCTCTTTGAATTGATTACTTACTATTTCAATTTTTTTATATGTAATAGAAAATTTGAAAATAATAGGGGGGGGGGGGGGGGCTATGTCCTTTTTTAGATAAATTAAGTAGAAGTATGTATAAAAAAATAAAACTTACTAAAATATTGACCTCGGTGGCGCGTCCGAACCCTACGTTGCAGCGGAAATTATTTTTCTATTTTTTTCCTCTAACAAATTACGCTATTTTGCATGTGTTCACAAATGACCAAATAGTTATTTGTTCATTTTATATTTTTATTAAATTAATATATGCAACAATAGAGAAGATACAACAGATTGTATACACGTCCAACGTTTTGAGTTGATATCAGTGGCGCGCACCGATCTGCTCATATTTCTTAAACTAAACTGTCTGTGAGGATAGTTATTGGCGTTAGCTGAAGCATCAGTCGTGTCGCAACAGCAACGAAGAAACCATGGCTGTACGTCTTATGGTCACCTTTTTATAGAGGTAAGTAACTGTTTTCGCTGGCTTGGTATACTAAACTAACTAATTTGATTTCGGTGAACCCATGTTTTCATGTATACTTTAAACTATCATATTTAAAGTATAAAAATATTATATATTACATGTAATAGATTATAGTAGAAAATGTAAATATTAGCATTTTAAATTATTTTTTAAGTTATTTACAAAATACCTTAATATTTTGATTTCAGTGGTATTGAATTCGGTGTTTTCCGTGGCAATGTGTCCACCTTCTACTAACTTTTAAGACCGTAAAAATCATAAAATATTTATCTTGTTCTAGTATTGTCATTATGTCAGATTCTAAGCAAGGGCACTTGGCTAAGAAAAGATTGGCTAAGACGTCGGAAAGGCCGAATCAAGAGTCATCCAGAACTTTACGCAATACGCAAGGAAAAAGACAGGAAGCGTTATTATGAAAGGGAGAATGAAGTAAAGCCTGTTAGTGAATTAATTCGTCGTTAAAAGCGCATACATAGAGAGAGGAGTAGAATATCTTCTGACTAACATAATCGGAAAAAATGGTCAGAGAGTTAAAATGCCTTGAAGAAGATTTGATTGTCATACCAGAAGTAGTCGATACAAATGATGATCCTTTGATAACTTCACAACCGCAACTGAAACTTTTATAACAACGCCAATTAATGCCACCGATAATAAGGACTCGGCTTAGCACTCAATCAAGTTCCTTCGGTGATTTATTACTATAGAGTCAGTCAGTCATTTCATCTTCTTTAACACAACGTATTAAGACTTATCGAGAATTGTCTTTATCATTGTGTCCATCTAGTGATGCCAATTTTGATTCAAACTCACAGACTGGAGTTGCCAACTCTTATGACTGATAGGGAGTTGCCTTTTACTCTAAAGGCTAATGGGACCAATCCCACCCTCACACCCACCACTGTAACTCCTGTACACCAGGATCAACAGCAGTGATCCACGAACACACCGAATTATGATACTCGGCAAGTCCCAGGGAAAATAAACTGTCTTGGAACCCGCAACTAAACTAATCAGAAGAAAACCGGAGGAGTTGGAAATAAAATAAGTCCAGTTCCCTATTTAGTAAAGAGGTAGACAAAATGAAGTCAAAATAGGCAGACACCTTTTTCAAACCGGGAAATACCACGGATAAGAAAATTATGGGTCCTAAGTGAGCTTTATTTGATTACTATAGTATGTATGGTAGAATAGCCTAAACGCACGGAAATTCATCGAAGTTAACACAAGATCGACATAGTATACTGCCCCAGATGTTAATTGTAAGCTTGAATAGCATTATATTACGTTCATTGCACTAAAAATTACATTCCCAGAGGACGTGATGAGCTGACTGTTAACTGCTAGAATCAGGTGTTGAGCGTTGCCACAATGTGTGACAAAGGAGAATCGACTAATTTAAATGAGTGTAGTTTGCTCTTAAAGTTACCTTGGCCTGTGAGAAATTGAGCGACACAGTGATCCACCCTCGAGCAATTCCCTCGACAACCGTTCGCGAATAGATGGAAAAAACTGGTAAAGGTAGCGCCCCTTAGATGATTGGTCCCATCGCTATTGCCTTTCGTCCATGAGGCTGTTATAGACATTGGACTGCTAGACCGGCTCTAGATACTAATAAAAAGCCAGATAGCAAAGACTTACAATACCGCATGAATATTTATGTTAGGTATTCATACATCTTGTATGAATTACACAGAAATGTAAAGCCCCACCTTTTTGATTTAAGAAATGAAGAAGTAGGAACTATACACTTAACTTTTTTAAGCTTCATGCCAAAGTTAATTGTTGTAAGTTTATGTAACGTAATAAACAACGTGTAATTAATCAAATAATTGTTTTATTGTAATATATATCAGAAGTCCCTTAACGGTATTAGTTTTGCTTACCTAAATTTGTAATAAAATACATTTTTTTTAAATATAGAACTACTATGTAAATAATTTGAAAACATAATTAACATTTTTGATTTCGGTGAAAATAAAGATGATTTCGGTGAACGCCATTTTTAAAAAAATAAATTTCTTCGTAACCGTTCATTCAAAAAGAGTGCTTCCAGTACAGATATTTTCCAAATAAAATATAGTTTTTTAATTTCTTACTAATATATTGAAATTTAGAAAAAAAAATCAGCCACCGAAGTCAACTGAATAATGAGTTACTTGAGAAATACCCATATTATCCAAAAAAGACCTTATATTCCTCCCATACAAAACGCCAATTGCATATGTAATCACCTAATGTTTATGGATGGATATAAATATTTAAGTATTGAATATAAATGAATATCTTATTCACTGTTCGTTCACACATTATTATAGTATATTTCTATCGTAATTCTGTCAAAATCTACGTAAGACTTTTTTATTTACGGATGTTTATTCTCCTAACTGACTCTTCTCAACAGTACACAGCTCCCCTTTCCCAAAATAGATTAGTCAGATTACACCAATCTCGCTAATAACGTTGGTGTTTTTGTTCCGTTTACTAAAGCCTTCCCCTTCGCCCCTTTTTCTTCACGAAGATAAAGCCTCCTGTTACACCGAACACGAATCAACTTTAAGAAAAGACATTCCTGCCTCTTTCGTGCTCTCTTTGTGCATTTTTACTTTACTAATTTTAATTAATTATAATTTATACCATCTCATACACGACTGTATAATTCTAAACAAGGTAGAGCCTGAATTATGGTAACACCAGATCACTGAAAAACAAACTTTTATATTTCTAATGCATCATATACTCGTACCTACCTATAGGTACATATGAGCACTTACAGAGTTTTGCATATCGATTCACGCAGCATTCAAACAGTGTTCAAAAATAGGAGAGAAAGCCGAAACAGTTGGATATTTTGTCTTTAAGCTATGTTTTAATTTCGTAAAACGTGTTCCCTTTTGGTGTTACGAGACCCTTCGCTTAATGCTTTGAATCCTCTCCAAGAAAGAATATTTTATTTTTTTGTTAAAACGGACTTAGACGACTTTACTGTTCGTCTTTCAGGCCTTGAAAGGAAGCCGCGAAGTGTCGTAATTATCCCCTTTTGCGGACTTTGAAAAAGATTTTATGGTAGGATAAAATATCGTACCGTCATTGTGTGTATTTACTGAAGATAGAGTGAGTAAGAGTAAACTTAATCTTTTAGTTTACTTACTTTTCTAGTGTTTTACATGTTTTAAACTAAAATTTCCCATGATACATATTAATTATTGTCTAATATTTCTTCATAGCTTATTCTCATTAGCCAAACATAACAAAAGTACACAAACGAATTACAACCTACGTATAGATCACATCATATTTACATAGTTTTAATTCGTATTCATACAGTCGCACATCCACAGTCATTTGTAAGTAGGTATTAGTTTATTAGTTAAATTACCATGCGTAGATATTTATGGTTTAGGAGCAGAAAGCTTATCCTCAAAATGGCATCAGAATCGCAAAAGACTAGTTCTCAAAATGGTTAAGTACTTAAGTCTCTGAATGACCAATTCTCTAAAAGCCTTATATGCAGGATAGCCAAGTCACTAAATGTATAAATAATAATTAAAACCAAAACTTCCTGACGAAAGTTAACCAATGTTGATGAATTGGTCCAAAAGAATGTGGTGTAGATTGGTAGATCGTAGGCTCCATGCCCAGAGTCCTAATAAAACTGAACTCCTCAAAACAATGTCCTTCGCCACGATAACACGTCCTCACATTCCGCTAAGAAATTTAAGCGTAGGTATTTGAAGAATTGAAATAACTCCATTACAATTCAGATAACATAGAACTTTGAGAGGTAGTAGAGCCACGCTGATTTCAGCACGAATGGGCCGGCTCGACCGGGGCGGTACTACCCTCGCACAGAAAATCAACGTAAAATGACCGCGTTCGTGCTGTCGTGTTGCGTTGGTGAGTGCGAGACCGGAGGCCCAAATAGTCTAGTCAACAAGTTCCATACTTGTTGACTAGACTAAAGGATGCAGCAGCATCGCTAGGCCGCCATGGTGTGGGTCGCCATACTGCATTGTCTGCATTCGCAGTGAGTATGGCGACCAATACCCTTGGATTCTGCTTGGATGCTTGCCAATCAGGCAGAGTAGAGTCATTTTGGCGGGCCATACATAAAAAAAAAAACTGATAACGCCTACGCAATGTTGAAATTAATTTTTGTTTCTTAAAATTCAAGACAAATTTAGGAAGTTTCTCGAGATTTGAATATGAAGTAAATGAGTTCCATTAAGTCCTCGAAGAGGTTCCTAAGAAAAAGTGGTAAAATTGCTTCTTTTACGAATGCAAAATTAGATAGATGCTGCCTAGTTGATTTGTCCAAATAATGTTAATGTCTTACGAGAAATTCTTAGTAACAGCAGTGAGTATGGAAGTGCGATGCTTCACGCCTAAGCTTTGAGAGTACATTAAGCTGAATTCAGTTCACTCTCAGGGTTGCGGAGGTCCAACTGGTAAAACCGGTTAAACTAGTAACCGATCCCAAATTATCTTGGGATAAATAAAGGCTAGGAAGATGCAACATTGGGTAGATATGTAAGTACACGGTCGTTAGTGGGCACTTTTCCAAACTCCATGAGACACTGAGTTTTCAAACAGCAATCCCAATAAGAGCTAAGTTTAGCCTATAATTTATGATGAGAATGATTAACTGCGACTGTTTTTTTTTTGGGTAAAACCTATAATCTAGCTGCCTTTTGTCTGTTTACATATGAGTGATCTGTTTATAGTGTTAGAGGGGTAATGAAAGCTGCGAGTGTGTACTGATGCATGTGGTTGCGTCGCACTGCGCACTGAACTCGACATAACTCGCGACAAATTGCGACAGTCGTGCGAAACGACACACTTGCTAATACTGATCAAATGAATATATACTTAATACTTGCCCTCTTGCTCTTTATCCCGTATCAGTGAAGTTAGGGGTAATTTATATCTTGAACAATAGGTAGATTTTTTACTGTAAACAATCATTTAACAATGTATGCAAGTCCTGCATTTATGTTTGTAATAATAAAATTCTAAAATCTTGGTTTTAAATGTCATATAACATCAATACCTACCCTTTAATAGTCCACTGCTGGACATAGAAGGGAAGTAGGTATTAACTTAGAAGGATATATTGTATTTCTTACGTTTTGACATTAGAGAATGTTTTTGGAACTTTAAAAAGTTTTCATAAACAAAAAAAACTTTAAATAATTTAAAAACTATCTTTGACGGCAGTGCGCATATATCATTACCGCTGGGCCTAGCGCTATTTTCAGTCTTGAATTCAAATTATATCCTAATAGAAATAGATTACCGGGCGATTGAACTTTTGTATTGGAAATTACCTACCTCCTATTTTATAGGTTTCGAGTTTAACTAAAAAGTAAGTGCTATTTATTTTATCCCTATTTGTTAATATTTTTATGTTGTAATAGGTACATACATACTTTAGATACATTTGCAAGACATCTTACCGAATCATATGAGCCATCGCTTATATTTTTATTTAGGGGTTTTATCTATATACAAGCGAAATACCACTCACTTATTAATCACGAAATCTCAGAAACTACAAGACCTACAAACTTTAAATTTAGCAGGTAGGTTCCTTATAGGGTGTAACATCCGCTAAGAACGGCTTTTACTAAACTCCACCCCTAAGGGGGTAAATCAGGGATAAAAGTCTGCGTGTGAACTTGTTGACTAGCCTAGAGTGTGAGATATTTGAAGTTATTATTATACCTTACCTGATCATAATGAAACTAATTAGCACGTTTACCTTTTAAACAAATTTCACTGACCTATCTTAGAATAATCAAGTCTCGCATATAAAAAATATCAAAAATAAATAATCAAATTTCGAGAAAAATCCGCGCTCCGTCTTGTATGAAGTTGTTTGAAAAACATTAATTTGTTCATTAGTCAGTCATTTGTTCATCAGTTTGCCCATAGTTTAGTTTGAAAGCAGTTTTGTCGGACGATACCGAATTGTTATAATGTGCGCACTCCCCATACATCTTTATACTGATTAAAAAAAGCGGCCAAGTGCGAGTCGGACTCGCATGAAGGGTTCCGCAGCAGCAAGTAACATATATATTTATGGACACATGGTCATCGTTAGTCGGTTCCGGGTTCATTACTGCCGCCGAGCTATCGTGGGTAAGCGGGCGAGGAGAAGTAAAACCACGTATTGTAAATAATTAACAATGCAACAATTATTATTATAACAAAATGTGGATAGAATTACAATCAGCAATAATAATTAGAATACGACGCTCCACCGAACACGTCTTATTTCTTCCGCTAAGAGAGCCCGGAGTTGTGTCAGTGTCAAAAAACGTTCACCAGTGCTTGTCAAAATATTAGCAGCCAGTCTTCACGTTTCTTGCCACTCTTAAAATATCGAAGCACCGTCATATTTTTTATATTTGTGTTGATTGAATGAAAGGTAAATTGCAGTTTACGATTTAAGACGTATTAAAAAAAACTACTTACTAGATTTCATTCAAACCAATTTTCGATGTAGGTTTGCATGGTAATGTACATCATATATTTTTTTTAGATTTATGATGCTCTTATTTTAGAAGTTACAGGCCCCCCCCCTGTACACACATTTTACCACTTTGGAAGTGTCTCTCGCGCAAACTTTTCAGTTTAGAAAAAAATGATATTAGAAACCTTAATATCATTTTTGAAGACCTATCCATAGATACCCCAAACGTATGGGTTTGTGATAAAAAAAAAAATGAGTTTCAGTTCTAAGTATGGGGACCCCCAAAATTTATTGTTTTTTTTTATTTTTGTGTGAAAATCTTAATTCGGTTCACAGAATACATCTACTTACCAAGATGCAACATTATAGGTCTTATAGTTTCGGAAAAAAGTGGCTGTGACATACGGACGGACAGACAGACAAACATGACGAATCTATAAGGGTTCCGTTTTTTGCCTTTGGCACGGAACCCTAAAAAACCAACCAAACTATCGGCTGATCGAAAGACTGAAGTTTCCTCGCAAACTTCTCTCAGCTCTAATAGTTAACTTCTTAAATCTTCTGTCAGTGAACGTCCCTTCATTTCATGAGAAGCCTCTTGTAATCGTTCCTTATTAATGTTACCATTTATATATTAGTATCTTAAGTGCGATGCGAAAATGCAGATATCTACTACAATAACTAAGAGTATAGGCAAGGAACCCACTGAATAGAAAATAATAAAAATATTCGATTAACATATATTATACTAGCTGTTGCCCACGGCTCCGCCCGCGTGTATGTCGGTCATCGCGGCAAATAGTAGCCTATGTGTTATTCCGATGTATAAGCTATATTACTGTAAAGTTTCACCCAAATCCGTCCAGTAGTTTTTGCTTGAGGAAGTAACAAACATACACACTCACAAACTTCCGCCTTTATAATATAGTAGAATAGGAAGTAGGATAAGGATATAGGATATTAGTATGATTACCAACCCGTCAGACCAGGGTCGTATAGTAAGCCAACACCTACTTTCCAAAGGGAGGCCTATATTCAACAGTGGACTGTTAAAGGATGTGATGATGTCAATATATTATTATGGGCCTACTAGTTAGTAGTAGTAATTTTAATTATACCTACACAGTAAAACTTGTGAAATCAAACTTCAAGGGTCGTGACAAAAGTTTAAAATTTAGAGTTTTGTAAGGTGTTTAAAACCTTTGAAGGGTTCTGACTTAGCGGAATTTGTACTTATACATAAATTAGAATTAACGACAAAGATTTGGATTAATTTTAACTCATTTCCTGTAACTGTGTAAGTATTTCTTTTTACAAATTTGCTAAGATACCTATGCGCTACAAAGCCAATAATTTGTGGATTACATAAAGTGTCGTCCCACGTAAGGATCGGAAACGAAACACTCAGCGCAGTTGTAAGAGGCGAAGTGACCACTAAAACCACATGAGTTTTATTGTTAATTGTTAACCCTTGTGAGTATAACCTATGAGCAGACTCAATATCTTTTGAGTATACTGGATATGTTTAGTATTTTCATATAGAAAATGTACAAACAGTTACAGTTGTTTAACTCTGATAAAAAAACCATTTAATGAAACAACTTAATTATTTAATTAAATCAGTAGCATTTGGGTATGGATCCTAAATGAACTTAAACAACGGTAATAAGTTAGGCGTTAAGTGATTAGATTAAGTTACATGCACCCTTTGTTCAAGAATCTTGGAGCGTGCGTGTTAGTAACAACAAGTTTTGGGTTCGTCGTCCCTAAGTTACACATGTAAGGGACCAATGATTCCCTCATCTGCTAAGATCTTATTTGTGTGTATTACGGACAATAGACTGGGTAAACTTAACGTACGCTATAGTTCTTTATATGTGGAATTATAAATAAGCTTGTTAACTAAACATATACACTTGATACAATGTCGAAGCTTAAAATGAGAACGGAGCGACAGCGCTAATATTGCACTTAACTATGATTCTTAGAATTTTGTCTAGACGCTGCAGGTTGCTTCAAACCTTCAAAAAGGTTAGTTGTTAGGACAAAACTACTTAGTCTTAAAAATATACCTACACATAAAAATAGCTGTTAAAGTGATGAGCATATTCGATATATATCGACTGCACGTTTGGCCTAGTGGGTTAACGGTCACCACGTCGTTTCCTACTTCGCCAAGTGTCGTGGGTTCAAATCCCACGTAGGACAACACTTTGTGTGATCCACAAATTGTTGTTCTGAGTCTGGGTGTTCTTTGTGTTCGTTTCATGTATGTTTGTAAAGTCCCCCGCGACACAGGATTTATTCCTAGTGCGGGAGTTGTCTTTAAAAAAATAAAATAAAAAAAATATTACCTTATATTACCTTAGGACAGAGATTTTCTTTCAAAAGATTTTTATTTTGTACTAGTTTTTGCCCGCGGCTCCGCCCGCGTATATGTCGGTCGTCGCGGCAAGTAGTAGCCTATGTGTTATTCTGATGTATAAGCTATATTACTGTAAAGTTTCATCCAAATCCCTTCAGTAGTTCTTGCGTGAAAGAGTAACAAACATCCATCCATCCATACTTACAAACTTTCGCGTTTATACTCGTAATATTAGTAGGATTCATTTTTTATTTATTTATCTTTATTGTACACACATCATAATAGATAGAAAAAAAAAGAGTTTCAATTCACAAATGTGACAATTGGCGGTCTTATCGCTCATGGCGATCTCTTACAGACAACCTTAGATTCACATTAAATTCTTTATTATTTACTCGCTGACCCACGTTACCTTGTCTATCTACGTCTCCTATTGCCCGTAGCGTTTATAACAGTGCGAACAAATTTGTTTACCATAAAATATTAGCCAACCTTAATAACTTTTTAAAAACAATTCTTTAAGCAGAGCTAGCCTAAAAAAGAAGCCTAAGTTACTCCTTTTATCATCAGCTAACTGCCAGTGAAAGTTCCGTGAAAATGGGTCCCGGAACAAACAGATCGACAGACAGACAAGAATATTTTAAATCTTGTTTTTTTTTATATAAGGTGCCTACCATATATACTTTTATATGCATTTAGTGAAAAGCTGTTAATTTAAAATACAAACAGACACCTCAATTTTATATAGATAGTTGACATGATGACAGATGATAGTTTTAACTTTTGCAGTTTTCGAAATAATAAGAAATGAATTTACTTTTTAACCGAATTCAAAAAAGGAGGAGTTTATCAATTCGTCTGTATTTTTATTTATGTTACTTGCCTCATAACTTTCGACTGGGTGAACCGATTTTGATGATTCTTTTTTTTTTTGTTAAATTTGTGATTATTAAAACCGCTGTTTATAATAGTTATATCTAAGAAACTGTACTTTCGTACGTGTCGTTTAGTAGACGTTTCTTTAAATATTCTGTAAGATTAAGCAATCTATTATTGTACTATTAAATAAGTAATTTGGTAAAATTCTCTCATGAGTAAATGAAATCCCGTCTGTAATTAAATCAACCTATCATAATTAGGTAAAATATTGAAGTTTTAGCTAAATGTTATTTTAACTTGCCTGCAGGCTTCATCTACATTCAATTCCATTTAATAAAATTAGCAGGTATAGAAAAAGGGACAGGTATTTTCTTGCACTCTTTTGGTAATATCTCAAATCTGGTTCGTGTGTTTAAATGTATGTTTGTATATTCTTTAACATTATTATGACAACTCTTTATTCATTTTAATTTCAAAATTGCTCACAGCAGACAAGTTATTTTAAAAATAAAGAAACAATAAAAGTTTTTCTTGATATTAAATAAACAATATTCTAGCTATGAGAGAGAAATAGTATAATAATAGCCATACCTAGTTTATACTCTCTTCAGTTGACCTTCTACTGACACGAAAGTGTAATATTGTCTTGTCAAATAACTCATTCGGTTTTATTGTAAATTTGTAGCCGCAATCGTCACACTTATTTGTTTTAGATGTAATTTTATTTTTAATGTTAAGAGAATTGGGCCAAATACTCGTGTGTTACACCAATTTATAGAATCACCGCGATAACCGACATATACGCTGGTAGAGCCGCAGCCAAAAACTAGTAGGTATGCAATAAATGATAGAAATCCAAATTTGTTATTATTGATACTTGTAGACCTTGTTAGAGACCAAAAATATTTTTGGCCAGTTTTTCGGGACAAATACCCCTATATGCGTCGTCTAGAAATATCGACAACGCATTTCCAAAAACTCATCCTCTTCTCCTCGTGTAGTTTAGGTGATTTTACTTATATTCGACAATTTTACGGACTATTATAAACAGTACAAAAGTATGGAAAAAGGTAACTTTTAAACTTTCGCGTTCCATGATATAATAGTTATTATTTTTATGGGTACGGGTACCTTTAAATAAGTGATCGCGTTAATTCCCGTAAAAATAATTATTATTATACATATATATAAAAAGCTTCCTGCAGATTTTGCAACGCTGAAAAGTTATCTTTGTCATTGAGGTAGGTAGGTTTTTGTGTCTTCGGGTTTCAGGAATTTCTTTTTAAATCTATAGGTTTGATACTGTGTTCAATTATAAAAACTTAATTTAACTTCACCGAAGTTATTCAAGTAAAAGTGTCATTCTCTATACTCTATAATAAACTCAGACAAATAAAGATTACTTAAATGCAATAGGTACCTGCGACATGCATATTGGTTGACTCTAAATTGAAAATGACACAGTTGTTAATGTTGCCTCACAGTTTCAAAAGTTTCAAAATGCATTATTACATTTTATGACAAATACAAACAAACAGCCACATCTAATAGTTAAAAGGTCCTTTCATTCATAAGGTATCAAGACTACCTACATTAAAATATCTATCCTCGAGTAATGAGAATAAATTATAATATTATACTACTACTACGACTAAACGGTGTAAATAATCAATAAGCAACAACTTAGACACGATGCCTGATGCAAGTTAAAATAATTTAGAAAAAATATAGGGTCCATGCCTTGGGTGGGATAGCGGTGGGCGCCTAAAGAATATGGACAAAAGCCTGTCTGTTGGATTTATATATACGTTAATTCGTGCCCGTATCTTCAACAGTTTAGACAGAGATGAGTATTAGGTACACAACCACGTTAATTTGCTCACAATCATGTCATTAGCGTCAATAAGCCCGACATTGCCACTAAACCGTCGGACAAATTTGGTATTCATAATGAGAAAATAGTATATAGAAAGAAAAAAGTAAATGTGGAAAGAAAATATTGAATTTAAAGAGATAAATCAACGTCTTGAACAAAGCAAAAGCTTGAGCAGCTCAGTGTCGCATAGCCGAACTTGCTGTTACTGAAAAGTCCGAGCCCTCTAAGATCAGTCAGAAGACAATAGTACATTGTACACCGAGGAAGAAAAGGGACCGATTACTAGCGAGGGAGCAGATTGTGGCCCGAAGGCGCAGCCTAGGGCCACAATACTCCCGAGGTAGGAATGGGACTTTCACCCGAGTGCTACACAGTGCTTTATACTACACCTGTAAGGAACATTTAAAGACTTGTATTGTAGAAAGTATTTAATAATATGAAATAAAAATTTATTACAAAGAACATGACTAATCTAATTAAAAGTTATTATTTAAAGTAAATGTTATAGTTTTACCATCAGGATGACTTATACTGGTATGAGATATTTGAGCTTAGAATTTGACCGATATTTCGCGCTTCTTTTGTTTTTTTATTCTTCACAAAAGGATGTCAGTGGCACGGATCTTCCATATTTAAATTATATGAAAACTACTTGGGCAGGCGCGCGCCATAAATAAGATAACACATGAGAAATTAAAATTCATACAACTTTCTCTCCCGCTAAAAACGTTAGAAATGGATTTTCGCTCCGCTTATTCAGGTCAAGGAAAAGACTAACGTTCTCTTTTCATTTTTAGGGAATATTGACTACTGTTCCGATCAGGTGTAGTATAAAAATGTTTTCATCCCACCAGCTCGTAAAGAGTATTTTTGCCCTTCGATATCTGAGTGCAAAAGCCGTTTTTATCCTCTAGAGAAATAAAGTAAATTGAATTTAGAACATCGCTCGAGTGCACTAAGTTTGTGAATTCAAAACATCATTAAACCTATTTACTTCTACCTCCATGGTGCCGAATTAATCATACAATATTTTGTAATTTGTTAAAAACTCAGACTCGGAACCTTCTTGGTGTAGTTTTTTTTTAATTTGCTCTGCCCGCACCATTTTCTTCTTAACTTCGTAACTATAGCAACTTAATTTTCAATTTTTCTTAATTCATCTATACATCCATACAAATAAATAAAATTGAAATGTCTCTTTGTAATATTAAAATAACCGTTTTTTACTAAATGCATAAATGTATGTATACACGATACATATACTAATTTTTTTTTTTTTTTTACAATTTTTGTTACATTGTCTGTCTGTCCGTTTGTTCCGGGTAATCTTTGGAACGGCTGGACTGG
Organism: Diaphora mendica; assembly: GCA_949125395.1. Taxonomy (NCBI): domain Eukaryota; kingdom Metazoa; phylum Arthropoda; class Insecta; order Lepidoptera; family Erebidae; genus Diaphora; species Diaphora mendica. Next base: position 15,562,857 of record OX421319.1, on the reverse strand, counting down.
TTTTGACGGGACTTTCACTGGCAGATAGCTATTAGCTATATCTATAGCTTAGGCTACTTTTCTTAGACTAGCTTTGTCCCGCGGTGTTACTCGCGGTACGACAAAAACCGCGGGTAATACCGCGGGGTTGAGCGAGTACCTAAGTATTTTTAAATAAATTAAAAATTAATCTGTAATACTTACCTATCATAATGTAGTACCTAATAAATATTAATATCTAAACTGAAATAAAAGTATCTTGTGATTGTTAATGCTTTTTTTTTGCATTTAGTTGTTGCCTTGCTGAGGTGGAATGAAAAGTTACGTGTTGCACTCGAGTGCAAAGATTTTTCACCTCGTGCTCTTTTAATTCCCTCGCTGACGCTCAGGATTCTATTTTTTTAATTTTAATTATAATTTAGATAGAATAAATAGAATCTAATATATAGAATAAAATAGAGATATAATAATAATTTTAGAATCCTTCGCTTGCTCGATCATCAAAATTGAGCACGCGGTTAAAAAGCAACTTTGGACTCTTGTATAACAAATAACTAATAAAGCACTTTAATGTTTTTAAAAAGTTATTGGTTATTGAATGTGTAACAATATACGCCATAAATATATACTATTTAACGTAATATCATAAATACTCTAATTTTTGTAATAATTCATGATTCATTAATTTTAAGATCAGTTATTTTTGAGAAAACTGATTTAAAAGAACAGTAGATTATTTTCTACAATTCCGTATACATTGACAATAAATGACGTACATTATTATAGGTACATACTAATTAGAACCGAATTACCTGCATGGTAAAAATGACTGAAATTGTATAAAAAAATAAATTATCTGACCTGTCCCCATCCTACGGACTGCCACGGCTGGCGCCCGTTGTCTCTCCCAGAAGGCAGACAGCTCGACAGTTTGCTGTTTACTCGGAAAAAGACTACAACACTATATTTTAAAAAACATATTTCTAAAACTTCACTGTCAAACTTTTCCAAACGCCAATACTAAATCGCTTGAACGTTACAAATTAAATGATTTGTCTTAAAGGAATTCATAAACGCTGACAAAGTACATATATACGAAACTTTTTATGACTTCTTTGGGATGACTTCACCACTCAGTCGCGGCTTTCGACAGACTGCTCCAATAATTGTGATCTTTGAAGCCGCTGCGGAGATCGCGAGTCACATCATCCCCTGATTACATCGAGACCCACCCCCTGAGAGAGAAGGCAATATGACAATAACATTTGAGGAAGGGAGATGGCTGTGATCCCATCTTGTGTCTCGGTCCACAGGCTACATTGTCAGGGCATCGGTGGTGGCGTATCTGACTGAATTACGTGTGAACATAATGGGTGCATTACGTGTTATGGCGATCTTTTGTTACATACCTTTACTTCGAGGTATTGATACTAACTTTGAAACATCAAATATTATAAGATTCGTAATTTCAATAGATTAGATTCTAGAGAATTCTTTAGCTTAAGACTTAAAAGAACAAGTTCTTGTTTTAATACTTACAAGTAGCGCAATTACGTAGATACTTATTGTATGTTGTATAGTGACTTTCTTGTTATTAGTTGAAAATTGTGCAATGTATGTTGTGTGCAATTAAAACTCGCATTTTTGTGCAAAGAAACGAAAAGCTAAAAACAAACGAATTTAAACAGTGTTCTTTGCAACTATCTTTACAGTAAACATTAAAATGTCAAGTTAAATCGCGGGGTGAGCGAGGCAGCTTAATTGGCTGGGCGGCATCGCCAACCAATCACAGCGCCCGTTGGCTTGGAGGGCGGCGCGTACAGCTTTTGAAATTGGAACCGAGCTACGAAGCGAAGTCGTCACCTCAAACCATTTGAATGGATCGCTGTTGTCTAATGAACGGCTAAGAAATACTGATTCGATCCACTTCTCTTCTCATTTATGGTTTATTTCATCTTTTACTCTTTAGTCGATTTAACAACATCTATTAATCTGTATATTATGTAGATATCTAAACATACTAACTTCTTTTCTCCATAGTGATTTCCTTGTAGACGTACTTAATAGATTATTCAATTAATTAGGTAAATAGATAAATAGTGTATTCCATTGTTCTTATATCACATTATCTAATACATCTACATATCTTAATTATCTACAATGGATATAGGTACGTTAAGATAGGAAGGTTAAGTAAATCACAATTGTCTTTCTAAAGAGTTTTAAGACATTTACCTTGACTTTTAATCCTTAATTGGGGCAGACGGAACCTCTCACCAAGGGCGGATCCAGGGGTCATGGGGGTCATGATCCCACCCTGGGCTGTGTCCATGACCTAAATTAAATTGTTAAACAAAGTTCTTTATATATTTTTTTTTGTCACAATATAGAATTTAATCGTGGCTAATGTTGAAGAACGTTTAACCGGACTGACACTGCTCTACATCCATAAAAAATAACGCGTTTTGGGCGGGGACGTAAAAGTAAAATTGATTTTCTTATTTAACTATTGTACAATGGACCAATCAAGAGGCAAAGTTTTTTTTATGTGATAAACGAGCAAACGGATCGCCTGATGGTAAGCGATTACCGCCCCCCCTTGGAAAAGCGCACGGTTGTGGACTGCCAACCGTCTAAACGATGGAGATGAAACTGCTGTCGTGTAGGACGATGGCGGAAAGAGGCGGCAGGGATCAATTCGAACAATTCCTCGGAGCATTCCACATAGTAAATGCGATAGAAGCATGATAGCGAGTCCACATCTCTACGCAGCGGCAGAGAGGCCAGCCGATTTGAAACATCTTGGCAGCCGACGATTCGAGTCGCTCTCCGTTGGATGCGGTCCAGAGGGAGGAGCTGGTACTAGGGTGCCCCTGCCCAAAGTTAAGAATAGTATTTCATATGAGGCCGAACCTGCGCCTTATAAAGCAGAAGCCGGTGGGCCGACGTGAATTACATTCTTGATCTATTGAGCACGCTAAGCTTCTTCGAGGCCAATTTGGCCTTACCATCCAAATGGCCACGAAACTGGACTGCACTCGTTATGTCGACACCAAGCATTCCAATATTGGCTGAGGCAGATAAGGGAGTGTCTTCAAAACGAGGACATACGACCAACAGCAGTTTTTCAGCGGTAAAATTGTACTGAATTAAAATTAAGTCTCCCCCAATCTGAGACCTTTCCAAAGAGTTTCAATTTCAGACATAACTTTGTTTCGACTCTCAATTACGTTTTTCTGAAAAATATTAGTGCGGCCGGTATCGAGAGCATCGCCCGTGCTATCAACCGCATAACAATGAATGTCGCTAATTTGCAACATGTCATTGATACGGAGGAGGAACAAAGTAGGCGATAATACACAACCTTGGGGGACACCAGCATTCACAGATATGAAGTCAGAACTCACCGTCGACTATGACCTTTATGCTTCTATCTGCTAAAAAGCTAGTGACCCAAGCCCATAGAAAGGGAGCTTCGAAAGAAGCGCTTTGTGCCAGACCCGAAAGGCCTTCGCAATGTCCAATGAGACTACGCAAGAAGAGTAGAAGAGCTGAAAAAGTCGCGTTAAGACCAGTGTCAACTCTTTATCGCACATCTTCTTATAATTTTTATATTTTTTCCAGACATCTAACACACAACGCCATCTAGTTCCAAGCTAAGCAGAGCTGGTGTTATGAGTACTAGACAACTGATACAAATACATATATACTTTTTTTGTAAATACGTACATATTATACATAGAAAACACCCAAACTCCGAAACAAAACAAATATTTGTAGATCATGCAATCTACCCGACCCGGGAATCGCACCCGAGACCTCATGACCAGGAATCGCACAGGCCAACCGCGAGACCAAGGAGGCAGTCTTCAACACAATATCAGGGCCCCTCGACTTATGTATATCTAGGGATAGAAGTGCTAAACGCACTGAGCCGCTCAGTCTACCATATATATATATATATAATCCAGTTCTACCAACGCTCAGTCTGAGCGACTGAACGTCAGAACTGGATTTCCAGCATCCAGCTATCGCACCGCGGTATGGCAGGTGGATCCTGTTCCCCGGCATCCAAGGTCGAGTTAGACGCAAAAAGTTTGACCAGAAGATCGGCTTTCTCTTTTGCCATAGGCCAACGAATTATTTCCTATGTGTAGAGGTGGAAAGGATGGCTTACCAAAATTCTCTTCGATAGCCTTGGCAAGAGACTAGAACGCCCGAGTTTCCAGAGGAAAACGCTCAAACCTCTCGCGAATCTTAGCAATGTGCTCAGACTTCGCCCTTGCAATATCTCTCTTGAAGGACCTGGAGGCAAAGTTGTACTCCTTTTTCAAGCTCTGCTTTCTGCGATAAACCTTTTTGGAAGATGGACCAAACCAGGGCCGACATTTGCCACCGATGGGGACCACAGAGGATGAAATAAAAAGCTCCACACCCTGCACCACCACATCAGCAACAGAATCAGCAGCGGTGTTGGGATCATCCGGCGAGAAGCAGACCTGTCTCCAAGGGTAGGACTGTAGTGCAACACAATCTGCTGACTTGAAGTGCTACACACGGCAGCTGCGTGCAACTCGCGATCGCGGTGAGCTTGTGAGAGGCACTGTACTCCGAACAAGGCAATGGTGAGTCTGTAGCCATCTGGATGTGCTCAATGAGTCGGTCAGTTTCGGCATCACCGCTATGGGATCTATAGACGCACGCGTAGATGCGAGGGTGGTCGTCGCTGACAAGGTCGCCTACATTGAGCCGTAACATTGAGAAGTCCCTACCTTCAAGATTGCTGAGGCGACGAAAATTAATATCGTCTCAGACGTACACGCACACTCCGGCCTTAGACATGAAGAAGTGTTCTAGTCCGTAGGTCTAGGGTGAGTGTGGTAGGAGTGTCCGCTGGAGACGATATCTGCGTCTCGGTCAAGAAGAGCAAGGCTGGCTATGCTGTCTCGAGGTGGTGATGGACAACATTAAGGGTACTATCTTTACCAAGAATCACTCTATCTATTGGTAAAAACCACATCAAAATCCGAGCAGTAGCTTTTGAGTTTATCGCGAACAGACAGACGCGTCGGAGGACTTTGTTTTATAATATGTATTGTAGTGATTACGATACTTACCGTATCAACTTTCACATACATTTAGTGAAATCTTTTAATTTGAAATAACAAACATATATACATATTTCAATTTTATTTATTTGTATAGATTACAAACGTCGCGGTTTTTCTTTGACTCAGATATAAAGATCTATGTATCTCATAATCATCAAGTAGGTACCTATCAATGGTTCATTCTTACATTAGGCCTAGATAAAGTTTATAGTGCTGTCGTGTTTCGTTGGTGAGTGCGAGACCGGAGGCCCAAATAGTCTAGTCAACAAGTCCCATACTTGTTGACTAGACTAAAAGCTGTCAGGCCTTATATGACTTCCTTCAGTATTATTTTCATGACAAAAGGAACCTAGGTAGAAAAAGGACCTGTATAGATTTATATTTCCTATATGCAATACGTTGTTGATCAAGCAAAAGGACATGAGTTCGATTCCCACCCAGTTCAAACGTGACGAACGCGCTCATTTTTTTTCTGTATCTGGATGTAATTTATCGATAGTATCTATGTATGTATTGATATATTTATAAATATGTTTATCAGCAGCAGTAGCTTGGCTTAGTTTGACATCATACAGCTGTCTGTAAAATGTGTGAAGTAAAAAAAAAACTTTAAGAATGACAAACAGAAATGAAAACAGACACAGGCAAGTTCAAATTTGTCTGTGAGAAGAAGAGATTCTAAGAAAAGAATACCTTTAGGATAGCAGCAGATACAAGCGTGATGTTCAAATGTCAATAAAAACCTTATAAAAAAACTTTTGTTTGCCATTAGGTAGCAGTTCCAGAAATAATTCCGTTCGACCAAATAAAAGTATTAATTCTCTTTATGATATTAGTAAAGTTTAGATACTATGTTAGAACAAGGTCATTCTAATTTAAAAAGTGTGTTATTAATTGGTTATCCCTTTTTAAAGTCTTACACCAATATAGCTCAAATAGTTTAATAACTATACAGGCAAAATATCTTTGTACTCGTATATATATAAATATTTGTAGTCCGATCGACCCCTGTATCTTGTCGGAATCCGGGCGATTATCAGAAGCATGTTGTTTTTGCGCGTCCGTCGGCGGTAATCCCGCCGCCCGCTCCCGGACTTGTGCACGCGATCTGCACACGTTGCGCTTTCACACCGACTTAAATGTGCTATCACGTTTATAGCACATATTATTATTTCTTTACTATATTCAATTGCAGAATAATATAATATTAGTAGGTATTTAAAACAAAAAAGAAACGGATTATTTATTAGTTGCGTATTATTGGATAGCATTATTATGATTGGTAACAATGAAGGCTTATCGGTCGTTTGTCTAATCACCAACTTGATGTACAGATCAGAACTAGTCTACCGAGTGCTACTACAGCGTTATCAAATAAATTATGGTTAAACACGACATGTAGACCACCCAAGAGTGACCTCTATCCTCAGTCTTGAGGGACTGCAACAAGTATCCATGTGACTAATATTTAAGTCTATTTTTTTATTTTGTGAGAGGTGGTCTGTGTTGTTTTTGTATTAATACATGAAGATAACTTTATCCCACCAAAAACATTTTCATGTAAAATGTTGCCAAGACGACTGCATATGGCTTACCCTGTGAAAAAGATATCAGATCACATGTACAGCCAAGCTTCTGAATCTATACGCCCTAACTCTACCAACCCTAACTTCATAAATCTCTACTCGTATGGCTTCGCCGTTTCGCCACCGTCACAAAGGCGAAACGAACGCCTTTTGTGTTTGCAAATATCTAGTTTCTGGAGTAATATCACGTCCAGGCGCATTTAAGAGATCGTTGTTGGAGAGGCTAGCATTGCTCTAATGTCTAATCTATAGATTTAAGTTTTTCTTGCATGTTTCATGTTTTTTGCTTATTTTGCTTATTTGTTAATATGTATGTATGTAGCGGAAAGTCAAGTGAATGTAACGTGAGATGACCGATGTTTACTTACCTAATTATTTGCACTCACTGTTTCTCGTAGGACCCAACTACAAAAATGAGTTTGCTAATATGTGGTAAATGCCGCTGGTGTCACAATTGCTGTATTCATTGTATGAATTATTTGAAAATTATGTATTGTGTCATTGTTTACTTACCTCAATAAATATTTAAAAAAATGTATATGCGAATATTAAGTTTTCTGAAGTAACGAAACAGCCAAGCTATACATTTTTACTGAGATGTAGAGTTTATGAAGTTAAGGTTGGTAGAGTTAGGGCCTATGGATTCAGGAGCTAGGCTCTACATGAGATCTGATATCTTTTTCACAGGGTTAGTCATATGCAGTCGTCTTGGCAACATTTTACATGAAAATGTTTTTGGTGGGATTTCATTACTTTTTGTAAGTGGCTTGTGGCAGTATTTTTTTTGTTAATTTTTTTCTTTTCTTGGGGGTTTTTTTGTACGTCTTCTTTCTTCTTTCGAAAAAGTCCGTATACCAAAAATCAAACCTCTAGCATAAAAAATTGTGAAAGTCTCATACAAACATCCACCCCTCCATTGTGGGGGTTGGAGGGCAAAAGTAATAGGTTTTTGATTGTTTTTGTTGTTTGTATACTAAACTTAGTTTACACACAAAATTTCAGGTTTCTTGCACTTCAGAAAGTACCCTAACAGCTTTGATAATCATCAGTGTGTCAGTGACGAAATCGGTGTATTTTGGATATCAATAAAATCTAACGTTTTAGAGATAAGCAATTGAAGCTTACTAGGTTTAATTAGTCTATTATTGACATCATATCCTGAGAATTTTAACTATCTGGTATATTGGAAACCAAAGTTATGAGGGTTCAAAAAAGCGACGAAGTACTTCGAGAAAAGGTAGTAGTGCCCTTGCGCTTCGCTTGGCTCGTCTTGGCGGGGGCAGATGTAGTAATTTTTAAGGAACTTTCAGAATAGCGTATTCCTCTATTCTAAAATGTTTAAAGATTGAAATTCTTAGTTTTATAGAAGAATTGCAGAAAGATAAAATGTTGTACCAAAATATTTTACAAAATTTAAAATTACTTAAACGCTACATCATTTCACTCAGTATTTGTTAATGTAAGATTAAGTGTAACTGCTGTACCCATCGTGGTATTTAAGGCTATAACTACACATATAAACATACAACATATAAACTTCAATTTGTAATATCATTGTAGGGATATTACAAATTATACACTGACGGACTCATAAACTGCATCAAACTTTAGGATTACTTTGAAATGATTTTTTTAATAAGTATGCAAACTTTTTAGATTAAATTATATAAAGATAGAGAGACAGGCCCTTAATCTTAAAAAAAAATGACTGCACAGTTGGCCTAGTGGTTTAGGCGGTCACCACGCCGCTTGCCAATTCGCCAAGTGTTGTGGGTTGAAATCCTACACGGGACAACACTTTGTGTGATTCACAAATTGTTGTTCTGAGTTTGGGTGTTAATTGTGTCCGTTTCATGTATGTCTGTAAAGTCCCCCGCGACACAGGATGTTTATTCCTAAAGCGGAGTTCTTTTTTTTTTTAAAAGCAATGTTTTAAAATAGAACTGCAGTAAAACAAATGAATATAGCCGGGAAAAAAAAAATTACTCGTAGTATCAGATTTGCGTGTTTTTTAAAATTGATTCTTATTGATTTTTTATTCTTTTGACAATTGAATTATTGTTACCAGCAGAATTGTTGGGTTAGCTTTTTAACTCATCAAAAGTTTCTGAACCATAATATGGATACTTCGTCCGAACAAGCTGCTCAAATTGTAGCATTGGTGCGGGAGGGCTTGGATCAACGAACGATTGGTAGAAATTTAAATTTAAACCAGTCTACGGTTTCTAGAATATACAGAAGGTTTGTGGAGATAGGTTCTTACAAAAGGAGACGTGGTACAGGCAGAACTCGAGCAACCCCCGGTCGTGATGACCGATTTATTGTTACAACTTCCCTGCGAAATCGTTTCCTCACGTCAGTTAACATCAAAACAGAGCTTAATGAAGTGCGTGGAGTAAACTTTAGTGCACTAACAATAAGAAGAAGGTTAAAGGGAGCGGATATCACCCCTTTTAGACCAGCAAATGGTCCAAAGTTGTCTGTAGCTCACAGACAAGCTCGCTTAAGATTTGCGCGTGATCACCTAAATTGGACAGATGAGCAATGGGCCTCCGTATTGTTCACAGACGAGTGTAGGACATGTTTATATGGTGCAGATGGTCGCAGAAGAGTCTATCGTCGACGTGGGGAGCGATATGCTCAAAGTACCATTGAGGATTGTGTTCCTTTTGGAGGCGGTTCGTGCATGGTTTGGGGTGGCATATCGATGAACGGGCGAACAGAACTTGTGTTCATAGACATGGTCCGTCAAAACGGTAGTAGAGGGGGTTTGACTGCACATCGCTACCTAACAGAGATCTTAGAAGATCACGTGGTGCCTTACATGGGATTTATAGGCGAAAATTTTACTTTAATGCAGGATAATGCCCGGCCGCACGCTGCTGCACAAGTTCGACAATATTGCGAAGAGGTTGGGATACGTACAATGAATTGGCCAGCACGAAGCCAGTATCTTAATCCCATTGATCTTTGGGGTGTGTTTAAAAAGAGCTGTATATGCGAGAAATCCTGTGCCTACGACAGTGGCACAACTAAGAACAGCACTTTCAGAAGAATGGGACAATATTCCGCAAGATGTTTTAATAACCCTAATCAAATCTATGCGGATCCGATTAGAATCCATAATAAGGGCACGTGGAGGTAATACATACAACTTATTAAATCATAAAAAAAACCTTGCATAAAGCTTGTGTCTATTGTTAAAACCATTTTTTTAAATTAAACCAATTTAACCGTAGCTGTAGAGGAAACCGGTGTTGACGGTGTGCCGGTCTAAGTCCCCGTCAGCTTTCAGTTCATTCATGAGAGTCTTAATCTAGTATTTCGTTGTGATAAACGACTTACAGAACGAATAAACAAACCAATGCGCGAGTTAATTTTCTTTAAATTTCTGTTTTCTTCAAAAAAGTTTTAAGGTCCTTTCCAGTACACAAACTTAAACTTAAGGATATGACCCTACGCTGTTTTAAATTTAACGAACCAATCTAGACTTTTCAATTTAAATCTGTGTAGAAAGTTTGCATACTTGGTTAGGCCCATAGCACACGGCGTATTTTAAACGCGCAGAGGACGCGCGTTTCAGGAACGCGCGTTTTCTGCGCCGTAGATGTCGATTTTTGCGTTTTTAATATTCAAGCGCGTTCGAAACGCGTTTGAAGCGCGTAGAAATCACACAATCTTCTTTCACTCATAAATGCATCTATCCAATAGATTCGCTTATTTTTACGTTTTTTTCTTTTTAAAAGCTATACTAAAGCCAGCGTATGCAGTGCTACGAACGACTACAGCGCGTCTGTATCGCTGCATCTGCGCGTATACGCGCAGTAGACGCGCGTTTCATAACTGCCCCGTGTGCTTAGGATATAAGGTTGCGTTCATATCTCGTTCGAAGCGCGTATACGCGCGTCATCTGCGCGTTTAAAATACGCTGTGTGCTACGGGCCTTAAAATATTTATTTCAAAGTCACGTCAGTCAAGTTTTTTTATGTCAGTCAGTCAGTCAGTTTACTTTGATGCAGTTTATGAGTCCGTCACTGTAATTTTTACAAATTACCTACTTACCGTGGCGCGGGACAGCCACGCTTCGGCATGTCTGGTTCGGCTCGACCGGAGTGATACCACGGCCTCACAGAAAACCGGTGTGAAATAGCTCTTACGCTGTGTTTCACCGAGTGAGTGAGGATAACGGAGGCCCATACCCCAAAGGCCGGCAACGCACTTGTGACGCCTCTGGTGTTGCGAGTGTCCATGGGCGGCGGTAATCGCTTATCATCAGGTGATACGTCTACTCGTTTGTACTCAATTACATTAAAAAAAATGTAATTGGTTTCCCAAAAATAAAACGCAAAAGGTATTCAATATTTATTAATCCTTGTTTTGATTTTTGTTGTTTTTCTATTTTATTTCTAAGTATACATGTAGTTTAACAAGCTATACTGATAACAATAAAAAGCATTAATATCATTTCAATACATTCTTCTTCTTCACTTCTCTATTAGTCAGTTCGAAATAAATCGAAAACACAATTGCGTTATTTTGCGTTACTTCCTCTTGCTTCAATGTTAACGATGAACGAAAATGAGTATGTCGTCATCAATCTACAATAATGTAACCTTATCTAAGCATTTTACATAATATATATAGCGACCGTGGCAGTAGGTAGGATATTTCATCCCTTGTTAAAGACTCTAAGTCGAATCCAAATCTCGATAGTGGGCAGCCCTGAAATTATCAAGAGAGGCAAACCGCATATAATTAATAATTCTTTTCCTTCGAGGCCGTGGGCGAGGGCCCACTTCGACCACGCCTAGCTACGCCACTGCATTAGGATATTTCATCCCTTGTTAAAGACTAAGTCGAATCCAAATCTCAATAGTGGGCAGCCCTGAAATTATCAAGAGAGGCAAACCGCATATAATTCATAATTCTTTTCCTTCAAGGCCGTGGGCGAGGGCCCACTTCACCCACGCCTAGCTACGCCACTGCAGTAGGATATTTCATCCCTTTTAAAGACTCTAAGTCGAATCCAAATCGCGATAGTGGGCAGCCCTAAAATTATCAAGAGAGGCAAACTGCATATAATTCACAATTCTTTTCCTTCTTTTTTTAGACAAATCCTGCATTAGAAGCATTCCTGTGTCGTGGGTGACTTTAGAAACATTCATGAAACGAAAACAATTAACACTCAGACTCAGAACAACAAACTATGGCCACAAAACGTGCGTAACAGCTTGTTGGATCTACAATTTTTTTCGGAGTTTGAACACTTAGCCTAATAGAAAGCGGCGAACCGACTGCTTAAAACCACTACGCCATCCCTGTAGTAAATTACCATCTTACACCATTCATACCGTACCACAAAGCCTAGAATTAATATCTCATGTATGATAGCTTTATAGTTTTCTACTTCTACTTATGACTAAAAAAGATTAAACTAACCATTAATAAAAAATGTATACCATCCTCTGATTCTAGATTATTCTTTTTATCTATTCTATTGTGAGTATTTATGCGAAGTTCCCACAGTTTACATACTTTCAATTATCTCATTTTATTCTCAAAACACTTCAAATTTGAATCTGTTTAATTCGTTTCAATAGGTAGGTATTGTTCATTTAAGAATAGAAAACATATGCGTCAGTGGTAAAAAAATAACAAGGGTGATAGACGTGTCAAATGTAAAGGTACTTGAAAATTTTAAAGTTGATTTATGGGCGCGTGTCACTCCTTTGTTATGAATTACCCCTTTTTAAATTTAATGAACATTGCAAATTGTATGTCAAATATTAGTAAGGATTTGTGGTAAGCGATAAACCCAATGCAGTGGGTACATTAGTCAAAGACAAGCAGTTCACTTAAAGAAGAAAGAGAGATCAGCCTGTACTGCAATACTTGTTCAACAAGTGATGACAAACTTTATTATTATCTTTTGATTTAAAACAAAATATTATTTTTCGTTTATTTCTTATTTATAAAGGATGAATAAAACCAGCCTAGAAATGCTATTAGCGTATATTGAGGAATCTATATTGAAGTATCGTAAATTTTATATGAGGTTTACTTAGATTTAAATTTAATATTTAACAATTTAATAGATAAATCCGGACACTCTACCGCACTAGGAATATATCCTGTGTCGCGGGGGACTTTACAAACATACATGAAACGGAAACAAAGAACACCCAGACTCAGAACAACAATTTGTGGATCACACAAAGTGTTGTCCTACGTGGGATTTGAACCCACAACACTTGGCGAAGTAGGAAACGGCGTGGTAACCGTTAAACCACTAGGCCAAACGTGCACTAATAGTATTCTGGACTCTGGTTGCGCGTTTATGTCGATTTTATTGAATTTAAATTATACCGAAATATAATATACCTAATATGTTATTTTTAAAGAAATAATTTATATTATAAACTATTCTAGTATCTTAAACTATATTCTACTTATAACATGCATAGACATGATATTTTTTATAAAGCCATATAACATACGACGAAAATTTCACCCCCTTTTCGCTATAAGTGTTACTTATTCAAAATGGTATCTCTCCAAGCTTCTTTATGGAATCATTGCGTTCATCGTCACGCATCGTTGTCGCTAAACGCGTTTGCAGATGATCTGTCAGATGTAAAACGACAACTCATTCGACATCAAGACGCGTTTCACAGTTCACTAGCCGTCATTAGGGGAACGGAGATGCGAGAACTCCGGGTTTTCGGAGCTGATTTCATTTTGTAAGAAAAAATTGACTTATAGGATATCGTACTGCGATTCACTACATATTCATTCACAGAGCGGAAAAGTTAATTTATGACAACAGCACTAAAAACACATTTCTTTGTCTTAAGAAAACATTACCAAGTTCTGTTTATGTCTTTCTTTAGATCTTTTATTTTTACGACATTATTAAAGACTCTTCTATTAATCTATTAACATACATACATACGCAAAAATAAGACTAAGCTCTAAAATTGTAAATGTAACAACTTAATTCCAAATAAATTACTTAAATTTATTTTTGCAAGTACTGATACATTTAGGTAGCAACCTATATCTCAACAGCTCTCAGATACCATATCCAAAACTGTAGTGTTGTCACGCATCCACGCGGTGCTTTTAGCGGTGTGATGAGACGCACCTGTACATGTTGGGTGACAAATGAGCACTACTGTTAAAAATCGCATCTCGCTCGCCGCATTTGGCTGAATTAATTCGTCTCAAAGCGTCACACCCTAATGAAGGCAACGTACGCGATAGATTTGGCACTCGTTTTGTAGAAAATAAATTAGAATTTATAAATCTGACCAGCAAAATGACTTTAAATAGATAGCAGAATAAAGCTAAAGGACATCTTAACAGCCATCGTCTTATTTGACTTACCCGATACCTTAATTATAGCTACGAGTACAGCTAATATATAATATATTCTAAAAATACTAATAAATCGAAAACTGTATGAATATCTATTTGGTGCTTTTGGATTTTTTTTCTATTTAGCCAGCTGTGTGCCTAAATGGTAAAAATTCACTTTATATTATGCGATTATGGGTAAACTCGATGATTATTAATTAGATTTAATAATTTTGAAACTATGAAAATTAACGCTATTACTTTGCCTGCAGTGAATATATAGATATTTCAGATATTTGTAACTGCTTCCGCTATACCTAATTGGTGACTAGTATTCTATCACTAAAACCCGTTTGTAGATCCATCCGACTCGAACCCCTCCACCTTCTTATATTTCTAACGTGTTAATGTTAATTATCAAGTACAGTGTATAACATATATATATCTGGTCTCTTGGTTCTTTACATACAGTCAATTAAAAATAGGTTCATAATGAATAGAACAGAAAAAAATGTAAAAGTATGATTTTGTTTATTTTAGTATATTTCTCGTAGTGGGTAAGGTTGTCCTGTCTACGTGTTATAACGCTGCTGTAGCACGCTCGTAGCTGGCACTTAGCTGGTCGCCCGAGGCACTCTGATTTATGTGCCCTGTGTCGGCTACACCCAGTCGCGACAATTTATTTCAATTAAAGCTCGCAGCGCCCCTAGCAATCTGCGGTATCGTATGAGAATAATAATTACATTGCAAATATAATACCTCTATTAATTCATGATAAATTATAGTGATCATCACACATAATTATAAGGTTTCAGTGTAATGCAAAGCAAGAAAACTTTTGAATATAATCGAAAATACGTAAAAAAGAAAACAAATAATGACTTGTCACTGAATTGTGTCTCACTTTTATTGCATAATAGAGCACTGTTAAAGCCACATTAATAAAAATAAACATTTTTAAGTTGAGCATGGAACGCTAAATGGTTTACACAGTGAATCCCGATCATTGGTGGTATTTCATTTGTTCGCTAAAAGCGTGACAATTGTGAAATCCGTGGCGGGCCCAACGACGATGCGCAAACAGAAAACGACGGCAGCTCGCGAAAAAGTCCTTTTAAAAATGTTGCGGCACGTACGGGTGGAAAGGCACCCATTACTGTGAAGTGGCCATTGTTGGTTTAAAGATTTAGCTGCAAACGAGGAAACAGAATGTTGTTGGAGCCACACGGAAGTAATTTCTCACTAGAAGAACCATATTACTTTACAACAGAATAACGTAGCGATTATTTATGAGGAAGTAAATTTAAAAAACATTGAAATGGCATTTTTGGAACGAAGTTCTATATCGCGCGTTGCGAAAGGCGGCTAGACGGAAAAAATTAATATCAAAAGTTGTAACGACACTTTTAACATTGAGTTGACGTCATAGTGCTGGATACTGAACGTTAAATATAACAAAGTGATTGCCAACGTCCATCTTGAATACACCGGTTCTCGTCCAATCACCGAAGTTAAGCAACATCGGGCGTGGTTAGTACTTGGATAGGTGACCGCCTGGCAATACCACGTGATGTTGGCTTTTTGCAGAAAAGGAAAACAGAAAAACAGAAACAGAAAAATATATTGGTTTATAGCATATTTTGTACAGTCTGATTATTTCTAAAATAATTTAAGTATTTGATGCGCATTTTTAATAGTATTAGCATATCAAATATATAATATATGTATGTCGGAGACACAAGAATAAACGAGAACATGAATCACAGATACAGCCAATCTGGACTAAAGCCAAACACTAATCACTACTAAACGGATACGAATTAACTTAAACACCATCAGCAACCCCCACGAGGGGGTTGGGGCAACGCTCACTCCTCCGCGGTGCCCTGTGGAATTAGTCACCAGACTTGTAATTCCCCCACAGGTAAATATCGCCTCGTACACACGATATAAAACACAGAGATACAATAAATCACAATCAAATAATAGAAAACTACTACGACTCAGGAGTGACTCAGGTCACAATCAAGAGGTATGGTCGTCACGAGATCTGAAGAGAAACTGTGTCCTGTTTCCGATCGCGCCGCTTTATATAGACTGTTCCGTAGTGTTCGATAGAGGCAAATGTTTGTATCACTTTTATTATTCGGATACCCTCATTCCGACATGTATATTTAAACTTCGTTCCATCCGGGTGTCCCTTGACACCTCAAGCTATTGGAATGAAATTCCTTCTGGCGCATTGCGAAAGGGGGCTAGACGAATTAAGACCAAAGTTGTAACGACAGTTTTCGTTGTAACGACACTTTAAACATTGAGTTGACATCATAGTGCTGAATAGTATATTTATATAAATTTCGTTCCATCCGGGTGTCCCTTGACACCTCTCAAGTTTTTTTTATTAATTTTCGTGCCCATGTTGAAAGAACTAACCCTTTATATCTAATTGCTTAGTCGCGACCTTTCATAATGCCGAAGTTAAACGTGGGCGTACCGAACGTCGCCCACGCGATATGTAGGTATACAAAGGAAATATAAAGACTTCCATTATCTTTGTTGTAGTAAAAATTTTTCAAGGACTGGAAATATAAATCTGAAGGATTTCAGCAATAGTTACCTAAATTGAAAATGATAATGACCTCGTAGCCGCATTCGTAGCTAACTGAATATAACGTCTTTTAATTTATGTGAGTTCCAGTAAAAACAGTTTTCAAAGTAACATACGTGTATGTTTTCAACTTCAACCTAATCATAAGAAGTTTATAGTCTACAATTGTGTACCCATTTCCTTACTTTGCTAGTTGATGATACGACTTTGTAAATCTCTTGCCACAAAATTCTGGGAATTCACAAAGTCGTATCATCAACTAGTAAAGTAATGTATTTTAATTAACGTGAAAATTTATTTTGATGTTTCTTATTTTGTTAGTGGAGAAAAACCTTCGAATTCAGTTCACCCTCAGGGTTGCAGAGGTCCGATGCCAGTCGCTCCCTGGAAAAACTGATATTCAGGTAAAAACGGTTTAATTGGTAGTTCATCAATTATTCTTGGGAATCATAAAGGCTATGAAGATGAGTAAAATGCAGCTGGTATTACCACATATTAAGTAACACGCTGTAACTCAAAAGAATTTGATTTAATTATCACGATCAAACGACCGTGAAAAAAATTATTGACCTTTTAAAAGGTACTATGTAAGCTAGTCTTAAAAGAGAGGAATATGCTGTCGCGATTTATTTTTAGAACTTCTGAAGCGGAACAATTTTTTCGTACATTGTTTTTGTGAAACTTTAAGGACTGAGAATATAAATGTAAGGGTTTCAGCAATAGTTACCTAAATTGAAAAAGATAATGACCTCGTAGCCTGAATTTGTAGCTAACTGGATATAAGGTCAAAAGAATTGACGACTGGCTGCTAACTGTTTATAAGATAAACGACACCAGACAATGAAGTACATAGTGTAATGTGAGATCTTAAAGTAGGTTAGATTTGACTTGGCCAGTTTTTATCAGAATTAAAATATATATATATGTTGAATATCTTTATGAAATGACTGATGTAATGAAAACTGGCCACGTCAAATCTAACCTACTTTAAGATCTCACATTACACTATGTACTTCATTGTCTGGTGTCGTTTATCTTATAAACAGTTAGCAGCCAGTCGTCAATTCATACCAATGGTTGCACAATATCCACAAAGAACTCCTTACAATTTTAGGTATAAAACTAAAGGGGCAAATTGGGCTTTATTTGGTTCACTCTTTGCAGTACATGCCAAAGACTTCAGTCGCAGTGGTCTATCAGCTGAAGAAAGCGCAAACATATTATCAGATACTTTCACATATTGTGCTGATGTTTGTATCGGCCGTGGATCTATCACTAACACTCGTAGATGTGATTGGTGGAATTATAAATTAGTCGAATTACATAGAATCTATCGGAAAGCTCGTAAAAAACTAAATGTCATTAAAAAGCGTAACGTAACAGGAGATATTTACAATAATGCTCTTATTGCTCTTAGAGTTGCCAGGTCTCATTATAGAGCTGCTGTGGAGAAATCAAAGGGAAATTTGATACGTAAACTTGTTGATAAACTCGATAGAGAGGGTCCCTGGTCACCTTTGTATCATGAATTTAAAGCAAATAGATCAATCGACCTTGCATACGTACAGAACATCAAAATTAATAATAGTTATACTACAGGAGTAGAACAAACCACAGAATATCTTTTAGAATCACTTGTGCCTGACGATCGGCCGGAGGATGACACGAATTATCACCGACAAATTAGGCAGTGGGCTATTGAACCACCATTGTCTCCAATGTCTGACTTACCATCTTCAGACGAATTCCTCAGTATTGTTAGGTCATTACAACTAAATAAGGCTTCGGGCGACGATAAAATATCAAACAAAATGATAAAAGAAGCTTGTAAATTTTCGGGTGATACGGTTTTAACAGTTTTTAAACGTTGCATTGCGGAAGGAGTATTTCCTAGTGTTTGGCGGTGCGGTAATATTCGAATAATACCAAAAAGCGGCGATAAGCCGCCGGACGATCCTAAATCCTATCGACCCATAACACTGTTACCATCGCTGGGAAAGCTTTTAGAGCGTCTTGTAGTACCACGACTTCTACCGGGTGGAGTTAAATTTCATGATAGACAATTCGGCTTTACGTTGGGAAAATCGACAACTGATGCGGTTATATCTGTAAGGAAAACTGTCACCGAGTCAAGTTTTCAATACGTTTTAGGCATCTTCTTAGATATCACAGAAAATCAACGTCAAATGACAGCAGCAGTGCTGTCGTGTTTCGTTGGTGAGTGCGAGACCGGAGGCCCAAATAGTCTAGTCAACAAGTAGCATACTTGTTGACTAGACTAAAAGATGCAGCAGCATCACTAGGCCGCCATGGTGTGGGTCGCCATACTGCATTGTCTGCATTCTCAGTGAGTATGGTGACCAGCACTCTTGGATTCTGCTTATGCTTTCCATCAGGCAGAGTAGAGTCATTTTGGCTGGCTTTGGCTATACATAAAAAAAAAAAAAAAAAAAATATATCTGGCGCCTTTGACAATGCGTGGTGGCCCATGCTATTGCTAAAATTAAAATTAAGAGGTTGCTTTAAAAATATTTATTCCCTTATCTCCTCGTACTTCTTACAAGGTACTACTAAATTGAGACTTGGGCATCATTCTGTGTCGAAGGCGCTTACGATGGGGTGTCCTCAAGGGTCAGTGCTAGGACCATACTTGTGGAACATAGGCTTCGACGATTTTCTGGCAATGCCTGTGCCGTCCGGATGTACCCTGAATGCATACGCGGACGACGGTTTGTTATTGATAGAGTCGGATACTAGAACAGGGCTTGAGAGGCTGGCCGGTGAATGTTTGGACCTAATATCTCGGTGGGGTGGGCGTAATCGGTTGACGTTTGCACCAAACAAAACCTTCCAGCTACTTCTGAAAGGTAACCTCAAATCACCGCCGTGTATTAAATTTGAAAATGTTACTATTAAAAATAAAACCTCGGTTTGTTATTTAGGATTGGTTTTAGAAAGAAATTTTTCATTTATTGAACATATTAGAACAGTTAATGAAAAGTCTAAAAAGAGTTTCTTTGCACTGACGAGGATATCAACTGCGACATGGGGTCTGTCGTATAATACACTAAAGATCATATATGGAGCTACTTATTTGGGTTCTATTTGCTATGGTGCTCCTGTATGGGCAGATAGGGCGACTGTAGGCGCTGTCCGTCGCAAACTGTTACAAGGCCAACGACCTGCATTGATTTTCTTGTGCAAGGCATATAGGACGGTTAGCACTGAGGCTTTACCGGTGTTGGCAGGTGTTCTTTCGGTCGATCTCGAGGTGCAAAGACGTGCAGCCATGTACTATTCCACACTACAAAACATGGAATGCGATTTTTTGGGCATACGAGACCGCGGTAAAATCATAAGATTGTTTCAACAAAAATCCAATGTCTATAACGACCTCTTGGATAAATGGCAGCAACGATGGGACGAATCATCTAAGGGGCGCCACCTCTACCAGTTCTTTCCATCTGTTCGCGAAAGGTTGTCAAGGACATGGCTCGAGGTAGATCACTGTGTCGCTCAATTTCTTACAGGCCACGGTAACTTTAAGAGCAAACTATACTCATTTAAATTAGTCGATTCACCATTGTGTCAATGCTCAACACCTGATTCTAGCTGTGAACAGTCGGCTCATCATATCCTCTGGGAATGTAGTCTTTGGTACAATGAACGTAACATGATGCTAAATAGCTTACAAATGACGTCTGGGGTAGTATATTATGGGGATCTTGTGTCAACTGCGGTAAATTTCCGTGCGTTTAAGCGATTCTGCCATACATACTATAGAAATCAAATATAGCTCACTTAGGACACATAATATTTTTATCCGTGGTGCTTCCCGGTTTGAAAAAGGCGTCTGCCTATTTTGACTCCATTTTGTCTCCCGCTTTGCTAAGGAGGGAAGTGGACTTATTATATTTCCAACTCCTCCAGTTTTCTTCTGATTAATTTCGTTGCGGGTTCCAAGACAGTTAAATTTTTCCTGGGACTTCCCGAGTGTCATAACTCGGTGTTTTCGTGGGTCACCGCTGTTGATCCTGGTGTACAGGAGTTACAGTGGTGGGCGTGTGGGCGGGATTAGTCCCATTTATGTTTTTGGTGGGATATCATTACTTTTTGTAAAGAAAACTAGGCAGGTATATATATATATGTGTATAATATATTATATATGATATTATATATATTTTTTTTTTTTTTTTTAATTTATTAATTACAAATGTGATACATGTAGGTACAACCCGGTCACATTATCTCGAGACCTGGCGTCGATGACGTCACGTCGCGTCGGCGCTCTGATATGGTGCGCAAAACAAGTATCCTCTAGTAGGATATTATTATAAACAATAAGATTTCCAACAAAACAAATATTGTGTTAATTAATTTAATGTAGGTAATATTATTATAATAATATTATCATAATCACATTAATTTTAATTTATCTATTTCTAATCTATTTTACATGCACACTGTAAATGAAATTGTACTATGAAATGCAAGAAATAAAAGGCTTTTTATTTATTTATTAATTAATATAATTATAATGATATGATTAAAATGATGGAAAATAAATGAAACAATATTGGTTAAGTGGGTACAAGAAGTGTTTATTACACAAAATTAGACTAAAAATCTTCTTCAGAATATATGATTGGCTCAATGCCAGTCATTGTCTCATTATCGCTATCGCTGATCTCACTGTCCGAACTCTCTTCGCCTAGGGATATAATTATTTCACGAACATTTTCTTCTTCAAGGTGGTCTTTCTCCCAATACTCCTGTTGTAATCTTTCAACGTGATTTACTTCTTTTTTCCAGTCGGAAGGAGTGATGGAATTAATCGCATCTCTTGTTAATTTTTCTATTTCTTTTTCCGACTGGGTAACATTTTTGTCTGCCACCCTTTGCTTCACTAGATTCCAGATATATTCAATCGGATTTAAGTCACAGTGATAGGGTGGCAGACGTACTATTTCCTGACCATTCTCTTTCATTAATTCGTCGACGACGTATTTTTTTGGAGGCTTTGTCCTTAAAATTATCGGGTACAATTCTTTTTTCGTCATATTCTCGTCAAACGGAACGTTATTGTCACGCAACCAGTTTTGCATAACAGATTTGAGTGATGCACTCGTGGGTGCCTTTATTGATTGCGTTGAATGGTAAGGTGCATTGTCAATGACGACTATACCGTTCGGCGGTAAGTTAGGTAGCAACTTTTCTTTGAGCCATTTCAAGAAATTATCCGTGTCCATCTCATGATGATAGTCGCCTGTTGTCTGTTTACATTTATATAGTAATTCTGCGCCTGGTATGAAACCGTTTTCTCCCCCAGCATGCACAAGAATCCATCTCTGGCCGGGGTTAAAATTTTTTTTTACGCTGCTGTCGGTACTATTTTGCCAACATTTATTAACGGTGTAGTGTGAGTGAATCCATGTTTCGTCTAGAAACGTAACCGGTTTTTTATGTGCGCCAAGGTCATTGTTTTCTTTCATCCGGCGCAGGTAGCGAGCCCTCCACGCGGCAATATCTGGCTTTTGTATTAAAATTGTACGGGCGTTTTTACATTTTTTGAATTTATATCCCAAATGGTCAATTAAAATTTTTCTAAGGTAACTTCTTTCACCTTTAAAATTTATATCCCTTTTAGCGACTGCCAAGATTTTCTTTAAGGTTGGGATTTCTTTTCTTACAGTATAAAAACTGTTAATAATATTACGTATGGCACAGATGTCAAAATCATCAATTTCGATTTTTTTTTTGTACTTCTTGCGCTTTTTACCTGGTGTTGACAATTTTTCTTCACGTGTATCGTTGCTAGAACCTTGACTAGTACTCGTACTCGGTGTAGCATGTTGCAGTGACGCATGCCGCAATTCTTTGGCCTCCTTTTTTATTCTCATCAAAGTACATTTTGATATTCCTGTTGCAGCACAGGTTCGTTTAACAACTTGATCTACAGGTATTACGAATTGCTTGTTAGCTTTCTCTGATTCAAAGAAAGCGAGAACTTTCAGGATTAAATTTCTTGCTTCACTGTGAATAGGTTTTCCCATATTTGAAAATAATTTCACTGTCCCACTTCAAAGCAACGAAATAGTAACAAAAATGTCCAAACTAAACCAAAATGTCCAAACTTAACAAAAATGTCCAACGTTGCAACAAAAACAATATTTTAACGTAACAGCAATAACAAAATAACAATAAAAGTCCAAACGTAACAATAACAATGAAATGTTTAAAAATATACCACGAAAACAAGTCAACGCGTATCGGCAACGAAAGTGCTAACCGTACTGACACGCCGTGGCGAGCGCGGGGAGGTGAAAGGAGAACGGGGCGGGAGGTTCGCATTCCAGCGAGGTCTCTAGATAATGTGACCGGGTTGTACATCTTAATTGATTTCGCCAAACTGCATGACAGTTTGTTGGCGAATACTGTGCGCTCATTTTACAATTTTAAATATGTAAACACATTTAAAACAATATGCATATTTATGTTTCAAATTAAATACATTAAAATACTTTTTTAGAATCTAAGTAGGCTTTGAGATACATTTAATAGTAGGAATACTTTTAATCTTCAATTTGTTCATTAAACATTTGTAACAATAGTTCTTTTAACTTTTTCTTAAATATATTTAAGTTTAAACAATTTTCTTCAATCATTATTTTATTAAATAGCCTTGGTATTATATACATACGTGTTCGTTCACCATAGTAATTACATGAAACAGGCTCTTTGTATTTGTTTCTTACAGCTTGTCTGAGCATACAATGTGGAGCTTTAGGTATCTTAAACTCTGCTTTATTATATTGTTCGACAGTTAACATAAATTGGACTTTTTGATGCACCGGTAATATATTACATATTTTAAACAATTTCATATAGTTTTTATTACATTTATTTTTAGTGTTTTTATCTACCATAATCTTTAGGAACCTACTTTGTATATTCAAGACTTTATCCAGATACGTTTTAAAAGTACGCCCGTAAGCACTCAGACCATAGCTCAAAATTGCGTCAACCAGTGCATGATATAACATAAACAGCGTGGCTCGGTTTGTTACATATTTAAGTTGCTTGAATTTACACAAAACAGACCTCAATTTGTTACAAACAATATCGATGTGTAATTTCCAGTTAAAATGACAATTTATTGTTAAACCTAAGTATTTATATTGTTCCACAAATTCTATATGTTCACAATTCATACAGGATTGCATATTATTATGTAAGCATTCATACGAGTGACCAATAATGGATATTTTTCTAATCGATTTTCTATTATATGGTGAATGAAGGAGCATGCACTTAGTTTTGGATACATTTAATATAATGCCATTATCATGGGACCATTTGATAACATTTTCGAAATCTATTTGCATACATTTTTCTATAATATCTAAGTTGGTGTCTGCGTACATTAGGCACGTGTCGTCCGCGTACATATATACACTACAATTCTTTATTACTCTGCTCATGCTATTAACGTGCATAATGTACCCAACAGGCCCATATACTGATCCGGTTGGCACACCTGTCTTAACGACCGCTTCTTGCCCACTCTGTTCACATATACTGGTGCAAAGTGTTCTATTTTTTAAATAACATTGAAACCATTTGTTAAGAGGACCGCGAATTCCGCATTCTTGCATGGCCTTTAGAAGAATCTCGTGGTCCAAAGTTTCAAAAGCTTTTTTGAAGTCAATGAATAAAACAGCAACATACTTTTTATTATTTAACTGTACATTTATATCATCTGTAAATTTTGACAAGGCAGTCGCTGTACTACGTGACTTTCTAAAGCCATGCTGTGTGTCTGAAATTATGTTGTTGGATTCTAGAAAATTACTGATTCTTTTTACAATTACTTTTTCAACTATTTTGTTAATTACAGGTAAAATGGCAATTGGTCTATAATTTGAGTAGTCCAAATGATTGCCTCCTTTGTAAATAGGCCGAATGATAGACTTTTTCAAGTAATCTGGATACACTCCCTTCTGGATACATAGGTTAATGAACTTGGCTAGTATGGGGCTGATTTTGTCCTTAATATATTTTACATCTTGTGTTCTTATACCATCTATACCGGGTGATTTCTTACTACTTAATTGGATTATAATTCTTTCGAGCTCACTGGAAGTCGCTTCCTGGTATCGGAGAGATATATCACAGGGCTTTACATAGTCGTCACGATTTAAGAATGATGACTTACAATGATGCTTGATTTTGTCTATGTCTTCAGTAAATGTTCGTGCGAATTTGGTGCATATGTTACTTACTGTGTCTGTCTTACCCAAAAACTGCATTATCACACAGTCCAAGTTAGCTTTTGAGTTACCTATCCAGCTGTTAATGTTGTTCCAAATTTTTCTAATATCACCCTTACATTGTTTTAATTTCAATTGCCTATATTTATTTTTTTCTTTAATTATGATTTTATTAGTTCTATTTCTGCACCGTGTATACTCTAATCTGTAATATTGATTGTGAGGACATGATTTCCATCTCCTAAAAAGGTCATCCCTACGATTCAACAATTGTTTTAATTCTTTTGTAATCCAAGGCTGTGGTTCCCTATTTTTCTTACAGGCTACAGTAATTTTTGATCGTTCATAAATATTACTAAATAAACAATGAAGATTTTTGTACATTACCAACGGACAGTCCAATTTATAAACACTCATCCAGTCGGCCTCATTAAGGTTTTGTTGCACTAGTTTATTACTTAACACGCTTATTGCACTATTTACATTTACGTTACCCGTTGACGCACTACACTTTCCATTAGCCGCTAAGTTCACGCCTATTAAATAGTGATCGGACAGCTTACAGGTAAGCATGTGTGCGGAGACGAGCCAGGAGCTACGCACCCAAACATGATCGATGCACGACGTCACCAAACGGCCGGCTACTATTTCTTCGCGGGTGCATTCATTGATAACGCTTTGTAGGCCGCGTTCACACAGGTTGCTTTTATATTTCTCCGTAACAGTGTTATGACTCGATAGATCTAAGTTCATGTCACCTAGGACGATCAGATGTTCTTTTTCTGGTATTTGCTTCAACAGGTTAGTTAGTTCCTCAATGAAGAGCAGCTTATTAGAGCTAGGCGGTCTATATATGGCTATAATGTGTAATAACTGTTTTCCTTGCATAATTTGACTCTGTATTAATTCCATGTAACGATACTTCTTATGTGTTGGAAACGAAATGTTATAGGTAGGTTTTGTATACATAAGTAATCCACCTCCCCGTCGATCTTCTCGAGTACTTCCATGCATGACATAGCCGTCAATCTTGTACATTGCTAATTCATCTTGTTTGACATTTATTTCACTCAGTATAATAATATCAATACTATATGCACACTGTTTCAATAAAATAAGCAATTCATTAAAGTTTTGTCTTAAAGATCTTATATTTAGGTGAACTATTTGTTGTATTATAATATATATATATATATATATATATATAATAATACATATATTGGGATAGTTTCAAATATTAGCTTGTAACGGTTCCAACGCTAAAATTAAAAAAATAGGTTTTGTGTATGGGGACCCCCCTCTATTTTTAAACATTTTTTTATTTTTAGATTTTTCCCCACGCTTACACACAATTACCGAGCTGGATTCCAAATTTTATCCTTCTAGGTCATCTGGAAGTAGGTTAGGTTTAGGTACTGTCAGTCAGTCAGTGCTAAAATTTACGACTTTTTGACCTTTATATCTTTATAACCGTTTGAGCTAGCTTCATGAAATTTGGACTTCTAAATGTCCTTATGAATATAATGAAACACACGTAGTTTTATGTGTTTACGTTAAAGACGTTTTGAGTTATAGAAGGGTGAAAAGTGGCACCAAGCCAGTTCCTTTGCTTGAACTTGGCTTGACACGGTACCGCGTGTCTAGATTGCTTTACGTTTGTCATGAAAACATGTTGTAAAATGTCAATATTTCCGGATCGACAAGAAAAAATGCCCAAAATACATATCTCAAAGGGCCGCAAGGGCGTTCAAGGGATTAAGAGCGATTGCAGTCACTTTTCATCATTTGACCAGTCTCAATTATATTAGGTATATATAAAAAAGAAAGACTTTTAAAAACGTTAATAAAGTTTCACTGTAGACACAGACAAAAAGGCTATTAATTTTCTACGTTCTTTAAAAATGTTTCATTTTTCGAAGTTTAAGAAGCAGCAGTGATTGCGATGACTCCGGTGACAACACAGAATTTATAATTTTTGATAAATACAATTTATTTTGTTACGTAATCCACACACCCCATCCATGCTATGCAATACAACGCAACTATATCAAACCATTCTACTTAATCCGATCTTTAAAAATAACCATTCCAGTCATCCTCATTATTTTTTTAAATATACACACTTTTTTTCAGGTAGGTTTGCTAAATTCTTAATCAGTTCTGTATATATTTCTATTCCCTTAAGGAATGTTTGTACGTTTTGGTATTCATCTTTGCCATGCAACCGGGGTATCGTCCTCCGCCTGGGTGCGAAGCCTATAGCAGGTATCCCCAGATTACGAATTACAAGCATGTCAGATGTAGCTGGACAAACAAGTGGATGCAACTCTATGCCCCTGGAAAAATAAAAACATATTATGAGATATTTTACAGATTATTATCTTGACCCAAACTAATTTATATACGGTTCTAAACATAGACAAACTAGAAACATGCATCGTTTAACGTTTTATTGTTAGTGTTAATTAATAAGAGTTAATTGTAAACAGAATTTATTATGTTTTCTGCATGAAACATACCCAAATCAATTACAGTCATTAATCCAAACAAAATAAACAAGTATCATAAGTGGAGACGTTCAGGCATGGTAATCCAATGTAGTCGTCTGTCAGATGCATGCCCATTATGCACAAATACCCACTTATT
Organism: Diaphora mendica; assembly: GCA_949125395.1. NCBI lineage: Eukaryota > Metazoa > Arthropoda > Insecta > Lepidoptera > Erebidae > Diaphora > Diaphora mendica. The sequence continues at coordinate 15,535,301 of OX421319.1, read as the reverse complement.
AATTTACATAATATACATTGAGAATTTCAAAATTTTATAAGTTTACATAGCATAAAAGCGCTATAGTAGTTAGCGCTTAATTAGTAGTTTTGTCTTTAAATAGGTACCTACTTACTAACTATTTGACACTCCAGTTAAATGAAGGAATCGTATATGATTCACTGTAATATATCACTGTGTGACGTGTGTATACAATAATACACTACGTACTAGATATATACTGTTTAAAACTAGGCAGGTGCAGAAAGTAGGTTTTCTACTTAGGTAAAATGATGGAAGGAGATAGTTATTCTTCCTATTCAAGACATTCAAGTGACACCGACCTCTTTCTAGTCTTTTAATTTTTGTGCAACTTACATTCCATTCAAAGAGTTTCGCATAGAGATCCAGTAGGGGTTTGTGTCGTCAACAGAAGTTATAGCTGACTCCGTTTCTTTACGTAGATATGTGAGTTCAGTTGTGTTGCCCGTCGCTAATATCCAAGAATTTACCTGTGAATTGAAACAAAGGTTTGCCGGTTTTTTTTTTCATTTTTAACCCCCGACCAAAAAGAGGGGTGTTATAAGTTTCACGTGTCTGTCTGTCTGTCTGTGGCACCGTAGCGCCCGAACGGATGAAGCGATTTCATTTATTTTTTTATGAAAGGTGAGTTACGTGCGAGTGTTCTTAGACATGTTTCATGAAAATCGGTTGAGCCGTTTAAAAGTTATGGGGGTGACAGTGGGGAAGAGTAACCGAATGTCTACAAAAACATCATCGAGTGGGGTCTCAAATGAAAGCGCATAACGTGTTTTTTACTTTTTAAAGGGAACTCGGGTTAATACGTCGGGGGTTTTTTAAATTTTGAGAATATATAGTTATAATAAAAATAACACACAACGTCAATTACGTTCAAACTAAACAGAGCTCGTATTATGGGTTCTAGACAGCTGATATAAATACATAGTACCTGGATGACCGAGCGTCGCTCGGTATTTTTATTTTATATATGGGTTTTTCAGCAACATATATGGGACTATCCAAACGCCACCTTTTTGTTATTTTTCTTCCAATAGTTTAGTGGCGCCCTCTCTTGGTACGCCCTGATACTGTTTATTCTGCACCTTATTGCAGTATAGTTTAATGTAGTTCGCTCAAGTTGCGATAGATGGCGCTAGATGTACATTCATTTTATATCTTTGATTGTTAAAAACACGAATAAAACGACGTTTTCTAAAAATGAATCCTAGCTAGATCGATTTATCGCTCCCGAAAACCCCTGCATACAAAATTTCATGAAAATCGTTTTAGCCGTTTTCGAGATTCAGATTATATATATTGTTAGGTCTACCCACAGAGTACAATGTATATATTATAGAGGTCTACCCCTACTCTACCGATTAATTAAGCAGTGCGATCCTATAAAAGGGCGGTACTTGGCTATGCACGCATTGCACGCACACTTGTCGTTCGAACAGCGTGGTCGGTAAGACGTGTTTTCATGGGATCGTAAGGCATACGTCAGCTATATCTTGTCGTTTAATGTTATATCGTTGTAAACCTATTTCTTAATCGTATTAATGGCGATCTATTATGTATTTCGTGAATTGCTTGTAATCATATGTCGAATTATAAGATTCGTTTGTTGTGAACTGTTTAGTGTTTTAATTATAAATGAGAACTGAGGTTAGGCTACTTCCAATTTGGTTCTTTTATTTAATTCTCAATCCTAGTTTCTAACAATATATATACAAGAATTGCTCGTTTAAAGGTACTAGATATACTTTTATGTCTATTTTTTTGTAAATACAAACATATTATATTATACATAGGAAACACCCAAACTCCAACGTCAAGTAACTGGTGAGCTTGAAGTCTCGGGTTCATCGTTGCATACGCTGCTACTGCGCGACCGAGGCAGTCGTATTATATAACAACATTTTCAAATAGATATTCTTGTAAGATGTACTTATTTCAAAATATTCTTCTAGGTAATACAAGTATATAATGACTGCACGGTTGACCTAAAGGTTTAAGCGGTCGCCACGCCGCTTTCTACTGTGCCAAATGTTGTGGGTTCAAATCCCTCATAAGACCACGCTGTGTGATCCGCATTGTATAGTTATTCTGAGTCAGGGTGTTCTTTGTGTCCGTTTCATATATATTTGTAAAGTTCCCCGCGACACAGTATGTATATTCCTAAGGCGGGAGTTGTCGAAAAAAAATCGTAATATAGGTACTCGATGGTCAACTCAATTGAGTGATATAGACATCTACAAAAAATAATACATTTTCTCCTTTTTTAAAACATTTTCGTTGATACTCGGCCTAGTATAGGCACTATATTAATCGTAATATCATATTAGATAGTCTATCTATAACTTGCTTCGAGAAATGATTTTTCCAATACTAAAAGAAATTTTCAATTTCAATTACACCAAACAAACAAACTCTTTAGCTTAAAGGCCCGTATTCATTTTGATTAGTGCGAGTGCAGGTGTGAAGCGCCGGCGATCAACGATTGGTATAAAATACGTGTGGACCGCGAATTCGCTGCCTACACGTACTTTCCACCAATAACCGATCACCCGCACTAAGCACCTGCACTCGTACTAAGCAAAGTGAATACAGGCCTTAAAGGTATTAATATGTGTAATAAAAAGGAATAATAAAGTACTTACAATAGATTCCATCTGCGTAACATCAGCGTCCGTAGATAGTCTCATATCAACCATAAGCGTCACTTTTGTAGGTATTGTATTTATGCCTAGCCCTGCCTGTAAACAATACCAATTTATCCTGTTAGATTTGTTGCACTGTAAACTTACTGAAAAGTGTTTTTTCTTATTTTTATCTTTTTTTACTGCAGTGGATATTAAACTAGCAATAACGACTTGGGTACCTTCGATTTCATCGATTTGCGATGCGATATATAACTTAAAATTAATTTCACGCGTTCTGGTCTGGCAATGTTTCGAAACTTCGGAGAGCCACGCTTCGACATGAATGGGCTGGCTCGACCGGAGTGATACCACGGCCTCAAAGTCACCGAGTGAGTGAAGATAACGGAGGCCCATACCCCAACCCAAACCCTCCCCCTCTCTATCCCCCAAAGGCCGGCGACGAACTTGTGACGCCTTTGGTGTTGCGGGTGTCCATGGGCAGCGGTAATCGCTTACCATCAGGCGATACGTCTGCTCGTTTGCCCCCCTATTCCATAAAAAAAAACACACAGATTCTTATCTATCTATACAAATAAATTAAAATTGGAGTGTCTGTTTGTAAAATTACAATAACCGCTTTATACTAAATGCATATGTATGATACACGGTACATATACCAAAAAATTTTTTTTTCAATTTTTGACTATTTGTTTATTCCGGCTAATCTCTGGAATGTCTGGACCGATTTTGACGGGACTTCCACTGGCAGATAGGTGATGTAATAATGATTAACTTAGGCTACCTTTTTTAGACTAGCTTTGCCCTGCGGTGTTACTCGCAGTTATTGACGTATGTACCGCGGGTAACAAAGCGGGGTTCAGCTAGTATATAAATAAAAATAAATCACCGACATGTATGTACGCGCATAACTTCCGATCGACTGCACCAAATTGGATAACTCTTCCTTTTATGTGTTTGTTAATATCGGGACAAGGTTTGTATAGAAGAAAATTTATACAAAATTGGAAGTGTTATGTTTTCGAAGTCCGCCACTGTACCTACACTACCCGTAGAAAACTAAGATAAAAACTAAAACCCAATATTTTGAAAATTGAAGACAGACGGACAGAGTAAACTTTAGAGTATCGATACATTGTATCGAAGTTAATTACCTAATAGGGTTTCTTTATCAATACATAGTGCCAGTGGTCCCGGATCGATAAGAGCAAAAGGCCAGTTGACATTAATCATAATCATAATATAATCAGCTTTCATTTGTGGCAATAAATTAGTTGCAAACACACTAAAAGTACGTGCATACATGCCTATTTCTTCAGTACGTATGTTCACTGAACCTCAGTTTTGATTACACCGTAATAGTAACAAATTAATAGTCAAACTTACATTTATCATGTTTATATTCAAACTGGTATACCCAGTATAATCGCCCTTACGTTTTGTTTCCATGATTCGTTTTTGCGTGTCCCTGTAGGCCATCACGGCGTTTATGAATTTGTGGGTCTAAAAATATTGAAGAAATATTAGAAGAATGTATTAAATGCTGTTATTATCCAACCAACAATACTGTTAGAAACTTCCGAACATAAGCTTTAAGTAATTACAGTAATTTTATTCATTTTGAAGTTAAGTTATTACTCCTATTTATTAAATCTACAGAATAAGAAGAACTACTTAGTAACAAAAAATCGTTGCGAAAAATCTATCTTATACTTCCACCAGGATTGATTTTGATCGATATGTAATTACTGGATTTTTATTAAACGATTAAACTAACTCATATGCTTGCAAGCGTGCACATATCGTTATATTCTGGCTAAGCATAACTTTTTTGTGTCGGTAAGGGTTTTAAACATTAATTAAAATGTGACAACAGTGGTTAAAAAAATAAGTTACCTTGACCATGGTAGAGTTATCTGGCATTGCGAACCCATGACCACCCTCTCCTTTGATGACGAACTGCATTTCTAAGGTAATAAGAAATCAACATTTAAATTAAATAAAAACGAATTTCAAAATCGATTCAGTAGTACCTCACAAACGTACAAACTTTACCTCTTTATAATATTAGTCTAGAATGTCTAGATTACAATGTACCTACCTACTTATTAACTATTGGAAAGCTTGGCAAGTTAGTATATTTTTGCCGACTTAGAGATGTTGATTTATTGTATGTACTTCAATTTGACTATTAGCTTTACATACATATAATTGGAATTAGTCAGTCTTTAGGGTTTTTTATAATTTATTGCCATAATCAAGGAAGTACTAATGCCGTAAATGACGATTTAATACACTTAAATTACACAAAATTAAGTTATAAGCATCTACATCACGATGTTTTCTAAGTTTCCCAAAAGCTAACTTTAATAGGTTTTATTTAATAATTATATGAATTATGACAACTTAAAGTGTTATAACGTAACATATTAAATCTATATTATCTATACTGTCTTGTTTGCTGACGTTCTTAGATGTTTTGGCATTATATTTTGTTTAGGTGTTATTTTGGTTCTCCGTAAATACTAAGTTTTTCAACCGACGAAAAAAACGGAGGAGGTTCTCAATTCAACGTGTACATTTTTTAGCCGACTTCAAAAAAAGGAGGAGGTTTCTCAATTCGACCGTATATATATATATATTTTTTAAGTGTGTTCGCGGATAACTTCGTCGTTTATGAACCGATTTTGATGATTCTTTTTTTAATGGAAAGTAGATGTCCCGACGGTGGTACCATGACAATGAAACTAGGATCTGATGATGGCATCCTAAAGAAATCGAGGGGAACCCATATTTTTTTCAGTCAGGTACTATGTTTTTCGTATATTTTCTGAAGCTACTCCGGTATTTGCGTCTGCTAGTCATCATTTAATGATGATGAGCTGATGATGAAAGGTACAACTCCTTAACGGTTAGGAGTTGGAGGATAAATCTTTAAATGTCATATGTATGTATGTTACCTTTAGTCGTATTCCTTCAAGTTATTTAGGTGAGCTGATGATGGAAGGTACGACTCCTCAACGGTTAGGAGTTGGAGGATAATTCTTTCAATTTCATACGTATCTATAGACCTTTAGTTGTATACTTTTAAGATATTTAGGTGAGCTGATGACACAGGCGCTATGATGACTAACCCCTTAATGTATTTTGCTTTAAATAACTCGTCTGCTTCTATTTCATCACGACATTTAAGCTTGAACACGATTCCTGTTGCCCCGTAGACCACGTTCTCGGTAACAGAAATCTTGCATCTCAACATAATTTGAGCATACTCAGTTTTAACGTGTTCAAACCACTTAAGTTATTCGCATCAGCAGAAATTATATGAAATAGTTCAACTTACTGACAACCTGCGATTGTTTGCACTAAAAATGGAAAAATAAAAACTTTTTATAAAAAAAAAACCGACTTCCAAAAACCATCCAACGAAAACTCCCTGCCAAAAACACTAAAAAGCGTAAAATAAACTGGCTCTTCATAAATTGCTATGTGCCAATTCTTGTCTATACCTAATTCTTTATTCATTTAAATAGTAGTATTATTATATGTACTAGGTACCTAAAATCTTTTTGAAGTCGGTGCCAAGCCGAAATGTAATAGGAGGTACCGCACTCGCCGCTGCTGGATAGCTGCTTCTCGTGTAGCAGAAAACAACCCAAGCGGGCAGACACGCGCGGGCTGACGCGACGTCGTTGATAGTCGTCTCGAAATATAGCGAGTGTGGTAACTACTATTACATTTGGCTTGGCGCCGACTTCAAACAGATTTTAGGTACCTAGTACATAGAATAATACTACTATTTAAATGAATAAAGAATTAGGTATAGACAAGAATTGGCACATAGGATTTATGAAGAGCCAGTTTATTTTACGCTTTTTAGTGTTTTGGCAGGTAGTTTTCATTGGATGGTTTTTGGAAGTCGGTTTTTTTTTTATAAAAAGTTTTTTAACACCTAACCTTGATGGGAAATTAATCCATAGTAGATACAAATATGTGCAAAAACAATGATACGTCATTACCAAGATAGTTATAGACACCTAAAAATAATTTAGCGTGGTTATTACTTTATTGACTTCAGTAATGATATAAACAGTTTAACCTTATAATTAAAAATGAATTCATTAGTTTTACTAAAATACGGAAATGTTTGGAGTGATTTGGAAATTTTACCTGGAGACCAGTCCAGGTAAAGTTTAAGCTATTTATATACTACATTACAGTCCACTGCTATACCTACATAAGTCTCTTCTTAAGAAGAGACTTATATATAATATATCAACAGTAATCTGTTTAATTAATTAGTAACATATCTAAAACAAGTGATGATGAAACAATGTCATCTTCATAATGAATAAGCAACTCAGACAACAATACTATTGATGGACATTAAATGTGTTAAACCAAACGTTTATACATGTACTAGAGACCCGCCCCGGCTTCGCCCGGGTGAATTTCAGATGCCTCCGCCGACGACACGATTCGTGCATTTTAAATCTGTAATATCTTCGAATATATTCATTTAAATTAGATACTGTCAAGAGCCATTTTGATCTATATTAAATGCACAATGTATTTAATTTACTTAGTTGTATAAGGATTCATTCTGTATTGCTTAAAATCACTTCGTAAATAAGCCATTATTTCTCGTAAAAAGAAAGGAATAAAAAATGGTTGTTGTGGGTTATCCCTAAGAGATAGACATATACCGTCGCGGACTTTTTTGTAGTATTTTTAAGGTGTACAATACTGTAGTACATTATTTTGATCTATCTCGTAGGGTGCAACCAGCGTTTGCAATGTAAGCGCAAAAAATGTGTTTATTTGCTACATCACATTAGAAACCTCGAAAATTAACAGTGTTTCCATACTATATTATGCATTTATTATACATAAAAACCTTCCTCTTGAACCACTCTATCTATTAAAGAAACCCGCATCAAAATCCGTTGCGTAGTTTTAAAGATTTAAGCAAACAAAGGGACATAGGGACAGAAAAAGCGACTTTGTTTTATACTATGTAGTGATTAGCGATGGTGGTTGACTGTTAAAGCATTTACCTACGTTTTTTCTTTGTTATAAAATAAGTTCTTTAGAAATGTGTATATCCATACAGATTAAGCAAGCAGCTGACATCATTGTCAAAATATTAATTTTAAATATTGTGGCAAAAAATCAACATTATAGCGCCGTTTCGTTAATTTAATGTAATATGTTCTACTCGTATACAAAATCAGGTGACATCTACATCTCAAGTAGGTAGGTGCGTTGCCGCCCTTTCAGCCCCTCCATTCAGAATTAGAGAGAAGTTAGCAGAGCAACGAAAAAACTGCCTAATTCCGGTATTCCTATATTCCTGTAGGCCTTCACTTTGGACAAGCCTTTTTTCTGTACCATACCTAAGTAAATATTCTGTTAAATGATCTATACATGACTGCATGGTTGGCCTAGTGGTTTAAGCGGTCGCCACGCCGCTTTCTACTGTGCCAAGTGTCATGGGTTCAAATCCCACGTGGGACAACACTTTATGTGATCCATAAATTGTTGTCCTTAATCTGGGTGTTCTTTGCGTCCGTTACATGTATGTTTGTAAAGTCCCCGCGACACAGGATGTAGGAATATTCCTAATGGGGGAGTTGTCTTTTTTTTATATATATAATATACGGTACTAACATAAAACAAAAATTAAACTTTTCGTCTGTCTATGCGTTCCGGCTAAACTCTGGATAGGCTGGACCGATTTTGACGGGACGTTAATTGACAGGTAGTTAATGCTATGCTATGCTATGCAAGAGGAGTAACTTAGGCTACTTTTTATTAGACTAGATTCGACCCTCGGTTGTTATTGTACAATTACATTTCGTCTGCGTCTCTTTTAAATCATGCTCAGCTCCTATTGGTCTAAACGTGATGTTAACTATCCTATTTTGGGCACGCCAGCAAAACACACATTAAAAAAACGTGAAAATTGGTTAGATAGATTTGGAGTTCATAGTGAGACGTGATACGTGAATAACGTATAATAGATATGGGATAATTATATTTCATGTCATCATGCATATTACTTAGCATTGCCATTTACACAAAAAATATTATAGTTTGTACCTATTAAGGATTTTGGAACAGGTATGAATTTGATTTAATTTTTCTAAGTTCTTGAATTTTAAAATCTCATTCAGACAGCGTTAAACCCATTTCTTTCATAATTGCGTAAAAATAATAGTCATTCGTCTCTTCTAATTATTTGGAGTTCGCATAAAAAATGGATAAAGATGTTGAGTATACTGATGAAAAGACTATTCCATGTACCTCCAAAACGTTTCTGACTATAAATAATAAATAATAATAAATAAATATTTCGGACATCTAACACACAAGGCCATCTAGTCCCAAGCTAAGCAGAGCTTGTGTTATGGGTACTAGACAAGTGATACAAATACATATATATATACTTTTTTTTTGTAAATACATACATATTATACATAGAAAACACCCAAACTCCGAAACAAATATTTGTAGATCATACAAACATTTGGTCCGACCCGGGAATCGAACCCAAGACCTCGTGATCAGCAGTCGCACACGCCAACCGCGAGACCAACGAGGCAGTCGAAATATAACGAAGAGACGTGTCAGAAAAGGCATAGAAATTACCAATATACAGAATCAAGATGGTTTTTAAATCTACATGTTGTAAAGGTACCCACGCCAGGGTCTTCTATCCACAAAAGACGCATAAATAAAGTCATCTGTGTTGGTGAAACCCTCATCAAGGGCAAAGCCAATATTGAAGGATTTAAATTCTTGAGTTTTTACGAAAGCCTTCATTCCATACGTTCCTCCTGATTCTTCATCTGTAAAAAGTATAAAATGTTATTATTATTATTTTATTATATGTATGAATGGCCTTGATTTAACATTTCATTTAAGATTTTATTTATTACTTAATCTGGAACGTGTTCAAAATTGAGATGTAAGCGTTTTTTTTAAATCTATAGTCTAATCTATCTATAAATTTTCTCATCTATAGAAATAAATAAATTGGAGTGTCTGTTTGTAATATTAAAATAACCGGTTTTTACTAAATGCATATAATTATATGTATGTATACACGGTACATAATTATAACAAAATAACATTTGAAAAAAAATGACTGTCTGTTTGTTCCCGCTAATTTCTGGAACGGCTGGACCGATTTTGACGGGACTTTCACTGATAGGTAGCTGATGAATTAAGGAGTAACTTAGGCTACTTTTTTTAGACTAGCTTCGCCCCGCGGCGTTACCCGCGGTACAATAGTGACCGCGGGTAACACCGCGGGGTTCAGGTAGTTTTATATAAAATGGTGGTTTATCTATATACCTGGCATCAACGTGAAGTATATAGTCCTTGTCAAAGTGATATTATCTTTCCTTAGTCTTCTAATTGCTTCCAGGTATTGTATAGAAATGTCTTTGGTGTCTTGTGTACCACGGCCATAAATGTCACCGTTTTCGTCCATGTGAGCATCAAATGGCGGATATTTCCATTCTGTCTAAAATTAAAACTCAATTATTATCTTCTTGTAACTATCACACAAAGTTGTACCTACAGTTATTTATCTGGGTTTTTAGGGTTCCGTGCCAAAGGAAGGAACCCTTATAGATTCGTCATGTCTGTCTGTCTGTCTGTCTGTCTGTCCGTCTGTCCGTCCGTCCGTATGTCACAGACACTATTTTCCGAAACTAAAAGACCTATAATGTTGAAACTTGGTAAGTAGATGTATTCTGTGAACCGCATTAAGATTTTCACACAAAAATAAGAAAAAAACAATAAATTTTGGTGGTCCCCATACATAGAACTGAAACTCAAAAAATTTTTTTTCATCAAACCCATACGTGTCTATCTATGGATAGGTCTTCAAAAATGATATTGAGGTTTCTAATATCATTTTTTTCTAAACTGAATAGATTGCGCGAGAGACACTTCCAAAGTGGTGAAATGTGTGTGTCCCCCCCCCCCTGTAACTTCTAAAATAAGAGCATGATAAATCTAAAAAAATATATATGATGTACATTACCATGCAAACTTCCACTTAAAATTGGTTTGAACGAAATCTAGTAAGTAGTTTTTTTTTTTAATACGTCATAAATCGTAAACTGCAATTTACCTTTGATTCAATCAAAACAAATATTAAAAAAAATGTTACTTGCTGCTGCGGAACCCTTCATGGGCGAGTCCGACTCGCACTTGGCCGCTTTTTTTAACTTGTTGTCTACGTATAACTAGGTTTTATTACTCAATGTTTTATAGGTCAAGGAGTGACATCAACAATACAAATGCTTCCTATGCCTACATGTAATAGCAGTTCTCTGTAAGCGTATCTTTTAGAAATAAATAAATGAAAATAAATAAACGTAAAAATAATTATTGTTATATCATGGAACGCGAAAGTTTAAAAGTTAGTATAAATAAACGTGTCTACAAATGTGTCAGATGATACAGTCTATAACTATAAATAGCATCTCAAGCTTTGATTTTTCATCTGTCTCTAAATAAAGTTATTCAAATGAATTATGCGCTAAATATAATCTCGAATTATACATTGTGTAAGTTAAATTAATTAATAGTTAATATTCAGTAGCAAAGTTTTATTAAAATTGTCAATTTGACACAAAATTGGTACAATTAAACATTTATGTTTTAACTGGTCATTCCACACCTAAACCTCTTTAAATCCATAGCTACAACATTATACTTCTTAAAAATAGGAAAATTAGATGTAATACTAATAAGACAAACGGGATTTAAGTATGCCTAACTAGTAACTAGGTAGGTACACCAAATATATTGTATACATTTTTTAAAGTAAATCAACTATATTGTTTGCTAGAGGTTAATTTTTAAGCTATCGTTACCCTTTTTTTTGTCAAATAGAAGGAAAACATTATTGTAAATTAAATACATTCGTTGTTTTTGACCTTCAGATAATTCAGATACGTGAAGTAAAAACTTTGTACCTCTTTCACGAAATATATGGAAAGTATGAAAGTCACAATTAAAGTATATGTATTTTTAAGTAAAGGAGTGAAAAAATAATAATAATAAATCTCTTTATTGTAAAAAGTAAAAAAATACTTATGGTTGAATTTCGACCCAGTTTAGGGACCCAGGGACCCATTTTAAAATAGGTACTAGTGGTCACCCAGTGGTGACCACTAGAACCTATTTTAAAATAAACAGGATTTTTAAAAACGTAATTTAAAGTAGTTTATTCAATAATATCGTATTAAGAGGAGATATAGGCACTGTCTATAATATTACCTATACCTACCAAAACGGCGGACTACTAACAGGGCCATATCGATTGGTATAATAGGTATCTATCTATGAACAAATATGTTATGAACTCGTATCATTGATTACGAACAAGTATTGTTTACCTAAGATTTTTTTAAGAGATCACTTTTATTAATTACACTATGTTAGAAATTGAACGTCATTATAATGGCAACATTTTTGATTGTCATTTTTCTTGTTTGACGTTTTGAAGTGACAAGATAGTACATAAAGACGCTTTGACCTGGTCGAGCAAGGTTTCGAAAAGGAGTGCCGGGTTTTAATTGAAATTTAGCTAATTGTTCATCCAATTTCGGTGTTTCGTTGGTTAGCGGTATGATTGGTCTGGTTTGGACTCGCGAGTTTTAGTAGTCACGTCAATTAGGCGCGATCCGCGATAGTTAAATCGGGTGTAATTACGAGACTTCGGGAGCCCGTAAGCCATTTAGGAGTATGTATGTGTAACGACGCAGAGAGAAAACTACCAAGAGGCCTCTTGGACGTCGCTATCAAGGAATCTACACATCTCCAGTAAGTGCTTGAGATTACATTAGCTTAGAATAAGAACACGGTGAAACGCCGTGGTTGAATTCTTTTGCCAGTGAACAAGCTTAGCGATTGAACGCCTATACCATGGGTCCTATAGACATTTCAAATTTCCCAAGGTGAACGCTGCATTGGCGAAAGGATTGAACAATTTGGTAGCAGAAGCGTGGTTAACCTCTGAGCTGTGAGCACTCCGTAGTGCTTCAGAAGGTGATACCTCGTTGTTAGGTAGGTAACTATACTGTTCCACTGTCCACATATCTTTGATTCCACTGATATAGTTGTTTAAATAAGTGTTTAAAACAATTTATTAGCATAATTGTGAGAACGCATCCTTAACTATTATATTGTCTCGCTCTGATGCTCTCTCTCTCTCTCGCCCTGGCTGTCAAGCGTTGAGTCGGTGTGCTGTGTAAGTGCTCAATAAAACTACAATTTTAATTAATCAGTGTGGTTATTTCGAGAGATATTACATTGGCGACGAGTAATCATTGAACCTATAAGCGATTAAATAATCGTAAAAAGCAGTAGCTACAATAATAGGCAAGAACAAATTAAGTGCGCACGCGACTGCTTGATTTTTACTGCCGCCATTTTGAACAATAATTTAATTTTTTTATTATAATTCTTTAAAATATGTTTAGTTCTTGCAATTTTGAGTATAATTTGACAAATCGTCAGGGAAGAAAAATGAGACGTAATGGAAAGAAAATATGTATGCACTTTCACTAAACAACAGGAATAAATAAGAAAGCATGACAATTCAAAGCGGGTACTCAATTTTTTTTTATTTGTAACGCAGTGTTACTAGCGACCCGCCCCGGCTTCGCACGGGTGGATTTCAGATGCCCCCGCCGACGCCACGATTCGTGCATTTTAAATATGTAATATCTTCAAATATATATTCATTTAAATTAGATGCTGTAAAGGGCCATTTTGATCTATATTAATTGCACAATGTATTTAATTTACTTAATTGTATAAGGATTTATTCAATATTGCTTAAAATCACTTCGTAAATAAGTCATTATTTCTCGTAAAAAGAAAGGAATAAAAAATGGTTGTTGTAGGTTATCCCTAAGAGATAGACATATACCGGCGCGGACTTTTTTGTAGTACCTACTTTTTAAGGTGTACAATACTGTAGTACATTATTTTGATCTATCTCGTAGGTTGCAACCAGCGTTTGCAACGTAAGCGCAAAAAAATGTGTTTATTTGCTACATCACATTAGAAACCTCGAAAATTAACAGTGTTTCCATACTATATTATGCATTTATTATACATAAAAACCTGCCTCTTGAATCACTCTATCTATTAAAGAAACCCGCATCAAAATCCGTTGCGTAGTTTTAAAGATTTAAGCACACATAGGGATATAGGGACAGAGAAAGCGACTTTGTTTCATACTAATTATTATTATTATTATTATGTTGATTATGTTGATGATGATTCTTCAAGGTTAAAAAACATTTCATACTTTTCGGATTCTCTCATTTGTATGTATACTTATATAAATATTTTACTATAAATTAGTATAATAGAACCTACTGTCACCTACTCATCATAATTATTCTTTTTCCTATCACTGTTCTGTTGTCGTACCTACTAGATAACGTATGAAGCATGGACGCATGGTAGATCCATAAGCCAATAATGTTCTACACTATAACTTTGTAGAACATTGGAAAAACACCCGAGAATATAATTCAAATTGTTCATTTAATAATTTACGAACTTCATTTTCAATTCAGTGTTTTAGTAAAACAATGAACGTAATTTGTATTGTAAATATTTTCCACAAATTTTGTTCTCACGTTTGACGTTCTCAGTACTTAGGAGACGTCAGTTTTGTTTTTATTTTATGAATCAAGTTCTAGTCTCTTATCCTCATATAATTACTTTATCGAGTCATTGACAGCATAGTTTTATTATAAAGATCATATAATAACAAGTAACAAAAAACCCGACTGCGTCAATATCTGCCATCTTTATTAAATTCATTGAAGAACTGAAACGATAGAAAGAACTGAAAAGATTTATTTTTTTTAAATAATATTTTGTTTTCATTTTTTAAAATTTTGATGTACCTACCCTGTATCACTCTCGCGAGTCACGACTAAAACGAATCTATTGACACTACTCACATAAAATACGACAAGCCGTTTAGGCTCTAGGGCGTGCCAAAATAAAATATACATACATACATACACTCGAAAAACATAACCCTCCTACTTTCGCAGTCAGGTAAAAAGGTGGAAAACTTACCGAGTCAGCCTTAACAACGTCCATATGTGAGTTAAGCATTATACTAGGTAGAGAAGGATCGGAGCCTTGTATCGTTGCAACAAATATAGGCCTGCCAGCTGGTTCATAGACTGTGTACGGTATGCCCAATTGTGACATTTGACGAATCCAAAAAAGAATTGCATATTCTGGAAAACATTTTTTTAAAAGTGTGTATCAGTTACGTGCGACTCACGACTGGAGTTTATGTTACGCCATCCGCGGCACGAGGACCGCGTGTAGCGTGGCGCCACAAACTTTTCGCTTTTGGAAGTCGCGCACTTAAACTGCGAATGAATATTACTGAATGAAACGCGTAAGAAAACTATGCCTAATAATAGGCATTTTAGCGCTGTTTATTTTAATAGTTTGTTATACGATATAACTAATAAAAAAATGCGCGGAGTCCCTTCTCGCGGAAGAAGTGAAACTTCGTAATGTGGAAATGAAAATAGGAATAGGGGTAGAAATTAATTTTTTGTGAAATCATATTGTTTCTTTCATATTCCCCCTCTCCAGGAGCTTTGAACATTTAACGCAACAGTGCTTTCATACCCCCTCTATGGTAGCGTTAAACGTTTAACGCAACCTTGTTGGAAGTCACATTAGGAGTTTCGCTTCAATAACAAAGCGTTGCAGCGTAACGCCTCTCTTTTAACTCTTAACTTTAGTTTTCATAAAATTTTCGAACCGCGGGTGTTTGTTTTGGTTTCAAGAGTGTAACTTGTTTAATTTTTATTTAAGCTATTTTAATTTTTCATTATCCAACTGAGAACCATGAATCATCGACATACAAACTTCGATAAGATCTAAAGACTATAATGAACTAAAACTTTTTCATTTTAAAAAACAAGCCGACCGTGTCTACCGAATAGGTCTGCATGCGGTTTAAGTATCACAAGACTTAGGGTCAATTTATACTAGCGCAGAGTCGAAGCGCATCGAAGCGTCAAATTCTTTACAACTAAAGCGAAGCCGCCAGAATACGCGCGCACTCTTTTACGTGTAGTAATGGGCATCAACAGCAGTGCTATTGAATCACTTGCCAGTTGACTCTCGTAGCTGAAACGTGTGTAAAATGGTTGACATTGATCTTTCTATGATATTACTTATATAGGAAGTTGAAGAAGAAAAAAACTAGGAAAGAAGAAAAAGAAAGCGGAATTATAACCCGTAGGTTCGCTAGTGGGCGCATGGAGAATGCGAGTGTCTTTAAAATTTCAGAAGTAATGTGTGCGTTACGCAATGGAGTTAAGGTTGAATTTGTTATGTTCAGTTTTGGATAGACGCTTCGACGCGCTTCGACTCTGCGCTAGTATAAATTGACCCTTAGCCACAAAGAATAAGAAATAGAAGAACAAGGAGTCACTTCAATCTTAAAAGACAAAAAGTCTTCTTGCAGTTCGCATTTCTTTTTGGATGCATGATTCGCGTATTTTTATTAAGCCGTTAGTCTCCAATAAAAACCGGTGAGGTCGTTTACAAAAATAATTATAAGATGTATGTATAGATACTAACTTATATTGGCTTCGTAGCTCGTATCAATCTTTATGTACTCTCTCAAAATGTCAACTGAATGTAGTGCCAAGTAGCGATGGTACTTGTTTCGCAATGGGCCGGCAATATTGTTATGCACTTGTAATACGATTAACACGAGTATTAGAGACTTGAACATTTTAGGCTGGAAGAGAAGAAAAACAATAATGAGTACACCTGTATAAAGAGATATGTATACAAGAGAATGTAATTGACTGCATTTATATTCTAAAACAAGGGCGTCGCCAAGGGGGGGCAGGTAGGGGCAGCTGCCCCCCCCCCTAGAGATTTGATTTGATGCATATTTGAATTTAAAGAAACATGTTGAGCGTGAAAAAATAATGTCAGCTATCAATCTATCTATATTCGAAATGAGATCATCCTAACAGATTTACGCTCAGAAATTGTTAATACCACAAGACCATATTTTTTATTATTAACCGTAGGACAAAAATATTAGGTATTTACCTATGAAATTGCCGTTCTTCAGTACTGGTCATCAAATAAAAAAAAGTTTGTAATGGCTCTGTATTCTAAATTCAAATTAATTTTGTTTTAAAACCATGACATTCTATTTACAAACTCAGTCTTTTGTTTTCTGATTAGCGTTGTATTTTCATTACATTTGAACATTTTTCGTCATAATGAAAACTTTAAAAATTCGTGTAATTATGGAATATGAGTTCCGTCGTGGCACCAACGCGACACAAACGGCACGTAACATCAAAAACGTTTACGGAGAGAACTGTACAAAAGAACGCACAACCCGTTATTGGTTTTCCCGGTTCCGTTCTGGAAATTTTGACTTGAAAAATGAAGCTCGTGGTCGTCCGGAGACTTTGCTTAATAATAATGAATTTAAGGCGATTGTGGAAGCTGACGAAACTCAATCTACAGCTGAGCTAGCAGCAGCTTTTAATGTAGGCATCAAAACAATATTGATCCATTTGCGACAAATTGCCAAGGTAAAAAAGCTTGATAGATGGGTGCCCCACGACCTTAATGATCGCCAGCGCAACGTACGCGTCGAGACTTGCCTTGCGCTGCTCAACAGGCAAAGAAATGAAGGAATTTTGAAACGAATTCTTAAGTGCGACGAAATATGGATTCTGTTCGACAATCGAAAGCGCTCAGCAAGTTGGTTAGACCCTGGTTCAGCACCCTAAACCAAAAATGACCCCTAAAAAGGTGATAGTCACTGTTTGGTGGTCTAGTGCGGGTGTGATTCACCACAGCTTTTTACATAACGGCATAAGCATTAATGCAGATGTGTACTGTGAAGAACTGGAGAGAATGATGGAGAAGCTTGCACATCTGCAACCAGCTTTGGTCAATCGGTCGTCCCCACTGCTCCTTCACGACATCGCGCGAACTCCATACTGCGCAACAGACAGTCTCCAGGCTGCAAGAGCTGGGGTTGGAAGCTCTCCCTCATCCGCCATACTCACCAGACCTTGCACCTACCGACTATTACTTTTTCCAAAATTTTGTCAACTTTTTAGTGGGTAAAAAATTCAATTCCCGAGAGGCAGTACAAAATGCCTTTGAAGAGTTTGTTGCCTCCCGTCCAGCTGATTTTTACAAGGGCATCAAAAAAAATGCCAATGCGTTGGCAAAGATGCGTCGATTGCATGGGTGATAACTTC
Organism: Diaphora mendica; assembly: GCA_949125395.1. Taxonomy (NCBI): domain Eukaryota; kingdom Metazoa; phylum Arthropoda; class Insecta; order Lepidoptera; family Erebidae; genus Diaphora; species Diaphora mendica. The sequence goes on along the minus strand of OX421319.1, from coordinate 15,517,312 downwards.
AAATAACAGAAATAAAAAAGTTTAAAAAAATAAGTACTTTCACTTATTGCATACAAAACGGCAATTTCATAGGTAAAGACCTATTATTAAATAATAGATTAAAGTGTTCTCTGTCCAAATGAAACAATGTCCAACACGAAAACAGGTATATATCGCTAGTCCGACAAGAATTATTGTCACAATCGTTTTTCTATTGGTATTCGCAACTTTTGAGCATAGGACCTGGATAATGTACAACGCAATTTGTAGGACATCGTGCAGGCGCAGTTTCATCCTGAAATTTTGGGGGGGTCACTAATAATCAATTTAAGTCGAGTAAATTAGACTTTATTGCACAATACACAATTTTTTGCACACATTACAAACAAATGGATATCTTTTTTATGGGATTTTTTTTTGGGACGTCTGGGACAATCTCTGGATGAACACTTAGAGGAGCCAGATCCGTGGGGGGAGGAGGAAAGACACGAAGGGCGTGTGTGGGACTCCCATCAAATCAGTCTACCCACTAAACCTCGCGGCGGCCTAACTCGGCAGTCAAGAGGAGCTCCAGAAACGCATCAGCGGCTTCTGGAGCCTTCCTCGATAAATGTACTATCCAACCCTGAAAGAATTTTTCAAATCGGACCAGCGGTTCCTGAGATTAGCGCGTTCAAACAAACAAACTCTTCAGCTTTATATAATAGTATAGATTTATAAAAGTGGAAGGTGACTGACATACCCAGAGATCAACGCACAGCCCAAACCACTGAACCTAGAATCCTGATTTTTTTCTTGTAGGTTCTTTATATAACTAGAAGTGGGCACTAAGAAAGGAATTTTTGAAATTCCACCCCTAAGGGGTTAAATCAGGGGATGAAAGTCTGCGTGAGCGAGGCCGCGTGTAAAAGCTAGTCGCTAATATAACCGAAATTAAAGATAACTTTATTATGTTTTCAACTTTTGAACACAAATATAACCATTTCAATACCTACATCAATTTCCTTCAGTTTTTTTCTTTTGTTGTCATTATTCTGAATACTTTTTTATGAAACTTAATACCGAAACATAGTACCTACCTATTTAAAATTTATAACTAAGATGAAAAGTAGGTACTTGATATAGCTTAAATACTCACCTGTCAATTAAATATATTTAAACTATTTTAGCAAATATAATAAACGCAACTGTGTAAACAATAAATATTACGATTTCATTGTTAACAGTTAATTATTTTGATTTTTAAAATTGTTTAAAGTACTTCTTCATAAAAAAAAAATTTTACACCTATATATAATTTAAAATCTTATTAAGAAACACCAAACTTGGCACAAACTTAGAGATTGATTAAAAATACACCTTCAAACAAAAGTACTATGAGACACGTCTGTCGAAGACAACATGACTTTATCAGTAAGCCTTTAAATATGGAGCAAGCTTTGCAAAATACGTATTTAAATATAAGTAATATCTATCTAGTCTACCTAACCGTGTTATGTATATACACACATCAAAAGTGTCTAGGGATCAACATATGTGTCTAGAGATCAACATATATTTTTGCAATAACTTTTCTCCTGATTGATATTAATTAAAATTTTCTTTAAGGATTCATCAAATAAAGTGTTTTCTATTGTCACAGTAACGATAAACCAAGTCACCTTTGCATTAATAAAGAAATTTGCCATTTTCCTAATAAAGGGATTTTTGACATTTGAACCACTAACATTAAAGTTCGAAAAAAGACTGAAATAACAGTTTTCTTTAAAATTTTATTAGGTAACTTAAACAAATAATAATCCGTGTTTCTACCGCGAACACTAACAACACAAGAACATCGGTTTGACATACTCAAAATGAGTTCATTCAAACACGCTGTGGAATGGCCGCCCATGTTCGTTGCAACAACAAAAAAAGGTCTTCTTGCGACTGGATACCCTCCATATTCGGCAGAGCTCTTCTCTGTAGCATATCCCATGCATGCTCAATCGGGTTCAAGTCTGGCGACTGAGCAGGCCAGGGCCAAAGCCACATCTCAATCTCAAGAAATCCGCATAAAAATGCTTGATCCCTAGACACTTTTGATGTGTGTATGTTTTCGGAACGATTTGAACGTTCCTTCGTACATACATAATTAATTTTTCACTTGATTCTAATACCTTTCTATCACTCTGGCGTATGGCCTTCATCATAACTTCACCACCTAAAAAAGTAACCCTTCTCTTCCTGAACACTTCCGATCAATTTCTATACTTCCCTCCCTTTCTAAAGTGCTAGAGGTCTGTGTTTATACATAAGCAGCTTTCACAAATTGTATATCGGCAGAATCTTGTCAGTCCTTTACAATCTGGGTTCAGACCCAGTCACAACACAACCACCGCTCTCCTCAAAGTGACTGGCGATACACGGCAAGGACCAAAGTCACAGTGCTAGCTTTGATTGATTTCTCGAATGCCTTTAACATCCTTTCCCATCTTATGATCTTCTCAGAAGCCCTGGAATGATTCTCCTATCTTCAGGGACGACAACAGTGTGTTCGCATTGATGACTGTCGTCGAGTTGGTGTGATCTTTGCACTGGCGTCCCTCAAGGCGGTATATTATCTCCCTTATTATTCTCAATTTTCATCAATCTCGTAACCCAACAACTTCAGTATTCGTATCACTTAAAACACTGACGATCTACAAGTGTACACACAAGTCAGTCAAGGGTTGAGGACATTTCATACGCAATTGACAAAGTCAACAAATACTTAGACTTCGTAAGGTCAGCGAGGTTCGGGTTGTCGGTAAATCCAACCAAACGTCAAGTTATCATTGTAGGGAGCAAGCTGATGCTAAGTAGGTTGGATACGGCGGTCATCCCACCAATTGTCAACATCATCATACGCTAACCACTGGACCAACGAGGCAGTCTACAACAAAGTAATTATACCTCTGGGCGCAATAGTAAAGAATCTAGGGTTATTTATAGACTCGGCACTTGATTGGCGGGCACAAGTTACATACGTCAATTCAGAAAGTCACCTCTTGTCTCCGTGCTTTATATCATCTTAAGAACTTCCTTCCTGTTAAAACCAAGGCCACACTAATGCAGTCTTTAATTATTTCCTTGATCGCCAATGTTGATGTGTGTTATTTTGACCTGTATGCAGACCTTCTTAATAAACTAGACCGTCTTCTCAATAACTGCATTCGATTCGTTTTTAATCTTCGCAAGTATGATCATGTGTCTGCTTAACGTTCCCAGTTGCAATGGCTTCCAATTCATCAGCGCCGCAGTCTGCGTGCTCTGACTTGTCCTTTTTTTTTCCTGAACTCTCCATCATTGCCCGAACACCTGGTACCACACTTCCGCTTCTTATGTTCCAACCACGACCGAAGTTTTCAGTCAACAAACAACTTGCTTCTTCTATACCCCTCTCACACCACTAACTTTATCAATTCTTCCTTCCATGTGCAGTCAGTCCTACTGTGGAATAGTGTGGAATGCACTTCCTGCAGAAATCAGGATGTCCACAAACCGCCTTACAATTGAGAAAGAGTGCGCGAACTTCTTCAAACTGAAGTAGGTACAGTCTCAATGCCTATCCGTGTATATATTTTTATAGTATTGTATGTGTGTATGTTTATGTATATTGTGTATGTATTAATATCCGTAGTAGTAAAATTGTGTATGTTGATTAAATCTGATGTAGGTTTATCTATTAATTCCATAATAACTATTTTTCGCATTCAATATTTTGTCCTTGCACCTTTTTTTTTTGAGCGGAAATCCCCTCGGATACCACCGGCTGGTGGTTATGTCGGACTCGAACCGACTAAAAACCGCACACCATTTCGGGTACTAGAAGCCGGGGAACCAAGTGCACCCTCGAAAGGAAAATCCCTGGAACCCCGACGTACCTCGGACCACCCACTATTTGTAGGTGGCCCCCTCCTGTGTAGGAACCCTAACACTTCTATTTTGTCCTTGCACCTACCGCATTATATTTCGGCAACACCTGAAGGTTGACTGGTAGGGAATGCCTCGTGGCATTAAGTCCGCCTTTGTACTTCATGTACCTACTTTAAGTTTTATTATTTAAATATCCTCCAATTCTATCTCACTGCGTCCGATTTTTTTTGTAGGTACACAATAATTGCTTGTCACGGTCACGGTGAACGCGAAAGCATAAAACCACTCATGAAAGTTTAAAAGGATATCCTTATTGAATTACCTCATTTTTAACCCCGACGTAAATGGTGTTATAAGTTAGTTTGACTGCTATTATGTATCTGTCTGTGGCATCATACTATTTTTCAGTACTCTTAACTATACCTCTTCTTCTCTTCTTCCTAGCCTTTATTATTCCCAAGATTTGGGGTCGGCTACTAGTTCAACCGGTTTTACCTGAATATCAGTTTTTACACGGAGCGACTGGCATTGGACCTCCGCAACCCTGAGGGCGAACTAAATTCGATGATTGAACTAGTTGTCAGTATATTTGAGGGCACTGACTTCCCAATAACGATTGCCATAGATGTTCATGACAACCGGGACCGACGGCTTCACGTGCTCTCCGAGGCACGGGCGGGAAACACCGCCATATTCCATACTCCGGGCTGCTATTTAGAATTTCTTCTAAGAAAAACCCAACAGCAGTCCGACCCGGGAATCGAACCCGAGACCTCTTGATCTGCAGTCACTTACGCTAACCACTAGACCAACGAGGCAGTTACTCTTAACTATACCTCTTATATTTATAATTATTATTATTATTTTTTATATATATTTTTTTTAATATTATATTAGAATTATAATTATAATTAAAAAAATTATACCAAAAAAGAAAAAACAATAACTGATGAGTGATGACACATTTTTAGTACACACGTTTAAAATAGGTATAGTTAAGAGTACTGAAAAAAACTTTTTATAAAAAAAAAACCGACTTCCAAAAAACAACGAAAACTCTCTGCCAAAAAAACACTTAAAAGCGTAAAATAAACTAGTTCTTCATAAATTGCCTATACCTAATTCTTTATTCATTTAAATAGTAGTATTATAATGTGTGCTAGGTACCTAGAATCTGTTTGAAGTCGGTGCCAAGTGACTATTGCTTAGGCTTTTGTAATTGTTCGTTTGTATTATTTTTGGCTTAGCACCGACTTCAAACAGATTTTAGGTACCTAGCACACATTATAATACTACTATTTAAATGAATAAAGAATTAGGTATAGGCAATTTATGAAGAACTAGTTTATTTTACGCTTTTAAGTGTTTTTTTGGCAGAGAGTTTTCGTTGTTTTTTGGAAGTCGGTTTTTTTTTTATAAAAAGTTTTTATTTTTAAGTTTTTAGTGCAAACAATAGTAGGTAAGTAGTAAGTTGAACTATTTCATCAAATTTCATCATCAATAATACAAATTAAGGTCTATACGTACGTGTAATATTAAAATCATCCTCTAATCCCTAACTGTTGAAGAGTTTAACCTTCTATCACCAGTTCACCTAAATAACTTGAAAGTATACGACTGAAGGTCTTTAGATACGTATGAAATTGAAAGAATTATCCTCCAACTCCTAACCGTTGAGGAGTTTTACCTTCCACCTTCCATCATCAGCTTACCTAAATAATTTGAAAGAATACGAGTAAAGGTAACACATATACATATGATATTTAAAGATTTATCCTCCAACTCCTAACCGTTAAGGAGTTGTACCTTACATCATCAGCTGATCATCATAAAATGATGACTACCAGACGCAAATACCAGTGTAACTTCAGAAAATATACGAAAAACATAGTATGTGCCTATAAAAAATGAGGGTTTCCCTTGATTTCTCCGGGATCCCATCACCAGGTCCTGATATGCTGGCAATGGGACCACCTCGGAAGCATACCCTATTGAATACAAAAAAAAAATTAAAAATCGGTCCACAACTGACGGAGTAATCGCTGAACATACATAAAAAAAAAAAAAAACATACAGTGGAACACAGAACCTCCTCCTTTTTGGAAGTCGGTTAAAAATAGTACTAACTTCGGAGCGCTGTAAGACCTTAGCTATGGAATTAAAGAAAAAATGTTGCGTATAAAAGTTATTCCTCAAAAAACGATCTACAAAAATGGTCTGATATCGTTTTTTCGTAAAATGATGAAAAAAAAGTTATATCGAAAACTATTAATTTTTTCTCAAATTTCTGAACATTTTCACTTATAACTTTTTTATTTATTGTTCTACGACAAAAAGTTACTGAACCAAAGTTGTAGAGAATTTAATTTGCAACAAAAAATATTAACAATTTTTTTTATCAAATAAATAGTTAAAGAGATATATCGTAAAAACCATTTCAACCCCTATTTTAAAGATGGCGGCCGTGGGACAAGGGTGGCGACCCCACAAACTGACCTGAGGTCAAATTGCGACCTCTAAAAAACGCAAGGTAAGGCCTAAAAAATGTAACGTTTCAATGGACTAACAATATGATACCTAAGTATACCTATTTATTTTATCGGCTGATCAACGATCGATAAAATATTTTTTTTTATAAAATTTCTTAATGAGTGCTATCTGTATCTAAATATGGTATGATATTTAGCAATGCAAAATAAAATTTTGATATTAACGCGAACCTGATTACAGCGATACTGTGGATTTCACGACAGTACCTACAGTATAAATAAGATTCACGGACACTGAAAAAAGTTTCTTAAAATCATAGAGTTTCGCAGGCGTCACACTTGTATAGTGCAAAAACCATGCATCGGCACAAATGCGCAGGTTCGACCTACACGTGGACCGAGGTAGGTTTCATGATTGGCTGATTCTAGAGGGAAGGATTCAGATGGCTACAACGTATTTGTCACTCTTGAGATACAGGTGTCTATGGGTGGCGGAATTTAATAATTAGGTACCTACCAACAGGTCCAACAGTCATCGTCTAATTTTTTGATCATAAAAATGTATATTCGACCTTAAAGTGGACGGCGATTGGTTGAAATGACCTTATGAGAATATGATTTTAGAGCGAAACTTGTCAACTAACTAACTAACTGTGTTATCTTACCTTCTGACTTAAGTCCGCAGTAAAAAACACTTTTCAATTTTGTTCGTTTTTCAAACTAAATATATACTTTACCTTAATGTAAAACTGGTAAACTAAATGTAGGTAAAAATTTAAAACTTACCATCTTATAAACGAATTGACAACACAAACATAAATTCGAATAACAACTTAAACTATATAAACTCCTCGTTATGTGTCAGCGGCTATCTATAACCTAATGAAATTTACTTTCGGATATTGGAATTTATAACGTAAATGATTAAAATAATCCGGATTTTAAGCGGAGAGTTAAACAAAACCAAAAGACACTTCAATCTCGTCAGCTAAGTTTATACCTATCTATGTAACTAACAATGTATTAGGTAGGTATGCTTAAAAAACACTTTAACATATTAATGTGCTACGGAGGTAATGAATGTGTTAATTGCTATTATTAACATTTATTCGAAAATGACAGATAGGTGGTTTATCTACAACTACACATTCCGCTCATATAGTTTTTAAGCCTTGGTGCATTTTTTTTTAATTAATTAAAAAGACAACTCCCGCATTAGGAATAATCACCTGTGACGCGGGGGACTTTACAGACATACATGAAACGGACACAATTAACACCCAATGGTGCATATTTGCATATTAGACATTTGTCAAACAACCGTAGGTAGATATAATTATATCTGAGATTAAGTGAGTGCACAAGCACTTAATAGTGGTTTATATAAAGTACTTAATAGTGCTTAAATAAATTACTTTTATTATATAATACATAAAATATTGTAACTTGTAAGTAACGTTCTGCGCTATGTCATTGCCATTGTACCGGGCTAAGATTAGCACGGAATTGAGATGGTTTACATCGGTTCAAGGCCTCCTTTTTTTTTTTTTTTAATGTGTGGAAATCCCATCGGACCGTCACCCCACCGGGGTTTACGGCGGGGCGGTGTGTCGGACTCGAACCGACTGTGAAGGGAGGAATCCGGGAACTGCTGATATTAACACATCCGGACCCCTCCCAGCGCTTGCCCGCACAGAGCCGGGCACCGTCACCTGATGGACTATCTAAGTAGGCGACGTACGGCACACGCGTACGTCGCCCCCTCGCGGGTGGCCACTAAAGCGGATGGAGGGGAAAACCCGTCCCGACCATCCGCGGCCACACTCAGGGCGGCATGAGGCGCAGATAGGCGCGCCTCCGCCGCCCGGTTCGCCAGCGGCGGATTGGGTCCGAGTGGATATCACCCTCCCGGGCCTTCTCCGCCACCTCCTTCTGCGAGATTACATCTTCGCAGAAGGTTGCGACCGCGGTAAAACTGCTGTCGCTACCGGCCATGGAGCGTATGACGGCCGGTAGCGAGAGATCTCCTCCGATGACTGCAGTGAGGGCCCGGCGCTGCGACGCCCAAGCGGGGCAAATCGCCAGCGTATGCTGGGCCGAGTCCTCACTGCAGTCGCAGTGGTGGCAGGCGGGACTCAATTCCCTCCTAGCGACCGAGTGCAGGTACTTCCCGAAGCAACCGTGCCCGGAAAGGACCTGCGTCAGTCGGAAGGAAAGGGTCCCGTGCTGCCGCCCTACCCACTCGAGGATGACCGGCTGGAGAGCCTCCACGGCGGCAAAGCCAGCGCGTGGAGTCTCCAGCCACCTCCACCACCTCCAGTCTCCAGTCTCTGTCCATAGTGGCTCGACGAGCGGCTTCACGCCATTCGCGTACCTCTTCGGGCGGAGGGCGATAGCCATACTCCGCCCGATATCCAGCCACCCGTCGATAAACTTCGGCGAGCACTTCCGCCTCCAAATCCCACAGGGGTGTCCCGGCCAAGGCGCACGCCGCCTCGGTCGACACCGTGCGGTATCCGCGTATGGCTCTGACTGCCAATACCCTCTGAGGCCGCCAGAGGCGGGCCTTATTTACGGCAGTCAGAGCCGCCACCCACACCGGTGCACCATACAGCGCCATCGACCGGATCACCCCCGTGTACAGGTGTCGTGTTGCGACGCTGGCTCCACCCAAATTGGGCAAAAGTCGCCCAAGGGCGGAGGCAGCGTCGACCAGCTTTGGACCAAGCTGTCGGAAGTGCTCGTCGAAGAGCCACCTACCGTCGAGGATCAGGCCCAGATACCTCATCTGGGCCCGAACCGGTACGAGGACCGAGTTGACCTCTATGGAGGCGCCGGCGGGTGGACCACGACGGGGCCCATGGAACAATAGGGCCTCCGTCTTGTCAAGGGCCACCCGTAAGCCCAGCGCCTCGATGCGCCCGACCACCAGAGAAACACCCCTGGTGGCCAGGCGCGCCGCCTCTTGGAAGTTCGCCCCCCGGGCTGTGACAAGTGTGTCATCGGCGTAACAAATTACGCCCAGCCCGGGAGGCAGACGACTTCGTAGGACCCAGTCGTACCCCACGTTCCACAGGAGTGGTCCAAGGACAGACCCCTGCGGAACGCCGCACTACATGGGTCGCCGTCTCAAGACGCCCTCTCGGTCCTCGTACACGACGGTACGCTCCTCTAAATAGTCTGCCACTAGCCGCCTCAGGTACTCTGGCACCCCGTGGTAGTGGAGTGCTTCCCTGATGCAGCTAAATGGCAGACTATTGAAGGCGTTGGCGATGTCCAAGGACACCGCCAACACCACGCCGCCACAGCTCACTGCCTCTTCGGTCACGGCCCTAAGGCGCATCACGGCATCGACCGTCGAACGCCCCTCTCGGAATCCGAATTGGGCGTCCGACAGGTTGGGCGCCACCTCGCAGAGGTGCCGGACGATGCGGGCAGAGAGTATCCTCTCAAAAAGTTTACCCACCTCGTCCAGCAACACGATGGGCCTATAGGCCGCGACCGAATCGGCAGGCCGTCCCGGCTTCCTCAACAGGACCAGCTTCCCGCATTTCCAGCACTCAGGAAAGCGTCCGGACGCCAGGCTAGCGTCCAACACCTCCCTGAGGCGGTCCGACATATGGTCGAGGGCTCGGGCCATCAATCGGGCTGGTATCCCGTCCGGCCCGGGGGCGGTGTTCTTGGAACGGATCCGAAGAACTGCCACCCCAACCTCCGATTCCCTAACGGGCGGCACATCGTCCTCTCTACCCCCGTCGTCTCCCACCGCGTAGGCCATCGACGGGGGTGTGTGCTTCGCCCGCTGCGGGAAAAGGCCCTCGACCACTTCCTGCAGGAAGCTGGGCTGGAGAGTCTCGGTAAGGGGGGGGGCCGACGTGCGGAGCTTCTGTCGCACCGCACGGTATGGGTGACCCCAGGGGTCACGGTCGAGACCCTCCAGCATCTCCTTTCTCTTCTCCTCCTTGGCGCGGCAAATGGCCAGCTTCAGAGTCCTCCGCGCCTCGCGGTACTCCTCATGAAGCTGGTCCCCGCCACCGTCTTCACGGTGGCGTCGCCTGCTACGGGTGTAGGACCTCCGGGCACGAGTACAGGCCGCACGGAGGTACGCCAACTCCTGGGGTTCAAGGCCTCCTAGGCCGACCAGATAGACATGATGCACTGTTGGCTCGAGCTTTGGATGCGCCAGCCCGGCTGGAGGTAATGATGGAAGCGCTTACCAAGGTCGAGGCCCTTGAGGAGGAGAAGGTCAGCGATCAGATAAGGTCAGCGATGCAGGCTGATGTTGACCAGTGCCTCTCAATTGCTGATGACATTCAGCAGCGCATAGCAGAGATAAAAGCGCAGAACTGGCTGTGATGAAGAATCTGTGGAAGGCCCACACTCTCGCGGGGTTGTATCAAAACTGCCTCAGATACAACTACCCGGCTTTGATGGAGAGCTCGGTGAGTGGGTCAGCTTCATCAATTTATTTGACAGTTTGGTCCACTTAAGGGAGGATTTACCTAAAGCCTATAAGATGGCACAACTGATGTCAGCGTTGAAGGGAGAGCCTAGGGAACTGGTAGCCCATTTGACGGTGACCGAGGACAATTATGAGATTGCCCGTCAAATGTTGGTAAGGCGCTACCACAACAAAAGAAGGCTGGTTGATGCTCAGCTCAAGAGGCTGTTTAGCATCCCTTCAGTGACTTGGGTCTCTGCCATACAGGCAGAAGTGTTGAACCCGTTATTGAGTGTCACTAGGGCATTAGGAAATTTGGGCTTGCCGGTTGAAGAATGGTCTTACATGTTAGTATACATAGTACTGTCCCGGCTGCCAGTTGATGTGCAGACCAGATTCACGGTCGGATCACGGTCAGGGTGCAGACAACTTGCCCACCTCTTCTCAACTCATGGAGTTTTTGGAGGAAGAGTGTCGGAGGGCAGAGAACATGGGTTCGTTCGTGAAGCCCGCTACGGAGCCACAGAAGGCTACTCGGAGCCCTGTGAGGAGGGGACTTCCGCAGAGGGAGCCAAGGCAGTTGTATGGGCACATGGGTGCCTCAACACCTGAACGGGATGCCTGCCCATATTGTAAACAGGATGGCCATGGTGTGGCCGCCTGCCTAAGATTTAGGGACCAGAGAGTCCAAGGGCAACGCCAGATCACCAAGCAGCGTGGCTGGTGTTTTTTGTGTCTGGGTCCCCATTTAGTAAGGGATTGCGCTCGGTCCGCAGTGTGTACATTTTGTGGAAGCCACCATCATGAGTTGCTCTGCCTGAATAGGCCCGGCCAACATCATGCAGATGGACAGGGCAGGACTCAGGGACAGATGGGGTCACGTACACAGGGCCGGACTTGGAACCTGGGTCCACGGGACCAGGGCCCCCATAGGGAAGATGTTGGGGCCGATGTTCAGGCCAACATCGCGGGCGGTTCCCCGATCTATTGGGAGGCCAGTGGCTCAGCTGGAGCTGGCACGGGCGGGTGTGCGGATGCACCCTCGAGTACGGAGCGGTTAGTTAGAACGCCGCCTCGGGTGTCATCGCGCTCGCCGCCGACCACTAGAACGCCGCCTCGGGTGTCATCGCGCTCGCCGCCGACGACTACATTTCGTCGATTTTCGCCGCCCATCATGGAACGCCCTCGGTTGGATCACCGCATCCCCCCTATCCGTGGACGGCGTCAAGTAGAGCGCCGCGACTGGAGGGGCACTTACGAGGGACCATGGGATCCCTACCACACTGATATGCCCGGTTGCTCGGGCTATAATGCTTGGGGCCCCGGGGGCCCCCGCTAGGAAATTGCAGCCCAATCAAATTTTGGTCCCCAACCGGAGGCTATAGTCTTGCCCACTGCCTCCGTGTGTGTTTGGATTCCGGGGTTTGAATGGCAAATTAACACACGTTCGCGCCCTGTTGGATTCAGGTGCCCAGGGCTATATTATGTCGAACGAATTGGCGATTTGGTTGGGCTTGAAAATTACTAAGTATAATAGGAACATTTGAGGCGTGGGGAATGTCGCGGTAACGACCATCGTCGGGCAAACGACGATTACGTTCTTCTCACGTTTTGACACGATGCGTAGGACATCCGCCCAGGTACTAGTGATGACTGATGTGATGGGACGACACCCTCAGGTGAGGTTAAATTCGGCTGTTCGACTCCTGACATCAGATCTGAAACTGGCGGATCCCGATTTCGATTTAAATGGGGACCCAGACACAAAAAACACCAGCCACGCTGCTTGGTGATCTGGCGTTGCCCTTGGACTCTCTGGTCCCTAAATCTTAGGCAGGCGGCCACACGGGGGCGGGAGGTCGAGGAGCCCCCCACCGCGCGTCGAGTAGACCCAGACGAAGAAGAGTGCGAGTTGTTTTACCAGAATAATACTGGTCGCCTTCGTTCTGGTCGGTTTGTAACTCGGCTCCCCTTCAGGGCGAATAGGCCACTGTTGGGTGAATCTCGGAAGACAGCCGTGACTCGATTGTTGTCGATGGAGCGTCGTATGGCTCGGGATGCTGTATTCAAGACCAAATAAGTGGACTTCATGAGGGAGTATGAATCTTTGGGACACATGTCTGTGTCGCGTGTGGATTGGAGATCCGAGGATCCTTCCACATCATGCTGTCCTAAAGACCCCTACTGGAAAAATTAGAGTAGTGTTTGATGGGTCTGCTCCAACTTCGAACGGTATGTCCCTGAACCAATGTTTGTATTCGGGACCGAAGTTGAATTGGGACGTGTCGGATATCCTCACGAGCTTTCGGAAACACCAGGTGGTTTTTGTTGCTGACATAAGGATGATGTTCAGACAAACGGTGATTCATCCGGAGGACAGGAGGTATCAGATGATACTATGGCGTGAGTCGCCCCACGAACCGATAAAGATTTACGAGTTGAACACAAACACGTACGGTTTGCGTTCTAGTCCCTTCCTCGCGATTCGTACACTGCGGGAGTTAGCGGTACGGGACCGCTTAAACTACCGCTAAACCTAGCTAGGGCTGCTACTATCCTGGAGCAGGATCTTTATGTAGATGATGTCTGCTCAGGGGCAGCCACTGTCGAGGAAGCGCTTGCTCGCCGGGACGAGCTCATCCAGCTTTTAAAGCGTGGAGGTTACGAGTTGCGGAAATGGATGTCCAATTCTCCTGAGTTGGTGGAGGGGTTGCCGGATGAGTTCGAACAGGATCCGCACGTCTTTGAAAATCCTGACAACCCTAATATGTTGTCAGTGCTCGGCATACAATATCGGCCAGTCCAGAATGTTTTCACCTATCGAGTGGTTTTGGACATCCCGAAGACCTGGACGAAGAGAACTGTGCTATCGACGATTGCGAGAACGTTCGACCCGAACGGTTGGATCGCTCCAGTCACATTTTTGTTAAAATGTTTCATGCAGCGGTTATGGACGGCGCAGCTAGGCTGGGATACCCACCTCTCAGAGGAGCTGTTGAGGGATTGGACAAGGATATTCTCCTCGCTCACGGAGATTAATAACGTCTCACTGCCACGGAAATTGTTCCCTGCTGGTGATTTCAGGGCTACCCTTCATGGGTTTTGTGATGCCTCTGAACAGGGATACGCGGCAGCGGTTTATTTGCGAACGGTCACTTCCGCTGGGGATATATTTTTTTTTTTTTTTTAATTTACTACCCCTAGCGAGTGAATATAGCCAGGGTCTATGGCAACTACTCCTATCTCTTTCCATTTACAGTTTTTCAGTCCTGCCCTTAGGGGGCTTTCCGCTGGGGATGTTGAAGTTCGACTGGTTCTGGCTAAAAGTAAGGTGGCTCCCATACGGACAAGATTGACGATTCCGAAGCTGGAACTGTCCGGGGCAGCTCTTTTAACCAGACTCCTGAACCACGCGATATCAGAGTTCCGCGGTTCATTGGAGTTGGAGAACACGGTGTATGCATGGACTGACAGTCAGATAGTGTTGTGCTGGCTGAAGGCTTCAGTTCATAATCTGGAGATTTTTGTAGCAAACCGTGTCTCCCAAATACAGGCATCAGAAGTCTCGTTGACTAGGAGACATGTGCCAGGAGAATTGAACCCGTCGGATTGTGCATCCAGGGGATACCGGGCTCCTGAGTTAGTTAACCATCAGTTATGGTGGGGCCCCTCTTGGCTGGCAAGGAAGGAATCGGATTGGCCCCTTAACAACGCGAAGTTGTCTATAGACTGTGGTATAATAGCAGCCGTGTATGTGACCCAGGAGGTCCAGGAGACTGACGCGAGTTTCTTGATTGAGCGGTATAGCTCTCTTGATAAATTGATCAATGTCAATTGTTGGATAAGGAGATTCGTTCGGAATTGTCGCTCTCCCCGCGAACAGCGAACGCTAAGCCCAATTCTGTCACCGGCAGAGCGAAATGAGTCGCTTCTGAATTTGATCCGGTTGGTACAGTCTTCGAACTTTGGAGCAGAATTGGAGAGTCTACGAACTGGGCGTTCGAAATTGAAGGGTGCTGTCGCGCGTCTCAACCCGTTTATAGATTCGGCCGGGTTGCTTCGGGTAGGAGGAAGATTGCGCAATGCGAATCTGCCGTATTCGGCTCGTCACCCCCTACTGCTCCCCAAGGGAGGGCAGTTGGTTGAGTTGTTGGTGACTGATCGGCATGTTAAAAACGCTCATGCAGGTTGTAACGCCTTGTTGGCTACACTCCAGAGGGAGTTTTGGATTTTGTCTGGGCGTCGTACCATACGGAACATCGTGTTTCGGTGCTTGCCTTGTTATCGGAACAAGGCTGCCACGATGCAGCCTCACATGGGGGATCTGTCCCCTGATCGGGTGAATGAGACTAGGCCATGGGCTGGTGTTGGTACAGACTTTGCGGGCCCATTCTTAGTAAAAAGCTCGCGGGTGCGGAACGCGAAACAGTACAAGGCGTACCTTTGTGTGTTCGTCTGTTTATCCACCAAGGCGGTGCATCTCGAGCTCGTTGCTGACCTCACGACGGAAGCTTTTATAGCGTGCTTGGACAGATTCGTTTCCCGAAGGGGACTGCCAGCACTGATTCGTTCCGATAACGGAACCAACTTCGTAGGTGCAGAACGATACTTACGAGATGTAGTTAGGTTTTTAAATGAAAACAAAGTGGATATTGGAACAGCCCTCTCCCGTCGGGGTATACAATGGACCTTCAGTCCACCAGGTTGCCCCCACTGGGGCGGGATTTTTGAAGCCGTAGTTAAATCAGCTAAGACGCATTTAGGGCGTATTGTAGGTCAGACCGCGCTGACATTTGGGGAACTCGCGACGTTGTTTTGTAAGATCGAAGCCGTTCTCAACTCGCGACCGTTGTGTGCGCTCAGCTCGGATCCAAATGACCTGGAGGCGTTGATTCCAGGCCATTTCTTAATCAGTCAGCCACTTAACGTGCTGCCCGAACACCCGTACGAAGGTGTGAAATTGTTTCGGTTGTCTCGGTATCAGATGTTGCAGCAGTTTTCACAGATTTTTTGGAAACGATGGTCTCTAGAGTATCTGCACATTCTGCAGCAGCGCCTTAAGTGGACTGACAAAACTAGCCCCCCTAGTGTTGGTGACGTCGTGCTGGTTAAGGATGCTAACCTACCGCCACTGCGTTGGCGCCGGGGGCGCATTGATAACTTGTTCCCTGGTAAGGATGGGACCCCCCGGTCCGCAGAGGTTCTAGTTGGGGACTCAGTTATTAAACGCGGTAGCAACGTTATCTCGCCTGCCTGTAGATTAGGGAACAGGTATGGACCTGTTCGGGCGGGTGACTGTTAGATTTCAAACGTCATTATAATGGCAACATTTTTGATTGTCATTTTTCTTGTTTGACGTTTTGAAGTGACAAGGTAGTACTATTTGAGACGCTTTGATCGGTCGAGCTGGGCTTCGTTGAAAAAGTGCCGTTTAATGAAAATTTAGCTAATTGTCTTCTAGTTGGTTACCGTTATGATTTTTTTTTTTTTTCAAATGTGTATGGCCCGCCAAAATGACTCTACTCTGCCTGATGGAAAGCATAAGCAGAATCCAAGAGTGGTGGTCACCATACTCACTGCGAATGCAGACAATGCAGTATGGCGACCCACACCATGGCGGCCTAGTGATGCTGCTGCATCTTTTAGTCTAGTCAACAAGTATGGAACTTGTTGACTAGACTATTTGGGCCTCCGGTCTCGCACTCACCAACGAAACACGACAGCACTGCTGCTGTCATTTTACGTTGATTTTCTGTGCGAAGGTAGTACCGCCCCGGTCGAGCCGGCCCATCCGTGCTGAAATCAGCGTGGCTCAACTACCTAGTGTGGTGATTGGTCTGGTTTGGACTCGCGAGTTTTAGTAATCACGTCAACAGGCGCGATCCGCGATAGTTAAACGAGTGTATTGTAATTCGAATACCTTGGAGGCAGTACAGCACTTTATGAGTCATGTATGTGTAACGACGAAGAGAGGCGGCGTCCAAGAGGCGTCTTGGACGCCGCTTCAAGGAATCTACACATCTCCAGTAAGTGCTTGATATCACATTAGCTTAGAATAAGAACACGGTGAAAATGCCGTCAGTTCAATGCTCTCTCCAGTGACATAGTTAGCGATTGAATGACTTACTCATGGGCCTAACACATTGCAAATTTCACAAGGTGATCGCTGCATTGGCGAGAGAATTGAACAAACAGGGTCCCTATTCTGTAAGCAAACCGATGTGTTCCTATTCTGGTGTTTATCCGACTGCGCAGAAAAGCGACGTGGTATGTTTTTTAACACTGGATTCCACGCTGTAGATAATTGAAAACATCTTCCCGATTGAAAGTTTTATGCTTTTTTATCTCAATCGCTTCACGTACAACTCTTGACTAAAAGTGACGTTCGGTGGAGAGGACTTGCGTGCGGTGAAATTCAATCCAGTGGTGATGCCTGCATCGAGTGCATGTTCTGCAATCGCCGATTTGCTCGTCTGTCGGTTCTTCACAGCAGCGATAATAATATGTTCTTTGACCCTTTCAGCAATAGTCCGCTTCGTTTGGCCTATGTAGGAACTTCCGCAGCTGCAGTCTATTTTATAAACACCCGGAGTTTGTAGTGGCAATCAGGCAAAACAGAGGTATGCAATACCTTGAAATAAGTGATCGCGTTAATTCCCGTAAAAATAATAATTCCTTGCAGATGTTGTGCAGGTACGTGTTGTGATCTTGTCTGCATCTGCGTTGTATCTCTGCTGAAATCACATTGAGATTCCTGGTATCAGCTCCTACTGCCTTCATCCTCCGACGTTCCTCAACAAGTCTGAAGGTACCATCTTTCATCCAGTGCTGTCTTTTACGGATTTTAGTTGGTTGTGCAGTCTCAGAGACAGCTGCAGCAATGAGTGTCTTAGCTCGGCCCCACAGTGCATCAGGTGACTCTCTGGTCAAGTCCGCGTCAGACCACCCTGGCCAGTTTTTCTCAACCTTCGAGCGGAACTCTCGAGCAAATTCGAAATATAGATATATATATAGGCCTCTTCCATACTCTTTCACCTCTGACGGTCCTCAGCCGCCGACATCCAATCTTGATCTGCATGTCCCGTGATGTCGTCCTTCCATCTTATTGGTGGTCTACCCCGCGGTCTAGCATGTGTCCTCTCCTCGGGTGCCACTTCAACAGCCTTCGAGTCCACCTTTCGTTACTCATTCGTGCAATATCTGAGCAGCAATAGATTCCAAAATTAGAATCCTGAGCGTGAGGTAAAAATCTTTGCGCTCGAGTGCAACACGTGCCTAACTTTTCATCCCACCTCAGCGAGGAAAGGACTAAATGCTAAAAAGAAAACGGCGCGGCGACGTATACCAAGAAGGTTCCGAGTCTGAATTTTTAACAAATTAAAAAAAGTTGTATATTAATTCGGCACCATGGAGGTATAAGTAAATAGCTATAATGATGTTTTGAATTCACAAACTTAGTGCACACGATGTTCTAAATTAAATTTACTTTATCGTCTAGCGGTAGCGAATAAAAATGACTTTCGCACAATTTGCACTCAGATATCGAAGGGCAAAAATACTCTTTCCGAGATGGGGGGAAATAAAAAATATTTATTCTTAGAGCATTTGAATGAAAGTTTTCTTTTGTTTAATTTATTATTGTCAAAAGACGTGCGGAAAACATAACATCAGAAAAGTATTCAGTCGACACTAAACATACCTAATGATACTTATTGATGATACAGTCCACGCAAAACCACTTTACGTTTATAAAAGAAGTTCTAATCTTCAAAGGACAAAGAAAAACTAGCTAAGAAAAGAAATCTATCAATGCACCTTTCAACAAAAAACTAAATTAAATAAAATAGCATACTCCATCTGTTTAGAAGATAGACCTTAAACTATAATTGATAATTTTTGGGTAAAGGGTTAAAAAGAATAATAATTGAACACCAAAATGACTTTCACACTATTGATTTATTGTATCATTAAAATTTGATATACATTAAACGTAGTTTCTAATTTAAGTATTTAACAATTTTACTTTATTCGATACAAACAAATTCAATTTTTAATTCGCAGTCTACATGACACAGGCAAATTGAAAATATTTTCATCAGAGTAGAACGCAGATTCTTCTTTTGCAAATTCGCAGTTAACATAGATACAACCGTGGGAGAGCCACGCTTCGGCATGAATGGGCCGGCTCGACCGAAGTGATACCACGGCCTCACAGAAAACCGGTGTGAAATAGCTTGCGCTGTGTTTCACCGAGTGAGTGAGGATACCGGAGGCCCATACCCCAACCCCTCCTCCTATCTCCCCCCCCATCCCCCAAAGGCCGGTAACGCACTTGTGACGCCCCTGGTGTTGCGGGTGTCCATGGGCGGCGGTAATAGCTTACCATCAGGCGATACGTCTGCTCGTTTGCCGGTCTATTCCATAAAAAAAAAAATACAGGCAAATAAAATCCCCTCCCCCCGCCCCCTCAACTAGTGCGATATTTATTAAGATGTATTTTGACGACCTAACCTGTTTATTTCAATTAATAACTGTACTAGATATATTGCAAGTGCAATAAATTGGAGATTTGTATATATAAGTAAAATAGGCATTTAAATTTGTAGCATAGATGTGCTTTTATTTTTTCTTTAGAATTCTAAACACTATAGGCATCATAGCAAGGTCAAGTTTTATTTTCCTCTGAGAAGTGTAAAACATATGTGTACTTGTATCTAGTAACAACATTCAACATAATAGTCATAATATAACAATGTGTAACTATTTACAGAAACACTCTATTCTCTTCATGTTTTCATAATTTTTCAGACAAGTCGTGATTGGGAATTAAAGGATATAAATATATTTCTTTTTTTTCTCTATTTTCACAATGAGTATGGTGACCCCACTACTCTTGGATTCTGCTCATGATTTCCATCACTGTGGTAGAGATCCATGAGAGTGGTCACTTTATCAGGCTCATTTAAAAAAATAAAAAAATTATAACCTTAATGCTTAAATTGTCTATTCCGAATGAATCCCTTAGCTTTTTAATGAAGAGCATAACACTTAAAATACATTCTTGAACAGAATTACACATTTACTATTAAATTTATGTATACAGTAATATTAGCTAAAAACAAATCGAACAGTTAAATAAAATTTGAACAGAAAATTCACTCATTTTCACTTATGGGTCTTAACTAGGCTTTTCTAATTATTGATTTTATTGGCGTTAATGAATAGTTGTAAATTGAAATGCACTAGACGAAAAATATTTCATGTACATTCATTTCTGCAATGCTTAATTCAATGTTTTTTTTTTCAAAATATAAGTAATAGCGTCCTTCAAAAATGCACCCACTATTCCTAGCCGTCAGTAACAAATTTACTTATGACTTTTAGCTCTAATTTCTGTGCCACTTTTGTGATCATGTTCATCAAATTGTTCAAGCGATATGAGCCCTTCTGCTTCCACTGTCATCTCGATATCTTCATTAGTTTTGTTGTTCTCGTTCGCTACATTGTTCTCTTTCTCTCTGTAACATTCAACCTCTTCTATTGCAGAGTATATAGCTTTCTTTTCGATCTTGGACAATATCTTTTTATCGTGGAAAGAGTGGTTGTGTAGGTTTGCCCTGTAAACGGAATAGATCATGTTTATAGTGTTACTAGTAGCACTTAAATTATAACTACAATACAAAGTTTAAAAAGCTATAACCCGACTACGGATTTTTTTTTATTAAATGTATATAGCATAAGTCACCCAGGCATTATTACGAATCTATTGACACCTCATTCATTAAAATTGGGTATGTGGGCGCATCAATTAGACGCTACGGTGAACATACATAGACTGCCAAAACTATTACTCGTCCCTGTGGCCTTGCCGTAATCGATTAAAAATATATTTATTTTTTCACTAGCGACGCGGCCCGGCGGAAATCTTTGAAATTCTCGGATTTCCTCTGCTATAATATGCATGTATTACACATATAAACCTTCCTCTTGAAACATTCTATCTATTGCTGAAAATTGCATTAATGCAACGAGTAATTAAAAAAAAATGCAAACAGACATGCTTCATTTTATACTATGTAAAAAACAAGCCGGGCAATTTATTTGAATAATATTGTTCCGAATACGAGTGTATTCGGAACAATATTAAAGAGTGAGTACTATTTTTTATGTTTATAAACATTATAATATTATAAACGTTACTATACTAATATCCTCACACATCTTATCAGCGGTCGTCTGATCCCAGACTAGGCAAAACCAATCAGACTGCTGATAAACATGTCTAGGTACCTATTTATATTTGAATACAAACATATTATAGATAAATTACACCCAGACACAGAACAAATGATCGTGTTCATCACGCAAAGATTTGCCCTGTGTGGGAATCGAACCCACGATCTCCGGTTTAGCAGTCACTATCAACTTAGTCACAGGCCCGTCAATAACAATGCCATTTATAAATATAACTGTCTCTACTTTTAGCACAATTTGATAGTCGGCCAAAAAACTAGCAGGTAGTAGAGCCACGCTGATTTTAAGCACGAACGGGCCGTCCGACCGTCCTACACTCGCACAGAAGATCAACATAAAATGACAGCATTCGTGCCGTCGTGTTTCGTTGGTGAGTGCGAGACGGGAGGCCTTATGATGCAGCAGCATCACTAGGCCGCGGCCGCCAGTGTGGGTAACCATGCTGCATTGCTGCATTGGCGCAATGAGTATGGTGACCACCACTCTTGGATTCTCCTTATGTTTTTCATCAGGCAGAGTAACAAAAATTATTGACAATTTGCAACATTTACTACATGGCATACCTAAATGTAAACAAATTGAACAAATATTTCAAACTATTATGTTTTCATCCACATCCACACACATCGTTGATAAAGGAGTGAAGGGTCAGTCATTAGAATGTAGAACAAATATAATAATAAGTATATCAAATGACAAAGTATCCGTCTAGTAGAGTATATCAAATTTATTTTTATGGGCTAGATTATATTATCATAGAACATTCCACTCAAGGAGGTCAATAGTCCTAGATATCTTTGCATTACTGTGTGTTATCGCCTTAACCTACTTTCTAGTGATACTTTAACCGTTACTCGGGGATTTGTGTTGGTAAACTTTTAGCTCTTTAAAACAAACTTTCATAGTTTCCATTACGACTATATAGTCCATTCGCTTAGATACGGTCACATTGATCGCGCGCCGTCCCGTGGCAAACCGCCACAAATTCAAAGGGCCCGCCTGTGATGTATACCCATAAGCAAGTACGATTTGTGAGTTTAAGCCGTTTCATGAATGAATATATTCGTATTTCTTTATTACATAATATAGAAACTTATGTACATAACCATAATTTATAAAAAAATAACAATATTTACATACAAGCGTAAAAAAACTCCACATCGTCGCCTACTGGTAGCGTTCCCAAAAGACTGGCAGCATTACCACGTTGAATGGCAATGCTGATTCTCTGTGCTAGAAAAAGGCCGGCCTTCTGGTCGCGAGAAGCGTCAATCAGTTGCTTGGCTAGTTGTTTAAACATAGCGCGAGCACTCGGACCCCATGAACCTAGCATCTCTACCCCAAACGGTTCAAAAATGTAATTACCTATTAAATTTTTGTACTTACGCCGTTTGAGGCTTTCCGCAGAAGCAGTAGCAGCGCCGGCATAAAAAGCTGTACTTGGAAGATGAGATGGCGCGAGGGTGTCAACGCAAGTTGCGTCCCACACCAAAGGCTTACCCATCTTCCATGGCAGTAACGACATACCATCTGGTCTCTTGCCATCGTCCCGTACCAGACCATTTGGTTCGCGGACAGCTGGAACGCCGGCAGTAACAAGAGCACGACGGATAATGTCGTTAATATTGGCATGTCGAGATATTCGGCCAGCGCTTCTGCTACAAGAAAGGCCATGATGTCCGAAACTGTCAACAGCTTCTCCACAGTGACAAAAATGCGGAGAAACACAAGGCGCTCCTAAACGAAGGCAAGTGGCAAAGCGAAAAGTAGTATTGTCCAACAAGGTACCTATGTTGGGTGATGGAAGTGCCTGAATCCATAAACCTGATTCCCACTCTCCCACAGCTAACAAACGAGCTCGCTCAGCAAGACTGGTTGATGTATCTAAAAGTATCTTTTGCTTTAAAATACATAACGGTGAGTCCCATTGTCGCTGAGAAAATGGATTAACAGGTAATGCAGTACTGGGACAAGCTATCTGCCAAGCATCTATGGCAATGGCCTTGCATGATACTTCAGAATCAACCAGTGTGTTTGTAAGAATTTTCCTGGTTAACTCTTGTGCCATAAACCGAAGACAGAAATGCTGGAAGGCTTCGTATTTTACAAAAATAACGACAATTGTGTGCGGGTTCACCGACACTTTCTAAACGAATGGACTATAAAAATATGTTGTTCAAAACTACTTGTAGTCCGCTGTTTTACCTGCACGTAACTTAAAAGAAATCACTAACTGATTAAAATATGTACCTCCCTAAATGATGAGATGTATTGTGTATATAGCGATGGTTGTGTCATCGCAAGTATTGAAATGTGCGAATTGTAATGTAGTGATTACCGAAGTTCTTTCTTTCTTGTGTAATAAGATTGATGTTATGGACGAGGAAAGTAATAAATATTATACATAACATGAATTCATAATAAAATTAAATCAAAAAGTGTTTTTTTTTTTAATTGCCTAGCAAAGGAGATGTCCAAAAAATGTATGGGCTTGTGCCCCAGACTATACGGAGATCAAATAAGTGGTATTTGATAGCTGAGATCTTCTAAAAAAAAGAATTTAAAAGGCTCATGAAGCAAAGCAGATTCTGAAAAAAGTTATGAAGGTTTAAAAAAAAATTATATCACTGCGAGAACATCATTTTTTTCCAATATATTTTAAAGTTATACTGTCAGGTCTACTATAAAGATTTTTTATGTGTGCTCATGTCAAAATATATACTACTGGCTTATTCCCATTGCTCCTCTCGTGTGGAAAGTTCATGGAAAAGTAAATTGTGTCATTCTCCGACGTTTTAGATCTCGAAAAACAAATATGTCCAGGGCCGGATCTACCATATGGCTTTTTGGGCTTAAGCCCAGGGCCCCGTGGATTCCAGGGGCCCCCAGCTAAGTCAAGTTAAAGTAAAAAATAGACGATAATGCGTGTCAAACGGAACGGGGATTTCCCCATCGATTATTTACGGACGACAGTATGTTTTCGTAATTTTCTAGAGTCGTAGATACTGCTTTAACAATTTTACACGTTACGATTTAATATTTTAATAACGATTTTGCTCACATATTATTTAATATTTATAACATAGTTTTTATTCCTCTTACGTGATTAATGTTAATACTTAAAGTATTTCTAAATACCATGTGATAATAACTATGTTCCGCTAATTATACGCACATCAAGAATTTTTTCGTTCAAAAGTGGGTAAGCATATTTGGCTGATATATCTTGCTATCAGGCCATAAAAACAAAAAAATGTAAGTGAGTCTATGGGTGAGTCTATGCTTCGGGGGAATTCCCGCCGCTTATCACCTAGCGTAATTTTGTTCTATTTTGCGGTTCTGTTCTCAGTCCCAGATCTATCTCAGAACATAATGATCAGTTAACTATCGTACTTCTATACTGTTTTTTGGGAAAAGTGTACGAAAGACGTATATCGTTAATTTAAATTGGTAGTCGTACTAGCTTACATTTATTTAATGTTTTACAAGACTTTTTGGAAAAAAATGCATTACCACTGGATAACTGTAGGGACAGTCAAACGGTCGTGCGGTCCATGGCCCTTTATGGGGCCCCAGTATGGGCGGAGGCTCTGAGGGCCAGCACTATCACGCTATTGCAATGACCGAAACGAGTGCTGGTCATCAGGATCATAAAGGGGTACCGCACGATCTCTTTTGAGACTTGAAGTCTCCTGGCCGGAACTCCACCATGACCTGGTGGCAAGATCCCTTGCGGCTCTTTATCAGTGGCTCAAGGAGGCGCGGAAGTTGGGAAGGTGTCCTGTGATTCGAGAAATCGAAGATCAGAAATCCCAACTCCGCCAGGTCATCGTGGAGGAATGGAAGAAGGACCAAGGCAACCGAGTGCTGGGCACGCTGTTATTGCGGTGGTAAGACCCGTTATGGAGGGAGGATTGGCTTGAGAGGCATCACGGGAGCCTCTCTTACCAGCTGACGCAGGTGATCACTGGAATAGGATGCTTTGGCGATCACTTGTGTCTGATCCGTAAAGAGCCAATGCCTAAGTGCCATCACTGCGATGGCCAGACCGTGGACACGGCGCTCCACACGCTGGCAGAATGTCCGGCGTAGGGGAAGCCGATGCGCGATCTCGTGGCAGCCATCGGAGTGGAGGTTCTCTCACTCAGTAACATGATTGCGGCCATATTACGGAGCGAGAGTGCGTGGAAATCCACAGTCTCTTTCTGCGATCAAGTTATGCTCGTGCAGGAGACGGCGGAGCGGGACCGGGATAGGTTTAGAACTCTCCTGGTCCGCCAGGCCCGGGAATGGGCTCGGTACCGCAAACGACTCGGGCGCCGGTGGTCGCAGAACGATCTCCGTCCTCCATAAGCGCAAGATGGCAGATGAGGCCACCTGTCACCGTAGCAGAAGCAGGCAGCAGGAACATCGGGGTTTGTGCTCAGGAGGGGGCCATCTACAAAACCTAGGCTGCCCGTGGTACGTCGAGGTTCCAGGGATTTCCTTTCGAGGGTGCACCTGGTTCCCCGGCTCCTGGTACCCGAGGCGGCGTGCGGTTTTAGTCGGTTCGAGTCCACACAAAAAAAAGGAGACAGTCGAACAAAAACACTGCTAACATGGCGGGTCGTTACAATGGTGTAGAAGCAATACTAGAACAAAAAAATAAATCTGCGGATTACGTGCCATGTGCTGCATCAACAACCCATAATGTCTCACTGCTGGGCTCGGGTCTCCTCTCAGGAGAGGGTTAAGGCCATAAGTCCCCACGCTGGCCAAGTGCGGGTTGGGGACTGGCAAGACAACGTTGTGGCTAAATCTTGCCGTTGGATGTTTTTAAGCCTCCAATTAAGCTTTATGACTGTTATCCTCTACTACGATAACAACCGAGACCGACTGCTTAACGTGACCTCCGAATCACGGAGACGCTCATGGTATTGTGCCACCAGCGGTCACCCATCTAGGTACTGACCACGCCGTCGTTGCTTACCCTCGGCGATTGTTTCTAATCACCGAGTGCAACTGGGCTATGAGCGCCATGTGCTGCGCATTCTCTTAACCAAGTTGGTGAAGAATCTGTGAAGGTTGGAACCGAAATCGTAAACTTTTTTGAGTAGTGCGAAAATATATGTCTTCTTTTCTACTTCAACCCATAAAGATAGGAATTGTTAAATTGTAAAACAAAACTGATATTTACGTTAAAAAGTTTAAGTCAGACTAGATGGTATCGCCAATACGATGCTGTTAAAGCTTTAAAAATAAATATGATGACATGAAAAGTTTCAGCGAAAATGAAGAGGAAAAAAGCTGATTTTCGAAAAGAGGCAAGAAATTTATTTAATAAACTGGCAGTTTTGTTTATTTTTTATTGGGGAAAAAAAAAAGATTAAATTCAGTTAATAAAAAATGCAGAGTCCTGGTTGTGTAGGATATAAGTTAATTGTGTCATTAAAAGACATCGGAAGCTAAAGGATTACAAAGAAAAAGCCAAAAACTAAGTATAAACTACAGACCCATTAAAAATTAAAACTAAGAGACACATTACATCAAAGTATTCTGATAATTGTACAGAGACAGTCGCAGTAAATGGCGCAAAGGTTTCAAATAGACACGCTAAACGTTGCACTGGATAAACTAAATACGGATTTAAATCAAAGAAGTCAAGTTTATGAGACATGTGTAGAAAAAATGATATTTTTTTAATGGATTTGCAAGAAAATATCGTGCAACACTTTGATTTAGAAAGCACACGTAAGGTTATCGACTATTATCCCGATAATATGGATGAATATTTAGTCAATGAATGCATCTAATTAAAAATGTACATTAGATAATTGTGCTCATTTGTGCGACAACACCCATGCCAAATGACTTCAAAGAGCTACCTCTAAATAAATTTAAGACAAACTTAACACGGTGGTTGAAAGAGAAATGTTTTTACGACTTGAAAGAATTTATGTCATATCGAGATATCACCTATTTTTATCCAATTGACATTGACAATATCCTAGACATTGTATAATTAATGTTACTAAGACATTTTAAATTTATTTGACTGTATTATTTTAATTTCATTTTTTTGACATACGAAATTAATGTTTTTGACATGTGACGGTTAATTCATATATTTTAAATTAAATAAATTTCAAAATGTACAATTCTTAATATTTGCACACCATGTGTATATTAATAGGATGTAAATGGGACATGTTTTAATTTTAAGAACTTACTTTGTACACCTACATTCTGGCAAATAAAATAGTAATCACAAGTTGTGAAGCCGATCGATGGCTTTATCCGTTTTGTCCATAAATATTGATTTAACTAAGAATTTAGAATGTGAGAAGCAAATTAAATTAAATTTGCCAAAGGAAAGTGCAGAAAGTTTGCTGTTTCATTTGTCAATTTTACTTATTAAACGCTAAGCTTTAAGGCATAATATTTTAAAATACAAATTAAATATTTTATCGTTTAATTTTTATCCTATATATTTGAGTAATTGTTTGATTAATGATTACCAGACCTAGTGGTTGAAGCACGCCACTTTTCACTGCGCCAAGTGTTTTGGGTTCCAATCCCACATGGGACCACACTTTGTGTAATCCACAAATTGTTGTTATAAGTCTAAGTGTTCCTTGTGTTCGTTACATGTATGTTTATAGTCTCCCTCGACACAGGATGGATATTCCTAATGCGGGAGTGGTCTTTAAAAAAATAATTGGTAAATAGTATTAGCCCAGGGCCCCCTAAACTCACGGTCCGGCCCTGAATATGTCATCTGTCCATTGTTGGTTATAAGGTTAGTTTTATAGAATGAAAATAAAAGAAAGAACATTATGTTTATGCATATTGGTGGCGAGCAGATTCCCTAGCGGCAAGTCGCAGAACTAACGTATGACAGATAAAAATACGTATAGACGTTAACATTCCACTTTTAAAATACTGTTCACCCTCACGAAGTGGTCTTATAGTATTATTTACTACTCCGTAAACGTCTATCAATGAAATCATTGTAGAAAGAATTTAAAATAACAATGCACTCGCTCTGTATATTAAACTGGCAGATTCCCTAGCGGCAAGTCGCAGAACTAACTATGACAGATAAAAATACGTGTACACTTTAACATTCCACTTTTAAAATACTGTTCACCCTCACGAAGTGGTCTTATAGTATTTTTTACTACTCCGTAGACGTCTATCAATGAAATCATTGTAGAAAGAATTTAAAATAACAATGCACTCGCTCTGTATATTAAACTGTCAGGTAGAAGTATCTGTCATACGTTAGTTCCGCAAACGGCCACTAGGGAAATCTTCTCGTTACCAATAACTGCATATTATTAGAATATTCTTTCAATACCACTAATGGAACAATATAGTTTTTCATCATTTTCATTTCAATTTACATCATCCTATAATCTATCCCATGTTTCTTCATGCTACTGCTCTGTAAAAAATATATCAATCATAATTCACATTTATTTAAATTATGTTATCATTGTTAACTTCAACCTTAAAACAAACGAAACGAAAATCGCCGCGTGAGACGAGTTGTTGCAAATTGTTTTTTTTATGTGATTGACAAGTTTATTGAATGTTGCCAATGTTCAAATCATAGTTCGACTTTTTATAAATACTCTTTCTTTATTTTTGAATAATCAATTATTAATAACCTTGCATTTTAATAAGAGGCACACGTGAATAAAAAATATGTTTAATATTTTACCCCACTTTGCGTCATGTTTTTATCTTATGGCAAGTAAAATTATTTCAAAGTAAATTCAAAAGGCAAGCATCGCTTAAAATCTTTTTGATTTTTGAGTTTTTTTCCGCAATTCATACGGACTTTATAAAGCTACTCAAAATACATCATTTATTTTATTTATTCCAAAAACTAAAACATGATCTTGGATTATTCTTGTCCAAAAATTAGACATCTCTTTTGAAAACGCAACGATATTGGTTGAATAGAACGTAAAGTCGGTTAAAGGCTGTAACACCAACACCAAGTTAGCTTGTGTGGATGTACCACCGAATAAAACAGTATTAATTTACACTCCTAACAACATACCTGTGAAATGGCGAAAATTGGAACTACGGCCGTCATGTTGAAATGTCATTCGATTGTCAGTATCTACTACGTTCTAGTTCTCTGGTTGTTTTGTAGTGTTAATGTAGAATTTATAAAGTTAAATATGCCGAAAGCTATTAAAAGTGATGCTCGAAACATTATTCTGAAGGTTAAAACCTTTTTTGAAGAAGAAGCTCGGGCAGGGTCTCTGATTATTCCATTTTAATCAAATATACAAACGAATTTCGGCAGCGACAGGTTAGTGTTGTCAACTTTCTTGTTATAAATTACCCGATACTTAACTAATTATTTAAGTCCACGAAATATTCGTTTCTATTCTTGCTGCAGGTGAGCGTAACGGTAAGTAACGTACATCTATGTAACCTGCTAAGTGAGTGAGCCAACTAACCTGCCAGATTTCAAATTTCTTCTAACATTTATTTTATTATCTTATATTTCAGGTGTGAGTCAAGGACTAATTTTAAAATAGTTAAGGAAGGGCACGCAGGAGATGTAACTGGTACAAAAATTCGGACACCAGGCAAGGAGAGAAAACGTAAAAGTGGATTTGTGCATGTTGATGATTGTGCATTAAATGAAAGTTGTATCCCCCTCGTGGAACATTTTATCTGCTGAATTTCCACTTCATTATATTACTTTTTAGATAAAGCCATTGTTTATTGCTGAGAGACTAAACTGTTAGCGTACCTACGTAACTGTAAATTATCATATTATTTTTATTGATTTTATTATTTTTATATAGGTATCATTGTTTTTAATTTCTTAAAACTAATTCTTATCAAACGACTTGAAACTTGAAAACTTACTCGATTTTGGGCACCTTATATTAATTAGCAACACTCAATCGACGGTGCCATCCTCTTTCAGTTCACAGATAATTTGGTAGGACTATACTATGGTTGGTTTAAACTATTACACACTATTTATTTATTATATGGTAATAAGTTGACTATATCATTAAATTTTTGTAAACTTTGTAAATCGTGACTAAGTGTAATCTGGCGTAATAAAATAAGCGCACCAAAATGGCCGCGTTTAAATCGCCCAAAAATGATAGTGATTATCCTACTAATATTTTAAACGCGAAAGTTTGTAAGTATGGATGGATGTTTGTTACTCTTTCACGCAAAAACTATTGAACGGATTTGGATGAAACTCTCAGTAATATAGCTTATACATCAGAATAACACATAGGTTACTATTTGCCGCGATAACCGACATACACGTGGGCGGAGCCGCGGTAAACAACTAGTATAATATAATTTTTAGCGTAATGGTTTATATTTCGGATGTGTTATATTTAATTTATGTAATGTAATGTAATAACTATTAGGAACATTTAAAAAATCTATGCATATTTCCTATTGGCGCAATATAACTATTCAGTCTTATTATATCAGCACTAATAATAATTACACACATCACACAGTCAGCTTTGTTTGGCAGTATGATTCCAAAAAAAAAAACACGCTTCACATAAAAAGATCTAGAACCTCTTCATGTAATAACTTTATTCGAACATGCTTAAAGATGATGCCAATGTACTAACCTGTTAAGCACCACATTGCCCTTAGTTGTGACGTAAGCTGAACATTTATTATTTCTATAGTCCACACACCGCCAGCGCCGAAGACCAGACTGTGTTGTCGAATGAAGGTTATATATGTATCTATTTAAAATAACTTGTAACGAGCCACGGATCGATACAGTGAACTGCAGTTTAGAGGATGCTGTAATAACGACAATTTAGTATTATCAAATCATAAATGAAACTTTTTGACTGCCTCGGTGGCGCAGTGGTAGTGTATGCAACTGCTGTGCTTGAGGTCTCGGGTTCGATTCAAGGGTCGGACCAAATGTTTATATGATCTGCAAACATTTGTTTAGGAGTTTAGGTATTTTCTTGGTATCTTATATATAAAATTCTCGTGTCACAATGTTAGTTACCATACTCCTCTGAAACGGCTGGACCGATTTTTATGAAATTTGGTGTGCATATCGGATAGGTCTGAGAATCGACCAACATCTATTTTTTATACCTCATTTTTTTTATGGCAAAACAACGTTTGCCGGATCAGCTAGTGTAATATATATGTATTTCCAAAAACAGTACCTAGATGTATTAATATGAGTTATCTATTACCCATAATACAAGCTCTGCTTAGTTTGGGAGTAGATGGCGTTGTGTGTTAGATGTGCGAAAAAAATATTATTATTAAATCATAAATGAAAATTGTTTACTAGTTGTAAAATGAAGATTTACAAAATCGTTTTTGAATCAGCTTAAAAAAAGCACTTCAAAGAAATTTTCAAGACAATCCTCTACACATTATCATTTCATTTTCATAATTGCTGGCAAAAGCTATATCTGTCACTTTGGTACCTATATGGATATCGCACTTTCCGTAAGTCAAAAGAAAAATACTTACGTTTATCTTGACTAGTTACATCTTTATTATCTTCCATTTTAAATCCATCGTCAGAATCCAGTGTAGTAGAATCGTCCATTAAATCCGGGTAGTCATGCATATTGTCTTTTGGTGTGGATGTTTTCGATAATGTATCATTCTTTCTTCTAAAAATATAAGAAATCAATGAAAACGAAATCAAAATTAATTAGTGACCGACCGAAGGTTCGGTTTCGGTTTCGGCCAGTTTCGGCCTTAGTTTCGGTTTCGGCCAATAAATGGCCGAACCTTCGGCTGCGCCGAAACTCGAGTGAGTGTGAATAATCGTGCGTCATTCGGCGAACTTTGTTACTCACTCGTGCTCACACGCTCACATGGCCGTCTCAGTTCACTCCCCTTAATTCCATCGTTAATCGAATTGAATTGATTTTATGTTTAACATATGTATGATTAACATATGACATACTGTATTTGTTTAGTTAAGACATATTCATGACACAAAATATAAAAAATATATTTAATACGTACTTTAATCATAGAATATGCAAATTCATGTTTAAATATCCACAAAATTTCCGTATATAACAAGAATTTCATATATGTTTAACTCTTATTCAAATAAAAGTTACTATCATCACTTTGAACTTTTTTTAAAGCTACTAAATCAAGTTTTTTTGTTATTATTTATCTTTTTACTATTTATCTTTTAACAAGTTATGTCAACCATCGCTACAAGTTGATTTGACAACAACAAAATGACCAAACCTTTTGTGTGAAAATATTCACAACTTTCGAGCGCCATTGTAATACTGTTGCAAATTAATTCAACAAAAATTGTAATACTTAATATTTTACTTTATAAATACGCAAACTATGATATTTCTAGGATAAGCTTCCTTGTTAGCTAAATCATATAATAAGCAAATGGTGAATGTTATGCCTGTCAAAAAATTATATTTAACTAAACAAAAATTATGGAACCTTTCTAGCTCACTTCTGCACTTTCGATTTCCACTATTACTAAGACAACAAGTAGTTCAAAATTATTAAATACATGTGGAAACACGTGAGTTCGTATCAATAATATTTATTCAACATTCAAATTTATAAGAAAAAATAAACACAACAAAAAATAAACTGAAACAAATAGTGGTCACTATTTTAGCACTTCTGCATAGATATTTTAAATTATTTATCACCTCAAAAACCAAAAAATCTTATTTTGTTCAATTTTGATAAAATATACTAAATAAAAAAAACTACTTCAAAAAAAAACCAAGTGCCTAGAAACACTAAAAAACGTAAAATAAATTGGCTCTCCTTAAATTACTATGTGGCAACTCTTGTGTATTTTTAAGTATTTATTTATTTAAGCAAAGTAGTGTAATAGTGTGTGCTAATCAATTACAAAAATCTAAGCGATCTCAACGAAAATTAAAATAGGCCACGGATTTATAAAAAAAATATGCGTTGAGTTGCGTAACCGCAGTTGACGGTGTTGCTCTATACGGCTTAGAGTCCAACGAAATTCCTAACAAGCTGCATGATGAAAAGCGAAGAAGCGTTACGCAAAGAACAACAGATAAGACTAATTGTAAATATTTAAATGATCCCACTAAAATAAACTAGGCGTATAGATATAGTGTAGGTTCCCAATCCGAACTTCAGCTTCGCATGTCTATTTTTTTCTACAGACGACTAGCTTCTCTATCCTCTATCTCTCAATCTCACCTGTCAAATCACCTAAATAACTTGAAAGAATACAACTAAGGCCCTATTCGTGTATATGGTATGTAAAGAATCTTTCTCTAACCCCTAATCGTTTTTAACCGACTTCAAAAAAAGGAGGTTTCTCAATTCGACCGTATATATTTTTTTTTATGTGTGTTCGGGGATAACTTCGTCGTTTATTAACCGATTTTGATGATTCTTCTTTTGTTGGAAAGGAGATGTCCCGACGGTGGTACCATGACAAGGAAACTAGGATCTGATGATGGCATCCCTGAGAAATCGAGGGGAACCCTCATTTTTTTCAGGCACATACTATATTTTTCGTATATTTTCTGAAGCTACTCCGGTATTTGCGTCCGGTAGTCATCATTTAATGATGATGAGCTGATGATGAAAGGTACAACTCCTTAACGGTTAAGAGTTGGAGGATAAATCTTTAAAAGTCATATGTATGTATGTTACCTTTAGCCGTATTCTTTCAAGTTTTCTAGGTAAGCTGATGATGGAAGGTACAACTCCTCAACGGTTAGGAGTTGGAGGATAATTCTTTCAATTTCATACGTATCTATAGACCTTTAGTTGTATACTTTTAAGTTATTTAGGTGAGCTGATGACACATGCGCTATGTTGACTAACCCCTTAATGTATTTTGCTTTAAGAAACTCGCCTGCTTCTATTTCATCACGACATTTAAGCTTGGCCACGATTCCTATTGCCCCGTAGACCACGTTCTCGGTAACAGAAATCTTGCATCTCAACATAAATTTGGAAACTGAGCATACTCAGTTTTAATACGTGTTTAAATCACTAAAGTTATTCGCATCAGCAGAAATTATATGAAATAGTTCAACTTACTGATAACTTACGATTGTTTGTACTAAAAATGGAAAAATAAAAACTTTTTATTATCAGCTCATGTGAATAACTGAAAGAAAACGACTAAAGGTAACATAAATATGACATTTGAAGATTTATCCTCTAAATTCTGACTGTTAAGGAGTTGGACCTTCTATCATCAGCTCATCATCATAAAATCATGACCACCAGACGCAAATACCGGAATAGTTTACCAGAAAATATATGTTAAACATGGAACGTGCCTAAAAAATTTGTGGGTATCCCTCGATTTCCTTGAGATCCCATCATCAGTTCCTTATATGGTGCCAATAGGACTACCTCGGGTGCATGCCCTTCCGAATACAAACACAATTTCCAAAATCGGTTTACAATTGACGGAGTAATCGGCGAACATATATAAAAATACATACCCTAATTACCTAAAATATAACAACTTTTGAAAAAATGGGTTTGGTTCACGTATTTTGCAAGGGCAAAAAAGGTTCGTTTTCGGCCGAAACTGAGAGCCAGGCCGAAGGTTCGGTTTCGGTTTCGGCTGAAAAACCAGTTTCGGTCGGACACTAAAATTAATCAATCAATAAATCATTAAACCATATGGGAAACAAAACTCTACAGCCGGTATAATAGCTAAGGTCCTGAAGTCAAGTGGTTGCAGGCTCCAATCACACCCATGCAGTACATTACTGAATCCATTCCAAAAACAAATATTTGGTCTAGTTGAAAAACTTAATAAGAATTCTAGTACTGCATAATGCATATTACTAGTTGTATTTTTTTTCTTTGTATACATGATAGATTATACTTACGAAGTAGAGCCACGTTTTATAAAAATCTTTCTTGCATTTACTGGCAGACTAACCTGTTGAAGTTAAAATTGAGTTAATACTTCTTAGAGTATTCTTAAAAGATAAAAACCCAAATGAAAAATATCTTACTTCATCTATTTTTTCTGAGGTAGAGACTACAATCTGCTTAGAGCCACTAACTGGACAAAGATCTCCATCATCGAAATGACGCATAGCACCCGCTATCTTCACAGGTAAGGCACTGTCAGATCCCTAAAAAGAATTTTTGTTTTTTATTAAAACCTCTACACACAAATTACTACACAAACAGTATCCACGTTATTATTACATTTAACTGTTTTTTTTTACAAAGTAGCACAAATGAGGAAAAATATAACAGAAACGAAAATTTACCCAATAATAACTAAATAATATATTGCTTAACACGGTAGCAATATATTAAGAAAAGGGTGATTTTGTTTGATTTTAAATTTAATTAAATTTCAAAGGTTCATTAATCAAAATCTATTGCTTCCAATCTCTGTTCATAGTATTACTAGTATTTGACTTTAATTACCATAGTAATACAGTAGACCCAATACAACAGTATCATCAACAACCCATAATGTCCCACTGCTGGGCTCGCGTCTTCTCTCAGGAGAGGGTTAAGTCGCTGGCCTAGTGTGGGTTGGGAAATACCTGTTGTGGCAAGACAACGTTGTGGGTACATAATCTTGACGTTGATGTTTTTAAGCTACCCAAAGGCCTCCAACTAAGCTTCACGGCTGTTATCCTATGATAACAACCGGGACCGACTGCTTAACGTGACCTCCGAATCACGGAGACGCTCATGGTATCGTGCCAGTAGTTGTCACCCATCCGGATACTGACCGCGTCGTCGTTGCTTACCCTCGGTGATTGTTTTAATCACTGAGTGCAACTGGCCAATGAGCGCCTCAATTCAACAGTATAAACATTGTATTAGTAATACAAGAAATCAACATAATATGTAATAATAATATATCACTTGATATATTTTACTCTTAAAATAAATAACTCTTAAAGTCATATCCAAGTCTTCAAAATAAAGGGACTTACAATGTTCTCGAGACCTCTTATGTGAAGTGCTTTCGCTGTTTCTGCAAACGATGTGAGATAATCTGCAGGCACAACGGCTTCTCCAGTGTAAATATATTCTAGTAGTGAACATAAAACTCGGTGTGATACATTCTGAAAAAAGTGCAATTAAAATTTATTATGCTACATAAACATTTCTAACTTGACAAATAAGAAGTACATACTAATTATACAAATAACTAGCTAAGCCCAGCGGTTTTACACGCGGAACAACAAACACCGCGGTTAACGCCGCGGGGCGATAATAGTTTTAAAAAAAGTAGCATAAGTTACTTCTTATATCATCAGCTATCTGAAAGTGAAAGTGCCGGCAAAATCGGTCCAGCAGTTCCAGAGATTAGCCGGAACAAACAGAGAGACGGACAGACAGACAAAAATTGTAAAAAGTGTTATTTTGGTATATGTACCGTGTATACATACATATGCATTTAGTAAAAAGTTGTTATTTTCATACATATTACAAACAGACACTTCAATTTTATTTATTTGTATGTATGTATAGATTTACATAGATATATATGCTTATATTACTCTCCATTCATTGTTGGATGGCAGTCATTTTAAACTAATTCATCACATAATTCTGATTGGATGCAGTGTGAAATAACTCTAAGGCTGAAATTTATAAAGTGTGCTTAGACTTTGCTCAGACTTTGCTTACGCTAAACTTACTTAAGTTCCTGCTCAGTGTTATCTTAGCATTCGAATTTATAGTCCTTTGGGCTAAGTATTTACTGAGTGTATGCTAAGCAAGAGCTCAGGAAAAAATGTTTAACGTTTTAATTTGCATATCATATTTATTTAAATGATATAGGTATTTCGAAAACATATTACTTTTAAAATAGCTGTAATAAACTAAAATATTAGTAATTTTATAGTCTTTATTATATATTTGTCTTTCAATCAATTTAGACCATTAGTTTTTATTGATTTTAAGTGAAAAAGGGCCAAAATAACACATGTACAAGTAAAACGAAACATATCTTTGACTTGTCAGTCATACCGTGGGAGAGCCACGCTTCGGCATGAATGGGCCGGCTCGACCAGAGTGATACCACGGCCTCACAGAAAACCGCTGTGAAATAGTGCTTGCGCTGTGTTTCATCGAGTGAAGTGTGTGTGTGAGGATACCGGAGGCCCTTACCCCAATCCCCCTACCCCTACCTCCCCCCCCCCCCGATCCCCAAAAGACCGGCAACGCACTTGAGGCGCTTCTGGTGTTGCAGGTGTCCATGGGCGGGCGGCGGTGATCGCTTACCATCAGGCGATACGTCTGCTCGTTTGCCGGCCTATTCCATGAAAACGTTGTAATAGAAGTCCGTAAGGGCATCCTTACGGACTTCTATTACAACGTTTTCAAACTAGATTACGGCTTTTTTACCCGACTGCGAAAGGAGGGTTATGTTTTTCGAGTGTATGTATGTAAATTTCTCTGGCACGCCCTAGAGCCTAAACGGCTTGTCGTATTTTTATGTGAGTGGTGTCAATAGATTCGTCTTAGTCGTGAGAGTGACACTGGGTACATCAAAATTAAAAATAAGGATTTTTGGCGCCAAAAAGTAATATAAAAAAAAAATTGTTTTCAAAATACATCGAGTGTGGTATCAAAATAAAGATTTTTTTACGGTGATTACGAATATATATAAAACTTATATGTTTTTATTGTTAAATATTGACGCAGTCGGGTTTTTTATTTTTAATAATTTGTACTTGTTACCTAGACAATTGAACCATCTTTACGAGCGCGTAAGTATTCGTAAGTCAAGGATTTCGGTGACTTAGACTATGCTAAGCATTTGCTCAGCTTGAGCTAAGCATAATGACTATAAATTTCAATGCACACTTAACTCGTGAGGTAAGTCTAAGCAAAGCCTAAGCACGCTTTATAAATTTCAGCCTAAGTCTGTAAGCAAAAATTTCAGTTCAGTTGTGCGCTCAACAAGGACTTACAGTTTTTTGTGTACATGGTGTGCCTAATCACATCTGTTCTATTTTTTTCAGGGATTTCACATATAGAACTGTAGAAAATATATATGTATGCCAGTTCTGTAGCTATC
The DNA here is from genome assembly GCA_949125395.1 of Diaphora mendica. Lineage (NCBI taxonomy): Eukaryota > Metazoa > Arthropoda > Insecta > Lepidoptera > Erebidae > Diaphora > Diaphora mendica. The sequence continues at coordinate 15,479,205 of OX421319.1, read as the reverse complement.
TTTGTGTGTATGTTTCGATGCAAACACATATATAAACAGATTAAAATATATGTGTGCAGAATGAGCGGGTAAATAAAAACACTAACGTGGGGCTGCACCTATAATCCGCGACTCTGCCAATTAAACCACCATCTGTTAAGTTCAAGTTTCAAACTATACTTACATTTAAGAATATAATAGGATGTTGATTTGCAGCCGAAGTAATAAGATCCTTGAGGTAAGGACTAGCTAATGCTATCAACATCTGATGAACTTTCACAAAATGGCCATCAGCTGCTATAGTCATGTCAACAAATTCACCATTCTGAAAGAAAAACATTGATTACTCTTTGCATACCAGATGATCTAGGTCTATCAGGTCTTCTAGAACTATATCTTATTGGGCAACCTTTTGACATAGTTAGTTTTTGTTTGTTCTGTTGGCTACTGCCAATAAAAATTGACTTTAGGAAACTTATGCATCAGAAGTCTATATTAACCTCCTTAAGACTACAAAATGGCTCTAGAATATCAAAGATTTTATATTAATTTAATCTATGGTACTCTAAAAAGCTCTCTGTGCTGTGACAGATTAAGAATACAGAGCATCACCACGCCTATTCATCCGATGGTCATAACAGGTAACTAAGAGGGAAATCTAGGAATGACAACATCACTGCACATCTTTCTTAAAAGGAAACAGCAAAGCTGAACTGCTCGTGTGGTGACGAATTAAGAATATGGAGTGTTACTACCCCCTATTCATCCCGTGGGTGTCTTAAGAGGCAACTAAGGGAGTAAACCACTCAGGACATCGCTCACTCACCAACAGCAAAGAGAAAAGAAAACTAACCCTATTCCAACCTGTCTGGCCAACATAGTATGGTAGAACAAAACCTCCTTTCTAAGGAGACACCACCCAGTAATAGCCTAATAAGGTTGTATAAGTGATGATGAGTGACTCCAAGGAGCCATTAGTAGTAATAAAATATTAGGTTATGAGCTGGTTGCCTTTGCTGCACCATGCAATTGTTACGTGATTTTGTTGTTCTAGATTGTATGTTGTACTATGTTGTAGCAAAAATAAATGGTTTATATGTAACTTCTTAACTATAAATTTGTCAAGACTTGTGTTAGTTTGAGTATCGTGAGATCTCAATGAAAGATCTTCTCTCTAACTCTTCAGCACAGGAAATTCAATGTGCACTTATTATTAAAAGGTAGTTCAAATACTGTACTAAAAATGTATTAAATTAAAATTGTTAAAAGTTTTTCACCAAGAATACTAACCTGCTGTAAAGAACTAAATCCATTGCAGATATTTGATTTATAAGAGTCCCAAGATAGAGAAAATTGAGATTGCACCATTGTTATAACGGTTATTTAGATGTTCTTAGCAACGATGTGGTAAATGTTCAATGCTTCTCTCACAAAATTCTATTGTTTATTTACAAGAATTCCGAGAGACTCAAACAATTCAATCAAGTTTTCAATGAAAACGTTTTGACATATAGTCTAGACAGATGAAACAAATGAGTTCGTTCATAAATGTCAAAGTGTAGATAAAAAATAAATCAAGTTCAGGAACACAGCATTGGGTCGAAAGATTCAAGGCCGAAGCGGCGTAATGTAATACAATTTTACATACAACATGATATCTCCAAAGTCAAACTACCGGTATAAGTTATAACCGGTATTATAAAAATACAAGACCCATTTTTTTTTCTTGTACATTAACGTCGTCCATTATGTAACCACGTACCTACCTTTCCCTCTTCCATTTGATACTCTCAATTTCATCTCTGGATATTTTAAAAGGTTTTCAAAGGTTAGGTTTTGAAAGGTGAGTTCATGACAGGACCATATGCTGAGATGTAAACGCATTTCCGAAGATTGTTTATCTTTCTTTTGGACCCGAAGCTCGCACGGATCGAGACGAGCTGCGCCGAAATAGGACTAATACGTAAGCAGCTGTTTGTGAGAAAATATTTAGGTGTATAGGTATCTATTATATCTTTATAATGCCACACTCACCGCATGTGCGCCCCATAAGTATGCATGTTCAAAGAAAAAACCTATATCAACACTGCAGTAGATAATATATTAGATATAATAGTAATATTCTGATTTTAAATCCATGCTCTTTGGAATTAACTATAAACTATAACTCAGAACAAAATACGAGAAATATCTCACATATCACAGCAACAGATAATAGGGAATATGCATAAAAAATTATTTGTTTGTCGATTGTTACATTATCGAAATTATCGGTGTCGAAATTCCTACTGTGTTAGTAGTGTTTGTGAGAAAAAATAACTTCTTCCATGATTTTTATAGCAATCAAAACTGTAAATAGGTATAAAATAACTGAAACACTCAATAGTAAACAAACACGAAATCACAATGACGTCATATGTTATGTCAATAGCGCGCGAAAAATGGCCGCGTTTGAATAGCTCAAATTTAGTCGGTGTTTTAAATTTCACTTTGAAAATTAGTTTGACTATTTTGAAACCTATTTATATTTTTTTCTATGTTATGGAGACTTAGATGATCAGATTAAGAAATAAAAAAAAGACATGCATATTCCCCATTCGCCTTTATACTTAGTTAAAGGCTCAGATCAAATAAAAAAGGTAGATAACGCACGGCCTTTGTTTTACTGAAGCAAAAAACTCAGCTACTTCCAAGTAAACACACGCGTTAACGCACACACATGCAACAAACTACGCTAATTTTCGTTTGTATTATACAAGTTGTCGGGCAGTAAGTTTACCTACAAAATGCCGTCTTGTGCAATTAAATGGTGTAAAAGCTACACAAAAGTGTACAAAAAGTCTAAAAGAATATATACATTTCACACGTAAATACACACAAAAGATGTACCTACTGAGTGTTGTCAGGAGTTCGTATTTAGCCAAGAAATGTGGATAAATAATTTGTAGGTAAATTCATAGTCAAATAATGAAGTGAATGAAGTAGCGAGTGAGCCATAAGTATTACTTTATTTTTTTAGTCACGTACTTTTAAAGTGTTAAATATGTGCAATCTAATTGTAATTTTTATGAAATAAAACAGATTAATATTCGCATATTACCTATTTAAATGCAATTTCCAAGGATTAAAAAGAAATGCTTGACTTTCTTATTCTACGTGCTTTAACTACCTTTTTTTTGATCCGAGGTTAAATGACAAATAACAAGGTCGTTTACCATAGAAATGCATATTTACCCAACTGTCAACTTAATTGTATTTGAATGTCTGTATAGCCGAGTCTCCTGCGACACTATTTTATGTTCTCAAACACAAAACATCAAATATCTAACAGAATATAGGCGTGGCCTTAGGGACTGTTTTGTTAGTTGTAACAAGCAAACATGTTATCCGAAGCGGACGGAAAACATCCCCGTGATCGCCTGCGGGGGGGGGGGGGCAATTGCTAACATAGGGTTGTGCTTTTACCGCATAACATTCTTCATTTTAGTCGTTGCGGAGGTAAAGATAAATCGGTTTGATTTACAAATCGAATGTTATCGACTTGCTAATCAGTGATCATTTTCGTTATAATTAAGTAGCTGTTAATTTTTCATACATTTATTTTACTTTAATTTAATGCTTCTCTTATAATGAAACTGAACTGAACTTACAATAATACTTATATTATTCATATTTATACTATAAAGGTCAATTTCAATAATATTAAAAGATTAGGTACGGCACAGGCCTCTGTAAGAAAAGTACTTGATACTTTAACTCAATGAGTACTTTTGGATTGTATCTGTTGGAGGTATCGTAATCTTCGTCACGTACGGTAACGATATTTGTTTTTTATGCTCTATTCTATTATAAAATGATTTTCCAACCCGTCAATCCATCAACAAAAAAAAAACTTGTCACTAGGCCTCGGTAAAAAAAGTACTCGATACTTTGAAGTATCGATAAATTATACTCGATACCGTGTCTCTCCGTATGTTTAATGTTCGTATTTGTTGTTCGTTTAAAAGTCGCAGGAGACGTCAATGGTTTGCTAACAAACACGTATTGTGTGAGCAAACCATGTTAGCAAACCATTTTTAGGAGCAGGAGACACGCCTTAAGAAAGTAAGGTTACGGTGGGTCATGTTTCTAATGTGTCGATAGTAGGTACCTAAATTACTATACTTTTGTAGCAGCACATCGTCAAGGCATTGCATCGGTGCCGTCCACAACAGACATCAGCCGACTGGCGGCGCGCGTGCGGCGGCACCGCGGCGCAGGGCTCCGTTGCCGTCCGCGCTGCGAGAGCGAGATAGCGATGGCACCTCTCACTCGCTCATCTTACGATTTGGACCTACCCGAACTATTTTATTATGTATAAATAAAGTATAAATACCAGTGTATTTGAACAAAGAAACACATACTGCTAAAGCTCTTTGATTTACCGACACCTTAACCCAGCACAAGTACCCTAAGCTTTCATTACTTTAAATTCACCCATTCAAATACAGAAGTCGTTTTTAAAAAGATAAGAAAGATATGCTTATGAAATACATACATGAGAAGAAAACATTCTGTACTTTAACAGCTTTAAGGTATTAAAGAAAGCATCTTATACACAAACACATAGAACATGTTTTATGGTATATTTCGCCAGGATTAAACAAACATTGGTCTTATGTTTCTCTAATAACCGTTCATTTCTTAGGATTTTCTTTCATATAGTTGTCAAGAGTGTTTACAGCGGTTGATAACGATGTAAATACTATATTACTTTTAATTTTCTTTTCTATTTGTTTGTTGTGAAGAGGATGACAATGATTTTCGGACCTGTAAATGAAAAGAAATATTTTAGATCTATTGACAGAGTCAGAACCAACCATTCACATCACATCATTATAAGATCTGTTGATGAAGGCTATTGTCATTAAAAGTTTACTGTTGGGTATAGTGTATCCTTCCCCCCTTTCCGGGTACTAAGCGGGGTTTGAAAAAGCATCATACTATGCTGCTTTAGAGTCACCATGCTGCATTTTCTGCAATCGCAATGAGGATGGTGACCACAACTCTTGGATTCTACTTACATATTTATTTATTTATTAACCTTATACACAAAATATACAATGGAGGACTTAATGCCGAAGGCATTATCTCTCACTTGTGCTTGCAATCAAGCAGAGTAGTCATTTTGGCAGGCGTAATATGTTTTGTTTTTTCTTTAAAAAAGACAACTCCCGCTTTAGGAATATACATCCTGTGTCGCGGGTGACTTTACAAACATACATGAAACGGTCGCAATGAACACCCAGAGTCAAAACAACAATTTGTGGATCACACAAAGTGTTGTCCCATGTAAGATTTGAACCCACAACACTTGGCGCAGTAGGAAGCGGCGTGGCGGCCACTTAAACCACTAGGCCAAACGTGCAGTCAAAATATGAAAAAGACCTCTCTTTAAATGCGAGGTTTTAGACCAGTCGGTTTCTGGTGCTCTTCACTTAACCGACGAGCATGCATGCAGCGATTTATGAATGTGGACAGAGCAAAAGAGGTGTGTCAGGACCGTAGTAAGTGGAGATCAATTGTCTCTGCCTACCCCTCTGGGGGAAAAAGGGGTGACTGTATGTTATGTTATGATTTGGCCTACTACACCACGCTGGCAAAACGGGTTGGTGTAAGGTTTGTTTCAGTTTTCCTTCTCTTTGCAGTGCTATAAGTAGTTTTTCTTTAAGTCGCCTCTTATGACCTTTGATGAATAAGGGTGGTGACACTCCGTGACCTTGATCAGTCACCATACAGAATATTATACTTACACAGCAGTAACTTCTTCGTTATCAGTGTCGACATAAGCCGGACAGTGAATTTTACGATAATCGAGACATCGCCACCGTATTTTTCGACCACCGTTTGAATGATGATGGGAATTGTAAAGATAGCGATGCAGTAATAGCTGTAATGATCCTCTGCTAGATATTGTATAATGTGCTACTTTATCTGCAAAAAGAAAACAATTTTTTAACAACCTTTATTAAAGAGTTGATTACAAGTAAAATTTTAACAAAATAAAAACCGACTTCAAGGTTCGACGATTTCTCTTGGATGCCATCATCAAATCTTAGTGTCCTTATCATGGTACTACCGTTGGGATATCTCCTATCCAATAAAAAAGAATCATTCAAATCAGTTCATAATTGTCGGTTAAAAATTGGGTTTACAGAACGAGCCAAATTAAAGAAACTAACATTGGGCATGAAAGTAGAGGATATGAGATTTTATTTTACAACAACTCGATCGTCGATAGTGGAAAGTTCAAAGGGCCTAGTGTAAGTTTATTTCGGATTCGACGAGTGAGTTTAAGCCGGCTTTCACATAGAATCACAAGCCTTTAACAGTTCACAGCTGAGTATAGACCTCTCCTTACAAAGGAGGTTTTACCGTAAGTACTATTTTACCAGGCTGGCCAGACAAGTTGGTATACTTCTCTGAAACGGCTGGACCGATTTTTATGAAATTTGGTGTGCATATCGGGTAGGTCTGAGAATCGACCAACATCTATTTTTTATACCTCATTTTTTTTATGGCAAAACAACGTTTGCCGGATCAGCTAGTGTAATATATATGTATTTCCAAAAACAGTACCTAGATGTATTAATATGAGTTATCTATTACCCATAATACAAGCTCTGCTTAGTTTGGGAGTAGAGGGCGTTGTGTGTTGGATGTGCGAAAAAATTATATTATCAAATCATAAATTAAAATTGTTTACTAGTTGTAAAATGAAGATTTACAAAATCGTGTTTGAATCAGCTTAAGAAAAGCACTTCAAAGAAATTTTCAAGACAATCCTCTACACATTATCATTTCATTTTGATAATTGCTGGCAAAAGCTATATCTGTCACTTTGGAACCTATATGGATTTCGCACTTTTCGAAAAATACTTACGTTTATCTTGACTAATTACATCTTTATTATCTTCCATTTTAAATCCATCGTCAGAATCCAGTGTAGTAGAATCGTCCATTAAATCCAGGTAGTCATGCATATTGTCTTTTGGTGTGAATGTTTTCGATAATGTATCATTCTTTCTCCTAAAAATATAATAAATCAATGAAAACGAAATCAAAATTAATCAATTAATCAATAAATTATTTTATTATATATATATATATATTTATATTAATTAATAATTCATTAAACCATATGGGAAACAAAACTCTACGGCCGCTATCATAGCTAAGGTCCTGAAGTCAAGTGGTTGCAGGCTCCAATCACACCTATGCAGTAAGCATTTCATGCATTCATCATGCATTACTGAATCCATTCCAGAAACCAGTATTTGGTCTAGTTGAAAAACTTAACAAGAAAAGAATGCTAGTACTGTAGGATGCATATTACTAGTGGTTATAAAAATATATATTATTTTTTCTTTGTATAGATGATAGATTATACTTACGAAGTAGAGCCACGTTTTATAAAAATCTTTCTTGCATTTACTGGTAGGCTAACCTGTTGACGTTAAAATCGAGTTAATACTTCTTAGAGTATTCTTAAAAGACAAAAAACCCAAATGAAAAATATCTTACTTCATCTATTTTTTCTGAGGTAGAGACTACAATCTGCTTAGAGCCACTAACTGGACAAAGATCTCCATCATCGAAATGACGCATAGCACCCGCCATCTTCACAGGTAAGGCACTGTCAGATCCCTAAAAAGAATTTTTGTTTTTTATTAAAACCTCTACACACAAATTACTACACAAACAGTATCCACGTTATTATTACATTTAACTGTTTTTTTTTACAAAGTAGCACAAATGAGGAAAAATATAACAGAAACGAAAATTTACCCAATAATAACTAAATAATATATTGCTTAACACGGTAGCAATATATTAAGAAAAGGGTGATTTTGTTTGATTTTAAATTTAATTAAATTTCAAAGGTTCATTAATCAAAATCTATTGCTTCCAATCTCTGTTCATAGTATTACTAGTATTTGACTTTAATTACCATAGTAATACAGTAGACCCAATACAACAGTATCATCAACAACCCATAATGTCCCACTGCTGGGCTCGCGTCTTCTCTCAGGAGAGGGTTAAGTCGCTGGCCTAGTGTGGGTTGGGAAATACCTGTTGTGGCAAGACAACGTTGTGGGTACATAATCTTGACGTTGATGTTTTTAAGCTACCCAAAGGCCTCCAACTAAGCTTCACGGCTGTTATCCTATGATAACAACCGGGACCGACTGCTTAACGTGACCTCCGAATCACGGAGACGCTCATGGTATCGTGCCAGTAGTTGTCACCCATCCGGATACTGACCGCGTCGTCGTTGCTTACCCTCGGTGATTGTTTTAATCACTGAGTGCAACTGGCCAATGAGCGCCTCAATTCAACAGTATAAACATTGTATTAGTAATACAAGAAATCAACATAATATGTAATAATAATATATCACTTGATATATTTTACTCTTAAAATAAATAACTCTTAAAGTCATATCCAAGTCTTCAAAATAAAGGGACTTACAATGTTCTCGAGACCTCTTATGTGAAGTGCTTTCGCTGTTTCTGCAAACGATGTGAGATAATCTGCAGGCACAACGGCTTCTCCAGTGTAAATATATTCTAGTAGTGAACATAAAACTCGGTGTGATACATTCTGAAAAAAGTGCAATTAAAATTTATTATGCTACATAAATTTCATTTCTAACTTGACAAATAAGAAGTACATACTAATTATACAAATAACTTGCTAAGCCCAGCGGTTTTACACGCGGAACAACAAACACCGCGGTTAACGCCGCGGGACGATAATAGTTTTAAAAAAGAAGTTACTTCTTATATCATCAGCTATCTGAAAGTGAAAGTGCCGTCAAAATCGGTCCAGCAGTTCCAGAGATTAGCCGGAACAAACAGAGAGACGGACAGACAGACAAAAATTGTAAAAAGTGTTATTTTGGTATATGTACCGTGTAAACATACATATGCATTTAGTAAAAAGTTGTTATTTTAATATTACAAACAGACACTCCAATTTTATTTATTTGTATGTACGTATGTATAGATTTACATAGATATATATGCTTATATTACTCTCCATTTATTGTTGGATGGCAGTCATTTTAAACTAATTCATCACATAATTCTGATTGGATGCAGTGTGAAATAACTCTAAGTCTGTAAGCTAAAATTCAGTTCAGTTGTGCGCTCAACAAGGACTTACAGTTTTTTGTGTACATGGTGTGCCTAATCACTTCTGTTCTATTTTTTTCAGGGAGTTCCCCATATAGAACTGTAAAAAATATATTTGTATGCCAGTTCTGTAGCTATCTTTGTGTGTATGTTTCGATGCAAACACATATTTAAACAGATTAAAATATATGTGTGCAGAATGAGCGGGTAAATAAAAACACTACCGTGGGGCTGGACCTATAATCCGCGACTCTGCCAATTAAACCACCATCTGTTAAGTTCAAGTTTCAAACTATACTTACATTTAAGAATATAATAGGATGTTGATTTGCAGCCGAAGTAATAAGATCCTTGAGGTAAGAACTAGCTAATGCTATCAACATTTGATGAACTTTCACAAAATGGCCATCAGCTGCTATAGTCATGTCAACAAATTCACCATTCTGAAAGAAAAACATTGATTACTCTTTGCATACCAGGTGATCTAGGTCTATCAGGTCTTCTAGAACTATATCTTATTGGGCAACCTTTTGACATAGTTAGTTTTTGTTTGTTCTGTTGGCTACTGCCAATAAAAATTGACTTTAGGAAACTTATGCATTAGAAGTCTATATTAACCTCCTAAAGACTACAAAATGGATCTAGAATATCAAAGATTTTATATTAATTTAATCTATGGTACTCCAAAAAGCTCTGTGCTGTGACAGATTAAGAATACAGAGCATCACCATGCCTATTCATCCGATGGTCATAACAGGTAACTAAGGGGGAAAACTAGGAATGACAACATCACTGCACATCTTTCTTAGCAGTTAAGAAGGAAACAGCAAAGCTGAACTGCTTGTGTGGGGGCAGATTAAGAATGGAGTGTTACTACCCCCTATTCATCCCGTGGGTGTCTTAAGAGGCAACTAAGGGAGTAAACCACTCAGGACATCACTCACTCACCAACAGCAAAGAGAAAGGAAAACAAACCCTATTCCAACCTGTCTGGCCAACATAGTGTGGTAGAACTAGAGATGTACCGACTAGTCGGTAAAGCCGACTATCCGGCAACTATCGTAGTCGACGATTAGTCGGCGAATAGTCGGCAAAGAGCGCCGACTATTCGGCTTATTACTTTGTTTGTATTTCTCAATAATTATGTATCTCAATTTTTATTTTACATATAATCAGTTTTAGACATTTTGAAATTTAAAACAAAGCAATATTTCTTTTGGTAACCAGTTTCTAAAATAGCTTGCTGAAAAAAAACATATCTGACATTTATTAAACAAAATGTTTGCTTGTAGTGTTTGCCGTTTTTTCCTACCCACCACGAGAAATAATCATTGGCATTAATTATACATAACAGCATTAGGGTCCAATGCGACGGCGCGGCCTCTGATTTTCTAGAGGTAAACGCTGGCGTACCTCAGGGCTTCGTCCTGTCGCCCACACTGTTTCTTCTGCATTGATATGCACATGCATGACATGTTGGCCCATGGCAACATAATAAATTGCTAGGCAGAGAACAGCACAGTCCATGCGCGATATTTAGGACAACTTGCAGTCAAGCTGGCAGACGTTGAGAAATAACGACAGGAGCTTATAGCTGAGCTCAACCATGTTCTTGGCCGCATTTCTCAATGGGGCTGTCAGAATCTGGTCGAGTTCAATGCCTAGATTAACAGGTGTGCGCGTTCTCTGCCAAAAAGTCACCATACCTTCCCCTTCCCACTTTTCAGAACGCTCAAATGCCATTACAAGCTAAGCTCGATATCTTGGGCATAGATATCTAGTGAGATCACTACCCGCGCGTTGAGAGTGTCACCAAAGCGGCCTCGCGGAAGCTAGGTGTTTTAAACAAAGTGAGACAGTTCTTCTCGCCCGAGCATCCGTGTCTTCTTTACAAGACCCAGGTTCGTTCGTGTGTGTCGGAGCCGTTCTGCCGAGCTTCGAAGCTTGGATAGAGAGGACCGACTGTGTCACCTATCGATTCACTCAGATACTTAACGGGCACGGTTGTTTCGGAGAGTATCGGAACAGAATCGGCCGTGAGGCTACGGCACAATGCCATCATTGCGGGTCCGTCCGAGACTCCGCCCAGCACACGCTGGAGGACTGCCCTGCGTGGGAGTCCGACCGTCGAGCCCTAGTCAGACAGATCGGACGAAACCTATCACTACCAGCATTGATCGCGGCAATGCTGGCGAGTAGTGAAGGATGGGAGGCCATGGTCACTTTCTGTGAAGAAGTTATGCTTCAGAAGGAGTCCGCAGACCGGAACCGAGAAAGGGCTGACCCCGCTCGCAGGAGGCGACGAAGGGGACGCGGTAGAGGCCGCTAGCTCGCCAATCGTCGATAAAGGGTCGTGATGGGTCCTGCTACACAGCCACCCGCCCTGGGGGTGACTATGGTACTATGGTTACCCCGGGATGTACCTCAGTCATGAGGTACGGCAGGAGGGTTTCCAGAAGCCGCTGATGCGTTCCTGGAGCTCCTCCCGACTGCCGAGATAGGCCGCCGCGGGGCTTAGTGGGTAGACCGATTCGTCGGGAGTCCCACACACGCCCTTCGTGTGCCCACGGAGGGTATGGTGCCCAATGCATTACTGCGTAAAAAAAAATGCTTTGCTCGAGTGTGGAGTACTGTTCTCATCTTTGTGATGGTGCTGCAGATTATCTGTTTGACGCTCTCGACCGGTTACAGCGGCGAGCAATCCGCATTGTCGACAGTCCCTTGAGTTGAGCCTCTGCAGTTGCGAAGAGATATAGCCTTCATGGCAGTCCTCTATCGACTTTATCATGGAGAGTGTTCTGAAGAGCTCTTCCAACTGGTCCTCTCCTCTCTCTTCCTCAACAGGACAACACGTGCCCGCCTCAGAAGTCACCGCTTCAGAGTGGTTGACACACGTTCTCGCACTCATCTTCTTCCTTCTTGTGCCAAGCGGTCAAAACCTGGAACTCACTACCGGCGCACGTGTTTCCTTCCCACTATGATCCCGGGTCCTTTTAGCGGGGCGTGAAAAAGCATCTCACCAGACCGCCATAGTGTGGGTCACCATTCTGCATTGTCCTTATTACCTACCACCACCACTCTTGGATTCTGCTCATGATTTTCATCAAGCAGAGCAGAGTCATTTTGGCAGCAAATACATTTTAAAAAAATCGAGAGCATCACTAAGGCTGCTTCGTGGAAACTTGGCGTACTGAATAGGGTGAGACGGTTCTTTGCGCCCGAGCATCTGTGTCTTCTTTATAAGACTCAGATTCGCTTGTTCGTGGAGGACTGTTCTCATCTTTGTGATGGGTCCACATAGTATTTGCTTGATGCTCTCGATCATTTGCAGCGGCCAGCAGTCCGCATTATCAACAGTCCCGATGCCACCGAGTCCCTTGAGCCTTTGCACTTGCGGAGAGATATCGCGTCTATGACAATCCTTTACCATGGACAGTCTTCTGAGGAGCTCTTCCAACTGATCCCCCTTTCTCCCATCCTCTACAGGACAATACGTACTTGCAAATAAAATAAATAAATAAAGCATTGGAAGTCACCGTTTCAGAGTCGTAGAAATACGCTCTGGAACTAAACGGTTCCGTTTTGCCTTCCTGTGCCGAGCAGTTTGAACTGCTCGGCACTACTAGCGCACGTGTTTCCCTTCTACTTTGATCCCGGGTCTTTTAGGCGGCTTATGAAAATGCATCTCACTAGGCCGCCATAGTGTAGGACGCTTTACTGCATTGTCTGCGTTCGCCATGAGTATGGTGTTGGATTATTGGATTCTACTCAAGCTTTCATCAGGTTTAGCAGAATCACTTTGTGCAGGCTATCAAATAAAATAAAAAATGGTTGTCTGTAAAGTCTGTTTACGAACGATAGTTTAACGTGACAACGTCATAACGAAACTTTGATGAAATGATGAGAGATAGATGCGCTTGCATTTGAAGCCTTAAATGGAACGCCTCAGAGCGAGGTAACGCCGCATAAATGATGAGAGATAGGTGCATGAGTCATGTTTTTTCGTGTGTGCAGCCGGCTCCATCGAATTATAAGACGTCACGTCAAAAAACAAAAAACATTTTCCCCTTGTTTAAAAAAAATGGCACAAGTGATCTGGGGGCACGGTCGTGCCCCCGCCAAGACTTTCACTTTCTCGAAGCGTTTCGTCGTTTTTTTGAACCCCCATAACTTTGGTTCCCGATATACCAGATCGTTCAAATTTTCAGGATATGATGTTACCAATAGACTAATAAAACGAACAAAGTTTCAATTGCATAGCTTTGATAGTTTAGATTTTATTGATACCAAAAAAACACCGATTTCGTCACTGACACACTGATGATCATCAAAACTGTTAGGGTACTTCCTGAAGTGCTAGAAAGCTGAAATTTGGTATGTAAACTAAGTTTAACAAACAACAAAAAAAATCATAAACCTATTACTTTTGCCCCCCAACCCCCAAATTTGGGGGGTGAAAGTTTGTATGAGACTTTCACAAATGTTTATGCTAGAGGTTTTATTTTTAGTACACAGACTTTTTCGAAAGAAGAAAGAAGATGTACAAGAAATACCGCCCAAAAAAAGAAAAAAAAAGGAAACTTACAAAAAGAAATGAAATCCCACCAAAAACATTTTCATGTAAAATGTTGCCAAGACGACTGCATATGGTTTACCCTGTGAATAAGATATCAGATCTCATGTAGAGCCAAGGTTCTGTATCTACACGCCCTAACTCTACCAACCCTAACTTCATAAACTCTACATCTCAGTAAAAATGTATGGCTTGGCTGTTTCGTTACTTCAGAAACTAAATGTTTGTATAACACATTACTTCAGAAACTAGATATTTGCAAACACAAAATGCGTTCGTTTCCCCTTCGTGATGGTATGGTAGCGAAATGGCGAAGCCATACATTTTTACTGAGATTTAGAGTTTTTGACGTTAGGGTTGGTAGAGTTAGGGCGTGTAGAAAGAGAACCTTGGCTCTACATGAGATCTAATATCTTTTTCACAGGGTAAACCATATGCAGTCGTCTTGGCAACATTTTACATGAAAATGTTTTTGGTGGCATTTTCTTTTTCATTTAACTCTTCATTTCAATCAACAAAAACAATAATATCTTTACACAAAAATATTTTTACACTAAAACACCGCTCCGACTACGACCCTTACAAAGCAAAAATGAAGAAACAAGGTTCGCAGGCGTCGTTTGCGACTGGGGCGCGAATCAGCTGTAAACGAAGAGTTATGGAAATGTATGACCATGATCGGTTTGGCCGATTAGTCGGCCTTTTTAGGACCGGTTATCAGCTAGTCGGCCAAAGCACTGATCGGCCCATCTCTAAGTAAAACAAAACCTCCTTTCTAAGGAGATACCATCCAGTAATGGACTAATAAGGTTGTTTATGTGATGATGAGTGACTCCAAAGAGCCATTAGTAGTAATAAATTATTAGGTTATGAGCTGGTTGCCTTTGCTGAACCATGCAATTGTTACGTGATTTTGTTGTTCTAGATTGTATGTTGTACTATGTTGTAGCAAAAATAAATGGTTTATATGTAACTTCTTAACTATAAATTTGTCAAGACTTGTGTTAGTTTGAGTATCGTAAGATCTCAATGAAAGACCTTCTTTCTCTAACTTTTCAGCACAGGAAAGGCATAACGTGATGCAAACGAGAATAGTTATTCATTTTAAAATAAGAACCTACCAACTAACCATAAAATTAATTTGTTTACAGGAAATCCAATGTGTACTTATTATTAAAAGGTAGTTCAAATACTGTAAGTACTAAAAATGCATTAAAATTGTTAAAAGTTTTTCACCTTAAAGGCATACTAACCTGCTGTAAAGAACTAAATCCATTGCAGATATTTGATTTATAAGAGTCCCAAGACAGAGAAAATTGAGATTGCACCATGGTTATAACGGTTATTTAGATCTTCTTAGCAACGATGTGGTAAATGTTCAATGCTTCTCTCACAAAATTCTATTGTTTATTTACAAGAATTCCGAGAGACTCAAACAATTCAATAAGTTTTCAATGAAAACGTTTTGACATTTAAAGTCTAGACAGATGAAACAAATGAGTTCGTTCATAAATGTCAAAGTGTAGATAAAAAATAAATCAAGTTCAGGAACACAGCATTGGGTCGAAAGATTCAAGGCCGAAGCGGCGTAATAAAATTACAACATGATATCTCCAAAGTCCAACTACCACCGCTGCACCAGTATTATCAAAATATAAGACCCCTATTTTTTTTTCTTGTACATTAACGTCCTCCACTATGTTACCACGTACCTTTTCACCTACCATTTGATACTCTCAATTTCATCTCTGGATATTTTAAAAGGTTTATAGAGGTTAGGTTTTGAAAGGTAAGTTCATGACAGGACCATATGCTGAGATGTAAACGCATTTCCGAAGATTATGTAATAAGGTGGTTATCTTTCTTTTGGACTGTTAATAATAGTTAATAATTTTTAGTTTATGTCTGTTGATAAAGTTAAGGATATCTGTCTTGTGCGTTGATACTTACGCTTACCATCAGGCGATATGTCTGCTCGTTTGCCCCCTATTCCATAAAAAAAAACTGCTGAATCTATATTCCACATGAGCATCACAGTGAAGGTGGTATTTTTCTCCGACATGGTCATTCATATCTCTACCTATGGGGACAAGTTCCGTGGGTGTTAGGTCCTGAAAAGCTCCAAGTACTTCTAATCAGATTCTTGCTTAGAGGCACTCAGAGCATTCTGTATGCGGTGCGTATACAGAGACTAGCTGACCCACGCAACCTCGTTTACGTCTCCTTTTGCCAGTAGCGTAATAATTTTCTCCCGTTTTTGTAACATTCTTCATAGGTGCTCCGCTCCTATCTATCTTAGCGTAATGCTATATAGCCTATAGCCTTCCTCGATAAATGTACTATCCAAGACTGAAAGAATTTTTCAATTTGGACCAGCGGTTCCTGTGATTAGCGCGTTCAAACAAACAAACAAACTCTTCAGCTTTATAATATTAGTATAGATTGTACCTACATATAATTATTAAAATTTATAGTAACAATGTTTTGCTGGATATTTTGAATGATTCTTTGAGTAATTTCCGAAACGATCATTGACGATTAATTTAAGATTGAATTATTAAACACAATAAACATTCTTATTTTGTATCTTTTAAAGCTATTAACTTTTTTTCAAATTTTTTAAAGGAGTTGCTTTTAAGCTATTGCATAGCTTTTATCGCGGGCTTTGAGCGCAGCGACCGAATCAAGAAATTCCGTAACGAAAATAAAACCTAACACCCGAAGCTCGCACGGATCGAGACGAGCTCCGAAATCGGACGAATACGTAAGCAGCTGTTTGTGAGAAAGTATATAGGTGTATAGGTATCTATCATATCTTTATAATGCCACACTCACCGCATGTGCGCCCCGTAAGTACCCATGCATGTTCAAAGAAAAAAAAATACTGCATAAATAAAAAATAAATAAATAATTATAATTGCAGTTGATAAAAAATGCTATGCAATACCTTTACCGCGGCAGTCCCCGAGTGCCACACGTTTTTTATTCCAGGATATCAAGTTGCTGTCATCTGCGTTACGTTTCACATTGTTTCTTGTGTTATTATCTCTTTTTGGTACATCGAAGGCTGTATCTGTATGATCTTCTTGTGTGGAACTTACTATTTTACAATTCGCGAGGGACACTCTTTTTTAATAAAAGACATGACAATTCTGTAGTTTGAGTTCTAACAAGCAAACACGTTATCCGAAGCGGACGGAAAACATTTCCGTGATCACCTGCGGGGGGGGTTCATTTGCCAACATAGGGTTGTGCTTTTACCACATAAAACATTCTTCATTTTAGTCGTTGCGGAGGTAAAGATAAATCGTTTTGATTTACAAATCGAATGTTATCTACTTACTAATCAGTGATCATTTTCGTTATAATTAAGTAGCTGATAATTTTTCATACATTTATTTTACTAGGTTTATTTCTAGTTCTATAAATTTAATTTATCTACAAAGTCGGTGTCCACTGATCCTGTGGATCGTCCAGAATGGCAGCGCGTACCAACAAAAAAAAGAAAGCTTGCTGATACGTCCCCGAATTCGAAATCTGAAGAAATTCCACTAGCAAACAGTTTCGCTAATCTCTCAGTTGATCAAGAAATCACCCAACCGAAAATAAGTAGACCTCCTCCAATCATATTATATGGTATTGAGGATGTAAACAAACTAACTGGCCTCCTCGAATCTGTTGTTGACCCAGCCCAATTCAGGTACAAGATCGTAAACAAGAATTTACTAAGGATTCTTGTTGATAACCCTGAAGCCTACAAGAGTGTCATAGAAACTGTCAGACAGAAAGGTTTAATTGGACACACCTTCTCTAGAAAAGAAACCAAATGTTTTAGGATCGTAATTCGCAACCTTCATTTCACCACATCTTATGAAGCAATAATACAAGAAATTGAAAAAACAGGCAATAAGGTCAGAGGTGAAATTATTAACGCTCGCTACGGCCCTGATAAGAAACCAACATCCACTTTCTTTGTTAATTTAGAGCCAAACATCAACAACAAAGCGGTTAAAAGCATAAAGTACATATATCATCAACATGTGCTTTTTTTGGGACTAATCCCGCCCACACGCCCACCACTGTAACTCCTGTACACCAGGATCAACAGCGGTGACCCACGAAAACACCGAGTTATGACACTCGGGAAGTCCCAGGAAAAATTAAACTGTCTTGGAACCCGCAACGAAATTAATCAGAAGAAAACTGGAGGAGTTGGAAATATAATAACTCCACTTCCCTCCTTAGCACAGCGGGAGACAAAATGAAGTCAAAATAGGCAGACGCCTTTTTCAAACCGGAAAGCACCACGGATAAAATATTATGGGTCCTAAGTGAGCTATATTTTGATTTCTATAGTATTTATGGCAGAATCGCTTAAACGCACGGAAATTCACCGCAGTTGACACAAGATCCCCCTAATATACTACCCCAGACGTCATTTGTAAGCTATTTAGCATCATGTTACGTTCATTGTACCAAAGACTACATTCCCAGAGGATATGATGAGCCGACTCTTCACAGCTAGAATCAGGTGTTGAGCATTGACGCAATGGTGAATCGACTAATTTAAATGAGTATAGTTTGCTCTTAAAGTTACCGTGGCCTGTAAGAAATTGAGCGACACAGTGATCCACCTCGAGCCATGTCCTTGACAACCGTTCGCGAACAGATGGAAAGAACTGGTAGAGGTGGCGCCCCTTAGATGATTCGTCCCATCGTTGCTGCCATTCATCCAAGAGGTCGTTATAGACATTGGATTGCTGTTGAAACAATCTTATGATTTTACCGCGGTCTCGTATGCCCAAAAAATCAACAGGTGCTTATCGAAGATCCCCGAAAGTCCTCTAGTATTGTTCAATGTCAGCGCTGCCAGCAGTACGGACATTCTAAGAATAACTGTATGCGTCCATTTAGGTGTGTAAAATGTGGAGAAGGACATAAGACATCTGACTGCTCGAAAAAAGACAGGAACACCCCAGCTAAATGTGCTCTCTGCTCCTGCGATCACCCAGCCAACTATAAGGGCTGTCAGGTCTATAAAGAGATACTGGCAAGGAAAACCAATAAAGCTCAAGCCCGTCCTCGACATCGTGCTACTGAACAAAAATGGTATGTGTTCAATGTGTTGTATGTATTCAATCCCCGAAGAATTTCCTCCGCCAAAGACGCCTATACCGCAGCATGTCACTCCGTCAGCAACGTCCACAGGGAAAAGTAGAAATGATCCAATTATAACTATAAGGGCAGATGCACCAAAGAACTCTAGCCTATATAGTGATGTCTTAAAAAACACCTCAGCGACTCAACGACCCCAGCTCAATGCGCTTGGAAAATGGAAAACAAACTAGAGAAATGTTTTTGCAAACCATGTTAGCAGACCATTGTCGTCTCCTGCGACTTTAAACAAACGTCACACACGAACATCAAAGATAGGGATACGGTGTCCATTAGAAAGTATTGATACTGTACTCATGAGTAACATCGAATAAAAAGTATCGAAACGGAACTATCGATACTTCAAAGTATTGAGTACTTTTCTTACCGAGGCCTAATGGCGACCTTTTTAGAGTTCTGTAGCCAAATGGCAAAAAACGGAACCCTTATGGATTCGTCATGTCTGTCCGTCCGTCCGTATGTCACAGCCACATTTTTTCGAAACTATAAGAACTATCTATAATGTTAAAACTTGGTAAGTAGATGTATTCTGTGAACCGCATTAAGATTTTCACACAATAATAGAAAAAAAACAATAAATTTTTGGGGGTTCCCTATACTTAGAACTGAAACTAAACAAATGTTTTTTCATCAAGCCCATACCTGTAGGGTATCTATGGATAGGTCTTTAAAAATGATATTGAGGTTTCTAATATCATTTTTTTTCTAAACTAAATAGTTTGCGCGAGAGACACTTCCAAAGTGGTAAAACGTACCCCCCCCCCCTTGTAACTTCTAAAATAAGAGAATGATAAAACTAAAGAAAATATGATGTAAATTGCCATACAAACTTCCACCGAAAATTGGTTTGAACGAGATCTATTATGTAGTTTTTTTTAAAACGTCATACATCGTAAACCGCAATTTGTCTTTCATTCAATCAACTCACTTATAAAAATAAAATAAAAATAATATTATGTTACTTGCTACGGAACCCTTCATAGGCGAGTCCGACTCGCCCTTGGCCGCTTTTTATTTTTGATTGACGGATTGGAAAATCATTCCTTATAGATAGAGTCCATAGACAATTATAATATTAATAGAACATGACATAAAAAACAAATGTCGTTACAGATCCGAAATGACTAACAAAATACACACATCAAAAGTGTCTAGGGATCAACATATGTGTCTAGGGATCAACATATATTTTTGCAATAACTTTTCTCCTGATTGATATTAATTAAAATTTTCTTTAAGGATTCATCAAATAAAGTGTTTTCGTTTGTCACAGTAACGATAAACCAAGTCACCTTTGCATTAATAAAGAAATTTGCCATTTTCCTAATAAAAGGATTTTTGACATTTGAACCACTAACATTAAAGTTCAAAAAAAAGACTGAAATAACAGTTTTCTTTAAAATTTTATTAGGTAACTTAAACAATTAATAATCCGTGTTTCTACCGCGAACACTAACACAAGAACATCGGTTTGGCATACTCAAAATGAGTTCATCCAAATCACGCTGTGGAATGGCCGCCCATGTTCGTTGCAACAACAAAAAAAGGTCTTCTTGCGACTGGATACCCTCCATATTCGGCAGAGCTCTTCTCTGTAGCATATCCCATGCATGCTCAATCGGGTTCAAGTCTGGCGACTGAGCAGGCCAGGGCCAAAGCCACATCTCAATCTCAAGAAATCCGCATAAAAATGCTTGATCCCTAGACACTTTTGATGTGTGTAGTTATTTAATTTTGGAAATAATTTAATGGCTCATAGTGCTGATGTTAGGTAACCTTTTAATATTATTTAAATGGTCCTTTATAGTATAAATATGAATAATATTAGTATTAATATAAGTTCAGTTCAGTTTCATTATACGAGAAGCATAAAATATAAAATATATGAATAAGTATCAGCTACTTAATTATAACGAAATTGATCACTGGTTAGCAAGTCGATCACATCCGATTTGTAAATCAAAACGATTAATCTTTACCTCCGCAACGACTAAAATGAAGAATGTTATGTGGTAAATGCACAACCCTATGTTAACAAATGAAATCGCCCTCCCCCCCCCCTTGCAGGCGAACACGGGGATGTTTTCCGTCCGCTTCGGATAACGCGTTTGCTTGTTAAAAATAACAAAACAGTTAGGCCACGCCCATATTTTGATAAATATGTGATGTTTGGTGTTTAAAAACATTAAACAGTGTCGCAGGAGACCCGGCTTAAAAGTCGCAGGAGACGGCAATGGTTTGCTAACAAACACGTATTGTGTGAGCAAACCATGTTAGCAAACCATTTTTAGGAGCAGGAGACACGCCTTAAGAAAGTAAGGTTACGGTGGGTCATGTTTCTAATGTGTCGATAGTAGGTACCTGTAGTGTATGTGTCTATGATCAGTCGCTTCACTAGTAACGCATTCATTCATTGAATGAATGAGAAGGAAGCATTAGGTCATCTCTAGGCATGTGCGGTCGCACACAGTTCAGTGTTCAGTCAACTGTGAGCGGCGCAGGTGAGTGTGCACATGTACCTTGGAGCCGACAATATAGTGTATGGATATACTACAGTACCTAAATTACTATACTTTTGTAGCACATTGTCAAGGCATTTCATCGGTGCTGTCCACAACAGACATCAGCCGACTGGCGGCGCGCGTGCGGCGGCACCGCGGCGCAGGGCTCCGTTGCCGTCCGCGCTGCGAGAGCGAGATAGCGATGGCACCTCTCACTCGCTCATCTTACGATTTGGACCTACCAGAACTATTTTATTATGTATAAATAAAGTATAAATACCAGTGTATTTTAATAAAGAAACACATACTGCTAAAGCTCTTTGATTTACCGACACCTTAACCCAGCACAAGTACCCTAAACTTTCATGATTTTAAATTCACCCATTCAAATACAGAAGTCGTTTTTAAAAAGAAAAGAAAGATATGCTTATGAAATACATACATGACAACAAAACATTCTGTACTTTAACAGCTTTAAGGTATTAAAGAAAGCATCATAAACACAAACACATAGAACATGCTTTATGGTATATTTCGCAAGGATTAACCAAACATTGGTCTTATGTTTCTCTAATAACCGTTCATTACTTAGGATTTTCTTTCATATAGTTGTCAAGAGTGTTTACAGCGGTTGATAACGATGTAAATACTATATTACTTTTAATTTTCTTTTCTATTTGTTTGTTGTGAAGAGGATGACAATGATTTTCGGACCTGTAAATGAAAAGAAATATTTTAGATCTATTGACAGAGTCAGAACCAACCATTCACATCACATCATTATAAGATCTGTTGATTGAAGGCTATTGTCATTAAAAGTTTACTGTTGGGTATAGTGTATCCTTCCCCCCTTTCCGGGTACTAAGCGGGGTTTGAAAAAGCATCATACTATGCTGCTTTAGAGTCACCATGCTGCGTTTTCTGCAATCGCAATGAGGATGATGACCACAACTCTTGGATTCTACTTAAATATTTATTTATTTATTAACCTTATACACAAAATATACAATGGAGGACTTAATGCCGAAGGCATTATCTCTCACTTGTGCTTGCAATCAAGCAGAGTAGTCATTTTGGCAGGCGTAATATGTTTTGTTTTTTCTTTAAAAAAGACAACTCCCGCTTTAGGAATATACATCCTGTGTCGCGGGTGACTTTACAAACATACATGAAACGGTCGCAATGAACACCCAGAGTCAAAACAACAATTTGTGGATCACACAAAGTGTTGTCCCATGTAAGATTTGAACCCACAACACTTGGCGCAGTAGGAAGCGGCGTGGCGGCCACTTAAACCACTAGGCCAAACGTGCAGTCAAAATATGAAAAAGACCTCTCTTTAAATGCGAGGTTTTAGACCAGTCGGTTTCTGGTGCTCTTCACTTAACCGACGAGCATGCATGCAGCGATTTATGAATGTGGACAGAGCAAAAGAGGTGTGTCAGGACCGTAGTAAGTGGAGATCAATTGTCTCTGCCTACCCCTCTGGGGGAAAAAGGGGTGACTGTATGTTATGTTATGATTTGGCCTACTACACCACGCTGGCAAAACGGGTTGGTGTAAGGTTTGTTTCAGTTTTCCTTCTCTTTGCAGTGCTATAAGTAGTTTTTCTTTAAGTCGCCTCTTATGACCTTTGATGAATAAGGGTGGTGACACTCCGTGACCTTGATCAGTCACCATACAGAATATTATACTTACACAGCAGTAACTTCTTCGTTATCAGTGTCGACATAAGCCGGACAGTGAATTTTACGATAATCGAGACATCGCCACCGTATTTTTCGACCACCGTTTGAATGATGATGGGAATTGTAAAGATAGCGATGCAGTAATAGCTGTAATGATCCTCTGCTAGATATTGTATAATGTGCTACTTTATCTGCAAAAAGAAAACAATTTTTTAACAACCTTTATTAAAGAGTTGATTACAAGTAAAATTTTAACAAAATAAAAACCGACTTCAAGGTTCGACGATTTCTCTTGGATGCCATCATCAAATCTTAGTGTCCTTATCATGGTACTACCGTTGGGATATCTCCTATCCAATAAAAAAGAATCATTCAAATCAGTTCATAATTGTCGGTTAAAAATTGGGTTTACAGAACGAGCCAAATTAAAGAAACTAACATTGGGCATGAAAGTAGAGGATATGAGATTTTATTTTACAACAACTCGATCGTCGATAGTGGAAAGTTCAAAGGGCCTAGTGTAAGTTTATTTCGGATTCGACGAGTGAGTTTAAGCCGGCTTTCACATAGAATCACAAGCCTTTAACAGTTCACAGCTGAGTATAGACCTCTCCTTACAAAGGAGGTTTTACCGTAAGTACTATTTTACCAGGCTGGCCAGACAAGTTGGTATACTTCTCTGAAACGGCTGGACCGATTTTTATGAAATTTGGTGTGCATATCGGGTAGGTCTGAGAATCGACCAACATCTATTTTTTATACCTCATTTTTTTTATGGCAAAACAACGTTTGCCGGATCAGCTAGTGTAATATATATGTATTTCCAAAAACAGTACCTAGATGTATTAATATGAGTTATCTATTACCCATAATACAAGCTCTGCTTAGTTTGGGAGTAGAGGGCGTTGTGTGTTGGATGTGCGAAAAAATTATATTATCAAATCATAAATTAAAATTGTTTACTAGTTGTAAAATGAAGATTTACAAAATCGTGTTTGAATCAGCTTAAGAAAAGCACTTCAAAGAAATTTTCAAGACAATCCTCTACACATTATCATTTCATTTTGATAATTGCTGGCAAAAGCTATATCTGTCACTTTGGAACCTATATGGATTTCGCACTTTTCGAAAAATACTTACGTTTATCTTGACTAATTACATCTTTATTATCTTCCATTTTAAATCCATCGTCAGAATCCAGTGTAGTAGAATCGTCCATTAAATCCAGGTAGTCATGCATATTGTCTTTTGGTGTGAATGTTTTCGATAATGTATCATTCTTTCTCCTAAAAATATAATAAATCAATGAAAACGAAATCAAAATTAATCAATTAATCAATAAATTATTTTATTATATATATATATATATTTATATTAATTAATAATTCATTAAACCATATGGGAAACAAAACTCTACGGCCGCTATCATAGCTAAGGTCCTGAAGTCAAGTGGTTGCAGGCTCCAATCACACCTATGCAGTAAGCATTTCATGCATTCATCATGCATTACTGAATCCATTCCAGAAACCAGTATTTGGTCTAGTTGAAAAACTTAACAAGAAAAGAATGCTAGTACTGTAGGATGCATATTACTAGTGGTTATAAAAATATATATTATTTTTTCTTTGTATAGATGATAGATTATACTTACGAAGTAGAGCCACGTTTTATAAAAATCTTTCTTGCATTTACTGGTAGGCTAACCTGTTGACGTTAAAATCGAGTTAATACTTCTTAGAGTATTCTTAAAAGACAAAAAACCCAAATGAAAAATATCTTACTTCATCTATTTTTTCTGAGGTAGAGACTACAATCTGCTTAGAGCCACTAACTGGACAAAGATCTCCATCATCGAAATGACGCATAGCACCCGCCATCTTCACAGGTAAGGCACTGTCAGATCCCTAAAAAGAATTTTTGTTTTTTATTAAAACCTCTACACACAAATTACTACACAAACAGTATCCACGTTATTATTACATTTAACTGTTTTTTTTTACAAAGTAGCACAAATGAGGAAAAATATAACAGAAACGAAAATTTACCCAATAATAACTAAATAATATATTGCTTAACACGGTAGCAATATATTAAGAAAAGGGTGATTTTGTTTGATTTTAAATTTAATTAAATTTCAAAGGTTCATTAATCAAAATCTATTGCTTCCAATCTCTGTTCATAGTATTACTAGTATTTGACTTTAATTACCATAGTAATACAGTAGACCCAATACAACAGTATCATCAACAACCCATAATGTCCCACTGCTGGGCTCGCGTCTTCTCTCAGGAGAGGGTTAAGTCGCTGGCCTAGTGTGGGTTGGGAAATACCTGTTGTGGCAAGACAACGTTGTGGGTACATAATCTTGACGTTGATGTTTTTAAGCTACCCAAAGGCCTCCAACTAAGCTTCACGGCTGTTATCCTATGATAACAACCGGGACCGACTGCTTAACGTGACCTCCGAATCACGGAGACGCTCATGGTATCGTGCCAGTAGTTGTCACCCATCCGGATACTGACCGCGTCGTCGTTGCTTACCCTCGGTGATTGTTTTAATCACTGAGTGCAACTGGCCAATGAGCGCCTCAATTCAACAGTATAAACATTGTATTAGTAATACAAGAAATCAACATAATATGTAATAATAATATATCACTTGATATATTTTACTCTTAAAATAAATAACTCTTAAAGTCATATCCAAGTCTTCAAAATAAAGGGACTTACAATGTTCTCGAGACCTCTTATGTGAAGTGCTTTCGCTGTTTCTGCAAACGATGTGAGATAATCTGCAGGCACAACGGCTTCTCCAGTGTAAATATATTCTAGTAGTGAACATAAAACTCGGTGTGATACATTCTGAAAAAAGTGCAATTAAAATTTATTATGCTACATAAATTTCATTTCTAACTTGACAAATAAGAAGTACATACTAATTATACAAATAACTTGCTAAGCCCAGCGGTTTTACACGCGGAACAACAAACACCGCGGTTAACGCCGCGGGACGATAATAGTTTTAAAAAAGAAGTTACTTCTTATATCATCAGCTATCTGAAAGTGAAAGTGCCGTCAAAATCGGTCCAGCAGTTCCAGAGATTAGCCGGAACAAACAGAGAGACGGACAGACAGACAAAAATTGTAAAAAGTGTTATTTTGGTATATGTACCGTGTAAACATACATATGCATTTAGTAAAAAGTTGTTATTTTAATATTACAAACAGACACTCCAATTTTATTTATTTGTATGTACGTATGTATAGATTTACATAGATATATATGCTTATATTACTCTCCATTTATTGTTGGATGGCAGTCATTTTAAACTAATTCATCACATAATTCTGATTGGATGCAGTGTGAAATAACTCTAAGTCTGTAAGCTAAAATTCAGTTCAGTTGTGCGCTCAACAAGGACTTACAGTTTTTTGTGTACATGGTGTGCCTAATCACTTCTGTTCTATTTTTTTCAGGGAGTTCCCCATATAGAACTGTAAAAAATATATTTGTATGCCAGTTCTGTAGCTATCTTTGTGTGTATGTTTCGATGCAAACACATATTTAAACAGATTAAAATATATGTGTGCAGAATGAGCGGGTAAATAAAAACACTACCGTGGGGCTGGACCTATAATCCGCGACTCTGCCAATTAAACCACCATCTGTTAAGTTCAAGTTTCAAACTATACTTACATTTAAGAATATAATAGGATGTTGATTTGCAGCCGAAGTAATAAGATCCTTGAGGTAAGAACTAGCTAATGCTATCAACATTTGATGAACTTTCACAAAATGGCCATCAGCTGCTATAGTCATGTCAACAAATTCACCATTCTGAAAGAAAAACATTGATTACTCTTTGCATACCAGGTGATCTAGGTCTATCAGGTCTTCTAGAACTATATCTTATTGGGCAACCTTTTGACATAGTTAGTTTTTGTTTGTTCTGTTGGCTACTGCCAATAAAAATTGACTTTAGGAAACTTATGCATTAGAAGTCTATATTAACCTCCTAAAGACTACAAAATGGATCTAGAATATCAAAGATTTTATATTAATTTAATCTATGGTACTCCAAAAAGCTCTGTGCTGTGACAGATTAAGAATACAGAGCATCACCATGCCTATTCATCCGATGGTCATAACAGGTAACTAAGGGGGAAAACTAGGAATGACAACATCACTGCACATCTTTCTTAGCAGTTAAGAAGGAAACAGCAAAGCTGAACTGCTTGTGTGGGGGCAGATTAAGAATGGAGTGTTACTACCCCCTATTCATCCCGTGGGTGTCTTAAGAGGCAACTAAGGGAGTAAACCACTCAGGACATCACTCACTCACCAACAGCAAAGAGAAAGGAAAACAAACCCTATTCCAACCTGTCTGGCCAACATAGTGTGGTAGAACTAGAGATGTACCGACTAGTCGGTAAAGCCGACTATCCGGCAACTATCGTAGTCGACGATTAGTCGGCGAATAGTCGGCAAAGAGCGCCGACTATTCGGCTTATTACTTTGTTTGTATTTCTCAATAATTATGTATCTCAATTTTTATTTTACATATAATCAGTTTTAGACATTTTGAAATTTAAAACAAAGCAATATTTCTTTTGGTAACCAGTTTCTAAAATAGCTTGCTGAAAAAAAACATATCTGACATTTATTAAACAAAATGTTTGCTTGTAGTGTTTGCCGTTTTTTCCTACCCACCACGAGAAATAATCATTGGCATTAATTATACATAACAGCATTAGGGTCCAATGCGACGGCGCGGCCTCTGATTTTCTAGAGGTAAACGCTGGCGTACCTCAGGGCTTCGTCCTGTCGCCCACACTGTTTCTTCTGCATTGATATGCACATGCATGACATGTTGGCCCATGGCAACATAATAAATTGCTAGGCAGAGAACAGCACAGTCCATGCGCGATATTTAGGACAACTTGCAGTCAAGCTGGCAGACGTTGAGAAATAACGACAGGAGCTTATAGCTGAGCTCAACCATGTTCTTGGCCGCATTTCTCAATGGGGCTGTCAGAATCTGGTCGAGTTCAATGCCTAGATTAACAGGTGTGCGCGTTCTCTGCCAAAAAGTCACCATACCTTCCCCTTCCCACTTTTCAGAACGCTCAAATGCCATTACAAGCTAAGCTCGATATCTTGGGCATAGATATCTAGTGAGATCACTACCCGCGCGTTGAGAGTGTCACCAAAGCGGCCTCGCGGAAGCTAGGTGTTTTAAACAAAGTGAGACAGTTCTTCTCGCCCGAGCATCCGTGTCTTCTTTACAAGACCCAGGTTCGTTCGTGTGTGTCGGAGCCGTTCTGCCGAGCTTCGAAGCTTGGATAGAGAGGACCGACTGTGTCACCTATCGATTCACTCAGATACTTAACGGGCACGGTTGTTTCGGAGAGTATCGGAACAGAATCGGCCGTGAGGCTACGGCACAATGCCATCATTGCGGGTCCGTCCGAGACTCCGCCCAGCACACGCTGGAGGACTGCCCTGCGTGGGAGTCCGACCGTCGAGCCCTAGTCAGACAGATCGGACGAAACCTATCACCACCAGCATTGATCGCGGCAATGCTGGCGAGTAGTGAAGGATGGGAGGCCATGGTCACTTTCTGTGAAGAAGTTATGCTTCAGAAGGAGTCCGCAGACCGGAACCGAGAAAGGGCTGACCCCGCTCGCAGGAGGCGACGAAGGGGACGCGGTAGAGGCCGCTAGCTCGCCAATCGTCGATAAAGGGTCGTGATGGGTCCTGCTACACAGCCACCCGCCCTGGGGGTGACTATGGTACTATGGTTACCCCGGGATGTACCTCAGTGATGAGGTACGGCAGGAGGGTTTCCAGAAGCCGCTGATGCGTTCCTGGAGCTCCTCCCGACTGCCGAGATAGGCCGCCGCGGGGCTTAGTGGGTAGACCGATTCGTCGGGAGTCCCACACACGCCCTTCGTGTGCCCACGGAGGGTATGGTGCCCAATGCATTACTGCGTAAAAAAAAATGCTTTGCTCGAGTGTGGAGTACTGTTCTCATCTTTGTGATGGTGCTGCAGATTATCTGTTTGACGCTCTCGACCGGTTACAGCGGCGAGCAATCCGCATTGTCGACAGTCCCTTGAGTTGAGCCTCTGCAGTTGCGAAGAGATATAGCCTTCATGGCAGTCCTCTATCGACTTTATCATGGAGAGTGTTCTGAAGAGCTCTTCCAACTGGTCCTCTCCTCTCTCTTCCTCAACAGGACAACACGTGCCAGCCTCAGAAGTCACCGCTTCAGAGTGGTTGACACACGTTCTCGCACTCATCTTCTTCCTTCTTGTGCCAAGCGGTCAAAACCTGGAACTCACTACCGGCGCACGTGTTTCCTTCCCACTATGATCCCGGGTCCTTTTAGCGGGGCGTGAAAAAGCATCTCACCAGACCGCCATAGTGTGGGTCACCATTCTGCATTGTCCTTATTACCTACCACCACCACTCTTGGATTCTGCTCATGATTTTCATCAAGCAGAGCAGAGTCATTTTGGCAGCAAATACATTTTAAAAAAATCGAGAGCATCACTAAGGCTGCTTCGTGGAAACTTGGCGTACTGAATAGGGTGAGACGGTTCTTTGCGCCCGAGCATCTGTGTCTTCTTTATAAGACTCAGATTCGCTTGTTCGTGGAGGACTGTTCTCATCTTTGTGATGGGTCCACATAGTATTTGCTTGATGCTCTCGATCATTTGCAGCGGCCAGCAGTCCGCATTATCAACAGTCCCGATGCCACCGAGTCCCTTGAGCCTTTGCACTTGCGGAGAGATATCGCGTCTATGACAATCCTTTACCATGGACAGTCTTCTGAGGAGCTCTTCCAACTGATCCCCCTTTCTCCCATCCTCTACAGGACAATACGTACTTGCAAATAAAATAAATAAATAAAGCATTGGAAGTCACCGTTTCAGAGTCGTAGAAATACGCTCTGGAACTAAACGGTTCCGTTTTGCCTTCCTGTGCCGAGCAGTTTGAACTGCTCGGCACTACTAGCGCACGTGTTTCCCTTCTACTTTGATCCCGGGTCTTTTAGGCGGCTTATGAAAATGCATCTCACTAGGCCGCCATAGTGTAGGACGCTTTACTGCATTGTCTGCGTTCGCCATGAGTATGGTGTTGGATTATTGGATTCTACTCAAGCTTTCATCAGGTTTAGCAGAATCACTTTGTGCAGGCTATCAAATAAAATAAAAAATGGTTGTCTGTAAAGTCTGTTTACGAACGATAGTTTAACGTGACAACGTCATAACGAAACTTTGATGAAATGATGAGAGATAGATGCGCTTGCATTTGAAGCCTTAAATGGAACGCCTCAGAGCGAGGTAACGCCGCATAAATGATGAGAGATAGGTGCATGAGTCATGTTTTTTCGTGTGTGCAGCCGGCTCCATCGAATTATAAGACGTCACGTCAAAAAACAAAAAACATTTTCCCCTTGTTTAAAAAAAATGGCACAAGTGATCTGGGGGCACGGTCGTGCCCCCGCCAAGACTTTCACTTTCTCGAAGCGTTTCGTCGTTTTTTTGAACCCCCATAACTTTGGTTCCCGATATACCAGATCGTTCAAATTTTCAGGATATGATGTTACCAATAGACTAATAAAACGAACAAAGTTTCAATTGCATAGCTTTGATAGTTTAGATTTTATTGATACCAAAAAAACACCGATTTCGTCACTGACACACTGATGATCATCAAAACTGTTAGGGTACTTCCTGAAGTGCTAGAAAGCTGAAATTTGGTATGTAAACTAAGTTTAACAAACAACAAAAAAAATCATAAACCTATTACTTTTGCCCCCCAACCCCCAAATTTGGGGGGTGAAAGTTTGTATGAGACTTTCACAAATGTTTATGCTAGAGGTTTTATTTTTAGTACACAGACTTTTTCGAAAGAAGAAAGAAGATGTACAAGAAATACCGCCCAAAAAAAGAAAAAAAAAGGAAACTTACAAAAAGAAATGAAATCCCACCAAAAACATTTTCATGTAAAATGTTGCCAAGACGACTGCATATGGTTTACCCTGTGAATAAGATATCAGATCTCATGTAGAGCCAAGGTTCTGTATCTACACGCCCTAACTCTACCAACCCTAACTTCATAAACTCTACATCTCAGTAAAAATGTATGGCTTGGCTGTTTCGTTACTTCAGAAACTAAATGTTTGTATAACACATTACTTCAGAAACTAGATATTTGCAAACACAAAATGCGTTCGTTTCCCCTTCGTGATGGTATGGTAGCGAAATGGCGAAGCCATACATTTTTACTGAGATTTAGAGTTTTTGACGTTAGGGTTGGTAGAGTTAGGGCGTGTAGAAAGAGAACCTTGGCTCTACATGAGATCTAATATCTTTTTCACAGGGTAAACCATATGCAGTCGTCTTGGCAACATTTTACATGAAAATGTTTTTGGTGGCATTTTCTTTTTCATTTAACTCTTCATTTCAATCAACAAAAACAATAATATCTTTACACAAAAATATTTTTACACTAAAACACCGCTCCGACTACGACCCTTACAAAGCAAAAATGAAGAAACAAGGTTCGCAGGCGTCGTTTGCGACTGGGGCGCGAATCAGCTGTAAACGAAGAGTTATGGAAATGTATGACCATGATCGGTTTGGCCGATTAGTCGGCCTTTTTAGGACCGGTTATCAGCTAGTCGGCCAAAGCACTGATCGGCCCATCTCTAAGTAAAACAAAACCTCCTTTCTAAGGAGATACCATCCAGTAATGGACTAATAAGGTTGTTTATGTGATGATGAGTGACTCCAAAGAGCCATTAGTAGTAATAAATTATTAGGTTATGAGCTGGTTGCCTTTGCTGAACCATGCAATTGTTACGTGATTTTGTTGTTCTAGATTGTATGTTGTACTATGTTGTAGCAAAAATAAATGGTTTATATGTAACTTCTTAACTATAAATTTGTCAAGACTTGTGTTAGTTTGAGTATCGTAAGATCTCAATGAAAGACCTTCTTTCTCTAACTTTTCAGCACAGGAAAGGCATAACGTGATGCAAACGAGAATAGTTATTCATTTTAAAATAAGAACCTACCAACTAACCATAAAATTAATTTGTTTACAGGAAATCCAATGTGTACTTATTATTAAAAGGTAGTTCAAATACTGTAAGTACTAAAAATGCATTAAAATTGTTAAAAGTTTTTCACCTTAAAGGCATACTAACCTGCTGTAAAGAACTAAATCCATTGCAGATATTTGATTTATAAGAGTCCCAAGACAGAGAAAATTGAGATTGCACCATGGTTATAACGGTTATTTAGATCTTCTTAGCAACGATGTGGTAAATGTTCAATGCTTCTCTCACAAAATTCTATTGTTTATTTACAAGAATTCCGAGAGACTCACTTCACTTCACTTCACTTCACTTCTTCATTGTGGCCTTTGTGGAGATGTAACCACAATTTCGCCAGTGTCAAGTTTGTAAAAGACCAACAAACGAAGGAAGTTGTCCGGAGAGCATAAAGGCCAAAAACCATTAAGCAGATTGAATATCACACACACAACACAATCACAGAAAATAAATAAAATTATCTAACACGAACAATTTATAATACTTATATATAATTACAGTTTTATTTTATTAGTTCTAATATATTTACATAATATATTTATAATAGTTTTATAACCAAGGGAGAGAAGGAATTTAAATGATATAGGACGAGGGATAAAGGTAGGAATGACATCGTGTAACGAGTAACGCATTCTAGGGCAACCAAAAAACAAATGATCAACATGCCCTTCATCCAGGCCGCACTCACAAAGAGAGGAGTCCCTAATCCTCAGTTTGGCTAGGAAAACAGGGGTGCAGGAGTGGTTTAAACGCAGGCGACAGATTGTCCGAGAGACTCAAACAATTCAATAAGTTTTCAATGAAAACGTTTTGACATTTAAAGTCTAGACAGATGAAACAAATGAGTTCGTTCATAAATGTCAAAGTGTAGATAAAAAATAAATCAAGTTCAGGAACACAGCATTGGGTCGAAAGATTCAAGGCCGAAGCGGCGTAATAAAATTACAACATGATATCTCCAAAGTCCAACTACCACCGCTGCACCAGTATTATCAAAATATAAGACCCCTATTTTTTTTTCTTGTACATTAACGTCCTCCACTATGTTACCACGTACCTTTTCACCTACCATTTGATACTCTCAATTTCATCTCTGGATATTTTAAAAGGTTTATAGAGGTTAGGTTTTGAAAGGTAAGTTCATGACAGGACCATATGCTGAGATGTAAACGCATTTCCGAAGATTATGTAATAAGGTGGTTATCTTTCTTTTGGACTGTTAATAATAGTTAATAATTTTTAGTTTATGTCTGTTGATAAAGTTAAGGATATCTGTCTTGTGCGTTGATACTTACGCTTACCATCAGGCGATATGTCTGCTCGTTTGCCCCCTATTCCATAAAAAAAAACTGCTGAATCTATATTCCACATGAGCATCACAGTGAAGGTGGTATTTTTCTCCGACATGGTCATTCATATCTCTACCTATGGGGACAAGTTCCGTGGGTGTTAGGTCCTGAAAAGCTCCAAGTACTTCTAATCAGATTCTTGCTTAGAGGCACTCAGAGCATTCTGTATGCGGTGCGTATACAGAGACTAGCTGACCCACGCAACCTCGTTTACGTCTCCTTTTGCCAGTAGCGTAATAATTTTCTCCCGTTTTTGTAACATTCTTCATAGGTGCTCCGCTCCTATCTATCTTAGCGTAATGCTATATAGCCTATAGCCTTCCTCGATAAATGTACTATCCAAGACTGAAAGAATTTTTCAATTTGGACCAGCGGTTCCTGTGATTAGCGCGTTCAAACAAACAAACAAACTCTTCAGCTTTATAATATTAGTATAGATTGTACCTACATATAATTATTAAAATTTATAGTAACAATGTTTTGCTGGATATTTTGAATGATTCTTTGAGTAATTTCCGAAACGATCATTGACGATTAATTTAAGATTGAATTATTAAACACAATAAACATTCTTATTTTGTATCTTTTAAAGCTATTAACTTTTTTTCAAATTTTTTAAAGGAGTTGCTTTTAAGCTATTGCATAGCTTTTATCGCGGGCTTTGAGCGCAGCGACCGAATCAAGAAATTCCGTAACGAAAATAAAACCTAACACCCGAAGCTCGCACGGATCGAGACGAGCTCCGAAATCGGACGAATACGTAAGCAGCTGTTTGTGAGAAAGTATATAGGTGTATAGGTATCTATCATATCTTTATAATGCCACACTCACCGCATGTGCGCCCCGTAAGTACCCATGCATGTTCAAAGAAAAAAAAATACTGCATAAATAAAAAATAAATAAATAATTATAATTGCAGTTGATAAAAAATGCTATGCAATACCTTTACCGCGGCAGTCCCCGAGTGCCACACGTTTTTTATTCCAGGATATCAAGTTGCTGTCATCTGCGTTACGTTTCACATTGTTTCTTGTGTTATTATCTCTTTTTGGTACATCGAAGGCTGTATCTGTATGATCTTCTTGTGTGGAACTTACTATTTTACAATTCGCGAGGGACACTCTTTTTTAATAAAAGACATGACAATTCTGTAGTTTGAGTTCTAACAAGCAAACACGTTATCCGAAGCGGACGGAAAACATTTCCGTGATCACCTGCGGGGGGGGTTCATTTGCCAACATAGGGTTGTGCTTTTACCACATAAAACATTCTTCATTTTAGTCGTTGCGGAGGTAAAGATAAATCGTTTTGATTTACAAATCGAATGTTATCTACTTACTAATCAGTGATCATTTTCGTTATAATTAAGTAGCTGATAATTTTTCATACATTTATTTTACTAGGTTTATTTCTAGTTCTATAAATTTAATTTATCTACAAAGTCGGTGTCCACTGATCCTGTGGATCGTCCAGAATGGCAGCGCGTACCAACAAAAAAAAGAAAGCTTGCTGATACGTCCCCGAATTCGAAATCTGAAGAAATTCCACTAGCAAACAGTTTCGCTAATCTCTCAGTTGATCAAGAAATCACCCAACCGAAAATAAGTAGACCTCCTCCAATCATATTATATGGTATTGAGGATGTAAACAAACTAACTGGCCTCCTCGAATCTGTTGTTGACCCAGCCCAATTCAGGTACAAGATCGTAAACAAGAATTTACTAAGGATTCTTGTTGATAACCCTGAAGCCTACAAGAGTGTCATAGAAACTGTCAGACAGAAAGGTTTAATTGGACACACCTTCTCTAGAAAAGAAACCAAATGTTTTAGGATCGTAATTCGCAACCTTCATTTCACCACATCTTATGAAGCAATAATACAAGAAATTGAAAAAACAGGCAATAAGGTCAGAGGTGAAATTATTAACGCTCGCTACGGCCCTGATAAGAAACCAACATCCACTTTCTTTGTTAATTTAGAGCCAAACATCAACAACAAAGCGGTTAAAAGCATAAAGTACATATATCATCAACATGTGCTTTTTTTGGGACTAATCCCGCCCACACGCCCACCACTGTAACTCCTGTACACCAGGATCAACAGCGGTGACCCACGAAAACACCGAGTTATGACACTCGGGAAGTCCCAGGAAAAATTAAACTGTCTTGGAACCCGCAACGAAATTAATCAGAAGAAAACTGGAGGAGTTGGAAATATAATAACTCCACTTCCCTCCTTAGCACAGCGGGAGACAAAATGAAGTCAAAATAGGCAGACGCCTTTTTCAAACCGGAAAGCACCACGGATAAAATATTATGGGTCCTAAGTGAGCTATATTTTGATTTCTATAGTATTTATGGCAGAATCGCTTAAACGCACGGAAATTCACCGCAGTTGACACAAGATCCCCCTAATATACTACCCCAGACGTCATTTGTAAGCTATTTAGCATCATGTTACGTTCATTGTACCAAAGACTACATTCCCAGAGGATATGATGAGCCGACTCTTCACAGCTAGAATCAGGTGTTGAGCATTGACGCAATGGTGAATCGACTAATTTAAATGAGTATAGTTTGCTCTTAAAGTTACCGTGGCCTGTAAGAAATTGAGCGACACAGTGATCCACCTCGAGCCATGTCCTTGACAACCGTTCGCGAACAGATGGAAAGAACTGGTAGAGGTGGCGCCCCTTAGATGATTCGTCCCATCGTTGCTGCCATTCATCCAAGAGGTCGTTATAGACATTGGATTGCTGTTGAAACAATCTTATGATTTTACCGCGGTCTCGTATGCCCAAAAAATCAACAGGTGCTTATCGAAGATCCCCGAAAGTCCTCTAGTATTGTTCAATGTCAGCGCTGCCAGCAGTACGGACATTCTAAGAATAACTGTATGCGTCCATTTAGGTGTGTAAAATGTGGAGAAGGACATAAGACATCTGACTGCTCGAAAAAAGACAGGAACACCCCAGCTAAATGTGCTCTCTGCTCCTGCGATCACCCAGCCAACTATAAGGGCTGTCAGGTCTATAAAGAGATACTGGCAAGGAAAACCAATAAAGCTCAAGCCCGTCCTCGACATCGTGCTACTGAACAAAAATGGTATGTGTTCAATGTGTTGTATGTATTCAATCCCCGAAGAA
This sequence comes from Diaphora mendica, assembly GCA_949125395.1. Taxonomy (NCBI): domain Eukaryota; kingdom Metazoa; phylum Arthropoda; class Insecta; order Lepidoptera; family Erebidae; genus Diaphora; species Diaphora mendica. Next base: position 15,442,491 of record OX421319.1, on the reverse strand, counting down.
TTTCCTCCGCCAAAGACGCCTATACCGCAGCATGTCACTCCGTCAGCAACGTCCACAGGGAAAAGTAGAAATGATCCAATTATAACTATAAGGGCAGATGCACCAAAGAACTCTAGCCTATATAGTGATGTCTTAAAAAACACCTCAGCGACTCAACGACCCCAGCTCAATGCGCTTGGAAAATGGAAAACAAACTAGAGAAATGTTTTTGCAAACCATGTTAGCAGACCATTGTCGTCTCCTGCGACTTTAAACAAACGTCACACACGAACATCAAAGATAGGGATACGGTGTCCATTAGAAAGTATCGATACTGTACTCATGAGTAACATCGAATAAAAAGTATCGAAACGGAACTATCGATACTTCAAAGTATTGAGTACTTTTCTTACCGAGGCCTAATGGCGACCTTTTTAGAGTTCTGTAGCCAAATGGCAAAAAACGGAACCCTTATGGATTCGTCATGTCTGTCCGTCCGTCCGTATGTCACAGCCACATTTTTTCGAAACTATAAGAACTATCTATAATGTTAAAACTTGGTAAGTAGATGTATTCTGTGAACCGCATTAAGATTTTCACACAATAATAGAAAAAAAACAATAAATTTTTGGGGGTTCCCTATACTTAGAACTGAAACTAAACAAATGTTTTTTCATCAAGCCCATACCTGTAGGGTATCTATGGATAGGTCTTTAAAAATGATATTGAGGTTTCTAATATCATTTTTTTTCTAAACTAAATAGTTTGCGCGAGAGACACTTCCAAAGTGGTAAAACGTACCCCCCCCCCCTTGTAACTTCTAAAATAAGAGAATGATAAAACTAAAGAAAATATGATGTAAATTGCCATACAAACTTCCACCGAAAATTGGTTTGAACGAGATCTATTATGTAGTTTTTTTTAAAACGTCATACATCGTAAACCGCAATTTGTCTTTCATTCAATCAACTCACTTATAAAAATAAAATAAAAATAATATTATGTTACTTGCTACGGAACCCTTCATAGGCGAGTCCGACTCGCCCTTGGCCGCTTTTTATTTTTGATTGACGGATTGGAAAATCATTCCTTATAGATAGAGTCCATAGACAATTATAATATTAATAGAACATGACATAAAAAACAAATGTCGTTACAGATCCGAAATGACTAACAAAATACACACATCAAAAGTGTCTAGGGATCAACATATGTGTCTAGGGATCAACATATATTTTTGCAATAACTTTTCTCCTGATTGATATTAATTAAAATTTTCTTTAAGGATTCATCAAATAAAGTGTTTTCGTTTGTCACAGTAACGATAAACCAAGTCACCTTTGCATTAATAAAGAAATTTGCCATTTTCCTAATAAAAGGATTTTTGACATTTGAACCACTAACATTAAAGTTCAAAAAAAAGACTGAAATAACAGTTTTCTTTAAAATTTTATTAGGTAACTTAAACAATTAATAATCCGTGTTTCTACCGCGAACACTAACACAAGAACATCGGTTTGGCATACTCAAAATGAGTTCATCCAAATCACGCTGTGGAATGGCCGCCCATGTTCGTTGCAACAACAAAAAAAGGTCTTCTTGCGACTGGATACCCTCCATATTCGGCAGAGCTCTTCTCTGTAGCATATCCCATGCATGCTCAATCGGGTTCAAGTCTGGCGACTGAGCAGGCCAGGGCCAAAGCCACATCTCAATCTCAAGAAATCCGCATAAAAATGCTTGATCCCTAGACACTTTTGATGTGTGTAGTTATTTAATTTTGGAAATAATTTAATGGCTCATAGTGCTGATGTTAGGTAACCTTTTAATATTATTTAAATGGTCCTTTATAGTATAAATATGAATAATATTAGTATTAATATAAGTTCAGTTCAGTTTCATTATACGAGAAGCATAAAATAAAAAATATAAAATATATGAATAAGTATCAGCTACTTAATTATAACGAAATTGATCACTGGTTAGCAAGTCGATCACATCCGATTTGTAAATCAAAACGATTAATCTTTACCTCCGCAACGACTAAAATGAAGAATGTTATGTGGTAAATGCACAACCCTATGTTAACAAATGAAATCGCCCTCCCCCCCCCCTTGCAGGCGAACACGGGGATGTTTTCCGTCCGCTTCGGATAACGCGTTTGCTTGTTAAAAATAACAAAACAGTTAGGCCACGCCCATATTTTGATAAATATGTGATGTTTGGTGTTTAAAAACATTAAACAGTGTCGCAGGAGACCCGGCTTAAAAGTCGCAGGAGACGGCAATGGTTTGCTAACAAACACGTATTGTGTGAGCAAACCATGTTAGCAAACCATTTTTAGGAGCAGGAGACACGCCTTAAGAAAGTAAGGTTACGGTGGGTCATGTTTCTAATGTGTCGATAGTAGGTACCTGTAGTGTATGTGTCTATGATCAGTCGCTTCACTAGTAACGCATTCATTCATTGAATGAATGAGAAGGAAGCATTAGGTCATCTCTAGGCATGTGCGGTCGCACACAGTTCAGTGTTCAGTCAACTGTGAGCGGCGCAGGTGAGTGTGCACATGTACCTTGGAGCCGACAATATAGTGTATGGATATACTACAGTACCTAAATTACTATACTTTTGTAGCACATTGTCAAGGCATTTCATCGGTGCTGTCCACAACAGACATCAGCCGACTGGCGGCGCGCGTGCGGCGGCACCGCGGCGCAGGGCTCCGTTGCCGTCCGCGCTGCGAGAGCGAGATAGCGATGGCACCTCTCACTCGCTCATCTTACGATTTGGACCTACCAGAACTATTTTATTATGTATAAATAAAGTATAAATACCAGTGTATTTTAATAAAGAAACACATACTGCTAAAGCTCTTTGATTTACCGACACCTTAACCCAGCACAAGTACCCTAAACTTTCATGATTTTAAATTCACCCATTCAAATACAGAAGTCGTTTTTAAAAAGAAAAGAAAGATATGCTTATGAAATACATACATGACAACAAAACATTCTGTACTTTAACAGCTTTAAGGTATTAAAGAAAGCATCATAAACACAAACACATAGAACATGCTTTATGGTATATTTCGCAAGGATTAACCAAACATTGGTCTTATGTTTCTCTAATAACCGTTCATTACTTAGGATTTTCTTTCATATAGTTGTCAAGAGTGTTTACAGCGGTTGATAACGATGTAAATACTATATTACTTTTAATTTTCTTTTCTATTTGTTTGTTGTGAAGAGGATGACAATGATTTTCGGACCTGTAAATGAAAAGAAATATTTTAGATCTATTGACAGAGTCAGAACCAACCATTCACATCACATCATTATAAGATCTGTTGATTGAAGGCTATTGTCATTAAAAGTTTACTGTTGGGTATAGTGTATCCTTCCCCCCTTTCCGGGTACTAAGCGGGGTTTGAAAAAGCATCATACTATGCTGCTTTAGAGTCACCATGCTGCGTTTTCTGCAATCGCAATGAGGATGATGACCACAACTCTTGGATTCTACTTAAATATTTATTTATTTATTAACCTTATACACAAAATATACAATGGAGGACTTAATGCCGAAGGCATTATCTCTCACTTGTGCTTGCAATCAAGCAGAGTAGTCATTTTGGCAGGCGTAATATGTTTTGTTTTTTCTTTAAAAAAGACAACTCCCGCTTTAGGAATATACATCCTGTGTCGCGGGTGACTTTACAAACATACATGAAACGGTCGCAATGAACACCCAGAGTCAAAACAACAATTTGTGGATCACACAAAGTGTTGTCCCATGTAAGATTTGAACCCACAACACTTGGCGCAGTAGGAAGCGGCGTGGCGGCCACTTAAACCACTAGGCCAAACGTGCAGTCAAAATATGAAAAAGACCTCTCTTTAAATGCGAGGTTTTAGACCAGTCGGTTTCTGGTGCTCTTCACTTAACCGACGAGCATGCATGCAGCGATTTATGAATGTGGACAGAGCAAAAGAGGTGTGTCAGGACCGTAGTAAGTGGAGATCAATTGTCTCTGCCTACCCCTCTGGGAAAAAGGGGTGACTGTATGTTATGTTATGATTTGGCCTACTACACCACGCTGGCAAAACGGGTTGGTGTAAGGTTTGTTTCAGTTTTCCTTCTCTTTGCAGTGCTATAAGTAGTTTTTCTTTAAGTCGCCTCTTATGACCTTTGATGAATAAGGGTGGTGACACTCCGTGACCTTGATCAGTCACCATACAGAATATTATACTTACACAGCAGTAACTTCTTCGTTATCAGTGTCGACATAAGCCGGACAGTGAATTTTACGATAATCGAGACATCGCCACCGTATTTTTCGACCACCGTTTGAATGATGATGGGAATTGTAAAGATAGCGATGCAGTAATAGTTGTAATGATCCTCTGCTAGATATTGTATAATGTGCTACTTTATCTGCAAAAAGAAAACAATTTTTTAACAACCTTTATTAAAGCGAGTTGATTACAAGTAAAATTTTAACAAAATAAAAACCGACTTCAAGGTTCGACGATTTATCTTGGATGCCATCATCAAATCTTAGTGTCCTTATCATGGTACTACCGTTGGGATATCTCCTATCCAATAAAAAATAATCATTCAAATCAGTTCATAATTGTCGGTTAAAAATTGGGTTCTTAAATATGGTACATTGTTTACAGAACGAGCCAAATTAAAGAAACTAACATTGGGCATGAAAGTAGAGGATATGAGATTTTATTTTACAACAACTCGATCGTCGATAGTGAAAAGTTCAAAGGGCCTAGTGTAAGTTTATTTCGGATTCGACGAGTGAGTTTAAGCCGGCTTTCACATAGAATCACAAGCCTTTAACAGTTCACAGCTGAGTATAGACCTCTCCTTACAAAGGAGGTTTTACCGTAAGTACTATTTTACCAGGCTGGCCAGACAAGTTGGTATAGGGTTTGTTTAATTTTTTCCTATCTCTTTGCAGTGATGTTGTCCTGCACGGTTTAGTCCCTTAGTCGTCCCCATGCGATAATAAAGGATGGAGATACTCTGTATTCTTAATCCGACACCACACGGACAGTTCGACTTTGCTGTTGGCCCACCACTGAGATTTTAATCAAACCTGCTAGCCTTCGACGATCGAGTTGATGATTTAATTCTGTAGATTGTTTTATTTTAAATGAATTAACAGCTTACCCATTTCCTTTCTGATTAACTTATTTAATGCAATTTTCGATCGGTCTTCTGTGCGATGTATGTCTCTCACATAAGACAGAACATTTTTAGGCTTTTTCGTTAACGTTCTTCTATTTACTGTTTTAGTTAAAATGGATTCTATTTTGTCTGCATGTACATCGGATATACTTCCAGTATGTTCAGATTGCAAGTCATGAGTACTAAAAGTAATATTGACTGGATGCGAAATTGGGTTAGCACTTAATTCTATATTAGTAGAGTTCTGATTGGAATCAAAATGCCAGGTATTAGTATCTAGTTCCATATTATCTAAGTTTCTTGTTACATCTTCACTTGTTTCCATAGTAAGTAAACTCTTAGTCTTCAAATCTGCAGTAACTATAGTTTCATCACTTAGTATTTTGATACCATTTTTTGTTTTGTTTGTACCGTATTCCATATTATTACAAGTTTTTGGTCTTAATATTACAAAACGATGAATATTGTTGATATCAGTTTCTACGTCATTTACAATGCTATTGCAGATTTCGGATTCCATTTGTCCACCGCTGTTATTGAATGTGGGAACTGGAACCGGAGTAGCCAATATTTCTTCACCAATATGAGATATTGCATTTTTTTCAGTAGGTATCAATTCTAAATTGTAATTATTATCATTATTATTAATTGTTATATGTGCAGCAAAATTATCTTCTAGTGGTTTTTCAATTCTAGAAGCAAAAGATATTATTGGTAGTCTCCAGAAGTTTAATAATGTCACGCATGACACTAGGCAGATAATCACATCACACAAGCAGCCTTTAAGTCTACTGCTGGACCTATGTCTAGCAGTAGACTGTTAACAAAAACCTCCAAGGCCAAAACCTAACTCTAAGGAGGGGCCTGTGTCCCTCCTTAGAGGTTTTGGCCTCCTATGCCACATGAGATAGATTGGTATAGGGTTTGTTTCAAGCTTTCCTATCTCTTTGGAGTTATTTCGACCTGAGTACTATGCTCCCTTAGTAGTCTCTTACGACATCTATAGGATGAGAGGGTGTTGACAGTCGTGCGAATTCTTTATCCATCACCGGACAGAGAAAGCAGATTATAAGTTATCATAACACATTATTTATTTCCAGAAATACTATAATCAGTAGATACATACCTTTCAAACTGAGGCTCCAATTTACTTTCTGATGTTATCTAAAATATAAAAGATTTTATTGTTACACAGAATAACACTGTTGTGACTTTACCACATATTTTACTGCGGGTTTTGCATATGCAGTTTACTTCTAGACCCAAGTAGAAATATTATTTCTTTTTAAATAGCAGTACGAATAGTCTTAACTCTAGAAATGACCACAAAGACTCAGTATCAGAACAACAATTTTTGGATCACACGTCCCCATATGGGTTTCGAACCCACAACAGTCAACAGTGTGGTAACTGCTTAAACCACTTCGACATCTATGCAGTCATTCATTTTATCAGTAAGGGCTCCCATAACTGCGATGCGATGCGGCGTGAAGTTCTTGCTCTCTCTCGTGAAGTGCATTCGTGCGAGCTCTCAGATTATTGCGATGCGTTGCGAATTCGCAGTAATATGTGGGAGCCCTAAGTCTGTCTTTCGTTTTGAGAAAGTTTAAAAATAAATTGTGATTTGTTAGTCAATATAATATTGAATGAAACATTTATATAAACCACTTTTAATTTCAGTTTTATTTACTTAATTGACGATACCTCAGATGATGCAATATTGTCAACTCCTCTTATGCACAGTGATTTACAAGCTTCTATAAATGCGTCTATTATGTCCGATGGTATCTTTACTTCTCCAGTATATATGTATTCCAATATATAACCAAGTATTTTGTGATTAACATTCTGAAATTAATATTTACTATTAATATTGATGATAGTTCTGTTGTACTAACAATACTTTCGACTGTAATGACAAACTGTAACTCTTTTAACTCTCGCCACCTTGCAAGCGAAATTGAATCTTGTCGTGTGACCCAAGCGTTCATATACCGTTAAACACCGCTTGGTTTTCAGCAGGAGCCCAGGGTTCCCACTTGCTGTACATTTATGTAAATAATAAAATAAATAATATTAAATTAAATATTTGGTAACAAAGTAATTAAAAACGTTTTAACAAACATGATAATCTTGTCTACGTAACGTAGTACTCGTACTAGGAACTATGTGATTTTTATTTACTTATTTATTTATTAAACAGAGAAGAACAAACTGAATTACTGTATTTGTCCCCTTAAACCTGGTTGATGGTTTGACTGGGTGATCCAGTCTCCGTACAATTATGAACTTACAAAACAATATTACTAACTAAAGAAAACTAATTATTTGGAAAACAAAACTTCAAATTAAGAAATAATTTTAAACTTTTGAAGGTAGGTACAAAAACTTTATAGTGAATCTAATGAATACTTTTTAGTTTCCTTCCAAAGATATTTTTATTTGGTTCCTCTCGTCGGCAGACGACATTAGATTGTAAGGATTTTTTAGAGTTTTGTCACCATAATAATTAAGTTTTTAAGCAATTGATTAAATAATTTTATTGCTAAGTTACTACAAACATACCAATTAATGGGTTTCGTAGTAATTTTTCGCACTAAGTACACGCAGGGCCGTAACTAGGGGTTGGCGAGTGGGGCGTCCGCCAAGGGCGCAACTGCCAGGGGGGCGCAAAACTCACCATTTTTTTTTTTATAATATTATATTCCACGTAATTGGAAGAAATCGGTCTCAGATTTGTTTATGTCAATGTGCATAAATTGTTTGTAATTAAATATATTATAATTATTTTACGATCGCACTCACACGTCCAGCTCGTTTGCCTAAAGTTCGGCCTAACGTCCAGCTGTTCACGGCTCTTGACCGCCTTTGACCTTTGCAGCTGAGCCGCAATAAAAACCTACATAGCTACATAACCGTGCAAGCTAGAATAAAGAAAGAGATATGAAAAGAAAGTTTAAAGTATACAGAATAAACTTATCTACATTGTTTAATAGTAAATTACTATATAGAATATGTATAGTCGGGTTAAACGTAGAATTCAGAAAAAAAAACAAATTCATTTCAATCTTTTTACATTACAACTATTACAAGGAGCGATTGTTGCATTTTTGTCAATAAAATAATTTCACAACAAACTAGACTTATTTCCCTTTCTAATGGTATATAAAATATTATATTTCATCGAATCTAAGTATTTAAATAAACCGAGACAAAACCCCTACTCTTAATAGTTTTTGCATGCAAATTTTGGCACTTTGTAACAAGAGTCAACTGAAGTTGGCCAAATCTCATAGTCCAATCAAAATATGTCCACCGCCCTCTGGTGTTTTTTAATTGAATTAGTTTATTAGCTTGACATAGAAGCAATGAAAATCTACCAAACAGTACCCTATTTAATTCAAAGTAAGATTTAAAATCAACTGTGCGCGCGCAGTGGTAACGGCTGTTGCCGGGACGTATGATACTACCTGTTTTTTGGTTACACGTGTTGCTACGGACGCGTGAGTGGACTGCGTCTTGAGTTACATTCGTTCGGACATCATTTTTAGTGTTTACATTGTTACATATCGATGCTGATATTGCTTCAGTGATTCAGGTAAGAAATATTATTGTATCATTATAATTATTTGCCCAGTTCAAATTCAATCACCCACGTTTTGACGGTTCCACGGTTCGACCACTAGATTGTGTTAGTACTGTGCCGTTAATTTTTCATGTTAAAATTCTCTGCTAATCTTATTGTAGCTTGAAAAATACGAAAAATGAATGTCGATCCGAGTAGCAAAAAGCGGTGAATTTAAATAAAAGAGGAACGAACGCAAACGGAGGTTTGTAATTCTACATTTGACATTTCTTTACTGTTTGGAATGTCATTCATAAAATGTTGTATCATCTTTTCGTTTTAGGAACTTCAGTTCCAAAAACTCACAGTTAGAATTGATCTGAAATCTGCTGTCTGTCTGTTTGTCTGTATGTATGTCTCACGATTACAGCCGAACGAGCCAACAGATTTTTATGAAATTTGGAATCGAGATGCCTTATTGTAAGCCGGAACGTTTTTTTTGAATTCCTTTTCCTTTAAAAAAGCGGCAATTTATTTCAAAATGGCTTGTCTGTTGAGGCAACTAATTCTTTGGAAGCGAGGTCTACTGTTCACAATCACAGTCAGTAAGTGAATTACCGCCAAGTGCTCGCCATACAGTTGGCTCGTTGGCAACGGCGAATATGACGCTTTTGACTTTACGCTTAGTTTATTATGTATGTAGTTTAGTAAAATGAAAAATTACCAAAATATTTTTTTTTATCTTTTACGTTTGTTCCAGAAATGGGTCCAAAGAAACCTTCTGGAAGTGAATTTAAAAAAATTAAAAAGAGAAAGGAAGAAAGTAACAAAAAATTTGCATTGACGCTTAGAAGTTGGCTGCGAAATGACGAAAGAGAAGTAAATGATGATAAAAAATGTGGTAATAGAAATGCACTTCAAAATGAAGAAAAAGAAAAAAGCGAAGAAAAGGAAACAGGAATTGATAAAGAACATGACAAGACTGAGACGGTTTCTGCAGAAAACCACAGCCAAAGGAGCCTGATAACTCCAATGGAAATAGTTACAAGCGTGACTGATGATTTTATGGAAGAAAGTGATCCTGACCAACGTCTTTCCACAATACACTGTCATCCTGCTGATCTTGAAAGTCCTAGCACATCTTATACGTATGACGAAAATAACACATCAAATGCTATTGATGTGGATGTGGGAATAGAAATAATCTACGATGATCCTGACAAATGGCCAACAAATTTTCGATCAGACAAGGTTCGCCGCAAACTAGTAGAAAGAGGCCCTCAGACAATTGAATTAGATAGCTACAAATTTCCTCGCGCAGATGATGGCCGACATTTTTCTCAGAAATGGTGTTATAAAATTCTACCGAACGGGGAAAAGGTAAAACGGCGGTGGTTGTTGTACAGCCAGTCTAAGGACGCTTTGTTTTGTTTCCCTTGTCTTCTCTTTTCAAAAGTTGACACAAAGGAAAAATCAGCATTTAATAACAAGGAAGAGGGATTTCATGATTGGAAACATTTAAACCCACATATTGTCAATCACGAAAGATCGGTACCCCACCGAAATTGTTATGTTGCGTGGAAAGAACTAGAAATTGGGCTGAAGACCTGTACTACTGTTGATGCAGAACATCAAACATTGATACAAGCTGAAGCGGAAAAGTGGCGCAGTATTCTCAGATGTATTGTGGATGTAATTCTCCATTGTGCCAGGAATAACCTACCTTTAAGAGGAGGTTCCGATTCTATCAGTGACAACAACTGTGGGGTGTTTCTAAGTACGTTGGAGCTTATTAGTCGCTACAACCCACAACTGTCAAAGCACATAGAAAATGTTAAAAGCAGAAAACATGTCACTAGCTATTTGTCACCTCTCATTCAGAATGAAATCATAACCCTTATGGGAAATAAAGTTCGGTCTCAAATACTAAAAAATGTAAGAAACGCCAAGTATTTTTCTATTTTGTTTGATTGCACCCCTGACACGGCACACTTAGAGCAGATGAGTGAAATAATCAGGTATGTTACCATTAAGGATGGGAAATGCTCAGTTGAAGAAAGTTTTGTGGACTTTATCGTAAGTCATCAGAAAAGTGGAAAAGGATTATCAGAAGAAATATTGGAAAAGCTTGAAACTGATGAATTGGATATTCAGAACTGTCTCAATTTCTTCAGCAGCTCCACCTTAAGATGGGAGGCTCTACTCGAATCTCTAAAGACGACCCTTAAGAGGCATTGTGATACCAGATGTCTTCGAGGCGTCAAGCAATGACAGCTCTCAAGAATAACTTTACATCTGTTCACGAAGTATTACAAAAAATGGCTGACAGAACAAACAATTGGAACACGGACACAGTTTCTGGTGCAATGAAACTTCTTAAGCAAATTGACTACGAATTTGTGTGTCTTATAGAGATGTGGTCGGAAGTGTTGATAAGTTTGGATTGCACCAACAAGTCACTTCAAGGGAAGACTATCACACTTGATGTTGCATCAAGTTTGCTTTCCGGCTTAGCTAAGAAAATTGAATGCATTCGTAAAGGAGGGATTACAAAGTACATTGAAAAAGCCAAATTAGTCTGTGACACCATGAAAATCCCAAGTGGTTTTTCAGCTAAGAGACTGAGAAAAGTCAAGAGAATGGCTGGAGAGACCGCTGAAGATGAATCACACCTAATAAGTCCAGAGAAGTCATTGGAAAGAGAGTGCTTTGTTGTGTTCGATAGAATTTTAAGCGAAATAGACAAGAGGGCACACATATACCACAAGATTTCTTCAGATTTTAATTTTTTATCAGGAAAGTCTCTAAGTGAAAGTTCTGTTTCTTCTCTTGAAAAGTGTGCCGCTGACTTTGGTGAGATGTTTAACAGGGATATTGATAAGATAGAGCTTGTCAACGAAGTAGCTGCTTTCAAATTCCACGCTAAAGAACTAATAAAGAATATTGACAAGGCCTCTCATTTAGACATTCTACAAGTAATTTCACAATATGGACTAAAAGATGCTTATCCTAACATTGAAATTGCATTGAGGATATTTTTAACAATGCCCGTTACTGTAGCATCTTGTGAGCGTTCTTTCAGTAAACTGAAGATAATCAAGAACTACTTACGATCAAGTATGTGCGAGAACAGGTTGACCAACTTGGCTATTCTGTCCATTGAATACGACATAGCTTCAAGACTTGAATTTGACGACATCAACGATGAATTTGCATTGTTGAAAGCAAGAAAAGTACAGTTTTAACTCAACGAACAATTACCCCTAATACTTCACATTATTATTCCAGATTGTAAAAAATACATGTTTTTATCATTTTTACCGAAGAAATAAAAAAGTTATTATTTGCGTTTATAGTAAACAATAGTGGTATTACTTTTCCTGGACGACCCTGGACAACATCTGTCGATCCATTAGTAAGGGGGGGGAGGGGCGCAACTTTACAGGTTTGCCAAGGGCGCATCCTGGTCTAGTTACGGCCCTGAGTACACGTAATATTAAACTTGTTTACGCACGACGCGACGCGGCTAGCGTGCGAGCCGAGCACCCGAGCACCGAGCTTGGCGTTCATTCAATACTTAAGCTCCAAACAAACTATCGGACGCGGCTGACGGACGCGGCTTACAGTCGCGGCTGATAATGTGCACAGTCTCTTCGGACGTTGCTTTCGGACGTTTTCAGTGTTGCCACTTTAGTGATTTTAGACAGAGAAATTCTAAAAAAAAAAACACTGAAAAATTATGTAATGACTTTGTTGTAATTGACTTAGTGATTTTACTGATTTTGTCACTAGATTTGATGAATTTTAAGAGTTAGACAGAGATATTCTAAAAAAAATACTGTAAAATTATGTAATGACTTTTAGTGACATTTAAAGTATCTCAAAGAATTTAGAAAATACATATTTCCCAACTTTTTTTACCCTTCGGTAAAGGCCCTGATACATGTTTTGGCTTAACAAAATGTACACTTTGCTTTGCCGAGTATAAATTACCTGTTTTGGAACGTAGCTTTAGACACACAATAAACTAACTAAAGAGTCGAACTAGCAACAGCAAGTCGTGGTACAATAGATTAGCAGCAAATTTAAGAATGTTTAAGGTTTTAACCCTAAATATACTCGAAAAAAACAAGTTGTTGTAAAGTTCCTATGTATATTTTACACCGGCTTTCTGTGAGGCCGTGGTATCACTCCGGTCGAACTGGTCATGCCGAAGCGTGGCTCTGCCACGATAATTTTATGAATTGTAAAGTCTCGCTTAATATAGTTTTTTAGCTAAAAACAAAAAAAAAAAATTAAAATATGTACCTAGCTTAACCAGATCGGCGCTTTGTAAGTAGTCCCTTGGCTAAAGTAGGAATAAGATGTAATTAAAGGGCAAAAACATAATACCTGGTGCATTAACGATACTAGTTAATAACAAACCAGAAAGTAAAGTGCCAGAACCTTACAGTAATGTCCCACGTCGTTATTTTTAGTATATAGCTGAGCCCCGCGGTGTTCCCCGCGGTTATTGTTGTAAATGACTGCACGTTTGGCCTAGTGGTTTAACGATCACCACGCCGTTTCCTACTTCGCCAAGTGATGTGGGTTCAAATCCCACATAGGACAACACTTTGTGTGATCCACAAATTGTTGTTCTGAGTCTGGGTGTTATTTGTGTCCGTTTCACATATGTTTGTAAAGTCCCCCGCGACACAGGATTTATTCCTAGTGCGGGAGTTGTCTTTTTTAAGAAAAGAAAAAAAAAAAAGAAAAGAAATGCCGCGGGGCGAAGCTAGTCTAAAAAAAAAGAAATTGAAAGAAATTGATTGATTGATTGAAAGAAATTTTTCGAGTCCGAAAGGAATCTGTAGTCTGTAATCTGAGGACGTAAGTCTCAGACGTAACCTTTGACTGACCTTGAGCCTTCGGACGTCCGAAAGGAATCTGGAGCGCTGGATGTTTTTGTCGTGTCCGTGTCATTGTTGTCAGAAGGTTACTTTTGAAAACTTACGCAAATGAAAAGGTTACTTTTTAATGACTTATCGCTTTATTTTCTGGTTTATTGTTATCTGGTATCATTAATGCGCATGGTATTATGTTTTTAAAATCAACTTGAAATACTTCTGCTGGTATTTTTTCTTCATCTTGATCGATTATCTTTGTGGTTTTTTTTTTTTTTATGTTTGCCCACCAAAATGACTCAACTCTACCTGATGGAAAGCATAAGCAGAATCCAAGAGTGGTTGTGTTTTTTGCATAATTAGCTGATCTTTGTAACCTTGTTCAAGTCTCCTATTGTCGGTATGTGATGTTAAACAGCATAAACAAATTTGTTTACTAATAAAAAGGTTATAATGAACCAACCCTAAAAGATATGCTATCGCGGAAGTTTTTTGAATCCTTGAAAGGTGAACAATTGTTTGATATCTTATTTTGTGAAACTGTGACCGTTTACACAGCACACGCAATGGAAGCTCTCAAAAGAAATAACTTTCTTCTGGTTTTGCAACTTTTTTCATAGATACTCTGTTTTTTTAGGTCATTGCTTAATGATAATAACATGGTTATCTTATACTGAAAGAATCCTTAAATCCTACCAGTAGTTCCTAAGACTAGTGTGTACAACTGTACATACCCTGAAGCCTTATAATATTAGTTTATATAATTTAATAATAAGTTTCCAATATACCAGCAGCACTGCAACTGCATTAGAGATAACAACAACCATGCTTAAAAAGTGAAAATGACGGTGATTGTTTTAATCAATATATTTTATCTGACTCATAAATATTCCATTATAAAGATGTTCTAAGGATAAAATTGTGAACACTTTTTTATAGCCTTATTTTAATCGACTTAGAACTTTAAATCAACTTACATTTAAAAATATTACTGGGTGCTGACAAGGTGCTGATTGTAACATAGCTCTTAGATATGGACTAGCAAGCGCCACTATATTACGATGTACTTTCACTAAATGACCCTCTGCAGCCAGCGTCATGTCAACGAATTCAGAATTCTGCAATTAAAAACATCTAGCTCTGAATTAGATCTTAAACACAAAAACAAATATGTATACATATATATTTCTTTTTATGTTGTAATACATGTAATACAATATTTAAGACTGAAATAATTGCGAAACCTGTTGCAAGCAAGAGAATCCTTTTGATACATTGTGTAAATGTTCGTCACAAGTAATACAGATTTCAGTTTTAGTCATTTTTATGTATGTATTTATAGTTTACATATCAACCGAAGAAATTCACGCTCACGAAATTCATTCTCAAAGTCAATGTGACTGTGACAACTGACAACTGACATCCTGACTGACATTCCTTCCTGCCTGACAACTGCCTCAGTGTTGCCAGACAAAAAAAAAATTGGTCATAATAATTCTTAGATATTATGTGTATTTTTAGATTTTAAGGAGGAAGAGTTTACGAGCTCTGTGACCGGAAAATTTTATAGTATATTGATTATGATTCTAATATTACTTTCTAGGATTCTAGTGGTGATGAACCATGAACGAAAAAGATTCCACCAGGTTTCCTTTAAAACACTAACTTGTCAATATTGTCATTGTCATCTATTGTCATCATTAGTCACGTCAGTGACTAATGATGACAATACATCATGGTCAGGACAATGGTCAGGACATCGGTGACATGACCTTAGAGTTAATAGTGTTAGAGTAGCATAGACATAGGGCTGCCTGTAAGTGGAAACGTCCCACGGTTAGAAAGAGGGAGAACACCCGCGGTACCCCATCTGTCTCTCTCAACTGACGCATGCGTAGTAAAGGACTGGTTGTTACTATGACAACCTCTAATAATAAAATAAAAGTCGTTTGAAGTAATGAAATCTAGACACGCGGTGGCGTGTCAAGCCAAGTTCAAGCTAACAGAACTGGCGAGCAGCATCGTGTGTAATATTACACGAAAAATTCGGCACCACTTTTGACAGCCTCTTAACTCCAAAATTATTTCACATATACAAGTCGAATTCGGCCCACATATTTAGATTTGCGAGATACATAATATGCCCACAAAATTTCATAAACACACATCAATCGGCTTTAGAGATATTAACGTCCAAAAATCCTCATTTTCATCATTGACTCACCTATAGATCAAAATTCTAACCCAGTTCCAGAAGACCTAGAAAGTTCAAATTTGGCAAATTATAATTTTTCAAAATAAATTGATTCTATTATAACCGCTTACTTATTGCGCCTGTAATGTAAGAATTAGCAATCAAAATCGAGCACAGCCTGTCTTTACGTAAATTTAGAAAGACGTGCTTATATAACGTGTGGAATACCACCCTTCATTTAACAGCTTTAGTTTAGTTTAGTATTAGCATAAAGTCCAAAATATTTATTATTATTATTATCTTTTTTCTTACTCGAGATTTCTCTCGGTTTTTCTACCTAATTCCCACCCTGAAATCTTCAGAGAAGAGAAGGTTCGGATTCCCTCGAATTTTAAAATACTGTGTCCCCTAAAACTTTTGCGAGTATTGAGCATGTATGTATTGCTGCTTGTTTTTGTTTTATATGTATGTTTATGTTTGTATCTAATCTATTTATGTATCTATGTATACTTTTTTCTACCATGCCTAATGTTCCTATTACTATTGGGGTTTTTTTTGTTTGTATGTTCCATAGTCGTGATATTTCTGTTTTTAATGGGTCATATTTGCTGAGCTTTTCTATTTCTTTTGGTCCTATGTTATAGTCTGATGGTACGGTTACGTCTATTAAGTATGTTTTGTTTTCTGATTTATTTACGTATATTATGTCTGGTTTATTGTGTGTTATAGTGATGTCTGTTTGTATCGGTATCTCCCACATTACCTTTGCAGATTCGTTCTCTCTAACTTGTGGTTGTGTGAGATGTTCCAGCCACCACAGGTTAGAGACTGGGATTTTGTGTTTTTTGCAAAGGCTCCAAAATATGTATTGTATAATGTTGTTGTGTCGTTTGTTGTAATAAGTGCCAGCTAGTTTTTCACATCCCGAGACAATATATTGTGCGGTCTCGTCTTTTACTAAACATAGCCGACACTTACCATCTACTGCTTGTTTAAGTATGTCCCTTTCATGTTGTCTGGTTACTATTGCCTGATCCTGTATTGCAAATATGGATGACTCTAATGATGGCGATTCCGGTTGTTTCTTAATCCAACGGAATGATTGTCCCCTATCTATATTTTCTTTATCTAGCACTGATCTATAAAACTGGCCATGTAAAGGTTTTGATTTTATTTTATTTATTCTGGTTTTTAACACTGCTTGTTTGAGTTCTTTCTCTGTGTATTTTGTGTTCTGTCGTAGTCCTATTTCTTGTAAATTCAATTCAGTTTCCTTAAATATGGAGTATTTCTCTTTATGGCTATCATGTTCTACTATTGCTATTATTATTATATTATTCACCACTAAAAATCACTAATTTGTTATATTTCATCCTTATCCGATATTTAAGTCTCTCAATTTCACTTTCATCAATGCAACTAGAAGTATCGAGTTGAATACTAAAATCATTAACAACATTACTCGTGTTACTCGATGAGTCTAATATAATAATAATAATATAATTTTATTTGCATAAATGTGGTACAAAAAGATGGTAAAAAATAAAATAATAATGAATTACTCAAAGAATATTCATTTAAATCCATTAAACAAGTTTTATGAACAGTTTCTTCTATTGAACTTGGTATCACAATATTATTGGTAACTTGTTTTAATACTGAATTTCTATAAAGAACAGGTACTGCGGTTGATAACAGCCTTCTGGTTTTAGTGTATTCATCCGTTTGATGATACGAGTCATCTCCAATATGATCACTGCAAACAGTTGATACTTTTTTATTTTTTTTGTATTCCGATTGCTTCCATCCACATCTCCTTCAACTCATTATTTGCAGGAAATCTGCAATTTAAATTAATATAAGTTCAAAATGCCCTTGTGCTTCGCTTGGCTCGTCTTGGCGGGTGCACGACCGTGCCCCCAGATAGAATAACTATATGGAATACACTTATTCAAATAACAAAATATACTATATAAATAATTCTTACTTGTGAAAACTGCGAGTGTAATCGCCAGGAATAGGTTGCTTTTTACAAATAACACACATTTTTGTTATATTGTAAAAGCATTACCTACAGAAATCCGATCATCACAACAATTAAACGTCAAATCGTTCTGCTCATGTAATAACGATATACTTCGCCAGGTTATAGCATTCCGAGACACTGTGATCACGTGAGTGACACGAGCCTTATGTCATTACCGCTATCGCTGGTTCTGGTTGGTTCATTTCGTGATAAGTTGCTATAAAGTGGTTACCGGATAGTGACGTCACACTGTGTCGCTCTCGGAATGCGAGGCCTTGATTTCTGATACCATGGTTCTGCTTTTCCGCGCAAACGCGAGTAGAGCGAGACAGTACTAGGTACCGTGGTGTCTTCTCTCTTTCTAACCGAGGGACATCTGGAGGCCTGGCTTACCTCCTCTTATGTCTCTTAGGACATGACCGACATTATCGTGCCTACCTACACAAGAAGTTGGCACATAAAATGGCAGCCTTTAGGGTTGTACCTATGCAGCTATGTAGAGTGACTCGAAATGTCATTTTTTTAATGTATGGCCCGCCAAAATGACTCTAGTCTGCCTGATGGAAAGCACAAGCAAAATCCAAGAGTGGTCACCATACTCATTGCGAATGCAGACAATGCAGCATGGTGACCCACACCATGGCGGCCTAGTGATGCTTCTGCATCTTATAGTCCAGTCAACAAGTATGGAACTTGTTGACTAGACTATTTGGCCCTCCGGTTTCGCACTCACCAACGAAACACGACAGTACGAACGCTGTCATTTTACATCGATTTTCTGTGCGAGGGTACTACCGCCCCGGTCGAGCCGGCCCATTCGTGCTGAAATCAGCGTGGCTCTACCACCTTCTTTTATTATTTAATATTATTTAATAAATTGAAAAAATATCAATAACATTAAGTAATTTTAGTTCTTTGCGATTAGTTAAGTATTTATGATACGAATTTTAAAATGTGAATCCGGCAGGATGGATTAAATTTTGAATGATGGATTTAACAATAAAATCCAAAAAAAGTGAGCCGTCACGGGACGCCTGGCAGATGTGAAACATCGAAAATGTTTTGTATAAAATAAAATGACTGCTTACTACATTAGTATTAATTTTTATTAAATATAAAATTCTAACACAAATAAAAATACAATTAACAAAACAAATACAAATTAAAACAAAAAATTGAAATCGCGGCGCTCACACAAACCGACAGACAGCCAAAATTATAAAAAATACATTTCTGGTATATGTACCGTGTATACATACATAATAATATTCATTTAGTAAAAAGCGGTTATTTTAATATTAAAAACAGACACCTCAATTTTATTTATTTGTGTCGGCGACGAAGACCCCACTCAGGCAACGTAGCGCAAGTAGCGACAGCTCTAACGAGCATTCAGCTTTTAATGTAAATAAGGTAGAAATTTTAAGACTGAATCATATAGTAATACTTAGTTCTTATATACATATTTTGACTTATATTTGGTACTAAACATGTCCTTAGTATAGAGTGATTAGTTGTTTAGGTAACATTTTAATATTTCTATAAGATTTTAATAAGAACGTAATATTTCTTTTACTTAACCCTTCGTGTGGCGGGCCGCGGCGGGCGCGAAACCGTCGCGTGGCGGGGCCTCTGCAGGGTGGCCGCGCTACGTATGCGCCGATGCATTCTTTCGCCAATTTATCAATGGTTTTCTAAGAAGACCTACTAATATTTATTATACACACATCAAAAGTGTCTAGGGATCAACATATGTGTCTAGGACTCAACATATATTTTTGCAATAACTTTTCTCCTGATTGATATTAATTAAAATTTTCTTTAAGGATTCATCAAATAAAGTGTTTTCGTTTGTCACAGTAACGATAAACCAAGTCACCTTTGCATTAGTAAAGAAATTTGCCATTTTCCTAATAAAGGGAGTTTTGACATTTGAACCAATAACATTAAAGTTCGAAAAAAAGACTGAAATAACAGTTTTCTTTAAAATTTTATTAGGTAACTTAAACAATTAATAATCCGTGTTTCTACCGCGAACACTAACACAAGAACATCGGTTTGGCATACTCAAAATGAGTTCATCCAAATCACGCTGTGGAATGGCCGCCCATGTTCGTTGCAACAACAAAAAAAGGTCTTCTTGCGACTGGATACCCTCCATATTCGGCAGAGCTCTTCTCTGTAGCATATCCCATGCATGCTCAATATGGTTCAAGTCTGGCGACTGAGCAGGCCAGGGCCAAAGCCACATCTCAATCTCAAGAAATCCGCATAAAAATGCTTGATCCCTAGACACTTTTGATGTGTGTATTTGGATTCCTGATAAAATTTCCTACAGAGTAGTGTAAAAATATTGTAAAGTTTTTTACGTATCTGTTGTTAAAATCGCTAGAAATTAAGGAAGAGATAAAAAAAACGAAAAATTTGTATAAACTTGTATATATTTTTAAAAAGAAATCATTCCTACTCATACTTTTTGTGTTATTCTAAAGCTAAACCTTAAATCTATTCAATTTAATCATCACTTGACAAATTCAATACAAAGTTTTTACACCACGACTATTAGAACTCAGCGCGCCATTTCTCCCGCGCTCGCTCACTCCTAGAACAACATGAGAGTTTCAAGTGGCTTTGACGACAGATGCCGTAATGAAGTGGCTTGATTTAATTGTTTCTGAGTAGTATGGTTCATGAACTTTATATAATATAGGTATCAGATGTATAAGTTCCTTTATTTCAAAGAACGGACCATATTAATCAACCCATTCAAATCGACACTCAAATGACTAACTTTACTATTTACACTTTTAAAGCGACAATCACGCGGTTTTTTCATTACCGTTTGTTTGTTACAAATAGTACACAATATTTACTATAGAATACATAAAAAACAATAAGTACTTGCTAACAAAAACAATTAGAAATAAGCTGACAAACATACACGACAAGAGCACGACAAGGGCACGACAAGGTCGCGACAAGAGCACGACAAGCGGTGAATTTAACATTGCGCGGGAAACTACGTACGTAGAGTGTGAAATGGACATGGCATTGTGATAGTCAAAAATTTTTTTCATATGATTTTTTAAATGTTATATTTATAAAAATTATGTGTTGAGTTTTTTTTTTTAAATATGTACTTATTTATTTATCTATTGTAAGTAATGATTTTTTTTTATTTATTTCTGGAAGTAATATTTATTTATTTTTCTTTAGTGCACACTCAAAGCAAAATGGTTCAAAATTAGAGTAACAAAGTATCCAAGTATAACAATCAGAGGTCTTACCGCTCACGGCAATTTCTTTTAGACAACCATAACATGACATGAGGTGTTTAAAAATTTACCGTTGTTTACATATAGGTAACACATACTTAATAATAATATACAATAAAAAAATGGGATCTGTGCAGCACGAGCTCACCATCAGTGCCGTGGAAAGAACTGAGTGTCACACATAAATACACATACATAATAATTGCACTGATTCAGGCCAAAACATAGCCCTTACAAGATATTATATCAGGAAGCCACCGCTTACAAGTATATTAACAGTCAACTTACTGGTTTACTATACTGTGAAGCCACTGCTGAGTCTATAAGTATTTGAACAGTCAACTTATTGGTTTAAAGTACGTAAATTATGATGACTTTTCTACCTTACCTCAATTTCAATAGCTCTTTGATAGACAAAGTGTAAAAAAAAACCGGACAAGTGCGAGTCGGACTCGCGCACCGAGGATTCCGTACAAACCTGTAGGTATATAAGTACAAGTTTTCTGAACTTTTCTGTTACCTGTGCTGTTAAGCTATTGCTTCTAACCAAATTCCAATTTTCTATGTCAACAGGAAGCAGCTTTTAGATTTTGATTCGCTTGCGAGCAGTCGCGAGTTTCAAAATATGTGGTATAAATGGTTGTTCCTTTGCGTTTTGCGTTTTTGCGTTGACTTTTTTTTTTTTCAAAGCTTAAAGGCTATTACACCTAATTTTGATATAAATTTCAACTTGATACCTCTGCGCGTTCATGAGGCAAACGGTAATACATAGTTATATAATTATAAAAGAAACATGTAATGTAACTAAACATTTTATATTTTCGAAATTTTTCCTTTAGTTGTGCTATAAAACGTTGCTTAGTGCCAAATTTCAAGATTTTAAGACGGCGGGAAGTATCCTTTAGGTTTTGATTCCCTTGCAAGTAGTTGCGAGTTTCCAAATATGGGGCTTAATATGTTGTTTCTTGAGATTGCGTTAATATAAAAGTTTAATTTTGTTACAGCTTGAAGGTGTTAGAGACTTGAGTCTTTGATATGAATTTAAATTTTATACGTCTACGCGTTCATGAGGAAAGTGGTAGCCAGTTTTAATTAAAAAAAGAAATATTATGCGATATAAGAAATCTGTGCTTTTCGCAATTTTTCCTTTATCTATACTATAAGACGTTGCTTCCGTCTGCTCGTTTGTCCACTCTGTAGATGACCCGGTCTGTTGTCATTTGCCCTCCCGCATTTGTCTTGCTCCGTCTGCTCGTTTGCCCTTCAGAAGTCAGTTGGAGCCGCTGTCATATGTCAGCCGCGGCCGCCAGGTGTTGAGCGCGCTTACCGCCGCTGTTCTCATTCTCATTACCTGTGTAATATAAAAGCAAACAAAAAAGGAAAACCACACATTAATAAAATTCACTATCTGCCAGTGAAAGAAATCATCAAAATCGGTCCAGCCACAAGCTATACATGAAATAATTACCTACAAATTTTAACAAAAAAAAACCGACTTCAATCTGGACCAAATTTAAATGGGCGTATGCGAAAGCACCAGCTTTCAAATAAAAAAAGAATTATCAAAATCGGTTCACCCAGTCAAAAATTATGAGGTAACAAAAAAAAATACAGTCGAATTGAGAACCTCCTCCTTTTTTTTAAGTCGGTTAAAAATACAGTAGAATAGGTAACCTCTACCTTCTAATTTATATCTTATTACATCAGCTATCAGCCAGTGAAAGTTTCATCAAAATCGGTCCAGCCACTAGCTATACATGAAGAAATACAGTAGAATAGATAACTTCCTCCTTCAAATTTTATCTTATTACATCAGCTATCAGCCAGTGAAAGTCACATCAAAATCGGTCCAGCCACTAGTTATACATGAAAAAATACAGTAGAATAGATAACCTCCTTCTAATTTATATCTTATTACATCAGCTATCAGCCAGCGAAAGTCCCATCAAAATCCGTCCAGCCACTAGTTATACATGAAAAAATATAGTAGAATAGATAACCTCCTCCTTCTAATTTATATCTTATTACATCAGCTATCAGCCAGTGAAAGTCCCATCAAAATCGGTCCAGCCATTACAGATATGAGCTGGAACAAACAAATCGACAAAAACCATAAAAATGTTATTATGGAATATATGTACCGTGTATACAATCCACACACTACACAAATTCAAACTAAAAAAAGATGAGCATAGTATGATCATAATTTTTGTGTTATACCCTCTCCATTTCCAACCGACATCCGTGGAATCACGCGGGCTTTTAATGCACGCAAGCGGCAATTGCCACGGCTAGGTATTTAGATGAATAATTATGAAATTACTGCACCGATGCTCTCGATTTAACTTTCGTTCGTCACTTGAGTTATGTTAACACACAATACAAACATTAAATATATATATGCATGCATTTTAGTTTTCAAAATAATAAACAAAATTCATTGATGGTGGCCTAGCACGTATACACTTTCATTTCTGAGACAATTTACATTTAAAACATAAAGAGAAACTCAAACAAAAGGTGTTATATAGTAGATTACTTACCCAGACATCTTTTTAATACAACATAATCACAAAACTGCAAAAAAACACCACTTTTTAAATATATTTCGTTCTCGCCACAATTGACACACACGTTCTCCGTCTCGTCCGAATTGGAAAGGGCTATGTCGAACGGAATTTCTCTATGCCTGGCTAAAATTTGTTGCGCTTAGCTGACGTTGTCCCTCCTTGACGTAATAGTGTAGGTGCAAGTGCAATATAAGTCGACAATTTCGTTTTTTATTGCATTTTATATCGACATGAGCGATCCGCCAGGTCCTGGCTTCGTGCCACTTAGTGTAAAATCAGTGAAGCCAGGTCCTGGCGCCGCACCACCCGATGTTTTATTACTTAAGTTATTTCAGAAAAAGAATTGCTAGTAAATCTAGTAAGAGTGATAACAATTAAGTCCTATTGTGTACGGTTTCGTAATTACGTAATTCTTTGTTAGTAAAGTTTATGTGATAAATACTAATTAAAACTAATCTAAATGGATAGAAATAACATAAAAACTCGTAATATCATAATAAGAAACTATTTTATACTATATTTAAGAGCTATTAATAGGAATAGCAAAACTGTCTTAAGAATTTTTGTTGATTTCGCTCTAAAAACACAATTTGAATTGTTGTAATTATAAAAATTGTTATACCATTTTATAGAATAAGTCATAACGAGTAATTTGATGTATATATTGTAATAGTTTTTATAAGGGTTTTTTAAATAAACGCTTTTAAAGGGTTCGGCTCAAGTGAAAAAGGGTAAAAAAAGCGATCAATTTTACGTGGTCGCCTATAAGGGCGGACCGGCCGCCTTATAAAGCGAGCCGTTTGACGGTTCGATTCAGTCGCAGCGTAGCCACCGAAGAGGCAACAACACCTAGATAGAAGCCGAACCCTGAAGCAATAAAAGAAAAAGCATTCTTTTTATTTTATCCCTTATCCCTTAGTATCAAGATTAGTATCAAGATTGGTATCAAGATTAGTATCAAGATTAGCATCAAGATTAGTATCAAGATTAGTATTCAAGTTTCCTCTAAACAAGTCCCTTCGAAATACGCATTCAGGGGTGCGTGGGACGTACGTTACCAGCGCCAAATTAAACGTACGTCAATCAAGTGGGAGAAGTCCCAGACTGCTAGGGAGTAGCCCGACAGTCGCAACAATTTGTATAGATGTAAATGGTGATAAAACATCGTTCATAAACATTGATATCGATGTTTTCGACACCGAGTTTTTTTGAGCGATGTTGCATCCCTAACCGTTTGACAGCAGATTTACCTCAGAATTTGGCACTTAGAATGGCGTCGCCGGTCACGAATTGACAAGTACATGACGTCACTCAAAAGTGTTGCCAATATTAGTGCTCACTGAACATGTTTATCTCTCTATTCACACCAAGGTAAACATAACTTAAAAAGAGATAAAATGCTTTTTTGTATATATGTGTCGATCTTAAATATATTTGTATAATGTATTGTTCGTATAGTAGCATAGGGCATCTCCTTTTAATATTTCCTCATCGTCGTCAGTAGTTCAGAACCATGGAGCTCCACATCTCATAGTAGTCTGTGGAGCTCCATAATCTGTACTGTCCACAGAACACATGGTACTGTCACGTCTGTGCACGTCTGTCACTACTCAACTCAAGTCAGTTGTTTTGTTTTTAGTTTTCAGGTTCTCACCGATATCAGTGTTCTTACAGTCAGTCACAGAACTCATAAACTGTCACAGTCTCACACTATCACTGTCTCTAACTTTCAATTCCAAATAATAATAAGTGGTGTTAAGTTGTGATAGTGATGAGAATAAGTTTTTATGTTCAACAAAACTTACTTTAGTGTTTTGAAGTAGTTTATAAACTTAACAGACTTATTGTCATCAGATCTGGCATAACATTATCTCAATAGAACCGGTCCGCTATAATTTTGAAGATAACACCTAGACCATTAGGTAGTTTATTGTTTGTAATTTATTTAAATAACAATACTAGATAACGAATTGGTGGGTCCCTATTATCAAATAAGAATTAATTTATTAAATTCTAATTGCATTATACTTAATGGCTTGTGAAAATTTTCTGTTACTGTATGTTTAATAGATATTAAAATAAATAAAAGTAAATAATTTCTTATCATTCCAGCAGTTACAAGATGGAAATTACTAAAATAACTAGTGTTCGGCGATTAAAGCCCCTGTTGCCTGCAATTGTAAGTGGATTATTGACTAGACGAAGGTAATGAAACAATTTTACATGTTGATTTCATGTAAAACACATGCTTAAAGTATATGTACTAATTTTAATTATCAGCTCATCTTGCTATTTTTTTATGGTAGTAAATACTAAAAGTATTAATTATTTTTTTTTGGAATGGTACAATATTTCAGTTAGTACTAGAATTTAATAGTTTCCTCTTTTTTCTAACTCAATCATGGTGAGGAAATCAGTTTTATGTAATAATTGATGACTGACTAATTCTTTTTATATCTTATTGTGATGTATGCTATTTTGAAAATGATTACTAGTAGTAGGTGAGTATGAAAACACATTTAATTGAAATTTCTTTATTGGATGACATCATTAACATACTGATCCTTGAACCATTTTGATGCTAGTATGAAAGTTTGTCTTAAATGTATAGGTATAGTTTACATACAGTAATATGATCTGATTGATTTGCAAATTTAACATTCTTCATATAAATGAAGCTACTGTAAAACTTATCACTTGAGTTAGGGTTTCCATTCCATTTAGCTACTGCAACACTTGCGTGTTTAGCAGCTTTCAAAAATATATTTAAGCTGATGATGATGATGATTCGTCTGGCCAGGTGGCCATGACAAGGAATAATAGTATATGTGAATCTGAAGTTTATATACCCCTCAAGGTAACAGAACCATAGTGTGAGTTACAATTTTCGAACAGAGCCATCTAGGGAATAGTAACTTCAACTTTAATGTCTTTGTAATAACGAAGAATTGTCGAATGTTGCAATTTTTTACCGACTTCCAAAAGGAAGAGGTTCTCAATTTCATCGGTATTTTTTTTTATTCTTTATTTTTTATTCTAAATCGCGGCCAGTAACTAGTATTTGTATAAGATCTATATACAAGTACACATGTCATAATATTAATTTAACACTAAAGTTCCTGAACAATGCCAAGTTTTGATAAGATTTATAATAATATTATGCAATGTTGTAGATAATAATATTAAGGTAACTAGAATACAGTTACAATATTACTTCTGTTTAGTGTAACATTTTCTAATTGCACTGATTGCAGTGCTCACATTAAAATTTAAGTAACTGAAACTGCATGTCCATAAAATTTAATATTATTTGTACATTTCATTTCCAGCTATTCAAGTCAACAAACCTATGATGTAGCAGTTGTTGGTGGTGGCATAGTTGGATCAGCATCGGCTAGAGAAATACTTATAAGACACCCTAATCTAAAATTAGCAATTATTGAAAAGGAAGATAGTTTTGCTGCTCATCAAAGTGGAAATAACAGTGGTGTGATTCATGCAGGTATTTACTACAAACCAGGCTCATTGAAAGCTAAATTATGCGTAAAAGGATTAGACCTGATGTACAAATTTTGTGAAGAGAATGGTATAAGATACAAAAAAAGTGGTAAGTTAATTGCAGCTACAAGTCAGCAGGAAATACCTCGTTTACTAGAGTTATATGACCGAGGTCAGAAAAATGGTGTAAAGGATATAAAGTTAATTGATAGTAAAGGAATACAAGAGATTGAACCTCTCTGCAAAGGGATAAAAGGTATTTGGTCTCCTCATACAGGAATTACAAATTATAGAGAAGTCACACAACATCTTGTGAAAGATATTGTGCAGCGTGGAGGAACCAAATATCTGAACTTTGAAGTGAAGATGTTTGCAGAATCGGGTAATCCAGATTTTCCAGTACATATATCAGATGGAAAGAATAACTCTATAGCTGCAAAATATGTACTCACATGCTGTGGGCTACATTCAGATACAGTAGCTGTGTTAAGTGGGTGTTCCCCTAATCCCAAGATAATACCATTCAGAGGTGAATATTTATATTTAAAAGAAAATAAAAGTGACCTGTGCAAAATCAACATATATCCTGTACCGGATCCAAGATTTCCCTTTTTGGGAGTGCATGTCACTCCTACAGTGGATGGGCGAATCATTTTAGGGCCCAATGCAGTATTAGCATTAAGTAGAGAAGGATATAGGTAAGATAAATAACATAACATAATTTTTAAAGTTTGGTACTTCTCAAGTAAAATATATGCAAACTATTTTATCAAAGTGTAATTAACATTTACATACATATGACATCAAAGGTTGAACAGAGGTCAAACTTCTCTGTCAAGACAATAAATTGTTTAAATTAATACTCTTTTATAGTGTTAGATAATATTATGAGTAAACAACAAGTGTGATAAAAATCTTAGACATATATTTTAGTATCAACATTTCAAAGACTGATGAAACTGTTTTCTTTTTACAGATGGACTGATGTAAATATGACAGACTTAATGGGAATATTAAATTATCCTGGTTTTCGAAAATTAGCATTAAAATATACTGCTTTTGGCTTAAAAGAGATGGCTAAATCACTCATTACTCCTCTTCAAATAAATGGTATACAAAGATTTATCAAAGAAATCTATTATAAAGATATTGAAATAGGACCATCTGGTGTACGAGCACAAGCAATGGCTGAAGATGGTATGTACTTCATTTTAACAACCATACTAAGTACTTAGGCCTAGTTGCCTCCTTCATCTAGCGGGTAGCGTATGCGAATGCCAATCTTGGGGTACCGGGTTCGATTTCCCGATCGGGCCAAAAGTGTTGTTTTGCCGCCCGGAATATGGAAGTTGGCGGTGTTCCACGCCCGTGCCTCGGAAAGCAGGTTAGGCAGGGCAATCGTTAATGGGAAGTCAGTGCCCTCAAAAATACTGACACTGTTCTATTTCAACCTTTGAATTCAGTTCATCCTCAGGGTTGCGGAGCTCAGATACCAGTCGCTATGTGGAAAAACTTATATACAGGTAAAACTGGTTGAACTAGTAGCCGACCCCAAATATCCTTGGGAATAATTAGGGCCAGGAAGATGATGACCGCTTGGTGCTTAAGTTATCATAGTTCCGAAATATTATGAATTTTTTATACCGTGAAGTGGTCTACCAAAGTCATAATAAATCCTACTACTATAAATATAGTTTATATATACTCTATATACTATAAATACTACTAACAAATTAATAGACTGCACAAAACAAACTATCCGTTTAATGTATGTTTGTTAAGCCCCCTATGAAATATTCCTAGTGTGGGAGTTACCTCACTGAAAGAAAAAAAATTGAAAAAGTAGTAGCTAGTAAAAAGCTACAGCATAGGGGGAGTTAGGTCCAGAAAACATTTTAAATTGAGACTTAGTTCAAACCACAAAAACAATTGTGAAAACGGTTGCAATGGAGTAAATATGTATCAAACACATATTTGAAACTAGTAGTGTATAATTATTTATTGCTTCCAGGAACTCTCATAGAAGACTTTGTATTTGATTCTCATCCTGGATCCGGTGCAGTTGGAAGCAGAGTGCTGCATTGCAGGAATGCACCATCCCCAGGTGCCACTTCGTCCTTAGCTATAGCTATGATGATAGCAGATAAGATGGAAAGTCAATTTAAATTATAATAAGTATGAAATTCAACAGTTTAAATGATAAGGATACTAGCATAGATGAAAACAAACAAGATAAATATCGAATGTTGTAAAACTATTATGGAATCTGAATTTAGGCACAATTTTAAATTATTTTAAGTGATTGTTTTTTTAAATGACCAATGCGCAGAATGTGTAATTTATTTTGTTTTCAATTACTCTTTTTTTAGATATTGTTTTATTGATCTATTAAAAACTGATATTCACTCATTTAAATTATTAATTGCTTACTGTTACGTATGTTTATGTGCATATTATATACGTTATGTTTATGGATACGAAAGTTATATATAAGGGCTCTTATAAAAAAAGAGCAGCAGAACATTTATATCGTGTTATGTACTCTGTTATTGTTAAATATTTAAACACGATTGGACGATTTCGGTCAGCTAATTTTTTACCACCAAGAGGCTATACTTGAGGCGTTATACATATAGTTTCTATAGTGTTAAATATTTTATAGCCAGGTATTTCCTTTGTTGATTCTATCATACTTATCAAATACGTAAAAAAGAAAAGATACATTTAATTTTTATACCCATTGTTAAGTTTTGTGCTTGTTTTATCTTATAAAAAATTTGTAACTAGGACATATTATAACTCAACGTTATGTTTAGTTTTTTAAGTTGAATGTATATAAAGTTGTTTTTAGGATTATATTACAACAAAAAAATCTGTACTGATTGTAGTTGTTGTATGTATTTTTCTTTTTTGTATTAAGTGATTGATTTACCTCTTTCTGTATGTAATCATTTTTTTGTGTCTCTTAATAACTGTCACGGGTATGACCATCTAAGGGCTTGAGAGGAAGAGTAAGTGTGCCTTTGTAATTCGGTACATTTGATTTTTTCTTTTTATTTAAATCTCGATAGTTCATAAAGTATCTATGAATTTGTATTAGGAAATAATTATATTATGTACAAATTATTATAAATCAGATTTGTATTTTTCAAACCAGTTTTTAATTGGTTTATTTAAATTAATTAAATTTACTTTTTTTATGTAGGTATGAGCTTGCGAAAGTGACTACCTGATGAAAAGCATAATCAGAATCCAAGAGCAGTGATCACCATACTAATTGCGAATGCAGACAATGCTGCAAAGCTGCATGGTGACCCACATTATAATATATATATAATAGGTCTTTACCTATGAAATTGCCGTTTTGTATGCAATAAGTGAAAGTACTTATTGTTTCAAACTTTTTTATTTCTGTTATTCGAAGTAATCACCCATGCAATCGACGCATCTTTGCCAACGCATTGGCAGTTTATTGATGCCCTTCTTGTAAAAATCAGCTGGACGGGAGGCAACAAACTCTTCAAAGGCATTTTGTAGTTTGGAAAAAGTAATAGTCGGTAGGTGCAAGGTCTGGTGAGTATGGCGGATGAGGGAGAGCTTCCAACCCCAGCTCTTGCAGCTTGGAGACTGTCTGAACTGACAACATCATTTGGTACAGTTCGCAACAGACAGTCTCCAAGCTACAAGAGCTGGGGTTGGAAGCTCTCCCTCATCCGCCATACTCACCAGACCTTGCACCTACCGACTATTACTTTTTCCAAAATTTAGACAACTTTTTAGTGGGTAAAAAATTCAATTCCCGAGAGGCAGTACAAAATGCCTTTGAAGAGTTTGTTGCCTCCAGTCCAGCTGATTTTTACAAGAAGGGCATCAATAAACTGCCAATGCGTTGGCAAAGATGCGTCGATTGCATGGGTGATTACTTCGAATAACAGAAATAAAAAAGTTTGAAAAAATAAGTACTTTCACTTATTGCATACAAAACGGCAATTTCATAGGTAAAGACCTATTATATAAAAATCAACTGCTGTTCGTTTGTCTCGCAAAAACTCGAGAACGGCTGGGCTGATTTTGGTTTTGAAATGTTTGTCGTAGTCCAGGGATGGTTTAAACAGTTAAAAAAAACATATAACTTGAAAATCCAAATGTCACGTGTATGAAGTAGCGGGCACAGCTAGTTGTTTATAAATATACTATTACTTTGTTTACATACGTTTTGTTATAATTGTACGTGTAATCCAATTATAATAATATACATTGTCGCAACTTGCTCTCAATAAGGATTTTGTGTGAGAGTACTGTTATTGGAATTGCGAATATGTAAAGTAATAAAAATTTATGTTTACAATGGTGCTTCTAGGAATAATATATCTATCTTTATTTAATCTTAGTCTAACAGAAACACTATTGTTTCCCTAATTATCATAAGAACATAATAATTTGCTACAAGAACCAATATGAATCTTGGTACAGACGAGTTCAATAAATAATAAATAAATATATATTTTCGGACATCTAAACACACAACGCCATCTAGTCCCAAGCTAGGCAGAGCTTGTGATATGGGTACAGGATAACTGATATAAATACATTGTTCAATCCTCTCGCTAATGGAGCGATCACCATGTGAAGTTTATAATGCTAGTAGGGCCCATTTGTACAGGTATTAAATCGCTACTAGTCCACTGGCAAGAGAAATGAACCACGGCGATTCACCGTGTTCTTAATCTAAACTAAAATCATCAAGCACTTACTGGAGTTGTGTGGCTTCCTTGTTCTCGGCGCCGCTGACGGGGTACCCCACTGCTTTGTCTTGGTACGTTCACACAAACATGCTCCAAAGTGCTGTATATCTTTCAAGGTATTCGAATTACAATAAACTCGTATTAGCTATCACGGATCACGCCCTTTTGAACGCGCCTACAAAAACTCGCGAGTCCAAACCAGACCAATCATAACGGTGACCGACGAAAACCGAGTCTTGGGAAATTAGCTTAATATCAATTCAATTCGCTTAAACCGAAAATCAAATGCGAAAACGTGCTCGGCCGGCAAGCGTCTCTATAGTACTTTTTTAACTTCAAACGTCAAAACGTCAAACAAGAAAAATGACAATCGAAAATGTTGCCATTACAATGACGTTCGAAATCTAACATACATATATACCTTTTTCGAAAATACATACATATTATACATAGAAAAACAGTGGGACATTATGGGTTGTTGATGATGATACATAGAAAACATCCAAACTCCGAAACAAACATTTGCAGATCATACAAATATTTGGTCCAACCCGGGCATCGAACCCGACACCTCAAGCACAGCAGTCGCTCACGCTACCACTTGCGCCACCGAGGCAGTTAAATTCATATAAAATTTTATATATCTCAGTTATATAAATTAACACCTACAGAATATTTTTAGAATTAAAATTAACACAAAAGTTGACGAACAACCTCTATACAGTGGTTAAACTCTGAAGAAACAATATGTTTAAATCTATACTAATATTATAAACGCGAAAGTTTGTAAGTATGGATGGATGGATGTTTGTTACTCTTTCACGCAAGAACTACTGAACGGATTTGGATGAAACTTTACAGTATTATAGCTTATACATCAGAATAACACATAGGCTACTATTTGCCGCGATAACCGACATATACGCGGGCGGAGCCGCGGGCAACCACTAGTATAAAATATATTTAAACCTAAAATTTTCTTTTTTACAATATATCTACATGTACACATATGTAAGCATTTTAAAAGATGATCAATCAGGTAAAATAAAAGCAATGTAATGTAAATAAATTTATTTTATAAAACATTTTTATGTCTCTTATTTCCACAAGCCATATGTATATTTTATACATTATATTATATTAAAATAAGACTTTACAACTTTGAAATGTATTCAAAAAGTATAAAACTTGCACTAACAACGATGTTTGGTGGTTATGTTTTCATTCAACTTGAAGTCCTCTGCTAGAAACACACAATGAATTGAACTGGAGATCATATGCTGTTGTTAAATGGAATAAAATATTACTGATGACCACTATATATTCTGCTAAGCCAAACATGGAATACACTGAAAATAAAAAAAAGTCATTTTTCAAGTGTACATTCAAGTGTTCTCAGACACATTTTTACTTGCAATCCAGTGCTATCTTTCTCCTCACCTGTCAAGGAAATATGCTAGCCAGCACCGCCGGTCATTGTTCCTACTTTCTTTAAATCGCTCAGACAAACGTATATTATATGAATTACAACTTTACAGAATAAAATTTATTTACATTGATGATGTAATTGAAGAAATGTGTGGCTTTCTGTTCGCCTGGCAGGTACTAGTGCTCATCGGAATCGCCTGTCATTTTGTTTTTGAACTTCTTAATGAATGAACTAAATCCTATAAAAATTTCAGCCTTACAGGAACAAGTTTTATTTTCTCTTTTTTTTACACTTTCAAAACCATGAAAGATGATGATGTGCAGGGCTGAGGCCTGCCAGGCGATGGTTACGTACTTAGCACGTTATGACTCATCACTACAAGACTTTCTAGTCTTACAGACACACCGTTGGTCGAAAGGTTCAGTAGCTCTTGGTCCAAAAGGACAAACTCATTGGGGCAAAAGAGGTTTCTAGTTACATTTATATGTAACTAAGTTAAATGTGTTTTTAAGAACATTTATAAGTAGACATTAATCTATTCTTGAATTCCAGAGTTCTTAATTGCTTTTTAGTTGTGTACCTACTTAGAATTTAAGAATCTGCTGATAAAATACGTGCCTTAGTTGGGAGAAATTATCTAAGTAAGTATTCAATAAAAAATTTTACTTATTTGTATGCAGTTATTGATATGTAGAAACATACACAGCCTATTGATAATGTACCTAATGTTGACAGGAAAGTTAATAAATATATTCAATGAGACATGACAGGTGACTTAATATAGGTGATACAGAGATGACGAATTTTTCAGAAGTAGACTGGTTCTTATAAATCTAATATTGCCGCCGCTTGCCAATTCGCCAAGTGTTGTGGGTTCAGATCCTTCACGGGACAATACTTTGTGTGATCCACAAATTGTTGTTCTGAGTTTGGGTGTTAATTGTGTCCGTTTCATGTATGTCTGTAAAGTCCCCCGCGACATAGGATGTTTATTCCTAATGCGGGAGTTGTCTTTTTAAAGGAATATACCTTCAGCAGTGTTCAAATTAGTATGTAAGCCCATTACATTTTTTTTGTTTACTTTTTTAAAAAGACAACTCCCGCACTAGGAATAAATCCTGTGTTGAGGGGGACTTTACAAACATACAGAAAACGGACACAAAGAACACCCAGACTCAGAACAAGAATTTGTGGATCACACAAAGTGTTGTCCTACGAGGGATTTGAACCCACAACACTTGGCGAAGTAGGAAACGGTGTGGTGACTGTTAAACCACTAGGCTAAACATGCATGTGTTTGTGTTACTTTCGAATTTATAATGGTTTTCGAATTAATAATTAGTATGGATATTAGCAAGTCACTACTTTATCACTATACAAAAGTTAAAAGAAATAATCATATTCTGCTACAAACCTAATTATAATGAATGCACAAACTGCTGAAAATTTAGTTTTCTGAAATATTTGTTTGCTCAATCTTCAAATTTAATAATGTTTTCAATTGCAAAATATTATCTTTCTGTGTATAGATAAACAGCTAGTCATTGGTACACTAGATATAATATCTTGATTACATTAAATGCTATGAAATATATTTAGCTTTAATTCCACGAGACAAATATCCAGGTCTGAAAGCATTGCACAGCAACAAGGACATTGTATCGACCGTTATTATATACGAAACGGTATATAAAGGGCCGACGGTGGTGCGGCAAGCTCATTCGAGCTCAAACGCTCGACGAGTCAACATCTCCTGAGGATACCCCGTGGAGGGGCGAAACACGTATCGAGTATAGGTTTGGTTGCATGGCATGCTAATTATTTCTCACTTGTTTTGTATGTGTGCATATGCATGATACCCATATGTGCATGTGAGTATGCATGATGGTGGGATTTGTGCCCTGCTTTCAGACCTGGATATTTGTCTCGCGGAATTAAAGCTAAATATATTTCATAGCATTTAATGTCATGGATTTCCGCAAAGTAATGCCTGATTCCATAACTTATCTTGATTACAGATAAGATTTTTTCTTTAGATTGAGAGATAATTCTTTATACTATATACCATATAATACCATAAATTTGTAAGCAAATATACTATACTGATATGGAAATAAAAACCTAAACAAGTTGCATAATGAGTTAAGCATCAATAGTACCTGTATAAGAAATAATTAAATCTTTAGACAAGATACTTACCATAAGGCTCACATAGACTGTTATGTCGCAGGAAAAAGTAGGCCGCAAAGGCAAAAGAAGTTACATTTGTAATAAAGGCTCTCCATTTTAATTTCACAGAGTGTTGCTCTCTGGATGTAATATTTGGTCTTCTTCTATACTTGGTAAGCAATATGCATATAAATAGCATGTAGAATACTGAAGTACCAATAAATGTTTTGAAGCATAACTCATGGTACTCTGTAAAAATGATTATAAATACTTTAAATTGAAAAGAAACATCCTGTATCAATAATATTTTTAATCGGACTTACTGTAATTCTGAGATGAAGTCCAATGAGTCAATCCAATTAAGGTTAAGTTTTCTATAACATTTAAAAATACTGCTAAATTGACAATAATAAGGCAACTACTCTGAATAATGCTTGAATAATATTTATATCTTAAATACACTATGTAAAATCGGATAGGCGCGTGACAGTAAATTGCTGCTTTCCATAACGTACTCTGTGGCTCATACGTTCCTATAGATGCCGAAATTGATGGGAATACATTAGGAACTTTACAATGCGTATTGTTGGCGCTTTCAAAATCCTTATACATTGTAATCAAGACACATGATAAGAACGCATATAATGGTACTGCCACTGCTGAGAAACATATTTTGGATGGTATTTTAATATAATATTTCTTTTCAGGTACATTGTGGAGGGGCAGATACATTGAATAAAGTAAATAAAAACTGCATGAATTAAACAAATAAACTCTGACCTGTTTATCTAACTTTCAAGACTACAATTAAAATTCAGAAACACTTGACACTATGACTTGTCTCTGTCAGTATGACAGTAAACATCAAATAATTTGTAGTCCCTATCAACTCAGCAATCGGTAAAAACATTACAACATACAGCAATATTTTTAACACAACTCTAAAGTATTTCTGGTTAATGTTAAATTATAACATTTAATAACACGTAAATTGATTTTTGTGTAAGGTAATAACTTTACATAATGGACAATTAAAATAAACTGAATGTGATGAGCTGCATGTAAAGGAGTGTTAGATACGTTTCGTTATTTGATCGATAATTTCATAGCAACAAAATGTTATAATTTATTTTGGTGTCATGTCTTTAATAAATAACAAAGCGTATTCATTCCATATTTTACAGTTATGTAAGTGATAGAGAATGGAGCATTTTTTGAATAAAAATATATTTGATGAGCGAGACCTAAATAAATTGTCTCCGGAATATACACCTCACAATCTTCTACTACGTATGCAGACGAGAAGAGCTTTGGTAAGTTAAAAGTCTTGTAATTAATTAGCTTTGTAATCACTTAACTAAGCTAACTTAACTTTAGGATGAATAACAAAGCTTAAAATAAAGTCTTAGTCAAAGCATTAATGTATCCAAGACAAACGATTGTTTTTTTTTGTTGTGACTGGAATAAAGCTTTTCTCAGAATTGTGTTGTCACTTATTTTTTTTTAAATTACAGGTGAAAGACACTCATAAGCATCACATCCAAACACGTAGAGGCACTACTTGGACTAGGTATGAAGTAATTGCAGAATACAAATATTTTAAAATTTAAGTAGGTATATTACACTTCTATTATTATAATTTCTGACCAAATCGTCAACTGAAAAATCACCAGGCATCTCTACACAGGATAATCCAGGTCTCGAATGTGTCGTAAGCTTCCTTAAAATTTACATACCTACCCATATAAATTTGTTTTTATTTTCTTCTTCTTCATTTGTCCACGTGCGTTGCTGAAGCCTTTTGGAAACCCAAGGGTTGGAAGTTTGTCAAGACGGTTCGTAATGACCCTTGTAAACAACTTGTATACATGGCTCAGGAGTGATATAGGATAAATAGTTTTTCAACAGGCTTTTCTCTCTACTGCTTCATGCCACGTAATAAAATTTGAGAACTCTACTAATCTAAGAGTAGCTCCCACTTTTGGAAACACTATTGATTTCCACCTTCACCCAGAGCTTTGATGTTACTAAGTTTACCGAGCGCTATTCTTATCACGCCCAGCTCGATATCAGGAAACTCGTCAGTTTGATTTCAGGAAAATGGCGTGTTAGCCTAGCACGCGGGTCATCTGTGCTGTGGGTCTCGGGTGAGCGGGTTCGTGAGATGTATAGGATCTCAAAGTATTTCACTTCACTTCTCCGAGAATCTTTGTTTTAAAGCTGACGGTGGTGCCTTATGCTACTTGTGTGTGAAATTGTACAAGTGATACCTGGGGGCTTTAGGCTTAGCAAATACTTTTGAGCCCTTGTTCTGAGCAAATGCATCCTTGATCACTAATGTATCCGACTAATGAATATCTCGTCTTATCAGCCTCTTCATCTGCCTATTAAGTTCCTGCCGCTCAGATGGTGTACTCTTGCTGCAGCTCTGCGGTTGAATATGATTGCAATCTAACTCGCAAACAATACGCACCAGACTGTCGGCTGAGTAGTCTACGTCCTGCACGGTTTCCAATATAGCGAATCGGTTTCGGATTTCCAGCTGGAAGTTTTCACATCCAGCCTCGACTTGAGCATAGGCGGATTAACCCTAAGGCAAAGTAGGCACGTGCCTAGGGGCGCCAGGTTGCTTAGGGGCGCGCGCGCCAATTTTCTTAACATAGCAAAAATATATGCCTCACATATTAAAGAAAACTTAGAGCACTACTTCTAGTTCGACTAGTGCTGTTTCCATACAAAAATGCTTAAAAAATGTAGTAGCTACAACTGCAGTTGTAGTTGAGATTAATCAATAAGTTTTAGTAAGACCATAGATTTGTCCACTGATAGGCGTATGGTGCACCTGAGTGGGCGGCGGCCCCGGCCGCAAATAATAAGGTGTGGACAGGGCGGCAGTATAGTACAAATTGCAGGAGGATTTCCGCCTGTAACCATTTGCGCGCTTTCCATCATGCCAACCTGAGCGTGGTCACAGGACGGGTTTCAGTGTCCATCCGCCACGAAGGTCTCCCGCGAGAAAGTGATGTAAGTGTGGGCCGGACGTCGCCTCAATAAGAGTTTTTTTTTACCACGGGTGGTGCCAATGCTTTTGAAAAGTAGTAGTAGTCTAGCTTGAGATGTTATCTACACAAGTAGTTCCGCAAGGGTCAGTGTTAAGACGTTTACACACTGTGCCGGTTGCCTGACCGTCGGGTATGTCGTCAACAAGCCCGGCAGTAAAACTGGCATCTAATTGAACTGGTTGCCGTGCAAAGTAGCTACCTACAGACCGAAAAATGATGTAACGGCGCCGGCGGCCTTATTAGGCATGCTAAAACGTTTACGGGAATCCGCTTATAGGATTCGTTGTAGGTCTTTAGGGCCGTTCCTGTGGAATATCGGCTATGACCGAGTGTGTAAGTGCCTTTTTTGATGGCGTCGCCGTCTCGAGCTACGCGGAAGACAGTCATGACGGCGTGGGGAAAGGTGCACTGTGAGACAACTCTGAGCGCCTCGACAATGATTGCTAATGGTCTAGGGTGGATCCAGTGTCAGGGTGGCTTTCTGCGGTCTTGTTTTTACATAGGCCTCAAAGGGAGCCTCCTGAAGCTAGTATTGTCTCGGAATCCTGCGACTCGAGAAATCGAGGGTTGGGGAGCAAAAGGAAAGATTTAGGCAACCAAGCGACAAGCAGGCGGCGGTAAGATCCGTAATGAAAGATTTGATCGGGAGGAAACACAGAACTTGAGAGAGTTCTGTGTTTCCTCTTGTTCTGTGTTTTCCCGAATGCGTCAGCCGGTTTTCATCGAGAAAGGATGCTTCGGAGTCAGCTGTGTCTGATCTGCACGGAGCCAACGCCTGGGTGCCAACTATACTGGTGCGATAGATGAACCCATCTACTGCACAAAAAAAAACGGCCCGGATGTTTATATAAAGCTGTCATCTTCCTTATCCGGGAAAGTTTACGCACTATGTTGCTAAAATCGGCTCGTTTTCGATACTACGCAAACCCGGGTGTAATACTAATAACAGCTCAAGAGGGTTTCACACGCAAAAAAAAATTGTAAAGATATGCCAACTGCCAAGATAGTTAAATTACTTATATACGAGTATGTATATGGATACTAGAATTATGGGGGGGGAGGGGGGTGCCGATGGGATGTTTGCCTAGGGCACTCTTGATACTTAATCCGCCTCTGGACCTGAGGCAGAGATGGTCTAAGGGTCGACTTAATCAAGCACGCTCGTTTAATTTTAATGAAGAAATTCAGGGTTCATCTTACGAGTCAATGATTACTTCCGGTATTAAACCCGTTAAACACAGAGACATTCCTGAAAATATGGCGTTTGTTTATGATAATGAAGTCAATATCGTATTATTTAATAAATATATAATAATTAATAATACGACGAATTCGATAAATAAATAATACGAAGTTGACCTGACAAAACCCCGGTTTTGTCAGGTCAACTTCCTTCGGGGCATCTTCTGAAAGCATGTTTTCATCAGATAGAGCCCCTGGGCCTAGAAGAAATTAACTAGCATTTGCCTGCAATGGTTTCTACACTCGTAATCAAACGGTCCCATTCTGGATTCGCCATATTCTTATATTGCCATTTTCGCATTGAAATTACCCATGACAACAGTGTAATAATAATAATAATAATATGATTGTCGATATCGCCGTTCCTCATGACGGGAATCTCGTGAAAGTCGAAAAAGAAAAACAAATAAAATATTTGGATTTATCTCACGAGATTGTTGATATGTGGAATGTGGATTCGGTAATCATTGTTCCGATAGTCGTATCTGCTCACGGATTGATAGCCAAGAGCCTCGACCAACATCTTAAGAGGCTCACGTTAGAGGGCTGGATCAAGGGTCTGATGCAGAAGGCAGTCCTCCTTGACACGGCTCGTATTGTGAGGAGGTTCCTGTCTCTGGAGCCCTAACCACCGGTTTCTTGGTCCCTGTACCCGAGGTCGGTGGTCTACTATTTTTTATATTTTTAAATGTATTTGTTTTTATATTTATATTTAAAAATGTAATTAATATGTATATTTAATGTAATAAAGAGAATAATAATAATAATAATAATAAAAAACGACGAACAATTCTATAGAAACCCCAGCAATAATAATAATAATAAACCCAATACATATATACTCCTACAAAAAGCTGCTATACTGAACACCTGCAGAATCGTCAGAAAGTTTCTGCAAATAGACGAGCAGACACACAATGCAATAGACTTACACACTTAATTCACTTGTATATAAAACCGTGACATTTACTTGACTTAGTCCGTAAATGCCACTTACATATTACCAGCGAAAGCTGAGAAAAAAGAAATTACCAAAATAATAATAATAATAATCCAAACACTCACAACCTACAAAAAACTATTGCAGAAAAAGTACATAAGTACACAGACCTTAAGGATGAAGTTTTAAGGATCTGGAAACAACAAAAAGTATACATTGTCCCTATAGTATTGTCCACCACTGGTATTATCCCGAAACACATACACCACAGCCTGAAACTCCTTGATCTGAAACCCAATACATATATACTCCTACAAAAAGCTGCTATACTGAACACCTGCAGAATCGTCAGAAAGTTTCTGCAAATAGACGAGCAGACACACAATGCAATAGACTCACACACTTAATTCACGTTTATACAAAACCGTGACATTTACTTGACTTAGTCCGTAAATGCCACTTACATACTACCAGCGAAAGCTGAGAAAAAATAAGTCACCCAAATAATAATAATAATAATCACTTTATTGCACACCAGATTAATTACATAGGTAACACTAAACTAGGACGTACAATTGGCGGCCTTATCGCCTTAAGGCAATCTCTTACAGGCAACCATGGGATGGAAAGAAAGACGTGGAAAGTTAAGGGCAGCGCCTGGTGTATTAAAAGTTGGTAGTAAGAAAAAAAAAAAAAAAAGTATATGTACATCTTATACAGATTAATAGTACCACCAAGTGTGGATGAATTGTAGGATTGTGAAGAAGTGTAAGTACAGTGAAATTAGTCTCGAGAAATTTTTGCATATGTAGTGGTGTGTATATTACTTAGATCTTAGAGCGCGTTTCCACTATATCGTTCTGGCCTATACAAAAATGTTTCGATATCCTAACATTACTATTTAATTTTATACTTATCCCTAGCAACACTCTGATTTTTGTTTTTTTTTCCTTTCATCTAGGTTTTTAAAACTCCGGGGCGTCTACGGGGGGGTCAAAATTTTTGTTATTTTTGGCCTAGGAGATTTCCGAGATGTTTCAATATAAAGCAAAAAATCGTCACTTGATAGTGGAAAGTGGAAACACGCACAAAACCAGAATAAACCAGTTTACGCTGTCCGCAGGTGCCACGTGCAGTCCGGCGTCAGTCGCTTGGTACTGTTAGAACATAAAGCACACATTTCATTCAAAAATTATAATTATTACGTTAATTGTTAAATTTTGTATTTGTTGATTGTTGTTATTGTTTGTTATTATTGTTATAATATTTGTTGAAGTGTTTAATTTGTGTGTAAGTGTTGTAACTTTATATTGTTAATTCAAAATGGCTCCAGTGTTAAAACATGGTCGAGGCAAGCCTTTGACTTCTCAAACTAAAGAAGTTTTATACTGTTTGTACAAATATTTCGAAAATGAGTGTAATAACAACCCGAGCAGTATTATGACCCCCACTCAATTAGTTGCTAAATCAACAGGAATTTCAATAGCATCCGTCAGAAAGGTAGTATCAGAAAGCAAATGTCGTCCTTCAGATCAGGAAGTAACATTTAAATCTCCTAAAAAGAAACCGAATCGTAATCCTACAATAGTAATCGATAATTTTGATCAGCAAGTTATCAGAAGAACAATTCATGACTTCCACATCACAAATAAAGAAGTTCCCACTTTGAAAACTTTGCACGCAAAATTGAAAGAAGATATCGATTATAAAGGTTGTGTCAGCACGTTACGAAAACACGTCATGTCATTAGGTTTTAATTGGAAGCAAACAAAGGTAACCGGAAACTTCTTATGGAAAAACACGAAATTAGATACTTGCGAATTAATTATTTGATGAAAATTGCTGAATATCGTGAACAACGCTGACCAATTGTTTACACCGACGAAACATATATACATACATCACATACCCTCTCGAAATCTTGGTCAGATGGAAGCACTTCAGGTTTGAAGCAACATATATCGAAAGGCAACCGCTTAATCATTGTTCATGCTGGTGGTATGGATGGCTTTATACCAAATGCATGCATGTTTAAAGCCAACCAAAAAAGTGGAGATTACCACGACAATATGAACTATGACAACTATTCAAGGTGGATTCAAACTCAATTAATACCCAACTTACAACCAAATAGTGTTGTTGTTGTTGACAACGCACCATATCATAACTCAATACAAAATCCTGCACCGAATAGTAATTCTAGAAAACAGCAAATGATTGACTGGCTGACATTGCGAAACATTGAGCATTCATCCACGTTGTTTAAGCCTCAATTATATGAACTGATTCTGCAAAACAAGGCGAGATTTGTAGAGTACAAGATAGACGAAATATTACGACAGCACGGTCATACTGTGCTGCGTTTACCACCATACCATCCGGAGTTTAATCCTATAGAAAATATAGGGGGATAGTGAAAACATATGTCGCAAAAAAGAATGTCGCAATGAATATGAAGGTTATAATGTCATTAGCTAAAGAAAATATGAACGCCATAACTGTAGAGGAATGGAGAAAAGTTTGTCTGCATGCTATTGATGAGGAAAACAAATATCAGGGTAGAGACGCAGCTTTAGACACAATATCAGAACGAATCATAATTAATTTAAATAATTCATCTGATGAAAGCGAGGATGGGGATGATTGTGATATGCCTGGGGTTGATGAATTATTAGAATAAAATATTTATGGCCGGAGAACACCTAATTCATACACGTCTTCACTGAAGTGAAAACCGGCATTCACTGCTTGTAATGTTTGGAACTGGCTTGTCTGCCTCATACAGTTTCATAGATTACAATGCAGTGGATACACATTTTCACGTCCGTATTAGTACGTAGTGCGTATGCGTAACGTGTACGCATTTGGTGTGCTCCAGCCACAAACGTATATTACCTTTAAAAAAATAAAAACAAAAAAACAATGTTGTTTTTTTTTTATTTGCTGACCATACACTACTACAAACGCAAAAATTTCTCCAAGCTAATTTACCTGTAAGTACATACGTAGTACGAGACAGAACCTCAACTATGTCTTCGTGCACGGCGTCGACCTCGTCATCAGACTTTTCAGGATGTGTTAGTGGGAGCGTACGCTTGTACCTACAACTTTCAAGGAATACGTGTTGGATATTTTTAGACATTTATTTACTCCTCGCTGCTTGGGATGGTTGGTTTCCTTCTTGAATGTAGATAAGGTGACCGAAATTCAGGTTTATCCTCCGCCTATTTTACAAGCTTTTTATTAACTTGCAATGTATGTATGTATGCTTGTATGTTCGGGTGGAATCTTGCAACTCAATTTTGAAGCAGATATCTTCAACCGATTTTGCTGAAATTGTGCAAGCATATGTATACAGCGTGACAATACAATATTATAACTATATGGAGCTGATCTGATGCTCGAGCTGGAAGGTAGCTACAAGAACTTCGTAAAGAAACGTCGTAACATCATCGAGTTTGGACTCGTTTGATTCGTCTCGAGGCATTCCAGTAAAAGCTTGTTTTTAAAAAGATTTTTAATTTAATTTATTATTTAAAGATAATGGATTCCAAGGCTATGGATATGACAACAGACATGAATATTTCTATTATTATGTAACTAAATAATTATAATTATCTAATGTTGATTTTAGGGAATCGAAAAATAAAAACGGCTTTAATATTAACAAGGAAATTGTGAAGTTACGCCACAGCTTTAACAATATTAATCTAAAGAATCGCTTAACTTTAAAAGGTCTAGATACTTTAAAAATTAAATCTGAAATTTATAACGAAAACGAAAGGCTTTTGATGACTGATGGTGTGGAATCAAAATTACAAAATGAAGTCAGGGAAGATCTATTATTACCCGAATTACCTGATGAGAATGGATTAGAAATACGAAATGATAATGAATTCAAATTAAATACGAAAATGAAACCTAATCGTATTAAGTTCTCTAAAGAAACTCCAAAAGATAGAAAATTAAAAATGTTAA
Organism: Diaphora mendica; assembly: GCA_949125395.1. NCBI lineage: Eukaryota > Metazoa > Arthropoda > Insecta > Lepidoptera > Erebidae > Diaphora > Diaphora mendica. The sequence goes on along the minus strand of OX421319.1, from coordinate 15,397,734 downwards.
AAGGTGAATTGATAGGTCTGAATAAAGATATAAATGAGAACAACGAAGATATGTTTAGAGTGGCATGTATCCATAAGGAAGATGATACTCTGGAAAACGAAGAACATGAGGAAACTTCAAGTAAAAGTGATTACAAGGACACGGTCCTTTTCTCACCCAGACCTGTTGGTGACTTACAGAAACTATTGGTGATGATGACCCTGACTACTAAACCCACTAAAGATGACGAACATAATGACGAAATTAATATCAGTAATAACGAAACACCTAGAAATGAATTTTGTTATTACAACTTTGTTGGAAACGAAAACACTATATCAAACAGTGTGAATTCCGAAGGAATCGATAATATTTTAAGCATAACACCTTTAAAAGTAAAAATTAGAGATAAGGAAAAATATATCATGGAGAAATACGTAGAAAAGTGGAAGAATTATGTTAATAATAGAAAAAAATACATAGAAGAGCAAAGGCAAGCAACTTTGAACAACTTTTTAGATAAGATTGCAAAGAAAAAGATGGACATACACCAATCACATGAACTTCAAAATAAAGCTCAACAGCATCTTAGAGATTACAATACATATCAACATAGGTAAGTTCCACCCATGAATCCCATAATAAGTAGAAGGTAGATACAACGAACGCATGTTGTACGGTATTGTAATATTAATTAATTCTAGATTTCTGTTATTTTCAAATTAAATTGATTTCATTTACGAAACCTTTCCTCACTCCACCAATATTGTTATATATTTTAGAGTTCCGTACTCAAAGGGTAACAACGGGATGACCCTATTACCAAGACTCCGATGTCCGTCTGTCACCGCAGGCTCTAACTCATGAACCGTGATAGTTAGGCGCTTGAAAGTTTCACAGATGATTCGTAAAAACAGAATAAAATATATATTTATGGGGGTTCCCACACAACAAACGTGATTTTTTTGCCGTTTTTGCTCGATATTAATAACGGCAACAGATAGACCCTTGATGTGGTACGGAACCCTTCCTATGCGAGTCCGACTCGCACTTGGTCGTTTTTTTTTTCTTTACACAAATATTTAGGAGTTGACCATTCCATTACACTACAATCACGTTATTAATAGGCTTACTATTTAATTTTAGATATAAGGTACAAAAACACATAATTGCACTACAAAAAGCAAAACTTGAAGAACAATATAGGCTAATCGAAGAATTAAAGTACAATAAAATTATAGAAGCTTCACGTCAATCTGTTGATGATATGAGAGAAGAAGTACGCAGAACCTATTATGAAATAGATCGTCAATTAAAACCTAGAATTAAAACCTTGACTAAGGAATTAAAGATTACTGACATTGAAGGTAACTAAATAATTTATTTGGTTTAATTGCTGCTTTATTCAAATATCTATAAATTACTGATCGTAAAAGGTGAGTGTGACTCCGTCGAAAGGTCCGAAACTAGTCTGGCATCATTAAAACAGTAATGATGATATTTAACTTAAGATTTATTGAGTGAATAATTAAAAATTTTTTTAGAGCCTGCTCTGGTACTGCATTGTCTCAAAATGCCTCAGTTTTTGCAAAGGATGGAGAAAAGAGCTCGTGAGCGGGAAGAAAAGCATGCTATGATTCGCGAGAGAAGGCGCCAGATGGAAGAAGACCGCGTAAGAATAAAACAACAAGTGAGTACTACACAAGTAGATGGATAACACTCATGTGTTTCTTGTGATTTAGTCAATTAATTTTCATTATTCAAATTAAAGATGGAATTGGCAAAAGCTGAAATGGATAAAGAAGAAAAAGTAAGACGAATGAAAGAACTGAAAGAAAAAAGGAAAAGAGAAAGGATTGAGACCATACGGAAGAAACAGTGGGCTGAACGGTTGCGAGGACTTATTGTAATGGCGGATTTGCATTATGAGAAATCCTTGGTGTCCAAGTATGGTATCGCCCCATTACGAAAATTGATAGAAATCAAACGAGACAATATGGAAAAAGCGAGAGCGCATTATAGGTTTCAGCTTAAGAAAAATGTACTACTACACTGGATGTGGTACACTGAAGACATGTGGTACGAAAGAAACTTTAAGGCGGAAGACTTCTACCGAAAAACATTGTTACGTAAAACCTTCCAAGGTTTTAAAATGGTTTGTATCAAAGAAAAAGAGAATGGCAGATCCTGTACCGCAGGGCCCGCAGGCAATATGTAATGATTGATTATGAGCTTTATACCATTTATTAAGTAAATCATCCTAATTATTTCCATGTAGGAATTTATCATATTTTTAGACCTGTGCTAAAATAATTTTAATTCTGTTCATAAAGTTGTTGCAACTGCATTAACAAAACGCATTCATACGTGTTCTAAACACGCCATGCTTATAGTCTATTTAGTCTGAAAACTAGATGGCGTTGTGTGTTCGATTGCTGAAAATCCATACTTCACTACACAGTATAAAACAAAGTCGCTTTCGCTGTCTGTCTGTCCCTATAAATACTTAGATCTTTAAAACTACGCAACAGATTTTGATGCGGTTTTCTCTAATCATCTTCCTAGCCTTTATTTTTCCCAAGATTTGGAGTTGGGTTAGGTACTAGGTCAACCGTTTTTACCTAAATATCAGTTTTTACACGGAGCGACTGGCATCGGACCTCCGCAACCCTGAGGGTTAACTGAATTCGAAGGTTGAACTATTTGTCAGTATATTTGAGGACGCTGTCTTCCCAATAACGATTGCCATAGATGTTCATGACAACCGGGACCGTGACGGCTTAACGTGCTCTCCGAGGCATCTTCCATACTCTGCTATTAAGAATTTCTTATAAGAAAAATCCAACAGCAGTCCGACCCGGGAATCGAACCCGAGACCGTCCGAGAGCAGTCGCTTATACGCTAACCACTAGACCATGACGAGGCAGTTTTCTCTAATAGGTAGAGTAATTCAAGAGGAAGGTTTATATGTATAATACATGTATAACATAGTAGAGAAAGACTGATAATTTTAGAGGTTTGTAATGTGATGTAAATAAACACATTTTTTTGCGCTTACTAAAACCGCGCTGGCTGAAACCTACGAAATAGATGAAAATAATGTACAGTATTGTACACCTTAAAAAGATCTACAAAAAAGTCCGCGATGGTATAGGTACCTATGTCTATCCTTAATGTAAAAAGCACACAATAACCATTTTTATTCCTTTCTTTTTACAAGAAACTAGCAAACCCGGCGAACTCCGTTTCGCCACCAGATGGCTTCGTTTTATGTAACACTTTCCCGCTTTTCTGTTGAAAATTTTCCTGAATTTTCTTTGCTATAAACCTCACGGAGCCCGAGACCTTTCCAACGAATGCAAAACCGTGGAAATCGGTTCGTGCGTTCTGGAGTTATAGCGTCAGGAAGGAAAACCCGACTTATTTTTATATAGTAGAAGATAATGGCTTAACTACGAAGCAATTTTAAGCAATACAATTCAGATATTAATCCTTATTCAATTAAGTACTTAAATACATTGTGCATTTAATATATTGAATTTATTCGAAGATATTACAGATTTAAAATGCACGAATCGTGTCGTCGGTGGGTGCATATGATATCCACTCGTGCGAAGCCGGGGCTGGTCGCTAGTACCTATATTATAAATGCGATAGTAACTGTCTGTCTGTCCTGCTTTCACGGCTAAACCGCTGCACCGATTTCAATGAAATGTGGCATGAAGATACTTTGATTCTTGAGGAAGGACATATGCTACTCTTTGCTGCGATAACCGACAAAAACGTGGGCGGAGCCGCGCGTAAAAGCTAGTATTATTATAAAATTATGTTATATACCTACATGAAAATAATTAGGATGATTCAGACATTAAACGGTATAAATATCATAACCATTAATTAGATATTGCTAGCGGTACCTACAGCATCTGCCATTCTCCTTTAGATGATTCTATCGAGATAGCGTAGGTACCTACTGTAGGTCTACTGTCTCACAGGGCAGGGTTTATTATAAATTTTTAAATATACATTTCTGATTCGTCGTTGCTACGTTACTTAATTAAGTAAGATAACATCACCACAACCTTAACCACATTTTTTTATATTCAGATTCACCATAAGATTATGCTGAAGAATCAAGTGGCTGACGACTACTACGATTTATACGTCACACAGCTGGGTTTTAGAATGTTACGTGAAGGCCTTAATGTAATAAGGAAGGAACAGGAGTCTAAATGGCAAAAAGCAGTCGTTTATCATAACAGGTGGGAAATATTTTAATGTTTTTCAAGGTGGGACCAAAACACTGGCGAAAAGTGGGCGTTTAATATGTCTCTACATACAGAAACATCGTGATTTTATGTATGAATGTTTTTCAATGTTGTTACAGCAATCTGCTATTCAAATCATTTACGTGCTGGAGGACTTTGCCAGCTCTCAATGCCTTAAAAAGGGAACAAGAGGCCAGGAAGCAAAGATGGAGAGAAAAAGTGTTGCAAGTGGTTCCAGATTACTCGCCGCCGGACGATTAGTTAAAATAAATCAATACGATGTGGTACATATGTACGGTGTTTGGTAAAATAAAGTACGTACCTACCTAAGTTCCAAGAAAAGTGTAATTTCATCGCTGCATCGTAACCATAGAATTTATACTTGTTATTAAGTGTAACTTACACTGTTAATACCAAATTTCTAACCTGACACTCCTGCTATACCTACTTGACATTTAAACAAAACATGTTAATAGGCACCTGAGTAAGACCTACTTAAATCTTTTCTAAAATTAGGACACCATCTCAATTTTAGAAAGGTTTTTGGGCCACCAATTTTTTTAAAGATTTTTTTTTAATTTTATCTACATATTATAAATTTTAAACTTTGTTATCTAGTTATTTTTTGTACCTTAACCATTTACATTACATCACACTTCATGGAGAAAAGAAATCAGTCGAGAGGATAATTCACAAAAAACCATTTAACTTTTCCGAACAAATCAGCAGATAAACCCTCGTAATTACATATATAAATACCTTTAAATTATAAATTACTATACCTTGTTGTCAATTATGCGGCAATTGAAGTAAAGCGGACTACTAAAAACTACCCATCTTTCCATTACTTCGCTATTCGCACAACTGCGAATTTGGGCAGCAACGTTGGCGACTTAGTTCAAAAAGCAGCTTGCTCTGTGGTGTGCCTTTGGAGAGGCCTGTGTCCAGCAGTGGACTGAAATGGGCTGATGGTAATGAGGTAAACCTTGCTCACTCTATGAAAAGCAACGAGAGAATTACTTAACACCGCATTTCTGTGAGGCTATGTTATCGCTGTCAAACTATTTGGGACACCCTGTCGTATTTATGTATGCCGAAGTATGGCTGGATATTATTAAAGCAAAATACAAAATTGGAGTAAATAGATATTGCTTCAGTTTTCAGTCATATTTTATTTATACTTTTTAAATGTATTTTTTTTTTATATATATTCATGAATCTGATTAACACCTATAATTAATCAGTTTATTCAAAATACTATTACATTGTTTTACACGATGATCCATGCTAAATAAAAGTTAGAAGTAATTAAAGTAAACAGTTTACAGCACAGTTATGTAAGTAGGTTGTACATTTGTGTATAAATACAATTATCGCGACATGGATTACAAGTGTAATAGGACACAATGTATTGGCTATATATGTTCTCAGAATTATCGCATGTACCTTATCACATTCACATAAGTGGAATAACGGCTATATCCCGGAACAAAAAAGGCTAATAATTAGCCTTTTTTGTTCCGGGATATAGCCGTTATTAATCTTGTATACAAATAATACAGCATTAAAGAAGAATGACTGTTAATAAATAATATTTTTACAGAAATAAGACTGACAAAGTATCTATTCGAAATACTAAATAGTCATTTTCAGATTGTCTTCAAATTCACGCCTACACTTATACAATAAATAAATTAAAAAATATAATAACAATAAAAATTTAAAATTAAAAAAAACAAATATAATAACAAACATATCGTTTGTTATTATATTTGTTATATATTTTATTATATTATGAAAATATTTTTTTTAAAGTGATAACAGTAACAAATGAATATAGAAATAGGTCTGAAAAGGTAATAAATAGGGTAATCTACATCTACACTATTATATAAAGAGGTAAAGTTTGTGTGTTTGTATATTTGTTAAATTGTAAGGGGTAATCTCAGGATCTACTGAACCGATTTTGAAAATTCTTTTACCAATAGAAGGCTACGTTCTTTGGGAGTGACATAGGCTATATAATAACCCGAAAAGTGTAAAGACTTTTTGTGGTAGCTGAATTTGCAAAGTAAGTCGGAGAAAAAAATGTTTACCGCCCAACGAAGTGGGCACGGGTCAGCTAGTAAATTATAAAAACAATGATTATTGGTAACGAGAAGATTTCCCTAGTGGCCGTTTGCCGAACTAACGTATGACAGATACTTCTACCTGACAGTTTAATATACAGAGCGAGTGCATTAAATTCTTTCTACAATGATTTCATTGATAGACGTCTACGGAGTAGTAAAAAATACTATAAGACCACTTCGTGAGGGTGAACAATATTTTAAAAGTGGAATGATAACGTGTATACGTATTTTTATCTGTCATACGTTAGTTCTGCGACTTGCCGCTAGGGAATCTGCTCGTCACCAATATGTTTTTTAACAATGCTTCAAATAGAGTAATTTCTTAAAATAAAACATAGTTTTGCCGTTAACAACTGGTAATGTGCAACCTGATATCTCATCATTTCATACAAACTTCTACTGAACAATATATTAAAACATTGAAAAAAGTAAAAGTGATTTGACTTCAGTGACTTTACACTGAAACACTGTACTGTTAATGCATTAGTGGAGAGAAACTGTTAAATTAGTGGACTTAGTTTATAATTGATCACAATTCTTATAAAGCGTACCATTTCGGTTTATTTTAGACTAGCTGTGCCATGCGGTTTTACATCTTTATTTGTAAATTTATTTTTGATATTGTTCATCATTTCATTCGTTTTAATTTGGTTTTCGCGTAACACTTTTTTTTAAATAGCTCAGCTTCTGCCAGTGAAAAACCCGTCAAAATCGGTCCAGTTGTTCCAGAGATTGGCTGGATAAAACAGAAAAAAATGTATAAAATTGATTTTTGATAGAACTTATATTCTGCCGTTTATTAAATAAATAAATAAATACTGCCATGTGCATTTAATTAAATGCTGTTAATTATAAATTATAAGCAGTTTATTTGTATAGATATATACGTCTACACTTATGCGCAGAGAGAGCTCATTGAATTTAAGACTAGAACATAAAATAATATAGGGTAAATTAATTACATTTTAAGTTACAACCAATAAATTAAAAATAAGTATGTACTACAGAAAGATAATAAAAATGGATTATAAGTTATAACGATAACATTAGAATGCTTAAACTTTGACCTCATCATCATTACAATTTAACATGAACATAACACATATTTTAAAGCAATTAGCACATGATTTATAAATATCAATGTAAGTTTTATAAGTAATTTCACTAATTTCATTCGAAAAAGTAATATAATGTGAGTGACAAACCTAATCAACAGGTGACAATGTCAAGCCACGTTATTATGCAAGGTTGTTTTTTGTTTAATCGTAACATTTTTTTGGGAATGATTAATGACTAGGAGCTCTAACCTACTAAATTTTGTATGGTTGTCAATTTGTTAATAAAATAAAAATTGTTAATCAATAAATATTTCGGACATCTAACACATAACGCCATCTAGTCCCAAGCTAAGCAGAGCTTGTGTTATGGGTACTAGTAGACAACTGATATAAATACATAAATACTTTTTTTATTGTAAATACATACATATTATACATAGAAAACACCCAAACTCCGAAACAAATATTTGCAGGTCACACAAACATTTGGTCCGACCCGGTAATCGAAACCGAGACATTAAGCACAGCAGTCGCATACGCTACCAATGCGCCACCGAGGCAGTCAAATAAATTGACCATCGATTTGTTAATCTATCAACACATGTTACGGAACCTACGGGTTTCTCACAAAAATTGTTTAAAAAAATGGATTAAGATATTATACAATACAATCATGGATTTCTGTTGATTTTTTTAAAACTAGGCAAGAAAACTCTGTGTGGGCAAAATAGTGAAAAAATATTGTAGTTTTGTCTAGTACCTATTTAGGTACAATTTAATGAACCAGTACAAAAACCCGAGGTATTACTTCATTAGATATGTAGGTGTACTTTGTACGATCCATGTCGTATTTTACATTCAATAGACCCCTTATTTAAGAGTGAAAAGAACTACAGTATCGTGCAAAAATATTCGAACCACCACTAAATTACTCAGCTAAATAAAGCTGTACCTGCCTTATTCATAAACGTTATTTAACTTCAACGGTTCTCTGTTATTTTCAACTTTAAACTTGCAGCTTTAAAGTTCAAAATAACACAAAACCGCTGCTTAAAGTCTAATAAGGTTTATGAATAAGGTCTTATATCTTTGATTAATACAAACACCACTCACACACCGAAGTTTAAATAAGGGTATCTATGTACTTGAATACGGTACATTTACCTAACTTATCTAACACTTACAAGTAAGTTAGGGTTAACACAATGATTTCTTTATTACATAGTAACAAAGAATAAGATGAAAGTGACGTAACAATTTACGAAGAACTTGTCCATGACTAGACGTTCTGAGAACATCGTCTTGTGTATAACCTTATTACATCTTTATTTATAAATTCCTTTGCAACATTTTGCAAAAGGTAATGCTATTTAAGTTAAAATAATCGATTTGTTCATACATTTAGTATATTCACTATTTTCCTCCACTGCGGTTCTGAAAAAGTAATTGACATGTTATGTATAAAATAAGATAAATAGCGTTTCTACAGTACCTATAGGTGTTCGGATGATTTGTTAATAATTTTATTTTTTGTTTACATGTCAAATACGGTCTACTAATTTTGACACTACTGGCAGAAGCTTAATTATATTCTATTGTAGGTATTTCTAACTCGCCAGACGGCCTCAGATAAACTACTGTTTTTGGTATACTGTGGTTTTATCTAGCACACATAATTTAAGATTTGTGAAAGATACTTACCACTGTATTTTGGTATGTAGACCAGGAATTGTTTGATTAATACCAGTGTGATAACAAATAAGTATCCAACTGCATACACACAGGCGACAAAACATATTGCATCACTGAAAATATAAATATACCATTAATTTACTTTTCAAAGCAGATTAGTATGTAGTGTGATGCTGAAAATTAAGATCTTGGTTCATCCCAGCGTAATATATGTAACAAATAGGTAAATCAGTAAGTTTAAAATGCTCTAGCATAATATCCCAGATCAAATAAAAAAAGGTAGATAACGCACCGTCTTGTTCTTGCTGAAGCAGAAAAAAGGCTCGTAGTTCCGCGCGTAACACACGCGTTACGCACTAACTTTGCTATAAACTACGCTACTTTTCGTCAGTATCGTACAAGTGTGTAGCGTAGTTTATAGCAAAGTTAGTTATCTGCTTTACCTACCTTTTTTTATTTGATCTGAGCATAATATAGATTAATTTCTAAACGCAGTTTTAGTTTACGGTGGTAATTTCCTGAGTAATGTATGTCCGTATGATAACGGATTAAGAATGCCGAGTGTCACTAACCCAATTCATCTCTCGGGTGACGAAAGAAGTTTTCACTAAAAAATAAACAAAGATTTGTGAGGGGATTCGACCCACAAATTATGTAATTTAATGTTGTCTATCCACAATTCTCAATGTGAGCTCTATCTTCCAACATAAAAATATCAGTTCTTATTCGAATGTTTCCAATTAGATATTCGTCAATTAAATAAAACTAGTCATGCCTGGGCCCCGACTGGGGCAAGCGCCCCACCGCCCCAACCTGGGTACGCCCATGCGAGTGCAGGTGATTGGCGTTTATTGATTATTGCGAGTGATCAGTTGAAATGGAGTGTATGTAGTGTTCAATATTGCTTGGTTGCTGTGCCTAGTTTAAATTCAGTAACAGGCTTAACACTTCATAAACACAAAACAAGTATGTCCAAACCAATGGTTAGAACGGGCACGTTGCGGGTGAGTGAAGAGGCAAGGAGGGGCACAGGATTATTTGCGAAAAAACGAAAGTCGCTCCCAATTATTCTCCTTCAATAATTACAGTAATTACTTATCACTTGCGCTAAGCTTTACACATGTGTTTAGTCCTAATCACTACACACCTGCGTTGATCACTTTCACAAATAAAATTAGATATTAAGTTCAAGAGTAACAATAAAGAACAAGTAAATGAGAATGAGGTGATGCCTTGAGGAAAATGGTTGGCAGCAGAATGATGCCGACTGCCCAAGACCAGGATAGTTAGTTCTCTTTGGGGCAGACCTTAGAACAGTGAACTTCATTAAGCTGTATTTGCATAATAGAATAGGCCGAATGATGCAGAAGCATCTTAATATGTCCCCATGGTATGGGATGTTGCATTGTCTGCATTCACAATGAGTATGTTGACCACTACTTTTAGATTCTGCTCATACTTTCCATCAGGCAGAGTTGTGTCACTTTGGCAGGCTCTTAAAGAATAACAAAAATTAAAGCATGTTTTTTACCTAAATGTGTCATAAACATAATCACAGTTTTCAGGAACAAGAATAACATCAAACAAAATGACTGGTTGGCAAACTGTTGTTAATGATATAATGGATCCAAAGAGAGTTGTTACAAATGCAAACAGCTGGCCTGCGAAGAAATAAATGTAGTTTGGTCTTAATACACAGCAATCCCACCTGAAATAAAAAAGCATGTAGGTAAATTACTACTTCTTTTCACTAAGAGTATAAGAGGCAAATCTTGCAATATAAATATTCACAGATAAAGCATATATAGAGACTGCTTCCTCTTTATTGTTGATTCTGAGATTTTGAGTCAATATAATGTCAACGGACGAACCAATGGTGCATGATGTCACTGAGATTTGGAATGGATTATGCGATTGGCCTAATTTGTACAACTAACCTTTCCTGCTGGTCTAGAGATTTTCATTGTTTTTTTTTTCTCTATTAGAATATGGTTCTTTGACCCTATTTGTTTGCTTTTTTTATGGAATAGTGGGCGAACCAGCAGGCTTATCGCCTGATGGTAAGCGACTACTGCCGCTCATGGACACCCGCAACACCGAAGGCGTCACAAGTGCGTTGCCGGCCTTTGGGGGATGGGGAGGGGGAGGGGTTGGGGTATGTGCCTCCGGTATCCTCACTCACTCGGTGAAACATAGCGAAGGCGCTGTTTCACAACAGCTTTCCAGAAACATTGGCCAATAAAAAAAAAAGACAATGCATATTAAGCAGACATACCTTACTCTACCAAAATGCTTACCATATAGAGTGAAAGAATCTCTCATTAACTTCAATTTGGCATATTTGACAATAATGCGAATCAGAAGTCAAGACGGGACTGAAACAAAAAGATTTAATTAATTTATATCAATTATTTTCTAAATTAGAACTAACAAAAATAACACTAAGCAATGTTCAGTTTATTGATACACTAGCATTTTCCCGCGATTCCGCCTGCTTCTTTGTTGGTTATCGCAGTAAAGAGTAGTCTATGTCCTTTCTCAAGAATCAAAACATCTCCATGGAAAATTTCACTGAAATTGGTGCAGCAGTTTGGTCGTGAAAGTGTGACAGACAGACAGACTTACTTTCGTATTATACTAATATTATAAAGCTGAAGAGTTTGTTTTTTGTTTGTTTGAACACGTTTATCTCAGGAACTACTGTACCGATTTGAAAAATTCTTTCAGTATTAGATAGCCCATTTATCGAGGAAGGCTATAGGCTATAACTATATCATCACACTAAGACCAATAGGAGCGGCGCATCAATAAAGAATGTTACAAAAATGAGGCAAAATTATTACGCTACGGGCAAAAGGAGACGTAAACTACGTTGCATGGGTCAGCTAGTTTCCAATATAAGTTTGGATCAATTTAATATTACACACTGTGTGTCAGGCGAACAAGTACTGCCTTTATATTTGTTGGAATGTGCATTACTTTCATTTTGTCTCACTGCATCCTTGCAAAAACATTTTTAGGATTTTTATCTCTTTTTTATTGTTCTATTATTGTTACAGATATTTAATTTTTAGCTGCCATATTGACTCTACTGTGCCTGAAAAGTATGGGTAGAATCCAAGAGTGGTTTATTTTTCTTGAATCAATTATTAGATGTACCTACTTTTTCTTTTTTTGATGAAATGGCAATCACCCAGATCTCTCGGATCAGCTATTTCTGCCAATGTCAAGTGTTTATAGTCTTCATATCACAAGTATTCAAGTCTTTAAGTCTTTGTCGTGATGAAATTAATGACAAAAAATAAAAAAAATGTGGATGACATGAAATGGGGACAAACTCTTTTTTTCCATTTTATTCAGTTGAGTTACCTGTACTCTTTCCCTTTCGAAGAACCAGTTGCTAATTCAAAATCGGCCACAGTTTTCATCTTGTAAAAAAAATAACAGGTACTGGCCAGTAGCAATAATAATATGAAATGTTCATTTCGTGTTATTTGATAATAACCTAACACACCAAATTCAAATATTAAGAACATGGTTATACCCGATGATACAGTCCAAGAGTAGAAAAATGATGACCTGAAATAAATAACAATCTTTATATATATAATTCTTGTGTGAGTGTGTATGTCACTGAACTTCTCTCAAACTAGTGGACCGATTTTGATGAAATTTTTTGTGTGTGTTCAAGGGGATCTGGGAATGGTTTAGATTCACAAAAACGACTGGACCGATTTTGATGAAATTTTTTGTGTGTGTTCAAGGGGATCTGGGAATGGTTTCGATTCACAAAAACGTAAACGATGTTACGTGGGTCAGCTAGTAATTGTATAAATATCTGAATAAGGGCATTGTAAATAAAGTAATTTATTGTGAATGTGAGAAGGTTTCTTTGTATCTAATTGATTTTAAAGTTTAAGTGTGTAGGTTGATGGTAAGCACTCTATGTAGGCTATCATTTGCCATATGTGACGAGGAAAAGTACTACTTAAGTAGCAAGCACAATAACATAGATATATACATAATTTCACCTGTTTTTCTGCTTAGGCCTGGAATATACATACAGCGCGCCCATGCCTATTACCACCATAACAATTATAGTAATTGTACGTGATATGGCAGCTATTAAAAATAAGCTAGGTAGTAATATAAAAGGTAAAACGGTATCTCTATCAATTTTTTTTGAGGCCGTCTTATTAAATCTAGAAGGTAATAAATCTTGAACAGTAAGTGTAGAATTTCCCATTTTTTTGTGAAACACTGGCAGTTTTCAGTTATTATAAAATTATTTCCAGCTGTTATTTATAAATTTTTAACATTATGAAATTCTTTCGCTTCGTATCAATTTAATTGTCACCAATGTTTGTTTTCGACATTCGCCAGCATTCGCCTTGATTGTCTCAGATGGATGACATTGATGACATATTGCCAGAGTTGTCAGATTTATAATATTTCGGACATCTATCACACAACGCCATCTAGTCCCAAGCTAAGCAGAGCTTGTGTTATGGGTACTAGAAAACTGATACAAATACGTATATACTGTTTTTTTGTAAATACATACATATTATATATAGAAAACACCCAAACTCCGAAACAAATATTTGTAGATCATACAAACATTTGGTCCGACCCGGGAATCGAACCCGAGACCTCATGATCAGCAATCGCGCACGCCAACCGCGAGACCAACGAGGCAGTCAACGCATACAACATGACTACGCATACCCACAAAATTATCGTGCAAAAAGAAGTTGGCACATAACATGGCTGCCTTTAGGGTTGTACCTATGCAGCTATGTAGAGCGACTCGAAATGTCAATATCGATATATAAATAAAATATTATTGAAATAAAAATTAAACTGAAATATTTAATAAATTGAAAAAATATCAATACCATTAAATAATTTTAGTTGCGTTTGCGATTAGTTGAGTATTTATGGTAGCCAGGCCAGGTGGATTAAATTTTGAATGATGGACTTAAGAATAAAATTCTAAAAAAAGTTGGGCGTCACGGGACGCCCGGCTATACGGCGCCGCGTCGGTGAGCCGCCACCACAGCGCAGGTGTAGGTGGCGGTTTTCCTTCTAGCCTGGATCACTAGACCTTAATTTCGGCACGGAAAGGCCTAAAATCCTGGTCTGTCTGTAGTCTGGGAATAGATGGCTGTGTGTGAGGTTTCTCAAGCTAATATTTAAAAATAATTTGTTGTCATATAAGAAATCAGCCCTATCAGAAACAAGACTAAAGAAAGAACAGAACACCTCCGCATTCAAACTAACGAGAATGTATATCATTGTTTACCTATTTTTTGTATCTCTGAATGTTCTGGGATCTCGATATCAAAACTATAAGTACGTATATATGTTGACATTGAGCGAAATAACAAGTTGAGTTAATAAAACATGTTTTAAATAGTTGTAATATTTATTCATATAGATGAAATTTGCCTTTTTAGATAATCTTCAGGTCCTGCACATTCTTCCAAAATGGAATTCATAAACATTTCACTACTGAGCAAGGGCCTTCTCCGGAATTTCTTAAAGCGAAATTGGCCTACTATACCACACTACTCTGAAGGGACGGAGGGTATCGGTTTTTTTTTTCTTCTCTTTGTTGTTGATGTTGTCTATAGGTAGGTAGTAGAGCCACGCTGATTTCAGCACGAATGGGCCGGCTCGACCGGGGCGGTACTACCCTCGCACAGAAAATCAACGTAAAATGACAGCGTTTGTGCTGTCGTGTTTCGTTGGTGAGTGCGAGACCGGAGGCCCAATTAGTCTAGTCAACAAGTTCCATACTTGTTGACTAGACTAAAAGATGCACAAGCATCACTAGGCCGCCATAGTGTGGGTCGCCATACTGCATTGCTGTATTCGCAATGAGTATGGTGGCCACCACTCGTGGATTCTGCTAATGCTTTCCATCAGGCAGAGTAGTCATTTTGGCAGGCCAAACATAAAAAAAAAAAAAAAAATCTATATTATTTAGTCGCCTCTTATACCACCCTCTAGACGTAATATCAGTCAGTTTTGAATAATTTAATTATATTGGATAAAGTATTCAACTAGGAATAGTATAGTCCATGTAACATGCTACGATGCTTATGAGGGGAGCACTGACCATAAACGTAGGTGAAACTGCAGGGAATAGCTAGTATTTGATGTAAGTCTATTATCTACATTCTGATAAGCTTGTCACATCACCATTATATTTAAAATAAAAAACGAACTAGAAGCGAAGATAAGGGCACTGCACAGTCGCGTAATCCTGTAACGTCGAGAGTTGAAGGATTTTTGTCGAAGTGTATCAAGCATCACATACCAGATTTTATGTCGAGGTATGAGGAGTTTATATTTTCCAAACCTATGATTTCGATCCATTTTCTTCACAAAATTACGATCACAGGAAATCTGATGAAGAAAACACCACGTTAACATTTTTTTTTGTAAAAATATAAGAATCGACACTAACTTCACCATCACTACCATTAATCGTATGTAAATAAATCAAAGACAAACAAAACAATTAACACTATTGAGAACCTCAAATAACTAACAAACATCTTTAGAAACTTTAAAAAGATCATGTTTAATACATTACATTAAACAAAATCCAAAAATATTAAACAATTTTAATGTTTTTTTTTTTACTGTGAAGAGTCAATGTAGGATGATTATTGTTTTTTCTTGCACCAGATTATTTAATAGAGTACGCAGACATGGTTTTCAGCCTTGGATACAATAAAAACCAGTTTACAGCCGTAACTGGCACGAAAACAAAAAAAAAACCAACAACAACAGTTTGACAGCAGATCTACCTCAGAACTTGGCACATAAAATGGCGTCACCGGTCACGTATTGACAAGTACATGACGTCACTCAAAAGTGTTGCCAATATTAGTTAGTGAGCACTGTTATGTTTATCTCTCTTTTCCCACCAAGGTAAACATAAGTTAGAAAGAGATAAAATGCTTTTTTGTATATATTTTATACATTATTTGTATACACATTTAATGTATACATTATTTGTATAATGTATTGTTCGTATAGTAGAATAGGGCCTGTCCTTATGTTACTTACTCATTGGTCTAGGCAGAGTCTATCTCTCTCACACAGTCTCTGTGATTGGTTGCTGCATTGTGTATGCGCTGAGGGCACAGACGTATAAAGAGAAGATTTAAATATATATATATATACTAGCTGACCCGGCGAACTTTGTACCGCCATATTTATATACAATAATTAGCAATAAATTAAAATTGCGACTATAATTTGAGATTTAAACTATCCTATCTCTCAATTTGGATCGAACTGCACATGGTGTGCAAATTTTATTATAATCGGTTAAGTGGTTTAGGAGTCCATTGAGGACAAACATTTTGACACGAGATTTATATATATTAAGATATATCCTTCTGTTTATACGTCTGTGGCTGAGGGTTATCTTGGGGAAGCTACGTGACAGACTCTGCTTAGACTCTTAGAGCATATATATACCTGCAAAGGCATACGAACGGGAGGAAAGCGTGATCGGAGTAGAGAGACAGAGAGAGAGACTGAGTTTTTGTTAGTATTCTATATCTATGGTTTTTGTAGTATCTGTCTCTCTCATGCAAGCGTCTGATTGGTTGGTGTATTTCGCTTCGATCCTCCGATCACGCTTTCCGCCCTTAAAGATATATATGCTCTAAGCTTAGACTCGGTCTCTCTATCTCTACTCCGATCACGCTTTTCGCTCGTTCAGAGCTCCTTCCATATATATATATATATATGCTCTAAGGTTGCCACAGTTCATTATGGCCATAATAAGCTTCAACAGGCTTTATCAGTTCACGGATGGATATTTGTATGGGGTTTGTGTGAAGAATGGAGGGTAGAGGTAAGGAGGAACAGTGAAAAGTGTCCGACAAACATAATTAAATAATAGTTCGAGAAACGACCACAGTGGCGCTACAGTAAGAAGAGGGTGTGATATGAAAATAGCAGTACAAGACAGAGTGAAGTGAGTTGAATAAAGATTTGAGTTGATTAAAAAACGCTAAATTGACTAAATTCTTAACTTGAATGGTTTTCCTGTCATTTGATTTATCAAGTTTGTTAGAGAGATTTCATTCCTAAACTTGACCCTAACGATCGATGCAATAAAAGTACAGGCTGTAATTTTTACAGATTTTAGTCGGTTCGATTCCCGGGTGTGGCAAGCGAATTTTCGGAAATCTTTGAATGCAGTTTTCTTTCTTTTCAAAAATAAAGTAATGCTTTCTTTGAGTAAAATTTTCTATCTACAATTAATTTCCCTTCAGGTGGCATTACAAAATTCCAACCAGTATAGTAAGTAGCCTCTGTGTCAGTCTGAAGTATAAGATCTAGTAACTTTCAAGTTTCATCTAATCCGTTCAGTAGACTCATCCTTACAAACTTTCATTATAATATTAGTAGGACTAGTATCGAAGCTTATGAAGCTACTTCTGAGAGGGACTTATGCGGTCGGTCGTGACTTTTGTTAAAAATCTAATTATCGCACATGGACCATGCAATGCTTCCTTGCTTTGACCGCAAAGATTAGATAAGGAATAACTTAAACTTTATCATATATGTAAGAGGTACTTATTTAAATTAATACCTAACCCATATGTATTGTGTTTTATCAATACATAGTACAGGCGTAGATAAGAAATTGGATTCTAGATGTCTTTTTATAGTTAAAATATTCAGCAGTGGCGGATTTACTTATTTGCCGCCAGTAGGCTATTAAAATTTTGCCGCCCCTTACTTCTGCAATTCAATTATCTTTTTACGTGTGGAAACCATTGCAAGCCGTAATTCTACAGGGGTTTGCATGTAGTGTGTCAAAATTAAACCAGCTAATGCTATACTCTACTAGTCTCAATTGTGGCTCGGTAACCGTTATCGCCCTAATTGCACGAATTTACGTTTATCGTCATTCGCTCCATCAGGCCCTTATATGAGATTCTTCAGAGTTCACCTTCAATCAGTTTCTGCAGGAGTAGAAAAGTTTCCGTACAACACCGTCTACGGCCTCTACGAAGGGAAGAGCGTGAATGATTTTCCACCCGTCGTGGATGCGGCGGTAGAGGTAACTGTCCTACGGATCCGTTGCAAGACTACTGCACTCGGATCAAACGGCCCATGTGTTGGTCCTAGGCTTCGACCAGGCCTGCCAATAGTTATTTGAGCGCCCACGTGCAATGCCCACAAAGTTTGATTGTTGAATTGAAAATTGAAATACATTCAGATACCCTCTGCCTGACGATTGGTGATGTAGTCATGTCATACTGAGACCGATTATAACAATTCTGTCTCTGGTACTAGTAGCCGAGGAACCAGATGTAACCTAGAAAGGAAACTTCTGGTACCCTAACAGATCTCGAGCCAACTACAGATGGCCCCCTCGTATATGGTGACCACAATCTCTCCATCCTGGCTCTAAAGATCAAACCCTTCTTCTGCTATCGTGACAAAAAATATCACCTCAATCGTGTTCAATTCGGTCCTCGTACCGGTCTAATCCCAAAAAATGTATCTAGGCCCGTTCTTTAGCGTTTAATTAATAGTACTACGATTTATAGCCCTCTACAGAGGCCCCCTCCTGATGCCAAGCCAAGCTCAGTCAAGTGCAGCGGGCAGCGGTCATTCAGATCGTACAGTCCTGGCTCGTATCCCGCCTTTTATATTCTGGTGGACATGGACGAGAAGGTCTAGACCAGGCTCATGTAAACGAACTGTTGGTGTTGTTCTGCCTAACCTCAAAGCTTGGGTAGGCAGGGAGGAAAGTCACCTACCAGCTGACGCAGATGGTCATGGTTGCTTCGGTGAGTATCTGAATGAGATCGGACGCGAGGAGATGGCACAATGCCACCACTGCGCTACTGCCAAGCATAAGCTGGAGGACTGCCCGCGTGGGCGTCTGAACGCGAAGTTCTAGTCGACCATATTGGACGAGACCTGTCCCCGCCAGCAATCATTGGCTGGGGCGCAGTGGTCTCTTTCTGTGAAGAAGTAATGCTCCAGAAAGAGACCGCTGAACGGGATAGGAAGAGGGCCGATCACTAGCGTAGACGACGTCGACGGTGAAACCAGTCGTCGAGAGGGCCGCAAGCTGCCAGATAGTGGGGACCTCTGTTGGCAGATTAATTGTTACGAGGGTGGCCTGATCAGAAAACTGCATTCAGGCCGCAACATATAATGATGACCGATAGGCAGGACGAATCCCAGGCTTCCCAAAGTATAGAGCCTGAATAGGCGCGGCGTCCATCCTGGGGGGACCTGAAATAACATAGTCCGGGTCCTGCTCAGAGCAGGGCGCCTGAGACCGGCCGACGGAGTGGTCTTAGTGGGAACACCACATACCGATAGACAGATTTCAAATTTCCTCTGGTCTGCCCGATGTACGCGGCATTCTCCGGTCGATAACGCTATACGGTACCCTGATGTAGATGGAAACTCTGACCGACCAGAGTAGGGCGTGCCTCTGGCACCCTTGGAGAGTACTGTTGATTAGAGCCATACGCGGACATCTACGGATGCGGTGTGCGCGTTGGCTGAAATATCCATGTGGGATTTGTTCCAGGGATAAAATCAAAATTCGTCTAAATTTGCCGCCCCCTAAAATTCGCCGCCCTAGGCTCCAGCCTACTCAGCCTAGTGGCAAAACCACCACTGCTATTCAGATTTATTTTACTTCACTACTTTATTAATTTTTTCAGCTGAGTTTCGTATTAACATTGGCTACGTATCTATGTGGATGATAATTTTACATTACTGTTTGTATCATAGTTACACTACAGCAGGCAGTACAGTAGGCTGGGGTCGCGGCATTCGACACACATGCGCGATGTCAGTCAACAACAGATTGCGCGCGCACGCGTAACTAACGTTGTGTTTTTTACCTTATCCGCCGGCAACGACAAACCGACCGACAGTATTGATCGGGTCTCCGCCACGAAACGGCGTCTTGAAAATGAGACACGAATATTTCCGCGGTTAATCTGTGTTCTGTACTAACATATTGTTAAAAGCTATAAAAATTATAAAAAAATACATCGAAATGGAGCGTGAGAATAGGAGTTCGCAGTGATAATTGTATTAAGTTCCCGAAATGTCCAAGGTAAGCGAAATCGCTTTTAAACTATTGTTAATTCAAGCCTGTATGGGTAGGTAGTTGCAAAAATCATTGCCAAGGACGTGAAATGAAAATGAAGAAAAAAGGAATATCGATTATCAAATTGTAGGCTTTCGGAAAATTAATAGAAAAATGTATATAAAAATAGTGATTAAAATAAGGAAACTATTTATTTTGTCAAAGTCTTTGTTTAAAACGCCGTGACCACTAAAATTGGCAGTATTTTTTTCTAGATTGATAACTAATTTTCAGAGCAATAATTCGTACGATTTACGATAACGTAATCCACCTGAAATAATAGATCAAACCGCATTGCCCTGTTGCCCTATCTCACGACGGTGTTTTTTAAAGCCTTTGTATTTTTACGTAGCTGTCTATTGCTGATCCCTATATAATTACATATATATCGTATTTTATTCATGATATTATTATTGGCAAGCATTTAACAACATTTTGTATTGCATAGATCGATGATATTATCCAGTTTCATGACATTCTTAAATACGGGTTCGGTAATATGATGAATTTCAGTGCCACGGTACATAATTTATAGCAGTCGTGTAGCATACGTTTAATGATCGAACATAAAATCAATTAATCTCAATGGTTGTTGTATTTGTATAGTTACCTACTGATATACCTATTGTCTAATTTTAAGATTCTAACTTAGAGTTAAACATCTATATAATAATATATCAAAATGAACGTTTGTATGTCCTTTATAGAATCGTAAACTATGCATTTGATCATGATCTTCAGCATAAGTGTTGTGCATGAGCCCACAAAGGTTTCTCAGTTGGTACGATCAATCTTTGACAGATGACCGACATACACGCGGGCGGAGCCGCGGGCAACAGCTAGTATAATATATATATTAGTAAGCAAATTTTAAATCAGGCCTTAAGGCCTGATTTAAAATTTGCTAAATTTGCAAATATTAACTACATATTTGGCTTCCCTTCATGCTGTTTAAAAATAATGCAGATTGTAAAAAAGTTAACGAAAAACACAATGGATGGAACAAACTGAAAATTACCATCTACATAATCTGGTAATACACACATCAAAAGTGTCTAGGGATCAACATATGTGTCTAGGGATCAACATATATTTTTGCAATAACTTTTCTCCTGATTGATATTAATTAAAATTTTCTTTAAGGATTCATCAAATAAAGTGTTTTCGTTTGTCACAGTAACGATAAACCAAGTCACCTTTGCATTAATAAAGAAATTTGCCATTTTCGTAATAAAGGGATTTTTGACATTTGAACCACTAACATTAAAGTTCGAAAAAAAGACTGAAATAACAGTTTTCTTTAAATTTTATTAGGTAACTTAAACAATTAATAATCCGTGTTTCTACCGCGAACACTAACAACACAAGAATCGGTTTGGCATACTCAAAATGAGTTCATCCAAATCACGCTGTGGAATGGCCACCCATGTTCGTTGCAACAACAAAAAAAGGTCTTCTTGCGACTGGATACCCTCCATATTCGGCAGAGCTCTTCTCTGTAGCATATCCCATGCATGCTCAATCGGGTTCAAGTCTGGCGACTGAGCAGGCCAGGGCCAAAGCCACATCTCAATCTCAAGAAATCCGCATAAAAATGCTTGATCCCTAGACACTTTTGATGTGTGTATTAGTAAGTACATATAAAACTTACTAAGTAACATATTTTTTTTATCCAAATATGTTTAGTATATCTTAATATATATATTTCTTGTGTGCGTGTGTATGTGACTGAACTCCTCCTAAACGACTGGACCAATTTTGATGAAATTTTTTGTGTGTGTTCAAGGGGATCTGGGAATGGTTTAGATTCACAAAAAAGACTGGACCGATTTTGATGAAATTTTTTGTGTGTGTTCAAGGGGATCTGGGAATGGTTTAGATTCACAAAAACGTAAACGATGTTACGTGGGTCATAAATATGGCGGTACGAAGTTCGCCGGATCAGCTAGTATACTATATTAATTAACATTTACTGTAGGAATATACACTTTGTTCGTTTAAATTTTACAATGCAATTTTTAAATTGACTTTAAAGTAAGAATAGACAAGGTAGGTGCTCGTAATTCGAACTTATAACAAAATGAAACGTACATCATACGCAATCCTTTTCAGATATTTACTAGCTGAGCCCCGTACTGTTACGGTAAAACAGTAACCGCGGGTAACGCCGCGGGGCGAAGCTAGTCTAATAAAAGTAACCAAAGTTATTCCTTATAATTATCATCAGCTATCTGCCAGTGCAAATCTCGTCAAAATCGATCCAGCCGTTCATAAGATTAATCAGACAGACCGACAACAATTTTAGGAATTGCTTTTTTGGTGTAAGTACCGAATAAATGAGTGAAAAGCTGTTAATTTGAATATACAAACAGACATTCCAAATATTTTTTGTATAGATATTTATTTTTGAATAGAGCAGATAATACAATTTTAACAAAAACACCGACTTCAACGTTCGACTCGATTTCTCTTGAATGCCATCATCAGATCTTAAGTGTCCTTATCATGCTACCACCGTTGGGATATCTCCTTTCCATTAAAAAAAGAATCATCCAAATCGGTTCATAAACGACGAAGTTATCCACGAACACATAAAAAAAACATATATAAGAACGAAAGACCGAAGAACCTCCTCCTTTTTTGAAGTCGGTTAAAAAAGCTCTCAAAGATGAGTAGGTATTATGGTAAATAACGCAGTTTATTTCGGCCATATTTTCTTTTACCTTAGATTGTTTTTGGTAAATGTATAACAGAGAGCCTACAGCTACAGATTCTTGTCGGAAGCAGGTTTTTCGGCGCTTGTTTTTATCGTTTTCATTATCAGTCTGTTGTACCGTCTTCCTTCCTTTTAAGAGTATAAAAATATATTTTTCTTATATACGTAGATATTTAAACCATACACATTTAGGGTTAACGAAAATTTGTGAGTTGCGATTAAAGTAGGTAGTAGGATCTGACACAAAAAAAAGGTACCTTCCATCTGCAGTCAATACACTTTTAAAATATTGTAGGTTAAACGAAACTACCTGGGTACCATTGCGTGCGGGTACATGACACTATCTAAACGAATGGACTATAAATAATACCTAGGGCGTCCAGGAAATGTATGAAAAACATTATTGTCCATTACACACTTTACTTAGGTATTTCATGCAATCTCTAGATTGTATGAAATACCTACTGACCCACCGGTAATGTGTAAAATAAATAGATTTTGGTCTGTATTTATTAATTTTATGTTACTACCTAGGTAGTACGTACGTACGTACAAAATGACGAGCAAGGAAATGTGTTCTGTAAAGTTAACTTAAAATCAACTTTATTCAGAATAATATAGGTTTAGGTTAGGTTAGAACAGTGGTCATCAGAGATTCGCTCTGTTGTTGTTGAATCATTTGGATTAGTTTAATTATATAATATAGGTTTAGGTTAGAACTCCAGATGCCCTGTGTTGTTGTTGAATAATTTTTACCAGGCTTTTATTAGCTTGACCTGTATATATGTATCTATGTATGTAACAAAATCTTTTAACTCATTTTCACCTACTTCTAGAAATCTGATTAACTTGAAAATTTGCTCAGGAGTCAAGTGCCGATGACAATACAATAATGTGAAAAAAAAAACTTCTTTTTTTCAAAAAAAAATAATTAAAAAAACTAAACAAACATGCTTTTGTAAATATACCATAAAACATCGAGATATTACGTACTCGATGCCATAAAATAATTTTAATGTATTATTAAAAAAAAAAAACATATAGTTGAACATAGAACCTTCTCCTTGATGGAAGTCGGTTAAAAAGCGTGGGGTGCTTTCTGAAAATATTTCAATAATTTCGCCCCATACTTTTACATTAAAATTATTTTCTAAAAAACACGCTTTAATAGCAATCGAACTAAGAAGTTCGATTGCTATTATATTATTTAAAGCGTGTTTTTTAGTTTTTTAAACTATAATTTATTATTTATTAGATTAGTTTGAGTGGATTGCTTTTGACTTGTTCCCGTAGATAGCACATTACCGGTCGCGCATTAGGCATTGTATAGAATACCTAGACAAAGTATAAAATAAATAATATTTCACACATTACCTACACGTTTTAGGTATTGTATACATTGCCTAGTATTACACAGATTGCCAAAATTGACAAAATACCGGATTACACAGATTGCCGGTAAAATAATATATAGGTATACGAGTAGGTATATACCCTATTAATTTCTTAACATTCACATGGCATGTTCGAAATAGTACCTATATGCTTTACTTAATCAAAGTGTTTTTATTTTATTTTGGTCTAGTTCTTGCTATAGATTTGTTCAATGTTGTCGTGAGTTGTATAATTTAACAATCATTTTTTAAGATATGTGATTAAATTGTATACAATAATTTTACAAAGTTGGGTTTATTTCTAGAAATAATATTAGAGCTGTTTGGCTAGATATCGTTTTTTATACTAATATGACCCACGCAACCTCGTTTGCGTCTCCTATTACCCGTAGCGTGATAAGTTTCCCCTTAGAGCCAAGAGAGCTTAGATGATATTAAAGAAATGAAATTTATAGGTTTTGGGTTTCATTGATCTCATATTTTTTGGGCAATACTAATGAGTATAAAACGATCTCTTTACATTAATTGCCTCGCAAGGTGCGACTGGTAATTAATGTTTTTTATTGACCTGCCGCTAGTTACAGGGTTGCCAGATATAAACTTATCAAATCCGGGATAATTCTAAAAAACGGTGTCAGGTCGCTCGATCATAACCATAGTAAAATATCTTATTTATTTTGCCATTTTTGTTAGTTTCTCTTAGTCAAAGCTTTGCATTAAAATCTGCAATTCGCACTTGATTAAATTCATGGACATTCGGTTTCGCTCTTTAGTCCATAATCTATTCAGTTGGCTAAATACTATCGTTGTAATTTTTTTTTTTCAAAGCTTGTAGGTTTTCGTCGTATCCGGGACAATAAGGTCTAATTACTGGACACGGGACAAGACGCAAAATTCCGGGACTATCCCGGATTTCCCGGCCATCTGGAAACCCTAAGTTACATACTGTTCGGTAATGTAACTAATGAAATCTCATAGACTTTCTGACATCATTTATGGTGTTGTTTTTTATTTTAACACACGAAGCTCCCAATTTAATTCAATTACTTGCAAATTGAAGTAATTTATTAATTTACGACTATGTACCCATACAATACATATAAGATGAAATTATGAGTTTGCTGAATCTTTTACATTTCAGCTTATAGAGTACTAGCTTGTACACGCGGCTTCGCTCACGCAGACTTTCATCCACTGATTTACCCCTTAGGGGTGGAATTTCAAAAATTCGAGGAAAATTCAAAGGCAAAATTTCAGGATTCTAACTTCAGCGGTTTGGGCTGTGCGTTGATCTCTGGGTATGTCAGTCAGTCAGTCAGTCAGTCACCTTCCTCTTTTATATATATAGAAGATATAATCAGACAATGCATAAATCTCTACTAATATTATAAAGCTGAAGAGTTTGTTTGTTTGAACGCGGTGATCTCAGGAACCGCTGGAAAAAATCTTTTAGTGTTGGATAGTACATTTATCGAGGAAGGCTAAAGGCTATATATCATTACGCTAAGAGCAATAGGAGCGGAGCACCAATAAAGAATGCTACAAAAACGGGGGAAAATTGTCACGCTACGGGTAATAGGAGACGCAAACGAGGTTGCGTGGGATAGCTAGTAATCTGATATAGTCAATGGTGTCAGAATTAGTGAACAAGTGTAAGATGTAATAGATATAAATTTTTAGCATCTATAGAAGTTAATCTGGACTGGTAGAAAATGCCACGTGGTATTAAGTCCGCCTCGTGCAATTGTAATGCAGGAAGTATAAATAAATAAATTAATGAATCCTAAGTCCCTATAAGTTTTTTGTAATTTTAACTGAGAATTAACTATTTTCTTATTTAATTTATGCCTAAAGAACAAAACGAAATCAGGTTATTCGCGACCGATGACAATTAATTTTATAATCATTAATTCATATAATCATTTTCGATGACTTACAGTTTAACTCGTAATGATAATTTTAGTTAAAATTATGTACACATACATTCAGTAAATAAATTGAGGAAAGTATGTTTGTATACTGGCTAAAGTAAAGTAAGGTTATTTTCACAGACTATGTTCATAAGTGCTTCAAGGATGGAAAAAGCGTTCACACGTATTAAATCTAAGGGAGGTTATTTGTAGGGAAAAAATGAATCATCATAAACAGACTATCGAAGTCCACTGCAGTACATAGGCCTCTCCCATTGCACGCTACTTAGGGGCCGTCCATTGATCACGTGATGTTTTAAACCATTTTTTGACCCCTTCTCCCCCTTGGTGATACGTGGTGAGGTTTAAGATTAACCCCCCTGCCCCCCTAAAATCACGTGTTTTTAGCAAATTTTTAGAATATTATCTTTAAGTACAGGTATAAAGAATAATCTAATTTTATTCTGAAATTAAGAACCATGATAAAAATGTCTAGACAGAAAGGTTGCAGGTTGTTATTGATTGGCATAAAAATAATAATAGGTCTTTACCTATGAAATTGCCGTTTTGTATGCAATAAGTGAAAGTACTTATTTTTTCAAACTTTTTTATTTCTGTTATTCGAAGTAATCACCCATGCAATCGACGCACCTTTGCCAACGCGTTGGCAGTTTATTGATGTCCTTCTTGTAAAAATCAGCTGGACGGGAGGCAACAAACTCTTCAAAGGCATTTTGTACTGCCTCTCGGGAATTGAATTTTTTACCCACTAAAAAGTTGTCTAAATTTTGGAAAAAGTAATAGTCGGTAGGTGCAAGGTCTGGTGAGTATGGCAGAAGAGGGAGAGCTTCCAACCCCAGCTCTTGCAGCTTGGAGACTGTCTGTTGCGCAGTATGGGGTCGCGCGTTGGAAGCGTCGTGAAGGAGCAGTGGGGACGACCGCTTGACCAAAGCTGGTTGCAGATGTGCAAGCTTCTCCATCATTCTCTCCAGTTCTTCACAGTACACATCTGCACCCGCACTAGACCACCAAACAGTGACCATCACCTTTTTAGGGGTCATTTTTGGTTTAGGGCATTGCTTTGGTGCTGAACCAGGGTCTAACCAACTTGCTGAGCGCTTTCGATTGTCGAACAGACTCCATTTTTCGCCGCATGTAGCAATTCGTTTCAAAATTCCTTCATTTCTTTGCCTGTTGAGCAGCGCAAGGCAGGTCTCGACGCGTACGTTGCGCTGGCGATCGTTAAGGTCGTGGGGCACCCATCTATCAAGCTTTTTTACCTTGCCAATTTGTCGCAAATGGATCAATATTGTTTCGATGCTTACATTAAAAGAAGTCAAAATTTCCAGAACGGAACCGGGAAAACCAATAACGGGTTGTGCGTTCGTTTGTACAGTTCTCTCCGTAAACGTTTTTGATGTTACGTGCCGTTTGTGTCGGGTTGGTGCCACGACGGAAGTCATATTCCATAATTACACGATTAAAGTTTTTAAAGTATCCATTTTGACGAAAAATGTTCAAATATAATGAAAATACAACGCTGATCAAAAAACAAAAGACTGAGTTTGTAAATAGAATGTCATGGTTTTAAAACAAAATTAATTTGAATTTAGAATACAGAGCCATTACAAACTTTTTTTTATTTGAAATGACCAGTACTGAAGAAAAGCAATTTCATAGGTAAAGACCTAATATTAAAATAATGGTGTAATCATGCGAGAATCAAATATTGTACTAGTACATAGTACACTACGCAGATAATCTCTCTCGGAAGAAATATAAAAAATAAATACATGTGATTTCTTATTACACCCCCCTCCCCCTTGTGATATTTAGTGATTTTTACCAAACCCCTCCCCCCCCCCTTTTAACCCTCACGTGATTAATGGATGGCCCCTTAGATCGATCCTGAAATCATCGATCAATAAATATAAAAATACTTTAAGTAAGTGAGATATTTTTTTGAAAATTCAGTAAGGTGATCTTTTACATATTGTCTATGCTCTTTTCCTATACCTAGGCCATTCTTAGTCTCAAAAGTGTTAGCTTGGCATTATACCCTAGTATCAAGAAATAACTTTTAAATTATACTCGAAACAAAATTGAACTAAATTTAAAATCTTCGAATGCATGTAAACTATGTGGGAAAAGTTCAAAGCCAATGCAGTCGGATACACACCTTGGCCTACATCATTTGTAATGAAACTAATAATATTATTCACTTATTATATAGACGCTAATATCACTGCAAACATGTTTCTTTAAATTAATCTTTAGATAAAGTTTTTATTTTAATCATTACCAACGTGTTACATAAATTAAAATTATTAAATTACATAATGAAATGAAATTATGTAGAATGCGCAACCTCTAGAAGTCTAGACTATCTAGAGTACCTATATTTAAATAACTGTAATTCTATACCAGTCCATTATTACATTATTAACAACATTAATAGAATTTAAATGTAAGTATGAAGTAAAAAGAAGCCTTAGTAAGCTGCGCTCTACATTTGCAATAATACAAATAATTTTATAAACCACTTCAAGTTACCTGTTTACTATACATTGTGTTTTCATACAAAAAGTTACTAAAAAACCTTGAATGTTAGACATTTATGGTTAATATGAGTTTTTAACATAGTGATTAGACTATAATTGAGTGTAAACACGCCAAACTGTCGGTTTTCGTTCAAAGTTTTAATTTTAAACAAAATTTGACTATGGAGTGTAGAGGTAGTTTGACAGAGAATGAGGTACAATTGATAAGAGTATTCAAAATATTTAATAAAAATGATTACTTAGTGGTTTAAAGAAATACTGAATTTCCAAAAGGTAATCCAATAATTGTATAGGTATATATGTATGTACAGAAACTCCTGAAACCTGCAAACTTTCATATTTTCGCCGTTATTGCCAGAAAATATGTACCTACGTGGAAATACATTTTCTGCAATGCTTTACAACCCCCTCATTCTCCAATAGTATAATGCGATCGTACAAAATCCATTTACCTACCTAGTTAATAAAAACTTCGTTTAAAAAAACTATGTGCTACCTATTCATAGGTTTGATATCGGTGCCAAGCCAGATATGATAATAGGTACCACACTCGCTATATTTCGAGACGAACGTCAACGACGTCACCGACGCTTCGGTTGTGTTGTTCTACGCGAAGAGCAGCTATCCCGCTTAAGGCCACGCGCGGCTAGTGCGGTACCTACTATTACATTTTGGCTTGGCACCGACTTCAAACCTATGAATAGGTACCACATACAAATTAAGTTATTCTATACTTTTTAGCTTTTGAAGTCGGTTTTTTAAACGAAGTTTTTTTTCATTTTTCGCTTTTTAGTCTTTCTCAAGTCTCTCATCATCATTTAACCTAAATACTGTGGCGACTTAAGCCTTCATGGTGCAGATATACGACCTGCACGTCACAATACTGGCAGGTGGAAAGTCCTGTTTGAAATGAAGATTCTTTATTTTGAATTATATAATTTAAAATGTTGATTTTAAAAATGAAGATAGAAGAAATAAGAAGATTCATGTCAGCGGCCGTGAAGTCAAGACGCCCTGGCTGTGAATTATAATAAATTATATTCTTATATTGTAGAATAGCTATCTGAAAGTAAAAGAAACGTACAAAGCGTGTGTTCGTATCGTTATTTCCCGAATTTCAGGCGCCTTGATCCTCTGACTACACTAAACCCCCACAATACATAGCTTGAAAGAATACGACTAAAGGTAACACACATACACATGACATTTAAAGATTTATCTTCCAACTCCTAACCGTTAAGGAGTTTTATCTTCCATCATCAGCTCATCATCATGAACTGATGACTACCAAATGTAAATACTGTAATAGCTATAGAAAATATATGAAAAACATAGTACGTGCCTAACAAATTTGAGGGTTTCCTGCGATTTCCTTGGGATCCCATCATCAGATCCTGATATGGTGGCAATGGGACCCCATGGGGAGTATACCCTTTCGAATACAAAAAGAATTTTCAAAATCGGTCCACAATTGACGGAGTAATCAGTATGTACATACATTTAAGAAAAAACGATGAAATTGAGAACCTCCTCCTTTTGGAAGTCGGTTAAAAATAGTTCCTTGCACGCAGTTACATATAAAATTAGAAAATTCTCTTTTTCTCAATTTTGTCGGTTTTTTTTTAATATGTTATATGTGATTCATTCTGACTGTACCTTCGATCAATACTATTTTTGATCGAAGGACTGTACCTACTTTCTTTTGCAAATTGTAATTGCACATCTAACCTACGTGTGTTTTCACTTTAACCCCTATCTTAAAATATAATCGACGAACGACAGGAAGAACACTTAGTGTCGAGACAGTTCATTCTCTTGACCTTTGTCATCTCAAACACAGATTCGACGATACTTTGCCTCATCACTAAAGTTTGGGAGTTAATGTGTTTAGATTTCAAGAAAAACATCATCACGTTCGACAGCCCCTAAATATACCATCACATGATTACTATAATACCGCGCACACCTATTCATTCGGGTTACGTCATTGCAAAAACTTTGTGTCAGGTCGTTGACAGTGTTTGAGATTTTTTGCCAATGAGATGAACGATTTAGTGAAGTAGATTCGATTTACCTAACGGCAAACACGAAGTTATTTTTTTTTCACAGTCAGCCAGATAGTCTCCGTGTCTATTTTTGGTTGGAAGCAGAAATGATGCTATTATTATGTGCTTTTTATAAGTTGTTACCCTGCTACAGCGAAGCCAAAAAGAAGGATAATAGTCTTGGCAGTCTATGTATGTTTGTGTGTTTCTCCGTAGCGTCTAAACTACTGAACCGATTTTAATGAATGCCCGGATGACATATATACTAATATTATAAAGCTGAAGAGTTTGTTTGTTTGTACACGCTAATCTTAAGAAGTAGGTACTAGTATGATTTCAAAAATATTTTAATGTTAGAAAGCTTAGTTATCGAGAAAGGCCAATAGGAGCGGTGTATTTACAAAAAATGTGGCAAAATCTGGAGAAAATTCCTTTTGTGAGCTTCTATTGCGTAAGCTACGTAAACGGTTAAGGTTTCACAAAAACAATTTATGAAAGAATTGTTCCCCTTTAAAAGTTCTAAAAAAAGTCTGCGACAGCATAATATATTATGTCTATCTTTTAAGGTTGGCGCACCATAACAAATACATTTTTAACAAATAAGACAAATTTGTTCACGATGTTATAACGTCACGCTACGGACAATAGGGGACGCAGACGAGGTTGCTGTGGGTCAGCTAGTGGGCTACATAAATTTCATCAATTTTTTTTATGTAGGCGGATTATAGTTTTTTGAACGTATTTTTTTTAATGGAATAGGGGGCAAAAGAGCTGACGTATCGTTTGATGGTAAGCGATTACCGCCGCCCATGGACGGTCTTGGCCGGCCTTTGGGGTATGGGGAACGGCCGGTAACGCACTTATGACGCCTCTGGTGTTGCGGGTGTCAATGGGCGTCGGTAATCGCTTCATCAGGTGACACGACAGCTCGTTTTCCCCCTATTCCATATTAAAAAATTGCACATGCATGCCTCATAGAATTGGCTTAAAATATAAGATCAATGAAATCCAAAACCTAAAACTCATATAATCAACAGCTTCAAACAATTTCTACAATAAGTCATTCAAGATTTCGACACACGTACAATATTGATGTGTAAAGTTTCTAAGAGGATGTTACGAATTATATTGTGTTGCAAAAAATATTCTACGTAATGTTTATAGGTTCGTGTATACATACTTTATGTAGACCGAGTCAATAAACTTCCTAACAGGAAATATAATGAAGCCCCATTAGAAATTTCTAATTATTGTTTGTTTTTTTTCATTTAGATTTAGATGAATGAATGTATAATGTATTTCAAAGAAACAATTGTTGTTATTGAAATGTAGGAATTTTTAATACCAAGGAGTAAACTGTAAAATACATTCTGGTTTTCTTTTATCACATCACACTTCACATCTCATCACACTGTCACATCACATCATCACACTAATATATAAAGGCGAAAGTTTGAGAGTGTGTATGTTTGTTACTTCTTCACGCAAAAAACTACTGAACGGATTTGAATGAAACTTTACAGTAATATAGCTTATACATCAGAATAAAACATAGGGTACTATTTGCCGCGATAACCGACATACACGCGGGCGGAGCCGCGGGCAACAGCTAGTATTGAAAATAAGTTTAGAATCACTTATCTTATTGAATTTCAATACACTGATTCTTTTACATTAATTATTTTTTTGGTTACGCACTGAAAAATAATTATCACACCTTTGACCCTAACGCTAATAACAGCAATAATCCGGGATCCCTGTTTACAAGTTATTACCCGGGAATTTTACAAGTTATTACTATCAAGCTAATTTTTCGTAAGTGGCTTAATTTTGATGAGGGGCCCACCTTTGACCTTACAAAAATTTTCGATTGTGGTAACTAACAGGGGTAACAGGGACAAAAAACTTTTAAGCGTTGGGCCGGGATAACTTACCACGCAATTTGTAGGACAATGTGGCTGTCAACCTTTTTTTTTTTTTAAAGACTACTCCCGCACTTGGAATAAATCCTGTGATCCTGTGTCGCGGGGGACTTTACAAACATACATGAAACGGACACAAATAACACCAACAATTTGTGGTTCACACAAAGTGTTGTCCTACGTGGGATTTGAACCCTCGACACTTGACGAAGTAGGAAATGGCGTGGTGACCGTTAAACCACTAGGCCAAACGTGCAGTTTTTGGTGACAGGAAAAAATTAAAGTTTATTGAAATATGTATTAGAATCCCAAAGAAACCACTATGTAGACACTTAAAGATGATAAAACTTTAATTTTATTGTTTAAAAAAATATTTGTATAAATTTTTAAATAAAATTTCAAACCCCGATAAAAAATGATTTCTCCAAATAAAATAAATACCTAAAAAAACTAAACAGCTTAAAATAAAACAAAGAATCAAACAAATGTGAATTTACTTATGGAAGATTCCATTTAACAAGTTGTCCCATTCCCGTACATTTCTACTGCAAATGTAAGTTTGTACCACGTTTGTACCCATTTGTACCCACAATATGGAGTATGGAGATGTCTAAATAGTTTCAGATATAATTATGAGTTACGGTATCATTGATTTTCTTAAGAACAACTTGAAACTATTATATTAATCTTAAAATTATACAATCCTAACCAATACTAATAATAAGATATAATAATATAAGAATGTGAGTTTGTTTGTTACACGTTCACTGCTATTTAACGCTGAACCGATTGTAATGAAATTTGCTGTTTTTTTTTCTAAAATTCTTAGTGATTATAATTTCTGGCTCTGCCAAATTATACAAAAAAGGTTATATTAGCACATCCAATCATGAACATACTAGACTATGAATGTACCTAACTGGTTTTCGGCAGTCGAATGCAATACTCAAGCAACCAAAAAAACCTTGGATTAATATTAATGTTTGTACATATAAAATCAAGAACCGGCCTATAAACATGTATTTTATTTGTACTTATATAGACGTATCACGTGTCATGCCAATCGTTGTGGCGGACCGATAAGTGTGGATTACACGTTTCAGCAGTTGCGTTCCGCAATATTGGCAGTCGTCAATAATTTATTGATTTTTTACTTAACTAATTGATACGGAAAAGTGTAACACTACCGGATTAAGGTTCGCAATCCAGCATTCTGCGTTACAGCGTTTTAGTAGTTTCTCGCATGTTGATACGACCTGCTGCATTCTGATTCCAGTAAAAGGAAACTTGCTCAGGAAATGTATTAACCATTAGAAAAGCTTTTTTTAGTCACTCCTAA
This sequence comes from Diaphora mendica, assembly GCA_949125395.1. Classification (NCBI taxonomy): domain Eukaryota; kingdom Metazoa; phylum Arthropoda; class Insecta; order Lepidoptera; family Erebidae; genus Diaphora; species Diaphora mendica. The sequence goes on along the minus strand of OX421319.1, from coordinate 15,363,554 downwards.
GTACTCCTAACTCTCTTGTTCACTGTTACATTGGTGCATCTTTATGCACTTATGACTCTGAACACAACCGTCCCTACTAACAAGCTTCTATGCTTCCGCAATTTTTTTTTAATGTATGGGCCTGAAAAAGTTATTCTACTCTGCCTGATGTATAGCATAAGCAGAATCCAAAATTGGTGGCCACTACACCTATAGTGTGTTGGTGACCCACACCTTGGCGGCCTAGTGAAGCTTCTGCATCATTGGACCTCTTTTAAGTGGAGATCGTATCATCTACAACATAGAAAAAACCCGATCATAACAGGTGGCAAGCCTAATTCAGTCTCACCCTGTATTTTTGCATGAATTTACGTTTAACATTATTGTTGACTTTGGCCGTGTGGTGACGGGTCAACAATACGGAGTGCCACTGCTCTCTATTTATCTCTTGATTGTCGTAAGAACCTTCTAAGGGAGCAAACTACGTAAGACAAAGTAAGAAGAAGGGTTTGACGCAAACCCTATAGCAACCCGCCTGGCCAGCGATGTAGAGAAGGCCAAAATCTCGTTTCTAAAGAGAGAGCTATGTCCAAAAATGGACTATTAAAGGCTGCTGATGTTTGCATGCATTATACTGACTTATTCTTCGGTTAAATGTTAAAATTTACTACGTTTATCGTATTTCGTCAGACAAGTTAAATAGGTTCATGCATGACTTACCATTTAACATTAAATTAGCACAACTTAAATGCACGATAACAAAACTAACGACGAATATTTTTGAGACAGGGTACTTGACCGCAATCTGTTTTACTATTGTATTGAGGTTACATCTTGAAATGATCTAATTGGTCACAACGAATATTCCACCGGTATAGGCGCAGCGTCGATCCTGGGAGGACCTGAAATATCCGAGTCTGGATCCTCCCAGAGTAAAGCGCTTGAGGCCAGCCGTCGAGGTTTTTGATCACAACAAATATGAATTCCGAAAAAAAAATCATAATCTTTTCAATTACTTATAAATCGGGACCCAGTAAATAACTCAAGTAATATTTTTCAATTATACCTTTACAAAAAATCAGCTAATGGATAGGGTTATTTGAATACGATCTAATTGACGGGTCATAAGCTCAGTGAAAATCCTTCTGCAATCTTACATATGGGAGGAAAAAATCCTAGTTTTGTCCTAATTCTAAAGATCAACTTCATAATCATAACTGTTCTTATGTAATTTACATAATATGCAGCTCTTACTTCCGCTGACATCGGATCTTAATTATCAATTGAAATGTCATGGTTCAGATTGACCACGTTGTTTTCTTCATAATCTATATCTATATAGACAGGGTTACAGGGTAAGTCGACCTATTCCCGTTAAGGACGTGTAGTTGACAAATACAGATAACACGACCTCTACCGAACCCTTATGTTCTTAGCGAGAGTTTACGATAATGCCAGGTGTATTAAACTAATTCCAACTGTGGCCTCTAATCTTAATCACGTTTTAGATTGATTGACGATAGTCCTTGGTGAAGCTTCGTTGACCTCTCCTTTATTTAGTAGTAGTAGTAATAAAAACATGCGGAACATTCGTGCGGAAATACTTGGCTAGTATTACATACTACGGCTAGTAAAAAATGTATTACAATTAAAACAAAGAATTAGATTAAGTTATCGTATAGTATAATAATTTCATAAAATACTTTATAAGTTAAGAAGAAAATGCAGGTATTATGAAGTTCCTATATATCCAAAGTCCATTTTGTGTATGGCACAGACATGCCTATCATCAAATTTCATACAAATTATTAAAATTTTGACATGATAATGTCATAGAATATGTTTTCAAAGAGTATTTGATATTTTTGAAATATATAAAGATTGTAATAACTCACTTTTTTCGGGTAAGATATGAAATACTAAAGTAATAACAATCACTCTAATTAACACATTCAACATTACAAGTAATTATGAGCGTGATGGGTAGTGCCCCTAATCTTACATTTTGCCTTGATCCATGACACCCCTAAGTGTACTATGACAATCCTTGTTGTGAACTAAGCACGTTAAAGTGTGCAATAACGTTTTAATGGGCGCTGTTTATCGAACATTAAAAGCAAGTAAAAATGCTTGTTTTCAGCAAGGACAGTGTTGCCAAAATCCTAAATTTGTAAATGAAAAGATAGGTTTTGTTGCAATACGCGAAAATAAAGTACATGATTTGTAATTTAAGCCATTATACCTAACATAGTGAGTGGTATCTATATCGCGTTACAGTTAATTAATGTTAGGAATCGCCTCATAATTATGTCTCATGAGCAGTTGTCACGTGATGTAGTTGTGTTTTATGTTGGTAGGTACTATTTATAACTTGTGGCCATTTCCCTAGTTAATAATTATAATTATTTATAATGTATTTGAGTTATATAGCACTAAAATAGTGTAAATGTAAATGAGAGGATAGGAAGACCTTGCTAAATATTGCTGCTTGATACTGAAGTGATGTAACTTTTAAAAGAAATAAAACTGCAAACAACAGCTTGGCTGTAAGAAAATTTAATACATCACAATTACTATCAGTTTGACGCTATCGGCTCGTTTTTCTAAAACAATCATGAAATACTTTAATCCATACTTACATATTATAAATTCGAAAGTAACTCTGTCTGTTATGCATTCACGGCTAAACCGCTGCACTGATTTCTAAGTTTGTCATGGAGATACTTTCATTGTTAAGGAAGGATAGGTGATAGGTCCTTCCTTAAGAATGGCATGGCTTTTCTTTACCGCGATAACCGACATAAACGTTGGCGCATCCGCTGCCAAAAGCTAGTGTTTAAATAAATTAATCAAATTTTATCTGACCAATGATGATGATTCTTGCAGTATACGTAACTTGTTTAACTGTTAAATTTCTTCATCAAAAAGCTAGCAAGCGAGCTATTAAAGTGTGTCTAATGGCAAAAAACGTAAGTACAGTAATTTAAAAGTGTTTTTAAACATGATTTCTACACGAAATGTTCGAATGCTTTTGTATCAATTTATTCAAATACATCTCTATATATTATTATGGCCATGAAAATATGTAATGTTTATATACGCTTTAAAAACTACATCGATTCAGCTCAAAGCTTGACATAATATATAACCCGAATTTAAAAATTGATCAATTTTACGTGTTAGTTTTGTTCCTTGGTTTTCTTCAACACAACCACCACGGGTCAGAGTCAGTCAGTCAGAGTTAATTATTCCTTTCATCGATATTATAATATTGTCTCACACACAAATTATTTTAACTCATAGGCATAACAGCTTCATGGAAATAGTAGTCTACCTAGATAATTACAATAGAATTAATATTCAATGACAGATGACTGAAATAATCACATTTGTAAACTAATTATTTAGAAATTGATATTTTAAAAGATTACACAAAGAAAGCCCGAAATATGATATTGGAAGTCACCTACTTGTAAATTTCATAAATCTCAATAGTGTCGGAATGTGTTCTAGTTTTGATCATGAGTTTACCATGTTAATGTTCTCGTTTTATTACTCTAAAGTATGTTACGGTGGTAGGTAATAAATAATAATTGTTTTTGGCGTAAAGTAATACACAACACAACCTTAGAAATTTATGACACATTGGTCAAAACTTCAAAAGGCTTAAAATTTCTAGAGCATTAGAAAAAAACGTCAAAATGTTATACGGGCCCGTGTCGAAAATTTATGGGTCATGTAAACCACCACGAGACCTTTTTAGAAAGATAGAGGGGCATAAAACAATAACATTCAGCACTATGCCGTCACTTGTAAGCTGTCCAACTGAGTACTGGTGAAGGGGAGGGGGTAGCAACCCTCGATTTCTCCTCCTTGTCACTTTTTTGTACAGCGTTGCGGGATTATGGATTAGAACAGGTATTGAAATTGTATGAAACCGATGCCGTATAAAATTAAATGACCAAATTGACCGAGAGAATCTCCTTGATATAAAAAAAAATGCAACTTTGTGGCGCACTATTTTTGTACGGCATCGATTCCATATTATTTCAATACCTCTTCTAATCCATTATTCCGCAACTCCGTACAAAGATCATGTAACAAGGAAGAAAAATCGAGGGTTGCTACCCCCTTCCCTTCACCGTTACCACATAATAATTAATAGTACTGTCGTACCAGTACTCAGTTGGACAGTGACGGCATAGTGCTGAATATTATTGTTTTATGCCCCTGTATCTTTCTAAAAAGGTTTCCTGGTGGTTCACATGACCCATCAATTTTCGACACGGGCTCATAGTCTATTAAGGTTCTTATACGATCCAAGATTGTGTGTTCATATTTTCTATGTCTGTCTAATTTCAAAATTGTAAAGTTGCTAGATTGCAGAGTACCACTGACGAAATATATACTAGACCAACACTCTACTAGGCGAGACCTGTACGCGGATTTATAGTAAGCTTAATGTTCCCTAGATGTCACTAAGTGCATCAAATCGTGAATTACAACGATATTTTCTGACCCCGAACACCAATACGAACCTATGATACGAACCCAACAGTCAACTGTCAAGTTTATTGTCATTGTATTATTGCGAAATGTACCACTAGATGTCGTTTTTTAAATAATTAATTATCTTAGTAGCTACATAATTTATGTAATATTTTATCGTCAGAGAGATCTACACAGATAAATAAAATTGAAATGTCTGTTTTTAATTTTAAAAAAAACCGCTTTTCTCTTTACAATCTTTTTTTTTATTAATTGTTTGAAACTTTATTTATTTTCATTGGATTCACTTTAAACTTTGTATGTATGTTTCTCAATTGACATAGGTAAGGAACTAAGGACTGACATTTTATTTTTTTAATGTATTCAAAAAACAAAATAAAAATTGATAAATTAATATATTATTAAATATTATATATAATATTAATACAGTTGCATGTTGCAGTTGCAATTCCCGTCCTTAATGACACATGTCTAAAAACAGTTTTTGGCGTTTATAAATGTTGTTGATCGTGAATGTATGCAAATAAAAAACTTGATAATTATGAGTTGATAATGTCGAGAATTGCTTGCACATATTAATTAACAACTGTAGATGACAAAAAGGTGTAATTAGGGATTTTCTTTCGGTTTGTGTGTTATAAATAATCCTAATGTTAAAAATGCGAACGTTACGCCTTTGTTACGCTTTCCGGCGAAAACTACTTAGCTGATCAATCTGATCATCATGAAACACATATTCTTGTAGAGGTATTAGAAGTAACATAGGATACTTTTTATTAAATGCGAACGAAGTCGCAGGCGAAACCTAGTTATTAATAAAACAATCAGAAATGTTTTTGGAACGAAGTTCCCTAACGCGCTTTTCGCGCCAAAAGTTGTAGCGACACTTAACATTGAGTTGACGTCATAGTGCTGGATACTCAACGTTAAATATAACAAACTGATTGCCAACGTCCATACCGTGTTGAATGCACCGGTTCTCGTCCGATCACCGAAGTTAAGTCACATCGGGCGTGGTTAGTAATTGGATGGGTGACCGCCTGGGAATACCACGCGTGTTGTTGACTTTTTGCATTTATTTACAGAAAATAATATATTGTTTTATAGTATATTTTGTAAAGTTTGATTATTTCTAAAATAATTTGACAAATGCGTTACCGGCCTTTGGGGCATAGTGGAGTGGGATGGGGGGAGAGGTTGGGGTATGAGCCTCCGGTATCCTCACTCACTCGGTGAAACACAGCGCAAGCACTTTTTCACATCGGTTTTCTGTGAGGCCGTGGTATTACCAGGGGCAGGGGTCATATTACGTCGCGTCGCGCGTAACCAAGTAAAATAATATCCAGAAACGGTTAAATACGTATCTACTCATTTTTAATCAGTAGCCCAAAGTTAAAGTTTCATGTTTCTAACTTAAAAATGACGGACTTTCGTCCACACTTTCAACCCGTATTTCACCCCCTTAGGGGTAGAAATTCCAAAATACCTTCCTTAGTGGATGTCTACTCAATGAAACGATCCATATGAATAACTGAAAGAATACAACTTAAGGTATATACGTACGTGTAATATTAAAATCATCATCTTATCCCTAACCGTTGAAGAGTTTAACCTTCTATCATCAGCTCACCTAAATAACTTGAAAGTATACGACTAAAGGTCTATAGATACGTATGAAATTGAAAGAATTATCCTCCAACTCCTAACCGTTGAGGAGTTGTACCTTCGATCATCAGCTTACCTAAATAATTTGAAAGAATACGACTAAAGGTAACATACATACATATGATATTTAAAGATTTATCCTCCAACTCCTAACCGTTAAGGAGTTGTATTTTACACCATCAGCTCATCATCATAAAATGATGACTACCAGACGCAAATACCGGGTTAACTTCAGAAAATATACGAAAACATAATATGTGCCTAAAAAAATGAGGGTTTCCCTCGATTTCCCTGGGATCCCATCATCAGTTCCTGATATGGTGACAATGAGACCACCTCGGGAGCATACCCTTTCGAATACAAAAAGAATTTTCAAAATCGGTCCACAATTGACGCAGTAATCGGTGAACATACATAAAAAAAACACAGTGGAACATAGAACCTCCTCCTTTTTGGAAGTCGGTTAAAAATAAAAATACAGTCGAATTGATAACTACCTTCTTTTTTTGAAGTCGGTTAAAATAAACATTCATATTAATTAAATTTTTTAACTGAGTACGAGGCTCAAGCGACGTTGCCGTTCCGTATTAACTACTGGAAGATATGAACGATTTTTGCAATGTTGCCATTCATGAGTGCATTGTTTCTCTGATTCAACCAAATAACTTATAGCGTAATCTAGCGTAATAAATAGGTCATTATTTTCAAGTTTATTTAAATCGATTGCAACGACATCTCCTAAACATAGGTGATAACTTTTAGTTATGCAATTGAAAATCATTTTTTTAAAGCAAGCAATACAAAGCAAGTTTTATATTTGAAAAATAATAATATCGTTACTAGAATTGAAGCACATCAATAAAATACTGTTAAACTTTGTTAAACTGCTTTTTAGAGCTTATTTTGAGCGCCATCTAGATTTAGTTGAACTTTTCTAGCTTTTTACGGCGTACAGTATTGGCCAAGGGAGGGACGGTCTATAGTATATTGTGTCATTGCAGAGTACGAAGCTGTGGACAAAAATTATCTAGCGATAGTAGCGATTTGTATAGATCGTAAATGTAATATCTTTTCATTTTTTGTTGATAGTCATTTTATGACTTTTAGTAGCATTAATATTACGTATACCTATAGTAAATTAAACTATTGTCTCTTTACTTAAGTTGCATTTGTCCATGGGTAGCAGTGGTCGCTAAAAGATGAGACACCTGTCTTGATGACAGCAGATATTTGTGATGAATGTAAAATGTTTTTGTTTAGTGTCGGTCAGATACTACGTGGCTGTTAACACTTTAAGGACAAGGCTTGTAGCTTGTAATAACCAAGGCGTTCGAACATATCAATCGCAAATGATGGTCACCGATGAATTCCGTATGAGGAAAACAACTGGTTTTATGTATGAGAAGTAAAAAATTGCTGTTGTAAGATTAATACCACGTACTGGAATTAACGCATTGCGAATGATAAATAGTGTTTGTTTATATACTTGTCTTAAACATATTACTTAGTGAATCATTTAACCACTAACACTTAATTTTTAGTAGCGAATTTCGTGAAGCATTAACTTTAAAATTTAATACGAAAAACTTATTTTCAACTGACGTATTGATTTAAAAATCAACAATGGAAGAGGGCCGACATGAATGAAAGTAATATTTAATGTCAAGGATACACACATCAAAAGTGTCTAGGGATCAAGCATTTTTATGCGGATTTCTTGAGATTGAGATGTGGCTTTGGCCCTGGCCTGCTCAGTCGCCAGACTTGAACCCGATTGAGCATGCATGGGATATGCTACAGAGAAGAGCTCTGCCGAATATGGAGGGTATCCAGTCGTCAAAAATATATGTTGATCCCTAGACACATATGTTGATCCCTAGACATTTTTGATGTGTGTATTTTTATTTGTTGTTGTATTTGATATTACTGGAAAGGTACGCAACACAAAATCACTAGAAATGACATGAATGATAAACATTTCAGTCTAGAAATTAATCAACTAAAATAAAAATGTATTTTAACCGACTTCAAAAAAGGAGGAGATTCTATGTTCCACTGAAAGTATTTTTTTTGTAATATTCACCGTTTACTTCGTCAATTTTTGTGCTCTAGAGTCGTGACGACTGCAAGCACCTCTTCTTGACTAACCTTGCATCCAATTAGACAATACCAGCTCGAGTACTCTGGCAAATATTACACCATTAGCTGTTGTAATTCAAATTAATAACTGTAATAAAATCATAGAATATATTTCGAGTTGGTAATGTTAGTAGTGGTTTTTTGACACTTTCTTTTAAACGATTTCTTTTTACTAATTTAATAGTCCATTAATACGAAACTATAACATTAACAGTAATAATTATTATATCATGGAACGCGAAAGTTTAAAAGTTAGTATAACATTAGAGTTGTGACGCTGACGAAGAGAGAGACAATATTATCACTTCCTGTGGTAATAGGTACTGTACTCGTATTAGGTACATGTCATTGGTGTTACAACGATGTACGAGCAAACCCGTACATTAGTAATAGTTAACAAAATTAGCTTACATCAACGTATTTGTATTGCACTCATGTTACATTATGCACTTATTTTGAACAAATAATTTTATACATTATTTACTAGCAATAAAACCATCATTCTGTAAAGTTGTCTACTCATTTATCAAACCAACTATCAGTAATGTTAGGGAAACTACCCCTTCATTAATGGTCCTTCGAGCTTTTAAGAAGAACCGTTTTGAACAAACTAAAAATCTAACAAAATAAATAATTATCCGTTTTTATAAGAGACAGTGAGAGTTCATTTTTGGTAAACACTTTTTAATACTTGCAAGCTCGTTTCTCATTTAATGGAATGTTTCTCATGCAACTTGGCTTGCTAATTCTATTGTTTACTTTAAAAAATCACACAAACATTATTTTCTTGTATTAGAATAGCTTTTTAAAAATATGATATTCGAGTACAATTGTTAGAATAAATAGTATTTTTAAAAGCAAATAATTTCTAATTTATGTAAGAAGAGTTGTGAGAGTATGATGACAAGCATATAAAGCCGTTACGATGATGTTTGACTTTCCAATGAACCTCATCGTCTTTCTATTATAGTCATGTTGTCACTTTCATTTACTGATGAATACTCGAATATAGAGAAAATTGTTGGTGAGTAGTTGAAAATTGTTACTTCAAGTAAAACATTTTGCAAGTACGCTGCATTATCATTCTTACCTGACTTGAAATGAGTAAAAATGAAAAAATAATAATTAGGTACTGATTATTTTTCATCTCAAAACTAGTGGGGCTATGAATACTAAAAATAAACTCTAATTTACATAATTACATGATAGTATTATTAATCAAGTGACTTATTTTTTTGTTCTAAAGTCAATGGTATGAACGTGTTTTAAAAATATAAAACATTCGGTATAACAAAATCAAGCATTTAATGTTATATCTGCAAGGCCAAAACCAGTTATTATAAATATTAGTAATAGCTAGATGCGCGTTTTAAACATCTAATTCGTTCGGAACTCGTTTTGTCAATAAGTGCTAAGCAGGAACGTTTTGGATTAATTACAATGCTTAGGTATACATTTCTTTTTTCCTCTAGGTTTATGTAATAACAGACCGGTTTTCTGTGTTGATTAAACGTGTCGATTTTACACAACGTGTTAAGCAATAGAAAAAAATTGCTGTTTGTAAAATATTACAAAATTTGGTAATAACCAAGTGTCAAAAATATAACTTACGAATACAATACGGGTTTAATTAAAGAAAACAGATCTTTTATCAATTAAAAAAATCACCTCAAAACATTCCAAAATTGATATAGTTAGTGTAACAGTAAATTACAAGAAATTGATCGTGTAGAATCTACCTAGATTAAAGTCCACGATTAACATGATCTAAGGTTTAATTAAAATATAAGAAGTAAAAATTTTTATTATGTGTCGTAGACCAAAAAACAGAAGAGTGTTTTACAAATTTAAAGATATTCGGATATAGTCTATAACATAGTATGATAGTATATCTAATATATTAGTAAACAATTTCTGCCTTACTTCCTGAAAGCATCAGGAACCAGGTTATCAAAACGACAGTCAATCTTCAATACACTTTTATAACATCTTTTCAAATATAATAGAATTCTGCAGAGTTTTTGTAAATATTTCGTCTTTTAAAAACATTAGGAAAGAATATCTAAGCTTTTAAAAACTAAAATATCTAGACACAAACTGGGTAGAGATGTGTTTTGTATTCCTGGGAACAACCATTGTATATTCTAGCAACTACAAAGTACTTTTTCGCACGATCTTAAATTCTGAATACCTACGGCACTAACGGATGAATAGTTTTTATTATTCCTATACTAATTGAACATTCTCACGAAAGATGCACATGAATGTGTTGCTTCAATTTCTACTTTTATTTTGCACCTGTGTCTAGACATAAGATAAGAACATATTGTGTTGAACATACTAAGGTCGACGATCGCGATTTATTTATTTACTTTATTTATAAGAAAGCTTACAGACTAATAATACTATAAACGCAATACATAAATGAACAATATTGCTTATAACAAGCTTCCACATATGGACAACTTATTAGAATAATACTTTTATTATTCTAATAAGTTGTCCATATGTAATAATATTTTTTTTGTAGCATATAATAATACTTTATTTAGAATAATACCTTACCTTAGTAATAAATCGGACGAAAACAAAGTAAAATCACAAATGACTAGATTTGGACGGTGATGTTATTGACCGAAAGATCCTACAACACTTTACTACATAATCTATCTATACTTATAATAAAAATGTAACAGGTCCAATTCTGTACATTAAAGATATTTTGTTTTTTTTTTGGAGGGCTCTCTATAATCGATACTAAAGCCAAAACTGTATTTTTTTTCATTTTTGTCTGTCTGTCCGTCTGTATGTCTGTATCTTGGCCGCGCATCACGCTGAAACTACTGAATGGTACTAACATACTACGAGGTAAAAGACCTATTTCTTAGCGTTCCATGGATTCACCGTGCGGGTGCCGGGTCCATCGCGTGATAGATGGGGGCAACACATGCGACTTCGACAGTGCCTGGGAATTGCGACCCAGGTTTAGGTTTAAGGAGCACTCCTTACGACGCGTCAACGCTCACCTATACTGTCCGCCGTGTTACCCCCTCTACCTAACCATATTTGAAGTAAGCCTAGCAATGCCGCTTTGGATATTCGTTCAAGAAAAGAGCTTACTGAAGCTCTTGCCAACCAAGGTCTTTAAGCAGGTTATAGAGGGATTTCGCTGGTATACCCCTCGCACCCACTTCCACGGCATACAGCGCAACGACATAACCATTTTTAGTTATTTCGTTGGTTAAGTCAAAGTACTTGTTTCTTTTTAAAGCGTGGTCTTTAGGGATGTTCGTTTCCCACGGCACCGTGAGTTCTACTAGTACTACACGCTTAATTGACATTGCATAAAGAAATATGTCCGGTCTGGACGCCGAGGCACAGATATCCTCCGGTATTCTGTAGTGATTTTCATACGTGTCCACTAATAATGTCCAGTCACTGGCGGTATTTATAATTGAGTACGGCTTTTGTTTGAGTGAAGTATTTTTGGTTGAGCCTTCCTTTACAAACGCGATGTTAGTTTTTATGTTTGTTGTTATTCCTTTTTTCGCTCTCGCCAGTGATAAACTCATAGCTTCGCGTATGATGAGTAATACCCTATCATGGCGACGAGAATAATGACCCCGGTCTAATAGCGCCTTACAACCTGTCAGTAAGTGCCTGGCTGTAACTATTGCCGCATTGCACATCGTACAAGCCTTTTCTGTAGCTATTCCCCACCTTACTAGGTTGCTTTGATCGGGGAGAGTTAATTGAAAGGCGTTGAGGTAGAATTTTAACAGGGCGGATGACCAATCATATAAAAGTGTGCGCCATTTCAAAGCTGGTGGGATACAAAATTCTCCTAGAGTTAACCATTCATTCTGCATTTCTAGGTTCATTGCGTGCACCTTGTAGGTCTCGTTTTCATCTTGTTGTATGAAAGATTTTGTTATCTCTTTGTCGGTCTGTCTTCTAGCATTTCCCAATCCAACTCTACTGGACTGCGTACCCACCATGAATTTTTTGTGGAATTGGAGCCGTGACTCTAGCTCTGATGAATTTTTGTCTTTTGGAAGGGATTTAACGATTTCGTCTTGGGATTTTGACAAGACATGCATTTTGGTAACTCTTAGGTGTTTGTAGAGTTCCGAAGGTTTTTTAATTTCATTCCAAAATTATTCGAGCTCCTGTACAACGTTGACGGGTCTGCAGATGGTGCTAGCCCGAGCCACGACTTCAATGTCTTAGTGACTTTCGCGTCCAGTTACTAGGATACTTTTTATCCCGAAATTTATCACGGTTTCTTGGAGAGAGGGGATGAAAGTCAAAATATGTACTTAAATGTAATTCAATAACACATAGTCCCGATTTCTTTCATTCTTTTTTTGTCCGCGACTGTACACTGCCTGTGGGAAGCTGAGACAGATGTGTAAATATGGCGGTACGAAGTTCGCCGGGTCAGCTAGTACTACTTATAATAAAAATGTAACAGGTCCAATTCTGTACATTAAAGATAGGTATTTTGAAATTTTTTTGGGAGGGCTCTCTATAATCGATACTGAAGCCAAAACTGTAATTCTTTTCATTTTTGTCTGTCTGTCTGTCCGTCTGTCTGTCTGTATCTTGGCCGCGCATCATGCCGAAACTACTGAACGGATTCAAATGAAACTTGACATGATTTGAGTTCATACTACGAGGTAGGACATAGGATACTTTTTATTCCGAAAGTCAGCACGGTTTCCTGGAGAGAGGGGATGAAAGTCAAAATATGTACTTAGTTGGTATTCAATAACACATAGTCCGATTTCATTCATTATTTTTTTGCTAGAAAGAAAAAAAATAAAAGATAACGGGAAAAGTGTTTTTTTTTGTCCGCGACTGTATACTGCCTGTGGGAAGCTGAGACAGATATGTAAATATGGCGGTATGAAGTTCGCCGGATCAGCTATTATGTATTAAGTTCGCATATAGCTAGGAACACCCTGAACACATGATTCTCTTTAAATGTGTAAAACCGTACGAGTAAAAGCTTAGAGTGAATTAATAATTCTATAATTTCGTATTTTTTGATATATGGTGTTTATCTATGTTGTACACAGTGTACGAGTAATTTGACCACATCATGGAATCAGTTGATGCATAAAAAAGTTAAAACTAAGACCCAACTACGACAAAAAACGACGCTGAAAAAGTATATGACAAGTTTGAAAAGCCCTAGTCACACGTTGTTAGTGTTATGGTGCGTTTCTATGTGACACGTGACTACGGCTTTTCAAACTTGTTTTATACTTTTTCAGCGTCGTTTTTTGTCGTAGTTGGGTTTTAGTTTTTACTTTTTTATTTAAAATGTTTTGGTGTCGTTATTATTATATAATATACTAGCTTTTACACGCAGCTTTGCTCACGCAGACTTTCATCCCCTGATTTACCCCCTTAGGCCACCCCGTTTAGTAAAATCCGTTCTTAGCGGATGTCTACACCCTATAAGGAACCTACCTGCCAAATTTTAAGTTTGTAGGTGTTATAGTTTCTGAGATTTAGTGATTAATAAGTGAGTGGTATTTCGCTTTTATATATATATAGATACATATTTGAAATGTACAAGTAACGTCCTATCCAATGATACCAAACACGGCATTTTTATTTCAAGTTATTTTTTTAATATAGTACTTTATGTCGGCTAGAGGGCGCCACCTTACGTCATATAGCCTATAACCAGCGGATGATCAAGACGCTTCCAACGATACCTCATTTGTCTAGTTCGAATAAGTAGTTAAGGAGCTATGAGGGAACAAATGAACATACATACATACATAGCCTGTCAAAATCATAACCATCCTTTGGCTTTGCCGTAGTCGGGTAAAAAAATATGTGAGGACATCCTCTTCTCGTATACAAACCTGTTATGAATAATGACTGAAATTCGAACCCAAAACCACAACAATGCATTAAGTATAATGTATATACAGGTGTACTGGAAACACCGTTGGTAACTTGGTAGTTTAGCATCTTTTGCTTAGTTTGGACAAAGGTTATCTCGCATCAACTTCAGGTCTTCGTGAACCGATGCCTTCGCCTTATACTCGGCATATTCTGGCCCGACAGAATATCCAACGCTAACTTGTGGGATCGCTGCGATGAAGTCCCGATTGACCAACAAATCAAACGACGCAAATGGGGCTGGATAGGCCACACCCTCCGAAAAGATTCCAACCACATCCCGAGGCAAGCCCTAGACTGGAATCCCCAAGGAAAACGCAAGCGTGGCCGTCTAAAACAAACCTGGCGGCGGACTGTCATCGATGAAGCGAAGGCAATTGGCAAGACCTGGAGCGAAATCAAGCGAGACGCTCAAGACAGAGCGGGATGGCGATGCACCGTGGACGCCGTCTGCCCCATCTAGGGGACATAGGACCTTAAGTCAAGAAGCTTAGTTTTGGAACAACAAAATTATTGGAAAAACTTAAATATAAGTGACTCATGTGACTTTGAATAAAACTTAAATTTATTTTTGGGCTATTTTTTCCATAAATTAAGTGACCATAAGGTAATGTATACATTTTTTGTCAATTAAAAAAACTGTACATAAGCCTTTCCAGCTACATATTTTTAAGGTTCCAGGCAACTCAAACATTAAAGAGTAGGCAAGTGTATTGACCGGTATATATTTTTGAATATACCAACATATACCTATTAGTACCATTCCATTATACGTATTATTTTCTCCATGGTCTTCTTTATCTATGTTAAATTTCGTAACAAAAAGACTTTCCGATACGTAATTGAGCAAAAACTGCAATAAAATTCGCAACAAACGGAAATGTAATTTAAAATTTTATTGAAATCGTCAAAAGAAGCACCTAACCACCGTCACGTGAAAGTTGAAAGTAATATTCTGTTCACTATCTTAAAAAATAAGTTTCACGAAATAAAACCGTTTAATTTTTAATTACCAACGATGTCTAAAAAGAACATGTATTAGGTACATACATGTATTAGGTATATACATGAATCCGATTTGACAAATTCTTTTGTATCATTATGTTTTATTAGTAAAACTAGTTATCAAAGCTCTGAAGCTTCTGATGTTTCTACATGAAATTTACTTATTTTCCCAAGGTAGGTAGTTATTTATAGTTTAAATAATATGGGAACTCTACAGATAGAAGACTGAAAATATTTTTTTCATCCCACCAGCTCGTAAAGAGTATTTTTGCCCTTCGATATCTGAGTGCAAAAGCCGTTTTTATTCTCTAGAGGAATAAAGTAAATTGAATTTAGAACATCGCTCGAGTGCACTAAGTTTGTGAATTCAAAACATCATTAAACCTATTTGCTTCTAGCTCCATGGTGCCGAATTAATCATACAATATTTTTAATTTGTTAAAAACTCAGACTCGGAACCTTCTTAGTGTAGTTTTTTTTAATTTGCTCTGCCCGCACCCGCACCCGCTCTTAAGTAACTATAACAACTTAACTTTAAATTTTTCTTAATTTATCTATACATCCATACAAATAAATAAAATTGAAATGTCTGTTTGTATTATTAAAATAACCGCTTTTTACTAAATGCACACGGTACATATACTAAAATATTTTTTTTATTATTTCTGTTACATTGTCTGTCTGTCAGTAGCTCTGTCTGTCTGTTTGTTGTTTCTCTGGAGCGGCTGGACTGATTTTGACGGGACTTTAACTGTCAGATAGCTGATAATCTAAGGAGTAACTTAGGCTACTTTTTTTAGACTAGCTTTGTGCCGCGGTGTTTCTCGCGGTACGACAAAAAACGCGGGTAACACCGCGGGGTAGAGCGAGTACCTAAATATTTTTGAAATAATTTAAAAATTAATCTGTAATACTTACCTATCATAATGTTGTACCTAATAAATATTAATACCTAAACTGAAATAAAAGTATCTTGTGATTGTTAATGCTTTTTTTGCATTTAGTTGTTTCCTCGCTGAGGTGGAATGAAAAGTTACGTGTTGCACTCGAGTGCAAAGATTTTTCACCTCGTGCTCTTTTGATTCACTCGCTGACGCTCAGGGTTCTAATTTTTGAATCCTTCGCTTGCTCGGTCATCAAAATTGAGCACGCGGTTAAAAAGCAACTTTGCACTCTTGTATAACAAATAACTATTATTCACAAATAACTGAATTCTTTCCATTCTTTGTTGGCATCGCATTGTGTCATAGACTGTTAATTGATTATAAATATTTTTGTTGATTGTTCATTATTCAAAAATCGTTTACATTATGGCTACTCACACAAATGTATTCGTCATTATCCACATCGTTTACTATATTTTTTCTAGCAGCAACGTGAGTTCAATTGTTAGAGATTCAATTAGACGCATTAGCGGTATCCGCTGTTATTAGATCACCTAGTAAGGTCATATAGCGAAGTAAATCTAATGTGGACTGAATTAGTTTTTTATCTTATAACACCGTTGCATGAATAATAATAGTTGTTTTATTTTAATTTTAAAGAAAAAAAAGAAAGTATTCATTTTTTTTTAAGACAACTCCCGCACTAGGAATAAATCCTGTGTCGCGGGGGCTTAACAAATATACATGAAACGGACACAAAGAACACCCAGACTCAGAACAAAAATTTGTGGATCACACAAAGTGTTGTCCTACGTGGGGTTAGAACCCACGACACTTGACGAAGTAGGAAACGGCGTGGTGACCATTAAACCACTAGGCCAAACGTGCAGTTAATATGTGCAGGCAAAGATTAATATTTGTTTATTGTACCTTTTTCTAGAAAGCCTCACTTTTAATTGATTTGAAGAGTTGAATAGATGAACCAGAATAAGCTAAGGGAAGCATAAGTCATTTCGAAATCTTTTTGGAGTAATTATATTTCGTGTTTGTATAGCGGTTGAATCTAAGTGATGTGTTATTTGCTTTCATGGTTAATAATATATTCAAAATGCTGCTGTAACTAAAAAAATTTTTGTCAAATTGTAGGAAAATTGACTTCACGTAGGAACGCGCGGGCGCGGCGGCGGTTGCGGGCGCGGTATACGTTGCGTGCTCGTGTTCACGTTGGCCGCCAGGGCCTGCAGTCTCGAGATAGATAGCATAACGATCGTAAACTAGCGATCGATAAATGTTTTCGCTTGCCGTAACGATCTTAATCACAAGGGCAAGTCTCTACTCATAAATTATCGTGCAAAATCGTAAAGGACTGCAGTCTCGACATAGATAGCGATCGTTAATGATTGTTACGTGTTACTATATTGTATGTTGTACTGTTTTATAGCAAAAATAAATGGTTTAAATGTTTTTGAAATGGTTAAAGTTGCGAATTCGGTAGCTAATTCATATTGATAACTTTTTAACGATTTTTGGTAGTCTCTACCGTTGCAACTATCGATTTTCATCGGTATCGTATCGAATTTGCTGTCAATTTAACGACAGTCGCAAATCGCTTATCGAGGCATTTTGGCAGCCCGCTAACTCGATAAGTATCCGAAAAGGATCGTTAACTGTGAAATATTATAAAAAAAAAATAGAAATTGTATGAAGATACATATTTATCAGATTATAATAATATCTTTTGCAAGTGTAGTCCTCTAATTTATAATATTAATTGTACATAATGGCGGAGGTTTATTTGACTTATCAATGATAACAATTGATTCAGAATGTTGCAAGGATATAAATATGTGTCCTATTAAAAAATGACAATTTAAATGTATTTTGGATTTAACCCATTTAAACCTGAAAGTTTTTTTTCTTTAAAGTTTACTTTTTTTGATTAAACTAACTAGATGCGGCTCAAAACTAACATAAAAAAATATTTAAAAAAATATCGCATTATAGGGAGGGTAGATACCACCCGTACCATATGCGGTGCAGTAGGGCCAAGGAGGTACACGATTTCAGTATTTTGACATTTTATTTATTTTTCATATGATATGCCATAAAACATTCTACATGGAGACCCGACCTACATATATTACATTTTACACATCTAGCAGTACACTGACGATGGCACTGTCCACACCTAGTCCTTTTGTTATCTATTTGTTTAGTGTTATAATGACCTTTCTCATCATATCTGGAAACTATTGAGATTGAAGAAGAGAAGGGCGACTGGGTCCTGGCTTGGAACGATTCTTGTTCTCCTCAATTATAGCATTTGCTATGCATCGTCTAAATGTCATCAAATCCATGGTTCTGCCGTTATGTCTGCAGAGCAACCAAGTATTCTGTACTGACATGCCAACGCAGTGCAGAATCAATGGCATTTACCATTTCTTGCCACGTATAGTTGTTCTCACAGAGGATATATTTTGGTCGGATAAATCTACCCCTCCCATGTTCCGATTGTATTGTTTTATGAGGTGCGGCTGTGTGACAGATATTTTATTTTTCATTTGTTGGGAGTAGCGGTTAGTTTTGTATAGTGGATCTACTCCTAGAGCATTAGAAGCTACTGATGCAATACTATTGTCATGCCACTTGCATATAAAGATGTCCTCACTGACACGGTACCTACTCAAAATAAACCATTTCTTTCTTTTTTGCTGTTTTATTGCAAGTGGACATTTTCCTGATCTATCTTCTTGAGCATACTCGCTGGCAAGTTATTTATGGCAACCATATCTTCATCACCAGAGTCGTCATCAGTCTGGTCGTCATTGGCATTTTCGGTAGGTAATTCGTAAATATTATTGTTATGGTTCAAGCTGCCCAAATTGTCTTCTTCTTCAAGAAAACTAGCAATTTCGTGCAACGTCAATGACCTAAA
Source organism: Diaphora mendica (assembly GCA_949125395.1). NCBI lineage: Eukaryota > Metazoa > Arthropoda > Insecta > Lepidoptera > Erebidae > Diaphora > Diaphora mendica. Next base: position 15,344,516 of record OX421319.1, on the reverse strand, counting down.
CCATAAATAACCAATATTAGAGCTTGTTATGACGTATAAGCCTACTGTACCGAATACGGTACAGATATTGTACACTAACAAAAATTTTATTTACTTTATGTTTTTTTAATAATAAATACTTCTATATCATCAAATATGCTTTATCCTATCTTATAACACGGTAAATACAGACTTATAATAATAAATTAAGTGTTTCTTACCGTTTTGAAGACATCTTCACCTACAAATTTATTATTCTCTGCTAATAATTTAAACTTATACACTGAACTATGACCGAGAGCGCACTAAATCTATTCCTATACCATTGTTTATACCTTGAACATGACATCTTAGCCAGATATTAATAAATTCCGGAGGTAGGAACAAAACAATGTTTTTTGAAGTCTACTGTACCCTATGTGGTACGGTAGTATCAAATGGGTTAAAACTATAAATAAAAACTTGAGAGGTGTCAAGGGACACCCGGATGGAACGAAGTTTATATATATACATATCCCTATGCCTACGCCTACGCCTATGCCTATATCTATACCTATAACTATACCTATACCTATAACTGTACCTATACCTTATAAATAACAAGTTAAATAAATATAATTAATAGAAACATTAAAATACTTCCCTAAAATTAAGCAAGATATTGTACGTGGCACCATCTTGCTTCCAAAATTTCAAACTAACGATCGATAAATGTTTACAAATTTTTTCGCTTGCCGTAACGATCTTAATCACAATGGCAAGTCTACTCATGAATTACCGTGCAAAATCGTAAACAGGGACGTCGCTAAGTTAACGAAAATCCTATCTATAGTTAGACATTTTGGTAGCAAAGTTGTAAAGTATGGCTTTTTGCATTTATATTCAGAAAATATATTGTTTTATAGTATATTTTGTAAAGTTTGATTATTTCTAAAATAATTTGAGTATTTTATGCGCATTTTTAATAGTAGTAGCAATTTAAAAAATATATATAGGTAAATGTATAGGTATAGTATAGGTGTATGTATAGGTATATGTAAATGTATAGATATAGGTATATGTATGGGTATAGTATAGGTATATGTAAATGTATATGTATATATACTATATATATATAGAAACTTCGTTCCATCCGGGTGTACCTTGACACCTCTCAAGTTTTTATTTATAGTTTTAAATCCAAAATACATTTACATTGTCATTTTTTAATAGGACACATATTTATATACTTGCAACATTCTGATTCAATTGTTATCATTGATAAGTCAAATAAACCTCCGCCATTATGTACAATTAATATTATAAATTAGTGCACTACACTTGCAATAGATATTATTACAATCTGATAAATATGTATCTTCATACAATTTCTATTTTTATAATATTTCACAGTTAACGATCCTTTTCGAATACTTATCGAGTTAGCGGGCTGCCAAAATGCCTCAATAAGCGATTTGCGATTGTCGTTAAATTGACAGCAAATTCGATACGATACCAATGAAAATCGATAGTTGCAACGGTAGAGACTACCAAAAATCGTTAAAAAATTATCGATATTAATTGGCTACCGAATTCGCAACTTTAACGATCGCTATCTATGTCGAGACTGCAGGCCCAGGCGTTGAACACGAGCACGCAACGTATACCGCGCCCGCAACCGCCGCCGCGCCCGCGCGTTCCTACGTGAACAAGCACTAAGAGTTGAGATAGAGCTGAAATAACACATAACTACATAATACGTAGGTAAACTAATAGTAGGAGCACAATATATTAGAACAGTATAGATTTTCTGCAAGCTCCTTGTTCCGCATGACATTGTAGTCTCTCTGTGGCCTAATGCAATTTGTAGGGCGTACCTAATAGTGATTGGCTAATTCTTTTGTCATTTTTTTATTTCTAGTTTACTCCCACAGGCTCTTAGAGTTTCATCTAGAGCTTTACCAAACTATTTTTATTTTCACTAATTGATCAAATGGCACCTAAAATATTTTCATTGCATCTTTCATGACCCCGAGATTAGTTTTATGAAAATTGGAGGCCCAATGATGCAGAAGCATCACTAGGCCGCCATAGTGAGGGTCATCTTGCTGCATTGTCTGCATTCACAATGAGTATGGTGACCACCACCCTTGGATTCTGCTTATGCTTTCCATCAGGCAGAGTACAGTCATTTTGGCAGGCTCAAACATAAAAAATTTAATAAAAACCGACTTCAATGTTCGACTCGATTTCTCTTGGATGCCATCATCAGATCTTAATGTCCTTATTATGGTACCACCGTTGGGAAATCTCCTTTCCATTAAAAAAAGAATCATCAAAATCGGTTCGTAAATGACGAAGTTATCCGCGAACACACATAAAAAAGAAACATTCCTACTCCTTTATGAAAATTGGAGGCCCAATGATGCAGAAGCATCACTAGGCCGCCATAGTGAGGGTCATCTTGCTGCATTGTCTGCATTCACAATGAGTATGGTGACCACCACCCTTGGATTCTGCTTATGCTTTCCATCAGGCAGAGTACAGTCATTTTGGCAGGCTCAAACATAAAAAATTTAATAAAAACCGACTTCAATGTTCGACTCGATTTCTCTTGGATGCCATCATCAGATCTTAATGTCCTTATTATGGTACCACCGTTGGGAAATCTCCTTTCCATTAAAAAAAGAATCATCAAAATCGGTTCGTAAATGACGAAGTTATCCGCGAACACACATAAAAAAGAAACATTCCTACTCCTTTTTTGAAGTAGGTTTTCTCGCTTTAGGAACACGACAGGTAAAATGTTATTGATTTTATTTGAATCGATTGTACTTGTAGGTTATAGGTCAATCGTCTTCGTAATTGACTCAATTATATTGTTTCTGTCCTTGTCTATAATGGATATTGTTACTCGGCAGTTAGTTCTATACGTCATTATCTTTGAATCTAGACGATGTTCGCTTGTTAAATAGATGATTTGTGTCACTGTTCTTATGAAGCCAGTTTTTGTGCTTGAACGTGTAACCTATACTCTGTCCATTCGTTTTTCTTTTTGACAGTTCAAGGAATTTCAAAATTAGTAACGCCCTCACACATTACCGATTCGATTAGAAATGATTAGCGATTTTATTTATGAAGAACTTTCAATCGATTTAAATAAATATTTTTAGTTTAAATATTAATTATTCCTTTATTAGTTTTTTATATTATGTATTTATTTAAGAAATAAACAAAAATATTAATAATAAATCAGTAAATTATATGAATGAACAGAGTTATTGTTCTTTACCCTTGGTTTGATCCTAAATTTCAAGATTTCAACTTAATTCCTTACAAATAATCAATCTTGGAGTCATGGATACTATTTTTATTTCCTTTTTATTAAATTTACAGAAAAACTACTTACATGAAGTCATTATTTTTATCATATATGATCGATTTATTGTATTTCAAGTACTGTTTTATAGTCTGCGGTTGTTTGTTACGCACAGGCTACTTCACTAAAGTACCGTCACCGTCAATAAAGTATGACATTACTGTAGTACATTATTCCGAAAAAAAACGGTATTTTATAGGCGTGAGCTGTCAAAAAGAAAATAAACGAATAGACAAAGTATAAGTGTAATTTTAAAGAGGGTTCCGCTACCTCAGAAGGCGGCAAAGAGCTTGTGACTCCTGAGTCACTTGCCATCAGGTGTCCGTCTGCTCTCCTCCCCATATCAAGAAAAAATCCCTACAGTTACCTCTTCATTTCTGGACATAGGCCTCTCCCAAGGCACACCACAGAGCAGTTACTGCGATATCCAATTATTACTTCTATGTTCTTTCCATGATATTTGCTTGTTCTTGTCACCAGTTTTAGATTTAATTATTATTATCCATACTGATATCGTAAATTCGTAAGTAACTCTGTTTGCCTGTCGGTTACGCTTTCAAAGCTTAACTGATGCGAAGATTTCAATGTTTGGCATGGAGACACTTTAACATTTTTGAAGAAGAACATAGGCTCTTTACAGCGATAACCGATATACATGCGGGTGGAACCTAGGATTGCCAGAAGGTCGGAAATCCAGGATTGTCCCGGAATTTTGCTTCTGGTCTCGTGTCCAGTAATTAGACCTTATTGTCCCGGATCCCGAAAACCTACAAGCTTTGTAACAACATAAACTAACAACGAATGACTCGGCTGGCCTGCCTGTGAGTAAGAGGAAAATGCTTCCCGAATTTCTAAGTTTCTAGGTAGTAGGTACAGTTGTATGTTTAGGGTTCAGATTATAGTAATCACCAAAACCTGCAAAAGATATGGCGCCAAGTTTATCATTTGTTAATGTGTTTATTTAATAACAAGCCCTGATAAAGTCATTCAAGACTGATATTAAATGTAGTTTGTGATACAGCACAAGTATGACCGAAACGATAACAATAAATACTTAAATATGACTAGACTTCAGGTAATAATAGTAGTACTAATGAATTGTCTCCATTAAACATTGGCATCTTTATTGAATACTAACTTTTACACGCGGCTTCGCTCACGCAGACTTTCATCCCCTGATTTACCCCCTTAGGGGTGGAATTTCGAAAATTCCTTTCTTGGTGCTCACTTACGTTATATAAAGAACCTACATGCAAAATTTCAGGATTCTAGCTTTAGCGGTTTGGGCTGTGCGTTGATCTCTGGGTATGTCAGTCAGTCACCTTCCTCTTTTATATATATAGACTAGCCGTTGCCCGCGGCTCCGCCCGCGTTTATGTCGGTTATCGCGGCAAATAGTAGCCTATCTGTTATTTTGATGTATAAGCTATATTACTGTAAAGTTTCATCCAAATCCGTTCAGTAGTTTTTGCGTGATGAAGTAACAAACATGCACACAAACTTTTGGCTTTATATTAGTGTGATTAGTGTGACTAGAATGTACATAAAGTTTAGTGTGCAGTCTGATACACATCTAATAATCATTTATAATTCTCGAGTCACGTTGTTGCTCACAATGACCCCCGAAATTATCCAACCGATTTTCAGTTTTTGAAAAAATATGTGTTTTTCTGGCTTGCCTAAGATATGATAGTTAACATCACGGCTACACTAATAAGAGCCGAGCATGATTGAAAAGAGACACAGACGAAGTTGTGTGGGTCAGCTAGTTATAATATCTGTATAATCTGCATATACATGAGGTTACATAGACATTTAATTCGTTCTTCTATCCCTAGTAATTTAAACAGAGGAATATTTTTAAATTTGTTTGCTAAATATAAACGCTGTTGAATTAATGAAAAAACTTGAAAAAAGTCGTATAAATAGCAAACTGTGGTCCTTACAATATGAGGAAATATATTGTGATGATATCTGGGCATTACCGGCTGAAGCAGGAACAAGTCACCCTCCGGATGCAAGTTGGTTGGTCTAAATTTTAGAAAGAAAATTGTAACCAATGGTATTCACAGTCTTTTTTGATTTATTCCTAAGTTGCTTATCTTATATCGTTTCCACACTACCTCATAGTGTAGAGACATTTGACTGCACGTTTGACCTAGTGGTTTAACGGTCACGCCGTTTCCTCCTTCGCCAAGTGTCGTGGGTTCAAATCCCACGTAGGACAACACTTTGTGTGATCCACAAATTGTTGTTCTGAGTCTGGGTGTTCTTTGTGTCCGTTTCATGTATGTTTGTAAAGTCCCCCGCGACACAGGATTTATTACTAGTGCGGGAGTTGTCTTTTAAAAAAGATAAAGATAAGAAAGACATTCTCGGGTGGCAGAAACTTACTCCGTTTCCAAGCCAACAATAAAGTTTCTTTGTGAGACGTTATTTATTTATCGAAATTGTCAATTCTTACACTTTATCTTCTTCATACTCAACGCAAAATTGATTTTGAAGGAAGTTATAAATATTTCAAGTAATATTCAAATATTCGATGCAACATTTAAACCAACACATTTATATTCGTATATAAGTGGTGGCAATGAAAGGTGAAGGAGAATGAATACAATATCAAAATCAGATTTGGTTTTACAAAATACAGACTTATGAATAATATAATTTACATTTACTGAAGACTAAACGGACGTAAATCCATATCATATCGGAACCGCTTTACGCAAACCTTGTGATAGTTTTATTTACAGTCACTTGTTCTTTGGCTGAAAGTTGCTTTATGGGTATTTGGCAGTAGGTATTCCCGATAAATTAACCTAAAAGTTTGCAGAAGGGTCAATTTAAACAACCATCAATAACAAAGTGACATAAAAAAATGTGCAGATTGTGTTTAGAAGAAGTGTGTGCACGAAAACGAAATCTTAGGCCATTATTTTTCCATTGTCTGTAATTATAAAGTTTTATGTAATTGCACTTTCAAGTTTTGTTTTGAAGGTTAAGCAAGATATTGTATAAAGCGATCGAAATATGGAATTGTGAAATACATACAAAACATTCACATCATTCAAGATAACGTGAGTAGTGATATCAGTTATCAGGATTTTAGTCTCTTTTCGGATTCGTATTCTGAAAACTTTTTATTAAAAAAACCGACTTCCAAAAAACATCCAACGAAAACTCTCTGCCAAAAACACTAAAAAGCGTAAAATAAACTGGCTCTTCAGAAATTGATATGTGCCAATTCTTGTCTATACCTAATTCTTTATTCATTTAAATAGTAGTAGAAGTCGGCGCCAAGCCAAATGTAATAGTAGTTACCACACTCGCTATATTTCGAGACGACCATCAACGACGTAGCGTCAGCCCGCGCGTGTCTGCCCGCATGTGACAAGAATTGGCACATAGCAATTTATGAAGAGCCAGTTTATTTTACGCTTTTTAGTGTTTTTGGCAGGGAGTTTTCGTTGGGATGTTTTTTGGAAGTCGGTTTTTTTTATAAAAAGTTTTTATTTTTCCATTTTTAGTGTAAACAATCGCAGGTTATTAGTAAGTTGAACTATTTCATGTCCCCAACTCCCAATCGTTTTACTTTCTGTCATCAGCTCATGTGATTAACTGAAAAAAATCAAGTTAAGGTCTATACGTACGTGTGATATTAAAATCATCCTCTAATCCCTAAATGTGGAAGTGTTTAACCTTCTATCATCAGCCCAACTAAATAACTTAAAAGAATACAACTAGAGGTCTATAGATATGTATAAAATTGAAAGAAATATCCTCCAACTCCTAACCGTTGAGGAGTTGTACCTTCCATCATCAGCTTACCTAAATAACTTGAGAGAATACGACTAAAGGTAACATACATAGGTACATATGACATTTAAAGTTTTATCCTCCAACTCCTAACCGTTAAGGAGTTGTACCTTTCATCATTAAATGATGACTACCAGACGCAAATACTGGAGTAGCTTCAGAAAATATACGAAAAACATAGTACGTTCCTAAAAAAAATGAGGGTTCCTCTCGATTTCTCTGGGATGCCATCATCAGATCCTAGTTTCCTTGTCATGGTACCACCGCCGGAACATCTCCTTTCCAACAAAAGAAGAATCATCAAAATCGGTTCATAAACGACGAAGTTATCCGCGAACACACATAATAATAAAAACATATACGGTCGAATTGAGAAACCTCCTCCTTTTTTTGAAATCGGTTAAAAATATCTGTTTAAATAGGAAGTCTAGTCTTTAGTCTTTTTTTTTTTAAAACTAGCTGACTCGGCAAATGTTGTTTTGCCATAAAAAAAATTGGCAGTCAAGGACTGCCGATAGAAGTGAAAACCTATAACTTTTAGTATTACAATTTAAAGATTCATTATGTTTGAATTCAAATTATCAACATCAATCTGATTTTCACATCTATCGACACCAGCGTTGCCAAATTTTTTTAGTTAAATCGGAATTTTGAGACATTTTAGGTAAAAAAGCGGGATTCTTTCGTCGAAAGCGGGACAAAGTAAAAAAACGTATCAAAGTATTGTATCTTGTATCTAATAAGAAATTAGAGTAACCAAAATATTTTTGTTTTTCTGCTACAGGTTAGCCTAATTCGTGAAAGAACTAGTGCCATTTCCTATTTGTAATGTAATAGTGGAATTTTCCCCGCCTGGACTCTACAAGATCATGACAAAATATAAATACAATTCAATTGAAATAAAAATTAATATACAATCATATTATTTACTAGCTGACCCACGCAACGTCGTTTACGTCTCCTATTGCCCGTAGCGTAAAATTTTTATTTTATTTTCCCCCGTTTTTGTAACATTCTTTATCGGTGCTCCGCTCCTATTGGTCTTAGCGTGATGAAATATATTCTATAGCCTTCCTCGATAAATGTACTATCCAATACTGAAAGAATTTTTCAAATCGGACCAGCGGTGCCTGAGATTAGCGCGTTCAAACAAACAAACAAACAAACTCTTCAGCTTTATATATTAGTATCTATACTATTATATAAAGCTGAAGAGTTTGTTTGTTTGTCTGGAGGTGTAAATACTTGATAGTAAATATCTCTTAGTGTTGTTCAAAATATATAATAAATCCTTTCTTTTCCTGCCTCTTTTTATAAAATATAATATTAAAATAAGAAGGGAGACTGCCAGTAATATAATAAAAATTCAGTAAAGTTGAGATACATTATTATCGTTCTCATATTCCTAAAAAAACGTGACTAACTGCACCTAACTGTAATACTTTATTCATTATATTTGTAATTTTTGAAGAAAATAATAATCTAGATTTTGAATAAGAAATCCAGGTCGGTTGTTACCTTCAATGCAAAAACCGCCAATAGTATTCACTTTGAAAGTATTTCAAGTAAAATATATAAAAGGAAATAACAACAGTAATGTTGGAATACACATAGATACATACATACCTATTACACAGTTACTTATGTTTTATTTATTAGGTATACGAGTATAATCCATTGATTAGAATCACGAATAGGTACCTATATTGTTGGTGCAATATGTAGTTTTTTTGTAGTGAATATACAAAATATCAGTATCTGTCAGTATCTGTATTTAATCTTTGAGGCCTTAATGTTGATTCAGTGAAACGGTTAAAAGATAAAGCACATTGCAGAATGAACCTATTAAAGATAGTGTGGAATTAATGTTCATGAGTTTGTGTACAGCCCGCGATACTAATGAACACGTTTTAACCATTACAACTTGAAATATTATAATTATTTATTTATAACTTTATGCACTTTTGTACATCGGCGGACTTAATGCCCAGGGCATTCTCTACCAGTCAACCTTAGGGTGGTGTAGAAATCTTGTGAGGTAGGCGCGCCGCATAGGTTTCGTACGTAACTAAAATAAACATTACACAGCATTACATATATAGGTATGGCAAATACGACAAATACATAAACACTATAAATATATACGATATTACATAGACTTAAAAACATATTTACATTACATTAGTACACTATGAATAACAAGAAATGTGTTGGAGTTGGAGTGCTATCGTTATGATGACTCTGCCATGCCAGTGAGAAGGAGGTTATGTACCTTCTTTTTAAATATGAGACGGTTAGTGGACATCCTGATCTCAAGTGGTGGCGCATTCCAGAGCAGAACTGCTTGAACGAAGAACGAAGAGTTTACAAAGTCAGAAGTGTGGGAGGGACATAAAAGAAGCAGATTATTTTCTGAGCGAAGATTTCTGTTGTGATTGGAGGACAGGAAACGGAGGTAGGGATCTAGGTAAGTAGGTGAGGATGGGGAGGTGAGAAATGAAAATAGAGAGGTCAGAGCTCGCTGATTGCGGCGTTGGCGAATGGGTAACCAATTCAGTTAGGAACGTAAAGCAGACACGTGATCATACTTGCGAAGATTGAAAATGAACCGAATGCAGTTATTAAGAAGGCGGTCTAGTTTGTTAAGGAGGTCTGCATTCAGGTCGAAATAACATACATCACCATAGTCGATTAACGGAATGATAAGGACTGCATAAGCGTAGTTTTGGTTTTAGGAGGCAGGAAGTTCTTAAGGCGATATAGTATCCGCAGGTTTCCAGTTACCTTCTGACTCACGTGGGTAACCTGAGCTCGCCAATCGAGAGTTGAGTCAATGTGTAGACCCAGGTCCTTGACTACAGGGCTAAAAGGAATCACTGACCCGTTGAATACGATTGGTGAGATTGACGCAGTATTCAATCTGCTTATCATGCAACCTACAATGATCGCCTGGCATTTGGTAGGATTAACAGATAATCCAAATTTCAACGACCAGGAATATATGGATTCTAGATCTTTATTAACTTCGTCAACGGCTCCCTCAATGTCCTCAACTCTTGCCTGTGAGTAATGAGATTAATGAATATTGCGAATAGAAGAGGAGATAATATACCGCCTTGAGAGACGCCAGAGTGCAGGTCGCACCAACTCGAAGACGAGTCTTCAACACGAACACACTGCTGTCGCCCCTGAAGATAGGAGGAGAACCATTCCAGTGCCTCTGGAGGAATCATTAGATAGCTGAGAATAGCTAGAAGGATTTCGTGGTTGATGGTGCCGAAGGCATTAGAGAAGTCCACTAAGACCAGTACTGTAACCTTAGTGTCCTCCATACCCCTCCTTATGTCACCAGTCACTTTAAGGAGAGCGGTAACTGTGCTCTGGCCAGGCCTGAAGCCAGATTGTAGAGGACTTAAAAGTTTATCTCGGTAAGTGAATTCTGAAAGCTGCTTAAATGCACAGACCTCCAGCACTTTGGATAGGAAGGGAAGAATAGAAATAGGACGAAAATGTTCAGGAAGTGAAGGACTACTTTTTTTTGGGAGAGGGATGACGTAAGCCTTACGCCAATGAGAGGGGAAAAAATTATCTCGGACATCTAACTGTGCCCATGGTTTTTCTCATGTTTACTTAAAAACTAATTCTGACCAACTTATAAAAATATTTTGATAAGATTATTTATTTTAAAGAAGATTAAATAAGAAGACAAAATCTCTTGTGCACCTATCGTATATAAATATCAAGGTTAGTTAAATAACATGATTGTGTAGTATTTTGATATGACCTTAAAGGTAGTAGAGCCACGCTGATTTCAGCACGAACGGGCCGGCTCGACCGGGGCGGTACTACCCTCGCAAGAAAATCAACGTAAAATGACAGCGTTCGTGCTGTCGTGTTTCGTTGGTGAGTGCGAGACCGGAGGCCCAAATAGTCTAGTCAACAAGTTCCATACTTGTTGACTAGACTAAAAGATGCAGAAGCATCACTAGGCCGCCATGGTGTGGGTCGCCTTGCTGCATTGTCTGCATTCGCAATGAGTATGGTGACCACCACTCTTGGATTCTGCTTACGCTTTCCATCAGGCAGAGTAGAGTCATTTAGGCGGGCCATACATTAAAAAAAACACAGCGTCAGTTACCTTTTTGATTGCTGTTGTTGAATTCTAATTAAGACATTATCATGACAATTTATATCAAAGAATGACGTAATGTTTGATAAATATTAAATAATTATTAGGTAGGTATCTAATTTATCTACGTACCATTAGTACTAATGATGAATGTCTTGAAATGATATCGAATATAAATATGCTGGTTTGCAGGAGTTTTCTATGAGACACACTAAACAAACACACAAATTTATTTATAAACCGACTTCAAAAAATGAGGAGGTTATCAATTCGACCGTTTTTTTTTATGTTTGTTACCTCATAACTTTCGACTGGGTGAACCGATTTTGATGATTCTTTTTTATTTGAAAGCTGGTGCTTCCCGTGTAGTCCCATTTAAATTTGGTCTAGTTCTTGAAGTCGGTTCTTTTTTTGATAAAATTTTAAATTATTTTCATTCCTTTTGTTATTAAACAGAAAGTGTAGTGAAGTAAAACTAACCGGTAAAAATAATTAGTGTATCATAATAATAAATAACAACGCGCACATTGCGAAAACTTAATTACTGTGTTCAGCAATATTTTACATTTATGCACTTCACTGGTAGTAAAATTTATTAAAGTGATATTTTTATATAAGACGTTTTTCTATCATTTATGAATTAACTAGTTGTTGCCCGCGGCTCCGCCCGCGTGTATGTCGATTATCGCGATTATCGCTGCAAATAGTAGCCTATATGTTATTCTGATGTATAAGATATATTACTGTAAAGTTTCATCCAAATCCGTTCAGTAGTTTTTGCGTGAAGAAATAACAAACATACTCACAAACTTTCGCCTTTATATATTTGTGTGATTAGTGTCATAAGTATAGATCAGTGTTCATTTAATTTATTCTTTCGTTTACTTACAGCTACTATACCCGAAACTTTAATCTTTTGGGCTGTAGAAAAACACCAAGTTATTGTTCACACTATCAAAAGTGTGTAACAAGTAAAAAAACACTCGTGTGAAACTGTTAACAGTAACTTGTCTACAAGTCAATCTGGTATGGTCTACAAAACTTCATAGAAAGACTGATATAAATATAAATGTAATAGTAACAACACTAACAACTTTGCACGGTGGTAATTACTTACTATCGTGATGATCTCTGGCTTATTAGTCAGTTTTATTAAATTATAAAAATATATACTACTAGTTTTTGCTCGCGGCTCCGCTCGCGTGTATGTCGGTTATCGCAGTAAATAGTAGCCTATGTGTTATTCTGATGTATAAGCTATATTACTGTACAGTTTCATCCAAATCAGTTCAGTAGTTTTTGCGAGAAAGAGTAACAAACATCCATCCATCCATACTTACAAACTTTCGCGTTTATAATATTAAGTAGGATTTATATGTGAAAAAATATTTGTGAATACATTGGTATTAGTCTATAGAAGGCGTCATGTTACATAGAATCCATTTAGCCATAGATGCGTTAACTTCACGTCCGTTTTCTGTATACCTACTAGTAATGTAATGTAGACCGGTGTCAAAGATTCTCGGTATTATTGTGTCCATTCGTGAGTTTGCGCTCCAATAACATCTAGTAAAAAACAGACTTTGCTGCACTTGGATTGGTTAATGATAAATCATTTGTCTAGTCAACGACCTCTTTCTTCTTTCTATCAGACATACTTATGATACTTTACTAGAACCGGCGTTTTGATGTAGTTAATATTCGTTAACTTGTGAAATAGAGAATCGTAATGTATAAAGTGACCTTAATGTAACGAAGGAAACAATTCATTGCAACACAATGTTTCTGCACGTGTCTGCAGCGACAGTACGTGTACTGGGCATGGAAAGCACCATGCGTGACAGTTCTCTGAACCGTGATGAGCAGACAATACAGCAAGCGCATGCAGTCTCAGTTCTAAAGCTATAGCTAAACGCAAACCAATAATTACTATTATAAAACATTCGACGATGTACGAAGTTTTAATCGCATTAAAGATACCTTTTTAATAAGTTACGTTTTAATTCGCATTCCAGTTACTGTTTTACGATTCATTATTTTCTAATACACTTAAAATACACATTAGCACTTTTACTTAAATGTGAAACTGTAAAATCAAGGAATTGTTAGTTATAAAACTAATTGATTTTTGTTCTTTTTCAGATCCCTGTCGATAAGAATGCCAAGTTAAGAACTTTGGAACTGCGAGGGATTTACACCGCCTCAAAAGTAAAAAATGTGGATCCCATCAACTCCTACGATCTGACAAGGACTACAGATCTCATTAACAAAGTCCAAAACGCCGATACAAAAACTAAAAACGACGTTAAAGAAGGAGTTTTTTCCAAAACTTACGCATCATTCATACCTAAAATGAGTTTAAACTTAGAAAAGGTAATTGAACAAAACCCAAGAATATTAGATTTGCGTGAGAAATTAAATCAGATAACAAAAAAAAAGCAAGATTGCAATGTTGATAAAAGGACGAAAGGACTACTGAATGATATTACACAACAACTCGTAGATAAGAAAGATGAGGATGAATCTGGACCATATAGCTTATTGTTTGATTTACAATCTGATGCATCTACTTCCTACAATGATTGTTCTGAAGTAAAGGTATGGAATAGACCAAAATCTGATATTATCAGCGATACAAATTCATTAAAGTTTAAAAAAAATCTTATGTCAAACAATAAGAGCGCAGATCGATTACCGAATTTATTAAATTTCGAAGATAAGACTATGCGAGAATATGAATACTCTTGTGAAAATGAACTTAATTTCCCAGCAAAAAAGGTATTCAACACACATTCCAGATCTGATTTATGTTTACAATTAAAATCACATCACGTGCATACACGGTTGTTTGAATCCAATTTAAGTCCTAACGATAATTCTCTGAGCAGGACTAATGAAGAGAATTCATTGGATGACAGTTTAGGTATTTTGACACCTGATCAAATGGACGACATATGCTATTTAGAAAATGCATTTTCTCCTACGGTAGAGGGTCTACCAATTTTTTGTGATACTAACGAAAGTAAAATATCTCCAGATAATGGTGATACCCCGTCAACCGATAAGACTGAAAGTAATTCTGCAGCATCGACTATACAGAATGATGGATTTGATAGTATACGTATAGATAATAAAAGGAACAACTTTGGAGAGCAGTTAGCTCCAATTGTGAGCTTGGATACAATAATAACAAATGAGGAACACGATTTACTTCTTTCATATTCATCCGCCAGCAAATGCAACGAAACAATGTGTTCTGAAGAACCTTTATCGACAACTATGAGAACTTTAGATTCAATGTCATTGCATGAAAATACTATGGGCAAAGATGAGCTATCATCGAATTTAATAGAGGAGGAGTTTATGCCTTCTATCCACAGCAGTATCTTAGAACCTGTTAGCTCTGTTGCAGAAAATGTCATCAATTTAGAAATAGCATTGGATAGTAAACATGAAAACTTATTGAACACAAATAGGATAGAACAGACACCTTCACCAGAAGATTTGCCGTTAGACAGCTCAGAAATAAACGGAGAAATAAGTACATATTCACAATTTTCCGCGTCAACTTTGCACGATTCGCAAACTTATTCAGATGGAAAAAGTGACTATCCTAAATCAATGGAAACATCAAAGGTATCAAATAGTTTTATTACAAGTATTACGAGCATTACTAGTCTAGACGGTTATCAAGGTGATGGTGAAATGTCGAGACCAGTGAGTAGAGGGGCAGATCATTCCATTGAACATCGTGAAGATGCGATAGAAATGGACTGGCAAAATGTTCCTGTTGCCAGAAGAGCAGACCCCATGACAGATTCAGACTTTTTCACAGAAAGTGATGCTGATGGCTTAGATGATCATATGCAAAGAGGTGATCGAAGGGCACAAGTTATTGATGGGGCTCTATATGGTGGAAAGAAAGTAAATGGCAATCCTCCTCTCATTGTGAATAGAAACGAAGATTCTTGCATGGAATCAAGTGGGGTATATACGGACTTTGAAAATCACAGAACATCTCCGGTGTTCCTGAATGTGATTGATGATATGTCTCCAGACGGTTCAACACCTTCTACTCGTTCTGAATGTAGTCAAAAAAATGCTAGTACTGGAAACCTGAATGCCTTTTTCTCTTCACTGCAAGATCCTTCCGAAGAACAGAAGTCAGATATATCACCTATTGTTGATGATGACGAAACACCAAAAAATACAAGTAAGAGAAATTCCTTGAATAGTGTTAAAGACATGAAGTGTGGGGACAAAAATAAAGAAGAAAAGAGGAGTTTTACTTTGAAAAAATACAAAATGCCTAAACGTGATGTGCCGAGTAAGTTGAAGAGTATGTTGGCGAATAGAAAAACGGATGCCGACAATAGTGTACAAAGTAGTCCAAAAATAGTAAAAAAGACCGACCGGAGGGAAAATCTGGCTAAAAAGAACTTGTTAGACTCAAAAAATGAATACAAAAAGTCATTTAAGGATATAAAATCAAAAGTTGACTGCTCTTTTTCCTTACAACGATCTCAAACTTCGTGCAGCGTCAGCAGAATGTTAAGTTCAAAGTCTACGAATACAAATGTTAAACCTAAAAGGTAAGTTTGTTTTTGAAGTTACGATGAAGATTGCCGTTACAAGTTTTTTTTTTTAAATAACTACTAATAAGAGTTCTGATGAACCATTACTGGATCCAACCCCTTCTAATTGCTAAGCACATGCATTAATCTAAAACATTCAGTTAATTTTAATGGCAATTATTGTAATTTACAAAATAAAATAATTACAAAAAGTAAATCCTAATACACGCAGAACTTGCTGAAAGTGGTTTGTTATATTTTTGTATTTTATGAGCTTCGAAGTTGCTTGCATCAGTGTCGAAATATCATTGAATTAATATTCACGACCGAATTGAACGTAAAAATCAACTGTGCTCAGGGCCACATCAATAATTTTTATCATTTTTTTAATTGATGAGAAGTACTACTATGTATTTACATATGAACTATGTATAGCGTAGGATATAGTGGCTTAATCCCATAAAATAAGTGTCAATATTACAATTAATAGACACATATTGCATATCTCCAAAAACAATATGATATAAAATAATGATAGAGTACTAGAGAATGGTTATCACATTAACAGAAAAACAGTAAAATAAAATGACAATACAATTCAGATGTTCGAAGGAAATATTCATAGAAAGTATTTATTTATAAATGTACATAGAAAAGATACAGACTTTTCGTTTTCGTCTCAATTAATTTCATATATCCGGAAACAACTTCTTGACTTCTATAATGTATTTTTCAGTCGACATATGCGCATGCGTATGGAGCTTGGTTCAGCTGCCGGCAGTGGCAAGAGTAGCCTCCACAGTTCCCAGAGCGACATCAGTGCTAGTAGCACTCCCCTTGGCAAGCATACTACCAGCCGCTTCCCTCTGCTCAGTAAGTAGTAAAAATATACGAAAATCTGGAATTACATATTATTAATATCGAGTAATGCGGTAGGAATAGACCACATTATGTGAAATGTATGTTTAGCTGTGCTTCCTCAGTTATAGTATTTGGAATATCATAATGGCTGTAATATGAAATTAATTTAATGTGGTGACATAAAGTAGGTACTGTATTAAAAAATAAATTTGAGATAAATATGCCGGGTATGGTATCATTCAAAAGGGCGTTACTTGTACATTTAAAAAATATATATATATTATTAGCATTTTCTCGTGATTGTGTCCGTATTTATTCGATAATTGTTATATTTCTATGGTACCTAATAGTTTTGCAGAGAAATTAATATTATAGAGGCACTAAAACATTTTAAATAACTCGTTACGTAGAAACACATTAACAACGCGCAACGACTACGGCTTTTGAAACTTGTTTCATACTTTTTCAGCGTCGTTTTTTGAAAAAAAATAATAATGAGAAAACACAATGAATATTCATACAAGAATGACAGATACCAAATTCAAATGTAATATTATGATTTTTTTTATGAAACAATTTATAGTCCAAAAGTAAATGTGTGGTGATTATAGATTCTTAATATTATAATCCTTAATATTATAAATGGGAATGTAAGTTTGTTTGTTACGCTTTCACGCAAAAACTACTTAACCGATCATCATGAAACTTTGTACACATATTCTTGGAGATATTAGAAGGAACATGATACTTTTTATTAAATACGAGCGAAGCCACGGGCGAAAGGTAGTAATTAAATAAGTATAATTCTTAATGTAATTCTTAACTTAGAAATAGTATCTAAACAATGACGTAACATCTTATCAATATCTGTTAACACTAAAGTTTCCCGCGCTCTTACACATGGATGGAGGTCATGCGCACCTTAGAACAACGATGATAACGCAACTCTAGGCAAATAGCAAAGTAGGTATTTTGACATTCCACTTTATGCCAAGGTTACAATACGTACGTCTATGTTATTTTATGGAATTATTGATGCCCCTGCCGATTATGCTGCACTGCACAGATTGTTTTTATTTCATTTTGTATATAACATGCGTATTCTCGCCTTATCCCTCAAATAGGGTAAGCAGTGGACAACAAAATATCCCCCTTTTCCTCAACTATGATTAGCTTTCTCCTAGCTAAATTATAATTGGACTAATGTGGCCCTTACACAAGAATGGGCAGGTCTATTGTCATATATTGGATACGATTAAACAGAGGTAAATTGCTGGCATTAACTTTATTGGTTGTATCAATATTTTTTTTTTATCACAAAACAAGATTTTATGAATATCTTCCATTAGGGCAATTATGTCCTGAGAGGTACTATACCATGACCCGTATCTTGATGTAATTTATCTATGACTAGCTAGATATAAGCGTACAAGTACAAAAAGCGACTTCATTTTATGCTATGCAAAGATGTGTACATTTCATAATATGAAATGTACACATCTTTGCATACATTTCATATTATGTACATTTATATTTGGTATTTAAGTATATCATAAAGATGTTAATAATTATAATTACCGAATACAGGCTCTGTTAAGTTCCCGGAGATAAAATAACAATCGATTAAAATCATTGGTTAATTTTAATTTAAGAATTAAGAAATATGTAATTAAGTTAAGAATACGTAGTGTTACCATACCTATTCTTCCTGTGAGTGTCGAATATAAGATTTGTGCACGACATGTTAAATGAACTTGACTTGATTTGCAATGGAACAGCGATTCCGGTCTGCACCGATTTCAAATACCTTATTTCGCTGTTACAAAATAATGGCGAAATGTATAGGTCTGTGCAGCATCGAATCAATATGCAGGATGGATGAAGTGGCGGCAGGTAACAGGAACTATTTGCGATCCCAAGGGAGTTACAGGCGAGTTAAAGGGACAATATTTGTCCCTTTAACGTTAAAGGGACAAATATATAAAACTATTATCAGACCTGCCGTCCTGCATGGATCTGAGTGTTGGCCAATAAAGATAAAGAAAACGGATGAGCGACGCCTGCATGTAGCTGAAATGCGAATGTTGAAATGCATGTGTGGGGTGACTAGAATGGATAAGGTGAGGAATGACTACATTAGAGGGAGCCTGAAAGTAGCACCAGTGAATGAAAATGTTTAATAATTGTTAGGCATGGAAGTCGACGGATACAAGAGTAGAGGTCGACCAAAGAAAAAATGGATGGACTACATAAAAGAGGATATGGCCAGGAAGGGAGTAAGCAGTGAAGTGACGAGTGATAGAGGAGAATGGAGGAGGAAAACTCATTGCACCGACCCCTAAGTTAAGTAGTAAAGTTGGGAAAAGGGTAGGAAGATGATGATGATGTATTGAAACTTCTTAAATATTCTGATGATCTTTTTAAATATTAGTTCTAACATGACCTGTTTCTTAATAATATAGTAATACTTGAGTATAATATAACTATCCTTTATACTAACAATAACAAATACTAATATTGCACAAGCTCTCTAAGCATGTGTAAAAGTCACAGCTAGTGTAATTTAAGTATTTGTTAAGTATTTCTATCGAACGTTTAAATCTCAAATTAATCTGGTAATGAGTAAAATTAACAAAAAAAATTAACGAAGTTCCTTATCATAAAATAATATAATAATACATACAACTTACAGATGGTGCTATACTAATTTTTTCGTTCAATCCCTTAAAAAACCACATAATTGTCTTAACACCTTTATTTTATTTAAAATGATTTATAATAATAGTAAACTGTAATAATAATCATTATTATAAATAACTAAAATGGTCACTTGTGCTGCCACCTAGTAATCTCTACTGAAATAAGTTCTGTCTAGAGTTACTCCATACTTGTTACATACAACGTACAGATGACGCTATACAAAATTTATGAAATCTTACGTTACGGACGCTTTTTGGCGGCTAGGGTCCTCCTCCACAACGCCCTATAAGGAACTTCGTTCCAAAAAAAACTCGAGCTCTATTTTATTAAAGGTAGGTCGGTATTTCTATTTTGTTAAAAAAAAAGATGTGA
The DNA here is from genome assembly GCA_949125395.1 of Diaphora mendica. NCBI lineage: Eukaryota > Metazoa > Arthropoda > Insecta > Lepidoptera > Erebidae > Diaphora > Diaphora mendica. The sequence continues at coordinate 15,324,727 of OX421319.1, read as the reverse complement.
TTAATAATGATTCATGTGACTGCCTCGGTGGTACAGTGGTGACTGCTGTGCTTGAGGTAACGGGTTCGATTCCCGAATGAAATGTTAGTATGATCTACAAATATTTGTTTAGGAGTTTGGGTGTTTTCTATGTATAATATGTATGTATGTATTTACAAAAAAAGGTATATGTGTATTTATATCAGTTATCTAGTACCTATAGCCAGGGGGGTTTCACTTCTCAGTTTAGGTGTATTTCGCCGAGCGCCTCCCGAGAAGAACTATGTGGCAATGGTTGCCACTCTGAGCTCGGCTCGCACGGTAGCCGCGTCGCGCGTATATAAGTTGAATATTACGTGTAGGTACTTACTGCGAAAAATGACTTTAAAACGAACTAATTGTTTGTACAAAATTGTAGTTAGCAATAAAATTATTTAATTAGTTGTTTGGAAACTATGTTATGATAGACATGTATTGTTTTGTCAATACAAAAATCTGTAACTTATCACGAAGGTACCCAGAACGAGTAGTACGTTACGTAGACATGATTGTTTGATAAAATGTTTCTTCTTCATTACTAAAGTTGTTATATTTTATAATTAATTTTAATATTTACCTAAATGTAGCCCCGTGCTCTTGTAGTAAATCGAGCGGTGTTAGGTAAAGACCTATTATTTTATATGACCAAATCACTACCTAGTATGTCAAGATCATACATTTTTATTCTTAGACAATATCTTTTCTTTCATTCAAAATCAAAGTTTTATTGTATGTACATATATATATGTATATATAAACGTTTCTATATAAGTGTAATTTAAAAAAGAAACGACTGTAGTCGAAGAAGACGCCAACACAAATTATTACCATTGATAAAACCAAACTTAAATGTTGCGCTAAAGATTTCACTAGGCGCTTTATTATTTTAGTGAAATGTGGGGAATTACTATCAACGCCTTAGTATTATTACGTCTAGTCTGTTGTAGTTAGGCCATTACGTTATAATATTTTTTTTGTAATGTAATATACTTTTACCGCAGTTACCTACACAGATCCTTTAATCATCTTTATAGTGTTCTTCTTAAGTTACATTTTACTTATATAGATTGTTTTCTTTCAAAACCACATCGTAGGACCTAAAGCAAAAGTGATAGCACACACGTAAAGTGCTTACATTACTAATAAAACACTGCAGGCGTTACTTACTTTTTGAGGTAAAATAATGTAAGGAAAATGATAAAAATTAACCTTATGCGTTACCTTCCATGGTTAGGAGGAACTCAATATTTTTGATTTTTATTGTACTTTCACCTACTGTATGAGTCATGAGAAGGGAGTGGAATCGCATCGTAGGGGATTTCCGTTGGCAGGTCTCGCGGTCGTGCCAAAAGACATTCGAATACATTGTTTGTTTATAAGAAAAACTACAATCATTGCAATCTTTCCTTTGTATTAAATTTTATATCCAAAAATAATTTTGATTTATAATCGAAAGAGAACTATTATTTATTTATTTTTAATACCGACCGAAATGATAATGACAACAATAAAATCGATAGGTTTTTTGAAAACGAAGTTTTGATCAGAATGAAATCGTTTGTTAAGTATTAGGATTCGAGGCTAGAACAAGTTAAAAGGTACCAATTTCTGAATATACACCAAAAACTTTTTTCGCAATGCCTTCGAATATATTTATGTAAATTACTATATATCCTATCTATGAAAAATATATATTTTATAGAGAGTGTAGGATTAATTTGTAAAATTTCGTATTAAGTAGATATGAAACGAATTTCATAGAGAAATCGTTATAATAATAGATTTCCAAAATAAAAACATAATTCTCGCGTGTTGAAATATAATAACAACTAGCTCACGCTGATGCAGCAACCGATTTAAAGTAGCCATTAAATGCATTCTCTTGAGTTTCACCTTCAAGCTTTAATTGAATTGCTGTTGCACCCTGATCAAAAGTCAGCTGTAAGACAGGAACAAATCGATGCGGAAGGTCAACTTTACCGTCGCTGGCAAACTGGTAAAGGCGTTAGGGAGCAAGCACAGCAAGTGGAGACCGCATGGCAACTGGCGTTTCCTCTCAGTTAGTTCAGTTCGCCAGTCGCCGGTGAGACGCGAGCCGGCGCGCGCCGCTAGCTTGTCGTGTTTGTGACGTCAACTTGCAACGCGAAAAATCAATGGATTCCCTTCTGTCACTAAGGTTACCCGCATACCGCATTTTCTAAAAGAAAATGTGTCCTATGTCTGTGAAGTGTTGACGATATCCGCACCTGGGATGTTTTCCATTGATAATGAGACTTACGATGTAAAATGCAACGCGTCACGTGAACGGTTTACTTTCAAGTTTTGTTTTGTGTGGTGTCACATTTTAAGTTCTTTCATTTCCGATTTTAAAATTTAATTAGATAATGTTACACTTGACATTTCTAGCGGTTTACAATTTAGAAGTGGTTTACTTACTTAATTCGTTGATATTTAGGACTTCTGATGACTCCTGTTCATATGTAAAGGATCTCCAACATGAAACTATTTAAAACCAATTGGGTTTTCTCGAAGTGTAAGTGAGCGGATTTTTGCTACGCACCTATACCAAATCACCCAACTGTCCTCCATTAAGTTAATGCCTGCCGCCAACTGGTTAAACATGTTAACTTTAAAGACACTTTTTTTTTTGAGTAAACATGTACACTATACGAATTATTTAAATGTTTTATTCTGATAAAATAATTTATGCTGTGCTGGATCAAAATATTGTTACTTAGTATTTTTTTAAATCATTGTTTTCATTAATATATCATTAGCACTAAGAGCTTAAAGTATACAAATTTACATTACAATTATAATAAATTAGACAGTCAAACGATATGTTAAGAAACAAAAGTTAACAATGCCTTATTTGAAATCGATAGTTTAGTACACTTAGGTGTTACATAAGTCATCATGATATGGTTGGAATTAGACGCAGCAAATAATGGTCTACTAAATAGAAAGTACCTGAACGTATGTTACATGCGACGAGGCACCGACAATATAATCAAAAAGTGATTTATACATAAACACGCATAACTCATACCTATTGTCTTACGGAGAGTAGCTTTTTATTTTCTATTTGCACCTAACGTTGCATGCACAGCTTTCGAACTGCAATTTTAATTAATGGGTGCTGGGATTGTGTACAATCTAATTGATACGTTTAAAGCCGTGATTACTTGTTAGACTAAAAGACGAAATAATTAATTTTACACTAATGAGTTTATTACTAAACTTGTACAGTTTGTATAAGCTTTTCCATATTATGTTAAAAATTGCAAAATTATTAAAGTCACGCAAGTTTGATACATGTACTCAACATTTTATCAGTTGTGCCTATGTATGCGTTGTGCTTTATCTAATTAATAATTATTTATTAAGTAGATTGGCAGTTTAACATATACCTAATTTTAATTATCCTTGAATTTACACTTCGTTAGCCGAAAAGGGAAGTTATTGGTACCGACGATTTGTGTATCGCTAAATTTTATTTTAACAACTAAAATAATATATAAATATGTATAAACCTACTAAGGTGCATATAAGATGATGGTCGGTGATCCTAATTAATGCTAAAACTAAGATCGCGTTTTCAGTTACCACTATAAAAAAATCACTATAATCTTTGTATTGTGTCGTTGTGGGTGCAATTTCTATAAATGTTAAATGAATGAATTAAGAAATACATGTACAGTATGTGTATATGTTTAATTATGTTTATTGGTAATAGTAGTGTCTGTCTAGCTGGCTCTGTCTAGTTTGCGATTAGAAGGCCATGTGTGTGATATACCAAATTATTTTGTCTATATTACTAGATTCATTCCAAGTAACGTGTAATTTTTCAGGTGAAGAACACTTTGACTACAATTAATATAAGTTGTCTTTATTATAGAGATAGACATAGACTGAACATTAACGGTCTCGAGTAATTATCAAATCTTTCGATCGGCCACTTAGTATATTATTAAAACTTCATGATGTACTACTCTGTCAAGAAAGTACCGGGAAAAGATCAGTAATACACAAAATTTTAATTATTCATCCAAAATTTTATCACCTTCAAAGTATGCTCATTCAGAAACGATACACTTACGCCAACGAATAATCCAATCATGAAAACATTTTTTAAACGCTTTTCCGGAATTGAGTTTAGCTCTCGATGCGAATTCTTCTTTATGTCTTCTACCGATTGAAAATGGTTGCTACGAATGGCTCCAGCCGGCTATTTTCTTTTTTCTAAATTCAAATTCTTCTTTTTCATGATTTTCAGACACTATTTCCTTCACTTTTGCGATGTTAACCTCAGTTGCAGACGTTGATGGCCTACCAGAGCGAGGCAAATCTTCCATCACATCTCGACCGCTTTTGAACGCTTTGTACCACTCATAAGCACGTGTTTTTGATAAAGTCGATTCACCGTAAGCCTTCTGTAATATTTTCAGTGACTCCGAACACGAAATTCCATTGGAGATGTAAAATTTAAGACAAACTCTTTGTTCGATGTTCTTGTCCATTATGAAATTCGCAATACACGCTAGATATGATAAAACTTAAAACAGCGCTGTATTTAATTTAAATAACAGATGCAACTCAAAATCTGCGCCAAAATGGAAAACAGTTCTGCCAATCTACTAACAACAACAAAAAAAAAACGAAAATTGAATTTGGAACCATAAACAAATCATCCATTCCTGATATTTTTTTGACTGAATGTAGATCATATTTTAAATAAAAGAGTATGTAATCGATACATAATCTGTTTCACCTTTCACTGTACCAATGTCATTTACTAACAATATCTGGCGATATCTACATTCAACATGCAAAAAGTAATTGTATAAAATTGTTAATTGACAGTACTAACTCGATTCGAAAGCATGAAATTAGAGTAGCAGTCATGATATATTTTTCTTGTTTTTTTTTCTCTTATATTATTCAGATGTTTTCATCACTTCGATTCTATACATTATAGCATGAAGTTATGCAGCCTATTATCTTCCTCAATAATCTAAATATTTAACTTTAAGACCAATTAAATCTTCAAATTGGAATTCAAGAACCAAAGTTGAGCATGTCAAACATCGAACAAACTCTTCCAATAAAAATTTTCTATACTCAGCGAGACGACACGGCCGTTTGTTTAAGAAATACTTAGTTATCATTTCTATTGATATAGATGTTTTACAATAATTAAAGTATACGAGTATTAATGTTCACTTAGGCAACGTCTAGTGTATTAATATTTTTATTAGTATTTAGTATTAAATTATTTGATGATGTCACATATTACGTCATGTTTATAAGAATTGATTTGTTAGTATAAACGCACCGGTGCATGTTAATTCCTTCGAATACAAATGAATTACAAATAAATAAACATTGCTTGTTTGATCAACAGTCGTCCGTGGCTTGATCGCTCGCTGTTGATATTTCATTTATAGTCCGAGAGTTGAGCTGAAGCTGTACAGCATTTTACTGTCCGTATCGTTACGTTTCGCAATCACAAAATAATACAATCCCCGCGACCCTCTATAAACCAAAGGGACCTAAAAAGCGACTTCTGCGCATCTAACGAATCAGGTCAAGTAACGTGCCGATAGCTATAGTTGGAGCCCTAAAAGTCTCACAATAGTTTGTCAACAGAACTTCTTCTTCCTAGCCTTTATTATTCCCTACATTATTTGGGGTCGACTACTAGTTCAACCGACCGGACGTCGTTGAGGTTATTGCTGAGCGGAAGTGGAGATGGGCGGGACATGTTGCACGAATGAGTAGCGGAAGGTGGACTCGAAGGCTGTTGGAGTGGCGCCCGAGGCCACATACTAGACCGCGGGGTAGACCACCAATGAGATGGAAGGACGACATCAAGGGACATGCAGGTCATGATTGGATGTCGGCGGCTCAGGACCGTCAGAGGTGGAAGAGTATGGGAGAGGCCTACGTCCAAAATTGGATAGAAAGAGGCTGAGATAGATAGATAGACTAGTTCAACCAGTTTTTACCTGAATATCAGTTTTTCTACACATCGACTGGCGTCGGACCTCCGCAACCCTGAAGGTGAACTGAATTCGAAGGTGGAACTAGTTGTTAGCATATTTGATGACACTGACTTCCCAATAACGATTGTCATAGGTGTTCATGAAAACTGGGACCGACACGGCTTAACGTGCTCTCCGTAGCTGTCAACAGAACTTCGAAATTACATAATACTTGAGTTATGAAGGTCTTATGGCGGTCACTCCACGTCAAAATCAAAGTTCAGCTGTATCGTAGGAGGCATACAGCCGACCTCAACCTAGTTTGGGTAAAAGTCTCAGAGGCAGAAGATTACATTTGCTTATTCTACTTCTTGCACATTCTGCTTTGACATTATAAATTGCCCTAAATGGCGATATGATGCAATGACTGCCAAAAATGTTAGATATCTATAAGCCTATATAGATCTTATCTTATATTTAGATAATATCTCTCGAGAATGATAAATGTCGACTAATATCGGTTAGTAATACTAGATGATAAATGTTCAATAAACCATGTACGTTAGCATGTCAATTTGCAAGCGTGTACACTTTACGTCAGACGAGTTTAATTGTAATGTAAGTGGTTCTTGCGAAACTAGTTTTTTTATTCTCCTTTAAACACGTTTTCTAAAAGGTATTTCGCAACAATTTTTCCGACACCGATATACACTAAAACATCTTCAGTAGTTAGGGCACAATTGTATACGAGTCTAGAGCCGTTGATTAAATATTTTGAAGTGAGTCTATTTATATAAAATTTATTAAAAAGAAATCAGACTCAAGAAATGGCAGAAAAATGTAAATGTTCAAGCTTTGTTGAAAGTTGCTAATATTAATAGCATATATATATATAGCTTAGCGAAAATAATGATAAACAATTCTAGCTAATTTATTAAAATCGACATAACGGTGAAATTAATAGCATGTCGACTTTCGTAGAGGCACGTGACCACCCACAGGAGGTAGTGGTAGTGTTCATTTACGGGCATTTTAGGTATTTACAGGTAGATTGTAGAATGGTTAACCCTAAAAAGCATAGTATAAAAGTAGAGACAACGGTCTAGGCAATACTTACGAGTGAAATGCGCGAGAAGCCGATGCAGTGGAACGGGTTATTCTCGTCGATGGATTTGTTGACGAGTAGAGATTCGTTGACCCCGTCGGTGAAGGCGAAACTGAGTGCGAACTGTTCCATCTATGTGTTGAAGTTAAAGTCAAAGTTCACAACTTTGCAACACTAAGTATACATCATAAGGGGGCGTCCATAAATTACGTGAGATGTTTAAGGGGGAGGGGTCGGGTCAAATCTCATCTAATCTTACGTTGGAGAGAGGGGGGTCTCGGCAAATATCACGCAATTTTTTTTTCTGATTGAAACAAAAAAAATACTATTTTGGTCCAATTAATCCAGATTGTACATGCTTAAGATTTAATCTATTGCCTAAGTGTACGTGATGATTTAGAGAAAAGATGCTGCAGTACATGCGGTATTTACCTTGCATCTAGCACAAGAGCTGCAGAGCACAGGCGAGCAGCCCACATTGCACCAGATAAGCAAGCGCGTATGTACCGCAAAAGTGCGACTCACGGATTGTCACAAGACGAGCTAATGAGTTACTGTGCGCAAGTGCCAACGGCTTAGAGTGTCTAGATTAGAATGAAGTTGAAGGAGCAGATAATTTTACTGAAAATCATATGGACATGTTGGTTCCAATAGTCTCTCTTGAGACCGCGCATGATTCTCCATGGACTGAATTAGAGTAGATATTCTTTTTTTAATCACAGTAGTTACGATTTAAGTATTCTATTGTTAAATTTTTATGATACTTATAATTAAACTCTCAGCAATATTGATTACTAGTCATAACTAGTCGTAAATAAAAGCACGAAGCATTTTTTTTCTTTTTACAATAACAATCCAACGCGTTTACGTAAGAAACCCACATTTTGAAAAATCTCACGTGACATTGGGGGATGGGGGTGGGGGTTGAATAAAATCTCACGACATCTCACCAGGAGGGGAGGGAGGGACAGAAATTTAAAAAAAAAACACCTCACGTAATTTATGGACGCCCCCTAACGTTTACAAACAAAGTTACGAATGTGTCCGAGGTCTGTACAGAGGACAAATATTAATAAACTATCAAACCTACCTAAATCAGGTCTCACTGAGCTCTGAAGAACAACTGCATTAATTACTCCTGATAAAATCTAGTCACAAAAAAGTGTGCCCTCTTTAGCAAGAAATACGTCCAGTACCATAGATAACAGAACACAAAATATCATGTGCCAAGTATGAACCCAAATTCGTGTATTTTTAACGATGACCAAAGTCTTAGCGACATCTCGTCAAATTCGATATATTGAATAAATGTAAAGATACAGTTAGTTACATAGATAAATAAAGGTATTCCTTAATAACCCTGTTCTGTTTCAAGGATATTTAAGCTGTGTGCTGACAAAATCAATATCGTAGCTAATGATCCTATTAACATAGTATGAGACTGTTGCTCAGTTTTTCTAGTAATTGGTTTTTAACCCTGTTACCACTCGCTAGAACTAGAAGTTTACATTAAATGCAATCATCCATAGGCTAAAGGCTTACGTGAGTGGCATTTAGCTATTATATCAACAAGTATTCCCTCATTAGTTACATCAAGAGTTCACCTCCATGTTGTCTGCCCACTAAATACTACCATAAAAATGCTATCTGATACGCCTCAAGATTTCACTTCGTAAAATGTTTGCAGAAAATTTATGCATATAAAGAAACAATTAACAATTCGAACACGGTTAAATAACAATTTAGGTTGGCTAAATATCGATGTCAAATAACTATTAAATTTTCTAGTTTTACTTTGTTTATATTTAATTATAGAGTAATTTTTAACCATTTCAAAAGATAAATTATGTACGTGTATGTACTACGAAGGTATTAAGATTTGGTATGCCACTAAATTAGTTCATCTTACTTTTATTTTCAATCGTATTCATTATATAAAACATCCGAGTGATTCGTTTCATGTTTCTTGTTTATAAATTCTTCGGATACAATATAAATTGGAATTCAAGAATGTTAATCTTGGACGAAATCACAAAACTAGCCTAGCTACAAGCGGTAACTCTGTATGACGTCTGTTCGATTTAGACGTCACATAGCCACTTAGTCCAGTTACAAAAAGGTAAACCGTTTTAATACGTACCGGTTACCACTTTACAGTTCCCGGTAAGGTTTCCCGTTGATTGTTTGGTGCTAAGTTAGCAGGCTCCAGCCTCCCATGAGCCGTTTGTTTCGTTTGTAAACTATAACGTTTCTAAGAAATAACATTACAATCGTGTATATGATGAATGTCTGCTTATTGTTATTTTGGATCCGATGTATTGGACAATGTTGTTTCTGAAACGGATTTATACGAGTACTAGGTATGCATGGAATGGCATTGAATAATAATTTATGTCAGGAATTCAGAAATCATTGCTTAAAATGTACATATAAATAAGAGATTAACATTCAAAACTGACGCTAGTGTCCTCATTAAAGCATACATTTTGTTTACTTCCTTATTTTTTGGTGCTAATTTAGGCGTTTTGTATGCTCGTTTACGTAGTAGTCACAGTATAATCTCCATACATTTTAAGTAGTACACCAGTTTGTTATTTTTACCGATATTAAGAATTTTGTAGAGACTCGGTAACCTAGAATAGAAAAAGAAGTTTTTTAGACCTTAGATTATTTCCAATAAAGTACATCATACATATGTCTATACTTATAATAAAAATGTAACAGGTCCAATTCTGTACATTAACGATATTTTTGAATTTTTTTTGGAGGACTCTATAATCGATACTGAAGCCAAAACTGTATTTTTTTTCATTTTTGTCTGTCTGTCTGTCTGTATCTTGGCAATGCATCACGCCGAAACTGAACGGATTCAAATGAAACTTGGCATGATTTGAGTTCATACAGGTAGGTAGGACATAGGATACTTTTTATCCAGGAATTCAGCACGGTTTCATGGAGAGAGGGGATGAAAGTCAAAATATGTACTTACTTGTAATTCAATAACACATAGTCCGATTTCTTTCATTCTATTTCTGCTAGAAAGAAAACAAATAAAAGATAACTTTTTTTTTCATCCGCGACTGTACACTGCCAGTGGGAAGCTAAGACAGATATGTAAATATGGCGGTACGAAGTTCGCCGGGTCAGCTAGTTATACATAATGTTGGTAATTGGTATGCACGAGTTTGCGCATAAACAACTGTTTATTACTGAGCCATCACCATTAATGTTCTGTATCAGATTGCCTTAGTTGCATTTAACACCTTCAAAAATTTCTACAAAATTTTGAAAAGTGTCCAGATATTGCATAGACTTGCATCTTGTTAGCCGTCGAAAGTGTTACGGCGGCGGCGGTCGTGGTTTCGTGACCGCATCAAACCGGTTCCAATGCACAAGATGGTTACAGGTGATTCTTAAAGGGAACAGGTTCTTTTAATATTGTTGTAAATCCACTTCTTTATCCAGTGATTGAACGTACCGATATTTTAATGTGTACGAGTCGGTACTACTTTTACTTGAAGGGTCCGAATAAGTCCGTCGCAGTACTAATGGACCGTTTTGTACCGTTTGGAAAATTAAATGTTGCAAAATCTCACCGTTCACTTGTATGCCAGTCTGTCGTTATAATTTTTGTCATGGGTTTTAAGTTTATTACACTTTTAGAGTATATAAAAATGTTAAGTCTCTTAAGTAAACGATTAATTTCAGAATTGCATAGATCTTTGCCTGTTTAGGGTCATACTATAGATTTAAACAAAAACAGATACATGTACAGTGCAGATAAGAATTAATAGGACTTCTTAAAAACATAAATGAAGTAAGTTAAAAAAGCACATAGGTAGGTAATTTACGGCCGGAAAAAATAAGTAATTAATACATGTGCCTAGACAAATTCCACAAACATTTCCTAGAAATCGATATTCGGCATTAGTATCGAATAGACAACCTTCACTTTTTTTATAGTCATTTAAAATTCGGCTTACTTATGATATCATTTACGTAATTGTTTTAAAAGATGTTATAAATAAACCATTACAATACTTACTCATTTGCTGTGCAGAATTCTTGCAAGAGTGCTCTATGTTCGAATTAAATTTAGAAGTTAATAAAAAGTCTTCAATAAAGTATAATTTAAGACTTTTTACTAAGTTGCAACCGTTGTTATTTTTAAATATTCTAATGTTACATATTTATCCAAACGACTATGTGAAAGTTATTCATTATTGTTTTATGTTTTATTTTTTGTCTGCTGCGCTTATCCAACCAGTAGACCAACGAGTTCATCAACTATATACGTTATTTAATTTCTTTTTTCTTACAGATAAATCTCTTTATATCTTGATGCATCAAGTAGGCAACAATTATGCGTTCCCTAATAGTGGTAAAACCGTAAATACCCGTGCCGATGTAACTCACCAGTCCCTTAACCTTCAAATCTAGTAAATATCAATTTCCCAAATAGTCTAGTCAACAACTTCCATACTTGTTAACTAGACTAAAAGATGCAGAAGCATCACTAGGCCGCTATGGTGTGGGTCGCCATGCTGCATTGTCTGCATTCGCAATGAGTATGGTGACCACCACTCTTGGATTCTGCTTTTGCTTTCCATCAGGCAGAGTAGAGTCATCATGGCGGGCCATATATATACAAAAAACAAAAACTGATGACCCTTAGGATCACGAACGTAGTGCTGTTTCAGCACGTTTATCTATATCATATTTTTTCCTAGTCTGTCATTGAATTATTGTACTCGTGTAATCCTCACACATTTACTATGTACATTGCGCTCTTACGTTAAATCATTCAAGGCTCGCTATCGTGAGATTGGTCGGATGAAAGCATAGACGTTGCTTCGAAAGCAAAGTAATTGCTACCTACGTGTTGTTTTTACTCACCGCAACCTGTTTAGCGTTGTCTTCTAGATACATTCTCGTCTATTGATATACCTGTCACAAAGTCACCATTACTGTACGAACGTGCCGATGCGTTCAAAAGTGTGCTCTACTATCAAACAAATTGGTCATAAGGAAACATTTTTATTGTTGTGTTTAGTTTCGCAACCGGTTGTTACATTAGCTGTGATGTGACTCTTTTGTATGCTGTTATGGAAGGCGATAAATGTTGTTTTTCTACTCGCGATAGTAGTTAATTGATAATAAATGTGCTTACTATAGTGGAGTCATTTTAATAGGTAACATTTGACGTCTCTCAGTTTTATCTTCATAGGGAGATGGCCTGCTTTAAAACATCGATTAAAGTGAATGAATCGATACGGACTTGAAACATGTGTGAATTTTAAAAATCATCAGCCGAATCCCTGTCCCATTATTATTTTTTCTCGTAAATTTAAGGAACAAAATAAGACAAGTACATAATTTTACAAAAAAATTGCATTTATTCAGTTGAACTATTAGAACTTTTATTAGTATTGTCATCTTCATCACTGCTGTCAGCAATCAGAGATATTATTAATTCATTTTCAATAATATTGTCCATTCTCACATCTCGTTCAAAATCTTGTAAAATTATTTTCTTTGTTTTCTCTACGACTTTTGTCCAATCTTCTGTAGTGACTTCTGCACACGCAGTTTGTAGCAGAGTCATCATTTTAGCAGTACTGAAGGGTGGTTCAGTATTGTTCCGCGCTGCATGACCCTTAATTGTGCCCAAATAAGCTCGATGGCGTTATACTGGCAATGTTAGGGAGCCAATCGAATAACTTCGTGTCCGTGCTCTAGGGCTAGTTCATCGATTACATAGCGGAGCTTGGATGGCTTAGTTGCTTTTACCAGATTTAACAACTCAAGTTTTAATAAAGTTGGACTTGCATCCACACCATTTCTTATCAGCCACGAGACAATTTCTTGCTATTTACTTGCTTGAGTTGATGGTTTATCGACTTGTACAGAATGATACGATGCATTGTCCATTATAATTTTCGATGGGTTTTCTAAGCTGACTAGCAGCTTCTCAAACCACTCTTTAAAAACCTCGAAGTTCATTTCCTCATGGTAATCACTTGTAGTTTTAGAGGCGAATGCGAGGAGGCAGTCTGGAATAAAACCTTGAGAAGCTGATCCCGCGTGACATAAATATAATAAGTCGGGCTCCGATGGAACTTATGAGGTGGAGGCCGCAGTATCATCGGTCCATGTCCGCGAAACCGTATGGTTCGCATTCAACCATGTTTCGTCAATAAACACGACATTGTCCCAATATGTAATTTTATTTACTTGACGTAAGAAAGTTACTCCCTTCAAAATAATATCGTAGCGTTCTAGCAGGATTTTCCGCTTATCAGATTTTTTAAATCCTTTGATAGAGACGATTTACCACCAAAAATAAGCCTGCGTCTTTTAACGAACTCATTAGCTTTTCCCGTGTAGAATATTCTTTTCTCGAGTAATATCCATAAATGTGGTTGCGAATTGCAGCAGCATCAAAATTATCAACGCCAACAATTTTCTTGTCCCTCTTTATTTTTTTCGGTGTACGTAAAGTATTATCTTCTGAGCCTGATGGTCCGTATTTCTCTTTCAGAATTTGAGTTACTGTCCTCTTCCTTATTCCCAATGCTTCGGTAGTGCGTTCTCTCGGTTGTGTCAATGGTAAAAGAGGTCCATCGTTAATTGAGTCACGTTCAAAATAATTGTACAATTTCACCACTAGTTCACGAGGTTGACTGTTTAGCGTTTTCCCCCGTTTCGACATGGTAAGACTGTAATGTTGTTCTTGTTTACTAATCGTTAAGCAATCGGAGTCCAATTTATAGTCAGGTAAACGTAGTCAGTAAGACCAGTCCAATAAAAAAGCCGGGTCAGAAGAAAATAACTGAGAGACTACTAACTAAATTGTACCTAACATCAATGATTTTTCTATTTAGTTATTTTTTGTATTTTTATACACTATGTGCGAAAAGAGCGTGACCGGCAAAATTTAATGAAAATCTTAAAAGTATTAAACGTTAAATTGTAATCAATTAAGTCTTTTATTGCTGTTTGATGCTTTATATTAATAAGGCGTCCAATCTCCATTATTGTCCTAATCGCTTGGCATCTTCGCGGCATACTTTCCGTCAATTTTTCAGCATAGCTGCGAGGTAAAGACCCCCATGCGGACTTCAGTTCACGAGTAAGGTCAGCGACGGTCACTACATTTTTTGCCCTTAGTTTACGCTTCATCCACGCCCAAACATTTTCAATTGGATTGGCATCAGGGGACTGTGAGGGCCAATCCAATACGTTAATACCATGTTCCGCGTTCCAAGTGGTGCAGAGCCGACTTCGGTGTTTAGGATCATTATCCTCTTGCAGAATCCAGAAATCATTTTGGTGTGGAAACATCTACAAAGCCGACGGCAATAATGCTTTTTCGTAAATTTTCGTCATCTTCTCAGCATCCAAAGTACCGGTAAACAAGTGCAAATTTTCGAAACTCTTTTTTGAGAAGCATCCCCAAACATGCACCTTTAAAGGGTGTTTCACGGTTCGTACCATCAGTCTATTGTCAGCCGTAGTCCAAGCTCGAGCCGAGTAACCGGTTACCCAAAATGAAGCTTCATCAGAAAAAAATATCTTGTCCCAATCACTGTCTTTGTTTTCGCAGGCCCAATGCAGCCTTTTTTCAATATGCGTTTCAGAAAGGAGAGTTCTCTTCACATTGCTTTGATATTTCACGCCCTTTACAACTAAACGCCTTTTGATAGTGTCAAATGATATGATTAAACCCTTTTTCTTCAACTCTTCTTGCCCAGAGCGAAGTGATAATAAAGGATTCCTGGCAAAGAGCTGCACAATCCGTTTATCCTCTGCAACAGACGTCTTTTACGATTTGCCACGATCTGGTAAGTCATCGACGGTGTTTGTTTGTGAATATCTCATTACCCACTTGCTCACGAAGGCCTTGGACTTTTTCATATAATGGGCGGCCTAGTCGCGGGATGTTTTGGGGCCCTTCGGATGAGTACAGAGAAACACAGCTTCAAATCGCGAAGCGTACGCGGCACTCATTGTAAAAAATAATATTTTTAACAACGAAAATTGGAGGAAAAACTTATGTTTTTTACAATGCATTTTAGGCAAAGGCTTGTTCTATTCAGTCTAATATTTATTTTTATAAAATGCATTCTAAAATTTCAAAATATGCCGGTCACGTTCTTTTCACACACATTGTAGTTACTTAAAAGAATAATAATTGTTTTTTTTTTAATCACAACGTGGTTATTAATTTATGGTAATATTTATTCACAAGTAATCATTGCATTCGATTCTACTTATCAGCTTTCGATTTCTAGAGTAACATCAATAGTGTTTAAAAAGAAAAAGGGTTAACTGACGCAACATTGTAACGACGTTCAGTTCTTTAGCTCAGGAATTGTTTATTATGTTTTGAATGATTATTAGTGAAAGCAAATCGTAAAATTACTCGTATCGGTCATTATTACAGTAAATATGTAATCGTAATTGAAAAAAAAATTAAGCAATTGTGCAGTTCTAACAAAACGAAAAAAAAAAAAAAATATTCCCGCCGTTACAAGGTTACGTTGTTGAATTTTGATGAATTGTCAAATGTAACCTATTAAAATGACTACTGTAGACATTCTTATAAATACATGTGACAGTTTCTGGTTTTTCTGTAGAAAGTTGTTTTAGATAAATCTTTCGCCTCGAACATGGTTCTGATGGTTTTATGATATTTTTTGTTTTTTACTCATTAAATCGTTAATATTCACATTCACAAATATTATTTGTTTCACAGTGCTTGTCAATATTACTCAATGGCTCCTTCAAAAACTGGCGTACCTACAATGCTCTTGATGCTTTAGGTAGGATTCCACGATGGGATTTCCTATCCTACTAATATTATAAACGCGAAAGTTTGTAAGTATGGATGGATGGATGTTTGTTACTCTTTCACGCAAAAACTACCCAACGTATTTGGATGAAACTTTACAGTAATAAATGAATAAATAAATAAATATAGGTTATACATCAGAATAACACATAGGCTACTATTTGCCGCGATAACCGACATACACGCGGGCGGAACCGCGGGAAACAACTAGTACAATATAAAAGTTGAACTTCGTTAAAGCAGCTTTACTTCTAACAAAATTTCATCGTCATCATTAACCTATCCCAGTTCACTGTTGAATATATGTACATGGACCTCTCTTATTGCACCTCTCTTAGATCGATTTTTGAATATACTAACATAGTTAACGAAGGAGTATTAATAATATATACAGGACTTAATACATTCATTTTTCACGTAACTCAAACCTTAAAGAAACAAGAAGCAAAAAGTTCATTGCCTGTTTTTTCTTAACCTCAGCTATGATTTTTTTGTGCAATTTCTTCCAGGTATTAAACATAATGTTAATTGAATTGATTGAAGCTTCGAGCTTCATGTCTTGCCAAACATGAATAATGGAATATAAAAACTATTGATCTATATACAGGGTGGATATGACAATACGACATTAAACGAAACCGCGGGCCTATTAAATGTGATGGTTTACTTTGGGATTGTATAATTTATCAGAGAATTGAAATTAAAAAATAAAACTTACAAAAAAAATAAAAATCTTTAAACAATTAAAACCAATAAGGACACAGATTGCACAGCTACAGACGATCATCATGCTGATAAATCTTCAGTCTAAACGTCAAACTGATAGTTACACAACAGTATTTTCGATATTACTACTCGTGACATGTTCCTGACTTTAATTCCTATTTTTGTGATTAATTTACCTGTGCATCCAAAGTATAAATGAGAGAACTGAAGTCACTTGCGAGACCCCAGAGGCGAAGACTGGTCTTATTAATTTGTCTTGTCTTTTCTCACCTGCACATCTCTACAGAAGTTAGCCGTTAAAAATTATTTAAATTGTATTATGTATTAATGCAGTTAAAATAATACAGAAACCAACCAAACGCAAGCAAAAACTATAAAAAAGTATGGATAAAAACAATAGTTTTTGCTCCATGACTCCATGGCGATTGCGTCCAAGAAGGAGCGTCGGAACTGGAATAATGTAGTTAACTTAATAATTTATTGCAAATTTTAGAACAAAGTCTTGTAAGAGTCAATGCAAATATGAAATTGAAAAGGTTGTATAAGACTGTTATATAGTTTGCACTGTATAACACAAAATCTTAAAAAGCAAAACCGATAAAATAAAATTACATTTATGTGCAAGTTACGTGACGATAACTATATCAGACAAAGTTACAGATTAAAAAGTGAATAAGTCGTGTGCTTTTATTGTGGTGTATGCGTGTCTGTATGTGCGTAAGGTTGCGACTGGTTCGGGCTCGGCAACTCGCGTAACTAATGAGAACATGCTGTGACTTCATAATTTGATGTTACGTGTCATTCATAATTATTTTGCTTCGATTGCTCCGCTCCCAGACTGCGAGCGGCGCACGGGACGTGTGCGGCAATCATGACGGCTATTTTATGGGTATGACGCAAATAATAAATGGCTGCCAAAAATGTTACATCAAAGAAAGTTTATAACAATATAATTTCATTGCATTGATGTATGTGTACCGTAGATATCGTGACGTAGGTATGATATTTAGTCGTGTTGCAAGAGATAGATTTTACAGTTATAAGGAAATTTTGGGTAAGAATGGTTAATCATCATTTTGTTCATATTTCAGCAAAGTAGAGATACTATGCTGGTTTCAAAAATTACCATCATATTTTTTATTTGCTTATTATAGGTACTTCAATAATTTGTTGTCATTCCTCAAGGAATTATCTATTGTAATTTTAGAAACTTAAAAAGTAGACTAATAGGTATACGTGATTATGGAACAACATACTAACAAGTTCTAGACTTTTAACAAGTTCTACACATACATTCAAGTAAAAATGAGACTAACCTGAAAAGATCCTGGTCATACATTATAACAGGTGAAATGATACTGGTAACAGATAAAACAAAAATAACGAACAACTTTTTGAAGTAAATGTCATGTATGTATTCTTTCTTTTTGTATCGGCAGGTGTTATTCTACCTTCAAACAACAATTTAACTTGTTGAATTTTATAGTTTATATGGATTTTATAGTTTTTATTGCTAATACATACATAATTATATACTATAATTTACATACATTTACACATATATTATTTACACACTAAACGTTAAAGTTGGCTAAAATCTTCCTTTCTAAGGACAGGCTTATGTCTGTAAGAGCACTGTTAAAGGCTGAAAAAACTTGTTGTTGATGATGATGATGGCGATGAAACGTTGTCAAAACGTTATTCCTGCTTTTATGACTGCCTCGGTGGCGCAGTGGTAGTGTATGCGACTGCTGTGCTGTGCTTGAGGTCGGGGGTCCGATGCCCGGGTCGGACCAAATGTTATTATGATCTGCAAATATTTTTTTCGGAGTTTGGGTGTTACGCAAAATATGTATATATTTACAACAAAAAAAAAGTACATATGTATTTATGTTAGTTGTCTAGTACCCAAATTACAAGCTCTGCTTAGTTTGGGAATAGATGGCGTTGTGTGATAAATGTCCGATTTATTGAAGCCATAAGTTATTATAGTAGTAAGGTAACTTAACGACGAATAGTATAATCTGACATTTTGAACAAAGGCCAACATGAATAGTCATCTGTCTATCGGTTAATATTACGAGTACATACATTAATAGTGTTTGTCACGGTAGGTATAATAATCGTTTGAACATAAACACACATTTTCAGGTTAAATTGACCTTCTCTTGATTGCTGTGAAACATGTCATTCTTTTAAATTTAAACTCTTAACTTTTTTACGTATTTTAGGGTTCCGTGCCAAAGGCAAAAAACGGAACCCTTACAGATTCGTCATGTCTGTCTGTCTGTCCGTCCGTATGTCACAGCCACTTTTTGCCGAAACTATAAGAACTATACTGTTGAAACTTGGTAAGTAGATGTATTGTGTGAACCGCATTAACATTTTCACACAAAAATAAAAAAAAAAACAGTAAATTTTGGGGGTCCCCATACTTCGAACTAAAATTCAAATTTTTTTTTTATCAAACCCGTACGTGGTAATATCATTTTTTCTTAACCGAATAGTTTGCGCGAGAGACACTTCCAAAGTGGTAATATGTGTCCCCCCCTGTATCTTCTAAAATAAGAGAAAGATAAAACTAAAAAAAAAATATGTTGTACATTACCATGCAAACTTCCACCGAAAATTGGTTTGAACGAGATCTAGTAAGTAGTTTTTTTTTAATACGTCATAAATCGTAAACCGCAAAAAAATACACTATTATTAAAACATCGATCAAAGTTACAATGAACTAAAAGAACTTTTACATTATGTTACTTGCTGCTTCGGAACCCTGCCGTTTTTTTTTATGTTTACACCACAACACTATGGTAGCACACAAATAATTGGTTTACCTGATGAAGATAATTTGCCTTTTGGACAGAACGCAACCATCGACAACCGAGAGTCACTATGTTTATCCAGTTAAAACGCAATGAATCTCATTTACAAAATAAAAGAGTGTTAACAATTTTTGTTTTGATATATAGAAATAATGTAATGATATAAAGAAATATATAAAACGACTATTTCCGACCACCATCAAAACATTGGATAAACAAGAAGCAGTACTCTTCAAAATGTTATGTAAAATATTTAACTTTTGGAATCAAATAGAGCTGGTTATTGATTTTTAGCATAAATGATCATTTGCATGTGTCTATCTGTCTCGTTTCTTCTACTGCATTCCATATACCTATAATATAAAGTTACAATGGAGGAGGATTCGTAGCGTCAACATGCAGCAACATTTTAGTCGCCGAAGTCAATCACGTACCGGATGTTAATCTGAGCATGTCCTCTGTCCTCACGCAGTGATTTAATCTCAACGGTATACCCGATGGGTGCTAGTAACCAATTTGCTATTTAAAACGTAGAAGCATGTATCATGTAGCATACGTAACAACAGATTCTAAGAGGAGTATATACCTAATTTAAATAAACTGTAGCATAACGGAATTAACATTAGTGGCTTTCTGATTTCAACATTCTTAATAACTGTTAATAAACATTTTGTCGTCGTTTTAAATAAAAATAAAGCTGATAGGTATCGACTAGCGGAGAGCTAGAGTTGTGTTGTGACTAATATTTTTAAACAGATAATGCTTATAGTTTTAGTCAGGAGTTTAGTTTAATTTTATCCTGAACGTCGTACAAAATAATATGAGCGTAGTTCATATTGACAATGGTTAACTAAAATGTAATTTTGTAAGTGATTTACTTACTAGTAGAAAATCCATTATAGTTCACTTTCCACTACACTAGATTTTGCCAAGTTTTGTTTTGAATGTATTATCGGTATATTGCGAGATTGCGAGTGTCGCTGCTTGTCGTGAGTTGTAATACCATGTCAATGTCCACTCGGCCATTGGTTTGCGATTTCTCTTCATGCTATAAAGCAGGATTTATAACATGTAGTAATTTTAACGTTGTTTAAGAAGAAATTTAACTATCTAAAACAAAGTTTTCTTAAAGTCGACTGCAGTTGGCTGCGAGCCAGGAATAGTCGCAGCGATGTTTTGTATATTACGAAATTCCGCCAAAACTGTTGCAGTAGACAAGAATGACCCCATTTCGGGAGCTATTATGATATGACATGCTATTTATGAGGATAACGCATTGTGTTCAAAATTGATCAATGTTAACACAACAGTTGAATTGAACATAAATAATAATGCTTACTAATTTTTTTTTCATGTGTGTGTTAAGTTTATATTAAAAACAGAAATCTTGAATTCAAATACTCGTACCAGTAAAACATACAAAATTTACGGAATAACTTTGTTTCAAAACAAATATACACTTAATGTAATTTAATGTAAAATTTCACTTCAAGCTTTGAAATCAGCTGTAGGTACTATCTGATCGTCGACACCACGCTAGCGGTTAGCGCCACCATGTTTCACCATGACTCGGCCGTTGACCCAAATTGCTTGCTTACCTTTTATATTTAATGGCATACTATTTAATAACTAGTAGACATATCTAATATTTTATATTATACGATTCGTTGGTTTAATATTTGAATACAACATTTTTGTAAAACATTTCTGGCTTTGATCTCATTATCGATGGATCTCAGTAAAATTATTAGGCCCATTCAATGTTTCGCATGACCGGGTTTTCTGTTCTATTAACCAATTGTTCGGAAGACGATATTGTCAACTGTGATCTATGAACTAATACCTACCTGAACAGTTGAATTCATTGAGTAGTTTCTGTATGATCAGGCTTGAAATCAGTTGCTCAGTATTCGTTTATGGGTGAGTTCATGTAACTCAGTGATTTTATATAGGGCAGGTCTATTTTTAAATTTATCTAATGCGTGCATTGTGTAAATTTATATGACAGATACGTGTGTGTTTTGCTTGTTTCTATTTATTTATATCGTATACTGTGCGTTGTGTAATTTGTACCTGAACTATGAAAATGAATTTAAGAGAAAGGCCAAAAACCTATATCGTTATTTTGACATCAGATTCTGATGTCACTAAGGACGACACCATTTCTAAATTTAATTAGTAGATTTCAAGGAATACTTTGAATTGAATTTATCTTTCTCTACTAAAATAATCATATTTGAAGTGTCTATGTGAGTGTGACTATCGATATACCGATTTTTTATTAAGTAAGACAAATTGGCATTCCAATTATTATTGATAAGTAGTTTTTAGGAAAATGTATTTATTAAAATTTACTATTATAGAGAAGACAAATATGTATTAGATTTCTTTTTGATACTTCAGTAATCAGTACCTAAGCAATGTTACGGTAAAAATACATACATAATAAAATTATAGGTATAATAGGTACATATATAAAGAAAGTTTGGAAAAATGTATGCTACAGTGTCTGTAGCATTCATTTCACATTTTTTTTATATTGACTGGACGTAGTTTCGCATAATTAGTAGATAGACATTATTCTTTTTTCTTGCATTAACTATTTGCCAAGAAGGAAGAAGACATAATTACACAAAGGAAACTACCTTAAATATCTTGTATGGCTTTTAAATTCTAACGAACCTCTATAACATTACAAATGTTACTCGAATCTGTAACTTGTTGGTTTTTGATACTTAAATACAAATGGTCAAATAAATATTTTCATGTTACTAATTATGTATATTTATTGAACACATAGTGATGGGGAAACTCCCAATATAATGGTGTTATCACCTTATATTAACATTGACGAAAAACTTTAGTTATTTGTTTTGCGTTGGATTATAATTTAAAATATTAATTTCAAGGTAAACTACGGTTACTGGACTTGTAGGTATTTATGTCGTGTAATACGCTTTTATGTGTAGTAACTACTGCCACAAAAATATACCATGCCGAAAAATTTTCCTATCATATCAAACTAACACAATTTTAGGTATTTGTTAGTTAGTTTTAGAATCATATTAGTTACATTATAACTAATACAATAATGATAAGCAGTGATATTGAACATATTGTTTATACGCAATTAGAAATAGTATTGATGAAATTGTTATGAGAATAAGAGCATCCGGCCTTCTATTTTGATATGAACTATTTATTTCAATTTTGAATTTCAACTCATGCGATGCAAGGGATGTTTATACTATTAGGATAATATCGCGTATCGATACAATAGGTATCGATACGCGATATTATCGTAATAGTATATTCGATACAGATATGAAATGATATATATCTATACACATTAAATCCAAGACGTAAAAGTATATGAATCGTATTTAAGCTGTTTTGAATGAAAATCACTGATACTTTCATTACATAGTCGTAGATCATAAAATGAATATTATAAAACATCTCGGATGTATAAACTTAGGAGACAAACATCGAAACGAATTGTCAATTATAACGCGCCTAGGTAATAATCATACCTGTGTTTGTTGCTTTAATGGCATCATCTGAAGGCTATTTTCGTCGATGTTGTAACTGTTTTTGCTATACAAGGTGACTTCACAGTTTTCTTACAACGACACTAATAGAATATTTAAACATGTGAATTAAAAAGATTTAGAAAAATAAATTTAGAGATAAAAATAACCATTATTTTTTTTATTTTTTTTAAAGAGACAACTCCCGCTCTAGGAATAAATCCTGTGTCGCGGGGGACTTTACAAATATACATGAAACGGACACAAAGAACACCCAGACTCAGAACAACAATTTGTGGATCACACAAAGTGTTGTCCTACGTGGGATTTGAACCCACGACACTTGGCGAAGTAGGAAACGTGGTGACCGTTAAACCACTAGGCCAAACGTACAGTCAAAATATACATAGTACATTATACAATTATAGTAGTATAAATAATATAGTATTATAAAATTTATTTCTCTCGTGGACTCTCTGGGACTTGATAAAATTAAATGCTTGATTGAAAATTGGGTGTCTTACTGGGAGTCTCTTTACTACTACGAAAAAGAAATAAAACATTATTTTGCGTCTTGGAGGTGATCAACATAAGTTGTGACAAAAGGTTGGGCTTTTTGTCAACTTTTGTCTAACAAATATTCCGCGTACAATTTCAAGTCTAACTTGTATTTAGAACTGAAATTATAAGAAAACTAGTTGACCGTGTGTAGTTACACCTAAAATAAACTGGTTTCAGCAATATCTTTGACCTGAATCTGCAAATACTGGTACATAAACCAATACGCTCCCTCTGTATTGAAAATATTATAGTAATACATTACTAATTAAATATAAAAAAATATTAGAAATATGATCTAACGGTGAGGACTTGTGATCATAAAGAAAAAGATACACATATTGCATGCTAATTTAATGCTTCTAGCGTTAATTGAGAATTTATTGTTTTAATAATAAATACTCCTAGGCGACTAACAAGTATATCATTTCTGGATAGGCAGCTCCAACAACGATCAAAAATCTGTTGGCGGAAGAATAAGATGGAACCTCTTACAACATTAAGTTTGAACCTCAAATCGCCTTAAAAGTCTATTAACCTAAGCAACTCGCGTTTTTTATTTATAATTTGGAAACCGGTTCCGGTATACCATACCATCGTCTGTATATTAGCAATATTAGCATCCACTTAGGCAAGATTTTAAGTTGATGGATACAAGTTTATTCCTATTATCCTTTATCTTACTAATAGAAAACATATTCAAGCGCCACTATTATAAGAAGTCGTTCCCTCGCGATGTCGCTGTCACCAAAGTATTAATTGTACCCACTGAAGGAAAGTCGACGACATCTTCTAAATGAGAAGACACTCCGAGATTTTTGTAAATATTCTGTGCAATGTCCACATATTTGCAACTTTTGTATTTTTATCGTAACGCCGTATTATAGGAAACAAGCATAAATAATATAAAACTTGTAACTAACTTCTAACAAAACGTTAATTAACTAAATAGGTACTTTGTTCTATTACAAAAACCTACATCAAGGTTGTAGTTATTAAATCAGTACAAAGATGTATGTAATTATGGTAATATATTAACTTAATATAAATGATAATTATTATATTATACAATGCGCATTACCGGGCCTGCCACTTGGCCTAGTAATGCGATCTTACATAAACAATGATAATGGTAATAATAGGCGCCTGCCGCTACATCTTCGTCCATTGCTTTTACTTTTTATGGTAAACTAGCTGACCTACGCAACGTCGTTTACGTCTCCTATTGCCCGTAGCGTAAAAAAATCCCTCGTTTTTAACATTCTTCATTGGTGCTCCGCTCCTATTGGTCTTAGCGTGATGATATAGCCTATAGCCTTCCTCGATAATTGTACTATCCAACACAAATAATCTTTCAAATCGGACCACCGGTTCCTGAGATTAGCGCGTTCAAACAAACAAACAAACAAACTCATCAGCTTTATATAATAGTATAGATTAGTCCACCGCGATAACGATGTCAGGGACCTGTCGATTATTTTTGAACTATAAAGTAAATCCTCCCTTTGTTTAAAACATCTTATAATAACTATAGAATGTGATCCACTCACCTATCCTTCTTGCTGCGTACTATTTGTTAAAATAATGACATAGGTGGTTACAATTTATTAAAAGTAAACTCATTTTTGCAGCTTCGCTAGCTTTATAATTATTTTCAAATGCCCCGGGAATAATAATTTTATCAGAATTAAAGATTTCCTAAGTCATTCTTCATTTCATATTATAAGGGGTTTAACGTGTACTTTACGGTCAATTTCATTATGAGATTGAAAATTGCCAAGCAAACAACTCACCTTATACATTAGTTATGGTATTTATAAATATCAATCACTATGTATGATATTGAATTGTTTTAACCCAATTGTATATTATTGTAGTATTAATTATTTAATGTTGACATGACTAATTTTATATGACATTAATTTTTGCATGCTTATATGGCAGAATGTATTGAAACTAACACAGTACTAAAGACCTTATTTATGTAACTACATACATTCGATGCAAATAAATGATTTGATTTGATTATGAAAAATAACCGTATGAAATAAAAAAACAGGTAAAATGATTTTAGCAAACAATTTCCAGTATTGGACAATTATTGAAAATATGGATACACTGCTTAAAAATAATAGAAAAAGAAAGAAACTAGAAAGAATGTGAGCATGTACTGATGAGTGATAGAAAGTATGGAAAAAACTCATTGTATAAATCCCTTAAGAAGATTCCTAAGGGATTTATAGAATGAGTTTATTTTTGACCCTCCAAGAGGTCCAAAAATGATCGCAGTAAAAAAATAACTAACGAAATTTGTTTGATCATTTCACTCGAGAAGAAGAAATCATGGATTATTTTGTGGATAAATTTATATTTAAGGTATGATATAAGTTATTGCTGGTTTTCCTTATTTTAGTAGGAAGCATTCTTTTGAAACTGATTGTATAACTATATCAGTGGTATACATATAATATGTCTGCATACTTAGAATGCAAAATAGCAGCATATGAATAAGTCTCGATTTGGTGTAAATACGAAATGTAGGTAGATACTTTGATAACGCTCATTTGAGCTTGAGCCTTGATTGTATACCTATCTCTAATGGTATATGAAAATGTTTCTTCACCCGTGATTTAGTTTTCAAAAAGATTATTTTATACTTAGCAAACGTTTACCGTTGTAGCTTCAGTGCAGTAGCCAGTAGCACATTTATTCTTTAATTAACTAGCAATAAAAATATATCTCAAATTAATATGACGTCACTAGACGCAAAGCTGACGGTTTTGCAAAACATTAGAACGTTCTACTACATAATCTTGTCTAAGTTTAATATTAAACAAAAAAGTTTCATACCTAATGTAGACGACCTGCACTACGCCTGCATGCCTCTTTTATAAATCCGGTTCGTTTCAAACACTTCAATCATTTATGCTCGGCTGATCTTCATATAGTTGGTAATCTGAGATATTCTTAACGTCAGCAAGTTGCCGCGTTTTGGTTCCTTCCTACTTATAATTAAAAGGGACATAGGTACTGTTATTTGTATTTCATAGTAGAAATCTAGAAAGAGAATAGTCTTGATTTCTATATTGATAATTTCTAGATCTATATATGTTTTCAATTGTATTGGCGAACACTCATAATTTCGTCAGATCCGTAGTTAAAACAATTAAAAAAAACCGGCCAAGTGCGAGTCGGACTCGCGCACCGAGGGTTTCGTACAAACCGGTAGGTATATAAGTAAAATTTATGCTTTTCGCAATTTTTCCTTTATCTGTGGTATAAGACTTTGCTTCGTACCAAATTTCAAGATTCTCAGTTCACGGGATACTTCCTACC
The DNA here is from genome assembly GCA_949125395.1 of Diaphora mendica. NCBI lineage: Eukaryota > Metazoa > Arthropoda > Insecta > Lepidoptera > Erebidae > Diaphora > Diaphora mendica. Next base: position 15,297,791 of record OX421319.1, on the reverse strand, counting down.
TATAGGGTACAGTACACACCCTGTAGGTTTTGATTCCCTTGCGAGTGTCGAAAATTTGCAGCATAAACGGCTGTATCTTTTGATTGCGTTGGCTTAGAAGTTTTAATTTTTCACAACACCAAGGGACAGAAGATCTGAGTATTTGACATGAATTTCAGCTTGATACCTCCTAGCGTTCCTGAAAAAGGGGTCTTGACAGACAGACAGACGGACAACAAAGTGATCCTATAAGGTTTCCGTTTTTCCTTTTGAGGTACGGAACCCTAAAAAGGACTATATTGTCACTAACCTGCAATAGCGCATAATGTCAGAAAATAATAATATTAATCAGGTTCGTTGTTCATCGTCTTCTGTTTAGAATTCTGTTTATTTTAACCGCGTACCCATCAAACAATTCAACTAACAAAACTTCATCAGTTATTCTAAATATACATGAACAACACGTATATTTAAAATGACTTCCATAGCACCACTAGAGGACACAAGTGCGTCTTTAAGTTATTTAACCCTGAAAGCATTGCTTACTAAAATAGCAACAGATATCTAAAGAACTGGCAACACTTGCTTATGTTTTATTGTGACTAATGATATCTATTATCTATGTTTAATTTGAAAACTTTTTGCGGCCCATTCTTATTTCATTCCGGCCAACTACTAGTTTTAACTTTTTGTAAAACTGTATGATAGTCATTAAATTTTCCAAAAACTTAAAACTCTGGTCCACTATAAATATATGTTAGACATATTTATATATTCACTTCATATTCATTCCATATTTAGATAAATAAAATTAAATATCCTCTTAAAATCAGTGTGACAGTTTCGTAAATTTGATGAATAATGTTTGAAATCTTCTGTCTAAATTGGGATCAATTAGCCGCGAGCTAATTATAAAATCATCTGAAGTTAAGAAAAGAAATCTTGCATCGTACAAGCAAGTGTTGAGTGATTCATTGAAACATATTAGTTTTTAGTTTAAGTATTTAACTATTAATAGGATATGCTACTTTTAGTTCAGTCAGTCAGTTGTGTTTACTATGATGTTATTTTTGTGAACAGATCACATCAATGTTATATTCTCTGAGACGATCGTTCGTCGTTATCTCCGGTATAGCAATATTATAATAGCTATAACTACTTTCATATTGTGAGAAAAAAAACCTTTGTAAACTGCAAATGTTTCTTATAGGCGGTCCACACTACAACGTATATCGTAGCGATTTAACTGTGCAGTTCGTATATATTTCGACAAATATCTGAGCCAATTTCCGTCCACACGTACGATAAAACTGCACAAACGAACTGCACGGTTAAATCGCTACGATATATCGTTGTAGTGTGGACCGCCTATTAGCTAATACTACAACAGACACACAGAAACACAACATTACTCGCTTATACCATTTCGCATGAACATGCTTCATGCAGTAATGTAACGTCGAATGACAAATGGGTTACTCTTTAGAGAAAATCCTTTAAACACAGTGCTGGCAATTACCACTTCATGAAGAGCTCCAGATTTTGCTTATTAAAATCACATTAGATGCCCTTAAAAGAATCGTGAACAAGAAGCAGGGTTCGGCTTACACTGGTACGTTTGTAGTGAGTCGTCTACAGAAATAGATTAAAGCGTTGCAATAATTATATCAGCGAATGGGCTTTGTTGACCACCGTACGCCGAACACATGCGAGCTTTTATAGCTTTCTTATTTAGAATTGGATTAACTTTATTTTGTTATTTACCAGTACCGCAAATAACAATCAACAGTAGGATTTCTAACAAAGCAAGTACTTAAAATGTGATACTTTGAAATATTATTTCAATTAAAGCTAAGTTGTTAAGTTGGATGTGTATTATAGGGAAGAAATGAACTATAGCTGACGACGTATTGACGTAGAAAATGTTACAAAAATAAAGTTATCATGTGACTAAAAAGTGATATCACAAACCTAACGAAGTTCCTAAAAGTGGCTTAGCTAATGAAATGGATAAATAATAAAATGTTTTGACTATTGATGAAGAATTTGAAGATGGGGGCACATGGGTCCAAAGAAAAGTTATACAGAAGTAACTCCGAGAAATATCCATCGAAATTACCAGTACCGAACGACAAAAAGTATAAGTTAGCGGTAAATCGTGAGAGATTTGGATCTTTCGGAACAAGAGGTGAGTAAACTTGTTGAAAAAAAAATCTATGGCTATTATATTATTATTTGACAGTTAACAATATTTCCAATTATTCCATGTCATTTTAGAACTTGCTCTTAGTCATGTAGAGAAATTACATTGGCATGGGTTTTATGTAGGCCGGCAAAAGCATTGGTTTAAATAATCCTAAGACACAGAGGCAAACAAACAAGTGTCGGTAGATAGCAACTATTTGCAATTATTATATTAACATTTTTAATCTTTCTGGTTGAAAATCAAAACAACTCGCAAGATTTGTTCTAATAATAAGCTATACGTTATACGTACAAATAAAAACTTAAACTCAAATGTCTATGAATTTGGAGTGGTGTTTTTTTCCGTATTGTTGTAATGATTTATGATTTCTAAGCCTTATGTTTCGATGTTATTCATCAGACGGGGTGAAACTACTTTGACCTTTAATTAATAGTGAAGGATATTTCAGTGGAAAAACGTTAGTATTGCCATGGTAATCAAACTTTATAGTTCTTTCACCCTGTTGCCCGAAATCTTTCATGTAGTCGTTAAGGCTACTTAGTAATTTCACGAAAGTTTAATAACGAAAAAATGCGCGTAGGAAACGTGATCATAATAGTAATGACTGGAATACTGTATGCTTAAGAGACATGTGATATAAACTATTTTCACAAGTTTTTTTTTAAAGAAGTGTGATACTTAGGTTGTGGAACAGAATTAGAAGAGAAGGCAAATCCCCAGGAAATTGGAATGGCGTCATTCGTTCAAGACGAAGGTACAAGCTCTTTTTCCTAAAAAAACAGAATATATTTAAAAATATAATAAACTAGCTTCCACCCGCGTGTGTGTCGGGTATCGCAGTGATCATTTTTCAGGTTAATATGCAGCCTGTAACACATTATTTGATAATGTAGTTTTCTATTGGTAAAAAAATTTTCAAAATCGGCAAAATAGTAGATCCAGAGATTACCCATATAACTTTAAAAAAAAACTTTACCTCTTTAGTATATATGTGTGTACAATATATATGTATATTGTCTTGCATATGATATGTACATTATTATTTGTATTTTCTTTCATTTCTTTTGTTTTCTTTGTATCATTATCATCATCATTATGAACCTATCGTAGTCCACTGCTGGACGTAGGCTTCTCCATGGTTCTCTTTGTAGGCGAGAGGGTATTTCCTAATGTTTTTTTATATATACTTAAATAAAATTTCATTCCAAATTGTAATTATTCCGGAGCAAAACCAGGATATCGTATGTCATTTGGATATTGTTACCAATGCAAGATCATTAGACGATAACTGCAAGGTTTTTCGTAGTTATCTCACAGTCAGAGACTTTTTAACTGAATTAATTATTAGGTATTATTTTTATTGTACCTACAGCTAGAACAGATTTTCACAATACCTGCTTGTAATTACTAGATCTAGCTTGAATATAATTATTGTTACTTGGCATAACTAATATGCATATATATTAATTGTCAATGCAGTAAGCGAAACCATTCGCGGAAGTGACTCACACAAAATCAGTTGTTGTTTCATCTATTATTTTTTTTATTTATTAAAAAAACAAACTGAGTTACATATTTGTCCCCCAAAACCTGGTTGATGGTTTGACTGGGGTGATGGTTTGACTCATTTTCAATTTTACCTTATACTGCGCGTAATAATGGCCGAGTGACAAAGGCTATATGGATAAATTTTATCAAAAGTTTTACGTAGTCGGGTTTTTTTCGTTTAACTAACAGTTTCGATAATGCCCACAATATTCCTAGTTCAACTCTATATTATTCACGTTATGCAAAAACTTTTTTTCACTTTTCGTGGTTCATTCAGAGGCACAATCATTTTTGAAGTCCGTTATTCGAACGAGTATTTGATCACGAATTTCTAATATTTTTTTATGATGTATTTCTTTTATTATCTGGGATATCTAAAGGTTGACTATACCTCAGCCATGTACCTGATGTGCATAAAGTTTAAATACATAAACAATTACGTAATAGAGTATGTACTCAGTACAAGAGAACAAACGATTCCTGGCAATGAACGTACAACGGCTCAATAAAATGTTGTTTGCACAGATTCCGACCACAAACATGTTTAATTACGCCTATAACAATCCGTGCATGTTAGGCCGTTTGTGTGGTAATGATCTAAACCAACTCGTAATCTAATAGAAAACATCGAACTAGGTATCAACGTAACTAACGTTGAACCGACTTACATGTATCGTAATCTTTGGAAATTTTAAAATCGGCTTTAAGTGTCTTGACTTTGACTATTTTATTATCCTGCTTATTCTAAAATAGCTGAGCTCCATGGTAACCACTACTACCGCGGGCAATGCCGCGGAGTGAAGCTAGTCTAAAGAAAGTAGCCCAATATCATAATACCATCAGCTATTTGTCCGTTAAAGTCCCGTCAAATCGGTCCAGCCGTTTCATGGATTCGCCGGAACAATCAGACAGACAATCAAAAATGAAAAGCTGTTCATTTGAAAATATAAACGGACACTTTAATTTTATTTATTTGTATAGATTCAGTGTCACAATTCTGGTTTATACAAAAAGAACAAAAACATCTTATGACTGGCATTTAGACTGCTGTACTAAATTCAAAAGTATTAGGAGGAGGACACAATCATTGTTTTCCGTAGCATTACGTTTGGACCAATTTAAGTAAATGCCAAATGAAAGATTTTTTACTAACAAGATCGTAGACCTAAACGAACCATCATAGAAAAAGCAGGATATTATAAGTAAGTCGTATTATAGTGTTTCCATTTAAAAATGATAAAATTCACAATAAAATTAAATCGTGCTGTATTACCATGTGCGACCAAGTGAAGCCTTATTCACCAATCCGTCTTACATATCACGTGTAACTTATTGCGCGTTTTCTGATCTTTCCCATGGTTTTCATGGACACGACTAAAAAAAAGGAATGAATACATGATTATGTGTGATTTTGAAATTCGAATTGTAATGCGTCGAGCGCATCAGGTAGTTGATTAATCTTGTGTGTAATTTGTGCTATTTATATTAGATCTATAAAATCCAAATATCAAATATGTACGGTACTAATGTTAGAAATTCGACAGTAACTGCCTGTTTGTTTGTTTAAACTGCTACACCCATTTAAAAAAATAGCCTTTGATTCTTGATAAAAGACAGACTTATCTTTACTGTGATAACCGACAGGTACACTATAGTGGAGCCGTTTGCGAAAACTAGTCCCAGTAATATATAAAGGCGAAAGTTTGTGTGTATGTTTGTTACTTCTTCACGCAAAAACTACTGGACGGATTTGGATGAAACTTTACAGTAATATAGCTTATACATCAGAATAACACACTATTTGCCACGCTAACCGACGTACACCCGGGCGGAGCCGCGGGCAACAGCTAGTAAAATATAAATAATCTTATTCTTTATAAACCTATTACTTGAATGTACATAAGCGATTTTAGCTATCTAATGTTATTATATTATTTAACTACATGTATTGTATCTATTATGTGTTTAATGACCTCTGATGACATTGTGAATATTTAAAACAAAGCCTCATTGTTAGAACTAACGACCTGTAAATGTTAATTTAATTATATTTACATACTTTAGTCGTATAGAAGAATTAAGATACGTATTGTTTGTTACAATGTTTTGTATACATTTTGCTAATAGAAGTGTAAATTACGTATTTGCCACAGCCGAAGGAGTTTTAGAGAAACGAAATAGAACTTGAAGTTAATTTAATAAAAGATTATAAAAATTACATTTAAACTATAACTAATTAGTCTAAGTTGCTAACGCGATGTTGGCTTAAAAGTAAGTGTGCGTAGAATGACAAATCTTAAATATATATACTATAACAATGCTGTGTCGGCGCCTTGTGCTAGTGACGCGGTGTTGATCTTATAACAGGCCTTTGTTGTCCATGTTCGTAATGCTGTCATCGCCTTCGTGGCACCGTTGATCTCATAACAGGTCTTTGTGGTGTGTTATCGTAATTCCTGCGTCGGCACCTTGTGTCATGGAGACTGCAGCGTTGGCATATTGGACGAGTGCGTGATCTAACAATAGGCCTTTGTGGTCTCGTATGTAACACCTCCACCCTCAGTTCAGCAACTATTTTGTCATGTTAATGGAAAATGTTGCTGAAAATTCTTCTGGTTTAGGGTTGGCTGGATCTTCCATAGTGTGTATCTGGAGTGTTCGGTTCTCTTTTGAACTATTTAGTTTTAGGTGCTAGATCTTGTAGTTACGGCCTACTGCGTAGGTGATAATTGCAGTTGTAACTGATACCAATACATAGAATGGAATGGTCGTATGGTACAGGTTTGTTGACTGGACGTTGTCGTTTTCTATCGGTGTTTCCTGGGATACTTTATTCTAGATGCTGTGAAGATCTTAAAGGTTTACTTCAAAGGTTGACTTTTTATTTCGTTGTTGTCGTTAATGATGGTGAGTTCTGCAGTACTTGAGTGCAATCAGGTTCTGTCCGGATCTGCTGGGCTACGTTTTTCTCACAGACATATGTGCTTACTATACTTCGGGCATTCTGCCTCTATGTACACAAATTCATTTCTATCAGTTGCTATATAAGGATGAGAAGGAATAAGGAATTGGTGAAATTTATTTTGTGCGAGGGATAGTTTACAGAAATCATAGATATTTGGAAAGACTACGGGGAGTTTGAAAACTATAATTTATATGTTAAACTACAAAATACGATCCTGACCTTATAATATCATAGTATTCCTAAGTACTAACTAAGATCTAAGTTTATTTTGTCCAGGTTTTAGTAAAGGCTAGAATATTTTTGATTCTAACAAGTTATATTTTCCATAATTAATAATGTTATTGGCTCTGTAAGCATTTTCATTTAAGATTAACTGAAGGATATAATTAATATTACTTTCGTTTTCGATAAGTTAAACTAGCTATAAGTTTGTTTAAATAAGCGCGGTAATTAAACTCTACAGTATTTTTTTTTGTTTCCAAGGTAACTAAAGCTTGAGTGTATTTAAAAGCATCCTGATAATCCAGATTGCCGGTAATGCTTTTAATTATAGACTAATCCATCAAGTAGACCTCTTTTTGTCCTGCCAGGCTCTAAGGTGTATAGATGATTAAGGATATTGGTTTTTTTACTAGGTGTTCTAAATGTATTTCGTATAATAAGTAGGTTTCGTTAGTGAGTCTATTCTTATAGTCCTGTACTTCGAATCTAAGTGTAGAATTAGATAGTACTTACGTACGTACGTACGATGTATTGTAAAAATGTATAATAATGTGTCGTTACTCTAGCTTATCCTAGCCTAAATGGTAATAAATCTAAATTGTCAAGTCTTATCTCTTAAGGTCGTATTAGAAGTGGTTCCAGCATCAACGTCAGTAGTAGTAACCTGTAACAATTGGTTACTCTTGGGTTTTCGTATCAGGTCTTTCAGAAAGCATTTTTTTTTCCTTTTTTTTTTTATAAAAACTTGTTGTTCTGGCTTATAGTCAATTTCAGGTTGTCTAGACTTATTACGGGATTCTATAAGAGCAGTTCTATTGGCTAACGAAGTCTCGTTTATGTCATGGACAGTCTTCATCTGTGCTCTATGAGTCACTACATATTGTTGGAGTAATTTTTCGTTTATGTCAATGTCAATAGGGTCCCTGGGGTCAAAATGGCCTTTTAATATGTCATAGGGTCTGCATTTTGTAAAACCATGAATAGAGCTGTTGTAAGCTATTATGGCGTAGGGTACAAGATATGTTATTGGTTCGTCTTTATTAGGTACTTCCAAAATTAGATTTTCCTGATTTGTGTGGGCTGTACTAGTAGCTGAATTATCTATAGTGGGAGTCTTCTTGGTGGGATTTGCAATGGTCGAACTGGTTTCCTGGTTATGAATTTCAATTCTAGATAAGGCGTCTGCTTTAATTGAGTATTCAAGTGCAAATACAACATCGTTATCAGTAGGGTTAAAAATTTCTAAAAGAGCATGGTTATCTTTTACAGTAGTTACACATTCAGCTATAGTGCAGTTACAAATTAATTGTTCTGGAATAATTACATCGCCATCCGGGGCACTTATCGGTAACGTAGCTACCTTATAACTCTTTGCAGGGATAATATCCTCGTATAAATTCACATTGTGGGAGTTGTATATTTTAATAGGCTTTACTGTATGTCGTGTAGTCAAGGTCTTGTCTTTAAGGTCTATTTTAGCTTCCCATTTGGTCATTAAGTCAAGTCCTATAAGACCATCGAAATAATCGTGGAACTTATAGACAAAGAAACGTATATTATCCGGGTCATTAAATTCGTTAAAGCACGGTAGTGTTATAGAGTAGTTGTTTCTCGTAGTAGCATGTACATTAGTTACTTCAAATGGATCGTAATTTAAAGGAATATCAGGGTAATAGTTTTGAACGGCTTCCGGGCTTAAGAATGATTGGTTAGCACCGGTGTCGATAAGTAATTTTAAAGGGGGATTTGATATCTGAATAAATGGTAACTGTCTCTGTGTTTGTAAGTTTATTTCTATCCTGGCTTTTCTAATTTCTGATCCGTCCGAAAATTTGAATTGGCACTCTCAAGGTTATCGTTTGAATTGTTATAAGAGTACTCTAAAGGAAGATCATGGCCTTGATACTGTGTTTGATTCGTGTCATAGTCGTCATAGGGGGTATAGTCATTGGTATGTGAAAAGTAGTCATAGTCAGGGTTATAGTTGTGGTCGTAATAATAGCTATCATCGTAACACTCATTAAAGTTTAACTCACGAGATTTAAAGTAATTATTAGGTGGTGGATTGCCCTGGGTACGCCAGTCATGTCCGCGGATTCCTCCTGGAGGTGGCATCGGTCTGGTATTAAAGTGTTCTATACCACTCATCGGTCCGGGGCCAGGTGGCTGACTGGGTTGAGTTCTAGGTGGCATCCTAAACGTATTACTTCGAAGATTATAATTTAGAGGCCTAGCACTAAACATGTGTTGTGTGTGTGTGGGCATACGTACCTGTGGTGAGGGCTGATGTTGCATAGGATTCATCCTGAACCTTTCTGCAAACCTAAAAGGTTGCGTCGGCTGAGGTGGTGGCCTATGTGCTACGTGTGAAGGCCAATATGATGCGGTTGGGCTATGGCTATAGTTATTTGAAAGTTTCGGGGTATGTACAGGAGTAGAGTGGGTGACCTTAGGGGTCGGCTGTAATTTACTAGCTATGTCATTGTGCTGCTGCAAATACAATATATTCATTTCCTCCTGAACATATTCTAAAGCTTTCTCAATCGTGTCAGGTCTCATACACCTAATGCGTGAACCTAGAGGTTCCTGTAAACCCCTTACAAACGCTTGCATGGTTAGTTTTCTGTATAAAGTGCGCTTGGCTTCAATAGTAGTGGATATTGTCTCGTGAAGGCTAATATATGTCATAATTGTACTAAATAGTGTCTGACAGTGGTCATAAAATTCCTGTGGTGATCTTTGTCCCTGGTTGGCTAAAGAGAGGTCATTATAAAGGGCAGTTTCATCCCTTTGGTCTGCAAAATTATTGATTAATGCATTCCGAACGTCTAGCCAATTATCAGATATGCCATTTGAATTTATAATACTAGCGGCGGGGCCTGTGATTTTATTTAAAATTCCATTTATCAAGCAAAGGTTCGATAACTGATCACAGGGTTCCGTACTGAGGTAGGTATATACTATTTGGTCACATAACTTAATAAATCGGGTAAGTATATGTGGGTTCCCGTCGAACTCCGGTACAGGGCGTAAAGCCTTAAAAATTATGTCCGGGTTGCGCTCCGTCATTATCTTAATTCTAGGTAATTGATTTAATTCTAAACTATAGTCTTCTAAATTCAAATTCCTACTACTATCTAGTTGTACTCGCCGACGAGTCTGGCTCGATGCAGACTCTCTAATACGGGAGTTACTAGGGTGGAAAATTTTGAAGAATAAAAAATTATTGATTTAAGTAATTCTAAACTATAATTATAATCTTTTAAATCCAAATTCCTACCACTATCTAGTTATACTCGTCGACGAATCTGGCTCGATGCAGACTCTCTAATACGGGAGTTACTAGGGGTGGAAAATTTTGGGAAATAAAAACTTCAAGGTAAAGGAATAGCAACACAAGAACGATTCTGTGCACTCACCCTTTCATTCCGTTTCGCCGCGTATCAATGTTCGGATACTCTTCCCAGTGGCTGCAGCTCTCGTAGATTCTGGATACTCGTACAGTGGCTTGAAGGCCGCTCGGGCTGCTCGCGAACGCGGATTTCGATATTAGAGATCTTTATAGCTCGCGAAACGACCCGCGAGTATCCTACCGACTGCGCCAATTACGTATTTGCCACAGCCGAAGGAGTTTTAGAGAAACGAAATAGAACTTGAAGTTAATTTAATAAAAGATTATAAAAATTACATTTAAACTATAACTAATTAGTCTAAGTTGCTAACGCGATGTTGGCTTAAAAGTAAGTGTGCGTAGAATGACAAATCTTAAATATATATACTATAACAATGCTGTGTCGGCGCCTTGTGCTAGTGACGCGGTGTTGATCTTATAACAGGCCTTTGTTGTCCATGTTCGTAATGCTGTCATCGCCTTCGTGGCACCGTTGATCTCATAACAGGTCTTTGTGGTGTGTTATCGTAATTCCTGCGTCGGCACCTTGTGTCATGGAGACTGCAGCGTTGGCATATTGGACGAGTGCGTGATCTAACAATAGGCCTTTGTGGTCTCGTATGTAACATGTATGACATATGAATTTGTATTCTATAAAGTCTAAACCTTGGCCTCAGCATTTGATACATTTTGACAGTACGATGCTCTGTTGATACATAACATTGAGAATGATTTACATGAATAGGCTCTAAACATGTTTAATAGATAAAACTATTTGTCTATGCAATGATATTATCTCAAATTGCAGCATGTAACCTTGCTCTCCAAGGTAGTAACGGGTAGGCGCGAACTAATAAGCGCCTACGGAATACTAACGCCAGTTGCACAAACTAGAAATTGTAATAGAATTTGATTTTGCTGAAAGCATATAGTCTGAGTTTGAATCTGTGTTAACATCTAATCCTAATTCATTCATAGAGCTCTGAAGACGTACATCATTGAGTCTGATTACATTAAAGCCAGATGTGTGGACAATGTTATTTCATTATCAGTCATTTACGGCACATGTGGAAAATGGAGCAGAGACAATCGCGACTCTGTGATTTACGCTCAGCAATCTTTCAATATTTATGCATTTAACTTACATCACAGCTTGTAGGTGTTTTACTATATCTCGTAAAATCACCCACCCAATTATGTAAATTAAAACTGTTGTATTTGTAAACAGTGTAGTGTAAAGGTTGTAAATAAAACCTTTGGTTCTTGATGAATAACATGTCTTTTTAAATTAAAAGATCGTCTCTAATGGTCACATGGACATGGAACGACAATCCATGAATATTATATAAATCTCATTACATATTTAGATATTTTTTTTAGGAGGAATTATGAAGATGTATGACATACATTTTTAGGTTTCAAGTACTTTACACAGTGGAATGTTTGTGTTCTTTCTCTTCAAAATGTAGTATGTATTGTACTGTTGGTTGAAACGATGTCACAACATCAACATCACACACACTTTTGTCATGAGCATTACGTGTCTAACGATAAGCTGATAAAATGATTTCGCCCGGCACATATTTTATCACATTGTTTTTATTTGACTTTCTTCTTCCCACGGCATTTCCTACATACAAGGCATTCGAGATTCGTGCCTTTGATAAACCATTATGTAAACAGCTTTTAATCCGCGCTGGTATAAATCTAATGTGTACTCTATAAAATAATAAAATGATATATGTTGATGTTAGTATTGTTAGTGTTGTAAATAGTTATTATATTTTTGTAATAAATAACAACAAAGGTAATAACTTGGTAGATTTTTTATTTACGTATAGACTAGGGTTTCATAGTCATTAGGTTTGTCATTGTGTCCACGCATTACTTAGTAACTTGGTTTCCGGTTATTTTTTAACTAGGGGATACCTAAATTTATGGGTGCCTAGATGAGTAGGACCAAATAAGTTTCCCAGTGTAAATCTTTATGTGTTATTGTGATGGTATGTGTTTTTGTCTCTTCGGAGCATTTTTCCCAAATGAAGTTGGGGTTGCCTTTAAGATACTATTGAACTTCGATTTCATACGCAGAACGTTAATTAAAATCATCATTAAACGAACCCCTACAACCCAAGTACTAAGCTATATCTCATCTTCTCTCTTCCACTGCACGACTTGTATTTCCTATGCCGAGCAGTCAAAACTTAGAACTCACTACCACCAAACGTGTTTCTTTCCACTATGATCCTGGGTCCTTTAAGCGGGATGTGAAAAAGCATCTCACTAGGCCGCCATAATGTGGGTTACCATGGTGCGTTGTCTGCATTAGCAATGAGTATCTCTATCTATATCTTGGATTCTATTCATGCTGTCGATGAGTCGGAGTAGAGTCATGCTTGCCAAAGTTGGCAAGTATATAAAAAGTAAGCTAGGTTCTATGGAAAGACCGCTGTCGGCTTTTTTAGGGTTCCGTGACGATTGTTAAAGATGTTCGTTTAGCAACAGGGACCAACGACTTAATGTGCTCTCCGAAACACGGAGGTATGTGTGTATTAGGCACTTATGTTTACTTTTTGTCTATTCCAGGGAACGGCAAGAAAAGGGAGAGCGCTCCTACGCCGACAACACCCGCTCGCCCTCCTCCAACGCCCCCAACTCCACAATCAGTTCAAGGTATGTGTCAACCATGTTCATATGTGTAAAGAATACTAGCTTTTGCCCGCGGCTCCGACCGCGTGTATGTCGGATATCGCGACAAAAAGTAGCCTCTATCCTTCTCCAAGGTCAATATCTATACCGAAATTCATCCAAATCAGTTCAGTGATCAGACAGACAGACGGAGTTGGTTACGAATTTATAATTGAGTAGGTAACTTTTGCCCGCGGCTGAGCTTTCGAATTTCTAATATTTAGTATGGAGAGTACTGAGAGGATGGATTAAAACGGAAATGCCTCAACAACATTTTAACCGAAAGATAAGAATATATATAAGTTGGAACACATCAGAATCTATATATATAAAAGAGTAAGGTGACTGACTGACATACCTAGAGATCAACGCACAGCCCAAACCGCTGAAGCTAGAATCCTGAAATTTTGCATGTAGGTTCTTTATATAACGTAAGTGAGCACTAAGAAAGGAATTTTTGAAATTCCATCCCTAAGTGGGTAAATCAGGTGATAAAAGGCTGCGTGAGCGAAGCCGCGTGTAAAAGCTAGTATGTAATAAAAAGAGCAGAAAAGTTGTCTTATTCTTCCAAATGAACTAGATATTGAACTATCGTTCTAACAAGCTCATTCCCTGAATAATATAATGCTAATGTCAATATCGCAACTTGCATCCATTTGTTTGACAATGGTGGGTATCGTACTTGTATAATTAATTATGGAAGAAATATACAGTTGAATAAGTTAGTAACCATAAACCTGTTTTAATTGCTGAATACATTATTCCTAATGCCTAAGCTTTACTTGCACTATGTGTGAATCTATATCTATACTATTATATAAAGCAGAAGAGTTTGTTTGTTTGAACGCGCTAATCTCAGGAACCGCTGTGTCCGATTTGAAAGATTCTTTCACTATTGGATAGTACATTTATCGAGGAAGGCTATAGGCTATATATCATCACGCTACGACCAATAGGAGCGGAGCACCAATGAAATATGTTTCCAAAATGGGGGAAAATTATCACGCTACGGGCAATAGGAGACGCAAACGAGGTTGCGTGGGTCGGCTAGTCTTAAATAATCAGAGAATTTCATTGATGTTCCTTTTTATAAAAGAATTAGTAGCTATTGAAGCGTGTTCTTAACTTATTGCTTCCGAGCTTAAGATCAGTCACACAGAAACTGTTTGAAAATATTCTGACTTCAACGAAAATAAAATGGAATTTTGTTTAGACTTTGCCAAAACTATAAAATACCTAAACACCTTAATAAAATGTAAAAAAAACACATCCACGCTCCCAACCAAAAACTCGATAATGTGCTATTATGTGGTTTTTGCTCTTATTTCAAATTCGGCATCTATGGACTGGAATACACCTGAATTACATTTTATTGTTGGGAATTCAGAAACAAAAATATATCAGTAAAAGGTTTATGCAAAAAAGTTTCATATTAAGACCTAGCACAGTTATATTTCAGAAAAAAATAGTTTTCATTTGATACATCACTTGAATAGTACTCGCTGAAAAGATATTCGATAAAATCAGTAAATTTTTTCTCCTGTAAAATTTGTATTTTCGATTACGGGGGTTAAGCAATAACCCGGTAATCGAAAATACAAATTTTACGAGGGCGTCGACATCATTATTGACAAATGTTATATCTCCTATTGACTTTTAAGTACCTACTTCCTTATGTAAAAGGGCGAAAAACTAGAGACTAATTATGAAAAGCCAATTATCGACAGATATTTTGCAACCTTATACTAAGTGGTATTACTAACACATAAACAGGGCACTTAATTGGTTTAGTGCTGTCAATCGTTGAACATCCGTCAATACTTGCTTATATTTATACGTCCATAGTAACGAGGTGGAAGCAGATTTATTTTGCGTTACATAAACAGCATACAGTGTCGTACTGTAGGCTTAATAAGCGCGAGATTCAGTAGAGCGGATAAAAAGATTTTACGAAGTCCTGTCATTAAGTATGGCAATTGGACATGGTCAGGAAACAGCTGTCTACGTTCAGTATCTATAGATTGGGCAATACATTACCACCGGCTGTTGTAATTAATATATATCTAAATGTATATTTAGTCTACTTTTATAACTTTATGACTTCTTCTAAATCAAAGATTGTGAAATTTAGTCCAGGGCTGTGGTGTTTCATTTATATGCAAATAATATCTAGTTAAAGAAAAAATCTTAAATCGAGGGCTTTAAAATACCTCTTTGGACTTGAATGTAAATTTAGATTTTTTAATGAAAAAGAGGTTGACGTGACGTACACTCACATTTATGTTGATCATTCCTAATGTAAAATAAAATTTATTATGAATGCACAATTTGACTTACTTCAATTTTCTACACTTACATGAGAACACAGATTTTAACAAAAAGCGATTTCATGGGAGTTGATTAGACATAGCTTCATGAAATCTTATTTTGAAATAACTCACCTGGCTTTGTATTACAATTACATATCTATTTAACACGTTTTAACGTACCAATATTGTGTTTGACTACTTTGTGACGGTAATTACGAGACGTATAGTCACACAAGGACAAATAAAAAGACTTAACCAACTTAAACACATGCAAAAGTCTTTGCTTTAACGATTTCGTAATATTTCGCAAGTCATCTTTGGAGATTAAACAATAGCGCCTTCGCTATGGCTGTCCTTTGAAAAGTGTGTCAGAGTGTAACTGGTTCGATCAGTGGGTTAGTGCATTAGTATATTGCGTGACGTGACATTATTTATAGTTCATTATTTATTCAATAAACGTGACGTTGTGCCAGTTTCATTTACTAGGTATTTTAATAATAGTTCTTTGAAATTAGAACAACCAACTCTGAACATAATCTGAGTATGAGATCTAGTCTCAGTTTTAAAACTGCTATATCGACTGAACTGTTTATAATCTATGCAAATGAATAAAATTAAAGTGTTTGTTTGTAATTTCAAATTAACAGCTTTTTTTTGTTAGCAAAAATTCAATGTTTTTTTTTTAATTTTTGTTTGTCTGTCTGTTTGGTCCCAGCTCATCTTTGGGAAAGCTGGACAGATTTTGACGGGACTTTCACTGCCAGATAGCTGATAATATAAGGAATAATAACTTAAGGCTACTTTTTTAGACTAGTTTCGCCCTGCGGTGTTGCCCGCGGTAATTTTTATAAAGGTACAACAATAACCGGGGATAACCAGGTGCTTTCAGTCCCTCCCCCTAGAGTCAGGGGGTATAGGGGGTATAAACTCCAGTAACCTCATCGGTATATAATTCGGTGAAAAGCAACAAAAAATTGCTTAATGTTGGGTTTCGATGAGGCCATGGTATCACTTTGGTCGAGCCGCTCCATGCGCGCTTAAGTATGACCCAGCATCTCTAGGCATGAACAAGAAATATGAGTTGAATACATACATTCATATGTTTACAGTGTAACGCTTCTTATTACTACATTTTTTATGACGCGTTTAAGTTTCCTATATTCTAATACTTAACAATAATACTAACTTTTAAACTTTCGCGTTCCATGATATAACAATAATACAACGCGAAAAATAAGAAGTCTATGCCTTAACTTGCCCAACTAACTGTTTTTTTAATGTGATCATCTTTTGTTTTCAATGGACACTGGGGGCCCTTTAACACGCGGAGCCCTGGGCTGTAGCCCGTTAAGCCCATAGATAAATCACTACAGCTCCCTTAAACAGGATGCAAGTGTTTCGCGTCGACGCGTTGATTCTCTTCTACAATCATTTTGGTTTGACCACGTGACTTTACGTTGAGAGAGGTCATTCCTATTACATTTATTTGTTTTCTTTTATCGTTTAGGTTTGTAGAATATCAACTTGACTATGGGGCTGACTTGAGAGCGTCCATGGACAGGTGACCCATCTCGTTTGCACACACTGGCAAATAAAGAAATATGATATATATTTTTAATTATTTGTCAAGCCTATAGCTTGAAATATTCTTATAATACTAAAAAAGTCCAAGTCACGACTAGATAATAGGCGGTACACACTACAACGATTTATCGTAGCGATTTAACTGTGCAGTTTTATCGATAGTGTGGACGGAAATTGGTTCAGATTTTTTGAGAAATATCTGAGCCAATTTCCGTCCACCGCCATAAATCGTTGTAGTGTGTACCGCCTATAACAGTAGCGAATGTATAGTCCATTCATTTAGATAGCGTCGGGGCACCTGCACGCAATTGTGGTTATTGTTGTGAAATACGAATAATAAATAAATACGACTGACTGACTCTTCTGTGCGCATCGGCCTACGGATGAACTTAGACAAAACCAAGGTCATGTTAAATGAACATGTTCTATTGGAACCGGTCGTGGTTCACAGTGCCGTTCTCGAAGTTGTTCAAAAATATGTGTACCTTAGGCAGTCTTTGCAATTAGGTAGAAACCACTTCGAGGACGAGGTGAACAGGAGAATTCAGCTGGGTTGGGCAGTGTTTGGGAAACTTCGTCGGGTCTTCATCGTCGATCCCACGCCACAGTGCCTAAAGACGAAAGTAATCAATCAGTGTGTCCTACCCGCCATGACATACGGAGCCGAAACGTAGACACTTACGGCACGGCTGGTCCACAAGTTCTAAGTCGCTCAGCGTGCTATGGAGGGGTCTATGCTCGGCGTTTCTCTGAGGGATCACATCAGGAATGAGGTTATCCGGCAGAAAACCAAAGTCAACATAGCGCCCACAGGATTAGCAAGCTTAATGGCAGTGGGCTGGCCATATTAGCCGCAAAACAGTTTATCGTTGGGGAAACGGGTTATTGAGTGGAGACCGCGTCTTGGCAAACGTAGTGTAGGACGTCCAAAAGCCAGGTGGAGTGATGATCTGCGCAAAACGGCTGGCAGGAGCTGGATGCGAGAAGCCGAGGATCGAACCGAGTGGCGTGCAATTGGAGAGGCCTATGTCCATCAGTGGACTGCGATAGATAGGTGATGATGACGAATATATTAATTCATTATTCACTAATTCAACAACGGCGTAAACTGACAAATCATATTTGCTTGTGGGTGTACGCCGCAGGCGGGCCCTTTGATATTGTAGCGGCTTGCCGCACGTGCGACGGCGATGCGATCAAGGTGACCGTATCTAAGCGAATGGACTATACTTTAACTTCAGGCCAGTATTCACTATGTTTAGTGCCAGTACAGGTGTGAAGTTCATGTGATCAATGATTGGTAGAAAATACGTGTGGACAGCAAATTTGCGGTCCACATACGTCCACACGTATTTTCACTTCACACCTGCACTCGCACTATTAAAGTGAATACGGGCCTTTAGCTCAGGTATACAGCAAAAATTTGCACAAGTTATATTTAATGTGGATATTTCTATTGACATTGCATTATTGCGTGAACTAGTCCATTTCCTTGTAGTCCAATAGTTGTCCTTATGCAAGTTTCATTCATAAATTGTTGTGAACCAATACTTAGAACAAAATGCATCGAAGAATATCCTGTCTGGTTCGAAATCATTAAATAACCTTTATGTAAGAAGAAATCGAGAATGTTAACAAGAAATCATTGCCGATTAACGTTATGAGTGACATAAGTTTAGCCAGTTTTTTAAATTTAAACTACATAACGTAAAAATAATAATGCGCCCTGTATAGGTATTGAAAGTGACGGTAATTTGTCAATACTACACTAATGAAGTTTTATTTTAGTGTCGGTCGTAGATACCATAGATATACGGATTAAGAGATCACTTTGCTGCTTTCTACTGCTCTGAGTTTTGTGGGTTCAAGCCTCACATGTGGCAATACAGTGTAAGCCACAAACTGTTGCCCTGAGTCTGAGTGTTAGACTTTTTTAATGAATAAAACTATTAACCTCTGTTGTATATGTCTTCTAAATGTTTATTTATATGGAGTACAATATTTACAGCTAAGAAGAATGGAGTGGTGCAGAAACTGTCGTCATCGCCGGTAGCCGTGCGCGCGCGCACTTCTCTCGCTCCGCCCCCTTCGCCGAGAAAACCCGCGCCCCACCGCGTGCCTGCCACAAGGCCTAACACACTGCCTACTAATAAAGGTCAGTGGATGTTTCAACCTATGGAAAGAAACGTTAACCGACTTTTAATTATACTGCTTAGTTTACATATACTAAAGCCGTTGCGATTGTCGATTTATGTGTAACAGGAGCATAGATTATAAAAATAAAATGTATATGCATTTTCAAATCAAAAATATATCACGTAGATCGTAGATGATTTGCAATTTTAATTAGGCAGTATTAGCCTATTGAAATACTACAATTGCGTCTGGATCATTTTCATAATCCATCTAATTAAAAGTTTTCGAGCAATTCTTGTACTTATATAATCTGAATCTCGGAAACGGCTCCAACGATTTTGATGAAATTTACTACCTATGTAGGTTGTTTCGGGAGCGATTAATCGATCTAGCTGGGATTCTTTTTTAGAAAAACCAAAAGAAAATACCGAGTAAAGCTCGCTCATCCAGGTGCTAAATATAAATTATCATAACACTTAAATATAAATTAGACACGAATTTGGTATCCACGTACCTCACACTCATCTATGCTCATAGCGTAAGGGGCCGTCCATAAATTTCGTTGGAGGAATTTTATGATGGTTTTTAGCCAAGTTCTACGGGAATTCTCCCTTACTGCGATAAGTCATCACAGGTTTTACAAATTGTCCACCATAGTCCATAACTGACTAGATCAAAGCCTTAACGTCAAAATAATATTGTTCTTAATAAATCAATACCAAATTAAATATTCTAGAAAATTTAAAATCCCGTCCCCGTTTGTAAAGTTCCGCATTGTGACTTTACAAACTTACATGAAACGGACACAAACACCTGGACTCAAAACAGCAATTTGTGGATCACACAAAGTGTTGCCCCGAGTAGGATTTGAATCCCCAACACAAAGTGTAGACTACTTAAACCACTACGGCATCAGTGCAGTCAAAAGAAAGGAACATTAAATCGCATTAATAAAAGACCTAACAATCTATACTAATATTATAAACGCGAAAGTTTGTAAGTATGGACGGATGGATGGATGTTTGCTACTCTTTCACGCAAAAACTACTGAACGGATTTGGATGAAACTTAACAGTAATATAGCTTATACATAAGAATAACACATAGGCTACTATTTGCCGCGATAACCGCGGGCAACAACCAGTGGAAATAATAACTTCGTGATAATGGACTTTCAACCCTCAGTTCAAATGTAACTATTTTGAGCTATCGATTCACAGTTAATGTTATGTGTTTTAATACTTAAAGTTTTTAAATATGAGTTCACAACATAAATTCACCGCCTCTGGTATAACCTGCTCCATTATCGTGTTGTGTAATTCATTAACCGCGATACCAGTGATAAAAGTGTACGTCCACATACACTATCACTTAAATCACACAATCATACATAACACACATTTTTGATCCGGAAAAACAACGTAGCATACCCACATTAGTTAGATGGCCAAAAATCAAATATTTAAATACAGTTAAGTGTGTTGGGTATGCAACTACATAGTGTCAAAGTTGAAAACAAGTCAATGTTGATCCCAAGTGTGTGAGTGACGTGGTGAAATTGCCATGACTGTCATTCAAGGACTTTTGCTTAGAAGTTTTCGAACACATACCCTATTTTTATGGTCTGACCCAGAACTGAAACAAGTTGTTGCCCGCGACTCCGCCCGCGTGTATGTCGGTTATCGCGGCAAATAGTAGCCTATGTGTTATTCTGATGTATAAGCTATATTACTGTAAAGTTTCATCCACATCCGTTCAGTAGTTTTTGCGTGAAAGAGTTACAAACATCCATCCATCCATCCATACTTACAAACTTTCGCGTTTATAATATTAGCATAGATGTACAATACATTTCACATGTGCTGCCATCTAGTTTGAATTCGTTACACGAGCTCGAATAAAGTATGAGTGTAGGTCAATGTTAACTTCAATCGCTTGTACCGACTGTTCGTTTGAAGCTTCGTGACGAATACAATAGATGGCGCTTTTAATTTTTTTTAAGACAAATAAAATTGGTAATTCGTAAATTCCTAGATAGTAGATACATACACGCTATCTTTCAACATGATATACAACACAGTTCGAATTTTTCTATAAATTGAAGGAATTAAGATGCTTAATAATATGAATTTATACCGACTGAGTCAATAGTATTAATATTGACTGAGTCGGGATATATTAATTTTTAATTAAGGAAATAGTCTAAGGAATGTGCTTTCACCGCAAAAACGATGTTTGTCTTATCCAGTATCGTCATCCTAGGCATATACCGAAAGTACGAAACCCACTCAGTGGGTAAGTATGGTCAAACCAGTCTCGAAGAAGCTCTGAGCTTAACATGAAATGTTTTGTTCACTATTTAGGATCACGCAGTATCAGCTTCTCTCTCTGGACCGTATTCAACGGAGAACTAAAGGAGAAATTATACTCAATATGAACCTGAACATTGATATTTTTTTTTAAATGATTTTGGCGACAAACGAGCAGACGTATCGCCTGATGGTAAGCAATTACCGCCGCCCATGGACACCCGAAACACCAAAGGCGTCACGAGTGCGTTGCCGGCCTTTGAGGGATAGGGAGGGGGATGGGAGGAGGGGTTGGGATATGGATCTCCTGTATCCTCACTCACTCGGTGAAACACCGGTTTTGTGTGAGGCCGTGGTATCACTCCGGCCGAGCCTCCGGCATTCATGCTGAAGCGTGGCTCTCCCACGTTTATAAATATATTATATTTGGGAATATTTGGCATCACGCCGCATGCGCAAAGAAAACTTTTGCTAATTCTTTTAGAGTTTGATAGCCCATTTATCGAGGAAGGCTATAGGCTGTAAAACATAACGCTTAGACAAATAGGATTCGAACATCAATCAAAAATGTTGCAAATACCGCGAGAATTTATTAGTTCTACGAGACGCAGACGAAGGTATGTATATATAAGTACAATAATATTTTCATTATGTCTTCTTAAAATTCAGACATGTAGCTTTCAATAATATCACGAATAGCCACGAAAGAAAAATTGTACAATTTACGACAGAAAACTTGGGACCCCCCACCATCTGTTACAAAAAGTCACACTTCTTCGACACTCCTTCCTTCACATGTGTGATGTGACGTAATTTGTGGATGACCCCTGAGTACGAAATATCGGTGTACGTAACGATACTATTATACTATGAAGAATTTTGTAATACCTAAGCATAAATATTTATTCTGGATAATTTGTGAATACAGAGCTCGTGTTTTGGTTTTTGAGAACCGCTATAATCTTCACCTGCTGTACTTATATAATCAGTCTCTAAATAGTAAACTGCAAAGATAAAATGCTTATGTAAATTATACCCTGTCCATTTCTTTATTTTCTTTTTGACAGCTCACGCCTATAAATTACCATATTTTTTTTCGGAATTATGTACTACAGTAATGTCGTACTTTATTGACGGTGACGGTACTTTAGTGAAGTGGTCTGTGCATAATAAACAACCACAGACTATAAAACAGTACTTGAAATACGTTAAATCGATCATATGATAAAAATAATTTGACTTCATGTAAGTTTTTTTTCAGTAAATTTAATAAAAAAAGGAAATAAAAATAGTATCTATGACTCCAAGATTGAATTTTTGCAAGGAATCAAGTCGAAATCTTGGAATTTAGGATCAAACCAAGAGTAAAGAACAATAACTCTGTTCATTCATCTAATTTACAGATTTATTATTTATATTTTTGTTTATTTCTTACATAATATAAAAAACTAATAAAGGAATAAATAATATTTCAACAAAAAATATTTAATTAAATCGATTGAAAATTCTTTATAAATAAAATCGCTATTCGTTTCAAATCGAATCGGTAATGGGTGAGGGCGTCACTAATTTCAAAATTTCTTGAACTGTCAAAAAGAAAATAAAGAAATGGACAGAGTATAATATGATAAACACCATGTAAAGGCATAAAATTCGAACAAACATACATTGATTTCTATGTATCATCTATAATATCCATTTAACCTAAACCTTTACATAAAAAAAGGTTTTACAGAATCAAACAATTTTGTTAAAAACAAAAAAAAAACGTTTAATTTGTGTAGGATTCTGTTATAAAAACAGAACAGAAAACTTGCCTCCGACTTTAAGAGTAAAAATAGTAAATGGTGATCATTCTTTTCACCCACAAAATACAGTACAAACAAAATAGACTAAACTGAGCAATAAAACGTAACGGTTTTTAATTACATTCGATGTAACGGGTACAAAATTTACAGTAGCCAGTCTTTAAAAGGAGTTTTATATCTTCGTGGCGGAGTTCAGGGATACTTACTGTCAAACATTTCTTTTCCTATGAAAAAAACTAGAGGAAATCCAGTGTTACCATACAAATTTTAATTGATAGTAGCAATGTACTTTTATAAGCTACTAGCTGTGCCTGCTACTTCGTACACGTGACATTTTGATTTTCAAGTTATTTTTAATTTTTCATCGTTTAAACCTTCCCTGGACTGGATGACAAACATTTCAAAACCAAATCAGCTAAATCGGTCCAGCCGTTCTCGAGTTTTAGAAAGACAAATGAACTGTAATTGATTTTTATATATAAGATTTTGAATTCCTGTTTTTACTTTACTACAGGGAAGCCAAAATGTATTTTTGTATGTACCACCGTAGCGCCTAAACTACTTAATCGATTTTAATAAATGAGGTGACAATAGATTCGTAATAACGGCCCTGGTGACATGGGCTATAATAATATAAATTTTATTAGAAGTTTCTACGTAGTCGGGTTTTAGCTTTTTAAACCGTTTAACCGACTTCAAAATAGGAGGTGGTTATCAATTCGACTGTTTTTTTTATGTTTGTTACCTCGATCACTTTCGACTGGGTGAACTGATTTTGATGATTCTTTTTTTATTTGAAAGCTGGTGCTTCCCGTGTGGTAAATTGATTTGGTCCAGATTGAAGTCGGTTTCTTTTTTGTTAAAATTTGTGATTATCTTGTAAATTATTAGATTAATAGTAGACAGCATATTCTAAAGCCAAATCGTAGTTAAAGTTATTCATTACCTTATTTCGATCTTTGGGGGAGGCTTTTATTAAACAGTGGACGGTAACAGGCTGAAGTAGTAGTAGGTACCTTAGTACCTAGTTACCTTAACGAATTTACATAGTATGTTATAAGTATTTACACACATGCACATTACTAAAAAAAAACGATTGAACTAAATTTTTGAATTGAAAAGGTAAGTACCTAGTCGTTTTTCTTCTTCCATCTTTTCTAAAGTTTTGCTACCTATCTATACTATTATATTATTATAAAGAGGTAAAGTTTGACCGTTTGTGAGTTTGTGACGTTGTAAGGGTTAATCTCTGAATCTACTGAACCGATTTTGAAAATTATTTTACCAATAGAAGGCCCCGTTATTTGTGACTAACACAGGATATATAATAACCCGAAAAGTGGAAAGACTTTTTCGTGGTAGCTGGATTTGCAAAGTAAGTCGGAGAAAAAATGTTTTTCGCCAAACGAAGTGGGCACGGGTCAGCTAGTTATTTCATAAAGGTAGCAATTTAGTATGTAATATAGACATGTATACGGATGGCATAAGAATATATATTTCGCATTATTTTTGTTCAAACGCTTTTAATTGTTTGATAATCTTTTGTTTTAAGTAACAAGTATAACAATACATTGAATACATACAACTGCAACCAGTGGTATTTTGTTGCAATTACATTGTTCACTTCTTATAACTCAAATTTACATTCATAGACGATACAATTACATAACGTTAGATATTATAGCATCAAGAAATAACAAATAATTTGTGGCATCTTCGCGTGTGGGAGAAAATGTGAGTAATATAAATTTGCTCTAAGTTTGTGTACACGAATATGTTGAATACTGCCTAATATGCAGTGTGACGGTTTAAATGAGCGGTGACGTCATTTAATCGAGCCAACTAATGTACATTTTTATTGTCTGTAATTAAAGAAAAAGCAATTCCAGTTAAAAATAATACCGCCTCGTTACGTATAACACATCTTGCATAACACCAACTGTAAGAGTTTGGAAACGTGGTGTCAATTTGAATGGAGTTCACACTGCGAAGTATATTTGCTCTATTGTAATACCTACCCACACATGAACCGAACTTGTTTAAATTATTATATTTCATTGAAGTTTGATGGTTTGAATCAATTACTTACTTGCTTTAAGCGCATACATACCTACCTCATTTATTGTTTTTTTATTTTTTTATTAAAAAGTGGGCAAACGAGCATACGCATCGCCTGAAGGTAAGCGATTACCGCCGCCCATGGACATCCGCAACACCAGAGAGGCGTCACAAGTAACTTCTTAAACTAATATTATACCTATTCCAATTTCTTTTTAAATATCTGATTATCTAGTGCAATTACATGAACAAGGTATTCCAGATTCGAAATTCAATCAGTACAATTTACAGTCGATATTACTTCCTAAACCTAAAGCTCAAAGCCTCCTTGCTAAAGATGTGCTAAGCTATGTCCAGCAGTGAGCTATTAAAGGCTGTTGATGATGGTGATGATTGCTTCCTCCAAACTTAACTGAAGAGTAAAAACTTAACCAAGAATGTAGGACTCAAAATATTGGTTGTCCTTTTCATAGTACGCAGGACAAAGAATAGAAACACCAAATATATCAGGCATACAGAAACTAATAAATCAGACTGAAATCAACTTACTTAGTTGATATTGTACTAATTCTATAGGAATAAAGATAATACTACAATGAAGTGAAGAACATAGAGCGTGACAAACCACATCAAATAATAGAGGCTAAGCGACGCCCAACGAAAGTCCCTGGTTGTTTGATGAAAGTGCGCGCGAAGCAGTGGCAATAGGTAAAAGAACGACCGGCGACACTGCCGCACGCGCATCTGAGGAGTGACGACAAAAAACTTAGCCGTATTCACAGTTTCACACCAGAGCTCTTCCGCGCTGTGCTCATTATGTGCAATTAGTGCTTACTTAATAAATCATTTTATAATTTAGAAAGTAGCATATTTTTGGTCAGTGGTACTAATACTTCTTCAAGATGTCATGGTGTTCTCTCACTGCTGTATTCCATGTCGATTAATTGACTGTCAGGACTTCAATGACAAATAAAAATGAGTCCGTTACACAAATTTGTGTCGTTTTTTCAAACGGAACCTAAGAACAGTAATAGAAGTCTTATAAATCAGAAAATTTTCTCGAGTGAATTAAATATCTGCAGTGGAAGTGTTGACTCTAAGAAAAACCAATGGGCCTCCCATAATGGACATCGCAAACATAAAGGTATTCTAATTATTTAAATTGTTTTGCTATACGTAAATTGAAATTAGCCATTTATGTACCAAAATAAGCGGCAATTTTGATGGTTGTAGTTGCATTTTCTGTAAACACAAACTGCATCTGTGCTAAATAAATCAGAAAAGAGACAAGACTCTAAACTGTATTTGACGCTATTACAAGGTCCTTAAAACATTTTGTCTTTCAGAATTTTTCATGTTACGTGGTACCGTGATATACAATTATAGTAACGGTAAATAACGCAATGGTCTGGGGCACCGTATAATATCGGAGTACCGTGGTCTCGCACTAACTCATTTGCACTCTGACTACTGACAATCAAATCTGGCCACAACGGTACGCAGTTCTTTCTAATTTGCGTATGGTACAAAGAACCACATTAAATCCAGTCTTGAAGAGAATTTATTCTTTTATACCTATGATGATATATAGTTGGTTTATAATTCGTTTATAGTTCAATATATCGAACTATTTCTAAGTTATCATATACTTAGACATTTAGAAATAGACCTGTGAATGCGAGTGTTATTGACATTAATGCATTAAAGTGTCTGCCTTACAACGGACGTGCAATGCCATTTATAAACGATAGCTCACCGATGTGGGTGGCATTACCTCTTTCACTATAGCTGTTTTGTTCCATCTTTGTATTCAGCCCTGTTTATCAATTATACTGACATAATAAAAAATATACTAATCAGAAAAGTACAGTATCTTGTTTTCCTCTTTATAATAATATCATAAAATAATAAAAAATAATTTATGTTGAGAGTACTAGAGCTATTGTTAAAATAATTCGCAGAGTAACAGAGGAAACGAGTCACTATAGCACGCAGCAATTGAGTTAGTTTGTAAAACAGCAATGATCGTGAAAGCGCCTACTGTGGGTTGTTATTTTGCGAAAACTTTCTATAGCAGTTGAGATTAGCTGTATAATACAAGTTAGACTGACAAGATGTTGTATTGTTTCATTACAGTCATACTTTTTTGTCAGTTTTTTTCAACGATTAGGTATTTGATTCATTGCACTTAATAGCTAAAATATATTTATATATTAGTAAAGACAGCTGAACTACGTGTTTACTGTTTCTTACCCTGCAATATCTCTGTTTAAGATGTCATGGTTTTGGCAAAATTGTAGTTTTAAAGTTTTGCCATTGTACCTACTTCTTTTGTGTGAACCTGATTTTGGTTTTAGAAATTTGTACTATATATCGCCAACATAAAACTACGTTTAAATTCTAACAAAAATACATGATGATATGACTAAAACTGAAGTAGAATTAGATAAATCTTAAAGCAATGAGTCTAAACTCGACAGATCTACTAGCTGCCAATGAAATTCTACAATCCTACTCCATCCTTGATCGTAAGATCAGCTCTAAGGTGCCATTGACACAAAGTCTTTTACAATAAGAAGTTCATGAAACTTCCAGGCACTTCGACGTATTTTTAAAACATATGTTTAGGATTATGTATGAAACATCACCGCGTCACGCGACTGATTTGCAAAATCTAAATCCATTAATGAAATAAAGTCATAGTTAAAGTTTATCCATAATTGACTGTATACTTTAAAATAGATCAGTAGAAGAAATATTGGAAATTCTGAAAATAGTGAAGTGGTAAACTTTTTAATTTGGTGAGTTTAAGAAGTTTCCTTATCTCTGCCAATGAATGGGTGTGAATGCGATGTATGCGTTATGTAAAGGAGACCGTCCCTCGTCATCGATTGGCTCTGACTCTTAACGTTATAAGAGTTTATTAGCTTTTACTGGTAACAGATTGTAATGACTGTTTTTAAGGAACTACACAAAAACACTTTTAATAACTACTCACACAATCCTGGAGTACATGGAATGGTAGCCAAATTAAATTATGGTAAATAGTTTGGGAATTGCCTGCTAGTAGTATTTAATTTAAACAAAATTGCAATAACAGCTTAAAAAACTTTCTTTTCTACCAATTTCAACATACATCTAAATTATTCAGTTCTTAAGAAAGGTAAATTCATCCTTAAACATTAGACCATTAAAGCCTTATTACATTACGAGTTAACGTAATATAATTTACACCAAGGCATTATGTATTTAGGATACATTTGCAATGTGATATAACAAATCAAAAAGCCAAAATTTCCGTCTTCCATTATGAAACCGGTATAAATTGTGTCAATATACTGTGTAGGTGGTTCATTCTTTCAATTGAAGAAAGTATATCCTACGCGCTGAGTGTGGGAGATCATTCTTGGAGTTAGCCAATGTGAATCCTTATTTTTTGCCGTACGTAGGTTTTAAAATGTAAGATTCATAAATTTAAATCGCTTTCGTAAACGTATTTCTAACTTATTAATTAAAACAAATGCTACCTACATTGCATTTGGTTCATATGTAAATGTATAGTTGTCTATTTTTTGACGTTCACTTTAGCGTTACATTTGGTAGATCTGTCATCAAGTTTTCTAATCTTTTCCTTTATAAGATTGTCTCAAAGCGCATCTCCCGGAATGCCATTAGGCCATTACTGAAGATCTTCCTACAGCATATTTATCACTTCCTTTAGTTCCACATTGTTACTTGAAATAATTTTTTTGTTACTAATTGGCCGTCATTTAGCATTTCGTCTCGTCAGTCGGTTTCATTCATATTTAATAGATACAAAGTGTTCTTATTACAAGTATTTTTACCAGTCAGTTCTCGGTTAATTTATGTGTCTACAATTTTCAATTACCTAATGAAAGAAAAGATCGATATAATAATTTGCAGGTGTAAAAATGTGGGTTTGTCCTTTTTGTCCATGTTAATGACTCGTGTAAACGAAAATTTTCTTTTCAAATTACGAATGAAGCATATATTCAAATTTAAAATGAATGTTCGTTAATTACTTAAAGTTCTTATAAAGTATATACATAAATATTCGAGTTCGCCCATTAGCACTTTAGTTACGCTTTGAACTTTGTATAAGCTTACATCCATTTTGGGCTTTCTCGTTTTAGCCGCGTCACCAATTAATGCATTTTTACGTGTCGTTCTTTGATTCTTTTTTATCTTCGGTACTTCCTTTGTTCCGCCCGCTTTTTAATAAGATTTGGTATGATGTATTCTGCTGTTCAGTGCATTTATTTATTTTTGTTCTTTTAAAAATATTATTTAAAATAAATATAGAATATTATACTCTTTGCGTTGTAGTATGGTGCGTGGCATGGTTAAGTATCATTTCGTTTCACTCTTGAAAGTTACCGCGATTTACAAATTATGACTTAGTATTTCAGCTGTACCACATTCGCAATATACTAAATCATTAATAACTTAAATTAAAGTAAATTAAACCACTACGAACCATTCTACAGCACAAAGAGTATAGTTTTACACAATTTTAATACAGTACAGTCGACAAATAAATTTCTTACAAAATATAACGTATAAGTCTTATCGCCAAAAGCGATCTTACCACTGTGAATTGCATATAGTCGTGGCTCGGGTAATTTCATACGGTATTGCTTTTTTTGCGTGAAGTTGATAACTGTTACTTTGCTTTGCCCAGCTTCATTTTTATATTTTAATCCAACTTGTCGGTCAGCAAGACAGCAAGGTGCAGCAATTGACAATGTTTGGATGAAATATCAAGCGCCGGATATAAGGTTAGCCTGACGCTAGTTTGGCCGAATATCCGCTATCCGGCGAAACAACCATCCGTTGCATCTCTAATAAATATATCGCGTTATTTTGTAAATGTTTATGTAATAGAAATGATAATAGGTGCAATACATCATAGCAACAACTCAATATCGTTATAGATACGCTTGTTGCGTTTGTAAATCACTTTCTTGAATTATTGATTCATAGATATAAACGCGTGTTTAACTGTATACTGTTTTTTCGGTCTCTTACATGTAGAACTGTAAGAATACCAGTTTATTGTATTTTGTATGCCACGTATAGTAGTGAACTTACTTAGTTTCAATCAAATGGATTGAATTAGTCCAAATTGTCATTACTTAAAGCAAATTGGTTAACCAGACTGTTAATGTTTAAGCGACATCGCGCACTCTGCAAATCGTTCTCTATTTAATACGCGGTTGACCGTTAAGAAATTGAAGAGTCACCATCACCGTGACACCACACTGTCTTAAAGTCATTTTTTACCCGACTACGGCAAAGCCAAAGGAGGGTTATGATTTTAGCAGGCTATGTATGTATGTATGTTCATTTGTTCCCTCATAGCTCCTTAACTACTTATTAGAACTGGACAAATGAGGTATCTTTAGAAGCGTCTTGATCGTCTGCTGGTTATAGGCTATATTACATGTCGCTGAATCTAATGTGGCGCCCTCTAGCCGACATAAAGTAATGAATTAAAAAAATAATTTGTGATAAATATGTCGTGTTTGGTATCATTGGAAAGGGCGTTACTTGTGCATTTCAAAAATATATATATTATATATCAATAACGGCACCAAAACATTTTAAATAAAAAAAAGTAAAAACTAAAACCCAACTACGACAAAAAACGACGCTGCAAAAGTATGAAACAACGTAGTCACACGTTACATAGAAACGCACGATAACACTTTAACAACGTTTGACTACGGCTTTTCAAACTTGTTTCATACTTTTGCAGCGTCGTTTTTTGTCGTAGTTGGGTTTTGTGAGCCACTACGTTGAGATATTTATTAATGTAATAAAAAAATGAAAATAAATTACTAAAACAATGGAGTTTCTTGCCAGATTCTTCTCCACGAAGGGTAGGCTGCACTTGGAACTGGCGACTAGAATCACTCGATTTTTTTATATTAAATATTGACTATTCATAAGTGCCTGTAAAATAAGTGCCTATATGAATAAAATATTTTTGAGTTTGAGTTTGAGTTTGAAAAATAATTTTAAGGCAAATTTTAAATAGTTTACTTTAACATGACTGTTGTTAGTGTTTATGCAATAGAGATCTGCTGGGCTGTCACTATGTCCACTGATGTGAAAATTTTAAAGACATTTTAATCAATGTGCGATGTGCACATGGATTGATGATCATTTACCAAAAATATGCAAATCTGTTTGAATTCATGTTTTTAAATTAACTAAACATGTACCTTAACTAGTAAAGGTTATGTTCTTTACATGCTGTTTAATACGAAATCAATGTTATTATATTTATAAATATTCTGGTATCATGCGAAATTAAATTTTTGTGTATCAATTTTATGCCAAATAATTTTGTGCAATTATCGAATTGAATGTATTTTAAAAGTTTAATAATCACAAATTTTAACAAAAAAAAACCGACTTCAATCTGGACCAAATTTAAATGGGACCATACGGGAATATTGAGTTATTCGTTAATTTGTCGCGTACATACATAATGCAAATTGAAGACTTATATGGTTTTCTCATGGATGATATGTCAGAACTGGACCAAATTTAAATGGGACCATTCGGGAAGCACCAACTTTCAAATAAAAAAATAATCATCAAAATCGGTTACCTCACAATATAACAATACAATGTCACAATATAACAATGTAAAAATCTTGCAGCTATCAGTAAGAACGGCGCATGATCGGTTAGCTCATGGCTGTGCAGCAATGACTCCAAACCTTTTATTTTGTTTTCTTTGGTCGACTTCGTTCTCATTCAAGTCTCTTAGTGAAAAAAATATTGTAAACCGTATTATTATTTTTTAAAAGGAGCAACAATGGAGTTTCTTGCCAGATTCTTCTCCATGAAGGGTAGGCTGCACTTGGAACTGGCGACTAGAATCACTCGATTTTTTTATATTAAATATTGACTATTCATAAGTGCCTGTAAAATAAGTGCCTATATGAATAAAATATTTTTGAGTTTGAGTTTGGTTCACCCAGTCCAAAGTTATGAGGTAACAAACATAAAAAAAAAATACAGTCGAATTGAGAACCTCCTGCATTTTTAATGTCTGTTGAAAATTTACACAATAGTGTATTATTTATATAACAGACTACAAAACTAATCAGCTACTCGTATTATTAATTCAATTCGAAAAAAATATTTTTGTTTTCCCTTAATTGAGGACCTGGTGATCTGTAATACAGGTTATACCTATGATAGACACCAGCTCCTTGCAGACACTTCAATTGAATTATTTTCTATCAGTGTTTTGTTGTTTGTTGAATTAAATTTAGTACCATTATTTCTTATGTAAGGAGAATATTATGATTATTACAAGGATTTGAAAGTTAACAAAAGAATTTCTTGCCTGATAGATACTCGGGGGTTGATTCCACTTGTTTCTTGACACTTTTTTTATGGTCCTTTGGCAATGAAACTCAAAAATGAAAATGAACTACAATAGAATTACTAATTTTCGATGGTAAATCTGCAGTGCACATTTAAGTACCTACTTATTTGTCACTCGAGAGTTTTAGGTACCACAATAGTTGCCGTAAAATCAATCTGACAAAACATCACTAGCTTTCTCAGCAACAGGAATTCATTTATTCAGTAAAATTATACATTTCATATGTGTAGTGGGGCGTACCTTGTTACAACCAATGTGTATGAAATACGAAAATACACGTATCTTGCAATGATGGAACTATTGGAAAGGCGTGACTTCCTTTACCCGGTCATAGTTAGGTTTACAGACTTTATGGTCGATTACACAACATGTATAAACAGCTTAAGCGATTGTTTGCAAAGTCATAAACCGCTACATGCTTAATAAATCTTAATATTCCATTGTTTCTTTGTCTCGGCTGAAATTTCAAAGGTATGGCAATTTTACACATCGCAAGTGAAATCGACTTTAATTTGGTGAGTGATGTGTGTTGGATTGTGTGAGAAAATACGTGGATTAAAAATAATACAAATACTTCTTTTTAAATTGTTTTGGAGTCTAGAATCCTGTTTAGAAGATCATCACAAAAGGCTTTTGGCATGCTAGTTAGATATAGTTCCTTTAGTATTATAGTATCCCCCACTAAACGGGTGCTCAATTGTTGGTATATAATATTTCTATGCTTGTAGCTGTAAAGGCTACATAGGGAGGGACACGTGTTTTTTTTATTTTTAACAAATAAACAGCTTCTTTATTCAAATTCAAAATCATTTATTCATCCAAGACACCAAGTGACACTTATGAACGTCAAATTGAAGCTATATATATAAATCATAGATCGACGCGAACAGACGCAACAGCATGTGCTGTATTGTCGAGGTAAATTAGGCGAAAACACCAAAATGTACTGCCTGCCTGTGTCGGTCGATCCATAACTTCCAGTTTCCAAAATGCGTAGAGCCTCATGAGATGAATACTGGCAAAGAAACTCATGGATACTTTTTTTCAAAGACAGATTTTCATGTACAATAGTGTTAGTATTACATGTAAGGTAAACAGTATGCAAGCTGTTGCCACCTGAAATTCCTTTTATTAAAATTTTTCAAAATCTAACGCACAAACAAAAAAAAAACACTCAGTGATATCATTGAAGGTTTGAGTCTATTAAACATAGAAATCATTCAAGGTGAACATCTACTTAAATTCGGTTGCAAAAACTACTGTTAAAAATAATTCGTGACTGGATTAAGAGGCTGGAGTTGTAGGTGAACGAACCAAAATAATAGTATTGTCTAAAGCATCGTTGACTAGGCCGACCAGTCACCCCAAGCAGCACCCGTTCACGAGTATGACGCATGGACCAGCCATCATATCAGAGGGAAAGAAACGACCCGCCCCACGACGACACCGCAAGCAATGACATTTTAGTGAGCATGACAAACCATAGTCGAGATGCTGATGAAAATCACTGCTAATTAAATTACCATAATAATCGTCACGAATTACTTTCAACCAACAATGGTTTGTAAATATTGTCTTCAGAACGTCCTATCGAAATGTGACAGGCACTCTCGAAAATGATACAGCTTGTATTTCTCTTAGGTACATGCCCTTTTAAACTTAACGACAAAAAGTATCTCATTGACCAATGACCGAAAGAAAAAAGTATTTTAAGATGTGAATTACGTAATTCACGTAGTCGTGACCGTGAACAGAAATATCATCAAAATAATTGATAGTCATATCCGCACTGAAATTATAAAACGCGGTCGTAAAAACTGAGTGATTGATGTTCGACTTTACATGAACAATTTTATATAATTGAAATTTAGGTTCACTACGTATGACAGTTTTGCAAATAACAATTCCGAAAAATATGTTGAAGTGGCTAATTGAATTATACTTTAATTGAACCTGTGACCTATAGATATTAATTTATAGATAGTTCCTGCCACGGGAGTAAAAAGGTATCTATTTACCTTTTTACTCCAGTGGCAGAAACTATAGAATAGAATGGTAGAATGTTTCTGTGTGATTTATATGTACCTTTGTCCATAATTTCGAGACTATTTCTTTATCATGGATAGGCTTAGTGTCTTAATCACATACAGTGATAAATAAGAACAGTAGGATAGGACAATAGGGAAAAAATTCAAGTGTATTCAGAGAACTCGGAAGCGACCAGTTAAAATTTGCCACCAAATTTAAACATTAAAGTGAGGCAATATATCAATATGGACGCGCCTGAGAAGCCAGATGTGCATTTTATCGTTTCTGGCTAGTTTTCAAGTGCCGAAATCCCATTAGAGGTATATTAGTAACGGGAATAACCGCCCGATAAAGCATCTTTGCACAGAGTTCTTGGTTATTCATATTCAAGGTGCAAATGTTATAAATAATTTAATATTGGACGCTATCTCGTTTACTGGAAGGACTTGTTTTTATGTAAGTTGCTATACCTAGCAAAATTAATTAAATATTCGAGGGGTTCAATAAACTACAAACAAACCAGTTTATGCATGTATTTAATGGTGCTGTCTCCATAATTAACGAATATAAATTACTCGGTAGTTGTAATGGTGTATATATAAATGTATCTTCTGTGTGGCAAACATTTAGGAATTATAATTATTTGCCATGATAATTAAGCAAGATAATCAATATATTTAGATAGGTTTCAGTTCATTTATCGAAAATAATGGCAAGAAACTGCCTTTTAAGTATAAGCCTTATAGAGCAATAAATTAAATTAAAAAGCAAATGATGTTGCGACGTTTCTTTACAGAGTTCCTTTGGCCACCTTCCAGCTCCAGCATCAGATCAGCTGCATGTCATAATAATATTGTATTGTCACGCTGTATACATATGCTTGCAAAATTTCAGCAAAATCGATTGAAGATATCTGCTTCAAAATTGAGTTGCAAGATTCCACCCGAACATACAAGCATACATACATACATTGCAAGTTAATAAAAAGCTTGTAAAATAGGAATTTAACCCCGTACATAGGTACCATTTTTCATAACACGTCAGTACAACTCGGGTGCAAAAGAAACTGTAACTATACCGAAACTGTAATATATGTATGTTACGCTTGTACATAAATTATGTCAAATCTTAGGTGATATAATTGAATCAAAAGTTCTCTGTAATTTAAATGTTAAGCGAGGCCGACATAACAAATTATATAAGACTTAATATTAACAAACCATTTCATCTTTTAGTAACTTAATTACATTTATATTTAAATTAAATTTGGCGCCTATTAAATTTCACATGGGTGGAGCAAAACACATTAATTTATATCTGGTTTTTCCGGAATCTATCAGAAGCTCCCTGTCAACTTGTTTTGGAATCATTTTGTTGTTATCCGTTGTAATTTAAAGATATATAAACGACTTTATAATACATAACATAACATAACTGCACGTTTGGCCTAGTGGTTTAACGGTCACCACGCTGTTTCCTACTTCGCCAAGTGTCGTGGGTTCAAATCCCACGTAGGACAACACTTTGTGTGATCCACAAATTGTTGTTCTGAGTCTGGGTGTTCTTTGTGTCCGTTACATGTATGTTTGTAAAGTCCCCCGCGACACAGGATTTATTCCTAGTGCGGGAGTTGTCTTTTTAAAAAGAAAAAAAAAAAAAAAATTGTAATCGTTCCTGTTGTTTGCTCGCTCTTTTGTTTTATATAAAAGTAGTATCTAGAAAAAAAATTGTTATGAGTTGTCAATAAATTACGTCAAGAACCAAGATTATCGCATTAGAGCTGTTCTTCAAAGTATCAAAGTGAAATGTGTGTGTGCGTATGGCCTAACTTTAGCCCTATTGACTCATCACGCCAAAGTAAACATTGGTTGAGTAATACTACAGGCCCTTGTTTTTCCCAGCTTTCTTAGCGTATATGCATTAATTTAATCGCGAATAGTCGTGCATCGTGCTAATACTAATTGACATAGACAAATGATATTGTTACCCAGACAACATAATTAAAGTTAATTATTTACGAAAGTCTAAGTCGAGTATTTTATTCACTGCCAGTTTGTTATTTAAACATACTACATTTATTACACAACAACACGATTTTTGTTAAGTCAGTAAAGGCTGACATAGAAATCTAAATATTAAAGAAAATATTGAGACAAAGATACCACTACTGTCGGCGTGTTACGTAACTTGATTGATAGCCAAAGCAAACACATAAAACGTTATATAAAAATATAGTTTATGGTAAAAGTATGTAAGATAAGTAGGTATGTAAGCCCACATCTGTTTATCGCCTTAGAACGCATGATGGATCAACTTTCTGTCATTCTTTTATTGCTTGTTTGTGCAATTGCATACATTTATAATCATTATACTAAAATAAATAATGTACCGTCAGTATTCGCTATAAGGAACTATTCAAGTTTTAATGAGACGATTATCAACTAATGAGGCAGGTAATTGAATATTTTATGTCAAGATATCAGGCTTCCATTCCACTTTTTGGGTGTTTTGACTGAAAATTATCGGTGTACGGTACCAGTTACTACACAATATTTATGGTTAGGTACATCGCTGTGGCTTGAAAAACATAGAAATGATTGCAGTCGGACTGGTAATGCTTCATTAAATAGTAATGTGATTTTACTGGATTGGTAAAGAACTTTACCGAATGGTGTTGTATTCTATACAGGTATTAGTATTGATAATAAAAGTAATTGGAACCATTTTTTTTTTTTTTTTTTTATATTTGGCCTGCCAAAATGACTCTACTCTGCCTGATGGAAAGCATAAGCAGAATCCACGAGTGGTGGCCACCATACTCATTGCGAATACAAAAATGCAGTATGGCGACCCACACTATGGCGGCCTAGTGATGCTTGTGCATCTTTTAGTCTAGTCAACAAGTATGGGACTTGTTGACTAGACTAATTGGGACTAAAATTTTGTAAATATCCCATGCGAGACATTTATCCATTACTAGTTTTTGCCCGCGGCTCCGCCTACGTGTATATCGGATATCGCGGTAATCATTTTTGGGGTTAATATACCCTTTAGCACTTACAGAAATAATTTTCAAAATCGGTTCAGTAGTGCCAGATAATCCCCTATAACCTCACAAACGTTACCTGCGTATATAATTAATATAGATTTATCATCACTTGCACAAAAAAACATTTGAAAAGAGTTAAAAGGTATCACCTCATCAAATTTAAATCAAGAGGGTATATGATCTTTGATATTATCTGGTATATTAGGGAAAATTAGTCTTCAGTATTGATTTAATGCAAAAGTCTATAATTTAATAAATGCATTTGTTTCATGCATGGATACATTTACACTAACTAGTGATTAATACATTTCTCTAAATCTTTTGAATTGGGAATCTACTAGAAGTGTTACGTACTTAAAGGAATTTTTATTTTTAAATAAACGGATATCCTTTATCGTCATGTATCGACATTTTCAATGTCACCCCAATCAATCATTAGTCCGTCTAGCATTGCATTTTGGAGGCGACGCGCGGTTCCGTCCGACGACGTACTATTTACGTACCTTTCATTAGTTCTCCGAAGCAAACGTGTGGAAGTGACGAGCTTTTTGTATCGGAAGTCGCCCTTTTTTGTTTCTTTTACTTAGTCTTTGCGCTACTGTATTCCAAGGTACTTCTGTGTAAACGGCGCCTGAGTGGTACGTTACTTGGAACTATGAATGTTCGTTTTTTTTGACGTGACAACGTCTAATAAATAAATGAACGCCGGCTGCATGCACGAAAAAGGATAACTCATTGTCCCGTTACGCTAATTGTACGTCGTTGTATGATGCGAATCTATCTCTCATCATTTCATGAATGTTTTTTTATGACGTTGTCACGTTAAACTATCGTCCGTAAACGTAAGACTTACAGACAACCAATCTTTTTTATGATTTACTATAGAATATTTAAACAATAACCTGAAAATTATTATCTTAACTTGTCCTAAAAAAATAAATTGACCTGAATAATTCGGTCTTGGTATAGATTGTTTGTAGTCTGTAACATTTTGGAAACGGTTTAAGTTACGAGGTGTGGGAATAAAGACAAACACATAAAAAGTTTGAAAACTTCATAAGGTTCTTGCTCTTTTTGATGTGGTTACATTAATACGGCATCGGTTCTAGCTTTATGTTACTGTACCCGGAATGTAAACCAAAGTGTTAATTTGATCTCGTACCTAGGACAAAGGTGACGTAGATTTATGTTCTTTAAATGCAATTTGATTTCAATATCAAACAAATATTTTCATTTGATTTAAAAAAAATACTTTATGGTAAAGTTTTACAGTAATAACATGGACATAAATTCAGTTTTCAATTGTACTTTGATGAATTGTACATATTTATGTCGATTTCTGTGAATACTGAGGAAGTATCAAGCTATTTTTGTGACGTGTTCAAGTTTTGTACGTGTTTAGCGTCGAAGTTTCAGTGATGTTTAGACTTGCGAGTTCCTTTATTCGGTTTTCAGTGAGAATTACTCTGAATTATAGAGTGTATGAGGCCAATTCTGTTAGGCATTCGTATACATCCGCTGAGAAACGTACGTTGATCTTAAATTATAATGTGTTGACTATATAATTCATTACTTTACAACATCTTGTTTAGAAATAAACCCTTTGACAGACGGAGAGCCTTGCTTAGGTACTCTACCTGAAGGTGGTGTGGAAAAAGTCATTCAAAGAAAACTCATGTTGAATTAGACTTTGCGGCGCTCGTACACCGAAACTATTAATTTTACAAAAAGTTGTAAGAACGTGAATTGTAGGAAATTGTCTGTAGTTTGATTTTATACTTTATGTTTTTATCGTAGAATGGGTTGGAAAGGAGGTATCACCAAAAAACTGCTGTAAGCACAATCTATAAAATTACCAATTTTCAAAACTCCCGGTAAAGTTTCCACGTAAAACCACCAAATGACTGGATTATTGACAAACTAATATTTATTTCATAAAAGTTATGACGCTATTGTAAATATTGGATGAAAGGGTTGTGGAATGTAATTAAATGAGCATGAATACAGCAGTTAGTATCAGTTTAAACCGTCACTATATTATCTCTTGTTGCCTTGTAGGTGACCCAAATATATATTTGTTCCAAGAAGCACGCCTGAAAACGATGCCAATAGTGTGCGGGATATATAATAAATAAAGCTATTCGTTTGACTTTGTTGTTATGAAACTTTCGTTCTTTCATAATGGCCATAACACTTGTCTATAAGCATAATTTAATGTGTTATAAACACGGCTAAACATTACGAGAGGTCACAATAATGGAAAACAACATAATATAGTACAAACGACTTCTATCCAAAATATCCAACCACTTCATTTACATAAAAAGGAGCTCAAAGATAACGACTGTCCACGTTTTAAATGTATTAAAGTGCGTATGAAAATTATTTCATCTTTTGTGTCACAAAAATACTACAAATATTATACTGTAAACAATATAACATAATAAATAATGTTAGTATGTACAGTATTGTACAGGCACCGCACGGACATAAAAGGTAGACTTATCAAAACTGTTAGTTACGTAGTCGTGTTGTAAGGATATCTTTATTGTTTTGTAGATGATCTAAATGTGATTAAACTGTGTGAACCGCTGGCAAGGATGGTTGAGAAAAAATACAATTCTATTTTAATTTTTAGCGCTATTATGAGACCGTCCCACGCTAGTTGCAAAGTTCTTTAAAGCTATTAATACTTTATTAGCAATGTTTTCTGCCTAGAACACTCGTTGCAGATATATGGCAGGTGTAAAACATAGGTACGCTGCCAAATATTTGGGTATGACTTTATCTATCTATCCATACTAATATTATAAACGCGAAAGTTGGATGTGTTTGGAAGGATGTTTGTTACTCTTTCACTCAAAAACTACGTAACGGATTTGGATGAAACTTTACAGTAATATAGCTCATACATCAGAATAACACATATGCTAATATTTGCCGCGATAACCGACATATACGCGGGCGGAGCCGCGGGCAACCACTAGTCAATCATAAAATAAAGCAGTCATCTTTTTTTAATGATTGCTTCTCTTTCTCTGAGATATGGCGAAGAAATCAGAGTGCTCATTTTTTTTTTTCAAAATATGTGAAGGTAATAGTCACGAAAGATTTGATTTGTTATTTTTTTCTTTAATTTCAAATACATTTTTTTTTACTTGCAAGCGAATTGTTGTTGTTCGCAGTCTAAACTACTTTGTTATTTTTTTCTGAAACGTAATTTTGACGCTTAGAGTAAAAAAAATTTATTAAAAAAAACCGACTTCCAAAAAACATCCAACGAAAACTCTCTGCCAAAAAAACACTTAAAAGCGTAAAATAAACTGGTTCTTCATAAATTGCCTATACCTAATTCTTTATTCATTTATTTAAATAGTAGTATTATAATGTGTGCTAGGTACCTTTTTTTTTTTTTTTTGTCGGGGTGGAAAATCCCTTCGGATCTCCGGTTCCTGTATGTGGTGATTCCACTAAAAACCACCCCGGCGGCCGGTCTCAGGCGCCCTGCTCTGAGGAGGACCCGGACCATATTATTTCAGGTCCCCCCCAGGAACGACGCCGCGTCTATAGACTCTATCCTGGAGGAAGCCTAGGCTTCCCCCGGCCTGACGGCCCAACCGTTATATTGTATGTTGCGGCCTGACCGCAGTTTTGCGACCCGGCCGCCCCCCTATTGCTGACCGCATCAACTAATCAGCTACCAAAATGTGCTAGGTACCTAGAATCTGTTTGAAGTCGGTGCGAAGTGACTATCGCTTAGACTTTTGTAATTGTTCGTTTGTATTCTTTTTGGCTTAGCACCGACTTTAAACAGATTTTAGGTACCTAGCACACATTATAATACTACTATTTAAATGAATAAAGAATTCGGTCCACAACTGACGGAGTAATCGGTGAACATACATAAAAAAAAAAAATACATACAGTGGAACATAGAACCTCCTCCTTTTTGGAAGTCGGTTAAAAATAACGTTTATTTCGTTTTCCTATCTTAGGCTCAAACACGCCTTTTACTACTTAAAATAATGTAAAGAATAAAAGTCAATATTTTTATGTTTTTCCTTGAGTATTTCATAAGACTTATTTGGTAACAGATCTATCATTTTGATGACAGACCTTTTAATCAGTTTTAAAAAAAAAAGTGATCAAATATAATTTAAGATACATTTATAATACGAGTATTTCATATTTAACTACCATTTTTATTAATTTGATGATTTTACAATGTACATAGGTACGTTTTAAGAGATTTGTAGAGTTTCCAGACCTTAAAGGCTTTGTACCAATGGTACTCAATACGAATATTACAAGTTGTGGAGGCACGTCAAATATGAAACTATTGCAGTGGGTTCATTAAAGACGTATTTAGGTAACATTATAACAAAAACGGTTAGTAAGTGAAGGACATAAATGAATATTTACATGCCTTAAAGAAAAATAAACACAAATTTGGTATTAATGAAATATTTTTTGTATTAATACGATTTAGATATCTTTTGTGAAATAAACAC
Source organism: Diaphora mendica (assembly GCA_949125395.1). Classification (NCBI taxonomy): domain Eukaryota; kingdom Metazoa; phylum Arthropoda; class Insecta; order Lepidoptera; family Erebidae; genus Diaphora; species Diaphora mendica. The sequence goes on along the minus strand of OX421319.1, from coordinate 15,255,571 downwards.
AAAGATACTAATATTGTCGTAATAAATTGTCCTTAATGTTTTCTTTTTATACATTCTAGAATTATTCTACAATTAGACTTACTTGTTCTTATTCCACTATTTTAATTAACTTCAATCCTGACCTATGACGTTATCAAAGGTTCTTTTTATGGCCTAAGATCTGAAGAACTTTCAACATAAAAATAGATAATAATATACACAAAGGTGACATTAATTAAAACAAATAACTTGACGGATTTTTTGTCAAATTGAATTTTTGAACGCCAAATTTGTATTTTACTTTTGACCCTATAATGTTTCTAATGAATGTTGATGTAAACGGTATTGGTTTCTGAACCTGACATTTAAGAAACAATTCACAATGTGTGATCCACAAATTGTTGTTCTGAGTCTAGGTGTTCTTTGTGTCCGTTTCATGTATGTTTGTAAAGTCCCCCGCGACACAGGATTTATTCCTAGTGCGAGAGTTGTCTTTAAAAAAAAATATGAGAAGATATATTTTAACACGGTTAGGCTTAAAAATGATTCCTAATGGGTTAAATATTTATTAATTATGACTATTATTATACACATTGACGCAGGTATTATATCTCTTTAGAACCTTTGTTATACTTCGTTTGTAGAATCCATATTATTAGTACGTCAATAAATGTAAATTGATAACTTGCCACGTGTTTATAACCAGACTAGAATATTAAGCAGCGCTTGCTTGTTACAGTATACTGTTAATATGTCATGACGTGCTTCTGCTTCGTGCTAACTTCTGTCTTTATGTGTTTAACAATAACAAATCACGTTCAACATTTACAATTTACGATTAGAAATCACTACCATTGTATTTGATGTTAGTATTATTATTATTGAGGCTAAATGGCAAACCCTAGATACAATTAACATACTTATCATTTTATACAGCCATTTTTTTAAATGACAAAGTGACTGTACTCTGCCTGGTGGAATGCATAAGCAGAATCCAATAGTGGTGGTCACCATACTCACTAACAAGTGTAAACTATCAGCGGTTCAATCCGATCAATATTTATTTATTTGTTTCTATGGATGCACCAGCATACACACAACACGCTCTTAAACAATAATTCCAAAAAAGTAATACCTGATATGCATGCCCATTACAACTACATACAACATTGACCATAAAAAACAACACCTAACAATTAGTAACAATACAATACTACAAGTACAAAAAACTAATAAAACGTAATACAGCTTAAATCTAGATAACACATACTATTATAATATATGAAAACCTTCTTGATTATTTTCTTAATAAATTTATGATCTTTTGTATATCTTCTTCTTCCCTGGCAAAGTGTACAATTTTTTTATGATGTTCTGGTCAGTAATTATAGTGTAAAGGCGAATATTTTATCAGTAAGTTAAAATAATCCTAAATTAAAAGGTCGATAAGCATTCATAACAGTTGATTCATTCAGTTGGGACAGAGTCTTAAACGGAAGTCAGTGGAAATCGTACTTACTACATTAAGGCTACGTATTTAACTGATAATTAATGTCGCTTGTCAAAGTGCGTGAAACGTTATTACTTATTAGCATTGCATTATTAAACATTTCTAATTATATTTTGTAAAGATCGAAACACGATAAGATGAATAAAAACACCACTTTTAAGACAACTTTTAATTATGATCCATCGGAAGGTATATGTATATGGTCTGTTTCTACATTTAAGCAGCTATGGATTAAATATATATATATATATCCTTTTCTACTACTTAAACTTGTTAATAATGGATACTTATAAGTTGTTGCGTATTATCGGAAGGATTTGCGTACCTACACTTAAGTGGCATTCCTTTTAAAATCCTTCATCTTAAAATCGAAGCATCCATGATTGATGGCGTTTTGGTAAAAAGGTTAACAATCACCTACGTACATGGACTTATTGACTCATGTAGCATTGACATAGGATTGCATGTTCATATGTACCTATTACCCCAGGAATTGCAAAGTATAGTTGCAGCAAACGTGACGGTTACGCCAGTTTCCGCCGCTCGGCGCCCGTGGGCACCTCCAATGAGAAAGGTCTTTAACCGTTAATGGGATGTAATTAAACAGTTATTCAATCTTGTTACTACACTTTTACTCCATGTCAACGCACGGAAAAATCTTGTTCTACGTACAGGTTAAACGGGGTAATGAGAAATCTGTAAAAAAAAACACTTAAGATTACGCGTATTTTCACACGAAAGGATTGATTAGGTAGTTAAAATTTGCAAGAGAAAGGTACTATTACAATTTCACTTGTAAGTTCTCTTGCTTCTTAAAAAGGCAAAGTTTTCCACCTAATTAGCTATCATTATCAGGAAATAATGTTTTATTGGAACTATAAACTTCCTATAACTATAAATTCAAAATTAAAAAAAACCCCTACTCAAGCACTTAATCGAGTAATCATACGCCAATGATATTTTTGCAGACATTCGGTTATTCTTCCCAACTTTCACCCACATTACTTTTAAAGGAGAAGAAGAAAGCGGCAAGGTGACCGCTTAACCCTCTATGCTATCCTAGCAGTCGGTTGGATTTAGAGCAACAAGTACAAGGCCTAGTTGTTATTTTTATAAAGGTTATCAGTGCCAAAACGATGTATAGGGAGCGGTACGTGTAGAATAAGCATGATGGCACACAGCCATTATATCTGTAAATATAGTTTGTGATTCAGTAGCTACATAAAGAACTTTCTAAAGGCTATTGGCGTTGCACTTATTTTAAAACATATCCAGACGTATATTAAAGTAAATATGGCCTTTAAAATTGTCACTTTAATGCTGAGGCAGATTTTCTAGTTCACCTCATTTTTGCAATATTCCCGAACTCCTATATCAAGACACTAACTAACCCGCTCAACTTCATCTGCGTTCTGAAAAGGAATAATTCTTTTTCGTTTCTGCAAAATTTTCATAAATGCTCCTCTCCTATTTCTATTGATAATGGGCCAGGTAATTTATAATCACTAAAATATTTTTAGGGTTCCGTACCTCAAAAGGAAAAAACGGAACTCTTATAGGACCACTTTGTTGTCCGTCTGTCTGTCTGTCAAGACACTTTTTCTCAGGAACGCGTGGCGGTATCAAGCTGAAATTCATATCAAATACGCAGGTGCCTTGGAGCTGTGAAAAAATCAAACTTCTAAGCCAACGCAATCAAAAGATACAGCAGGCAATTACAGCCGTTTATGCTGCAAATCGACACTCGCAAGGGGATCAAAACCTACAGGGTACTTCCCGTGAACTCAGAATCTTGAAATTTGGTACGGGGTCGTCTTTTAACACAGATAAAGGAAAAATTGCGAAAAGCATAAATTTTTAGTTATATATCATATAATATACCTATATGTTTGTGCGCGAGTCCGCCTTCTTGATATTAGAGTGTTTAAAATAACAAAACATGCTCGAACTGTTTTGCTACTGTACAAACTCCTTAAAGTTTTGATCATATATATACAATCTTTATTGGCTTTGTGAAAAACCTAGGTAGCCATCATCATCTTCCTAGCCTTTATTATTCCCATGATTATTTGGAGTCGGCTACTCGCTACCTAGGTAGTGTACTGTAGTAAAACAGACACAATATTATCTAGATAATCTTATAAGCTATGGGAACGACAATCAGAAGCCCCTTGTTAACATACAATGACCTCTTGCCTTGATTAGTTTCTAAATAATTTGCATACAAGTAATGACGTCAACTTCACGGCGTCGCGTCGTACGTTGGAATAATATGATGTCTAAAAAGGAATAGCTTTCCCTACAATAAGTGTGTTTAATTTATTCAAATACCCTATTTACATTAGTTAGTATTATAGGTCCAGCCAGATATATGGTTAGCGAAATTTCGCTGTAATAGAGGCCGTTGTTTTCTATATTTTATACTTGAATTTTATAATAAGATCATGTTTTGAATTTTCGTGGGACTAATTACTGCTTGGTGCGTGTATTGTCCGTAGCCGCTTGACCATAGTCGTTGATCTTCTTTATAGCCTTATACAAACACATTTCAATTTCTACTAAAACTATCTGTCAATGAGCCCTTATATTAACTTAGTTCTATGCCTCATTGTGGTCAATGACTTTTATGTGGAAACAGAGATAATAGTTATCGATGATGTAACTATTGATAAGAATATCGTTAGTTTTGAGTTGGGTTCGATGTTAGTATGTACTGTATTGTATAGGACTTGGTCCTGCAGGTTATCAATTGCAAACTCCTCTGGCTTTAAATATACATATATAAGTCGTATACACTTCCTCTTAAAATAACTAATCTTCTTCTTTCTTGGAAAGTAACTAGTATTTTTTTGTATTACTTCATGCACTGCAAATTGTCTTATCATTGCTGTCCATTATGAAAAACGTTGACGAATATTGCGTTCACATTAACATTTTACGTGATAATGAACCTTCGATACATTGCACACATAACACGCACGGGTGCGTATATAGAAAGAGATTGCATCTGCGAAATTCTTATAAACATTCTAAGTGTAAAGAAAGTCGGTTTTTCAAGCCATACATATGCATGGTAGACGTAGGCGAGGGCACCGGACCGAGACTCTACAATTTGTAAAGTTTTACTTAGGGTGTTACAAAATTACTGTTCCAATTGTGTTTCATTATATTTCCGTAGAAAGTTTTAAAAGGTATAAAAGTAACATGGCTATATTAATTACAAATAGAAAACTTTTTAAAAAAGAGCGTTGGTTACAGTTTAGCACATTTTTTCCTTCTAAATCTTGACTTTGAGACGAAAACAAGATCAATCGCAAAGTACGTATAAAAATATATATATTGCGTTACGCATACAAAAATTTTTAAAGTCTTAAATCTGCTTCAGACTAGTTCAAACATGAGTCGCCATATCTATTTGGAACTTTTAAAGGCTGTTCCTTAGTTATATAGAGATAATCTCACGTACGCATACGGAGATTATCTCGACAGATATACGACAAGTGTCATCGTAAGGTATTGCCATTAAAACCTTGATTACGTTCACTGGGTTGCAGTCATACCGCTATTCTACTGTAATGTATTTTTTTAATTCGTACATATGACAACATTAAGCTGATATTGCGTTATCAATAGTATTATGCATTGTATGGTTAGACAGAGCTAACGGATGCACCAACCAAAGTATTCACAACGCGTCACAAATAGTTTCCGCTACGTTTGTCGAGGTCTAGAGCCTTGTATACGTTAATTGTTCGTCGTTAACAGAACATTATTGTGACACGCGATAACTGAATTGGTTCATATTGCATAGTAAAGCTGAATGAAATGGGTGTTCTCATCACTTGCTCGTTAGACAATAGAGCTTCTTGAGAAAGTCGGATAAGACTGTTCTAAATCGTAGATTGACCATGACGCTACTTCTTGCTGTTTTATTTTTAGGTCATACAAAGTCGTTGTTCTTATCGGTGCGTATTTTTTGGCATATATAGGTGTCTGATGATATACATGTGTACCTAAGGAAGGTTAGTATTGGTATGGAAGGCCCAACATTGATGCATGCATACCCTTTTACTAAACTAACACTAATTAATTATAAAACCCAAAATAGGTCGTGAGATAATTAAACGTTGTTATTGCTGTTTTACGAAGGTCTTCAGATGTGTTTTGGAGATTCACTAGGCGAATAGACATGATTAGGAATAGAAATGCTTTTGGAATTTAATGAATAATGACTTACGCGTATTGGAAGCTTGTATTGCGTTTGACGGAGTAATAATTAAAACCTTTATTGTAAGTGTGGTATGTTTAGCAATCATTAGCAGAGTCGCTAATTAGCATCTTTGTACCCGTATTCTTAGATCAGATCTTATTTTTGTGGTAAACTCTGTTAGAATGGAAAATATTTTTATCCGGTATTACTCCATAATATATATATTTGAAATTCTCTATATTTTTGTCTCGTTCTTTTTGATAGGTATTTTTGCATTATGTATTAGATATTTCCAGATCTGAGATGGGACATATTTATTAACGTCAGTCTTCTGTGTGGTGGAGTAATTTGTTTTTGAATTAAATTTTGTGGGGTAACCCTACTCTTGTTGTTATTTGAAGAAGTTTACGCCTGTCTATTTTTGGAATTAAGATTTTGCACAATAATATTGTTTTTATCATATACTAGAAGACCTGGCGAACTTCGTACCGCCATATTTACATATCTGTCTCAGCTTCCCACAGGCAGTGTACAGTCGCGGACAAAAAAAGACTTCTCGTTATCTTTTAATTTTTCATGTACACAAACCTTGTCCTAACAATAAAGAACACATAAAAAATAATTATTTAATTTGGTGCAGCCGATTGGAAGTTATGCGCGTACATACATTCACTGCTGACAATTAGTTTCCAACATTCAGAGATTACAATAATACATAATTATTATTAAAGAGATGCAATTCATTTCTAAATCGGAGGAAAGCATTACAAAAATTTGATAAGCACGCAAGTTTGCTTTTTAAAAATATACATTTGGTGCATGAATTGCAAGAAGAAAAAAACAGTTATAATAAAATGACAAGTTTATGTTAGTGCGTGTCGAAGGCCTATCTCGTTCCTCAACTTTCCTCCGACAGCGACAGGTGCGTTGAACCGTCACTTCAAAAGGAAAGGTTGCACATATGCATGTACGCGATGTTCATACAAATAAACAATAATAGTATGTACCACAAACCGCACCCACGACATTCTGTTTGTATAGTTTCAAGCGCTTTTTGTTATGAAAAGATGATTCGTGCACCTCGGCATAATACCTGTAATGTGACAGTGGGAGATAGCCTAAAAGAGACTTACATTTCATGTAGACGCAGAAAACCCTAGTTGTTGAATTTAGGTACTTTAAATGTTCTTCGTTACAAAATACACATTTTCATTCTTAGTATCTATGTTTTGTTCAGTTTTAATGAGTTAACCTTAGTTTATGAATTTACTTTTGGATAATCCTAATTAAAAAGACACATTTCATTCTTGGTAGCTATGTTGTTGTTTATAGTTGAATAGTATTATTATATATTTTTAAATCTCGCTTCTCGATTTCACCATTCGGATGGGTAGAAATTGAGTTTACTCCTTATAAAACATAAAGGAACTAACATAAAAAAAACCTTATTCAATAAAAAAAGTTTGTTAGATGTATTTTAAATAAAACATTCACAAACTTGACCATCTGACGAAGGAACTGGTCATTTTACTTGATTTGAATTGAAGATTTTCTGTAACTTTTTCTCACTTGCTGAGAAAAACTATTTCCGCATAGTACAATTTTCTACTGTTTGATCGGAGTTAATGAAGAAGACCGTTTACCGCAACGGACGCAAAACGTCAGTTCAACACATAGCGTGACTCGGACCGCACGTTCAGAACGTTCTGCGTTACGTCTATTTACGTTGTTCGCGCCTTGGCGAATGTTTAGGCCAATATTTGCATTGCAGGATGGGTGCAATAGGTGTAGTGTGGAAGTGTAGTGAATTAAGTGTACAGTACATTATGAGTTAGTTGTTAGTGCAACTTCACAAATGTTTGTGGACGGACGAGGTTAGTATTGTATGCCCATTAGAATTCAGACAAATTAGTGTCAACCATGTACAACGACTTAGTACAGGGATTAAGACATTAATTTATCCTTTTAAAGTGGCTTCCCGTTTTGTACGTAACGGCTTAAAAGTCTTCTATGCATTGCGTGTTTAAATGCTTTGGCATATAGAGAATGTAGATTGAGTCAATACGTATGTCAAGATGTACAATCATTTACCTACAAATCATAATATACGTTTTTGCAAATCACTTTCCAGTGTGGTCTGTAAACTATATCTATAAAACTAGCAAGAATACCAATTTCCAAGATGAGGCTTACGACCTGGAAAAGTTTAAGACGGCGAAAAAATACTTTCTCAAGCAAATTCAGGATCAAATTGATAAACAACAGAAAGTCATTCAAAATACTAGTAATAAATAGTAATAGTTTGAGACAATATTTATAGATAAAGCTATTTAGAATGTCGAGTATTTCTTATACATAAGAACTATTTTTTCCCCATAGAAAGGTCCATCTGGTGACCTTGGCGGCGGGATTCGAAGCGTTGAACTACCGGAGGGCTTAAATGCGAAAGTTTCCGTGCGACCTTGCCCTCAGCAAGGTTACAGTTTTCCATGAATAATTTTTGCCGCAATGCCGGCCATTGTTTATTGAACAGTCCGTTCTTTTCCGTCATGAATTTACGTATTTAATATATTGAAGTCCAGTTTAAGTCATGTCCAGTGAAACCGAGTCATTGATCTTAAAGTTTTACAAAAATAAGTATTTTCTGTAAAATACACAAATTCTGATAATAGAACAAACAATTAGAACGACGAAAATTCAAGAAGTAATTTATAAAAGAACTTAAGCCATGAATCTTAAAAAAAAACATTAAAAGCTGAGCAGGTAAAAGTTTAAGTGCTAGCTGTAATTGAAGTTTTGGTTGGGATTTAACTATCGCACTATCGTCGTACACGCTAATAAATATAATAAATATTTAATTTCGGACAACGGTCCGAAATTAAATATTTATGATCATCATAGGTTGCGTTTTTGAGCCATCATCTCTGAATTTGGACAATATCATAGGAAGTGTTTTTGAGCAATCATTTCTTTTATTGTGGCACCATCTGTGCCCTGTGGTTTAACCCGCGGTTGTTATTGAAAGGGTTATAACTTATAATACCACACTTCTAAAATAAAATTATCTGAGTTACTCCTTGTATCATTAGCTATCTACCAGTGAAAGTCCCGTCAAAATTGGTTCAGAGATTAGCCGGAACAAACAGACAGACAGACAAACATTTTCAAAATCGAAATTGATGTAAGTAACTATACTATACTTTCAATTGCATTTCGTGAAAAACCTGTCTACAAGATACTGCTTATATCATTAGCTATCTGCCGGTAAAAGTCCCGTCAAAATCGGTTCATAGATTAGCAGGAAGAAACAGACAGACGGACAACAAAATTTAAAATTGATTTTGATGTAAGTACTGTACATACTTTCATATGCATTTAGTAAATAGCTGTTAATTAAAGATTAAAAACAGACACTTCAATTTTATTTATCTCTATAGATTTTATTAAACTTAATATCGACTTTTTTTTTATTCTTCATTCGTTATTTGTTTATTTATTAACACTCTCTGCAAAACACTTTTCTTTCATTCTTTATCATATGGAATATGTTTGTATTGCAGAAAACTTTAAAGAACTAAAGTGTATTTTAATTTCGTAAAATTTCATCTCTTAATAGGTATCACAAGAGATATTTTTGAAGACATCCTCTATCCTATCTTCTCTTCTATATATATAAAAATGAATCGCCGAAATGTATGTACGCGCATAACTTCTGATCGACTTCATCAAATTGGATAATTATTTTTTTAACGTATTCCTTATTGTTAGGAGAAGGTTTGTATGGTAAAAAAAAGATACCCAAAATTTTTTTTTTTGTCCTGTGGGAAGCTTAAACGGGCATAATTAATTACTAAAACAAGTTTTTCAGAAATATAGAAAATATTAACAAAAAAAATATATGGCTGTACGTAGTTCGCCGGGTCAGCTAGTAATTAATTAATTTTAACATGATATCTTTAATAGTGTAGACCGCATGTCTATCAGCAATTTTTGATCGATTCTCATAATAAGTAGCTAATTGTTGCCTTAGTGCTGCCATGTGCAATATATTTTTAGATGAAAAGTAGGTATAGCAAGACTGACAAACCCGTACTATTGTCACTAATAAACTAGGTACACTTCTATATCAATAAGCAAACATTCTCTTAAAGTTCTATGCAATTCAGGCTTGATAATACGTGTTTTTGTGAATATGGTAGGTACCTACTCTTGTATCTTTAGATTATGATAATATGTATGAAGTGTCGTGTCTTTAAATTGGTTTACCATAGATAAATATTTGAAAGAGTTGTAAGCAGACAAAAAAGGTTCAGATATCTTTTGATATCAACGATATGTATCTTATTATTTCTTTATACGTTTTTTCAGCATATCATTGTTAATTTTTATGTTACACGCATGTAATCATTTATTGATTTCAACCAAAGTTTCACATTCTTTGATTGAATCATCAAGATATAGCCGATAATCTAGTCGCTTAAACATTTCTTTGAATATGCTTGTAAGTTTTGAGTATTAAGCAAGATTATTCTTTAGCTTTTTTCCTATTGAATATCGATGTACTTTATTTTATACATACATTTAATTAAATTTATATTATTATCGTATTACCCATAACAATAAACATAATAATATTGACATATATATTACTATTCTTTACTTACGAAAAATTTACAGACGACTTGTCTCCTTAGTACTAATAGCCTGATTTATTAAAACAAAGATTTGGCGGCTTTTCGCCGTACGTTTTTATACTAATATTGGATACTTGCCAATACATGCACAATACCTGGTGTTCGTCACAATTTCCGAGGTCGAATAATGTATTCTGCGATTGAATAAATAGATAGGTTGGCATCAATATGAGGATTATCGACTAAACAGTTGTTTACACTTGAGTTTATGGATGCAAAATAGTATTTTCTTAAAGTTGTTGTTTCCTTAATGTCTCTCTGGATGCAAGTATAATAAATATTTGCCTTTCGTAAGCTGGAAAGAATTTGGAAAACGAGAGTGTCTTTGTGAAAAATAATTAAGGTATTACTGTATGCGCTGCGTTGGACGCTATTGACATTGAGCTGGATAACACAATTAGGGTAAAAAAATGAGTATGAATAGCGCAAGTGAAAGATTTATGTTGATGACAAAATTATGTCCTGAAGTTTACGAGAGAAAATAAAACTACTTTAGTACTGTCTTAAAAACACTTACACTTATGGAAGAAGCGATAAATTCAGAAAGCCTGATGAATACCAATGGAAAAAGTTTAAGGCCATCGTCCTTAGTCCAGAGGTAGTGCTAACAGGTAGACAGACATCACTCGTTACTGGTGTAACCCTGATACTAATAACGATTCTCAGACATGAGAGACCTACCATAAACAAGTCCATACGATTAGGGCTAATCACTACATAGTATGAAACAAAGTCGCTTTCTCTGTCCCTATATCCCTATGTATGCTTAAATCTTTAAAACTACGCAACGGATTTTGATGCGGGTTTCTTCAATAGATAGAGTGATTCAAGAGGAAGGTGTTTATGGATAATAAATGCATAATATAGTATGGAAACTCTGTTAATTTTCGAGGTTTCTAATGTGATGTAGCAAATAAACACATTTTTTGCGCTTACATTGCAAACGCTGGTTGCACCCTACGAGATAGATCAAAAAAAAAAAACTTCGTTTAAAAAAACCGACTTCAAAAACTGAAAAGTATAAAATAACTTAATTTGTATGTGCTACCTATTCATAGGTTTGAATTCGGCGCCAAGCCAAATGTAATAGTAGGTACCACACTCGCTATATTTCGAGACGAACGCCAACGACGTCGCAGCTATCCCGCTCAAGGTCACGCGCGGCGAGTCCTACTATTACATTTTGGCTCGGCACCGACTTCAAACCTATGAATAGGTAGTACATACAAATTAAGTTATTTTATACTTTTCAGTTTTTGAAGTCGGTTTTTTTAAACGAAGTTTTTTTTTGTTTTTCGCTTTTTAGTCTTTCTCAAGTCTCTCATCATCATTTCACCTAAATAACTTGAAAGAATACGACTAAAGGTCAATAAATATACTGAATAATATATACAATATATATATATATCAATATATATACTATATATATTCTACTATATACTGTACAGAATAATAAATAAATATTTCGGACATGATGTTTACAGAATATGAAAGCATGCAGACAATTGCCTTAACTTTATTGCAGGCGCTCACTTAAATTTGAGGGTTTCCTTCAATTTCCTTGGGATCCCACCATCAGATCCTGATATGGTGGCCATGGGACCACATGGGGAGCATACCCTTTCGAATACAAAAATAATTTTCAAAATCGGTCCACAATTGATGGAGTAATCAATGTACATACATAAAAAAAAAAAAAAAAAAACGATGAAATTGAGAACCTCCTCCTTTTGGAAGTCGGTTAATAATGTACTACAGTATTAAACACCTTAAAAAGTACTACAAAAAAGTCCGAGACGGTATATGTCTATCTCTTAGGGATAACCCACAACAACCATTTTTTCTTAGATTATCATTTTTTATTCCTTTCCTTTTGCGCGAAATAATGGCTTATTTACGAAGTTATTTTAAGCAATACAGAATGAATCCTTATACAATTTTAAGTAAATAAATTAAATACATTGTGCATTTAATATAGATCAAAATGGCCCTTTACAGTATCTAATTTAAATGAATATATTCGAAGATATTACAGATTTAAAATGCACGAATCGTTTCGTCGGCGGGGGCATCTGAAATCTACCCGTGCGAAGCCGGGGCGGGTCGCTAGTAATTTATAAAACATGTGTAGGGGTTTCTAGAGTTCTATGTATAATAATTTAAAAAGCACAAATATAAACACTTCTGGTTATTGTTCAATACAACTTAATGCCTGTAAGGGGTTAGGACCAACAGTATTAGAGCGCTTACGGGTCAGAATGTCTAATAGTTTTTAACAAAGTTGAGATTATAACTGCAATCACTGGCATTTTGATGATTGCAATATTGTTATGGCTATTGCCAAGCAAGTTTCATGACATCTATTGAGACACACGTCCTCGACTAAAGAAAGAGTCACTACATCAATGTGCATAGATGTCATAGAAAGCTAATGAGCGGTAGCTTCCATCTGTGAAGTGTAATCATCATGTTAATAAGATCATGTACCGCGATAACCGACATTCGCGCGGGCGGAACTGCGGGCAAGAGCTAGTAAAACTAAGTTAGTCGAATTTAGAACAAAATTTATGTTATTTCCACTGATGTTCTATCTATAATTATCTTTTTGAACGGGATGAAGTATTGACTAACGTGCAATTGTCCTTTCTGATTCAACCTATTGTTTTATTACTTCAATAACACTTTGTTGTTATATGGAACGGAAATTACGTAAATTTTGCGCTATCATATATATTTGTAAACACGATCGGTGTAACATTCAAATACTATTCACTTATATATTAAATACTAGTCTATTGCAATAACTTGGACTAACTATACCCATGTCTGACTCCCTATTACAGGATGACTGTAAAAATGAACAAAATATGTAATATAGCTGTCTACTGTATGACTAAGGTCCAGAAAAATACGTTACAGAAACGATAATAAAGAAATTGGGTTACTTCGTTTCTGAAATCGGTAGTAAAGTTTCTTTATGATAATCGAACAAATCATGATGTCTATTTTTTGTTTCGTTGCATACTTTTCAAAATACCTTCATTACACTACGTGGAGCTCAGGGTAGCAAGTGAGTGATGACCCTACTATCTATTAGTATAGTACTCGTGTAGAAGTTATGTCTATTAAAAGTTAATTAGTTGAAGCGCACAGGATGTTTCCCGCCGTTGTTGTAAAACAAACTGCTAAAGTAACACTGTGTTTATTTCATGTTTAAGTAGAATTATATTAAGTTGGCAGGAGGGAGGGCCGTTTGAAGACACGTCTGGTCTGTCATCACTTTCAACTGTAAATATAACTTGACATGTGACAAATTTAATAGAGGATCGCGGGGAAATTCGTTCCAATGATAAATTTGTTGCTCTCTTGTTCTTAGCATATCAGAATTTTAAACACGTTGACAGCAGATGGTAGTTGGAATGTTTTTTATTTCTTGCAAAAAGTCCATTTATTTATCTATCTAAATTGAAAATATTCGATTTTTCTTATAATTTGAGAAATTTAATGAATACTAATCGGTGTGGTTGGTTTTGAAATGACTGCGATCAAATATTTTGGCAAGTTCAACGGTGGCATCCACTACGGGACAGTAGTGGAAGTTACCATTACTGTTTAGTGTGCTATAGTCGACGCTGTCAGTGCTATCCATTGCTCTAATGAACTCAGTGGAACCTACTCAAGGAAAAATATTATATGCCTAGTAGAAATCGGCGTATGCTGATTATACATTTGAAAATATTTAAAATATCTTTTACAAGCACATGTTTAACAGCATTGTGGAACTATTGCATTTACATTAATTTACGAGTACATTACACACAAATAAATAGCTTACTATTTAGTGTAGAAAATTGTCGGTAAACAACTTACGTAAACTGCAAGCACCATGAAATGCTTTCCAGCCAGTTAATTTAAATAATTTTATGTAAATATTAAATTAACGATCATATATATAATCGTGACCCAGATTGTGATGTAAAATAAGGAAATTGTGAGTGTCCTTAAATATCAGACTTCCTGTAAGCGCGTATTTTTTAATTTCGCTGATGCGAACAAAGGTGCCGCTTTGACTTTGACGAGTGACGCGTGAGCTTGACATGAATATTGTTAGTCCACAATGAGAGATTTACGTGTCGTGAGCCCAGTATATCTGCCAAACCATTGTTTGCGTATTGCCCATTAGTGGTTTCTTGTGACCATGGGCATTGAAAAAAAAAACCGATTCCTGTAAAGAATTCCTTTTACTGTCTATATAATTATGAAGGTATTTTGTTGCAATATCTTCAAGGGATTTGATTTTTTCTTCCTTGGCTAGTGGTGTTACGCGTTACGCCCGTTGATAGTATAAGAACTAACACTGAAGCAGTTCACCAGGTCGGTGTACATATTGTGGTATACTTATGTGTAAAGAAAGGTCTAAACAGCTCACTAAATATAACAGTTTTTTTACACAACGCCATCTAGTCCCAAACTAAGTAGAGCTTGTATTATGGGTACTAGACAACTGATATAAATACATATATATATATATATTTTGTAAATACATACATATTATACATAGAAGACACCTAAACTCCGAAACAAATACACACATCAAAAGTGTCTAGGGATCAACATATGTGTCTAGGGATCAACATATATTTTTGCAATAACTTTTCTCCTGATTGATATTAATTAAAATTTTCTTTAAGGATTCATCAAATAAAGTGTTTTCGTTTGTCACAGTAACGATAAACCAAGTCACCTTTGCATTAATAAAGAAATTTGCCATTTTCCTAATAAAGGGATTTTTGACATTGAACCACTAACATTAAAGTTCGAAAAAAAGACTGAAATAACAGTTTTCTTTAAAATTTTATTAGGTAACTTCAACAATTAATAATCCGTGTTTCTACCGCGAACACTAACAACACAAGAATCGGTTTGGCATACTCAAAATGAGTTCATCCAAATCACGCTGTGGAATGGCCGCCCATGTTCGTTGCAACAACAAAAAAAGGTCTTCTTGCGACTGGATACCCTCCATATTCGGCAGAGCTCTTCTCTGTAGCATATCCCATGCATGCTCAATCGGGTTCAAGTCTGGCGACTGAGCAGGCCAGGGCCAAAGCCACATCTCAATCTCAAGAAATCCGCATAAAAATGCTTGATCCCTAGACACTTTTGATGTGTGTATTTGCAGAATCATACAAACATTTGGTCCGACCCGGGAATCGATTCTGAGACCTCATGCACAGCAGTCGCGTATGCTACCACTGCGCTAACGAGGCAGTATTTTATAGAACAAGCGTAAAAATAAATGTGAAGTCAAATTGTAGCTGGTGATGGACTTTGGGATATCTTATAGGGCGTGAGCACAAGATTGACGCTATTTGACGCTCTATTTATTTGCGTTCAAACAAACTCCCACGATACACTTAAAGCATAAGTTCTAAGAAATAGTCGATTCGAAAGTGAATTTGAACTGAAAACAACTTATAAATAAAATATTATCAAAATGTCGATTTCACATATTAAAAATGAAAGCAAACAGTTAGAGCATCAGTATGAATATATACATTTTATATCCTTTTATAATGTGAGACGTAAGGTAGCTAGTTTTTTTTTTAAAATTTATATCAACATGCTGTCTTAATACTTCACGCTCGATTTCATTTGTATTATCTTTTAAATATACTCACTTCGACTAAAATTAAGTTTCAGGAGTACATTATAATAAATAAATTTGTTCCTAAACTATTAACACGTTAATGCACATTTAAGCAACTGTTTTAATTAAAAATTGCTAAAGTATTTTAGAATTTGAAGTTTAGTCTGCAGTCACTAAATCAATTAATCCTCCTGAATATGATGGCTGTATCCACTTTTAGATGAGTTAGAGATTACAGCAAGCAATCCTCCGCTTTCCGCGCCCAGTCTATTTTACCTTCATCAGCAGATGGCAGGCAGGATGCCTGCTCGTGATCCGACTTTTTGCCTATTTACGGTCATTAACTCTAATCACTAACATTAATAACTCCACTTTCATCCTACGTTGCTTACATTTAAATATTCTGAATACTAAATAGTATTGTCTTATGAGAGCCCGAAAGACATGGTATCGGTGTTTTAGAGTTATGTCGCAACGACACGCACGATTTTTCTCAAGATAAAAACAACTAATTGCGTCAGTGATTTGTGCTAATCTATATTAAAAAATGTAGTGTAAACACCGTCTGCTAATCTTCTCACACGTTCGAGTCATCGCCATCGTAAGAAATGGGGTCACTATGGTAGCAGCAAGTAGCAAAGTGACAGTTCATCAGTTTATTATTACTGTAGAGCTATATTGCTCACGGTAACTGGCCGTAAATCTTTCAGGTTACTGCGTTCTCACTCTAACAAACTATATTTAGATGGTATTGACTAGGTACGTTTCGCTTAAAAAAAATATGTATTAAGTATTATTTTATAAAAAAAATTGATCATGTAATGATTATAATTCTGATATTTAGTTAAGCAGTTGACAAAAATATTTAAGCATTAACTGCCGCAAATTGATTGTTTTGTCTTCTTCATGTAAATTTTGCCAGTTTTGTAAGAATTCCTAAGACAGGAATCAGTCTTAAAAAGGACCCATCAAAATCATTTTACACTCATCTATTGAAAGAAGATGCATTTCCTCGCTGAGCCTTCTTTTATGTGCCTTGATATGAGTAGAAATTGTAGTTTAAATTTGTAGAACAAAAATGCCTTCACTATAAGAATTAAGATTTTTTTGACAATTATAAAGTTCATAATTAAAGGTGAAAGTTATAAAATAGGTTTGTTTTTATTAGTTTTCTTTGCAAAACAAAAATTCGCAAGCGTACACAATGCCGCTTGGCGTTAAAAGCTGCCAACATTTAAATAAAGACCGATGTAGGGTGATTTCAAATTCGTAAATGTCATGCGTGTACGTAATGCGTGTGAAATAGTAATTAAGGCAAATATCGGTCGCATCTCCGTTATACAGGATTTGTTGGCAATCTATGAGACCCGGATTTGGTTTTAACTCCAGTTTGTATTGCGATTGAGTCACTATGGGTCAACTTTCTTGGACCTAAATGACGCAGCGTGTGACACCTGCTCATTCAGTGGCTGGGTCATGCATTCGCATTCAGTCAGGCCTTATTCCAAGAAAAGCTTAATGTTAAATTTTTTATCAGGTTTTTGAGTCATTTAGTTGAACATTAAGTTCAGGAAACATAATATCGTACAGTTAGCAAAGAAACTTGTGAGATTCTAATTAATAAATATTATTATTTTTGCAATTTCAAACAAATCTTATGTCCACTGACTTTTCGTAATTTTTGTGTTGCATATAATCCGATCTGAAGTTATTACAATAGAGAGACATAATTACAAAAGGTCTTGAGCCCATCTCTTAAATCTAAACGACCTCATCGTTTTAGAAACTCGTTCATTTCAATTGGCTTGTTACATTACTATTCTTAAACCTAATATGAAGTGAGACAAATTTTATGGCTTTATTTAAAAGTGTTTTTTTTTGGGTTAAGGGATGTTTTGGGTGGTTTAGAGATGATTTAGGGATATCATGCCTTACCGTTGAACTGACTAAAAATACAGGCCACAAGTAATCTTCATCATTATTATCAGCCTATTGTAGTCCACTGTTGGACATAGGCCTCTCCAACGTCTTTATCTCTCTGGATGCGAGTAGCCCAAAATCAGATCGGATTGATGTGCAATAGGAGAGGCCTAATGTCCAATTAGTCTTGAGGTGGACTAAAGAGCCTACTCGTGGTGGTTTCTTTTGATTTCTATTTTTAGTATATAAATAATAAACGAAAAGTTATTGCCACTCTTAGGAATAATATCACAAAGTGAAAAAAATGATTTTTTCTAAGTCTAGCATGATGGGGTCGAATATATTGGTCTTCATTAATGATATAATAAATATTAATCGGCGGTAATTGCTTACCATCAGGCGATACGTCTAGTCTGCTAGTTTTCCCCCTATCCCATAAAAAATATAATATATTTAGATTTAATTATTTAAGAGTTACAGTAATACAGACCGTAATAATTTTTCCGTTAGTTAGTCGTTATAGTTTTTCTGATCTGAAGGTTTTTAAATGCGTTGCGATAAGATCAAATGAGTTGTGATTTCACTAAGATATAATCTTAGTGGCTTCACAATGGCAGTCACACGGTACGATTTCATGGAAACAATTCTGCAAAACAACTCCCGTTTCATAGGGTTTTATAAACATCAAAGTATGAGTTATGTAAGTTGAACACAGACATTATATTATGACTAGCTGACCCACGCAACGTCATCTGGATCTCCTTTCAATCCTGCTCGGCTCCTATTGATATAAAGGTGATGTGAACTTTCCTATCTTAGGCATGCCAGCTAAACAAACATTGTATAAAAACCCCAGACATGCATCATCATCATCATCAACAGCCACACCAACACCAACAGATTTGGCCTACTGTACCACGCTGGCCAGACGGGTTGGTACAGGGTTTGTTTCAACTTTTCCATCTCTTTGCAGTGATGTTGTCATGCATAGTTTTCTCCCTTAGTCGCTTTTTACGACACCCATGGGATGAGTAGAGGTGGTGGATTAAGCATGATTGCGCTTTAATCTGACCTCCAGGCGAGGGGTTAACAGAAATATAAAGTTACTAGCTGACCCACGCAACCTCATTTACGTCTACTATTGCCCGTAGCGTAATAATTTTCCCCCGTTTTTGTAACATTTTTCATTGGTGCTCCGCTCCTATTGGTCTTAGCGTGATGATGTATAGTCATAGCCTTCCTCGATAAATGGGCTATCTAACACTAAAAGAATTTTTCAAATCGGACCATTAGTTCCTGAGATTAGTGCGTTCAAACAAACAAACTCTTCAGATTTTAATATTAGTATAGAAGTATAGATTTAGAATCCCGGCATTATTAAAATGAATAATTAAAAAGCGTTTCTTTAACACCAGTAGCAGTAGATTTTTTTTTATTAGTACCAATCATTTTAATGTTTTTTTCGTAATATCTAGAAATATTACGGTTATCTGCAAATTCAGATGACCCTTCTAGGGCGGGCGGGATACGCGCCGCGGCCCCCTGACACACATACAAACACAACTAAAATTAGAGTTGTGATTCTCTCACTACCACTACGCACTAGACGCAAACGAATGGATTATAGTATTATTAGAGTGGGTACGGTAGAAATAACAGTGTTAAATAACAGCATAAAAACCTACACGGTTTAAGCGAGTGGTTGTGATCTGTATAAAATTGTATACTGTAATGCTTTGTCCATAATAATAAAAAATAAAAAAAAAGAACTATTGCGCTTAGATTTGTTGCTATCCGGAATGCATAGAATCAATACTACTCTATGTTTCGAATTTATATATCTATAAAAATATATGAAAATCCATCCATCTATCAAGAGGCTTTCACAAATTTCAAGTTTCTCCATAATGTTTTTACCTATTACTTTTTTAATAACGATGAAAAGACGTTTTTATGACACAGGCACAAGCATCCACAATATTTTTACTTTCAGGCACTTCAATAAAAGTTTTATACAAGTTTTTCGGCGAGCAAAATTAAAAACCTCACAGATTTAATTGTTCACTAAGCCAATGGTGGGATGTGAGAACCGTGTCATGGAAATAAATCTTAAAGATTGTGTATGAAGTCCATTCATTAAAAAAATTGCAAGCATTAAGACTGTGTGTATGAGATTACTGTATGATCATGACTAGAATATAATTGCTAAAATTTACGAGACTCTGCACAGAAAACTAATTGATCAATAGATAAAAGAGTTTAAATTATTTCTTTTTCTCTGAACAGGAAAGGAGTGTTACTTTATCCGTCAATACCTGATTCAAATAGTGCGCTATATTTACTTAAATACGTTTGAACGCTTTGATGAGGAACTTCGGTTACATAAAATTTAGGTCGAACAACACAAACATTTATATCCTTTGAGTTTGTTTACACAACGCACATTATTGATCTTGAATAAAGAATCCGTCAAGAGCGCATAGCACTGAATCGTACCGTGTTTCTTTTAAATTACTTTTAATTGCTTAAATGAGAATATGTCTATCTGTAACATTTTTAGAGGTACCTCTTTCTATCAGTTATAACGATTATGAGGTAATGAAGTTATTGTTAATCTAAAGGCTCAGATAAATGATCAAAATCTGTCATCTCATAAAGCTATAAAAACACGTCAAAGAACTATTTCAGAAACTAAGTGACCTACATAATATATTTTAAGTTTAAGAATGGGCAATCTGAGGGTTTTTTATGTGTAGGGTGAACCCACGGTGAACCTTACACAATCTAAGGCAACCAATGCAACCAATTTCATTTAATTATAGCTTGTGAATAGCTAAATTAAAACATTTTCAAGCAAATATTGTACTAGGATTTGGGTTTTTTCATTATGTTTTATTGATTAAGTGATAAAGCAAATAAGCAACTACATATTGCAGTGTACACTTACATTCTCTGTTTTGTAACTCAGATAATAGCATACTATAAATAATAATTGACTAATTATAATTGACTATAAATAAAAATCACTGATGACTGCTGAAACAAATATGAAAAGGTGACCAGTACGTTATCATTCTTAACACCCGTTTTATTGAGGACTTCGTGACAGATTACGTGAAGTTATAGTCACTGCAAGTCTGACATACAATAGTTTCGTTAGTCCCGATAAAGTTACGACAATTTGAAAAAGTTGCAATGAATAGAAACATAGTTGATGACAATTGTTATATTATATTGCTACTAAGCAACTACGACTAGGCTACTTTTTTATTTTTAGGCATGAAAGAGTCTGAAAACTTGTCAATTATATATAATTACTAGCTGATCCGGTTGTTTTGCCATAAAAAAATGGGTATAAAAAAATGATGTTGGTCGATTCTCAGACCTACCCGATATGCACACCAAATTTCATAAAAATCGGTCCAGCAGTTTCAGAGGAGTATGGTAACTAACATTTTAGAGAATTTCACATTTGTCATAACTTGTAAAAAGTATTTTCAAATGTATTACGTACGCCACCTCCTCCAATGTCAATAAACTCATCAAACACGTTAAAATATTCAACACTAAAACAGATAGTTGCACTCATTCCTTGTTGATATACTGCAGGAAATCGTGAACACCGGAACTGAAAACAAATAATAATATTTAGTTTAGACACTTGTGTTGTCTAGCCCAACATGGTATTCAAGACACGGGTCGCCTCGAGGCCCGTTACCCTACTCTGTAAGTAGAATACTGATACAAAATAGTCAATTGACTGCATCCATCATAGTAATGACTGTCTTTGTGGTTTGTATCTATGAGGTTTTTAAATTGCTAACTTTGTAAACTGAGTGCCAAGTTGTGGTCTATTTTCCCTATAGTTCGTCTCTACGAAAAAACTCCTTTGAGTTCTTGAATTATCGAGTTACTTTACTTCACCAGTTTACACTCAAACTTGCCAATGTCGATGTAGTGTACCTACTCTTCATGGGGTTCAGAAACAATCTTAATGAAATAAAACTTAAAATAAAAAGTCAATTTTAAATCTAATGTTCGTCTACTAGCGCTTGGATTTGAGATTTTATTAATGTAAGGTGTATTAGAAATGTAGTTTTTACAAATGTAAAGAGAGAAAACTTAGGAAATATTGCTAAACTCTGTTTAATGATAATTGTTGTTGTTGTGTCAATTCAGCCATTGACTGTGCTTTAATGTCATCAGACTTTGTCAGGCAAGGTTACCATTGTTCTCAGAAATTACGATTTATTTTATTGGTTTTATTTATTGTTAATTAATATGATTTTATTAAGCATAATTACAGGAAGTGTTCTATCACTTCCTGCTTTTAAATATCCTAATACTTCATAGATATAGCGTACAATAATTTATAAGAAATGTGAGAAATAATTGGATCAAATGCTCTATGTATTATGTAAGTTAGACGGGTAGGTGCAGCATTCACTTGTACTACGTGTAATACCTACTCATATGTGAAATGTACTTCAATATTTAGGGTTGAAGACAAATTTGCAGAAGATGTATTTGATTAAACCGTAAATACAAAAAGGGTTAAAATTCAAATCGGATTCAGTACGACTCGTGCTTAGATAATAAAAAACAAATAGTAATTTTTATAACGCAAAGCTAATTTTAAATATGCTGAACAAATTAAGTATGATTTCATTGTTTCACACCTATAGTCTCTTCTCACCCTTGAAAAAAAAAAATCTTCGTTTAAAAAAACCGACTTCAAAAACTGAAAAGTATAAAATAACTTAATTCGTATGTGCTACCTATTCATAGGTATTTGAGGGTTTCCTTCAATTTCCTTGGGATCCCATAATCAGATCCTGATATGGTGGCCATGGGACCACATGGGGAGCATACCCTTTCGAATACAAAAATAATTTTCAAAATCGGTCCACAATTGACGGAGTAATCAATGTACATACATAAAAAAAATAAAAAAAAAATACCGATGAAATTGAGAACCTCCTCCTTTTGGAAGTCGGTTAAAAATGAAATAACAATGGGATTTTGATAAAAAACAATGTAGGTGAAAAATTGTTGTATTTGAAATAGTATGACAGCCCTAGTGTATGTTAATTTTACGTTTCAACAGTCACAATTGATGCCCACGCGCTGGCTTGACCCTCTAACCGGCCATTCACAAAATTACTATTGGGCCATCATCCGCAATAATTATGCTTTATGAGCACAATGACTAGTACATATTAACTAGTAAATATTCAATACACTTGTGTTTATTGTGAAATATTTTAAATAAGCATTGTCTAATTGAATAGCCTGATAAATTTTCTAACTGAAAATCGAATCCCTAGTAGTCAAACCTTGTGCCTAAAATTGAATGTTACCGTTATTTTTTTTGTTCATGTGTTACTCTTAATAGTTTTGTGCTGAAAAAAAAACTGAAAATAAATCTGAGACGATATGGATCCTGAAAATTGAGATTCCAACAAAATATTTGATACGAGCTAGACAAGTGGATTGTAACCGAAAAAAAAACTTTATAAACTTAGTGGGACCACGTGGCGGAAATGGGCGCTGGCCGTAGCTACAGCTCTAATGACGCGTGAACACTGACGATATGCAATGGACCGCGTGGGAACAGTTATGGATTTAATCAACCGACTTTTTACATCTGCTTCATCGCTTTTATATTTTTATCAAGAATTTTAAATATTCCTGATCTTACGCTTTTTTATTATGGTTATTAAACGGTTTCATTTAGCTTGCCCTGTTTGTTTATTTGTTTGTTTGGGTCAAATCTAGCAATTGAAATTTGACCCCCTTGCTGTTGACAAATTGATCTAAATTTTGGTACACACCTTTAGTTCTGGTGACAATACAATTAAATAAATTCTGTTTCGTTGTAATTCCAAGATGGCCGCCGCTACAAAATGGCGGTTTACAAATTTTGTTACGACTACCTCTAAAAAACTAAAAATAAAAAAAATTGTTGGGTCCATGTTTCCATCCAGTCAACTCAGTTTACGCTACGCCCAACGATTTTTATATTTTTGTCTGATCAATGCCTTAAATTGATGAGGGAGCGGGGTATGATGACTGGAACCTGGGACCTACCGAATTATTTTTTAGCTTTTAGTACTTTATTTTCAATAAAATCCTTAAAATTATTAAAAAAAATATTTCGTTCACAACGCACGTACTACGCGAGCAACCGACATAAATGCGAGCGAGGCCGCGGTCAAAATCTAGTGTTATATAAAAAATTGTTATGCATTATTACACGTCAGAGATATTCTTTTATTTTTTAAGGCCCGATAAAAAATGATATCCTTAATCTGCGCTTACAGGAAACAGGTTTCACGGATAATTTGATCGATAGCGTTGTTTATCGATTCTCTTTGAACATAGATCTTAGTAAATAGAACGAACTTCGCATAACAATAAAACTAATAAACAATACTAGTAACAATAAAAGTAATAGTATTTCAATGGATGCTCGATGCGTGCCTCAACAATACTGTTTGAAATATTCGTATCAAAGGAGCATACGGCCAATGTCGGCGCGTGTTCGAAACACCGACAGTTTCACTTCTTATTAGTCGATGTAAGGGCTCATCGTACACTGCCAATGAAATTTAGAAAGTATATATAGTTTTACTTTACGATTGCCACTCATTCAATTCAAATTCAAAAAGATTTTATTCAAATAGGCACTTATTTTACAGGCACTTATGAATAGTCAATATTTAATATTTAAAAATCGAGTGATTCTAGTCGCTAGTTCCAAGTGCAGCCTACCCTTCATGGAGAAGAATCTGGCAAGAAACTCGTTGGTTGATGCATTGTATACTCCATTAAATGTAATAAAGATCACGTTGATAATATCTTCTCTATTATTGTGTTATGCGAGTTTAGACGAATTATTCAAGGTAAACTTCACTTAAGTACAAAAACATATCAAAGTTGGTAGCCAGTTCTGTGCTGTGACTTGTGACAAAGCGAATATCATTTGCAGATTGTCTTTAAACACCATTGCGTGATTTAGTTTTTTAGAACTTATTTCGTTGCTTTTCACAGAGTGAGATTACTGGAACCCAAATCCCCCTTCCTCTTGACTTAATTAAACGATTGTGACTCTTGAGTTGGATACCTCCTGTATCCATGGGTGGCAATAGTTATTTACCACCAGGTAACTGTCTGCCCGTTTGCACTCTTATAACATTTATTTTATGATTTTTTTTAATTGGAAGCTTGGCAGAGAGGTACTTAAGGCATCGACGAATTGATGGTTCGCGATATGACCTTATTTCCTAATTCCTGATTTCTATTTACTCTTATAGTAAAATTGATTGATTTCACTTAAATCTAAAAGGAGTAACGTTTTATATTGCTTAGTTATGACGAAAATACATTGCATACCAAAGTTTTTGCATACCATTGTTGTTGTTCCGCCTATTGCCGTCCACTTACTAACATTACTATGGGAGTTTAATTACCAAACCGTTAAATAAAAATAATTATATCGTTGTTTCGCTACAGCTTTTAATAGGGGTTAGGTATGTCAAAACTCACTACAACATATTTTCATCGTCAATCTCTTGCATAGACTTGTTGTATAATAACATTTAAGTAACGATGTGAAAATTACCTCAGATTTGTGAATTGTCTCCCTTTTTTTTAAATCTACATGAGAACATTGATCTCATAGTATTGTTGTGTAAATGCAGAAAATGTATGATGAATAGGCGATTACGTAATACGATTATAAGTTTTATCCTTGTTTACCTTGCTCAATTGATCTGGTCTTGGCAATTTTCATAGTTTTTCATCTGGTGAGCTTGTATCCCGTTTCCTAATTATAATTAAATAAATAAATATTTCGGACATCTAACACACAACGCCATCTAGTCCCAAGCTAAGCAGAGCTTGTGTTATGGGTACTTACTAGACAACTGATATAAATACATATATACTTTCTTTTTGTAAATACACACATATTATTATGATATTATACATAGAAAACACCTAAACTCCGAAAAAAATATTTACAGATCATACAAACATACCGACTACGGTAACGGCGGGACAGGGGGTGCTAAGAATCACCGGGTTACGGAAGGCCACCATAAGCAACTGACTTTGGCAACTTTTAACGGCCGCACGTTACGGCTAGACTCGCATCTGGCACAACTTGAGGTGGAACTTGGGAAGATTAAGTGGCATATCCTAGGGTTATGTGAAGTCCGAAGAGAGGGGGAGGATACCATAACCCTCGACTCAGGCCACCTGATGTACTTCCGCGAGGGAGACCAACAATCCCAAGGTGGCGTAGGGTTTCTGGTAAACAAGTCCCTTTCTGACAACGTGGTGGAAATCTCCAGTGTGTCGAACAGGGTAGCGTACCTTATTATTAAACTTACCGAGAGGTATAGCCTCAAGGTAGTACAAGTGTACGCACCGACCTCGGCCCACTCGGACGATGAAGTGGAGGATATGTTCGATGACATATCGAGGGCCCTCCACTTCACTACTAAAACCCACTACAACGTTGTAATGGGTGACTTCAACGCCAAAGTGGGAGTACAAACTTGCAGCGAATCGGTCATAGGATCCCATGGATTTGGAAGCAGGAATCATAGGGGGCAAATGCTCGTCAACTTTCTCGAGCGGGAGGGGCTGTTCTTGATGAACTCCTTCTTCAAGAAACGGCCCCAAAGGAAGTGGACGTGGCAAAGCCCCGACGCTATGACAAAAAATGAGATTGATTTCATCTTGACGGACAGAAAGCATATATTCAGAGATGTCTCAGTGATCAATAGGTTCAATACCGGTAGTGATCACCGACTTGTCCGAGGCTCTCTGAATATCGACTTTAAGGCTGAACGTGTCCGTTTGATGAAATCCAGGCTCCGACCAACTCTGCTCCAAGTCGCGATGGGATCTGAAAAATTCCAGTCAAATCTGGAAAGCCGATTTGCTGCCATGGAAACCACAACAGACGTAAACCAGAACCTTGAAAATGTGGTTCGGATTCTCAGGGACGAAGGTACGAGATTTTGTGAAATGCAGCGTAAAAGCAGGAAGTCGAAGCTTTCAGAGAGTACACTAGGGTTAATGAGGGAACGACGTGAGAACCCCCCTGTCACTTCGTCGGCAAAGCGGACTCTAAACCGAGAGATCAGCAGACTTGTACGACACGACCTCCGATGCTCCAATACTCTTTCGATCGAAAGAGCGATCGAGCGAAATCGGGGGTCAAAAGTGTTCGTACAATCTCTTGGAAGAAGCCACTTGACGAAGTTGACCACATCAAGTGGAGAAGTCGTTGCTTCCAAACCGGCCGTCCTTTCGGAAGTCGAAGGCTTCTACGGCAGTTTATACGCTTCGCATGCATCTCGACCTGATCCCGAAAATGAGGACCCTAGAGCCACATTAACACGCCACTACACCGAAGATCTGCCAGAAGTCAGCACTGATGAAATCGTGATGGCTCTTAAACAGCTGAAAAATGGAAAAGCCCCTGGAGAGGACGGCGTTACAACAGAGCTGTTGAAAGCTGGGGGTATGCCCGTACTGAGGGAGCTCCAAAAGCTTTATAATGCTGTCCTGTTCGAAGGGAGAACTCCAGAGGCGTGGAGCAGGAGTGTGGTCGTCCTGTTCTTCAAAAAGGGTGACAAGACCATGTTGAAGAACTATCGGCCCATTTCTCTTCTAAGCCACGTCTACAAGCTGTTTTCAAGAGTCATCACGAACCGTCTTGCGCGAAGACTCGACGAATTCCAACCACCAGAGCAAGCTGGGTTTCGGAGCGGATATGGCACCATAGACCACATCCACACAGTGCGGCAGATTATACAGAAGACCAAAGAGTATAATCAGCCCCTGTGTCTAGCATTCGTGGACTATGAGAAGGCCTTCGACTCGATCGAGATCTGGACTGTTCTGGAGTCCCTGCAGCGTTGCCAAGTGGATTGGCGATACATCCAAGTGTTGAGACATCTCTACGAAGCCGCCACTATGTCCGTCCAAGTACAGAATCAGCATACAAGACCTATACCATTGCATCGAGGAGTGAGACAAGGTGACGTTATATCCCCGAAATTGTTCACTAATGCAATGGAGGACTTCTTCAAGACGCTGCACTGGAAAGGACGTGGCATCAACATCAATGGCGAATACATCTCTCACTTGCGATTTGCAGACGACATCGTCATCATGGCAGAGACGCTGCAGGACCTACAACAGATGCTGAACGAGCTGGCTGACTCTTCTGTGCGCATCGGCCTACGGATGAACTTGGACAAGACCAAGGTCATGTTCAATGAACACGTACTACCGGAACCGGTTGCGGTGCACGGTGCCGTTCTCGAAGTTGTTCAAAAATACGTGTACCTCTGGCAGACTTTGCAGTTAGGGAGAAACAACTTTGAGGACGAGGTGAACAGGAGAATTCAGCTGGGTTGGGCAGCGTTTGGGAAGCTTCGTCGGGTCTTCTCATCGTCGATCCCACAATGCCTAAAGACGAAAGTCTTCAATGAGTGCGTCCTACCCGTAATGACATACGGAGCCGAAACGTGGACACTTACGGTACGGCTGGTCCACAAGTTCAAAGTCGCTCAGCGTGCTATGGAGAGGGCTATGCTCGGCGTTTCTCTAAGGGACCGTATCAGAAACGAGGTGATCCGGCAGAGAACCAGAGTCATCGACATAGCCCACAGGATTAGCAAGCTGAAGTGGCAGTGGGCTGGCCATATTTGCCGTAGAACCGATAACCGTTGGGGTAAACGGGTTCTTGAGTGGAGACCGCGTCTCGGCAAACGTAGTGTAGGACGTCCACAGGCCAGGTGGAGTGATGATTTGCGCAAGACGGCTGGCAAGAGCTGGATGCGAGAAGCCGAGGATCGAACTAAGTGGCGTGCAATTGGAGAGGCCTATGTCCAGCAGTGGACTGCAATAGGCTGATGATGATGACAAACATTTGGTCCTACCCGGCATCGAACCCGAGACCTCATGCACAGCAGTCGCATACGCTACCACTGCGCCATCGATAAATAAAGATAAATTTAAATATATTTACCCTCGTATTCATAAACGTGATTTAATTCAAAAGCTACGGTCATCTGTTATTTTCAACTTTAAAGCAGTAAGTTTAAAGTTGAAAATTTTAACAAAAACCGACTTCAAGGTTCGACTCCATTTCTCTTGGATGCCATCATCAGATCTTAGTGTCCTTATCATGGTACCACTGTTGGGATATCTCGTTTCCATTAAAAAAACAATCATCAAAATCGGTTCATAAACGACGAAGTTATCCGCGAACACACATTAAAAAAAACATATACGGTCGAATTGAGAACCTCCTCCTTTTTTGAAGTCGGTTAAAAATAACACAAACTTTGCTTAAAGTTAAATAACGTTTATTAATAGGGGGCTTGTGATATTAGCTTTTGGCTGCGACTCTGCCCGTGCTTATGTGGGTAAGAATTAAAGTATCTCTATACCGTGATAGATTTAGCTGTGAAAGCGTAACAAACAGACAGACAGTGCTACTTTCGAATTTATAATATAAATAGTATGAATTTATCGTACGTCCATGGCTTCATTTACAAATTACTAAAGCATATGCACATGCACCTACATAAGCGTGTTTAAAAACAATAAATGACATTACTCGTACAATAGATTAACATCAGTTAACACACGAGAGTATATTTCAGAGGTCGATTAACTGATTATTCAAATCGTGACAAGGCAATGTCATTGTGGTTAGAAATAAGAAGCAATTAAACACGTAGGCCATGTACACACATCAAAAGTGTCTAGGGATCAAGCATTTTTATGCGGATTTCTTGAGATTGAGATGTGGCTTTGGCCCTGGCCTGCTCAGTCGCCAGACTTGAACCCGATTGAGCATGCATGGGATATGCTACAGAGAAGAGCTCTGCCGAATATGGAGGGTATCCCGTCACAAGAAGACCTTTTTTGTTGTTGCAATGAACATGGGCGGCCATTCCACAGCGTGATTTGGATGAACTCATTTTGAGTATGCCAAACCGATTCTTGTGTTGTTAGTGTTCGCGGTAGAAACACGGATTATTAATTGTTTAAGTTACCTAATAAAATTTTAAAGAAAACTGTTATTTCAGTCTTTTTTTCGAACTATAATGTTAGTGGTTCAAATGTCAAAAATCCCTTATGACAAATTTCTTTATTAATGCAAAGGTAGTTACTGTGACAAACGAAAACACTTTATTTGATGAATCCTTAAAGAAAATTTTAATTAATATCAATCAGGAGAAAAGTTATTGCAAAAATATATGTTGATCCCTAGACACATATGTTGATCCCTAGACACTTTTGATGTGTGTATATTTTTAGTGGCCGTGCATTTTTATGATGTTCTGTCTGTCTTAATATAGATTTTTAAGTGTTAATTACTAGCTTTCGCCCACGGCTTCACTCGCATTTACTAAAAAGTATCCTTTGTCCTTCTAATAACTCTCAAGAATATGTGTATAAAGTTTCATGATGATCGGTTAAGTAGTTACGCGTGAAAGCGTAACAAAGAAACTTACATTCACATTTTTTATATTAAGGATTAAGGATATTTCAATAGGGGAAAGAGGGTAAACAGTACCTGTTTTCGTCCGTAAGCGTAATAAGCTGAAAAGCTATGCTCATTAAGCTATTTGTATTATTTTTATATCAAGTAACAATAAAATTGATCGTACTCGTGACTGAAAATCGTTGCAGCTGCAGCGACACTGTCGTATTTGAAATTCAATTCTTTTTCCTAACCTCTGTGAACCTACTCACATTTGAAATTCAGGTTACTGTAATCGATATTTAATTTGAAATACATTATGGAGGTTGTTAATTCCTTGATAAAAATGCTTTTATAATGTTAAGTGACATTAATACTCATACAATACAAAATTTTAAATGATAAAGAAATTCTAAATCTTTTTCACAATCACAATCCAACCCCTGATAAACATTAGACAGATTTTTGAAATTAGGTTAAGATATTTATTAATGTAATAAAAAAAGTCTTGAAAATAAAATTTGAAAGAGAATTTAAAAAAAAACCATAAATGCAAGAACCGTAGATTAATTAATTAGAATTAACGTAATAAAAAAAATGAATAGGAATCGATGATGATGGTGATGACACTGATGGCAATGTAAAATATCGCTATTTCACATAATACTCATTAGGTATTATGTGTCATTACAGCTTTTTTCTTGTTATGTAGGTAATATTATTAAATACTTAAGTTCAGTCGTGGACTGCAACTGGCTGATGATATTATTAACTTATTATGCGAAATGTAAATCGGCGAATAGACAAAGTAAAGGCCCGTATTCACTTTGATCAGTGCGAGTGCGGGTGCGAAGTGCAGGTCTTCAATGATTGGTAGAAAGTATGTGTGGACCGCGAATCCGTATTTTCTACCAATCATTGATCACCTGCACTTCGCCTCTGCACTCGCACTATTCAAAGTGAATACGGGCCTTTAGGATAAGTAGGTAAAGTACGCAATTACAAGCTATTGTATCTTCAGTATATGAACGTGGGAACATCACTAAGTAGTACATTAGCACTGGTCACGGCGGGGAAATTGTTAGTGTCATCGAAGGGAAATGGGTTATTGTGGTGTCGTGGGCGATAGTGATAGTCTAACAACCTAAAACAGCCTACGCACAATCGCACATGTTACGGTCGATCGTGACTCCAAATGATGACTACATAGTTAGCGCTTTCATAACTGCTCGTAATAATCTACATCAATAAGCCTCGCCCATAAGTGACACTGTGGGCTGTGTGGTGGTAATAGGTAATAGTGCTATTTGGAAGGCATATTACTTTTCATAAGATATATAATGATAGAAGTCAGGTTTTGCTAGTTTTAGCAAGTCCTTTGTTTAATAGTTGCCTTTTATCGACTAGCGTCGGAAAACATTCTTTCATAACAAAAGTGCCGCCGGTTTGTTTCTTCTCAATTTGTTTGTGGTAAGAAATCCTATATACCTAAACCATATATTTACAAAACCTTTTCTTTATCGTAGAGCCACCACGTGTCACAGCGCCGGTGGGGCCACGAAGTAAGCGGGTGCAAACGCCGCAACCAGTGCGCACGCCGCCCGTAGCACTTGTTGCGCCAACCGCGCCACCTCGCGAGCATACGGTTGCGCTTGCGCACGCCGCTAAGGGTGTTGAAGCTCTGGGCGTTTTAGTCCAGTATTTAGTGTTTCGAGTAAGTACATAAATGTATATGTCTACAAAAACTAGTTTAAAGTGATTTTATTATAACTTATTATTCAAAAATGGATAAACGAATAAAAAGTAGGTAACTAAATATATTTAGTTACTACAAATTAGTACAAATGGCTGTTATGAAGGCCAATTTGGAAATATGTTTCTAGAGAAATAATCGCAACGCGAGTCTTATAACGTTAGAGTGACCAAATAACTGCACAATAAATAACCTTATAGGTCAATGCCCTCCGGTCAGATGAAAAATATCAGATATCCACACCAAGTTCCAGGGCATTTAGATGTTTCTGTCATTCGTGTTCTAAACACTCCAGCCGGGCCGGGGAAGTCTTTTTTAATCTTTTTCAGTTTTCTTGTAACCTATCCTTGTTCTTTTAACGACCACAGTTATACTGTGTTATAAAATAGTTGCAACATCTTAATACAACATGTTATTCTTAATTTCCAGTTAGACGCTCTAAATGGCAGCTCATGGCGAGTGGAAGCGGAGCGATGGCGTGGTGTGGCAGCGGCTGAGCGTAGTAGCGCCGCACGCGCCGACCGCGACCGCCAGCAGCGTGCGCAAAAAGATCTCGATACCAGTAAGCCACACTAATAAAATAAACGAAAAACTAAATGGCTGTTCAGTACAACGTAACACATAATACACTATACTTGCTTAATAATGGTATTAACAAGCCATAAAACTGATCTTTGGTATTTTGCCGACTGGTTCTTGATATTTTTTTCTTGATATTGTGGACAGCTTTTAGTTAACAAGTAAAATTTTAACAAAATAAAAACCGACTTCAAGGTTCGACTCGATTTCTCTTGGATGCCATCATCGGATCTTAGTGTCCTTATCATGGTACCATCTGGGATATCTCCTTTCCATTAAAAGAATCATCAAAATCGGTTCATAAACGATGAAGTTATCCGCGAACATACATAAAAAAAATATATACGGTCGAATTGAGAAACCTCCTCCTTTTTTTGAAGTCGGTTAAAAAGAAACAACATACGATGGTTTTGTTTCTAAGGTGGTAACTAAAAGGGGTAATAATTTATTTTTGCTTCGTGGTAAAAGGAACTATTCTAATATTTTCAGTCGCAGAATGCCTGAGCAAGATCTCAGAGCTGGAGATGGAGGTCTCGTCGAAAGAAGAGGCGAATGCACGTCTCCAGGCTAAGCACATCGAAGAAGTTGCAGCACTCGCCGATGATATCAAGGGGCTCAAGGTAATGTGATGTAATATTAATCTTTCGGGTTAATAATTAATTACATAGTTTTTTTATTAAAATACAAAGTTTCTTCACTTTTCTTTACAAAATTGTAATACAATGAGATGGTTACTTAATTAGGAACTATCAACTGTGTTTATAGGATACAATCGAGTCCTTGAAGCATGAAGTTGCCGAAAGCAGAGTGCGGCTACACGCGCATAGCGAAATAGAGCGTACTCTTCGTGCTCAACTAGAAGCTGCGCGATTGGAGATAGATCACAACAAGTCTTACAACTCTTCAATTGCCAGTTCAGCCGATACGTCCTGCAACATGTGCGACGCGGCGTGTGATCCCGTGTGCTGTGAGGCGGAAGATTGCGAACTGCGATTAGCTGCAAATGAGGAATTGAGTACAGATGCTAACGAATTGGCAGCTGAGGTTGGTCACGTTAAAAAAATATAGTCATATTTTCTGCCAAAAGCTTTTAAACTTGTCAATGAAATGATATTAATGCCTTACACGATGTACCATATCGTACCAATGTACCCAATATCCGTATGATACATGGCACGGTAACAGTAGCTATTGTTACCACCACATTGATTTCTTTTTGTATTTTATACGAATAGGCTTTTTTTACTATGGACTAAAATTGTAACATTTAAAGAATGGCTTTTAACATTTGTTTGAAATCCATATCTTTTTTTTATATTTTAGGTGCGGTCACTTCGAGCAGTAATTGAACTGAAGCAGGCGGAAGTCGCTTCCTTGCGCGACGCTCGGTCTGAATTGAACGCAGAGCGGGAGCGACGAGTAGCCGCCGAACGCGACGCGCGAACCGCACGTCACGCGGCCGAGGAACTACGAGAGCGCGCGGCCGCTCGTCAACGCGACACCGACCGCCTGCGTGATGACAATCGTCGATTGCGTGACGCAGCGGCGCGGGACCGCGATCACGCCGCGCGACTGGCGGCGCTAAACGAAGAACTACGATATAAACTTCGACAGAAGTCACAGGTACTCACTGTGAAAATATCCACAGCTAATCTACTCTACTTTAAATTTGTAGTTACAAGACAATTTCGTAGTTAAATTTAAATTCCTCAGTATCTTCGTTGACTTAACTTTTTATTTCAGGTTGTGTCTCTACTCGCGGGTGGTGGTTACATAGAGAGGCCACCGATGCGTGCGAGAACATCGTCGGGTGACTCTGGGCGCTCGGCATCACCGGAGCCGGACTCACCCCCTTCGCCGGCATCCTCGCCTGCGCCCGATTCACCGCCCCTACCGGCTGTCAAGGGAGTCGTAGAAAAACATGATTCTGTCAGCTGGGTACTCGAAATCGAAGAAACGCCCGAGGAAGTAGCTTCTAGGTAATGAAAAAACAAATACATGTAATGAAAGAGTCGGGCTGGATTGCTGATGAATTGTGATAACGGTGATGTTATTGTCCCCGCAGGCTGGCGCGGCGGTCATCGTTCCGCGCGGCGGCGTCCCCGAGCAGCGGCGGCGTGAAGCGGCGCGGCGGCGGCTCGCCGGGCAGCGGCTCGCCGGCGCCCGCCTCCCCGGCGCCCAACGCCTCGAAGCTGTTCCGGCCCGGCGACCTCGACTTCCCACCGCCGCCGCCCCCGCTCAAGGAGTCCGCCGGGGAGGCCATCTACATCTACGACGATCGCCAGTATTGAACTCGAGGGCTCCGCAGCTCGTGATCGACTAGTCTCTTCGTGAAGCGGACGCGCGTCTCGGGGCCCCGCCCGATGCGATGTTCTTGCCGGATATTTTAATTAACGCTTTGCAGGCGTAGACTTAATGAGAATTTTGGGACCCGACCGAAGTGCTCGTCTGTATATCGAGTATTATAGAATGAACACGTATGTACCTTGAATGAGAATGGTGAACGATGATATTTATCGCACGATACCTATCTGTAACTTATATCTGAGAATCACCGATGTTTTAATGGATTTTGCAAGTAAATAATTTATGAGCTTGGAAGTGTTATTTTACTTAGATTTAATACGAGTTTGCTCTTTCTCAATAGAATTTAGCTTGAAGTGATAATGATATGTTATTCTCATAAACGATATTAAAAATACATTAGATGTTTCATGAGTAATGAAAATCTTAGATAAACGGATGTAGCTAGTTATCTTATTTCAATTATTGTCGACTTCTACCGTTCTGGAGCTAAAACCTTTAGTGGAAAACATGAATGAAATAAGGTAAGAGCGTAGTTCGAGACTCACGTATCTATAAGAAGTATTGCTTTGCCCTACATTCTGGCCTTGGAATGTTTCTATTCGACTTAGGATGCATTTGAAAAAAAGTATGTACCTGTAGATTGCATCAATGAATAAAAGTTTTTCATTTTAAGTTAATATGTTTACGTCTGTCAATAACTTATCATTTCTTAAGCGGTCTTAACTACACATTTCGACTTATTTATTCACTGTGCCGTACAATCTTTTTTTCTCCTTATATCTTGAGATCTTCAATTATTTTTTATAATTTTCTTGTTTTTGTTTGTTGATGCAATCGTTCTTGTTTCTGATTGTTTATATAATAAAAAGTGCTTTGAAAATGTTATTCTGCTCAGTCCTGTTAGTTGTAGCAGGTTGTTGTATGCATTACTTAGCAATAGATTGATCGTAATTAGGTATTTATATTGTTTTGTATTGTATTTTTAACCTAATTATTATATTTTATCACACTCGTTGAATTATTTTGTACAAATAACAATTTTAATTATGGAAAAAATAACATAGTTTTTAAGTGAAAGTGTAATAATGACGTTTTTATTCTGCCTGGTGAGGATTTTGACGCTTTCGTTAGTTTGTGCTCGGACACTTCTCTTCTATTTGAATGTCGTTTCTCGAATTAATTTTCAAGTTTCCTTTAGTTTCAAATAGTTCTCTAAAAGAAACTATTAAACCAAAGAGTCGCGTTCATCTGCTCTTTGCCACGTTCTTTATTTCAACAACAACGGTTGCATGATGGATAACGTTGTATAATATCCAGTTTATATGTTTTTTATTTATTTTTAAGCTTATCGTTAAATTACATTAAATATCATTCCAAAATTAAACTGTAATCATAAATATTATATCGTGATTGCGAAGGATATTAATATAAAAAAATAAAATAGTATGTTAAATATTATGTGGTTTGATTTCTGCTGCCTTGATCTGATTTTTATTATCAACTACATTTTATGAGTACTGCTGTGTAAAATGGCACAGGCACTAGTGATAGGAATCGCTTCGCTTAAATATGATGATGGTCGAGAGACATTATAATTTTAAAGACTACACTCTTTAC
The DNA here is from genome assembly GCA_949125395.1 of Diaphora mendica. NCBI lineage: Eukaryota > Metazoa > Arthropoda > Insecta > Lepidoptera > Erebidae > Diaphora > Diaphora mendica. The sequence continues at coordinate 15,218,832 of OX421319.1, read as the reverse complement.
TCTCTTTGCGACGTTGGAGGAGTCGTGTACAAATTATATTTTATTTAAAAGCGCCATCTAATTAAAATATTGCATTCTTTGCTTACCTATAGACCGGGCGCTGATAGAGTTGAGTGTTCAAAATAAAAGGACCGCATTCTATAAATAGTTTGAACTCAGAAAAGCTTGCAGATTATGATTCTGAATGTTGCCAGGAGGTTTCTTGGTCCGTTTTTTTTAAATTCCCTGCCCTTGGATATCGACTAAATGAACTGAACAAGTGCTTTACAACAATTTTAATTGTTGTTTTATTGAAAATGTTCAATTAATTTTATGACTAATTTTACTTGTAGCTGCTCAATAGAATTTTTTTTAAATGAAACAAGAATTGTTGAAGAATTAAAAATATTACGAAAAACCAAATTTTTACAAAAGTCATCAAAAATAAAATGAATTAATCAATCTTTTTTATTTTAATACCAAATGTATTAAAATAAAAAAGATTGATTAATTCATTTTATTTTATAATAGAGAATAGCAGAATACAATTTAATTGTATTTTTTTGCAAGAATAAGCCTTTTTTGACATTTAGATGTACATTTTTCCTTTTTTTCTTGCCTAATAAGGAGTAATCAATAGGATGTAGTAGTATTTGGTCAGTATTTATCCAACATATGTTTGTGCTAAAGCTCTTAACAAATGTAAATGTAGGGTAGGTATCTCATGTGCAAATAACTTTCAATATACACACATCAAAAGTGTCTAGGGATCAACATATATTTTTGCAATAACTTTTCTCCTGATTGATATTAATTAAAATTTTCTTTAAGGATTCATCAAATAAAGTGTTTTCGTTTGTCACAGTAACGATAAACCAAGTCACCTTTGCATTAATAAAGAAATTTGCCATTTTCCTAATAAAGGGATTTTTGACATTTGAACCACTAACATTAAAGTTCGAAACAAAGACTGAAATAACAGTTTTCTTTAAAATTTTATTAGGTAACTTAAACAATTAATAATCCGTGTTTCTACCGCGAACACTAACAGCACAAGAACATCGGTTTAGCATACTCAAAATGAGTTCATCCAAATCACGCTGTGGAATGGCCGCCCATGTTCGTTGCAACAACAAAAAAAGGTCTTCTTGCGACTGGATACCCTCCATATTCGGCAGAGCTCTTCTCTGTAGCATATCCCATGCATGCTCAATCGGGTTCAAGTCTGGCGACTGAGCAGGCCAGGGCAGGACATTGATGTTAGCTGCGGCGAGAGTCTGTCTTACAACTCTTGCGGTGTGCGGTCGTGCATTATCATGCATTAACTGAAATAAGGGACCGATTTGCACTTGTAGAGGAACGATGACGTCTGATACAATCGTCTCAGCATAAATTTGAGCGTTGAGGTTGCCTCTGATCCAAATCAACTCAGTTCTTCCGCCGATCCAAATACCCGCCCATACCATGATGGTTCCACCACTATAAGGATGGACTTCCTGGCAGGATTTTAATCGCTGTTGGCGTCCAGGGGTTCTCCAGTGTCGTATACGTCTTGTATCCGGTCTCATACCAAAACGAGACTCATCAGAAAAGCACAAGAAACGCCATTGTTCTTCTGCCCAATTTCTGTGTTCAAGAGCCCATTGATATCGAATCCTACGATTGTGGATTGCTATAGGTGGTACCCGTAGCGGTCTTCGGGAATGAAGGTTCACTTCATGCAAGCGGTTTCTGACTGTTTGGTCGCTAATTAAGTTCCCTGAAGAGTGATGAAGCCTCACGGCTAACATCATGGCGGTTATTGTTGGAGCTCTTCGAGTTAAGATTTGAATGTATCGGTCTTGTCTCCGGCTGAGCGCCATGGAGGACGGTATCGCTGCACCACACGCAGCGATACCGTCCTCCATGGCGCTCAGCCACGGTACCAGTGCTTCGGTAACGTGTCCAAAGTCGACTGATAACACTCTGACTTGTATTCAGAGCTAAAGCCACAGTACGTTGCCGAGAACCAGCTTCTATCATTCCCACGGCTCTGAGCATTTCTTCCCTGCTTAAATGACGTCGCCGCTCCATAATAACGTTGGTTTTAATCAGTAGTAGGGAAACAGTAGCACTAATAATGTCTTCAATGCGTTGTATGTTTTTATAGGGAAAATATTGACAGCTGATTTTCATCTTTTACTCGAATTTGATTGACAGTTCCTGATTCAAATTATGAAATGCACCAAAAAGGATCCATATAAATTTATAAAATCATAAATTTATTACAAAGCCACATCTCAATCTCAAGAAATCCGCATAAACTTGTCACGTAGTCGTTCGTGGTCAAGTCACAAGAAGTTATAATTTAATTTTGATGATGAGGGAGGGGAGGGGGGAATTGCGCTCAATAATACCCGGAGTAAAAGCAGAATTAACATGGCACCTTCTACTACGCTGGTCGTGGACCTTTGTAACATCAGGAGATGGTGTAGCAACCTTAATACTGTCCATCACCACCTCGAGACAGCAAAGCCAGCTTTGCTCTTCTTGACCGAGACGCAGATATCGTCTCCAGTGGCCACATTCTACCTTACTCACCCTGGGTACGGACTAGAACACTCCTTTATGTCTCAAGCCGTAGTGTGCGTGTACGTCAGAAACGATATCAGATTTCACCCTGACATATAGCCTGATACAACTGGTTATCACGCCCACTCGAGTCCCAAATGTAGAGGGTCAGAATTCTTCATTGGTGGACCTTCTGCTGACTTCTCATCCGGACGGTTACCACGTATCCGTAGACGCTCCACTTAACTCCTCAGACCTTTTTCTTGTCCGGCCGCTACAGTGCCTCTCTAATGCTCGCCGCGATCGCGAGTTGCACGCAGCCGCCGTGTGTGGCACTACAAGTCAGCAAATTGTGTTGCACTACAGTCCTACCCTTGAAAACAGGTATTCTGTTGCTGATTTTCCGTGGTGCTGCAGGTATGGAGCTTTTTATCCCATCCTCTGTGGTCCCCATTGGTGGCAAATGTCGGCCCTTCTTTGGTCCATCTTCCAAAAAGGAAGCAGGAAGCTTACCAAGCCTGTGCTGACGCGGTGACGGTACGGGATGAAAATACCAGCACGTTGAAAAAAGAGTACAACTTTGCCTCCAGGTCCTTCAAGAAAGACATTGCAAGGGCTAAGTCGGAGCACATTGCTAGGATTGGCGAGAGACCTTACTCTTCTGGCGTAGTCCCATTGGACATGCCGAAGGCCTTCGATTGAGTCTGGCACAAAGTGCTTCTTTCGAAGCTCCCTTCCTATAGGCTTCCCGTGAAATTATGCGGATGAGTCGCTAGCTTTTTAGCAGATTGAAGCATAAAGGTCGTAGTCGACGGTGAGTGCTCTGACTTCATATCTGTAAATGCTGGTGTCCCGCAAGGCTGTGTGCTATTGCCTACTTTGTTCCTCCCCCATATCAATGAAATGTTGCAAATTAGCGGCATTTATTGTAGGTAATGCGTATGACAGCACGGGCGATGCTCTTTATGACTGCCCGCACTAATATTTCTCGGGAAAACGCCATTGAGAATTGAAACAAACTTGTATCTGAAATTGAGACCTCTTTGGAAAAGGTCTCAGATTGGGGTAGACTTCATTTTAATTTAGTCCAATTTAACCCCACAAAAAACTGCACTTGGTCGTATGTCCTCGTTTTGAAGACACTGTATTATCTGATTTATCTGCTTCCGCCAATATTGGAATACTTGGTTTCGACATATTGAGTGAAGTCCAGTTTCGTGGCTATTTGGAGGGTAGGGCAAATTGGCCTCGAAGAAGCTTGGCGTACTCAATAGATCGAGACGGTATTTCACTCTGGCTCACCGCCTTCTGCTTTATAAGGCACAGGTTCGGCCTCATATGAATACTGTTTTCATCTTTGGGCAGGGGCACCCCAATACCAGCGCCTCCCTCTGGACCGCATTCAACGGAGAGCGATGCGAATCGTCGACTGCCAAGATGTTTCAAATCGGCTGGACTCTCTGGCGCTGCATAGAGATGTGGCCCCGCTATGCATCTTCTATCGCATTTACCATGGGAAGTGCTCCGAGGAATTGTTCGAACCGATCCCTGCCGCCTCTTTCCGCAATCGTCCTACGCGACAGCAGTTTCATCCCCATCATTTAGACTGTGGCAGTCTACAACTGTGCGCTTTTCTAGAAACTTTCTGCCTCATACAACAAAACAGTGGAATAAACTGTTACCTGCGGTATTCCCGGACCAATTCGACCTTTAAAGAAGAGAGCGTAGGTACTTATTTTTAAAAGGCCGGGGATGCCTCTGGTGTTGTCCATGGACAACGGTAATTGCTTACAATCGGGCGATCCGTCTGCTCGTTTGAACACTATCATATAAAAAATAATTTGCCTCTTGATTGGGCCATTGTACATGGCACAGAACTACTAGAAAAGCCTTTGACTTAATTTCGTAAGTAATCTTTTGTCGCCGGGACGCACACATAAACGATTAATAATATTATACACACATAACTAAGTCTATTCTAATTCGTCCAAGGGATTTAATGAATATAATATTAAACTACAACCTTATGCACTTGGCATTAAGTAGAGTTTTACGTGCAATTTTGTGTTTAGAGGTGGATCTTCGTCTTTATGACCCACCCACCGTAGAGATGTGGTCCTGTCGATTATAATAATTAAATTTGCTTAATTTCTATAAGAAATAGTTCTTACTTTTAAATATCGCTATGCTATTTTTTATATGAAATTCACTGTTTTAGATATGGATTGAGTGAAATTGTACTAGTTTCTTGTGTTAATATAAAAATAAGACATTTGTTTTGTCAAAACATAAGTACATATTATACATCTAATTTTGGAGTTTGACTTTTCATACTTATCAACACGACACAACTTTCTATAGACGTAACACACATAATCTTAATAATTTTTCTGTAGAACCCTGTAATCAACAGTAAGAGGTTATTTTTATATCCTCACAAGATGTACATTTTCATATCTAAATTTAAATGCAAAAAACAATGTATAGACGTCGGACGGCCCGAAAATGTTAATCTTCAAAATATGTTTTAAGTTTTAAAAGAAATATTTCTATCATTCCTATTCCATTTCATCAAAAAGCTTTCCAAAAAAAATTAATATTAAAAATTATTTTGCAGTCGGTTAAAAATCATAATATAAAACAAATCAACTCTTTCTACTTGAGAAAAACACAAACCAATATTATCGACATCCACAATTTTGCGGTATCGATTGCATTATAAATATTTGGGCACACCCCTATGCCTTACACTAAATCTGTTCGGGTGAAATATATCGAAATATTCACGCAGGAAATGCAGTTCATTGCGTACTCTTGTGGAAACAGTGTAGTTAGTAATCGAATTTAATACGCAATGTATGATTGTTTTATTGTTTTTTCCCGTTGAAAGTAAAATGCGAATGCGACCGTTCAGTTAATGCCAGCAGACAAAATAGAGGTATTTGGACTTATTTCGCGGCGCGCCTGCCCCGCCTACATAACATTTCTACCTATATTTTTTGTTCTGTGGTACATGGGTTTAGAAGTAGGTACTGTACTTAAAAATACCTATATTTAAATATGAAAAACAATTTTTCTTTTACGTCTTCTCCCGAAACTCATTATCACTTCTAATGCTACTTCTTCTTATTTTGATGAAATGGCAATCAGCCGGATCTCTCGGATCAGCTATTTCTGCCAATGTCTAGTGTTTAAATTCTTCAAATTATAAGTCTTCAAGTCTTTAAGTCTTCGTCGTGATGAAATTAATGTCAAAAAAATATAAAAAACGAGGATGAGACGAAATGGGGACCGCCTTCCGAAAAAACAAAAAACGATCTCCCTAATGCTACTTCAATGGGTATGTTTTATGGATGTGGAGAAGTGTCAATCTGGTTAGACGTTCTTTAGCCACGATTAAATTTTATATTGTGTACGATTAAAACCTGTATTGTGACAAAAAATACATTGTGTTTAACAATTTAAATTAGTGTTCCACCTAGGTCATGGACACAGCCCGGGGGGGGGGGGGTCATGACCCCATGACCTCCTCCCTGGATCCGCCCTTGGTAACAAGTCGTTAATAAATCAAGAATTTTGTTGAGAGATCATGCTCCAGTGTCTGAAGATCAGACATTTTGTACTTTGATGAGAAACATAATTGATTTTATGATCAAAACTATAGTGTATCCAAGACTGGGTGCGATTTTGTTCGGTTCGAGTCCGATTTTGAGGTTAGACTTCAAATGAATCGATTCAAGACCCAACTTATGACCATCGACAGAAAATGTAAGGTGGAGGTTGACGGGCAGGAGATACAATGTGTCAAAGAATACTTGTACCTGGGCCAGTAGCATCCTTCGAGAACATTGGAAGACAGGCAAGAAAAGGAAATCGATCGCCGAATCGGTAACGCCTCGAAGAGTTACCTACTGGTCCATGACACAGTACATGAAAGGTGATCTTCCCCTTTCCTTGAAACGCCGACTCTTCGACATGTGTCTCCTACCCATCCAGAGGGTCAGAAGTCCAGGCTCAAATATTGCCAAAAAGCAATGGAACGCAGCATGTTGAGTGTCAGGCGACAGGATCATATTAGAAACACAGAGCTGCGTTCCAAAACTAAAGTCGCGGATGTGGGCAAGAAAACTGCTAGATTAAAATGGGATTGGGCCGGACACGTATGTCGAATGAATCCGGACCGGTGGGCCACGGTCGTCGAACGCTGGGTGCCTCAGGGTGGACGCTGGCGACGAGGCAGACCCCGTAAAAGACGGCGCGACGATCTTCACGCCTATCGCATGGTCTGGCTGGAACTGGCCTTGGATATAGAGAGAGACAACAGGCTCATAAAAAAAACGACTCGGTATTAACCACCAGCGGTTTTAAAACAGTTTTTAAGCGATCTAATGTACATATACGTCTTCTGTACAAACACCACGTAACTGAAGAATACTGGAACTTACTACCAGTGCTTCCCTCCCTCTATGATCCCGGCTTCTTTAGGCAGGGCGTGAAAAAGCATCTCACAAGGCCACCATAGTGTGGGTAAAAAAGCTGCATTGTCCACGTTCGCAATGAGAACGGTGGTCACCACTCTTGGATTCTGCTTATGCTTTCCATCAGTCAGTAAAGTAGAGTAATTTTGGGCAGCATAAATAAATAAAGATCGGTAGGACTCTGCCGATGTACACATTGACCTTCGTTTGAGATTTGAGGTAATATGAGCGGAATATCTTCTCCCGGAGTCTGCGAAACACTCGACGCTGGGACCATTTAGCTATAGAGGATGGAGGCAGATAGTTCGTTTCGATGTCTAACGAGACAATGACAAAAACAAACCAACCCCCAACATAAAGTACATATAAAGATAATCCACCAAGAGATGGTTTGCTTACTTGTCCCCAGTGTGCACGTTCTTTCAGTGGAATGAAACAGTTTTTAAACATAAATACAAGGGCACTTCTACAAAATTGGTCAAGGTTAAAGCCTTGATTTTTCTGATAAATACATGTTGTTTCATCATTATCGTGTTACATATGTACTGAAATTGTGACCTGAATTAGCCTAATTAATTAACTGTAGGATAATCTATTTGCCGATGTTTATAGACTACTTATGCCTATATAATCTTTCAACATGTATAGTATACCTACATTTGTGCGAACAACGATATTTATCTCTTTGTTTTGTATGACTGTAAACCTGATGTATATTCATGACTTAAAATCTTAAAATCTAGGTCGTCCCACTGACCGCCGCCCGATGGGCTGGCCGAAGTATGAGACGACCCAGATACCGCTGCTGGAAAGATGAGGTTGCCAGAGATATATAAAGAGATCAAAGTACCCGATTGGTTTAGACTGGCACAGAATAGGAAACATTCAACTGTTAGAAGCCTAGACCAAAGTGTGTCTTGGTCGCTGAGCCAGCGAAGTAAGTAAGTAAAATCTTAAAATTAAGCTATAAAAGTTTCGTGCCATTCACTACATAAACGATGAAGATTACTGAATCAGGTTTATCACGTCTCCTTCACCAAATTATTTGTACCTTGACGTGCGAATATTGGCGTATAATGACCCTAACCCAGATCATGATAAACTTACTTTATTGTTGAGATTCCGGCGTTACTGTCGCTAACTAGTATGCTATTTATTTGCATTTCCTGCAGCTACTTGCACGTGTGTGATGCGAGGTATAATAAAATTATTTAATATCGCCATGGGGATTGTCAATTCAATGTAGAGTTTATTGTTGTGTAGATTTTTGCGACATTGATACATTTTTATCGCAACCGATAAATTTCTTCTTAAGTATATATTTCAAATCATCTCTTTTGTCTCGTTTGATATCGAAACGAACCATCCGCCTCCCTAGCTATGTCTTTTTTAACTTAAACCAGTTTAAACATAATATTCGACCTAATTTTAAGCAAATGTTACTATACTACTAACGAATTTCTCAGTGATAAAGAAATATAATTAAATGCTACTGTCTAGACCTAAAATAAATATATTTATAATACTATTGTCTAGATATAAGATAAGTTCATAAGATTTGAAATTTGTACACCAGAAATGGTAGAATATAAGGAACGTATTATAAATAATGTGATAACATTTTTTGAACTATATTCTAACAAATTAATATTTCTTTCTTTCTTTAGCTAAGGCCCCTAAGGCCCATAGCACACGGCGTATTTTAAACGCGCAGATGACGCGCGTATACGCGCTTCAAACGAGATTTGAACGCAACCTTATATCCTAAGCACACGAGGCAGTTGTGAAACGCGCGTCTACTGCGCGTATACGCGCAGATGCAGCGATACAGACGCGCTGTAGTCGCTCGTAGACAGTCCTCGTCAGTTGTACAATGGCATCGGTTGAGACAGCACTGCATAAGCTGGCTTTAGTATTGCTTTTAAAAAGAAAAAAAACGTAAAAATAAGCGAATCTATTGGATAGATCCATTTACGAGTGAAAGAAGATTGTGTAATTTCTACGCGCTTCAAACGCGTTTCGAACGCGCTTCACACGCGAGTTTGAATATTAGGCCCATAGCACACGGCGTATTTTAAACGCGCAGATGACGCGCGTATACGCGCTTCAAACGAGATTTGAACGCAACCTCATATCCTAAGCACACGGGGCAGTTGTGAAACGCGCGTCTACTGCGCGTATACGCGCAGATGCTAAGATACAGACGGGCTGTAGTCGCTCGTAGACAATCCTCGTCAGTTGTACAATGGCGTCGCGCGTCGGTTGAGACAGCACTGCATAGGCTGGCTTTAGTATTGCTTTTAAAAATAAAATAAGCGAATCTATGGGATAGATCCATTTACGACTGAAAGAAGATTGTGTGATTTCTACGCGCTTCACACGCGCGTTTGAATATTAAAAACGCAAAAATCGACATCTACGGCGCAGAAAACGCGCGTTCCTGAAACGCGCATACTCTGCGGGTTTAAAATACGCCGTGTGCTATGGGCCTAACACACTGCGTATTTTAAACGCGCAGATGACGCGCGTATACGCGCTTTAAACGAGATTTGAACGCAACCTTGTATCCTAAGCACACGGGGCGGTCGTGAAACGCGCCTCTACTGCGCGTATACGCGCAGATACAGCGATACAGACGCGCTGTAGTTGCTCGTAGACAATCCTCGTCAGTTGTACTATGACGTCGGTTGATACAGCACTGCTTACGCTGGCTTTAGTACTGCTTTTAAAAGGAAAAAATAGATATATTTACGAGTATGAGAAGATTGTGTGGTCATTATCATACAACATTTACAAAATTGGTATCTCTCCCCTACCCCTCCGACAATTTCTACGCGATTCAAACGCGTTTCGAACGCGCTTTACACGCGCGTTTGCATCGAGTTTTACGCGCGTTTGAATATATAAAAACGTAAAAATCGACATCTACGGCGCAGGAAACTCGCGTTCCAGAAACGCGCAGATGGCGCGCGTATACGCGCTTCAAACGAGGTTTGAACGCAATCTTGTATCCTAAGCATACGGGGCGTTCGTGAAACACGCGTCTACTGCGCGTATACGCGCAGATACAGCGATACAGACGCGCTGTAGTCGCTCGTAGACAATCCTCGTCAGTTGTATAATGACGTCGGTTGAGACAGCGCTGCTTACGCTGGCTTTAGTACTGCTTTTAAAAAGTAAAAAGATCGATATATTTACGAGTGTAAGAAGATTGTGTGGTAATTATCATACAACATTTACAAAATTGGTTTCCCTCCCCTACCCCTCCTCCGACCCTTTCTACGCGCTTCAAACGCGCTTTGAACGCGCTTCACACGCGCGTTTGCATCGAGTTTTACGCGCGTTTGAATATATAAAAACGCAAAAATCGACATCTTCGGAGCGGAAAACGCGCGTTCCTGAAACGCGCGTCATCTGCGCTTTTAAACTAAGCTGTGTGCCAGGGGCCTAAATCATCCCAGCGTCGAGTGTTTGGGCAGACTCCGGGAGAAGGTATTCCGTTCACATGACCTCAAATCACAAACGAAGGTCAATGTGTACATGGGCATCGTTATCGATCTTTTTTTAAGTATTAGCTGCCAAAATGACTCTACTTTATTGTCTGACGGAAAGCATAAGCAGAATTCAATAGTGGTAGCCACCATCCTCATTGCGAACGTGAATAATGCTGCTCGATGACCCACACTATGGCGGTCTTGTGAGATGTTTTTTCACGCTCCTCTTATAGGACCCGGGATCATAGAGGAAGGGAGAGTGGTGGTAGTGAGTTTTAGATTTTGACGGCTCGGCACGGGAAGGAACAACCAAAACTTTGCGTTCGAGAGCGTATGTCTACCACTCTAAAAGAGGGACTTTCAAGGCCAGCACGTGTTGTCCTGTAGAGGAAGAAGGTGGGACCAGAAGGAAACTCTCTCCAAAACACTCCCCATGATAAAGGCAATAGAGGCCGTAGAGGCGATATCTCTTCGCAACTGCAGAGGCTCAAGGAACTCAGTGGCTTTGGGACTGCTCATGATGCTTACTGCGATACTGCGCTCCATTGCAAAGATGATAACAGTACTCCACGCACGAGCGAACCTGGGTAAAGAAGCCACCGATGCTCGGGCGAGAAGAACCGTCTCACCTTGTTTAGTACACCTAACTTCCGCGAGGCCGCCTTAGTGACGCTCTCAATGTACTCACTCAATTTGAGATCACGGCAAACATCCATACCCAGGATACCGAGCTTATCTTACTGTGGCAGTTGAGTGTATTCCTCAATATTTTTAGTATGGGATGTACAGAAGCTAGTATTTATTTTCATTAAAAAAAATCCAAATAAATAAATTTTCATTTTTTTATTCATTCTTCAAAAAGCAGTAAACCAAGCAAATCTTTAGAGGTCTCCAATTTACTTTTATGAAATTCAGTTTCATACCTTGTATTCTTATTATTAAAGAAAATATTAAGTATATTGGACGTCCTATTAATATGTAATAATGTAGCATAGCACTAACATTCTACTATGCCGAAGCAACATTAAAATGAAAAAGGATATGTAAAACGTTAAGCTGATGTCATCATGTTTGTTAGTGATATTCCATTCGTGTATAATATCATCACCATGTACTTTACTTCTACCTTTGATAGTCCACATCTGGACATACATAGGCCCCTCTTTAGAAATGACGTTTTAGCGTACTACCCTATCTGTAATACCAGTCTGGCCAGGCGTGATGGTATGGGGTTTGTTTCAAGGTTGCCTTCTTTTTGGACTGCTGGTATCCTGCTTAGTATGCTCCCTTAGTCGGCTCTTACAATACCCACGGGATGAATAGGGAGGTCGACACTCCATCTTCTTCATCTATATATATCTATACCTACTATATAATATTATAAAGCTGAAGAGTTTGTTTGTTTGTTTGAACGCGCTAATCTCAAGAACTACTGGTCCAATTTGAAAAATTATTTTAGTGTTAGATATCCCATTTATCACGCTAAGACCAATAGGAGGGGCGCATCAATGAAGAATGTTACAAAAACGGGGGAAAATTATTACGCAACGGGCAATAGGAGACGTAAACGACGTTTCATGGATCAGCTAGTACCTAATGTATAAATGAGTAGGTATGCATTATTTGTAAACAATATATAAATTAAAAAACAGAATAATCCGCGAATAAAATTACTGCGTCGCTAATTGTTTAATATTTTTCAGCACATTCATAGCATATATTCCGAATTGTACACAATAAATAGCATTATTCCAAACATCTAATATTATTGTCTTATGTCGTATCTGTTAACAAGGCCATAGAATGAGAATCGTATACGCTCGTTGAGACAGTCAGTCCTGCTACCGGGTCTGCTCCGCAAGATTGTGTCCTCGTTGATATTCGCGGCCGCGGTGAAGTGAGTCTAGGCACACCTAAAGCAAAAGTGACAATTTCCTTTCACTGACTGAGTACATTTGTTTCCAAAGCTATCGTTTCCGGGACCACCTGTACCTGTTTCAGTAGAAAAATAAGGATAGCGATACGGATCTGAACTCTTGGCTTAGAAGTGGTCCTTTTTTAGTGTCATCAATGGGATAGAGTTCGCAATTCCCGGAATGACCAGTGATGGTATAAGGAGGCATTATTCGTCACCCGCAAGTGTCCTCGGGTGCAATTTTCTATATAAATATACATCCGATCCAATACGAAAAAAACAAAGTTATGAAAAACACGATATTACAAAACAATTACTTGAGAAATCGATTGTTTTACATCTTAAATTCTCCCCATTCTGTGGAGAAGTGACCACATTGAAACGAATTCACCTGTTTAAATAGCCCATTAATGGAATTCCAAAACTATCTAAAGTAATCTTTATAAATAATAAGATAAAGGAAATGAGTGTGTACGGAATAATATTTCTAAAAGAATTACCAGCGTATGAGCGTTGGCTCTATTTGTAATCAGTTGTGATGATGTCAAGGAAAGTACTAAATGGTGCAACACTGTGATACCGGCCCGTATATATAGACATTGCGAAACTGGAAACGGACATTCGTGAAAAACTGGCAAAATGTTCACCTGTGTTTACGCTCTTTTCCTAATTGTTGGTTCTGGTAAGGTTCCCTTTATACTTAATTTGCTTAGTTTAATGTTTTCGTCAATCACGCTCCATAAAATTACTTAATAAAATAATTAAAACAGTTTAAAATGAGTTTAAAGGTCCTTTATATCGATTAAGCTTTTTAAAACAATCAAAGTGAATGGAAGCGGAACTTTGTACAACTTGATTCCCCATCCACCACCGGACAACCAGTTTTGTGTTAAATATTTTGAGGCTATGAACAAATATAACGTTAAAGGGCTTTATGTGAGACTTGATCAGTCTCTCGTCTAGGTATCAAATTATAGAGTACTGAGATTGAGCTTTTATGATTTTTAAAATATTTTTAATTTTTTTAAAGTTCTAAATATTGAATCGAGCACTTTATTAAAGAAATATAAGGACGTACTAGTCATAAATGAAATAAAAATAATAAATAATTAATTAACATAAATTCTAAACATATATTAACAGGTTCACTTTACGAGTTTCGCTTGTAAGGTTGAGACTAAAACATTTATTATGCCTGCTCGGAGTAATAAGTGTTGAAAAGATATTTGAATAAGTTATAATTTCACTCACTTGACCTATATGATGATTGTGAAAATAATAAAATTGGAATACGTACACAAACATAATTAGGTACATTTTATACAGGGTGGAATTTTGTAATGCCACCTGAAGGGAAAGTACTCTTAATATTGTAGATATAATTTATATTTTTATTTATAAAAGATTTTACTCAAAGAAAACATTCCTTTATTTTTGAAAAGAAAGAAAACTGCATTCGGCGTTTCGAAAATTCGCTTGCCACACCCGAGAATCGAACCTACTGCCTACACTAATAACCATTTTAATACCTGGATTGGAACAAACTGCACAATCAGATTACCTACGATATCACCAGATCTCACTCTTTAGGATTTTTTTTGTGGGGATATGTAAAAAATTAAATTTACATTAAATCTTATGCGAATGTAAACGAGTTAAGAGTTGAAGTTCAGAATACGATTTACAATATTCACCACAACACGTTATGATAGAAATGTTACTAGAAATGAATTCGTTAGAAGAATACATTTGTGTATCCAAGAAAATGGAGCAAACTTCGAGCAACTAATTAGTTAGTTTACCATTTTTTGTAAATAATTAAAATAATATAAGATTTCATGGTTTTTTTCTCATTTGAGATATCAAGTTTCTTATAGAGATTTCATCCTTATAATTGACCCTAACGACCGATGCAATAAAAGTACAGGATGTAATTTTTACAGATTTTAGTCGGTTTGGTATACATTTTTACTGAGATGTAGAGTTTGTGAAGTTAGGGTTGGTAGACTTAGGGCGTGTAGATTTAGAAGCTTGGCTCTACATGAGATCTCATATATTTTTCACAGTGTAAGCCATCTGCAGCCGTCTTGGCAACATTTTACATGCAAATGTTTTTGGTGGGATTACTATAGGTATTTTCATTATGATATGAGGATAGCACTCAATATTAAGGCGAATCTAACGACTTATCAAGCGCCAAAATCTAGATACTTAGCCGTCTAAACAAGAGAGAGTGTCAAATAAATAAATATTAAGATCCCTCCGTGGCTCGGAGTTCCACGTTGAGCCGTCGTCGGTCCAAACAAAACTTATGTTTTACCATTGCGCTCAAAGCAACAATTGAGATCCATGATTAGACATTCAGTGTCTCCACGCATAAATACATGTGATAATTGAAGCATCACATCACAAACATGGCTAATGCATTTTACGTCGCTCAATGATTGGAACAGGTATATGCGTGAAGCTCACAGGGAGGCCAGGCTTACACTGGCCGTGATAATCGTTATGGGTGGTTGTAGCCCAAAAAACACCAACAGCAGTCTTTCTATAGAACTTCGATATTGCTTTTGTTCTGGAGGTCTGGTGGCAAAAGGTTCAGCCGTATCTTAGTAGATTTAAAGCATTACAATTCAAATATTTATGTCACCTTTAGGTACCTTAGGCTTTTTAATCAAGGAGGAAGGTAGGCTTGCTTTCATTGCATGACCAAATTTACCACTGTATTACTTATACAGTCCATTGGTAGCTATCATTTAAATTTATTTATAGAGTTTAGAGAATAGGGCAACTTAATCTAAGTCCATAAGATTATATTTAATTATTATATAATGGTATTATAATATATAACATGTGAAAGTTGTTTTAGAAAATTTACCAAGAAGATATTTTTGTTTATTTAAATCAAAATATTTTATAGCCTGAATCCACCTTATTAATGTAAATGTTAAAGCGTTTAAATCTCTGTATGTCTGAATAACGAGAATAATATTTGAATATTAGTGGGAGGATTATCTGAATAAATTATATTATTCCTAGGCATTGTCTTACAAATGCTTTAGGGTATTTAGTAATACTTCGTAAAAGTGCGTGTCTTGTAATGTGAGAATATGGTTTCGTAGTTAATTATTTTCTGATGTAAATAAACAAGGTTGCAATTTAATTTTTTTGAGAATTTATATTACTACTAGCTGTTGCCCGCGGCTTCGCCCGCGTGTATGTCGGTTACCGCTGCAAATAGTAGCTAATGTGTTATTCTGATGTATAAGCTATATTACTGTAAAGTTTTATCCAAATCCGTTCAGTAGTTTTTGCGTGAAAAAGAAACAAACATCCATCCATCCATACTAACAAACTTTCGCGTTATTAATATAGGTAGGATTTTTATCGATATAAAATCATGATACAAAATGTATTGGTACCTGAATAGTTTTATTTTCTTTACCTCGCATAGAACTTTTATATATTTTTATAAATCAGTTTAAATAAAATAAAGGGGTTAAGACAATTTTGTGAAAACTAAAAATTTAGTATAGCGCCATCTGTAATGATTTATTTATTTCGTGAACGAAAAATGTAGTATAGCGCCATCTGTATTTTTGATATGGAACTCATTCCTATCTGATGGCCCACGACACCACCCGTTTTTTTTTACAACTAATACACACACGTTTTACTATTAAAAACTTATTTAAGTATTTATATATGTACATAAACTATAAAGTGTTCATATGAGCTTATTTCGACATTTGACATCGACCGGGTCTGGCACCGCTCGCTTCTCTCCAAGCTCTCGGCATTCGGTCCGCCTCCTAGACCCTGTCACTGGATTGACGCTTTTCTTCATCAGCGCCGCATTATGGGCCTTTGCAACGGCACGGCCTCTGATGTTCTGGATGTAAACGCTGGCGTACCTCAGGGTTCAGTCCTGTCGCCCACACTATTTCTTCTGCATATCAATGACATGTTAGCTCTTGGCAACATACATAGCTATGCAGACCATAGCACAGTTCATGGGCGATATTTTTGACACCGTTCAGCCAAGCTTGCAGACGTTGAGGAAAATCGACAGAAGCTTGTCGATGAGCTCGACCGGGTTTTGAACCGCATTTTACAATGGGGTGATAAGAATCTGGTCGAGTTCAACGCTACGAAAACACAGTTGTGCGCGTTCTCTACCAAAAAGTCTCCATTCCTTTCCCTCCCCACTTTTCAGAGCACTCAACTGCCACTACGGGGTAAGCTCGGTGTCCTGGGCATGGATATTTGCCCGGACCTCGAGTACTGTTCTCATCTTTGTAATGGATCCGCGCAGTATTTGCTTGATGCTTTCGATCGGTTGCAATGGCGAACAGTCCGCTTTACCAACAGTCCCGAAGCCACCGAGTTCCTTGAACCTCTGCAGCTGCGTCGAGATATCGCCTCTATAGCAGTCCACTACCATCTGTATCATTGGAAGTATTCTGAGGAGCTCTTCCAACTGGTCCCCCTTCTCCCTTCCTCTGCACAATAACATGTTCACTCTCAA
Source organism: Diaphora mendica (assembly GCA_949125395.1). Lineage (NCBI taxonomy): Eukaryota > Metazoa > Arthropoda > Insecta > Lepidoptera > Erebidae > Diaphora > Diaphora mendica. The sequence continues at coordinate 15,201,888 of OX421319.1, read as the reverse complement.
ACCAAACGGTTTGGTTCATCCTTCCTGTGCCGAGCAGCTAAAAACTGAAACTCACTACCAGCGCACGTGTTTCTCTCCCACTATGATCCCGGGGCCTTTAAGTGGGGCGTGAAAAAGCATCTCACTAAGCCGTCATAGTGTGGGACGCAATACTGCATTGTCTGCTTTCCCAGTGAGTATGGTTGCCCCCATGGTTGGATTCTGCTTGAGTTTTCCATCAGGCTGACCATAGTCACTTTGGCAGCTTCAAATAAAAAAGTACAATTTTAATAACTACGTTTAATACTAATTCTATGGAGATTTTGTGGATTTGATATACGTGAGTATGCTGCCCATGAGAAAAAAAACTGTATCTTTAAGCATCTGTCCTTGGGTTTTGATAATCTTGTTATTGGAAATGCTGTTTTCAGCGGAAACTGCATTCTTTTAAATAAAAATGTCAAATAAGTTGGAATTATTGGAACAAGGGGAATTAAAACATTATCTTCTTTTGCCATTCCATGCGTCATGATTGTAGCTTTTACAATGTTGTACCCCAGTTGTGTAATATTTAGCCATGTACTATTACATTGCTTTGGCGCTCAAGATAGAATAGAATAGAATAGAATAGAATAGAATAGAATAGAATAGAATAGAATAGAATAGAATAGAATAGAATAGAATAGAATAGAATAGAATAGAATAGAATAGAATAGAATAGAATAGAATAAACTTTATTGTACACCAGTTAAAATAGTTTACATTCAGAAGCTTATCAACTTAAAAAAAAAGAAAACCATGTACAAATGGCGCTCAAGATACCTCATTTAATAGTACTGGAAAATTAACTTGCAGCCTCAACTTATGGGTAGGCACTCCTGATATGTCTAAAGACTTTAAGTATTCGACAACATCTCCCTCCACGCCTGACATGATCCGTTCGTTTAATTGATAACTATCTCATTAGTCAGCTGATCAGGATGGATATTATTTACATTTTTATTCATATCTAACCAACAGCTAGCTTATAATGACGATACTTCTGTAGAGAATTTCGAAGTTAAGAAACGCTGTTAATTAATTATATTAATTTGGCTTATTTATTTCTATTAAATATAATGAACATACAAATCAGATTGACGAATATATACTTAAATTCTTAATATTTAATTTTTATATATATAATATCATTGCTATCATTGTTAAGTCTTCATTGAAAAAGTGAAAAATTGTTTATGATTGTGACAGCCTTGTTTATTCGTTGTCAAGACGCCCGACGTAGGTAACGCGCAGGCGTGTGGCGAGTGAACTCCCAGAACAACCTTTCATCCCCCTTTTAAACCCCTTACAACCCCTTTTTCGCATTAAAAAGTAGCCTATGTCCTTTCTCAGGCTCTAGACTATCTGTGTACCAAATTTCATTCAAATCGGTGTAGCGGTTTGGCCGTGAAAGCAAGACAGACAGACAGACAGAGTTACTTTCGCATTTATAATAATCAATTTTTTCAAATTGGACCAGTAGTTCCTGAGATTAGCGCGTTCAAACAAACAAACAAACTCTTCAGCTTTATATATTAGTATAGCTGACCCACGCAACGTCGTTTGCGTCTCCTATTGCCCGTAGCGTGATAATTTTCCCCCGTTTTTGAAACATTCTTCATTGGTGCTCCGCTCCTATTGGTCTTAGCGTGATGATATATAACCTATAGCCTTCCTCGATAAATGGGCTATCTAACATTGAAAGAATGTTTCAAATGGGACCAGTAGTTCCTGACATTAGCGCGATTAGCTGACCCACGCAACGTCGTTTGCGTCTCCTATTGCCCGTAGCGTAATAATTTCCCCCCGTTTTTGAAACATTCTTCTTTGGTACTCAGCTCCTATTAGTCATAGCGTGATGAAATATATATACATATATCATCACGCCTATAGCCTTCCTCTATAAACGGGCTATCTAACACAAAAAGAACTTTTTCAAATTGGACCAGTAGTTCCTGATATTAGCGCGTTCAAACAAACACAAACTCTTCAGCTTTATATATTAGTATAGATGTATTTATTATACTCTTCTAAGATCTAATACTCATAATCAACAACACATTTATTTGGATAAAGACTAATATTAGGTAGTATGTTGATAAAAACTCTTTGACAAATAACTCAATAATAGGTACCAACTCTTAGCGTCTTATACTCGTGATAACTTCTAAACGAAATGTCCGAATGGGGTGAAACAAAAAGTATTTTACTTCTACATAAATACCCTTGATAACATAATGCTTTATTTGGATAAGGATTAATATTACGATACACATTTAACGTAGTTTCTTTCTTCAGACGATTTAATAATTTTTATGAGCACAAAAGCGGTTATTGTGACTAAACCATGATAGTTAGATATATGCTCTCGCGGATTTTTTTGTAGATCTTAATGGGACCTACAAACCCGTAATACATGATTTTGTTCTATTGTCAATACTTTTTGCAACGCACGCAAAAATAGGTTTTCGAGTTCACACCTTGGGTTACAAAATAGCAATTTTCTTACGGATCTTAAATTTTTTTGAAAATAAAATATAGCCTATAGCCTTCCTCGATAAATGGACTATCCAACACTGAAAGAATTTTTCAAATCGGACCAGTAGATCCTGAGATTAGCGCGTTCAAACAAACAAACAAACAAACAAACAAACTCTGCAGCTTTATAATATTAAGTATAGATTAATAATGGGTGATTTGAAACTATTTGCCCCCGCTAAATTACAATTGACAGCGTTTCTAAGGGTCACGGAAAACTTTAGTAATTCTATCAAAATGGAGTTTGGTGTAGACAAGTGTGCATTCATGTATGTAAAGAAAGGTGTGATTGTGGAATTTAAAGGAATAGAGCTTTCATATTCTACAAAACTCAGATCTCTGTCGGCAACCGAAACCTATAAGTATCTAGGTTTTTCACAGTCCTTAGGAATACCAGAATCTGACGTGAAACATGCGGGAACGCTTCTTTGGCCGAAAAGAGTACTTATAAGTCTTTTATCAGGCGGTAACAACGGTTCTTATGTATTCCTTTGGTATACTTAGATGGACTCAGACCTAATTTAAGGCGTAACTTAATTTTTAAGGCACGTGAAGAAGAAACTAAAGACTGTCTTCGTGTAATCAATAACAAAACGTCTTATTGATTGTAGGCGTACCGTACAGTTTGAATTTATATTTACTTTAAAATCGAATGACATTCACAACTTCTTGTTTTAAAACAATTTAGATACATTTATACGTTACTTATTTTTATTTTGGGTTCTTTGAACGTTTCTTATTCGTCACGATTTAAAATACAAAATGAAACATTTTTTTCTTTAATATGTACTACTACGTAGGTTTCTTAATAATATTGATAGAACCGATTTCTTTACAGTTTTCGGAGAAGATGAGAATCAAGCGAAGCTGAGATATTATTACAAGTAAGTATCTAATTATAATTATCCTCAACAAATGAAAATGTTTGACTTTGAATTTCAATCTGTTATTGTAATAGGAAAAAGCCTATTTTCAATATTAGCGCCATACACATTAGTTATTTAGTGCGTAATCGAGATCGAAAATTACCTCTTATATAAAATAATATAATCAATAAATAATAATATTGAAGAGACGAGTTTGACACGATTTTTTTTATGTATGGCCCGCTAAAATGACTCTACTCTGCCTGATGGAAAGCATAAGCAGAATCCAAGAGTGGCGATCACCATACTCACTGCGAATGCAGACAATGCAGTATGGCGACCCACACCATGGCGGCCTAGTGATGCTGCTGCTGTTTTTTTAGTCTAGTCAACAAGTATGGAACTTGTTGACTAGACTAGACTATCAGCATTTAATGTAAGTTCAAGACCCAAAATTCCATGATGTATTCCTAGTAGTCCCGGTATATATGTATAATAACAGTAATATAGTTAAGTTGTTTGTACCATGTGTGTAAAATCATTTTATTTATTATAGTTCGTTCGAAGAGTACACAGAGTTATCGTTTGATAGAGCTACAGAAATATTTTCTAAAACGTGGTATAACTCAAGTAGAAGTACGACAATTTTCTGTCATGGATTTACAGGTAACTTTAAAATTTAATCTACTTTTAAACACAAATTATAAGTCATTATATCTATGTATAAATAATCTTAAAGCTGCTATGCCTGAACCTTGACTTTTTTTTAAATTTCTGAATCTATCTATCTTTAAAGTATAATCATAAAATGTTCAATTATTTCCCATCAGATAACAGTAAAATTGTTGTTTGGACTATTTGTGTAATGTGATTTTTTAATCTTATTAAGTTTTAATGCATACATATTACCTTCTTGTACTTTATGTTAATTGATAATTAAATTTATCACAGCAAATTATGATCTGTTGTGGTTCTCTTTAACTGGAAACGTTTAAAACGTTAAAACGTTAAAATTGTAGAAATAAGACCCGAGTGATTTTTTACATTAGGTACTACTTTACTTCTGGAATTTACTGTCACCGCCCCGTAACGTGTTAGCTGAAATATTGACAAGTTTATTTTAACATTATTCAACCACAACGTCACTTAGTTTGTATGGTCATCTTCGTCTCAGAATCTAATTATAAAGGTAATTTGAAAAACGTAGCATGATAAACCTTACACATTGTCCGAGAGTATATAGAAAAACAGAGCAGAAAAGCTAAGCGCTGCTATATTATGATAAGATACAATAAGAGTATCTAGTTGACATATATAATGATGTATTTATATAGTCCACTAGTTCCGTTCTTGTTATTATAGTGACTTAAACAAAAATAACTCACTATTAATGTTTTCATAACAAAAATAAATAAGAAAGGATTTTATTTGACCTAATTTTTTGTATACCCATATAAGTTATGGACATACTCGATTGATATTTTGGAAGTAAATACAAACATAACTTTGATATTGGACTATTGTGTATAGTGTTGAGTATATCTAAGCACTGAATAGGGTCCATTTATTGAATGCTCTTAAGGGCATTTAATCCAGGTTACATAATGATATCTAAATTCCATAAACTAAGAATGCTGTTTTACTTAAATAATTGACAATTGTTGTTTTATATAAAACTAGCTTTTACACGCGACTTCGCTCACGCAGACTTTCATCCCCTTATTTACCCCCTTAGGGGTAGAATTTCAAAAAATCCTTTCTTAGTGCTCACTTACGCTATATAAAGAACCTACATGCAAAGTTTCAGGATTCTAGGTTCAGCGGTTTGGGCTGTGCGTTGATCTCTGGGTATGTCAGTCAGTCAGTCAGTCACATTACTCTTTTATATATACATATAGATTAATTGGTTTCTTTGCATTGCATTGATGAATTGTTTCTAAGCAAGCTCGATTGCATTTCATTGCTGCATCTATCCAGAATTATTGCTCTTTCTCTATTACTTCTTTCTAAAGACATTGATGTCAAACAAGTAGATGGGTTACTTTTTTTCCAATTCTTTTGTTTCTTTTTTTGACCAATTGAGTGAGGTTACCCGAGCATAAAATCCCAATCTCCTTTTTACTCAGAATCAACGGCCGGCAACGCGTTTGTGACTTTTGTATTATATGGTGGGAGAAGGTGTTTATGTATTGTGGTGACCCGCTTGCTCCTGTATTTACCATAAAAAATAGGAGGAGAATTAAAAGTTTAAAAAAGGTTACTACTAAAACTTAAACATTAGATTCTTTTGTACTATTCCCATTAAAAATATATAATAATTTAGGTCATTGTTTTATTTTATTTACTAATAAAAAAACATCTTGCTTGCTTGCATAAAAGGTATACATTGACGCAAATGTTGACGTACTATAATTATAATGACATAGGGATATATGTATATGTTGACATATTTTTTGCAACCGCACTTGGTTGGTTTTTTACTATAATGATCTTTGGGCACCAAACGCAACGGAATTAATAAAAATAATTTTCTTCAGGTCATCCCAGAGGACCAGCGGTAACTGCTATAATGAAAGCGTATCTGGAACAAGGGCAAAGTAATGTTGTTCTTTTAAATTGGGACCGACTCGCTGCTTCTATATATAACGCTATACCGCAATCGTATTTAAACTGGGCTTTTCCGAATTCTATGAAGGTAATATTTACGTTACGTATGTATAGTAATTAGAACAAAGACAGAGTTGTGATAGCTTATTAACAAAAAAAACCGATAAAACTATTTCTTTTTGACGTTTAAAAACCAAAATCAGCTAAATCGGCCCACCCGTTCTCGAGTTTTAGCGAGACAAACGAACAGCAATTGATTTTTATATAAAAGATTAAAGATAGTAATCTATATATATTAAAGAAAGTCGTGTTAATTACACTATTTATAACTCAAGAACGGCTGAACCGATTTGGCTGAAAATTGGTGGCGAGGTAGCTTAGAAACAGGAGACGGACATAGGATACTTTTTAATTATTTTTTTTTACTTTTCGCCACGGCCTTAATCGCTGTTGTTTTTGTACCGCGGGTAACACCGCGGGGCTCAGCTAGTTTTATTTAAAATATGGAACTAATTGATTTTCCATTTCCCGAATCCTGTAAATTAGCAATTTTATTCGATAGAGAGCTGGGAAGTTCAATGAAAGTTCAGTTTAATCCTGGTAACATCAATCTATGTACGATTACAGAGTAAGGTTATCGAAGTGCCTTTATTTTCTTTGAAAAAAGTTGTTCGTCCCAATTCTTCACGATGATGACTATATTGTTTTATTTTAATTATGAGCCTTTCGTCAATCTTTCATAACCAAAACCGGACCATTGTTTTAATATCCGTTGTAATTATGCTTTTATTAGCTTGGTGTCGACTTCGCTGAAATTCTAATGAACCTTTCTAATGCCGGCATGGATTTGAGTAAGACACATTTAGTGGGACATTCACTTGGAGCTCATATCATGGGTATGGCTGGAAATCTAATTGCTAAAAAAGGCGTCCTGTTGCCATGGTAAGTATTTCAAGACCTATTTATTAGGGGAAAAATTAGAAATTCCAGAAACAGTAACGATGGAGTAGAAGTTATGCTTTTTGATACGGTCGTCTTGATTAGCATTTTCGATTTCATTTGATTTTTGGAGCACAAATATTACCGTAGCAATTTACGACAAAACGGTTTTAACCAATTGATATGTGGCGTATTAGCAAGTAAATGTGATTACTGGATACATGAATAAAAGCATATCATGCAGGTAAATAACTGCCTTATTAGACTTTTGAAAGTTATAACCTTTTAAAGGGGCATATATGGTTTTGCATAAACCGTACAGTCAAATAAAAAAAAAAAGTCGTGTGGTGTCGTGGGACACCAGATAGGAACGAAGTTCCTTATCATAAAAATATTTATTTCAAGTTCAATTCAAGGTATAAAGAGAATAATTATTCGGATTTTTTTTTTCATGATTTTTTTATCGATAAAAATAAAAAAGAAGGCGATTACCATCACAGAGAATTGAAGTGAAAGATAGATAGAATACAATTTGAAATGCACTGTATAACAGAATTTTAAATACACGATATTATTTTGAATCGTTTCGCTGATATTTCAGAAAAAATAATATAAATTTTACCATAGTTGAGATGAGACCATCATGATCATCAACATCATAAACTGTTTAATGTAATGATAGTGGTCTTAGTTGTGGGTTACTAATCTTTTCCTTCAGCTAAATTAAAAATTAATGATAATAGAAATACTTTATGTCAATGATTAAATTTATACAATATTTTGTAATCTTTCTACTATTTAAATAAACATAAAATGTAATAATAAAGCCGTTTAATAATTGTTTTAACATTTGAGTATATTAACAAATAGAATTATAGATAAAATATAATAATAAATGCAACTTACAGATGGCGCTATACAAAATTTTTCGTTCAGGCTCTTTAAGAACTACAAAATTGTCTTAACACCTTTATTTTATTTAAAATGATTTATAAAAATATATAGATAAAAGTTCTATGCGAGGTATAAAGAAAATAACTATTCAGGTATACATTATTATGATTATTAACGATAAAAAAAACTAAACTTGTGCTGCCACCTAGTAATCTCTACTAAAACAAGTTCTGTCTAGAGTTACTCTGTACTTGTTACATGCAACATACAGATTATACAAATTTTTCGTTTACGAAATAAATAAATACAAATTTCGTAATTTTTTTTTTGTAAATACATACATATTATACATAGAAAACATCGAAACTCCCAAAAAACAAATATATGCAGATCAAAAAAAAAATTTGATCCTACACGGGATTCGAACCCGAGACTTCACATCGTTCTCATACGCTACCATTTTGACACCGAGGCGTCAATCTTACGTTATGGACGTTTTTTGCTAGGGTACCCCTCCGCAACGTCCCATAAGGAACTTCGTTCCAAAAAAAAAACAATAGGTAATAGATTTATATCAGAGCACAGTTAATAGTCAGCAATAAAAGCAAGTATCAAGAACTACTTAGCTTGCCACACAACTGCTTTAAATAATTCTGAAAATAGATAAATATTTTCACAGGATCACAGGTTTAGATCCCGCAGGAATTGGTTTCGATTCTAAGTTCCCAGAAGAAAAACTAAGCCCCAGATCCGCTCGTTTTGTTGACGTCATACATTCGGATCCCAATAAATATGGCACCATTCGATCTTTAGGCACTGTAGATTTTTGGCCTAACTACAAAACTGTTGGAAGAGTCATACAGCCTGGATGTGTACAGCGGATAAGTCCTCCGTTCTCTCCAGAAGGTAAGTGAAATGTAAATTGTGTACACTTATGAAAATGCATTCTTAAACATTCAGATATACATCTGGGGCCTCAGCAGTGCTGCCGTCAAGTAGAGCAAAAAAGCGGCGCGGCCGTACCATCCTTTTCTCGAAGCAGTTCAGGAAATTTTTGACTATAATAATATATAACTGTAGGAGAGCTATAGTTATACGGGATAACTGTTGTGGATAAAACTAGAAGCCTAAATTTTCAGCAAGTCGGTTAATATACTTAGTCCCTACGTAAGGAACCTTCTGCATTAACTTAATACCCGGAAACTAAATAACCGGAGTTCCTTTAACAAGTAAAAAACACGTTATGCGCTTTCATTTGAGACCCCACTCGATGATATTTTTGCAGACATTCGGTTACCCTTCCCCACTTTCACCCCCATAACTTTTAAACGGCTCAACCGATTTTCATGAAACATGTCTAAGAACACTCGCACGTAACTCAACTTTCATAAAAAAAAAATTAAATTGAAATCGCTTCATCCGTTCGGGAGCTACGGTGCCACAGACAGACAGACACGTGAAACTTATAACACCTCTTTTTTTTTGGTCGGGGGTTAAAAACTGCTTATAGTGACCATAATCATTATTAAAAATCTTTTGTTTTAAATAAAAAAATAAAACAACTTGGCAATCGCATGAAAATATAATCTATCTCACAAGTAATACATATTACATTAAATTAGATTGTTTAGTGCTTAACTTGAATTGATAGACATTAAGATTAAATACAGAACTCATCAAGGTGAAACTCGTTGATATTTTTCTTTAAGGAGTAAATATTATTTGTGATCGAACATCTAAAATAAATACGACATCGTAAGAGAAAGCAACGGAGACGCCAAAATCCTATAAAAACCAGTGTTTTAATATTCATTTTAATAAATATTTGCGTATAAATGATTAATAAAAGAAACGATGATTCTCTGTGATAAAGTGTATTTATAACAGTAGGAAATTTAAATATTAAGAGAATTACATTCAAATATATGAGACAAGTGGATTAGCGTGTTCCTTCCTTTTTATTTTTCAATTTATTGCACAATATGGTATTTTAATATTAGCATGATTGTTTGTTCAATCCTTTCGCCAATGCAGCGTTCACCTTGGGAAATTTGAAATGTCTATAGGCCCATAGTATAAGTATTGAATTGCTACGCTAGTTCACTGGAGAAAGAATTAAACTTCACGGCGTTTCACCGTGTTCTTATTCTAAGCTAATGTAATATCAAGCTCTTACTGGAGATGCGTGAATTCCTTGATATCGGCGCTCCAAGGGCCCTTGGTATTCTCTCTTGGTATTCTCTCTGCGTCGTCACACATTCATAAACTCCTCAGTTGCTGTACAGGCTCCCACGTATTATTATTATAACACACCTGTTTTAACTGTCGTGGATCGCGCCTATTTGACGGGACTACTAAAACTCGCGAGTCCAAACCAGACCAATCATAACGGTAACCAACGAAACACCGAATTAAATAAATAAATAATAAATAAATAATAAATAATATGTATATATACAATCAAAAATGTTGCCATTATAATGACGTTCAATTTCGAACATTGTTAATCCACGTTGATCATTAATTAGAAAATATTTGTTAACTATTTACTTTATACAATATACGCATTACTTATTTTAGATCTATGTAGCCATAACCGTAGCTGGGAATACTACATCGATGCTATGAAACATCCAGGAACCATCATAGGAACACATGCCAAAAATTTCAGAGCATGGAAAAACTACAATAAGAAACAAAAAGCTGAAAAGGTGCTAGAAATGGGAAAATTGGAACCTCATGCGTAAGTCTATTTCAAATTAAATCGACGTACCTAAATTTATCTACAAATACAGAGGGTGCAGGTAGGTACTTGTAGAACTAATTTTTATCAAAGTCTATACTTTTTCCAATACATAATCCATACTTCTATTATAAATGCGAGTCTGTCTGTCTGTCACGCTTGCACGGCCAAACCGCTGCACAATTTTCAATAAAATTTGGCATGGAGATACTTTGGAAGCACATAGGCAGCGGACAGAGCCGCGTGCAATAACTAGTTAAAAAAAACTTCTTTATCTTCTCTTATATATAAAAATAAATTGCTATTCGTTTGTCTCGCTAAACTCAAGAACGGCTGGGCCGACTTAGCTGATTTTGGTTTTAAAATGTTTGTCGTAGTCCAGGGAAGGTTTAAACGGTGAAAATTAAAAAATAGCTTGACAATCCAAATTTCACGTGTACGAAGTAGCGGGCACAGCTAGTGGTGTATAAAAAAACTGCTAAAGTAAATTTGTCATCAAATAACTACAATATTTTATTAAGGATGAACTACAATTTCTTGCTAATTATAAAAGGTTCACGATAATCATTGAGTATATTTAAAAAATCCTGATGGTGTGACGGATACTGAGTGGTGAAGTCAACTTGTAGGTAAAATAGCCCTAAACTTACTAGTTATGTTGTTGCTTTTCATTTTCACATTTTGTTCTATATTTAGTACTGACACAAAGTAGTTCCGTAGCGCTGCATTAGACTCTAAACATTGAATACTCGCCGTCACTTGAGTGACGCTGCATTAAATATGGCATACTTTACATAAATTAAAAATAGCTCTACTTGGGCTTACAAAATCTCATTTGCAATTTTAACTGATTATTGAAATATTTGACGAGACATAAACAGTATTATCATCATTTTCCACGTAGAATACCAATTGCTATATATAGGCCTTTAATGATGTCAACAGTTTGGTTTGCAAAAATAGACTTATATTTTCCCGATATTTACTTTTTGTTTCTGTACAAGCCTATTTATTCCTACTAGAATTTCAATAAAAATATCTGTATGAATGTCATATACCTAGTAGCTATATAATAATAAATGTAAAATTTATATATGTAAATAGGCTATTGGGGCAGATTTTACTTCGATAGGTTGAGTGAATTGTTTAGCTCAAATGAAATTTGCATCAAACTTCTATAGTAAGTAAGTTTAAAAAATAATCTGCATTAACTGACTACAACTACCTAGTTGCAGTCAGTTAATGCGGATTATTTAAGAGTACGTCATGTCATTTCTCCAAAGCAAATTAAAAGTTCTTTTTTCCCGTTTAAAATAAAAAAGTCGTGTGGTGTCGTAGGACACCAGATAGGAACAAAGTTCCTTATCAAAAATACAGATGGCGCTATACTAAATTTTTCGTTTACTAAATATATAATACAGATGGTGCTATAATAAATTTTTCGTTCACGCTCCGTAAAAACCACAAAATTGTCGTAACACCTTTATTTTATTTATAATGATTTATAAAAGTTATTTATAAATAAAAAATAAACCTAAACTGGTCATTTGTGCTGCCACCTAGTAATCTCTTTTTATTTAACCATTGGCGGACGATAATTCTCTAATGGACATTCATCATGCTGATACTACGTCAAACGCCTTGTTTCCAAAGGTACGACTACAAGAAGTCCAAACATGTCTTCCCTCAAAAAGTTCTCTTTGTGCGTTCAAATTGAACCTAACTCTGACCAATCCTAACTCTGACCCAACTGAACTCTGACCTAACTTAACTCTGGCATAACCTAACTCTGTTGCCCACCGGGGTTTGCGGCAGGGTGATGCGACAGAGAAATTAAACCTATTTCTGACCTGACTCTGTCGCATCAACCTGTAGCAAACCCCGATGACATAACCTAACTCTGTTAGGTTATGTCACAGATAAATTAGGTTAGGTGATTAAATCAATTTTTTTCTGATAGTTGCATTGGTAGGGGAGGATCTACCCCAACCAGCCAGTTGTCCCAATCTCACCCTGATGGATTATCACATGTGTATGAGCCTGGTCTATGATGTCTCGCCTGTACCAAATATTGTAGGTTTAAGGATCCGCATAGACCTGACCTGACTCTGTCGCATCACCCTGCCACAAACCCCGGTGGGCAACAGAGTTAGGTTATGCCAGAGTTAAGTTAGGTCAGAGTTAAGTTAGTTCAGAGTTCAGTTAGGTCAGAGTTATGAGAATTTTTTGAGGGAAGACACGTTTGGACTTCTTGTAGTCGTACCTTTGGAAACAAGGCGTATGACGTAGTATCAGCATGATGGATGTCCATTACAGAATCACCGTCCGCCAATGATTAAATGAAAATTTTCCTGATAGTTGGATTGGTAGGGGAGGACCTACCCCATGACCAGCAAGGCGTCCAGATCTTACCCTGATGGATTATTACGTGTGTGTAAGCCTGGTCTATGATGTCTCGCCTGTACCAAATATTGTAGGTTTAAGGATCCGCATAGTTAATGCCGCAAGTGAAATCAAAAACTCGGTGGTTAGTGGTGTTGTAAAAACTCAATTGAGGACAAGAGCGTGTGATTGCATCAGAAATAGGTACTCACACTTTGAATATTGATTGTAAATTTAAGTTTAGACCGCAAAATAACTACATTTTAAAAGTTACGATTTTTCACTTACTCCGGATTAAGTTCAGTTACTCAGCCATTTGTCAACGTATTTAATTTTTTTATACCTCATTGGATAGCTAATAAAACATACTTGTTTTTAAACTATTACGCCGATAAAATTGTAAGGTGATTTTTTTAAATAAAATTGCATTTAGTCATAAGAAACAGTAAAATGTATGAAAGTTTTTAGATTCCCTGAATCATTATTCATTAACGGTACTACATTTCTATTCTTTTTTGTATTATTATTACGTATTAGGGTGTTAGCAAACTAAAAACTCCAACAACAACCATTAAATACTCAAGTGTTTTTTTTAAGAGCACTTTGAAGTAGCGTGATCCACTTTTCTTAAAAAAGCTTAAAAAAGTGAGTTTTTTATATTTTTTCCAAAACGGTACATTTTTGACTCATTTACCCGAGGACAATTTGATAGCTAATGATCTTTACTATTACCCCTTAAACGGATTGCTACATGTTACCAGTAACCCTGTATAACGTAAGTGAGCACTAAGAAAGGAAATTTTAAAATTCCACCCCTAAGGGGGTAAATCAGGGTATGAAAGTCTGCGTGAGCGAAGCCGCATGTAAAAGCTAGTAAATAAATAAATATGTTGGACATCTTTTTTTATAAATACATACATATTATACATAGAAAACATCCAAACTCCGAAAAAACAAATATTACAGATCATAAAAAATATTTGATCCGACCCGGGATTCGAACCCGAGACCTCAAGCACAGCATTCGCAGCATCTTACATTACGGACGCTTTTTGCCGGCTAGGGTACCCCTCCGCAACTAGCAAATAAGGAACTTCGTTGCAAAAAAAGTATTGTAATTACTAAATTATTTAACTTTGTCTTTCTCAATGTATGTAGTTCTTCTTTATTAAGGGTAAAGTTTTAATATAGAGGTTCCATTCCGCAAATTCTTAGGGTTGCCTTGAATAAATATTCTCATAGATGATGTAATCTATTTCATTGATTTCAGGGTACCTGGAAACTATTATCTTTTGACAGCAGCTACGTCACCATTTGGGCTTGGTAAGAACGGTCTGTACATATAGAAATACATGTAATTATTTATTTATGGCTGTGATTGTATGTAATATCACAGTACTTCATTGCTCATAGGTAGCAAAACTGTGATTATGAGTAGTAATGTAAGGTATTATCAAAAGAAATGGTTAACAATAAACATACACAGAAACATAAATAGATGTTTTTATTTTATGCCCTAGTAACTGATTGATATATTTAATTTAATTACGTATTATGTACAAGTAATTGGACACTGAATTTGTTTCATCTAATACAATGAATCGGCTAAAGACGAATTCTTACACAATGTTGCATGCCTGGAATTATTAGTATCATCAGTAAATAGAAAATGGAACGACAGTACATCGGTGACAGTTCTATAGGGATTCTTATTATATCCTCCCTGGCTGGGGAATTTTAACCATGAGTACCACCAGGTAACCAGGTAAATTTATTAGACAGGTAATGAAATAGAAGATGTCATGTAGAAATGCCTCGGTGGCGCAGTGTTAGCGTATGCGACTGCTGTGCTTGAGGTCTCGGGTTCGATCCCCGGGTCGGACCAAATGTTTGTATGATCTGCAGTTATTTGTTTCGGAGCTTGGGTGATTTCTATGTATAATATGTATGTATTTATAAAAAAAAGTTAATTGTATTTGTATCAGTTGTCTAGTATCCAGAACACAAGCTCTGCTTAGCCTGGGACTAGATATCGTGGTGTGTTAGATGTCCAAAATCCGCCCATTAAACTTAAAAGAACGTTGTGGTCAAAGGAGTTTACTATTCGCTCCATAAATGTTAGCCTGTATGGTAGGTCGCCTTTGATGAAGACTATAATCCCTAATACGTCCGCAAAAATTTAACGAAAATTTCAATATCCTCGTAAGTCTTTGTGTACTTTAATTCAATAATTCAAATAGAAAAGAAGATCGCTATTTACTTTACCACTGAATAAAATAGCAAATTATCATCACATAATGCGTGTATGATAATAAATAAAAACAATAAACTGGCCTGTTGGCCTCACTAGGTCACTGAACCTGACTGGTCGTGAATTTCACCTAGAATAAATAATTGTGAAATGAACGTGCTATTTTTCTGGTGTAATTTATCAATCATATGTATTTATAAAAATACTTATTTTAGTCAGACGTAAAGCAAAGTCAATTTTAATCATTAGTAATACGTAAAGCAAAAATTTTTGTACGCCTCTTTAGGAAAATTATGTAAAAGGTAGAGAGTATAAAACTTGACACAATTGACGTTTATACGCAGGAAGAGTGCAGAAAGACAAATTTTGACCGCTGGGCGGCCCCTAGTTTCAATTATTATCTACTAGCTGACCCAGCGAACTTAGTACCGCCATACTTCTTTAATGAATATTTTCTAAGTTTCCATAAACCTTTTTTAGTAGTAATGCCCGTCCCAAGCGTAGTGTACAGTCGTGGCCTAAGAAAATATAACACTTTTGGTTTTCTTCAAAACAATTTCTATACAAACCTTGTGCTGACAATAACAAACGCAAACAAAAAAAGAAACGTGTGGCACTCGGAGACTGCCGCGGTAAAGCTAATGCATAGCATTTTTTATCAACTTATGCAATTATAATTATATATTTAATTTTTATTTATGCAGTATTTTTTTTCTTTGAACATATATACTTACGGGGCGCACATGCCGTGAGTGTGGCATTATAAAGATATGATAGATACCTATACACCTATATACTTTCTCACAAACAGCTGCTTACGTATTCGTCCGATTTTGGAGCAGCTCGTCTCGATCCATGCGAGCTTCGGGTGTTAGGTTTTATTTTCGTTACGGAATTTCTTGATTCGGTCGCCGCGCTCTAAGCCGCGGTCGACGCGATAAAAGCTATGCAATAGCTTAAAAAAGAATTATCCAATTTGGTGCAGTGGATTAAAAGTTATGCGCATTCATAAATTTCCGTAAGGCTAAGCGCGCACTACGATTAAAAATCGGTGCGATATAATATCGCAAATCTGTGAACAATAGAAAAACACTATAATCCGCGCCCTACGAAAATAATTCGTTTGCGATTTAAAATCGCAGATGCTGAATCGTAGGTAAATTTTGTACCATTTGAAGTGGTATCAAATCTCGCGCATTGCGGAAAAAATCGCAAACGATTTATTTTCGTAGTGCGCGGATTGTAGTGTTTTTTAGACAACCCATTTTCAATATGTTTTCTAATATACTAAATTTATTATAAACTAAGTTTTATTCTATTATCAGCTCGGTGAAGGTTGTTCTTGGGTCGGATCTTAGACCATAACTATATTTTGCCTCCGCTATTCCGCAAGCGAATATAAATCGTAGTGCGCGTAGGAACTATAGTCGTTTGCGATATTATTTTGCATTTTAAAAATCGCAACGAATAAAAATCGCAGTGCGCGTATAGCCTAACTATATTTTGCCTCCGCTATTCCGCAAGCGAAAATAAATCGTAGTGCGCGTAGGAACTATTGTCGTTTGCGATATTATTTCGCATTTTATATTATAAAAGGGGAAAACATCAAGTGCATATTGAACAGCATTCGTTTTGTACTTTCGCGTGCCCTGCGGTATACTGTTGATAGCGACAGCTTAACATAATTAATAAGTTAAATCAGGACAGTCAAATTTATTACACAAGCCGTGCAGTGCCATGGCCAAAAAATAACACTTGAACTCCAAGGCCAATACATTATCAAGTGTGAAAGTGTGAAATCTATAACTCATGGGTCGTATAAAATTTTTTTTGGATTATTTTCAGTTCAGTAACCGATTTTGTCCAGAAGTAGAAGTATTTTATGCCTTTGTTAAAACTCCAAAAATATATAAGTGTGATAATCGGCAGTTTACTTGGCATAGTACAGGCCCTTTCTAGTTCGGCACCAAACGGCTGTGTATAAGATGCATAAGATTGTTGTTATTATCAGTCTATTCCATTTTTAGGACATTTATCGTTCTTTAAAATGTCTGTATTGGAACGGACAATTTATTAATTATTGCCTTTCCGTAGACATGTAGATAGGCAGACGTTGGTCACTAAGTAAATAAACTACTGCTGCGACTGTTCGTTCTATAATAATACACGTAAGTAAACGTACTCTATAATTTGTTATTGATCAAATTCTTTCCGCTCTAAATTTGTATACATAAATAATGTAAATAAAGTTTATAATTTGCTTTTGTTTCAATATTTTTTTTACTTTACTTTACTACATTTATTCTAACTAACATAACCTAAAACGCTCTTAGCATCATCATCATCAACCAACCATTAAATGGCATTGTTTTTCAATGAATTAATATAAACAGGATAAATAACAGGATAGGATTGATAGGCGCTCTTGAATATCAAGTTCAGTAGTACACCTTTTTAGAAAGAAAATGGCTTTGAGAGAGTTTTGTCCACTCTGGCGATACTCTGCTGTTATTGTGGAGCGACTGAAGCAGAGCTGTGAGGTATTGGAGCACGCCCATTTCGTTTAGCACTAGCCTAAGCAGTCCAATCTAACGCAATCAAAGATCTTGCTGTAATCCACGATACATAGTGCTACTGCTGTAGCGAACTCATAGGCTTCCTAACGATCTGGCTAAGGATTGAGTCTGTGGTTTCCTGGCCTATTACAAAACTTGCTTGTTCCTGTGAAATTTGCCAAACCAGAATATTGTTTAAAATGTAACAGGTCCAATTCTGTACATTAAAGATATTTTGAAAAAAAAATCGGAGGTCTCTCTATAATCGATACTGAAGTCAAAACTGTATTTTCTTTTTGTCTGTCTGTCTGTCTGTCCATCTGTCTGTCTGTATCTTGGCCGCGCATCACGCCGAAACTAATGAACGGATTCAAATGAAACTTGGCATGAGTTGAGTTCATACTACGAAGTAGGACATAGGATACTTTTTATCCCGAAATTCAGCACGGTTTCCTGGAGAGAGGGGATGAAAGTCAAAATATGTACTTGATTTCATTCATTATTTATTTGCTAGGAAGTAAAAAAATAAAAGATAGCGGGAAAAGTGTTTTTTTTTTGTCCGCGACTGTACACTGCCTGTGGGAAACTGAGACAGATATGTAAATATGGCGGTACGAAGTTCACCGGGTCAGGTAGTGTATTATATAATACAAATTTGAATTAGAATGTAAACTGTAAAAGTTTTACCAAGATTTCATCATTAGTTTTCAAAATTACTCTAGACGTTAAACATCACTTTAATAAGAAAGAGAGAAAATAAAACTATATTTATAACTTTATATTGGTATAAGTAAAAAACAAATTTAAATTCAACCTGTACTCATAGTTCGTAAATAGAGAGTTCAAGGGCTCTCGTTCGATAATTACTGCTACTCAAGATAATGATTCGATTCGTCGAATATCATTAATCACCCGAAGACCAGAAATTTTTGTACAAATCATTAAAGCACTTAAAAGGCAAATGGATTCCCCGATGAAAATGCCAAATGGTTCTTTAACATTTTATAGATAGATATTATAAAATTGATTGAATGAACTTATGGCAACTTTGAACGTGTGAATAGAACATGTTGCTTTAAAGTAAATAAGGCTGATTTGTTCTTTAATAGATGGTGGTTTTCACCATTAATGTTACGTAGTATGTATGAATAATATTCTCTGTGAAAACAAAATAATCATGTTAATCTTAAATTTTAATTAAATAAAATACAAGTTTAACATGAACCTTAAAGTAGAAACCACTTAAATATTGGTAAGTAAAGTGTTACAAGATAAAGATTCTATGTCGATCATCAAAAATGTGTGTACTTGGTTATGAAAGTAGGAAATTTTATGAAAGTTAGCTTTGCAAAAGCTATACAATGTGTCGACCAATCATTTTTCAATACATTTTTAAGTTTATAATGTTTACTTTCATATAAATCCATTTAACCTTTAGTATATTTACTTATTTTACAATTAGATTATTTTTGATTTAGATAAATATCATTATTGGACATGGAATATTTTAGTCCGTCACTATTCATACTAACATTACAAATTCGAAAGTAACTAAATCTGTCTGTCTATTACGCTTTCACGATTAAACCGCTACACCGATTTCAATGAAATTTGGTTTGAAGATAGTTTGATTCTTAAGGAAGGACATAAACTACTCTTTACCGACACACGTGTAGCCGCGGGCAAAGCTAGTCTTAAATTACAACTCTGTCAAAGGATTCTACAAAAAGCACACAAGACAGTCCATCACAGAAAGTCGTATAGAAAAAATCCCTTGGGCAGGGTCGGACTGTGAGTGAAGCTCCGTCCCGTAACACTGTATAAATACGTGAGTGAAACTGATTTTTCAATGCACTCCCTGAGGTTAGAACTTGCTAGCTAGTGTTTAAAGTGTTTAAAGTTTTGATATAGTTATAAGCAAAGCAAAAATTCAATTAATAGGTGTTGCGTATAAAAATATTGATTTAATTTATGTCAGCACATAAATTAAATCAATATTTTTATACGCTATTATATGTTAAATTATAATTATTTATCAATTTTCAAGATTCACAGAATTTGTGTTAAGACTTATAAGAGGTAATAAGCGAAAAAGTTTTTATAAGTAGAGTTGATCCCTCGCGGAATGGGTCATAATTATCAACAATAGAGTACTTATCAGTTTTCATAGCACTTTTCTATGTACCTACCTATTTTTCTCTATCCTTTTACTCTCGAAAATACGGCAGTAAAATATTCAGCTATCTACGAACCTAATAAAACTCAAGATTATCAGTGTCACGAACGAGGCAATGCTATTGAATGAACTAAAGTTTTGCAGCTTTTTAGTAACGTGAAGAATTGGAGATATTTTATTGCCAAACAGGCATCTATACAAATAAATAAAATTGAAGAGTATGTTTGTAAGAATGCCTCGGTGGCACAGTGGTAGTGAATGCGACTGCCTTTCTTGAGGTCTCGGGTTTAAATCCTGGGTGATCACCAAATATTTGTTTCGGAGTTTGGGTGTTTTCTATGTATAATATGTATGTAATTACGAAAAAAAAGTATATATGTATTTATATCAGTTGTCTAGTACCCATAACACAAGCTCTGCTTAGCTTGGGACTAGATGGCGTTGTGTGTTAGATGTCCAAAAAAATATTGCTTTTTACTAAATGCATATGTATACACATGTACACATACACATGCATATGTATATATACACGGTACATATACCAAAATAACATTTTTTACAATTTTAGTCTGTCTGTCCGTCTAATCTCTGGAACGGCTGGACTGATTTTCACTGGCAGATAGCTGATGATCTGGTAACCGATGACCGCGGGGCTCAGCTAGTTATTTATATATTTATATATAAACTTACTTTTTTATACTTATGTTGAAATTTAATAAATTTAATAAAATAAAACTTTTTAAAAACAAGCTTTTATTGGAATGCTCTAAAAAGAATAAAATAAAGTATTCCTTGAAAACTTTTCTATCAACTTATAATGTCATTACACAATTTATTTAATACAAAAGTTTGTCGCGAGATTTGCCTGTGTAGATAAGAAAGTCACTTAAAGAACTTGATTTGACATATATCAATGTTTGAAATTCTCAAACTAAGTAAATACTGGTAACTAAATCTCGCGACAAGCTTTTGTATTAAATAAATTGTGTAATGACATTATAAGTTGATAGAAAAGTTTTCAAGGAATACTTTATTTTATTCTTTTTAGAGCATTCCAATAAAAGCTTGTTTTTAAAAAGTTTTTTTTTATTAAATTTATTTTTGACTTTTTAGTTATTGCTGGACAGGTTTTTCAGTATATTCATCTCATTCAAACGCATCAATATTGCAAGACATCGACGACCGAAGTACCTACTTATCAAGACAAATCCTATAAACACCTATCAACTTCATCGTCAAACCCTGGTTACCATTTAAAACTACACACTTGATTAAACTAATTTGAATATTCTAATCTCGATGGTGTTGCGTCGTTTCATTACAGAGTTCCTATGGCCACCTTGCGGCTCCATCATCAGACCTTGGATACTGTCAAAACATGAAGTACTCGTTAAGACGAATCAAACGATTCCAAGCTCGATGGTGTTGCGTCGTTTCATTACAGAGTTCCCATAACCACCTTTCGGCTCCACCATCACACCCTGGTTACTATCAAAACATAAAATACTCGTCAAAACGTCAATACGAATCAAACGATTCCAAGCTAGATGACGTTGCGTCGTTTCATTACAGAGTTCCTATGACCATCTTCCGGCTCCATCATCAGACTCTGAATACTATCAAAACATAAAGTACTCGTCAAAACGAATCAAACGAGTACAAACTCGATGGATTACGTCGTTTCATTACAGAGTTTCCATGACCATCTTCCGGCTGCATCATCAGACCCCGGGTAGTATCAAAACATAAAGTACTCGCCAAGACGCATCAAACGATTCCAATCTCGATGGTGTTGCGTCATTTCATTACAGAGTTCCTATGGCCACCTTCCGGCCCCATCATCAGACATTGAATACTATCAAAACATAAAGTACTCGTCAAGACGAATCAAATGATTCCAAGCTCGATGATATTGCGTCGTTCCATTACAGAGTTTCCATGGCCACCTTCCGGCTCCATAATCAGACTCTGGATTCTATCAAAACATGAAATAATCGTCGTCAAAACGAATCAAACGATTCCACACTCAATGGATTTCGTCGTTTCATTACAGAGTTTCAATGACCACTTTCCGGCTCCATCATCAGACTCTGGATTCTATCAAAACATTAAATACTCGTCAAGACGTGAAAACGAATCAAATGATTCCACACTCAATGGATTTCGTCGTTTTATTACAGAGTTCCTATGACCGTCTTCCGGCTCCATCATCAGACTCTGAATACTATCAAAACATAAAGTACTCGTCAAAACGAATTAAACGAGTACAAATTCGATGGGTTACGTCGTTTCATTACAGAGTTTCCATGACCACCTTCCGGCTCCATCATCAGACCCCGGGTAGTACTAAAACATAAAGTACTCGCCAAGACGCATCAAACGATTCCAAGCTTGATGATGTTGCGTCGTTCCATTACAGAGTTTCCATGGCCACCTTCCGGCTCCATCATCAGACTCTGGATTCTATCAAAACATGAAATAATCGTCGTCAAAACGAATCAAACGATTCCACACTCAATGGATTTCGTCGTTTCATTACAGAGTTCCAATGACCACTTTCCGGCTCCATCATCAGGCTCTGGATTCTATCAAAACATAAAATACTCGTCAAGACGTCAAAACGAATCAAATGATTCCACACTCAATGGATTTCGTCGTTTTATTACAGAGTTCCTATGACCATCTTCCGGCTCAATCATCAGACTTTGAATACTGTCAAAACATAAAGTACTCGTCAAAACGAATCAAAAGAGTACAAATTCGATGGGTTACGTCGTTTCATTACAGAGTTTCCATGACCACCTTCCGGCTCCATCATCAGACCCCGGGTAGTATTAAAACATAAAGTACTCGCCAAGACGCATGAAACGATTCCAATCTCGATGTTGTTGCGTCGTTTCATTACAGAGTTCCTATGGCCACCGTCCGGCTCCATCATCAGACCTTGAATACTATCAAAACATAAAGTACTTGTCAAGACGAATCAAATGATTCCAAGCTCGATGCTTTTGCGTCGTTCCATTACAGGAATTCCATAACCACCTTCTAGCTCCATCATCAGACCCTGGATACTTTCAAAACATAAAGTACTCGTCAAGACAAATCAAACGATTCCTCACTCAATGGGTTTCGTCATTTTAGTACAGAGTTCCTGTAACCATCTTGCGGCTTTATCATCAGAATCTATATTCTATCAAAACACAAAGTACTCGCCAAGATGCATTAAATGATTCCAATCTCGATAGAGTTGCGCCGTTTCATTAAAGAGTTCCTATGGCCACCTTCCAGCGCCATCATCAGACCCTGGATACTATCACAACATAAAATACTCGTCTAGACGAATCAAACGATTCCAAGCTCGATGGTGTTGCGTCGTTCCATTACAGAGTTTCCATGGCCACGTTCCGGCTCCATTATCAGACCCTGGTTACTATCCAAACATAAAGTACTCGTCAAAACGTCAAAACGAATCAAACGATTGCACAATCAATGGGTTTCGTCATTTTATTACAGAGTTCCTATGACCACCTCCCGGCTCCATCATTAGACCCTCGATACTATTACAACATAAAATACTCGTCAAGACGAATCAAACGATTTCACACTCAATGGGTTACATCGTTTCATTACAAAGTTCCTATGGCCACCTTCCGGCTCCATCATCAGACCCTGGATACTTTCACAATATAAAAGACTCGTCAAGACGAATCAAACGATTCCACACTCAATGGGTTTCGTCGTTTCATTACAAAGTTCCTATGGTCACCTTCCGGCTTCATCACCAGACCCTGGATACTATCACAACATAAAATACTCGTCAAGACGAATCAAACGACTCCACACTCAATGGGTTTCGTCGTTTCCTTACAAAGTTCCTATAGCCACCTTCCGGCTCCATCATCAGACCCTGGATACTATCACAACATAAAATACTCGTCAAAACGAATCAAACAATTCCACACTCAATGGGTTTCGTAGTTTCATTACAAAGTTCCTATGTCCACCTTCAAGCTCCAGCATCAGATCAGCTGATCTCCATGTCGCCATAATATTGCATTGTCACGCTGTTTACTTAGGCCTGCAAAAGTTCAGCAGAATCGGTGGAAGATATCTGCTTCAAATTTAACTTGCAAGATTTGGGAACAGACAAACATCGGGACAGGTGAAGCTAAATAAAAGCTTGTAAAAAAGCGATGGCAGGCCCCAACGGTTACGAGGGAGGAGCTTCCTATTCAAACGCTTGAGCGTGGCTCGTGCTCAGCTGTCTGGGTTCGGCAGCAGCATTGCCCAGAGGGCAGCCCCCGACCTTCATGAGCATATTATTCTACCTGAATTTTATTATTATGCGTCCTGAGCTCAATCACTTCAGTTTTTCTTTATAGTTCACACACAAAAGGCTATTTCAAATAATTTCGAAATAGAATTATGAACAAGATTAATCCCGAGTGTTCTCAAGAATTATATTATTCTTAGAAGTACAAGCCTATTGAAAGGAGTAGTAGAAGGGCCGAATTTTATACCACTTGAAAACGATGGCATTTATCAAAGTGTGTAGTTTATTGAATTCATATTTTTGCCCAATGATAATATTAATCTCGGTTGTATGTTTGCTTTAGTTTTTAATGATTAATTTAATAGTTTAACTGAAAATATTAAAAATGAATTTAAAAAAATATTTGGTTCGAAATGGTTCACTGGTTCGAAATTAAATTGAAAGGAACCCAAAAGAACAATTTAATATAAGATTTAGAAATTTATATATAGTGGCTGGCTGTTTATATTATATACATAGTCCTCGAACTGAAATGACTTCTTTTCTCGAGGGCGTCATAATAGCCTCTCACACGTCCTAGTGACCAACATGTCAAGACGATATTAAATAGCTTGCTGACATGGCACGAACGAGGTTAAAATTATACACAAAAAGGGGTTCGTTTACTATGATGTAATGGAGAATAAATTGTTTTTAGGATAAACATAACAAATGTTCACAAATGTCCACAAATTATCAATTTACGACTCCAATATCTATTTTACAAAAATTTCCTAATTCGTAAGGAAGTTGTTTTTTGTGTTTCTTTTTTTTTTTTTTTTTTTTTTATTTATTTATTTAAAGGACTTTGTCGCTGAGCGACTACATCGTCCCATATGGACATCAAACAATATAACATAACAGCAATTATAATCATAAGTAACCATGTCTTAAAACTAAATTATTATGTACCTAAACCTAAATCAGCCAGTTCAATTAACTGTCTAATTTCGTATGTTGTTGGATTAGACAACACACCATTCAAATAGCCAACTTGTAGCCTCTTTTTCCCGTCAAAACACGATGCTCTCAGGCGCTCGTTCCGGACACATTCCATCAAAATATGTTGAACATCTTCTATCACACCGCATTCCAGGCAATTAGGTGACGGGACCTTTTTCATCAAAAACGCAAATTTTTTTGATGGAATGTGTCCCGAACGTAATCTTAGTACAGTTTTTAAATTGTTTCTATTTAATAATATGTTGTCTACCCATGGTAGTATCGAAATTTGAGGCTGGATTGTTCTATACCAAATACCACACTGAAGCGAACGTTCATCAAAATACTCTTGCCAATTCTTTGAGCACATATCCTTTACCACCCTCAATTGGTCTGAAAAAAGGGGTACCACACATGTGGGAATTCCATCATCAGCTGCCTGATTAGCAAGCATGTCTACACGTTCGTTTGCTTTTATCTGAATGTGGGATGGAATCCACTGGAGGATTACCTTTTTATGTTGTGATTGTAATCGAAGAATCGATTTCCATATTTGGTAGGCAATCGGTATACCTTTCCCGTGAGAGGCAGAACGAGCCAAATGTTGCAGGGCGCTTTTTGAGTCTGTCAAAATGACAAAACGGTCAAAATCAATGGAATCTATGTACGATATCGCCTCTGCTATTGCAATCAATTCAATATGCATAATGGAAATATTAGAATCGATCCTCAGTTTCACGTAACATCCCAACCTGGGGTCGAAAACAGCTGAACCAGCTCCTTTCTCTCCTTTCGAACCATCGGTGTAGATTTGATAATAATATTCAAAATTTTGCTGTATATAATTTGTACATATGGTATTAAGATCATGGCAGGTATACTTTCGTTTAGGGCGATCGATTAGAGGGATAGAACTTGATATCACTTGGCGTACTGGAATGTTACTAACCCATGTTTCCAAAGAAAACATTTCAAGTAAATCGCTACACTGTACTGATACAAAGTCTAGAGAATTTTTAATGTTGATCAATAGCGGTATTGTTTTATTCAGCCAATAGCGAGATTCAATAACTGAAGCTAAGTGGTCTAAAACATAATTAATACTACCATTAACAAAAGATTTGGTTTTCAAAATAAATTTTCCTGCAAGATATTGCCTACGAACATGAAGAGGCGGAAGACTTAACTCATTCTCCATAACGTGAATTGGAGTACTTCGTATAAATCCGCCTATAACCCGTAAAGCTTGATTTTGAACTCGATCTAGTTTTAATAAATTAGTTTTACAGCTATTACTATATAAGAAACTGCCAAAGTCGATTCTACTACGTATAATAGATATATATAAGCGTCTAAGGTGCTTTTGATGCACGCCCCATCCAGGACCAGATAAAACTTTTAACAGATTAATATACTTTGAGACTTTATCAATGGTTTCATTAATATGTTTCCCCCATCTTAGAGAACAATCCAGCCACATACCCAAATACTTAACACAATGAACTTGAATCAATGCCTGATTATTAATTCTAAAATCAATAGTATTTCTAAATTTACCTTTCTTATATATACATATTTTACTTTTGTTTGGAGATATAACTAGACCTAGGCTATGTAACATGCTATTGAAATGTTCACATCCCAGTTGCAGTCCTGCAATAGCTGTATCTATGTTATGGCTCGAAACATACAACACAAAATCGTCGGCATATTGAGAAATGTATACATTTTGCATACTTTTACAGATGTTTATAGTTGCTGCGTTAAAAAGTAATGGGGATAAAGGATCTCCCTGTGGTAAGCCTTGGCCCGTAGATCTAAAGAAATTGTAATCATCGACCCCAATTGCCAATTGTCTATTACTTAAATAGGTCCAGAGGTAAAGACAAATACTTGTGCCCACACCCAATTCATCTAACGTTTTTAACAAACATGTAATATTTATGTTATTATATGCATTCTCAATGTCAATAAAGCAAGCTGCTGTCAGCAAGTCCTTAGAAAAGCCAGTTTGAATATGAGAAACCAACGTAGATAGACTGTCGATACAAGATCGGGCTTTTCTAAAGCCTACCATATTATCCGAAAACATTTTATTTCTCTCGAAATACCACTCCAACCTTTTATTTAATATAACATGAAAAATTTTACACATACATGAAATTAACGAAATTGGCCGTAGTGAATGATCTGAGTTAGCAGCTGTGCCTGGCTTAAGAATGGGAATTATCTTGACTTGACGCCATTGTATGGGGACGAAACCATGCTGCAAAGATATATTATACAATTTAACTAATAGAGTTTTAGCTATCAAAGGCAGATGGTCTATCATGGAGAATGAAATTTCATCTTTGCCAGGTGCTGTATCAGTTTTTTTAATAGAATTTTCTAACTCATTTATGGTTATTTCTGATTCTAATGTACCATTAACAGAACAAAAAGGAGGTTGGGGTGGACAGGCATGATCAGGAGTTAAAGAATTTAATAAATTCAATGCCTTATCCCTATCTATATACTGACTATGTAAGTTGGAACGATGACCCTTCACCCATCTCATTTTTTTCCACATTTCTGAAGATGAAGTTGTTTCATCTACAGAACTACAAAACTCTTGCCACGACCTAGACTTCGCCAACCGAATAAGTCTTTGAGCATTACGAATTTTCTGTTGTAATATTTCTAAATTATTAGGAGAAGGACTTCGTCTAAGATTGGCTAATGCCAACCGTCTTTCAGCAACAGCTTTCGACAGTTCAGCGTTCCAGTATGACTTGGGATTAAATTTATTACACGCGTGTTGCGGTATTTTTTTAAGAGGAATATATTTATTAGCTGCTGTTTGTATAATATACTCAAAATTGTTGTAAAATTCTTGGGGATTGGTAGGTATTATAAAATCGACAAATGAATTTTCTATATAGTCACTGTAAGACTTCCAATCACTCATTTTAAAATTTCTTTTTTTTAATGTTGTCCGACTGACGTTTAAGGTAGCAGATAGTTTAATAACAAGATGATCGCTGCCTAGGCATTCGTTACAAACTTGCCATCCAAACAACGTGGCCAAATCGGAGGTTACAAACGAAATATCAGGGGAAGACTTTTGTAGTAGACCATTTGCAAGCCTCAATCTAGTCGGTTGACCGTTATTTAAATAACTATAGTTGTGTTCAAGCATAGCATCAAAGACTTCAAATCCTCTCCGGTCTGTTTTGTAAGACCAATTAGAGTGATGAGCGTTAAAATCACCTAATATTAAAGTTTTTGTGTTTGTCAACGAAAATAAGTAATCCCAATCATTCTGTGACGTATGCACAGTAGAAGGGCAGTACACTGATATAACATTCTCAATATACCGACAATTATGGATTCGAACTTGTAACAGCTCTATACCGCCATTTGGACTA
Source organism: Diaphora mendica (assembly GCA_949125395.1). Classification (NCBI taxonomy): domain Eukaryota; kingdom Metazoa; phylum Arthropoda; class Insecta; order Lepidoptera; family Erebidae; genus Diaphora; species Diaphora mendica. The sequence goes on along the minus strand of OX421319.1, from coordinate 15,173,258 downwards.
CGTGTTAAACTTAAACTACTTTTGATCGACTTATGAGTAAGGATAGCTACGCCACCGTAAGCGTCATACCGATCCAGTCTAAAAGTATTGTAGTTACTAATGTTAAAATAACTGTCTGGTTCGAACCAAGTCTCACTCAATACAGCTATGTGTATCTTCTCTTGAGACAGTAGTGCCTCTAACGCAACTGCCTTAGGTCGCAAACTTTGACAATTCCACTGTATACAATTTATATTAACTAACATCTCACCGCTATCCATCGTTAACAAAAGAATTTAAAAATGAACTAACTGATATACCACTCATCATTTTTGTTAGTAACCACTCTGTGCCGATTGTGACTATTTGATGTATTTTATCCTCTAAAGAACTTTTTTCAATGACTATTTTATATAATCGATAAATAAGCGCTTTAAATGTTAAGTCTTTTTTGTGAGTTTCACCATTAACACCTGGATAGCTCTCCGAACACTCCGAATCTTGGTACATATTTTTTGAGCCAGTCTCCATCTGCAGAGGGTCTGGAGAGGGAGCACGCGAAGGGTATGGAGAGGAGATAGGAAGCTTTTTACGAAGCGTCTTCAAACTGCGGGCATAAACATTTTTGAGTGCAGATTTTTCGACATTAGTAGTTACCTGCGACATAGGTTTGTTTTTCTGAGGGGCATGTACTGGTTTAAAACTTACAGTAGTTGCTTCAGTTTCCAATTGTTGCCGCTGGATTTCGCCTGAACTGGGTCTTGGGGGTTGGGATATTAAGTTGGTACAAAGCACCGGAGAGGGCGGTACGTACATAGTAATAGCTTTTCTATAAGTACAGTTAAATTCTGCCATTAGTTCTCTTAGTCTTCTTTCTTTTTTATAAACGGGACATACCTTCTGTAATGCCATATGGCTGCCCGTGCAATTGACGCACCTAAATGATGTGATTTCACAGTTTTCGTGGTTCTTTGTACATTTAGGACAAACCATCTTTTTAGATGGACACACTAATCTAGTGTGACCATATTTCCAGCAACGGGAACACTGTGACACGGGAAAGATATATGGAATCACACTCACCCTCATATCGAAAATATAAACATATCTAGGAAGAGAGGGGCCTTTAAATGAAAGGCGAATCGCTTCACACTTACTCCATTCTGTTGTTGAATCTTCGTTATAGATTCTTTTATTTAATCTTCTGGCCGCCATTATTTCTATATCACACCTAAGGTTTTTAATAATTTCGTCTTCCGTCATGTTAAGGTCAATATCCTTAATAACACCATAAGAGATTCCTACCTCGGAAGTTTTCTGAATCCTCCAGTTAAGATCGCAAAATGATTGGCATTGGATGAAATGATCGGCGTTAAACTCGTTTTCAAAAGATATTAACATTTTGAACTGGTGTACATACTTTACGCGTGTTATACCTTCAATTTTATTTTCTTTAAATAACCTAGCTAAGGCAAATTGTTTTGGTAACACAGTATTACATGAGACACAAAGTTGAATAAAATCCTGTTTGGCTAGTTTATTTCTTCTAGAAACCTGATGCCATCCTTCCTCTGATGACGAATCTTCGCGTGTTCTCTTTTCATTCTTTCTATTCACTTCATCTCTCATCTGTATATTTGAATCGCATTCCTCAGTGTTAACTACCACAGGCGCATCGAGTCTGTTGTTTGTCTCGTCGTCCTCCTCTGATGAGCTAATATCGACTCTTTCACTCACGGCATACATCTCACTATCCATTACGCACGGCGCCCGACCGGCCGAGGACGGCCGAGCGCTTATTGTTAATAACTTTTAAATTTATTTAAAGTGAAAGGAATTTACACGACACGAACTATCCACTCGAGGTGCAAATCACAACTGTTGTGTTTCTTAATTAACTATTTGTACATACATACGAGAACGAAAGTGATCACGTAATAGGTAATACATACATTAAATTACTTGGCATTGTTACTGTGTAATTCAAATTATTTTTTCGGACTCATCAATACATAATAATACTAATACGTAATACTAGGAGCGTGATAATTAGTACCTACATATGTATCATATCACCTCGTAACTGCCAAAGCTCATAAATATAGTTTTTGTACAGGTATGTTTTATTATTTAACTATCGAGTTTTAAGTATAATATATTTTGCAAGGACAGACAGTCTTTATCTGGTAGAAAGCAGTAGTAATTCTTAGTGCGCACACAAGCCTTCCGGCTTTTGTAGTGGACCGCCTTGAGGACCGCTAAATTGTCAAGAATCGTCAACGTATTGCAAGACACTATGTTGTAATTAACAACAATTCTAGTATTTTTAATATCTCAAACAATTGTAAGAATCTAAATTATGGGCATTTACACAGTTTCTAGCCACAGCGGCTTGATTTCTTTTGTGCATAAATGGTAATCAACTCTCTCACAATAATCTTGTTTTTTTTTATATACCTATGGGCCTGCCAAAGTGACTCTATTCTGCCTGATGAAAAGCATAAGCAGAATTCAAGAATACTCATTGCGAATGTAGACAATGCAGCATGGGGACCCACACTATAGCGACCTATAGAGATGCTTCTGCATTATTGGGCATCCGGTCTCGCACTCACCAACGAAACACTACAGCACGATTGCTGCCATGTTGTTCCTCTCTGAGAGGGTAGTACCGTCCCAGTCGAACCAGCCCGTTGGTGCTGAAATCAGCGTGTCTCTACTACCTATAAATGATCTTTATATAATAAAATGATTTGGAAAGTGTTACTTTCTTTGAAAGATTATTTAAAACTTTGAGTCCATAAAGCATAATCAGTTTTTTTAACTTATAGTCCAGGAGTATTAGGGGTTTCACCTCGGAATGAGAGATAGTTGGCTATAAACTAGTATAAACCTTTATTTGACAGTATAAAACGTCTCAAAACCTACCTATCGTAGGGTGTCCGCTTAAACAGATATTCCAAGCTAAAAGGTAAAAAAAAAACGATTTTTTACACATTTATTACAAATATTTTGTTTCCCATGGGTTTTATGCTATTTGTATTTTAGTAAATATTGTAGAGGATTAATTTCTCTACAATTTTTGTTTAACATTTTTTTATCTTGAACTATTTTCGAGATAGAGATTCTTACCCTCATTTGACTGAAATTTCTGGACTATTAGCTAAACTTGTTTTAAAACAGCGACAGATTGTGTGTTGTACTAAGATTTTACTTCAATAGTGAACTCTTCCAAACTTTGCCAATTGCGTTAAGTGTTGTTTTCAGTCGACAACATATATAACATTGTGAATGTATTCAAAGCTGAATACGTTTGCTAGTCACGTTTCAATGGAATATTTAGCAATGACGCTGTCTCAACCGATAACAAAAAAAACATCTATTCAGCCGTTCTTTCTTTGTATAATAATGTGTGTATGTGTATCCTCAGTTTAAAAAATAATCTTTGAAATATATGTAAATATTAAATATGAAAATCTTAGAGAATATGAATTTCTCTTAAACCGGTGTGAAACAGAGCTTGCGCTGTGTTTCAGCGAGTGAGTGAGGATACCGGAGGCCCACACTCCAACACCTCAAAAGCCGGCAACGGACTTATGACGCCTCTGGTGTTGCGAGTGTCCATGGGCGGTGGTAATCGCTTACCATCAGGCGATACATCTGCTCGTTTGCCCCCATTTTTAAATAAACAAAAACAGTTCAAGCTAAAGAAACCCGTTTAAAAACAGTGCAAGGGACTTCATTGTGCTAAAATCTTGAAAATAATAATGAGCCATAATCTTAATCACTAGCATCCATAGAGATGGTATTAAGTTGTTATAGCATAAAGTAAATAGCTGAGTATACTTCTCATGTCCCTCTCGCTTCGTTATGAGCGTTAATACCTAGGTGGATTGAAAAGAACTCGGCCTGATACAGAATTATTCATTCAAATTATGTTATACGAGCTGTTCTCACGGCTCCGCCCGCGTGTATGTCGATAAATGAAGAACCGCTCTACCGATTGAGTGCAAACTTCACATAAACCATCTACTAAATAGTCCGAACAAAGCCTAAACATTTGGTATGAATAGGTGAGCCCGTTCTTAAGTTATAAAATTACAACGAAAAGTGGCATTGATTTTTATATACGAGTATATTCATTATTTATTTCAGTTCAGTGTAGTTAACTGTGTGAAGTTCGAAACGTGTGCGATAATTAGTTGTTACTTTATACATTCCTTAATCAAGCAATCCTCCGTAATTCAAGCTAATGGCGGAAATTGACCAGCATGTTGTGACCATAAGAAGAGATTTTCAACAAAAGCGATTCATGATGATATGGTCAGTATATTAGGCGACTCTGCTCTGTCATATTCAACCAAAAAAATGGGTAGCAGAAATCAAGCTTCGACTGGAAGGGCTTCAACGTCGACTACTGAGGAAAATAGAGCAAAAGAATCTTTATTTAGTTATGCAATAAAGCAGATAAAAATAAGAGAGATAGCCGAGATTTAGAGACACCTGTTATGAATGTAAACAAAACATGATAGTCAATGAATTGGGTTTCCATAAGGTGTCGGCGTTGAAGGTCGGACCTACAACGCCGGCTGCTTTTAGTCAAACAAAAAGGAAACGCGATTATCAATTAATTTTGAGTTCTTTGTTGTTACACCGGATACAAAACAACCATCAAAACAGTAGAGAAGACCTGGTTCATCACCCCCTAAAAGGCTAAGTCAAGGTGCAGTAGTAATTAGAGTTTATATTATGACCTTTTTCAAGAAAATCAACCATAATCACATTTTCAAGTCCCAGAATACTGAAGACATCACTACACTTTATTGCCTTTACTACAATATTTGCATGAGGAAGTAAAAGAAAAACGCCTGAGAATGTTCAGAAAAAAGACCTTTTTCATCAAGACATCTGTGCAATCCAGGCTGAAATTAATAACTGTGGCTTTGCACTATTACCGCATCCGTTTTATTTACCTGACCTGGTACAGTCAGACTTTATTCTATTCCTTTTCCTAAAAAAACACTTGGAGGTCAGAAATTTTCCACAAACAATGCGGTCAAAGCAGCAGTAGATGCGTATTTCGACTCTCAGGACGAACTTTTTTTTCAATGGTATAAACGCTTCGAAGTAGACGTGGTAGAAAAAATGTTAGTGTTAGGCCGAATACGAGTACTTTTCAAACCTCCCTCGTAGCACGATTGATGGTGGTGGATAGGATAATAAACTTTTTCATGCAAATTAAAAATCCTTTATCAGACTCGTCAAGTAAAATGATAAACAAAAACTTGGTTATTTACTGGTTCATTCCAAGCCCGTTGGGGATAAATGCTAACATAGACGAAATAAAGAGAGAGTTGTGCGCCACGACTAATTGACCTAATTTGAATAAGCTTGCAGTGGGCATTTCACGATTTTAGTTACAGTAGCCCAAAAGTAATCTGTATAAATGAAAAATAACAAATTTGTTATACTACCGATAGTTAAGTAAAAAGTAAAAAAATACATAGTGGTTTTGTCATATAATTATTAGTCTTGTAATATAGATCTAGTGAATTGTCAGCGAATGTCAGCTTGTCTGCTAGGCTTGGCGTTTCTGACATAATACTTGGGTCTACGCACGTCGTTCCCTATTTGATCAAAATAAAACTATTTTTTTTTGCACCTTCATAAGCATAATATCGATATTGTTAATAATGTTGCGCCATAGATAAATATAATAATAATATAGTTTATAATAAAAAACATTCGAGAGCCAAGGACAGCGCCATCTAGTGTCAAGTAGCGCACGACTGTGGAGATTATGACTGATAATTCCGATATTTTCAATGCTAGATGGCACTGCAAGTAGTTCTAGGACAATCTATTTTGGTCCAGAATGTTTTATCGATTATTAGGGGATCATTCTAGATATTTCGATTGCCATATAAAAGCGAAGCGTGTTAGTCGTACGGTTACGGGCAGTATGGTTTCACGATACAGCGGATTAACATCGAAGCGATTTTCTAGTGCGACTACCGAGTGATTTAGTGAATTATTGTTGTAAAAGTGTTGTCAATAAAGCTTGTGTTATTTTTTTCGGTAATCAACCGACCACATTTATTTATTTAATACCCGGCTCGTAATAATAATAATGCTAGCGTTTACTATTTTTAAAAAGTCCATATTCAATAACATTTTGATTCCACACAAAGTAAATGTGAAAATAACAAGTGATTTTTAAAAAAAAAAACCTAAACGCTATACAGTTGACACGTGGTGTTTCAATGCTGTTGGTGGATGGGAATACTTTTATGCAATGTCCTTTATAGAGCAACTTTTTTTGAGCGAGTGAATAGAAGTCAAAAGTTGAGTGGAATAAATGCGGCTGTAAATTTTGCATGGTATCTGTTGTATTATTTACAAGCAATCAACAAGGTCATATAGTATTGCGAAAGGGGTAAACCGAGCACGGCAATTTTCATTTCGTTTTAAACTAGCGGGACGCAACCAAAGTCGTTCGCTACATCTGTTTGACAATTTACGCTTTTAATAATAGCCGACAGTGCCTTTGAATTGGTCGCGCACGAATTATCAACCGGCTAAATTAAAGCCTTCAAACTTTTTGCAAAACCAGCAGACCGATAGAGCGCGTTCGTTTTGCCTTTATTCAGCCGCGGGAGCATTTTCTCAAAATTAGAAATGATCCAAATTGGTCCCGTTGCGTTGTACTTCCATAACTGTTGAACAAAATAAGAACCTTTTGCACTTATTAATGTTTTTATTTAAAGTTAAGTTGAATTTAATGTTAGAGACAGTAAAAATTATACCCAAGTGTAATATGTCGTCTGACCTACAATTGTAACGTACATAGAAAGAATGAAAAATTGCCTTCTAATAATGATGATTTAGAATGGGTTGATTCATGTATAAATAATTGATCATGAATAGGTATGCTGTTATAGTATAATTAATAATATTCAAAAAAGTCAAACTATGGACAAATTCTAGACCCTTTCAAAAATGATTTAATAAACTAAAAAAAACAAGTTTTTGTATAATTTGTGTACTAATAACTCGAACTGGCTGTTACCTTTAACCATTTTAAGTTGTCATTTATACTAATACTAGCGACCCGCCCCGACTTGAAGAGAGAGGTGAGAATCTTTAAAATTATAGACTTAAAAACATCAGGGTCTAGTTTCTCCCCTTAAACTGTCCTCCAGACGTGTATAATTGCACTTTAATCTGACCTTCAGACGAGCGGTTATTATAATAAACCAAATATTGTTCATATAAATCTTTCTCTTGAATCACTATCTCTATTGCAAGAAACTGCATTAAAATTCATTGAGTAGTTTGAAAAATAAATGTGTACAAGAACAAAAACTAAATTAATTTATACCAAGTATAGATTATCAGCCCCCGCGCGCGCATCTAAAGCGAGTGGACGCGTTCAGTTGTGCTCCGTGAATAAGTAAATATTATAATTGAAAAAACAAACTTTTATTCCATAAACTTTGCACTGCTGTGTTCACAAGTGTTTAAGCTAATCGAAAGTTTTCACAACAGACTTTAATTACAAGTAAAAAGTGTCATTTAATGGAAAAAACTCAACACTCGTAATGAAATTTGTAAAAGGGTGACGGTGAGAAGAAAACAAAACAGTGAAGTGCGGCCGTGGTTTTCAACTGATGAGAGTGATCTGCCCTCGTTCGTCGGAATTCGGTTGTGGATGCAAGTGAACCTATATTTTACAATCATTTCTAATGTTATTGCAGTCGGATTCTTGATATCGAGGACTGGGTTGCGTGAGGCTCAAGATCGATTCCTATGGTCGAGTTTGTCTTGATTGATAAAATACTGTTTTTGCATTTTTTTAAATTATTTTTTCAACTAAAGGAAAAATCATATCCTTTTTAAAGCGCAACTTCTAAAGCGCCTGGGAATAATAAATAGCAATCTCTCACTGAGGTGATATTTATTCTGAAAAAAGGCGTTTCGAGTCCGGAATTTTTGTGTATCCAAAATGTCTGTAAGGCGCTCTCCGCCACCTTCATCTCCCTTACAGCATGGGTCGGACTCAGCACTTAATGTGAAGATTCCCCAGACTAAAGTAGCGAAACAATCTTCCGTGCCAGGATTAAAGGCAAAGACGCCGCCCTCAGTGCTGTGTGCGTCTGATTCTGCCCTTGACAAGATACCCAAGGAAGACAATGATGATAACTTCCTCAACGTCACGAAGCGTCATAAGCGCACTTTTAATGAATTTACGGGAATCTCTGATTCTAACTTGTGTGAAATTAGGAAGATGTTTGACGAGTTAAAACTGCAACAGGAACACAGGTTTGATTTGTTGAATAATACCATAAATTCCCTGGTAAAACAAAACGAAGAAATAGAAAAATCGGTTAAGTTCATGCCCGGTAAATATGATGAGTTGAACAACAAAATAAAATGCTTGGAAGAGAACAACAGTATTTACAAAAAACGATTAACACTGTTAGAAAACAGGCTTGAAACAGCGGAAAGAGAATCTCGGCAGGCTACAGTTGAAATCCGCAATCTCCCTCAACAAGACAATGAAAATAAACAAACCATAATGAATATCATCAAAGATGTTGGGTATTGGGCCTGGAAACTCCCATTCAAGACCAGGAAATAAAGGATGTTTATCGATCAAAGTCTGATACTGTGATTTTAGATTTTACCACTAGAATAAGAAAAGATTCTATTATATCTGCCTATAAACAATTTAATAAATCGAGACGTTTGAAAAATGAACCACAGCTGAACTCTCAACACTGTCAACTTAAAGGAGTACCTCAACCTGTATTTATCTCAGAGTTTCTTACAAGCAAGGCTAAACGGCTCCACTATGTCGCCAGAGCCCATGTAAAAAATAAAAAGCTTGCGGCAACATGGACCTCTTTTGGCAAAATATATGTAAAAAAAGACGAGGAACAAGCGCCAAGGCGTATTGGAGAGGAGTCGGAGCTAAATGAGTTAATTTTGTGACTAAAAATCACATTTAATTTAATTTTGTCTTTTACTATGGAGTTTGGCTTATCGATTTCAGCTTTGCTGTTTGTTTCTTGTTATCATATATTTATTTCTATTGTATTTTTTAATGACACTTTCACGTTCACCATAGAACCATACCGACACACCATACACCCACATAAATATACCTTACACAAATTAATCACACTCAAGCTACGTTCTAACTATGCTGTTTTTTGCATCCACAAGCCTGAAATAATGTCAACACTAAATATTATTTATTTTATCAGTACAAAATTAGCTACGCCTAAGGTCGTCTTTAAAATTCGATAGTCAAGGTATTGATACTGTTAATCATGACTTGGACTCTCTCTCAATAGCCAAAGCTACAAGATGTGACATTGAAGACGTCAAAAGTTTGTTAACTCCTGGTAAAAACCTGAAAATTCTATGCCAAAACATTAGAAGCTTAAATTGCAACTTGCATAATTTTATTACACTGCTTTGCCGATCACAGATCGATTGGGATGTGCTTGTCATGACAGAGTGTTGGCTCCTCACTGCTCAAAATATACCAACTATGAAAGGATATAGCTTTATTGCTACTACCGCTCACAAAACACAAAACGAAGGAGTCGTGATCTATTATAAGAATGATTTTAAAGTATTGCATGAGGAGCCCTGCTTGACGGACGCTAATTGTCTAATTTTAAAACTAGGTGTTGATATCTGTATTCTCGGTTTCTATCGACCGCCTAGCCAGTTCAATACTTCTGGTTTTAATACATCACTAGACACTTTATTAAGTAAATTATCCAGCTACAAAAACATTATTATCTGTGGTGACATAAACATTGATATTGCACATAACACTAGTGATAGGCGCTCGTATGAGTATTTAAATATTCTGGCAAGTCGTTGTATATTATCGGCTCACTTTGAGCCTACTCATAAGAAAACATGTTTGGATCACGTTTTGCTAAAAACTAAATTAGAGGGTACATGTTTTATAGTGGACTCCTCCATAACTGACCACGAATGTGTGGGCCTTTTCCTTCGATTGAAAACACAACCTGTGCAAACTGCCAAATCTATTATAAGCATTAACTATGATGGTTTAGATACAGCTTTTGAAAACTTTGACTATCATCATATCCTTGACTGCACTAATGCTACTATTGCTACAAATCTTCTCATATCCTCTATATCCAAATTACTTGAGAATAATTCTAAAGTTTTAAAGATACCTAACAGGAAGAAAACCAATAAGCCTTGGGTTACTATAGGTCTGCTACGTTGCATGAGGAATCGCGATAATTTACACAAAAAACTGAAAAAGTCCCCTGAAGACGAAGTCCTTATGACGATATACAAGCGCTATAGAAATTTTTGTAATGCTCTTACAAAAAAATTAAAAAGAGATTATGATAAAATGGAGATTGATAAGACGAGAAATAATAAGAAAAAACTGTGGCAAACAATCAAAAACATTTGTAACTTTTCCAAAACACACAGCGCTTCTGGCATACTCATCAATTCTAATAACCCTCAACTCCATGTCGATGAAGCAAACCACTTCTTCACAAATATAGGTAGAAATCTTGCAGAAAAAATAATTAATGATGAACGATTTGCTGAGTGCTCAGAATTTTCCAACCGCTCGCCTGTTAACTCGTTTGCTCTGATACCTACCGACGAAAAGGAAATCGAACAACTCATTATGGGACTTAGAGAAGACACGGCGGTGGGTATTGACCAAATCCCAGGAAAACTCATCAAGCGATACAGGAGTGTTTTCGTACCCGTTTTGACACATATTTGCAACCTTGCTTTTACAACTGGTGATTTCCCTAAACCCTTTAAGGCTGCACTTGTGAAACCAATCTACAAGAGTGGGAATAAGGACAACATTACTAATTATAGGCCAATTTCAATTCTTCCCACCATGTCTAAGATCTTGGAGCGCCTTATGAATACCCGTCTCATGAAATTTCTTGAAACTAATTTCCTGATCTCACCATTTCAATATGCTTTTCGCTGCGGTAAATCGACCGATGGAGCTGTCCACGAACTCACTAACTCTATTGCTGTTAATTTGGACAGGGGAAGCAAGTGTCTGACGGTGTTCATAGACCTGGCCAAGGCCTTTGACACCATTTCCCCCCGCCTGCTCATTCAGAAGCTGAATAGAGTTGGTATCAGAGGTCTTCCATTAAAATTATTTGAGGATTACTTGTGTGACAGGAGTCAGCGAGTTGTGATTGATGCGTGGGTCAGTGACGAGCTTGCCATATGCTACGGTGTGCCGCAGGGAAGCATCTTGGGACCAAGCCTCTTCCTGGTGTATATTGATGACCTTTGTCAGCTTAATCTCCACTCTGGAAAGATATTGTCCTACGCCGATGACACAGCACTTTTTTTTAGCGGAAGTACTTGGGAGGACGTGTTTAGTAGTGCACAGACTGGCTTAGACGCTGTTTGCAAATGGCTAAAGGCTAATGTTTTGTCACTTAATGCCGACAAAACTAGGTACATTGCTTTTGCCCATCGGAAAAATCTCCTACCATCTCAAACACTCTCCATAACTGCCCACACATGTACACGAATGGATACCATCGCTTGCTCCTGCTCACCCCTTCAAAGGCTAGAATCCATGAAATACCTTGGAGTGCAGATAGACCAAACTCTCAGCTTTAAGCCTCATATAGCTACACTTGTTTCGAGAGTACGCAAGTTGATGTACATTTTTAAAATTCTAAGGCATGCAGCTGATTTAAAAACAATAAAAATGGTATACTATGCTCTTTGCCATTCAATCATTAACTATTGCATTCTTTCGTGGGGGGGTGCAGGTAAAGTCCAATTTCTAGAAATAGAAAGAGCTCAGAGAGCTGTGCTAAAGGTTGGTGCGGGACTACCATTTCGTTATCCGACCACAGACCTTTATAGGTTGTGGGACGTATTAACAGTTAGACAAAATTTTATACTGGCCATCATTTTGAAACAACACACTCAGACAGTCTACGATCCAAATTTAAAAAGAGGCAAGCGTCGCAGGGGTAATGTTTGCAATAATGCACCCTTCCAAACTAGTCTGTCACATCGATTTTTCTGTTTTCTCGGCGGGTATCTTTATAACAAAATAAACACCTCTTTATCAATATACTCTCTGACGAAATCCGAGTGCAAACTCAGGGTATGTAGTTGGTTAAAAACTCTCGACTACGATAAAACTGAGAATTTACTCACCGTTTTAACATAACAACAAAATAATTGCATATATAAATAAGTAAATTATTAATGAAAATAATAAATGTATGGTGACACACACACACGCTCACACACACACACACACACACACACTCGGGGCTGAGGTGATACTGCTACCGGGCGCGTCTCCACCAGCGGATAGGAGAATGCTCGCCGCTCACAAGAGCGGAGGGTAGGAGTGAAATAAAATAGCTCCCGCGGACAAAACACCCCAAGTTAAGACGTTAAGATACCGTGTCGAGGACTGCATGGCGCCAGGGAAGTGGCGTCGCAAACGGTTCCCCTGGGGTACCGGGTCCAACCCCAGGCGTTTCTTAGTGGCCTTACTCCAGCAACCGGGGCTCTGCTGGAGTGGACGAAAATTTCCCTAGGTACTCGTGGGAACATTATGATAAGTCTTAATACTAATATAAACCAAAATAATCAAAGAAGTAACAGTGGCCAGGAGGCCCAACAAGCAACTGTAGACGCAAGCGCGGACATAAAAAGGACGCAAGCGTGGGACCATCTTGAGAAGTTAATTGACGAGCTCAGAGATTTTGTCCAACCTAAAATAAACGTCCATAAGGAGATAAAAACCAAGGTGGCCAGTATTGGCAGTGCCTTCAAGAGACTAAAATCATTGGAAGATGCCCGTCTCACAGACCAGTCTCGAACTAAATTGACGCCAATAGTCTCATGTACACCACCAACACCCCGTGTACGGAGCGTCACTGAGACGACCACGACGATAGACAGTGAACTCGAAACTGATGTCGAGTCCGTTGCTGGAGAAAAACGTGATATCCGCAGGGCTAAACGAAAGGAGCGGACTCCACCAGAATCGGGGAGCAAGAACGCGAAGAAAATGAAGGGAACAGGACCCACCCCACTCGCGGAAAATAAAACACAAACACCCGACAAGACGGTATTAGAGTGGCAGACAGTTAAATCCAAAAAAGAGAAGAAGCTATCTCAAAAGAAGAAGCCAAAACAATCAGTGGAGAAGCCCAATGCACTGATTGTGCGGCCTAAAGATAAAAAAAAGTATGCGGAAATACTCAGTCGGGTCAAGAAAGATGTTCCCGATGAACAAGTCCGCTCAACGGTAGATAAAATCCGCAGGACAGGGACTGGTGATCTGTTGATCATCCTTACCAAAGAGAGCACAGACAAAGGTCACGGGCTTCAAAAAACCATTGCTAAACTCCTTGGTAATGAAGCTGAAGTTATAAGCAAGGGACCGCAAGAGGAAATCGAAATACGAGACCTCGATGACACGACGACTAAACAAGATGTTCTCGAAGCCCTACAGAAAGCGGTAAAAGAAGATGATGAACTGACCCTGGATGTCATCAGATCACTACGCAAGGCCTATGGCGGTACACAAACTGCATCAGTGACACTTGCAGCGCCGTTAGCAAAGAAGGTCTTGGGGGAGCACGGCAAAATCAGAATTGGCTGGGTCAACTGCCGAATAAGAATGGTGGAGAGACCAACCAAGTGTTTTAGGTGCTGGCACTATGGACACCTTGCCGCTAAGTGTGAGAGCAACGTGGACCGGTCAAATCTCTGCACTAGCTGTGGAGAAGAGGGACACAAAGCTGCTAACTGTAAAAAGGATGCTCGATGTGCCTTGTGTCTCGAAAAAGGCAACACGAAAAATTGTGCCCACATTGCTGGTAGCAGCAGATGCCCAGTTTTTAAAGAGGCACTCCAGAAGGTGAGAAAAAAGAAACAATTATGAAGATACTGCAACTAAACCTCAATCATTGTGAGGCTGCACACGACTTGCTCATGCAGACCGTGCGAGAACTGAATCCAGATCTTGTTCTGATTTCGGAGCCATATAGACATCTCACAACTCAACCATGGGAAACAGATAGTACCACTAAAGCTGTGATTTGGGCCTGTGGCGGATGTACTTTTCAACATTCTGCTAATAACGGTGAGGCTGGTTTTGTCGTTGCAAAACTTGAGGGAATTTATTTCTACAGCTGCTATGCCCCGCCCAGCCTCTCACTCGATGAGTTCAAGAGCTTTGTGGATCGGCTGACCGAAGATGCCAACCAATATTCCCCAATTGCAATCGCAGGGGACTTTAACTCCTGGGCAGTCGACTGGGGTAGTAAGGAGACAAACGCACGAGGAAAGGTGCTACTGGAGGCAATGTCCAGCCTTGATGTGGTGTTGCTAAATAGTGGAGATAAACCTACGTTTGTTCGAGGAGAAGCGAATTCCATCGTTGACCTAACCTTCGTCTCCAGCAGTCTAGTTAAGGGAAACTGCTCTTGGGAGGTGATGGATACCTACACAGCCAGTGATCACTGTGCACTATTGTGGGAAGTATCCTCCGAACAAAACACTGGAAGAGTGCATAGGAAAACTAAGAAAATTGGTTGGAAGATAGGTGCCTTCGACCCCGAAGTTTTCATGATGGCTCTTAATAGTGAACCAATCAGTGATGGGAATGCTGAAAGCATGGCAAAATATCTGATGAAGAGAATTACAGAAGCCTGCGACATCACAATGCCTAGGAAACGTGCTATGATCCGGCACTCCTCGATGCATTGGTGGAACGAGGACATCAGTAACCTCCGTAAAAAGTGTCTCAAGGCGAGAAGAGCAGCACAACGCGGTAGGAAAAGACCAAACTATGAGGAACTGGTGGCAGTATATAAAATAACCCGCCAAAGATTAAACAAAGCCATCAAAGACAGCAAAAGAAAATGTTGGAATGAGCTGATTCTTGAGGTAGAAGACGACCCATGGGGCAGGCCGTATAAGGTAGTCATGACTCATCTAAAAAGCCAACCAATGCCATCGCCCACTTGTCCCAAACTCTTAGACAAGATCGTTGCTACGCTGTTTCCTCACCAAATGCAACTACATCATGAGATAGAGCAATATGAAACAGAAGAAATTCCACCCATTACAGAAGATCAGCTGTTCGAAGCATGTTCTAGAGTAGGGAATACGAAGGCTCCGGGCCTAGATGGAATTCCAAATATTGCACTAAAAGCTGCCATTAAAGCAGCGCCTGCAATATTCCTTGACGTCTATAACAATTGCCTCACAGAAGGTACGTTCCCATCGATGTGGAAACAGCAGAGGTTAGTCCTCCTCCCCAAAGGAAAGAAGCCTTCGGAAGAACCAACATCCTACCGTCCGCTCTGCATGTTGGATACAGTTGGCAAAATACTCGAACGTATAATACACAGGAGGATCGAAGCAGCAGTCGAACCGCTTCTTGCCAGCAACCAATACGGCTTTCGGAAAGGACGCTCTACATTGGATGCATTTAGCGCTGTCGTCAATACAGCTAAGGAAGCAATCGCCGGTACCAGATGGAAGGGAGGCACGAAGAAGTACTGCCTGGTGGCAACGTTAGACATAAAAAATGCCTTCAATTCCGCCAAATGGGATTGCATCATGAAGGCTCTTTACGAAATGAAGGTACCAGGATACTTACGAAGGATGGTTGCAAGCTATTTTTCTGACAGGATCCTAAAATATGACACAAAGACTGGCCCGAAAACATACAAAGTTACTGGAGGTGTACCTCAGGGCTCAGTTCTAGGCCCACTTTTATGGAATATCATGTATGACGGATTATTAAAACTAGAACTTCCAAAAGAAGTCAAACTCGTGGCATATGCAGATGATGTGGCCGTAGTGGTCGTAGCAAAGCATCTCGAAGAAATTACTTTCGCATTTGACGCTACCATCGAAAAGATTAGCCACTGGATGAACACAGTTGGACTGCAGTTGGCAGAGCACAAGACTGAGGCAGTACTCATTACAAGCAGGAAGCGATTGGAAACCATCACACTGCAAGTCGGAGCACATGAATTCACATCCCAGCAGTCTCTTCGGTATTTGGGCGTTATGATTGATGCCCGACTCAACTTCAAGCAGCAGACACAGCACGTGGGTGCCAAAGCGTCGGTGGTCAGGGCGACTTTATCAAGGCTGATGCCCAACATAGGAGGCCCGAAGCAGAGAAGGAGGGCGTTACTGACGTCCGTAGTTACATCAGTACTCACCTACGGAATCCCCATTTGGGCCGATGCGCTTAAAACACAGGAAGCACGAAGGAAAATTGCACCAGTATATCGGCTGAGTGCATTAAGAGTTGCCAGTGCTTTTCGCACAGTGTCTGATGACGCTGTGAACGTTATTGCCGGGATGCTGCCAATTGAAGTACTAGCCGAAGAACGGAAAGCCCTTTACCACCGTAAAGTAGCGACCACACTAAGCCCTGAAGAACTTGGCAAGGAGGAACGGCTAAATAGCATACGACGATGGCAATCGAAGTGGGATACCAGCACAAAAGGCAGATGGACCTACCGTCTTATCCCACAAGTTGATGCCTGGTTAAACCGTAACCATGGTGAGGTCAATTACTACCTGACACAAATGATCTCAGGACATGGGTGCTATCGGGCATACCTCTATAAATATAAGCATGAGGTATCTCCGACGTGCCCGTCCTGCCCAGGAGTTAGTGAAGACGCAGAGCACGTGTTCTTTAGGTGTCCTCGTTTCGACCTGTTACGCAGTACCTGGGCAGAGGCCCTTATGAAGAAAGTTCAGCCAGAGTCTCTGATAGATGCAATGCTTTCATCGGAGGCAGCATGGCAGGCGACAAGCGCTTTTGCGACGGAAGTCCTTCAGGAACTCCGCCGTTTGGAAAGAAAGCGAAAACTAAACCCGTGACATTAGTATGACGGAAGAGCAGTAGCTAGAGCCTCCCTCCACGAAGTAATGCCTAGCGGCGGTTCCGGGGGGGAAGAGGAGGTTGACGCCAGAGGAGTTTTTTTTTGGTCGGTATGGGTGTAGTCAGAACATCGAGTCCGACATACCCAGGTTAGACCTGATGATACGTAAGAGTAGTTTTTCTCCAACTCTGAAAAAAAAAAAAAAAAAAAAAAAAAAAAAAAAAAAAAAAAAACACACACACACACACAAACTAAGGGCATGTGTTAGGTAGTGTTTAATTTTAATTGATTATTAATTTTCATTTCATTTGATTCTATCGGATTAACTTTAGTTTAATTGAGAATGATTTTATTTTGATTAAGTTGATGTGATTTGGCTTGATTTGATTTCATCTAGTTTGTTTTGATTGTTTCTAATTTGATTTGTTTTATTTTAATTTGGCTTATTTTGATTTAATGTTTAATTTAATTGTTAATTTCTATTTTTCTCCTTATTTAACATGTATATCGCTGTCCAATATGTTAGCTTAATTTTTAAACTAAGTAGCGTGGGGACGTGGTGACTTGTAACACAGGTATCTAATACCTGTCACAGGCACCAGTCTCTCTCAAAATGTGGTTTAAATTAAATGTATTGGATTTAAGTATTATTGTAAGAAACATTTTGTGGAGAGAAAAATAAACTTATTATTATTATTATTCTCTTTATTTCATTTATATATATATATAATAATTACATTTTTAAATATAAATATAAAAACAAATACATTTAAAAATATAAAAAATAGTAGACCACCGACCTCGGGTACAGGGACCAAGAAACCGGTGGTTAGGGCTCCAGAGACAGGAACTTCCTCACAATACGAGCCGTGTCAAGGAGGACTGCCTTCTGCATCAGACCCTTGATCCAGCCCTCTAACGTGAGCCTCTTAAGATGTTGGTCGAGGGTCTTGGCTATCAATCCGTGAGCAGATACGACTATCGGAACAATGATTACCGAATCCACATTCCACATATCGACAATCTCGTGAGATAAATCCAAATATTTTATTTGTTTTTCTTTTTCGACTTTCACGAGATTCTCGTCATGAGGAACGGCGATATCGACAATCATTGCGCGGCGCTCTAATCGATCTATAACCACAATATCAGGCTTATTGGCAACAATAGTCCTGTCTGTGATAATAAATCGATCCCAATATAACGTAGCACGACCATTCTCGAGAACTGGGTCGGGTACATACCTGTAATATGGCACCTCTGAACTCACAAGTTTGTATTTCAGGGCAAGTTGTTGATGTACGATCCTGGCTACTTGGTTGTGCCTGTGCAAATACTCGCCGTTAGCAAGACGAGAACAACCAGAAATAATATGCCTGATAGATTCTCCAGGACGGTGACATGCCCGACAGATGTCGACCGTACCATCCTTCAGGATATACTTCCGATAGTTATTCGTCATGATAACTTCATCCATAATCGCATAGACAAAACCTTCGGTTTCTCCGAACAGATCACTATACCGTAGCCAGGACGTAGATGCTTTAAAATCTATATCAGGCCCATTTAGGGCCCGATAAAATCGACCATGAAGTTCTTTGCCCTTCCATACCTCCCTGCGATCATCAGTATTAAGTACTACAGGTTTGCGCCAATTCTCTTTAGCCAAAGCGAGCGGAGTGAGTCCGGTATCCACTACAACTACACTGCGATGCATTCCCACATCAGTATGAAGAAAATATTCTCTAAGATTGTATATCTCGCGATTGTGTAGGGTTTGATATTTGATAGACCACGACCCCCATACTTTCGCGGGATATACAACCTCATAGCCGATGAACGTGGGTGATGCATTCGGAATGCAGTCAGCAATGTACGGACTCTCCTGTCAAGGGCATCTAATTCGGTCTGAGTCCATCTAAGTACACCAAAGGAATACATCAGAACCGGCATGACCCAACTATTGTAGGCCCGCACTTTGTTACCGCCTGATAAAAGACTTTTAAGTACTTTTTTCGGGCGACCAAAGAAACGTTCCCGCAACGTTTGTTTCACGTCAGCTTCTGGTATTCCCAAGGACTGTGAAAAACCTAGATACTTGTAGGTTTCGGTGGCAGACAGAGATCGAAGTTTTGTGGTATCTGAAAGCTCTACTCCTTCAGATTCCACAATCACTCCCTTCTTTACATACATGACTGCACACTTGTCTATACCAAATTCCATCTTGATAGAATTACTAAAGTTTTCAGTGACCTTTAGTAACGCTGTCAATTGTAATTTAGTGGGAGCAAGTAGTTTCAAATCATCCATATAAAGGAGGTGAGATATAACTCGATCATCTTTCTGCAACCGATAGCCTAACCCTGAACCCTCTAATAGAGTGCTGAGAGGGTTCAAAGCTAGGCAAAACCACAAGGGACTCAGACTGTCACCCTGAAAGATGCCCCGCTCGATCTTTATAAGTACGTCGTTCATCGTAGACTGCCGACATCCTGGATAGCGAAGTACTGTTCTCCATTGCCCCATACACGACTTCAAGAAAGTGCTCAGAGTTGTATCAATTTTATACAACCCTTAAAAGCCATGTATGTGGAACCGAGTCATAAGCCTTCTTGTAATCTATCCAGCATGTCGCCAGACTCTTACGATTACGACGTACCTGCTGGCTAATGGTCGTGTCTATTATAAGGAGCTCTTTAGTGCCACGGGTCCCACTTCTACATCCATTCTGAGAAACGGAAATTATCGAATTGTTATTGATATGAGTAGTGATTTTGAGTCTCAGAATAGATGTAAGAAGTTTATATAACGTTGGTAAACAAGTAATAGGCCTAAAGTTTTTGGGATCCATGGCACCACCAGATTTATAGAGTAAGTGGGTTATGCCAGTTGTTAAAAATTGTGGTAATGAACCCGAATCCAATGCTGTTTGGAATTGAGATGCCAAACACGCATGTGAGCTTCGGAACCACTTAAGCCAAAAGTTGTGCAGTCCGTCTGGACCAGGTGCTTTCCAATTCGGTAATGAACGGACCGCACAACTTGTAACCCCTGAACTTGTCAGGTGGAAACTCACCGGTTTCGACTCAGGATAGAAGATGATACCTCAGGGTGCCGTAAGAATTTTGATAAAATTTTATAGTGAGGGTGCGGAGGGTCCAAGGAAGACTTCAATGAGACAACTTACGATTCATACAAGCTTTTATTCTAGTTCCTGTTATTTTACATATGTGAAATAAAATATAAATTTATAAATAAACTTATGAGGTAGTCTTAAAATAAAAAATAAAATTATACAGTCTTTTCTTTATCACTTTAAGCCTGTAGACTGGTCACCACAGGATAGCCACCCTCTGGTCACCTCTCTGACTCAAGGTAGTCAGCCGTAGACTCACTCCAGCTCAAGGTAGCTTAAGGAGACGTCCACCAGTGATCCAACTTGTGGGTGCTAGGTAAAAAATATTAATTAATTTTCATATACAGATTATATGAACTTCCCTCAAGGTAGGGCAGATGGGTCTTGAGGAGTGAGCTGTGAGCTGCCAATAGTCAACCGTCCTCAGCACAAATCTTGAAACACAAGACAGGTAAGATGTAGGTTGTCTTTCTGCGGTAATCTATCGACCCTATAAACAAAATTAAATAGCCTGAGGACATATTTTTCATACATTAAGATAATAAGGAAAAACCTTTTTGAGGTTAACTTACCACAGACAGTGGGACTTGAACACTCACAAACACTACCAACAAGAATATTAATATACACTGTAAGCAAAGCTTCCTCAGAGTTAATGAGAGAAGGTTTAAGAAATAAAAAAGAATATGCCACACACCCCCCTATATAGACATCCTATCGAATATTCTCGATGATTCCCCTACTCCATTTCTGGATGTGCGAACAGGACGTACAACTTCCATACTCCTTGCTTATTTGAGATCAATTTAAGATGTAATGAGAATCGTATGATACACATATGATAATGTCTCACTATTTCTAAGTGTCATAATGTTAACAAAAATATCCTTCATAAAATACGCCCCCTAGTGCCACCTAGGTGTACCAACAGCCCGGTACTTCGATCGCGCACAAAATCCAATTGTAGTTCGAACCACAATGAACGAGAGGGCGCTGAAACAAAAATTGTTAAACATTGAAAACTAAAAAAACGATGTTACAAACTTACATCCTCTTTATTGATGCTAACTGGTTCCATTGGTGTTATAGACTCACATGAGCGTTCGACATCCCGACACCAATCACCTTCTGTATGAGTGACAGGCACTGACCAGATGTTACGCCAAAATAAATTAGTGGCATTTTTATCTGGGAATTGCCTATCACTCATACACGGACCCGAATTCTCCCATTTCCTGTACACCCACTTCTCATTTCTTTGAAACATGCGATTCTGACTATACCGATCTACTCGCTTTCTATACCGCCTTATTCTATTTGCCCATGCATAAACTTTTTGCTTCAGAAAGTCTATGCGCTCTGTGACACATGACATGTACTGTTGAGGACTAATAGTAGTCCCCAAGAATGCCTGTTTCACAAAGCGCATCACTCTCGGTCGCGTGTTACCCGATTGGAAACTAATTAGCTTACCAATGAGTGTCCTGGCCCCAGCAATACGACGTTCAATTCTACACTGCCAAGCTGGCACAGTATTTTCTGGTCGAGTAGTAGCTGTATGTTCTGCAAATTTGACACCAGCTACTCGACAAACTGTAATAGCCGCACAGTATAGAATGGAATGTGTATCACTGAGATCTTCGCTATTACTGAAATAATCCGGTAATAACGAATCCAAGGCACTCACCAGCGCTAAATTTCGTTTATGAATGGGCAAACGGGGTAACCGGGGTCTGTTATTAGAATTTAAATATCGGTATTCCCGAATCGCATCTTCCAAAGTGCTCCTTATCTTATCAATGTATTGGGTACTTACGGATATAATTTCACTGTCCACTAATTCAGTAACATCTTCATTTTGTGGTACCTGTGATGTGGTGTTTGTTACCACATCCACAACACGTGACGAAGAAGGGACAGTCAAGCTATTCCGTATGTCAGAGCGTATCCTTTCAAGTACGGCATCATCCAGCAGGTGACATCGCTGTATAGCACGTACTTGATCCGACAATCGTTGTGCCGAAACGTTGACAGCTGGCTCAAGCTCCTGAAACAGAGAGACTAGTCTAACACGGTACGCAGTAAGGTTCGTTCCCAACTCTGTAGCCCGAAAATATGCACGCATGACGTTCTCATTAATTGCATTTGTCCACTTCATGCGGTGCACATTACCACCGGTAGCGGGGGCCCTATTCGAGGTCAGTGGTCCTCGAGGTCCCAGGCTGTCTGGTGGCCGGCATCTCCCCTGCCGACGCACTGGTGTTGGCGACGTCGGCGGAGAGAAAAACTCGTCGCTTGATGTAGAGCTCGACGCCTCTGCAAGAGTTGGGACTTCAGTTCTTGCTTCCGTTGACGGCAAGGCGGGGCTTAGCGACGAGTCCGAAGGTGTTAAAAGTGCTTTTGATCTAGCTCTTGTTATCATTTTGTCAGAAATTCTCTTTATTTATACCATGATTTATACATTGTTATGACATGACGTTTAACGTCATGTCTTATGGTAGATATTTATATTCAATTCTTTCATTTTAGGCGAAAGTATTATTATTATCAGGATGCAGATCTCAAGTAGGTACTGGTTCGAATTGAAAAAATCGTTCAGTGTTGGATAGCGCTTTTGTCATTAAATGCTATGAAATATATTTAGCTTTAATTCCGCGAGACAAATATCCAGGTCTGAAAGCAGGATATTTGTCTCGCGGAATTAAAGCTAAATATATTTCATAGCATTTAATGTCATGGATTTCCGCAAAGTAACGCCTGATTCCATAACTTAGCGCTTTTGTCGTGAAAAGCTACAGGCTATATTGCATTGCGTTATCAATAGGAATCGAACATCAATGAAAAATGTTGCAAGAACATGTCAAATTTGTTCCTTTTGAGAGATGCTACTAAAGTTGCACGGGTCATGATCAATAATATACCTTTATATTTTAGAAATATGTAAATGTAAAATATAGCATGTCAGCTTATAATACACCCTCTCTACTCTTTCAGAAAATAAAGACATGACTGTATGTTTGTTTGTAATGTTACTTTAAATGCAATGAATTAGTTTATTTGATCTTCAAGATTTATTTCGTATCTGATTATCTAATTTATATGTATTAGCGGCATTATTTGGCAAAGTAATCTTTATACTATTTATCTTCTATTAACATAGTTTCTTGTCTGATTAAGTGACTGACGCCGCAGTAACTCTGACAAGTCAAAACCACATTACTCACGCACTTCGAACATTTTAGTAACATTACATGATTCGTAACCAATGTTCCAATGAACTATACATATAGCTTACTACTACATCTTATATTAGTTACTTAATTTCATATTTATTCAATAAAATTTATAATAAGCAATGATTAAAATATGAAGTCATCTGTTGAGGTTTAAACGTAAGGAATAAAAAAGAATTATCATAATATTATATTATAATTCTATTCTTTTCTAAAATTAACGGACAGGAATTCAAACGATTCATAGGCAGGTAACCCCTGAATTGCCTGACATATGGTCCACGTTGCACTTGCCAAATCAATAATAAATACATTGAGATCCATCTGAGGAAGCCACACATCCATCAAAAGACTTCGGTTCACCAAAACGGTGAGGGAGATGAAAGATTTCTTCTTCATTTTGTTAGCATCAACATGCCACATCAGAACGAAGCTTAATTCTTCAGATAATCAAAATATTTTTACTTTATTACATTATACATATCATATAAGCTATAATATATATATACATATATGTAATAGCAATTTGTAGTCGTACGCTCAACAGGCGGATTGGGAACCGCAGTGGCGAGAATCATTTATGATGGATGGATGCGGACTGCCCAAGAGACCTTTGTTCAGCAGTGGACGGCGACACATGAAACCGATAGAACGAATATCCTTCTACAGGTATATCGACTAGGTAAGTGGCTAAAGACATTTAAACATATATAATGAGGTTTATTCCGAAGTACACTTGGGGCCCGTAGAAGTTATAATGCGACACTCAAAATATTGAGATCATCTGGTAGTTTCATTTCAAGCATTAGTTATTTACTTTTAAATGATTTAATTTTTTTTTTTACCGTGGACAGATCGATATTAAATTATCTTTACCATTTTGCATTTTCGGCTACTTTTTTAAATATTTAACTTGTTCTACCATGTATTATAAAGTTTCATTATTCCAAATTTCATATGAATAAAAAGTGTCTGACACTTGATTAAAAAGGGGTAAAAATAATAATCTTCAATTGTATTAATAAAAATATCCATGTGATGACGGATTAAGATTACGGAGTGTCACCACCTCTATTCATCCCGTGAACATTTCTTTTCTTTTGTATAGAGTGATTACTCTATCTATTGCTGCAAATTGCATTAAAATCGGCTGAGTAGTTTAAAAGATTTCAGCGAACAGAACACGGAAACGATTTCATTTTATACTATGGATTCCATATATTTAATTTATTTTAGTCGCAAGTATTAGGTTTTGGATAAAATAATCATTCAAATGTAAATAGTGGAATACAAGTATATGTGAATTTCGTTTTAATAGTGTATTTGAATAAGCGTCCGGACCAAGCTTAAAAGAACTGAAAGTGATATGGTGATTATAATTAGTACTCTCTGTATTAATTATATTCACCATATTATTTTCAGTTTTTAACCATAAATCAACAGTACTCCGAGGGTAAAAAGTGGTTAAATGTACTTATGTAAATTCGAAATTTAAAAGTAAGGTCTGGGGCTAAACATCCTCGCTTAAATATTAATAATTTTATTAGAATAATTCATGAGACGACGTAACTAGTTACTCTTTTGAATAATAACTTTTCCATTATTTATTACTAAGCTCACTGTGCTCTGATGTGTAATACTAGTGCACCACCAAGTTTGCTCGCTGTAATTATACCTTAAGACCTACAGAATTATCCACTAGAACTAGTATTTTCATAATTTATGCAAGCCAAAGTGTAGGGTTGGAACGGCAGGCCAAATACATGAGTTCAGTCAATTGCCGCTACAGTATTGTGTATATACAAGTTTAATAAGAATCGATAGTATCTTACATCGTTTCACGAGGTACGTATTAACAGTTTGTATATCATATATACCCCCACATATTTGTTACACTGGAGCGTATAAAACACACACGTCACCACAGTAGCAATGTTTCGTGGCAATTAGTCTGCGTGTCGCACGATAGGTACCGCACTGTAATTGGAAATATAAAAAAATATTCCGATTTGTTATGATGATGCTATAAACAGTTTGTTTGCCTATTAACTAGTAATCTATTATTTAAAATACTGGAATTCAATATCGAAATCTATATATATAAAAGAGTAAGGTGACTGACTGACATACCCAGAGATCAACGCACAGCCCAAACCGCTGAAGCTAGAATCCTGAAACTTTGCATGTAGGTTCTTTATATAACGTAAGTGAGCACTAAGTAAGGAATTTTTGAAATTCCACCCTAAGGGGGTAAATCAGGGGATGAAAGTCTGCGTGAGCGAAGCCGCGTGTAAAAGCTAGTATTACATATAATAATACACCCTCTTTGAGTACCGTCAAGAAAATTTTCGAAAATAGTTTTAATGCCAAACTGTAATAACTTAGTCTTTCTAGGAACAAGTAAAATTTTAAGTAAATAAAAACCGACTTCAAGGTTCGACTCGATTTCTATTGGATGCCTCTTGGATCATCAGATCTTAGTGTCCTTATCATGGTACCACCGTTGGGATATCTCCTTTCCATTAAAAAAGAATCATTAAAAGCGGTTCATAAACGACAAAGTTATCCGCGTACAGACATAAAATAAAACATAAATTACACGGTCGAATTGAGAACCTCCTCTTTTTTTAAAGTCGGGTAAAAAATGGTTTTAAGAGATTAAAAGAAAAATAATGCAGGCTGTCCGTGAGTAGTATGAAATCATACTCAAAGTCAAATAAGTTTGAAGTTCATTCGTTCAAAGTACAAAGTGGATGAATATGTAAGGCGCTTGTTGGTCCAGCGGTTAGTGATTCTGACTACTAAGCCAGAGGCCGTGGGTCCGAATCTTTGTGTTAAGACAAAATCCATTTACTTCGTGTCTGGTTATATTTTATCTATAACTAGCAACCCACCCCGGCATCGGACGGGCTCCCTAAGGAAAATATAATACAGACTATGTTACCCCGAGAAGATGAGCGACTTAATTTTTTCCAACGTCTTCAACAAATATTATTATATTTTAGCCAATATAACCAAAAAATTAACAAATTATATACGAAAACCTTCCTAAAGAATCATTCTATCTATTAGTAAAAACGCATCAAAATCCGTGCGGTAGCTTTTGAGTTTATCGTGAACAGACAGAGAGATAGTCGCGGCGGAGGACGTTGTTTTATAATATGTAGTGATATGTATTTAGGAACAAAAAAAAAATCCTCAGTGTTAAATGACGCAGTTATAGAGAAAGATAATACAGAAGAATTGTTCCCTTTTAAAAATTCATAAATAAAGTCCGCGACAGCAAATGTTCATCTTGTAAGGTAGGCTCACTATAACCTTTTTATGGTAAACAAATTTGATCAAGCAGTTATAATATCATGCTATGGACAATAGGAGACGCAGATGAGGATGCGTGGGTCAGCTACACTAACACATACGTGGGCTGTTCGCCCCCTGCATTCGGGTGTACCAGCTTTTAAAACATTTAAAAAACGTGTCTTTAAGGAGGTCGCAAAATAGGCGCCGAAATTCTTCGACGGCTTCATTTGCAGACTCTGCAGTGCTAAATTTTCGCCCACGAAGCATTTTTTGACCGTGGGAAATAAAAAAAATTGCATGGAGCTTAATCTGGGCTGTAGGTACGGAGGATGGGGTAATATTTGTACCCGCAAAGTTGTCAAATAGTCCATATTTCTAGCAGCTGTGTGAGCGGGCGCGTTATCTTGGTGAAAAAGAATGCCAAGGACGCCCGCTCCACGGGTGCTCGCTATACAACTCCCCGAAAGTTTGAGGCAGACAAACTTCGCTATTCCATTCACTAGTAACTGTTCTACGGTCTTCTAGCAGAATTACTACTACTGGTCGACTGCGTCAAAAAAAACTGCTATCATTTTTTTAATAACGCTCCGACTGCGAACAACTTTTGTAGGCAAATCGTCCTCTTCAAACAGCCATTGCGTGGATTGCAGCTTCGTGAGAGGATCGTAGTTATATTATCCATGATTCGTCAGTTGTAAGAATGTAGTATACGTTTTGCGAAGTTCCTACTTCGAACTTTTCTAACATAAATTTGCACCAATAAACACGACGGCATTTTTGCTCATCGGTGAGAGAATGAGGTATCCATCGCGAAGCTTTAAGGTGTTCATGCAGGATGGTGAAAACTGCCTGTGATCCAATGTTTAGCTCAGCCTGTGTCTCTAGATATGTAATGTGTCCATTCTCACGCAATATCCACTCTACCATGATTACGTTTTCATGAGTTACTGCAGTTTGTGGTTGGAGGTCTAGGGTCATCGTTTAAGTTCTCTCGACCATGTTTAAATTCACGAAACCAATAAGTAATTGTTGTTAACACAGGAGCAGCTTATAAATTTTCTTGAGATTTCTTGAAGTTTAACCCTCCTTTATAATCATAGAAAATCATAGCACGAAAAGCTTCCCGCGAGACGTCCATTGTTGCAAACAAAAGAAGTGTGACCGATATAATCCTTAATTTTTTTTTTAAAAAAACTACACATCGGTGGCCAGTGATTTTCACAAAGGAAGTTTGTGTTGAAATTAGCTGTCAATCCAAAATAGTTTCGTGAAAGAAGAGATTGTGATTATTCTGTGGCTATCACTTTTCGGAACAACCTAGGTATGTAGTAATAAGGTACAATTTCACTTCAATGACCCCTGTACACCGAGTTTGAAATGACAAACATGGACAAATCAGGAAAGTTTCGTCGAAAGTTAAATTAGTTTGGAATTCTTACGTATTCGTTAATGTACGGCAGCATAGTATTGAATGCACGAAACTTGACTCTAATGGACACACGATTGTAACTTGCCATACGTTTATTTAGTAAAATATAACAACTGTATATTTAGAAATTAACGACAAATCTCTACTAATATTATAAAGCTGCAGAGTTTGTTTGTTTGTTTGTTTGTTTGTTTGAACGCGCTAATCTCAGGAAGTACTGGTCCGATTTGAAAAATTCTTTCAGTGTTGGATAGTCCATTTATCGAGGAAGGCTATAGGCTATATTTTATTTTCAAAAAAATTAGGGATCCGTAAGAAAATTGCTATTTTATAACCCAAGGTGTGAAATCGAAAACCTATTTTTGCGTGCGCTGCAAAGACTATTGACAATAGAACAAAATAATGTACTACGGGTTTGTAGGGCCCATTAAGATCTACAAAAAAGTCCGCGAGAGCATATATCTAACTATCATGGTTTAGTCACAATAACCGCTTTTGTATTCGAAAAAATTATTAAATCGTCTGAAGAAAGAAACTACGTTAAATGTGTATCTTAATATTAATCCTTATCCAAATTAAGCATTATGTTATCAAGGGTATTTATGTAGAAGTAAAATACTTTTTGTTTCATCCCAATCCGACATTTCTTTTAGAAGTTATCACGAGTATAAGACGCTAAGAGTTGGTACCTAATAATGAGTTATTTGCCAAAGAGTTTTTATCAACATAATGCCTAATATTAATCTTTATCTAAATAATTGTGTTGTTAATTATGAGTATTAGATCTTAGAAGAGTATAATAAATACATCTATACTAATATATAAAGCTGAAGAGTTTGTTTATTTGTTTGAACGCTCTAATCTCAGGAACTACTGGTACAATTTGAAAACTTATTTCAATGTTAGATAGCCCATTTATCGAGGAAGGCTATCCATACTTCCATACTTTATATTATAAATGCGAAAATAACTCTGTCTGTCTGTCTGTCTTGCTTTCACGGCCAAACCGCTGCACCGATTACAATGAAATTTGGTACACAGATAGTCTAGAGCCTGAGAAAGGACATAGGCTACTTTTTATTGCGAAAAAAGGTAATAAGGGGTTGAAAGGGGGGATGAAAGATTGTATAGAAGAGTGGTGGTTCAATCGCCACACGCCTGCGCGTTACCTTGGTGACACCGGGCGTCTTGGCAACGAGTAAACAAGGATGTCAAATTCATTAAAAATATTTCTCCTTTTCAACGAAGACTTAAATTAATATAATAATAATATAATAAATAACATACATTCATAAATATGATTTGTATGTTCATTATATTAATAGAAATAAGACAAATTACAAAACAGTGTATAGAGTATCGTCATTTTAAGCTAAAACTTAAACTTTATTTTTTAGGCTGTTGATTACATATAAATAAAAATGTCATTTAAATTTTGTAAAAATTTTAAGATCAAGGGGGTAAAATAGCAATAGGGGATGAAAGTTTGTATGGAAATATGCAAGGTTTGTGAAGGCAAGGCAAGGCAAGGCCTATGTCCAGCAGTGGATTGCGATAGGCTGATGACGATGAGGCAAGGTTCGCGAAAATGTTTCATGAGTTTGGGACAGGAGACAAAATATTAGAGCTATTCAGATGTAACATTTACTGAGTTATCACAATATGCCTAAGTGTGCTTACCCGAATGGGCAGACATGTGAGGGCAGACGACTGTGCCGCATGCGGCATGAATTTTGCTACTACAAATTCGTTATTATTCACTAGGATTCGATTTGTTTACATGATTTATTGTTTATTCAAATAATTTTCTTCGTGAAAAAATCCGAAGGAAAAGTATCCGGCGGGATTTAAACACAAAAAAAAAGCTAAAGGGGTACGCCGCAAGATGAAATAAATGCCTGTATGAAACATATGTATTATGGTTACATGTTAAAAAGTTTTCTCTATCTATAATTATGCGAGTACAACTTCACAATGATTTATGAGCAGTGTTAATATGCAAATGCTCTTCTAAAAATAGGAGATGAAATATGATAGCACACATGATCTAAAAATAATATCTATTCTGATCCGCCGACTAATGAGACAGTTATCAAATAAACGAACGGATCATGTCAGACGTGGAGGAAGTGTTAACGAATACCTCTCAGGAAACAATGCAAGGGAAACTGCACCAGTCATAACATAGCTTATGCATAAGGTTTTTAAATCTTTAGAATTATCAGGAGCGCCTTCCCATAAGTTAAGACTGAAAGTTAATGTTCCAGTCCTATTAATAAGAAATCTTGAGCGACAAAGATATGTAATGGTACACGGCTACAAAATACACATCTGGGGTACAACATTGTTAAAGAAAATGTTTCAATTCCCCGTATTCCAATAATTCAAACTTATTTGTAATTTCAATTTAAAAGAATGCAGTTTCCGCTGAAAACAACATTTGCACTATCAATTATCAAAGCCCAAAGACAGACGGTTAAAGTTGCAGTTCATTTAAAAAAAACATGTTTTTCAAATGGGCAGCACAATCGCGTGTATCAAAACAGCTAAATCACTATTTTTGACAAAGGATGACAAATCAAAAACGTAGTATTTTAAAATTGTAAAAATTGAGAATTTGCTCAGACTGAGGGAAAACTCAAGCAGAATCCAACAGTGGAGGCAACCATACTCGCTGTGAAAGCAGACAATGCAGAACCAAACCGTGGCGTTAGTGCTCTGAAAAGTGGGGAGGGGAAGAAACGGAGACTTTTTTGTAGAGAACGGGCACACCTGTGTTTTCTTAACGTTGAACTCGACCAGATTCTCATCACCCCATTGTTAAATGCGGTTCAAAACCCGGTCAAGCTCAGAGACAAGCTCCTATCTATTTTCCTCAACGTCTACTATCTTGGCTGCAGGATATCCATAATATCGCCCATGCACTGTGCTATCGTCTGCATAGCAATGTATATTGCCAAGGGCTAATATGTCATTGACATGCAGAAGAAACATCTTGGGCGATAGGACCGAATTCTGAGGTACGCTAGCGTTTACCTCCAGAAAAACAGAGGCCGCGCCGTCCGTCGCAAAGAACCCGAATGCGAAGGCGCTGATGAAGAAAAGAGTCAATCTAGAGACGACTCTAGGAGGCAGACCGAATGCTTACAGCTCGGAGAAAGCGAACGGTGCAAGAACAGGTTGAAAGCCTTGGCCATGTCGAATGTCGAAATAAGCTCAAAATACTTTTTATTTTATGTACTTATATAAATACTTAAATATGTTTTTAACAATGAAAAGTGTGTCTTATTTTAAAATAATATTAGCCTTAATAATTAAAACTGCTACCCAAAGTCACTGTTCCACGCGGACGAAGTCGCGGGCGCAGCTAGTAACTAATAGTGAGCATTGATCAGGGGCATAATAATGTAGGAAGTTTAAATATTAACTTTTTAACGTTTAATTTGAATGAGCATTTAAGAGAAGAGAATATTTCATTACTAGCTATTTATATTGTAGGGCAAACAGCTCTTGACATACGCCAACACTTATATAGTTTTATCAAATTTAGAAATCCTTCAATATTACACGTTGGGCGTTAAAAATTTTCAAGCAAATCCGACTACCACGAAAAATTATTTTCATTTTTTGTTTAACACATAGCCTATGACACTCACAAATAATGTGGCTTTCTACTGGTGAAAGAATTTTCAAAATCGTTTCAGTAGATCCAGAGATTACAACCTCACAAATTGCCTCTTTAAAATATTAGTTACTAGCTGACCCGTGCCCACTTCGTTGGGCGGTAAACATTTTTTTCTCTGACTTACTTTGCAAATCCGGGTACCACAAAAAGTATTTCTACTTTTCGGGTTATTACATATCCTTTGTCACTCACAAATAACGTAGCCTTCTATTGGTAAAAGAATTTTCAAAATCGGTTCAGTAGATCCAGAGATTACCCCCAACAACGTCACAAACTTACAAACGCACAAACTTTACCTCTTTATTGAATAGTTTAGAGTATAGATATAGACGATATGACGCCTACCGCCTAGTGTGTAGCACCATCCATCCATAGCATGTAGTTTAAAACAACTTTGCCATCAATTGCAACTAGATGTAACTTACACAATGTGTGAGCATTCGTATTTCATTTTCAACTCTATTCTTTTCATGCTCATTTTTCGTTGACTCTGTTGTTTATGTTCTATATTGGATACGTACAATATATAAGCCCTCAAAAAAAGAGACTAAACAGAACAGTAGGTAGTCGCGTCGGGTGACTGCACCGTCACCAGCCGGTCTGAACGACAGTTGATTGTAACCACATTCATGCTTTATTGTCTTGCAATTTCGGATAAGACGCCTTCACCTCTGTTGCAGTGTGTATTGCGAAATTATTTTTGATAGGCAGATATAGTATTTGATCGTATTTTATGCAACTGACTAAATAATTTTTCAAATTGGACCTGTGTGATAGGACTTAATTAATAAAGGAAAATATGCAGTTCAGTAATGAGCCACTGAAAAAAATATTTTTTTTTGATTGCACTTCCTGTATATATAAAAAACTGTTTGATTGATCCTTATTATGATATTGGAAGATATTGCTTTTGGCAGTAAAGCCGCCCGCTGTACGTTATAAATCTGTCATTTTATGTACTCTCTTGTAACTGCAAAACGGTGTACATAAAGAGTATTCTAACTATCTGCCTATTAAACACCTGGCCTGAGGCTGCCAGCTGATTTGCAAAACCACAGTCCAACCTTGATAAACAATCTGAAACTCTGAAGATATTTCCTATACAGTAGGATGTGTGAGCAGTCTTCAAGCCGCTGATAACTAATATGCGAAAAAAAACATTGAGTCCTTGTTACTAAAACAAAAAAAAATGGCATGGAGATTTGACTGAATGACTTTGATTCTGGAGAAAGACATAGGCTACTTTTATCTCTTTATCTGACAAACCCAGTTATTTATAAACAAAACAACGTTAATTTTACACTAATTTCGTTTAGGTTATATTGGTAGAAGCAACGTGTATATAATTGAGAGTTGCAAATATACTGAACATTTAACCTGGGTGTTAATATTGAATTGCACAAGTCTTGTGTTTTATGTATTCACATGTTGATAATGATCAACTTTTTACCCGACTACCGCGAAGCTAAAAAGAAGGGTAATATTTTTGGCCGTGGTCTATAACACTATATTAATAATGAATGAGGTGTCTGTAGACCGGGGGAGTGGGGACACAGGCTATATTAATTTTATCAAAACTTTTTACGTAGTCTGATTATAGTTTTTTAAACTTTTCCTCTATTAGATCTATAGGTATCTAAGTAATCCTAAATGGATTATTAAGGTACATATAACTGTAAAGAAATATACAATCATATCTTGATTAACCATCCATGGCCCACGCATTATTAAATAATAAAGAATATTCGTCTCCGTGGAGCCGTATTTCCTCATTAGTGTATTCACTCACTAAAATGATACACTCAACCGTCCAAAGTCGATATCAATTAATTACTGTAGTAGTTCCTTTAAGGTTTGTAAATGGAAGTGAAAAGCCCGATTGACAGGTAAATGAATAAGGGCTGAGACTTCTCAGAACATAGAACTAATGCAACATGTTCAAACTTATTGACCAACATTAGTCATTCTAATGCGGACATAAATTGCGGATTCCCAGTCGCTTTATTGAGCTACCATTAGTACTGCATTTCATTATTAAAAGAGTAAACTTATAAAAGTCGTCAGGGCTGTCCGTAAGGTGTCAGTGTGTTTTTCGATGAAGGTCGATTCGAGTCGAAGGATAAGTCAGGATAATTTTTTTCAACTAGCAGACCTGGTAAACCTAGTACCGCCATATTTACATATCTGACTCAGCTTTCTGTCGCGGAGAAAAAAAAAAAAACTTTTCCCGTTATCTTTTAATTTTTCTTATACACAAACCTTGTCCTACGACCTACGAACACATAAAAAAAAATTCAATTTGGTGCAGCCAATCGGAAGCTATGTGCGGTATATACATTTCGGTGATTCATTTTATATATATGTCGGAATGAGGGTATCGAACACTACGGAACAGTCTATATAAAGCGGCGCGATCGGAAACAGGACACAGTTTCTCTTCAGATCTCGTGACGACCATATCTCTTGATTGTGACATGAGTCACTCCTGAGTCGTAGTAGTTTTCTATTATTTGATTTGTGATTTATTGTATCTGTGTTTTATATCGTGTGTACGAGGCGATATTTACCTGTGGGGGAATTACAAGTCTGGTGACGAATTCCACAGGGCACCGCGGAGGAGTGAGCGTTGCCCCAACCCCCTCGTGGGGGTTGCTGATGGTGTTTAAGTTAATTCGTATCCATTTAATAGTGATTAGTGTTTGGCTTCAGTCCAGATTGGCTGTATCTGTGATTCATGTTCTCGTTCAATCTCGTGTCTCCGACATCAGAAGTGGGATCTGAATCTCATTTGCCCACAATGATTGAGAGTGTAACAGATCGTCGGTCGCGGAGAGCGGTCGAACTACCCTCCGCTCGAAAATCGTACGAGGTGCCATTTTTAAATTCTCATTTCTCCTGTGAGACGTGCGGCCTACAACCGCGGCAGTGGTGCGGTAGTAAAGCAACGCATCGATAACTGGGAAGTAACCGGTATGTACGGACAACTCCAACAATCCAGTGAGTCGTACTATTTTTATTTTGTGCCGAATTAATTGCGTTGTATTTGTGTGGTGTGTATTGCTCAATTATTTGATACCACTGAATAGAGATGGTATGGTCGTTATTAGCGATGTCATAAGTACCACGGGTGTCTGCCACTGGAAGGAAGTGGTAGTGAACTGACACTGGACGGAAGTGTTAGTGAGTGCTAGGTGAAAGCATTGGAATTACACCGGAAAGAGGTGTGCATTCGTGATGAGTAATTGGGTGACCGGATGGAGGTTGCCGGACAAGTGGGCAATGACCACTGAACACTGTAAACAGATCCTGTTTCGTGAGTTTTTTTTTTACAGAATGAAAGAGGACTTGATCTTCGCGTGTTGGTTTGTTTTGTTCGATCGTTAGGTATTTGCGTCAATATTTAACAGGAACAAGGCTAAATAAGTAAAATTTAATCTCGGTGACTTAGTTTTAATTTAAAATTAAGAAATAAATCGGACAAAGTTAGATCCTAAATATAAAGGACCGTTTAAAATTGTAGAGTTGCTCCACGGCGATCGTTAAACTTTGAAAAATTAACTGGTAACAGGGCCTACAAAGACGCTCGCGATCACATACGGAAGTTTCCTTTAAGTAATATACCCCAGGAGGTAGATTTGTCTGACTTTGATGATAGTGAGGAACATGCCTCTACCCCTAAATGGAACTCATACTATGGCTATCTTGGTCGCACTATACGCACTTGTCTGTAGCCGTAACTGCGACTTACTTGTAAGTTGTTCAGGGGGCGGTGGGCAGACAGTGGTGTAGCGGGGACTCGGGTCTCTCAGACTATTTTGTGTTGGCCTTTGCCTTGGCCCCGGGAGTCGTGGACTCCCGATAAGGTGTTGGTCAGAACAGAAGGTGACGACGAAATGGGTGGCATCGTAAAGCTGTCACTAGCTGCAGTGTCAGCCGGGCCATGAGTGTGAGATCTTTTTATGTTGCTACTAAATTAAGCGTTAGAGATATAAAGGAAGCTTTCGTGTTTGAATCCTACTAATATTATGGACGCGAGGGTTTGTGAGTATGGATGCATGGATGGATGTTTGTTGCTCTTTCGCGCGGGCGGCCGTGAGCGAGGCTAGTTGTGAACAATAAGTTTAGTATTCAATTAATTGCTGAACTTAATTGTCATGGACAGGTTGGCCGAGCTTGTACAGACTTTTAGTTTGATTATTTTGTTACAAATGTACACGAGGACGTGTAACTCGTCAGAATGGCCGTGTCGGAATGAGGGTATCCGAATAATAAAAGTGATACAAACGTTTGCCACTATCGAACACTACGGAACAGTCTATATAAAGCGGCGCGATCGGAAACGGGACACAGTTTCTCTTCAGATCTCGTGACAACCATATCTCTTGATTGTGACATGAGTCACTCCTGAGTCGTAGTAGTTTTCTATTATTTGATTTGTGATTTATTGTATCTCTGTGTTTTATATCGTGTGTACGAGGCGATATTTACCTGTGGGGGAATTACAAGTCTGGTGACGAATTCCACAGGGCACCGCGGAGGAGTGAGCGTTGCCCCAACCCCCTCGTGGGGGTTGCTGATGGTGTTTAAGTTAATTCGTATACATTTAGTAGTGATTAGTGTTTGGCTTCAGTCCAGATTGGCTGTATCTGTGATTCATGTTCTCGTTCAATCTCGTGTCTCCGACATATATAAATTGTATACAAATGTACCTTTACGGTTTCTACTAATATATTTCTACTAAAAT
Organism: Diaphora mendica; assembly: GCA_949125395.1. NCBI lineage: Eukaryota > Metazoa > Arthropoda > Insecta > Lepidoptera > Erebidae > Diaphora > Diaphora mendica. The sequence goes on along the minus strand of OX421319.1, from coordinate 15,136,803 downwards.
TATATTCAGTAGGTATATATTTCAATTTCTTCGTCTTTTATCACAATAGATTACTTAGAATTAGTTTTTAATAAATGTAATATGTTTCACTTATAAATCAATATTAGTCTTATTGAAAGTACTACTTACTTTTAGCGCTTGAAGTCTCAAAATACGTTCTGAAAATTAAAAAAAAAATACATTTATTTAACGCCATACAAGTATCTTTGGGTAACATGTAAAATGTACAATTGAGAATAAAAAAAAACAAATGCTCATATAGGTCACATAATAATAATAAAAATCGATAATATAATAATCGATACTTGTTCCATAGTGCGACGATTCCTCACATCCACCACTCAAACTCCTACAATACTACACAACTTCTAAGCCCGTGCTAGATTCACATTTCTTACCAGTGTGGGGATAGTTCATAGGTGTGTGAATGATTCATTGTAATGTATGTATGTGTAAGCTAAGTTAATTATTTGTTTTGATAAACTGTTGGCATCTAACATGCGTGCGTTTCACTAGTCTCAGTAACTCCCGTATAATCTACACATGTAATTGACACAGTACACAACACCAGCATAAGCTAAGATAAAATTTCCAATAATTTAACTTGCCTAACAATAACCTTACACGTTTAACACACAGTCGTCTGATCTCAAACTAGACAAAGCCTGTACTATGGTAACCAGACTTCTGATAAACATATTTGAATCTGTTCATTACACAATCATTTGTCCTGATTGGGAATCGAACCCACGACCTCTGCCTTAGCAGTTAGGATAACTAACAGCTAGACTGTCAAAATTGTATAGCATTATTTTATTATACTAATAATATAACATCAGTATGAAAGTTGTTTCAACCCTACACGCGAGTGTGCGGTCAGGCAGGTCAGCAACGGTGCGGCCCATCGAACCTCGTCAAATATTAAAAAGAGGACTGAATCGACTTTCAACTTTCTCATGCACATTAATACGAGTATTGGCATATATATATGCAAACAGAAGTAAATATAAATAATAGTAATAAATTATATTTTAAAATAAAAAACACATACAATTATCCTGTTTTCGAAAAACATAGTTGTATTACTGGAACTCTTTTCGCCCACTATTTTATTATTTGCAGTTTTTCTAAAAATGTTTACACTTGAAAAATGGTAATACTCGTACTTGTATCCGTCGTATCCTTCGCTAATCCAAAACAGCTTTACAAAAGTTTGTTATTGGGACATGTGGCACAAGTAACTTACACAGACAGACATCAAAACAAACGTGTATATAATGTGTATATAATAAACCTTTTTGAAGTCTGTTTATATTGGATTTATATAGTGTCCAAATAAACTTTTCATACTGATTCACTTCAAATTCAGAGACTCATTTAAAATTAGAATGATTGTATTATACTATCGCATATTAATATAAAATAAATATAAAATTAAAAATTTAGAAAACCCCCTACGCAAGTACTTAATCTAGTGACAGGGACAGCTAGTATGTTACGATGAAATTATAAGTGTTTTGTTTTAGGATTAGTTTGGTTTGGAGTCGACACGAAATATTTTATACATTTTTCATTTCCAACGTAGCGACGCAAAAAATCCTGGATATTGGGTTTGTAACAATTCATTTCCTGCGGATAGGTATTACTATTGGCAGGTTCCCAAATGTAGGACTTCCGAACCGTACTGCCAAGAAAAAATGCTGTTTTGATCTCATTTCATTTAGGTCGGTCGACTTAAGTTTTGCGCTGCGAGTGTTAATGTTGCAATTATATCTTAGGTAGTTCTTAGGTTACGTCATACTTTAGTACTATACCTAATCTTGTCTGCATTTTAGCTGCTTCAGAGTAAAGTGGTGTGAAGTTTGTCTATTAGCTGCTATTTACAATATATCTATTATTTATTTATTTGTTGACACAAGCCAAAATTGCAACTCCTAAAATTTATAATTTTCTTTGGCAATGTTATAGAAATACAACAAGATTAATGTATAAGGACCATCTTTTAGACTCTGCCGTTGGATGTCAACAGGGTGATCCGCTGGGACCAGTTATCTTCAGTTTAGCAATATATCCCATTATAGAGCAGCTAAAATCTAAATTTAACATTTGGTACCTTGACGACGGAACTTTAGGAGGTGAAGTAGATACAGTTTTAGAAGATTTAACTTTTATTAAAAATAAATTTAAATCCATTGGCTTAGACCTCAACTCGGACAAATGTGAAATTTTTATTTGTGACAATACAGACAGACTCTCGACTATACAAAAAATTAATTCCTTGGCACCTAACATTAAAGTCTCTTCAATGTTAGGTGCCAAGAAAAGGTCTCTTCGCCTTCTTGGTTCTCCGGTCTTGGAAGAAGGTTTTCAGACATTCATAGATGACAAAATTAAAAATTTTGATGAATTTTCTGATCGTTTACTTAAAATCAATAATCATTCGGCTTTTACTATTATTCGTTATTGTCTTTTTGTACCTAATTTTACACATGCGCTTCGGTCATCACCCCTTTGGAAATATTCATCACTTTTGGAAAAAGTTGATAAAATTATACAAAACACGCTTAGTAAAGTTTTGAATGTGGCTTTAAACGATCGAGCCTGGCTCCAAGCATCCCTACCAGTTCGTTTGGGTGGTCTTGGAGTACGCAAAATTGTAGATGTCAGCCTTCCAGCATTTCTGTCTTCGGTTCATGGCACAGAAGAGTTAACCAGGAAAATTCTTACAAACACACTGGTTGATTCTGAAGTATCATGCAAGGCCATTGCTTTAGATGCTTGGCAGATAGCTTGTCCCAGTACTGCATTACCTGTTAATCCATTTTCTCAGCGACAATGGGACTCACCGTTATGTATTTTAAAGCAAAAGATACTTTTAGATACATCAACCAGTCTTGCTGAGCGAGCTCGTTTGTTAGCTGTGGGAGAGTGGGAATCAGGTTTATGGATTCAGGCACTTCCATCACCCAACATAGGTACCTTGTTGGACAATACTACTTTTCGCTTTGCCACTTTTTTTTTTTTTTTTTTTTTTTTTTTATGTTTGGCCCGCCAAAATGACTCTACTCTGCCTGATGGAAAGCATAAGCAGAATCCAAGAGTGGTGGTCACCATGCTCACTGCGAATGCAGACAATGCAGCATGGTGACCCACACCATGGCGGCCTAGTGATGCTGCTGCATCTTTTAGTCTAGTCAACAAGTTTGGAACTTGTTGACTAGACTAATTGGGCCTCCGGTCTCGCACTCACCAACGAAACACGACAGCACGCTGTCATTTTACGTTGATTTTCTGTGCGAGGGTAGTACCGCCCCGGTCAAGCCGGCCCGTTCGTGCTGAAATCAGCGTGGCTCTACTACCTACTACTTGCCTTCGTTTAGGAGCGCCTTGTGTTTCTCCGCATTTTTGTCACTGTGGAGAAGCTGTTGACAGTTTCGGACATCATGGCCTTTCTTGTAGCAGAAGCGCTGGCCGAATATCTCGACATGCCTATATTAACGACATTATCCGTCGTGCTCTTGTTACCGCCGGCGTTCCAGCTGTACGCGAACCAAATGGTCTGGTACGGGACGATGGCAAGAGACCAGATGGTATGTCGTTACTGCCATGGAAGATGGGTAAGCCTTTGGTGTGGGACGCAACTTGCGTTGACACCCTCGCGCCATCTCATCTTCCAAGTACAGCTTTTTATGCCGGCGCTGCTGCTGCTTCTGCGGAAAGCCTCAAACGGCGTAAGTACCAAAATTTAATAGGTAATTACATTTTTGAACCGTTTGGGGTAGAGACGCTAGGTTCATGGGGTCCGAGTGCTCGCGCTATGTTTAAACAACTAACCAAGCAACTGATTGACGCTTCTCGCGACCAGAAGGCCGGCCTTTTTCTAGCACAGAGAATCAGCATTGCCATTCAACGTGGTAATGCTGCCAGTCTTTTGGGAACGCTACCAGTAGGCGAAGATGTGGAGTTTTTTGACGCTTGTATGTAAATATTGTTATTTTTTTTATAAATTATGGTTATGTACATAGGTTTCTATATTATGTAATAATATATAGATTATGATTTCTATATTATGTAATAAATATATCTATTCAATTGTTCCTTTGTCATGTACAAGAATAAACTCTTGCACATTCAAACTAATCAAAAGGATAATATTAAGGCCTGTTTCACCACTTACGGATAAATTTCAAATAGCTCATCTGACAGATAATGGCTCATATAAATTGTGTCAAACCATCTATCAGATAAGCTATCCGAAACTTATCTGAAACATGGCCTAAGTTTTAAGTGTGATTGTTGTTGTTAAATTAGAGATTTTTTCAAAAGGCGTGTGTGAATGCATATTTGTACTTTAATTTTCTATAACACTGAACGGTTTTATAAGTTGCTAGAGCTGATTAGATTTGTAGAGATTTCGATTTTATTAATTATGTTAAAAATCATAATTTCTTACTTAATTCTAACTTCAACATGTATTAGCTTTAGAATGCCTTAAAAAAAGAACCTTTATCGTATCTGACATGTTCTCCACACTCGTAAAGGCCATGGTAGGCGACAGTTACTTCGACAGACATCAACACCAGCACCAGAGAACGCTCTGCCACTAGTCACTAAGTCGTAAAGTATTGATTGATAGTTTAGCAAACGAAGGTACTGAACATATTTAGTTATTGTGTGGGTCACGCTGTCTAGTCAGTAGTCAGGCAGTAACATCAGTAAAAAGAAATATGTTGAACAATTAATTTCTTATAATCCGTAGTACATATTAGTTTATGAATTAATTAATTATTATAAATCTCCCTGTATTTAAAAAGTTTTCGTATGTTTTTTTTTCTTTTTAACCGACTTCCAAAAGGAGGAGGTTCTCAATTTCATCGGTTTTTTTTTTGTGTATGTACATCGATTACTCCGTCAATTGTGGACCGATTTTGAAAATTCTTTTTGTGTTCGAAAGGGTATGCTACCCATGTGGTCCCATGGCCACCATATCAGAATCTGATGATGGGATCCTAAGGAAATCCGAGGGAAACCCTCGAATTTACGTGAGCGCCTGCAATGAAGTTACGAGCAATTGTATGCATACCTTCATATTCTGTAGACATCATTAAATTTTAAATGAAATGATGATGAGAGACTTGAGAAAGACTAAAAAGCGAAAAATAAAAAAACTTTGTTTAAAAAAACCGACTTCAAAAACTAAAAAGTATAACAAAAAAAAACCGATGAAATTGAGAACCTCCTCCTTTTGGAAGTCGGTTAGTAACTTAATTTGTATGTGCTACCTATTCATTAGTTTGAAGTCGGTGCCAAGCCAAAATGTAATAGTAGGTACCGCACTCGCCGTGCCTGACCTTGAACGGGATAGCTGCTCTTCGCGTTGAACAAAACAACCGAAGCGTCGACGTTCGTCTCGAAATATAGCGTGTGGTACCTACTATTCCATTGGCTTGGCACTGACTTCAAACCAATGAATAGGTAGCACATACAAATTAAGTTATTTTATACTTTTTAGTTTTTGAAGTCGGTTTTTTTAAACGAAGTTTTTTTTATCTTTATGACTAGTGACGATGAATAATGAAAAAGTCAATTCAAATGAAATAGGTGGATAAAATCAAAACTATTCGTCTAATCTCCATTCGATCCAAAGAAATACAAGCCTCTGTGGCGCAGTGGTAGCGTATGCGACTGCTGTATTTGAGGTCTCGTGGTTCGATTCCCGGGTCGGATCAAATGTTTGTATGATCTGCAAATAATAGGTCTTTACCTATGAAATTGCCGTTTTGTATGCAATAAGTGAAAGTACTTATTTTTTAAAACTTTTTTATTTCTGTTATTTGAAGTAATCACCCATGCAATCGACGCATCTTTGCCAACGCATTGGCATTATTTTGATGCCCTTCTCGTAAAAATCAGCTGGACGGGAGGCAACAAACTCTTCAAAGGCATTTTATACTGCCTCTCGGGAATTGAATTTTTTACCCACTAAAAAGTTGTCTAAATTTTGGAAAAAGTAATAGTCGGTAGGTGCAAGGTCTGGTGAGTATGGCGGATGAGGGAGAGCTTCCAACCCCAGCTCTTGGAGACTGTCTGTTGCGCAGTATGGAGTTCGCGCGATGTCGTGAAGGAGCAGTGGGGACGACCGATTGACCAAAGCTGGTTGCAGATGTGCAAGCTTCTCCATCATTCTCTCCAGTTCTTCACAGTACACATCTGCATTAATGCTTATGCCGTTATGTAAAAAGCTGTGGTGAATCACACCCGCACTAGACCACCAAACAGTGACCATCAACCTTTTTAGGGGTCATTTTTGGTTTAGGGCATTGCTTTGGTGCTGAAACAGGGTCTAACCAACTTGCTGAGCGCTTTCGATTGTCGAACAGAATCCATATTTCGTCGCACGTAAGAATTCTTTCCAAAATTCCTTCATTTCTTTGCCTGTTGAGCAGCGCAAGGCAAGTCTCGACGCGTACGTTGCGCTGGCGATCGTTAAGGTCGTGGGGCACCCATCTATCAAGCTTTTTTACCTTGCCAATTTGTCGCAAATGGATCAATATTGTTTTGATGCTTACATTAAAAGCTGCTGCTAGCTCAGCTGTAGATTGAGTTTCGTCAGCTTCCACAATCGCCTTAAATTCATTATTATTAACCAAAGTCTCCGGACGACCACGAGCTTCATTTTTCAAGTAAAAATTTCCGGAACCGGGAAAACCAATAACGGGTTGTGCGTTCGTTTGTACAGTTCTCTCCGTAAACGTTTTTGATGTTACGTGCCGTTTGTGTCGCGTTGGTGCCACGACAGAACTCATATTCCATAATTACACGAATTTTTTTAGTATCCATTATGACGAAAAATGTTCATATGTAATGAAAATACAACGCTAATCAGAAAACAAAAGACTGAGTTTGTAAATAGAATGTCATGGTTTTAAAACAAAATTAATTTGAATTTAGAATACAGAGCCATTACAAACTTTTTTTATTTGAAATGACCAGTACTGAAGAACGGCAATTTCATAGGTAAAGACCTAATATTTGTTTCGGAGTTTGGATGTTTTCTATGTATAATATGTATGTATTCACAAAAAAACCTTTATATGTAATTATATCAGTTGTTAAGTACCCATAACACAAACAAAGCTCTGCTTAGCTTGGGACTAGATGGCGTTGTGTGTTAGATGTCCGAAAATATTTATTTATTTATTTAAATTAGAAGCAAATTACGAAAATTGTTGAATCAAAATACATGTTAATTTATCTGGTGTAGACACCAATAATCCGAAATAACTAACGTTAATAATATGAATAGGGAATCGTAACAATATAATCAAACCGAAGGAGTTAAGGCAAAAAGAGAAAACCAATTAAAGAGTCCATGTAAATTATATAAAACAACCCATATACTACGCATACTTGCACCATGTTACTACGTAAAATGTAACTTATGTCAAATATAAACCGTCTATAAATATATGGAACTAGCTTTTGCACGCAGCTTCGCTCACGCAGACTTTCAGCCCCTGATTTACACCCTTAGGGATAGAGTTTAGTGAAATCCGTTCTTAGCGGATGTCTACATCCTATAAGGAACCTACCTGCTAAATTTCAAGTTTGTAGGTGTTTTAGTTTCTGAGATTTCGTGATTAATAAGTGAGTGGTATTTCGCTTTTATATATATTATATATACTACACCTAAAAATATATTTTTATATAAAGTTATAAGTGAGTGAAATGATTTTAATACTGTAATAAAAAACTTGGGAAGTAATTCAACAGGCAGACAAGACGCATGCGCCCTTCTTCCGGAATTTGTTTCATTGTCAAAGTTTTCAGTTGGCTGGTTAGCTTTGCATCGGGCGGCAGTTGCGATCGCTGACTGTTTTAAACACCTCGCGTTCGAACCTAACTCACGTACATAATAGTAAACAACACAGAGACTATGGACCATTCAATACATTTCCTGTTCCTGATCTTGTGTTCAAGTTGGTATCCTTGATTATAATTTTGCTGTTGTATTTTAAGTTAATTCTGTCAGTTAACAGTTGCGTGATGAAAGTTTAGCTCGTGTGTAATTTTCTCGTCATCCTGCCGTCTGATTAGTAATTGTTGTGTCATTTTTCTGAACAACAATGAAGCTTTATATTTTTCATTTTCTCGTGTACCTTTGGAAAGAAAATATTTTTTGATCATTCACGTTCGTCTCAAAAGTAAAAGTTCAGAAAAGGAAACGTGATCGCAATCCAGGTACTGATTAAGCCTCAATGCGAAAAATAAGTCAATAAAAAGTATCACAAACTTTACAATCTCCGCAAATAAAATCCCGAAGTTTGCTATTTATTGTTTTAATGTTGTTATTGAAGAAACTTTTACAAGTTACTTTTACTTTTGGTTGGTCTCTATATACTTCATTTGAATAATTACTTTGTGAACTATTCAACGGAAATAAAGAGGCCAATATTACAATTTATGTACATGGTAAACTAAGGGAATATTTGCATATTGTCACGTTCCTAGAACTTGTAAATCTGTACTTATTAATTATTATTAACATTATAAAGCTGAAGAGTTTGTTTGAATGCGCTAATCTCAGGAACCGCTGGTCCGATTTGAAAAATTCTTTCAGTGTTGAATAGTACATTTATCGAGGAAGGCTATAGGCTATATGTCATCACGCTAAGATCAATAGGAGCGGAGCACCAATGAAGAATGTTACAAAAAACAGGGGAAACTTTTTACGCTACGAGCGGGCAATAGCATACGTAAACGACGTTGCGTGGGTCAGCTAGTGTACCTTATATAATACGATACATATAATATTATACAGGTTCTAGGAACGTAAAAAATATGAAAATGTGTGATAAATTTCAGATTTTTGTAAATAATAAAGAATAAAGATAAGATAATAAGGATAAAGAATTTTTATTGTAAAAGCACTTTTCGCTGTTAACTTATTATATACGTTATTCTACGACGACAAAAACGACAGATCATGTGTCGGTTTAATAACCTATAAAGGTAAATTACTATTTGCTTCTGTGTAACTGATGATGTTATAGCTTAAATAACCTTTTGAAATAATTCTGTAAGACATTATGTAGACGGACGGACTAAACTAAATGGGCTCGGCGTTTTAGCCATTCTGGTTACGGAACCCTTAAAACAGGCTCCAAATGGAGAAGTAACAGGTCGTACAATCCACTGGTGGGTTAAATCCTACTGCTTTTACTACTACTTTCCACATTTAAGTTCCCGACAGTGTTTTATTGAGGTATATGTTTTTTAACCTAAGGGGCCATTAACTTTATTTTCACTATGGAAGAATAACATTACAGTAAGTTATTGCATGACACATCATTAACTTGTTACTCTTGATAAGTGTTGGATGTAACATATTGTAAGAACATAATTTAGGTTACTACACAAAAATTTTCACATCCATACTATCCATACTTATATAAAAAAAAATAAAAAAAATACATACAGTGGAACATAGAACCTCCTCCTTTTTGGAAGTCGGTTAAAAACTAGCTGCCCCGGCCAACTTCGTACCACATATCTGTCTCAGTTTTCCAGAGGCAGTGTACAGTCGCAGACTAAAAAAAATGACATTTCCCGTTATCTTTTATTTTTTATTGTATGCAAACATTGTCCTAACAATAACGACAATACATAAAAAAAAAAAAATGGTGCAGCCGATCGGAAGTTATGCGCGTACATACATTTCGGCGATTCATTTATATATATATATAGATAGATTCGAAACTAACTCTGTTTGTCTATCTGTTTTGGCTTTATTTGGCATGTAGATTCTTGACATACAAGCGGGAGGAGCGGCGGGTAAAGTTATTTATATGTAAAAATGCCTATTAATATGATTATTTTTGAATACTAACAGATTGTATAAGATGCAAGAGACACTAATAGATTGCACAGGAAAAAGAAAAATAAAACTGTATAGGTTACCATGATCAAGAATAAAAAAAAGATAAGACAGTGACAAGTTATAGAAACACGAATTAAAAATATAAAATCCGAGACATCGAGAAATACTATTACCATAAATCATAATAGTATATACATACCAAACAAAGATAACCATTAATAACTAATTGCATCTTAATATTACGTATAATAATTATAATTTACTTACTTTAAGAAAACCGAAAAATGGAAGCAATCAGCTGGACGGAAAAAATTGCCAACTATGAAGTTCTAGAAAAAGTGAAAGAGAAAAGGCTGCTGATATCTACTATAGAAATTAGAAGAAGTTGGTAGGCCACCTTATACGTCACGATAACTATATAACTAATGTGAGAGAAGGAAAAATAGAAGGAAAGAGAGGAAGAGGAAGACCGAGACACAGTTATAAAGACCAGATTAAGTAAAAAGTGGCGGTTGCGACGTATAAGGAGGTCAAGGAAAACCTCTTGATAGGGATAGCTGTATAAAACTGCATCGGCAAGAGCTTAGCTCTTAAGTAAATGATGATGAAGAAAAACAAAATTTGGAATGTTCTTTGAAAGTTTATGTTAAGCGAGATCGTCAGCTATTATAAACAGATTTTAATTTCTTACTGCACAGATTAGGCGGTAATATTAAGGCTACATTTATGAAAATAAAAAACTCTCGATGATGAATTAATAAGTAGTGATTTGGGGTTAAGAAATATCTATATAATTCATATTGCTAATTATTTGCCTATTTATAATATTATTTATTTAATATATAGGTGTATTACTTGATTTTACCACCAATTACCTTTTTTCGCATGAGCTCCCAGGCCAGATTTACTCCTACTACAGACATCAGATTACAAGATACCTAAACCGCAAGATCTAGCTCTTTCTTTAAGCCGCAAGCTGGTTGCTAGAGAGTAGTATACTTTCCTAGGATTTGGTGTTGAAAATGTCTAAAAGCTCCGGTCAATCAGCTAACATCTGTGTCAAGTAGTGTTTGTATCAAAAAGCTTAAAATAGTAAGTTCACTCCTGCCCGTAAACACGATAGTAAATCAAATACGTTGTTGACTTCCCTTCAACTTTAGTAAATTGAAGAAAAAATATGTTTCGTATGACAAGCAAAGCAATCGAAACGAACGGGAATACTACTCTCAAATTCCTATGTTTTTGGTTACCAGAGCATCCACATAAGATACCTACTTCTTAACGATATAGATTCGTGAGCAAACAGAATGACAGATATTGTATCTATCCATTTCTGTGTTACGCAAAAGAATTGATACGTATTGGGATAATTTTCCTACTCCTTTGTCAGGATTTGTTGACGTTTTGCTTTGTGTAAAGCTAGTTTTTATTATTATATTAGCTTTTTTAGAAAGTAACAAGAGAAATATGTTATGTTAAAACGTCACTTGAGGCAATCTTCCAATGAATTTCAAAGAAATAATAAGTAAAGAAGACCATACCAACAAGCTTTTATGGTCACTTGTCACACGGTACGAGTATAACTTCTAAAGGTGTGTCTTAGTTTTCTTGAAGTATTTTGTTTTTTATTACGCATCTGTATTTGGGTACATTCCGACCTATGTCTCCTTTGATAAATAAGGTACAACCTCTTTGTGCCTAGCTGTTTATGAAATAGAAATGAACATGTATATTTTATAACTATGCGTAAAAACCGGCCAAGTGCGGTCTAGCCACGTCCTATATAGGGTTCCATATTGAAGGCGTTTTGTTATTTCATATTATTAACAGTTACCTAACATTCATGGTTTCGGTGTAAAATGATAAAATAAAGTGCTAGTTTTTCTTTTAAATTAAAGTTAAGTAAACAAAAAACTATTTATTAAGATTTTGTCTTTCCACTTTGTCGTCGTGATCAACATGAAAATTAGAGGTTTGTAATTCTAATAGTCTGTGAGATATGTATATAATCGTGTGGGGAGACTAACGCACGGATATGACAAAAGTAGAGTTCCCTTTTTTTTTATTTCGGATGAGGAACCCTAAAAACAAGTATCCTTAAATAGATTTTCATTTTCAAAAATAAATCTGAACACTCGTCACCATTTCCATTAGGGAGCTATATTCATTCATGTCAGGTTTTTCTCTCTCGAAAGTAAATTTTTAAGTTAAGCTTTAAAATATGTAGTATAGTCCATACTTTTAGCTTTTCTTTTTTTTGTCAAAGAGATTGAATGAATAAAAGAATATATAACATAAGTATAAAAAAAAACCCAACATAAATTTCGTAGATTGCCAAAAGAAAAAAACTGTCAGTCGTCATTTGCGTATGATACTGGGTGTGATGTACGTGCTAACCCTCGTAATATGTATTTGTTATAGTCAAACCTCGAACTTCCTAAGCGATCCTATTATAGACTAAGCAATCCTTAGGTCTGGGTTGCTCACTATAACCTTTTTTATGGTAAATATCGTTTCCGTTGCATGACGCTACGGGCATTAGAAGACACTGACGGGGCTGCCTGGGCTGGGACAGCTGGTAGTGAATAAGTGTATATATGTATTTATTATCTATTCAAGCCATGTAATAATCGAGACTTTTAACAATATGAGAGCTATAATTAGGTATATCATTTAATTGATAGAACGATCAAAATGTTCTCGAATAAAACTCTGTAAAACATCAGGAGGAGGTGGTGGATTATTTGATTAGTTTTTAAACTCTGTTATGAATATAAAATGCGAGACAACCCAACACACATACATATATACGAGATTTATAATAAATACGGACTGCACGGTTCGCCTAGTGCTTTCTACTGCGTTCTAAGTGTTATGGGATCAAAGCATGGGCCAACGCTTTGTGTGAGCCCCAAATTGTTGTTCAGAGTTTGGGTGTTATTTGTGTCTGTTTCATTTATGTTTGTGAAGTCCCCCGCGACACAGGATATAATATATTCCTAATGTGGAAGTTGTCTTAAAAAAAACACGGACACAGAACTACATACAATTATTTGTACTAGGTGGGAATCGAACCCACGATCTCGGACTTTGACTACTTAGTCACTGACCACTAGACCAGCAGGCCTTTTAACCATGTGTATGTTTGATACTAACTCTAGAACCTCTAAACGGATTGAATGAAATTTGATTCAGATATAGATAACTGTATAGTCTGAAATCTATATTATAAAAGAAAGTCGTGTTAGTTACACAATGTCTAACTCAAGAACGGCTGCACCGATTTGGCTGAAAATTGGTGGGGAGGTAGCTTAGAACCAGGAGACGGACTTAGAATACTTTTTACGTAAGTTTTTTTTAAATTTTCCCGCGACGGTAATCGCGGTTGTTGTTGTATCGCGGGTAACACCGCGGGGCTCAGCTAGTATAATATAAAAGCTAATTTCAAGATGAAAAATGTATGTTTTTTTATGTTTGACTCTGCCAAAATGTCTCTACTCTGCCTGATGGAAAGCATAAGCAGGATCCAAGAGTGGTGGTCACCATACTCACTGTCAAAGTTTACCGTAAACTATACTCGTATTAGAACTATTCTGAAAAAACTCATCTAGATTTATGATGATCAATATAGGCCTGTCAAGAGTATAGGTATCTAATTTGTGTTACAAGTTTTATAATTAGTCTGATTGATACAATCATTCGAGTAATTAGTCTCGTTTAAGGATAAGGATGTCTTACTTATCGAAATAGATATGTTCAGATCTACTCGAAGGATGGTATATTAAGCCATCATATACAAACAACACACTTAACAATAGCTGTTTATGTATGTTTGTATATTCCACAGTAGCACCTAAACTAGTGAACCGATTTTGATGAATGAGGTATCAATAGGTTCGTCGTGATGGCCCGGATGACATTAGGCTATATTTTATCAATTCTTTTTACGCTGTTGGATCATAATTTTTAAACTTTTCTTGTTCTCACAGTAAATATTGTTTGCGAAATAAATATGAAACTAAAAATAGTAACACCTTACCAAATATGCTGAATAGTTTAAAAGTTACATTGACAAATATTGCAGCCATGTGCCTGTATAGGGCGCTATTACAAAATAAATTTCGGTGCCGTCATAGCTATTACGTCGTAGCATACTCAAAGCATTTAAAACTATTTTTTTAGGTTGTGATTCCCGGATTATGTGCTATATTCGCTTCTAAAATATAATTTGAATAAAGATGAGGCCGAATCTGTCTCGACTTTGTCACTTGCTCCAATATTGATTTATCTCAAGAAGACAGTAATTTTACGATGTAAAACGTCAAGGGCCACGTAAAATAGCTAATTTTGTCACGATTGCTGTAATATTTTAAATAGAAAGAGATTGGAACATGTTATATTAAATTTAACTAACTTTTTAAATTAGTTGTCTGGGTCTGATGGCAAACAATAAGGTCTTTGTTTGAACTTTTTATTAAAACCTCAATGTCTTTTTTGATACATTTATCTTTTAAATATATAAAAGAAAGTCGTGTTAGTTACACTCCTTATAACTCAAGAACCGCTGAACCGATTTGGCTGAAAATTGGTGGGGAGGTAGCTTGGAACCAGGAGACGGACAAAAGATACTTTTTACATAGTTTTTTTTTACTTTGTCCCCGGTGTTAATCGCGGTTGTTGTTGTACCGCGGGTTACACCGCGGGGCTCAGTATTTTAAGAAATATGTTATTTTTTCTTCAAATTTATAGACTAAAATGTTATAAAATAATTGTCCTATAACTCTTACTACATCTTTTACGTTTTTCCAACTAAATTGTAAGTACAGATTAACCAGTAGCCTTAGTTTTGTCATTGTTTCTACCTCTAAGAACGTGTATGTGTGTGCAAAATGTTATAACATTCGATTAGGAGATAAGATGTGCAGGCATAACAAATAGAAAACTAACTAGTAATTCTGCCTCCGTTGTATCACGATAAGGATTTTTTATTTATTTTTATTTTATGTATGCCCCGCCAAAATGACTCTACTCTGCCTGATGGAAAGCATAAGCAAAATCCAGGAGTGGTGGTCACCATATTCAATGCGAATGCAGACAATGCAGCATGGCGACCCACACCATGGCGGCTTAGTGATGCTTCTGCATCTTTTAGTCTAGTCAACAAGTATGGAACTTGTTGACTAGACTATTTGGGCCTCCGGTCTCGCACTCACCAACGAAACAAGACAGCATGAACGCTGTCATTTTACGTTGATTTTCTGTGCGAGGGTAGTACCGCCCCGGTCGAGCCGGCCCGTTCGTGCTGAAATCAGCGTGGCTCTACTACCTTAATAATAGGGTCTGGAATCTGGATAGTCCTTTGTCGGGATGGTTTTTGGTGGAAACACCAGTTCACAAGAAGCTGAACTTTCGGAGGGTTTTTTAAGTCTTTCACAAATAGGAGGTGGTATGATTACGAGCAATAATCATTATATTGTACCTACTGACTTGTCTAAAAATTTTACATGAATATTGCCAAGTAGGTATAATTTATATAATATATATAGTACATTTCCATACTGCTACTGCTCATGAATGTTGTAAAACTGTTAGTAACAAATGGTTTTAGTCAGTCATTAACTAATGTTCAGTCAGTAATAATAGTTGCAAACAGTATTGATGACAAGCAGCCAGGTTACTACATGATGAGCGACTACCACTGCACATACACAGACACCCGCTACTTAAAAGTGCATTACTAGCCTTTGGAGTGTTTACGCTTTTCTATTGATTGAATGCAGAGTGAAGTGACATTTGTACGCAACGACAGGGATGCCATCGCTTTAAAGTCACTCTCTGCTGAATTGAGATGGGAAGTTGGTACTTCGGTGTCACTGTTCAGAGATAAAAAAAAGTCGTGTGGTGTCGTGCGACACCAGATTGGAATGAAGTTCCTTATCATAAAATATAATAATATATGCAACTTACAGATGGCGCTATACAAAATTTTAAAAACTTACTTTTTTTTTATTTAACGTTACGGACGCTTATTGCCGGCTAGGTTACTTCTCCGCAACGCTTCCGAACTCAGAAATCGTCTGGATCTGTTCAGCACACTAAGTTTTTTCGAATCAAATTTAAATGTGGCCTTCTTTTCATTGATTTTTGGCTCTTAAAACGAGCAATATGTCAAACGATACCATATATCAATCCGTCTAGTCATCGCGAAATAGTAGGATAATTCCTTCTTTCTGAGGAGAGGCCTTTGTCCAACAGTGGAGTGTTAAATGCTGTTGATGTGATAACATTTCCAAAATTACTATGATCATATAATTCAAGGTATCAATGAAAATGAACTATACATACACACAAATATACATATTTCGTACATCTAACACACAACACCATCTTTTTCTTTTTTTTTTTTATGTTTTGCCCGCCATAATGACTCTACTCTGCCTGATGGAAAGCATAAGGAGAATCCAAAAGTGGTGGTCACCATGCTCACTGCGAATGCAGACAATGCAGCATGGCGACCCACACAATGGCGGCCTAGTGATGCTGCTGCATCTTTTAGTCTAAATGGGACTAATCCCGCCCACACGCCCACCACTGTAACTCCTGTACACCAGGATCAACAGCGGTGACCCACGAAAACACCGAGTTATGACACTCGGGAAGTCCCAGGAAAAATTTAACTGTCTTGGAACCCGCAACGAAATTAATCAGAAGAAAACTGGAGGAGTTGGAAATATAATAAGTCCACTTCCCTCCTTAGCAAAGCGGGAGACAAAATGGAGTCAAAATAGGCAGACGCCTTTTTCAAACCGGGAAGCACCACGGATAAAAATATTATGGGTCCTAAGTGAGCTATATTTGATTTCTATAGTATGTATGGCAGAATCGCTTAAACGCACGGAAATTCACCGCAGTTGACACAAGATCCCCATAATATACTACCCCAGACGTCATTTGTAAGCTATTTAGCATCATGTTACGTTCATTGTACCAAAGACTACATTCCCAGAGGATATGATGAGCCGACTGTTCACAGCTAGAATCAGGTGTTGAGCATTGACACAATGGTGAATCGACTAATTTAAATGAGTATAGTTTGCTCTTAAAGTTACCGTGGCCTGTAAGAAATTGAGCGACACAGTGATCTACCTCGAGCCATGTCCTTGACAACCTTTCGCGAACAGATGGAAAGAACTGGTAAAGGTGGCGCCCCTTAGATGATTCGTCCCATCGTTTCTGCCATTCATCCAAGAGGTCGTTATAGACATTGGCTTTTTGTTGAAACAATCTTATGATTTTACCGCGGTCTCGTATGCCCAAAAAATCGCATTCCATGTTTTGTAGTGTGGAATAGTACATGGCTGCACGTCTTTGCACCTCGAGATCGACCGGAATAACACCTGCCAACACCGGTAAAGCCTCAGTGCTAACCGTCCTATATGCCTTGCACAAGAAAATCAATGCAGGTCGTTGGCCTTGTAACAGTTTGCGATGGACAGCACCTACAGTCGCCCTATCTGCCCATACAGGAGCACCATAGCAAATAGAACCCAAATAAGTAGCTCCATATATGATCTTTAGTGTATTATATGACAGACCCCATGTCGCAGTTGATATCCTCGTCAGTGCAAAGAAACTCTTTTTAGACTTTTCATTAACTGTTCTAATATGTTCAATAAATGAAAAATTTCTTTCTAAAACCAATCCTAAATAACAAACCGAGGTTTTATTTTTAATAGTAATATTTTCAAATTTAATACAAGGCGGTGATTTGAGGTTACCTTTCAGAAGTAGCTGGAAGGTTTTGTTTGGTGCAAACGTCAACCGATTACGCCCACCCCACCGAGATATTAAGTCCAAACATTCACTGGCCAGCCTCTCAAGCCCCGTTCTAGTATCCGACTCTATCAATAACAAACCGTCGTCCGCGTACGCATTCAGGGTACATCCGGACGGCACAGGCATTGCCAGAAAATCGTCGAAGCCTATGTTCCACAAGTATGGTCCTAGCACTGACCCTTGAGGACACCCCATCGTAAGCGCCTTCGACACAGAATGATGCCCAAGTCTCAATTTAGTAGTACCTTGTAAGAAGTACGAGGAGATAAGGGAATAAATATTTTTAAAGCAACCTCTTAATTTTAATTTTAGCAATAGCATGGGCCACCACGCATTGTCAAAGGCGCCAGATATATCTAAGAAGATGCCTAAAACGTATTGAAAACTTGACTCGGTGACAGTTTTCCTTACAGATATAACCGCATCAGTTGTCGATTTTCCCAACGTAAAGCCGAATTGTCTATCATGAAATTTAACTCCACCCGGTAGAAGTCGTGGTACTACAAGACGCTCTAAAAGCTTTCCCAGCGATGGTAACAGTGTTATGGGTCGATAGGATTTAGGATCGTCCGGCGGCTTATCGCCGCTTTTTGGTATTATTCGAATATTACCGCACCGCCAAACACTAGGAAATACTCCTTCCGCAATGCAACGTTTAAAAACTGTTAAAACCGTATCACCCGAAAGTTTACAAGCTTCTTTTATCATTTTGTTTGATATTTTATCGTCGCCCGAAGCCTTATTTAGTGGCAATGACCTAACAATACTGAGGAATTCGTCTGAAGATGGTAAGTCAGACATTGGAGACAATGGTGGTTCAATAGCCCACTGCCTAATTTGTCGGTGATAATCCGTGTCATCCTCCGGCCGATCGTCAGGCACAAGTGATTCTAAAAGATATTCTGTGGTTTGTTCTACTCCTGTAGTATAACTATTATTAATTTTGATGTTCTGTACGTATGCAAGGTCGATTGATCTATTTGCTTTAAATTCATGATACAAAGGTGACCAGGGACCCTCTCTATCGAGTTTATCAACAAGTTTACGTATTAAATTTCCCTTTGATTTCTCCACAGCAGCTCTATAATGAGACCTGGCAACTCTAAGAGCAATAAGAGCATTATTGTAAATATCTCCTGTTACGTTACGCTTTTTAATGTCATTTAGTTTTTTACGAGCTTTTCGATAGATTCTACGTAATTCGACTAATTTATAATTCCACCAATCACATCTACGAGTGTTAGTGATAGATCCACGGCCGATACAAACATCAGCACAATATGTGAAAGTATCTGATAATATGTTTGCGCTTTCCTCAGCTGATAGACCACTGCGACTGAAGTCTTTGGCATGTACTGCAAAGAGTGAACCAAATAAAGCCCAATTTGCCCCTTTAGTTTTATATCTAAAATTGTAAGGAGTTCTTTGTGGATATTGTGCAACCATTGGTATGAATTCGTACACGATTAAGCGGTGATCACTACAGGATGCGTCCGGTAGGACACGCCATCCAGATATCGAGACGTCGCCGCGCGTAAGCGTCACGTCAATAGAAGACTCACCCATTGGGCTGCAAAAAGTTGGTGGTGCATCAGGGGTATTGTGGATAGTAAGATTCATTTCCGCAATAAAATCTTCAACCGCACAGCGACGAGCCATGTCAGCTGCACGCAATTTGCCATACCATAAAGTAGAAGAAGCATTGACATCAGCGCCAATGATAATTTTGTGTCCTATGAGGGACCGCAAAACGAAACGTAAATGATGTAGATGAGGATCAATAGGATGTGAAAATTGAAAATAACAGCTCACTATGTAAACCCTACAGGTAGAGGATGAGATCTCAGCAACGGCGCAGTGTGACGTCATAAGGTTACGCAAAGATGTTACCGTAAAATTAGAACTTGCAACATATATCCCAGCCCGCGACCGGCCATCTAGTTGTACTACATAATTCCGCAATTGAGCGCTTTGATATTGCTCTTGTATAAGGACAATGTCTAACTTTTGTTCCAAAACTAAGCGATCTAATTCTGACGTGGCTATTTTATCATTATGAAGATTTAACTGGCCTATTGAGATATTTTCCATTTTATTAAAAAGGTACTACAGCTACTACTGTATAAGCTATTCAGTAATTAGTATTTAGGATTAGCTGCTCTAATTTAAGTTTATATGTGGAGCAGTCTTGTGATCCACATCGATGGTCACATGGTTTTTTGTACCGGCTGCATTGTGCGCATTTCGGTTTAAAATCTGGTGTGTCCTTATCCGGGCAAGCCCTTGTATCGTGGCTGGCCGCGCAATTAGCACACGTAGGAGTTTTAATAGTGCAAAATTTTTGAACATGACCGAATTGTTGACAGTTTAAGCAACGAACTACTTCTAAGTCGTCTATAAACCTACATGTGGCCCAGTCTATATATAATTTATCTTTTGTGCTAGCCAAGTGTTTCCTAACCTCTGTCTCTAATTCTAAGCCTATCCATTGACGTCCGTTTTCCAGTTTACGATGCCTGACAATTTTGGTCGTTTTTAAAAAATCGCTTTCGCTTAATTTTAATTCGTCCTTGATATTCTGACGATATAAAGCTGTTAGGAAGGTACGATCCTCCATAGAACCGGGCACGTCTTTTACAATTATACGGGGCCTTCGGCCTTTCGGCTTTTCTAAGCGTAAGCCTACAGATTTAATGGCGTTTACTGCTTCTAGTTTTTTAAGCTGCCGTTCATTTGCGACCCGCAACACGACGCCTGCCTTTGCGGTTTTTTTGACGCCTACAATTTGAAAACCTTCGTCGCTAGGTTTAATAGCCTTCATGAGAGCTTCTTTTGTAGCTGACGAAGTTGCATAGTCCGCTGAACGTTCCGTAGTAGGATACGCAATAACACACGGCCTAGATACGCGCGCCTCAGCGGACACCGGACACGGGGCTGATCCAGGTGGTAAGCGAAGCCTAAGCTTGTCCGCGTACGTCAAGCCCGGCTGTTGAACGGCGACACCCCCCACCCGGCGCTCGAGATTCGCTAATTTCGTTTCATTGCTAGCAGATTTAATTGCCAACAATGAGACGATACCGGTAATCCGCTGGGTTACGTCCATAATGGCGGTCCTATTCCCCACATTCATTCGCGACCCCTGATCGTTTACCAATTCGTTAATTTTTGCCAAATATTCGGTTGCCTGAGACACCAACTCAAAATAATCATACTCCCCACAGTTATCACGACCACTAAGAGACGAAACACTCTCGCCCAAGTCCGAAGCCCTAATTCGTTCAGTTCTACTTTCATTTGACGATAAATTTGATGGCGACATTCTACCAAACAATTTATTTCCGGTTGGTGTTCGAAATTCATTTGTACCACCGGGATCCGGCAACTCGCCAACAACCGACATGGCCAAACAAAGACACACCAGACAAAAGAAATATCAATAAAAACAACTTCAAAATCAAAAAACACGAAAAGAAAATTAATACAAACAAAATATTACTCCTACCTACCTTTATGAATAAAATAAATTGACTTACCGATAGCCGTAGTAAAAGAAACTAACACAATATTTGTATTTATAAGGCGTAAAACTTACAGATTATTTGTCAAAAACACTATATACAACCTTATACCGCCCACAAACCGGGTAACAGTCGCAAGGATACACAAAAACAATATTTAAATTATTAAAACGCGACGTCACACGTGAACCGTACAGACCCGCGGAGGGAAGAGGGAACTGTCTTTAGTCTAGTCAACAAGTATGGAACTTGTTGACTAGACTAATTGGGCCTCCGGTCTCGCACTCACCAACGAAACACGACAGCACGAACGCAGTCCCAAGCTAAGCAGAGCTTGTGTTACGGGTACTAAGATAACTGATATAAATACATATATACTCTTTTTTTGTAAATACATACATATTATACATAGAAAACATCCATACTCCGAAACAAATATTTGCAGATCATACAAATATTTGGTCCGACCCGGAATTCGAACCCGAGACCTCAAGCACAGCAACCGCATGGCCCAGTGGTCACTACCACTGGGCCATGCGGTTGCTGTGCTTGAGGTCTCATGGCCCAGTGGTAGTGACCACTGGGCCACCGAGGCAGTCGAATCACTTTGGGACCTAACTTGAAACCCTACAATACTGTGATAGTAAATATCGTTATATAAATATACATAATATATATTGCCTATGTTATAACAATCGGGAGGTTTCAATCTACTTGAAAGCCTTTAACTGGCTTACGTATCTCAATGATATATAATATATTATGTTTAACCTACATTATGTTACGCCAACAATGTATTATTCATGGACTATTTGGGCATGATAAACTATGAAAACAATATCTCGTAACTGTTACGGGCGACGGTATAATAAATTCATATAGACGAAATGTTTGACTATTATTGTGAAAGAATATTTGTTTAACATAAATTAAAATAGTACAAATAAATTAGGAATAATACATTTGCTGGATTATGTATCAATATTCCTTCGCGTATCCCTGTAATAGCTAAGTATAAAATATAGAAACGGTAAGGGGTGCGGGGCGTAGAGTATAATACAATCGGAGATAATTTTATCTTTGTATCACAGTTCAATAAAACTACTGTAGTATTAGGATTAAATTACGCACCTTCTTATTAAATTAAATTTTACATTGAGTCAATACCACTTATGATGATCTTCTTAAAGAAATATAAAAGTACAAGTTGTGTGAACATTTAGTTTCCTGTTCATTTTAATGGCTAGAGTCATTATAATCACAAATTTTAACAAAAAAGACCGACTAAGAGGTGGACCAAATTGAAAAGGGTCCACACGGGAAGCACCAGCTTTCAAATAAAAATTGAGTTATTCGTCAATTTGTTGTGCACATACTTAATAAAAATTGAAGACTTATATAGTTTTTTCATAGATGCCATTGTCAGAACTAAATGGGACCACACGGGAAGCATAAGCTTTCAAATAAAAAAATAATCATCAAAATCGGTTCACCCAGTCGAAAGTTATGAGGTAACAAACATAAAAAATACAGTCGAATTACCTCCTCCTTTTTTGAAGTCGGTTAAAAATGAGTAAAAAGCTATACCTAACTTTTATCGCAATTCTAAACATCTAACCATTATTTATTTATGGTGGGAAACACTTTTTTTTAGCACTGGTTTGTTGGTACAGTAACAGTGTACATGTATGCGCTGCCTTGTTCTACTACACAAGTCTAATTTGTCTATAAAAAATACGAGGTGATCTTTTTAACATATAACTAACTTTTTAAAAGAAACTCACTTTATATTTATATTTATATATTTATTCCACTACTTTTTTTAAAAGGTTAAAGGTTAACCTTTGAGGATGCCATAAGGCGACACCGGTCAGGTGTTCATGTAATTACAAGTAAAATTGTAACAAAATAAACAACCGACTTCAAGGTTCGACTCGATTTCTTTTGGATGCCATCATCAGATCTTAGTGTCCTTATCATGGTACCATCGTTGGGATATCTCCTTTTCATTAAAAAATAATCATCAAAATCGGTTCATAAACAACGACGAAATAATTCGCGAACAAAAAAAAAACTAAACGGTCGAATTGAGAACCTCCTCCTTTTTTGAAGTTGGTTAAAAATAGTGGAATAAGTACAAGTGAGTTTCATTCTAAAATGTATTACAACAAGTTCAATCAAGTGAAGACAATCGAGAGTATAAATTATATAACTATATCTAACATATGTTTGCATAAAGAATCCTCGTCTATGCTCTCAACTTTATGTCTGTTAAGATTCATCAAAAAAGTTACTATATCTCCGTTGCTAATGAATAGTTTAACAAGAAGGTAGTTCATTACGTATTCTAAGGGACCATCCCTTTTAAGTGATCCAAAAATTAGAACTAAAGTGGTTTGATATCCCTTCAATTTCAATTGTACTTCGGTCAATAAGACTATTAATTTGTTATGAGAAATATTTTATACGATTCCATTGTGTCGATGAGTACTAGAATATTGAAGAATTAAACGATCGAGTACCGTCACAGAATGACTAATAGTACTGTACCGTGTCAATTGCTGTTATTCCAAAGCTAGTGAAGTTGTTTTGATTAATACGGTTTTATGTTGTAACTTAAATCTTGGGAAATACGATTGCTTTTATTTTATGCTGTAGAAAAACGTTGATAGCATTAAATTTAGTATTTTTTATAAGGTACCAGATACCTAATCAGAAACTCCGTGTATAAAATACTTTAGACACTGGCCAGAATGAAACATTGTATTTATACCTACTCGTTTTTTTTTATCTTGATGCAATGAAAATCCAAGAGAGTAAGGGTTTATCTACAGCGCACTGAGCTGTACACTAACGTTTTGAAACTTTCATCTAAATTTTCCGGCTGTCGACGAAGTTTCACTGAAATCCTATTCCTAAGTTTCCGATCTTTAAGAACGGTAATTAACTCGCTATCAGCTTACTATTCTAATGAATTTTATGTTGATTAATATAAAATCTTAATCCTTATTTCGTGATCATTAAATTTTTTACTTAACAACTAATTTATCTCTGCTGTGTGCTCATGAAAGCCTTTTCAGCTTCGTCGCATTACATAATAGACGGATACAAAGATAATTTTAAATAAAATAAAATAATTACCACAATAACAGGAAAAATAAAACGGACATTCAACTGTTTCGAGCCAGCATGATGGATACAAGCGAGGCAATCTTGAAATTCACATAGGGAGATCCTAATCTTCTATTACACATATTAAATATACTACATATTTTGAATCATTATTAACATTACATGTTACACACTAAACTATTAAATGACACTGCACATTAGTAGTAGTGTGTGTATGTATTTACTAGTATCTAGAATCGGTTGTTGTGATGATGATGGTGATAAATATCCCAGTAAATTCAGGTACATAAAACCTCGTTATTTGAGTAAATGTGAATTTTGTCAAGTACCTGCTGTGTAATAATAATACTTTAAAAACATTCTGTAAGATTCTGATAAGGAAAACGTATTAAGAGAAATCTTTAAATTTATAGCTTTAAGCTGGGATTTTAAGATTAATGATGTTAGGTTAACCCCTGTCACGTGGAAACCTAATAGTTCACAATTACTTTGTATGAATATATTTCGTCGCTGAATGTAGTTAAAGATCAGGTATTTAAAAAAAATATAATATACGTGTTTTGACAATTTTAATTACCCTTTAGACTGATTTGTTATCAAAGAGAATACGTTAATTTTCTTAGTAGAAAGAAAGAGTGGTAAATTACTTTCAAGAAACTTGATTATTACATTTCAGATAATTACCTTATCATCATCTCAACTCAGCTACAAGACGTCTACTCCTGAACAGAGACATATTTTTTTTTTTTTTTTTTTTTTATCTTTATTGTTTACATATTTTATGTAGAGGCTTTTAATCAAACATGATTATGCCAGCCTCATTGTATCCTATATTAACAAACAACATATAAAAGTTTCAAAAAATTATAAATTACTTCTATATATACTTATATAATAAATAAAAATAAACAAAAAATCAAAAAAAAAAGTACGTACATACGTACCACACCTATACACCACATACAATAAAGACTCAATCAATAGACATAATATGGATAGAGTCATATTTTCTTTAAAGTATGAATAAATTTGTAAATTTTGATTGCGTCCTCACTGTACGGCTTCGAAAGCATGGACTGGAAAGTACCAACATTTAATATATTATTATTTAAACTGGACAGTAATGCTTCCCTCTCTTTTCTGTACCGGACACATTCAACTAACAAGTGATGGGCATCTTCAACAATTCCACATTGTTCACAATTAGGACTACTAACTTTTTTCATTAGAAAGCCAAACTTATTAAGCGGGACGTGTCCAGATCTTAACCTATGTGCAATAACTACATGTCTTTTACTAATAGTTCTATTCGAAAACCACGGGATACGAGGAGGTTCACACTGCATTGTTTTGTACCAAATTCCCTTTTCTCGTGATAGTTTATTAAAATATTCCTTCCAAATTCCATAACAATCAGCACTAAATTTAGGTAGGACTTCAAAATAACAAGGTTTTATGTCAATAATTGTGCCACTAATAGCTGCACTTTTCGCTAAGGTGTCAACCAGCTCGTTCCCCCTGAGTCCAATATGTGAAGGCACCCACTGCAGCTTCAATGAAACGTTATTAATTTCGAACCAATACAACAAATTTAATATATCATAGGCTATCGATGCACCTCTGGGTCCAGAGGCACATCGAGCCAAATGTTGCAGGGCACTTTTACTGTCAGTAAAAATGGCCGCCTTTTCATAACAAGAACTTTTAATATAACGTAACGCCTCTAAAATCGCAGTTAATTCTACTGTCATTATACATAAATTTTTATTGCACATTCTAAAACTGCCACTCATTTTGTTACAAGTATCAATAAATGCCGACCCCAAACCACTAGCACCCTTTGAACCATCAGTATATATAATGTGCCAACTGTCATATTTATTGTTAAGTTCATTGAGAATGTTACTTTTCAGCATATCGCGATTGTAACTATTTTTATTAAATATTATGCAATCTAAATTACACTGTATTACTTGAAAAGTTTTAATGTTTGAAACCCATGTATCTAGTGTGAACATTTCTAAAGTGTCACTAATATTTATGTCTTCCTGTTTAACTTTGTTGTACACAATTGCTAGAAGCGGTTTCTTTTTTTTTGACCAATATCTGTTATTACAAAGAGCGCTCAACTCACCCAACATTTCATAAATTAAATTATTAGAGCATGATTTTGTCTTTACTAAATACTTTATAGCTAAATATTCCCTACGTACAAACAATGGTGAAAAACTCAACTCACTTTCCATAACGTGAATCGGCGTACTCCTAATAAAACCGCCAATTACTCTTAGAGCCTGGTTCTGGACAATATCTAATTTATGTAAATGTACTTTCGCACTGTTATCGTAAATGAAACAACCATAATCCACCCTACTTCTGATTAGAGTTATGTATAAACTACGCAAGTAATTAGGATGAACACCCCACGAAGGGCCTGATAAAAGCTTAAGAACATTTAGAAATTTTAGCGTTTTACAACTTATCTCACTAATATGTTTTCCCCAGCGCAGTGACCTGTCGATCCATACACCCAAATATTTAACGTTGTCCGATGATTGCAACACTAAATTATCAATTTTTAATTGTACTTCAAATTTTTTGTGTCCTCTGCTAAAAATTATATATTTCGATTTATTACCAGATAATTGAAGGCCAATATCTTGCAAAATTTTGTACATGTTATCTAAAGAGTTTTGCATTTTATTTACACTATCCCTGAGAATATTACTACTACTTGTATACAAAACAAAATCATCAGCATACTGACATATTTCAACATCTGCAATGTTTAGACATATCTTATGCGTGACGATATTAAATATCAGAGGTGAAAGAGGGTCACCCTGCGCGATTCCTTTATTAGTCCAACGACATATCGTGTCGTCAGGGCAACTACCATCATGTATTTCCATTAACAATCGCCTCTCACTCAGATAAGACCACAAATATTTAGATATCTTGGCACCCACATTTAATTCTTCCAAAATTTTAACAACTTCCACTATCAAAATATTATTGTATGCGCTG
Source organism: Diaphora mendica (assembly GCA_949125395.1). Classification (NCBI taxonomy): domain Eukaryota; kingdom Metazoa; phylum Arthropoda; class Insecta; order Lepidoptera; family Erebidae; genus Diaphora; species Diaphora mendica. Next base: position 15,109,410 of record OX421319.1, on the reverse strand, counting down.
TCAATGTCTAAAAAACAAGCAAGAGTAGATAAGTTATTAGAAAATCCTATCTGTATTTTACATATTAACCTCACCAAAGAATCTAATGTTGATTGTGCACGCCTAAAACCAGTCGTTCTAGGTGACAAATATCTATTCTTTTCAACATACCATTCTAAGCGTTTTGCTAACATCGTATTGAAAGTTTTACAAATACACGATATTAACGCGATTGGTCTTAGCTTGGGTATGGAGCAAGCAGAGTCACTGACTTTGGGGATGGGACAAATTTTCACATTACGCCATTGCGAAGGAACTATGCTGCTAACGAATATTAGGTTAAATATTTCTAACATATAAGATTTAGCTACAGAAGGTAAATTATACAACATTGAATATGTAATGAGATCATTTCCCGGAGCTGTGTCTTTCTTTTTAAAACATTTGACCATTTCCTCCATGCTGAAGTTAGATTCAAGAGATGGATTTGCCGAATGAAATGTTGGTGTCTGGGGATTTACATAATCAGGTGCCAAACTGCATAATAACTCCTCTTTCAGATCGTTAGACACTTGAGATTGAGTTTTTTTTTTGTATCCTTTAACCCAACGCATTCGACGCCACATCTCAGAGACTGAAACAGAGACTGTTTCAGTCTCTGAGATATCAATTTCATTACAGAATTTTTGCCAGTTCTCTGACTTAGCTTTCATTATCATATGTTTTGTATCACGTATTTTGTGTTCTAGCCTGGAGAGGTTATCTGGAGTAGGATTTTTTCTAAATGTTTTCAATAATAAACGACGTTCAGCAACAGACCTAGAGAGTTCTGGTGTCCACCAAGATTTAGGTTGGAATTTAGATGTAGGATCTTTACTTATTTTAATCATAGGGATACTCTGATCAGCCGCGTTGTTAATCTGTGTAACAAAAAAGTCATATTGGTCTTGGACGTTATTTGTTACAACAAAACTCTTAAACCCATTCTTAATAATATCTCTATATTTAGTCCAGTCAGCCAACTTAAAATTACGCTTTTTAATAAAATAATTATGACTTTTATAATCTAACAATATTTTTATAATTAAATGATCGCTGCCAAGTGTTTCATTAGTCACATTCCAAGTAAAGTTCACAACAATGTCAGTAGAAATAAATGTTATGTCGGGAGTAGATTCTTGAAGCGCACCATTGACAAGTTTTAATCTAGTGACACTTCCATCATTTAAGGAGATGAAACCATTATCTAACGAAGCGTTCATTATTTGACCGCCTCTTGTGTCATTTTTATATGACCAGTTTGTGTGATGCGCATTGAAATCACCTGCTATTATTGACTTTTTAGAAAATAAACCAAACAAACAATCCCAATTCACCTGAGAGGTATTTACACTTGACGGACAGTATACAGAGACAATATTCTCCAGGTTATAACAGTTTAATAGTCTTATATGTATTATTTCTATACCTACATTATTTAATCTATGTGAGGATGTTTTTACCTTTACTGATTTATGTATAACAAACGCCACACCTCCATATGAATCTTCTCTGTCCCTCCTATATGTGCAGTAACCACTAAAGTTAAGCTCAACACCTGGGTTCAACCATGTCTCACTTAAAATGGCTATATGAATATTTTCTTGTTGCAATAGACATTCAAACTCCGATCGCTTCGGTTTTATACTTTGAGCATTCCATTGAATTATATTCAACTTAAAACGTGAGGAATTACTGGCCATGACTGAACAAATTTAAAATACTATTAAAGCACTCAGTTTGCTTCAGGATCTCTATAAAATATTTTTTAACTTCAACAATAATTATTTTAAAAACTTCATAAATTTTATCTACAAAGTCCATTCTAGACAATGCAATACACTTTAATTTATTCAACAAATTTTTGAAGTAAATCTGCTCTTCATGTCGGTCATCATTTTCTGAGTTTTCCACACACATATTTTCAGGATCTCTTTGCATTTCTGTGGCCTCTAATGTCGGTTTCGCCTTCATCTTTTTAGATTTTTTTGTTATTGTCTGAGCACTAATAGATTGATTTGTAGAAATTTCTACATTCTGATCTGTTTCAGGAATTTCGTCAGATGTCTCTTCTTGATCGGCTAGTGTCATCTGGACCACACTACTATATGACTTATTTACATTTGTATACTGTGCTCGAGGAGCGCTTTCTATAGTTTTTGGGTCTTTATTTTTCCGCTCTTTCCTCGAATATATATAATAAGCTTTTTTGTATCCTACATCTTCTTCACTCATGATTAGGCGTATTTCCTTTTCTTTCAAGAAGTTAGGACACGCCTTATCAAGAGCCATATGGGGGCCTTTACAATTCAGACATTTAAATATCTGTGTATTACAATTGGCATGTTCTTGTCCACATTTAGGACAGAGAACATGATTAGATGGGCAAAATTTCTTGGTATGTCCATATCTCCAGCAAGTAGAACATTGCATAACTTGAAAAATATAATTTTCTACTCTAAATCTACAACCATAGGCATAGACAAATGGCGGAACTGAAGGGCTTTGAAAGCAAATGCGCAAAGTTTCACTATCTATCCATTTTCCATCTCTGTCAATTCTTTTCATTCTTTTAATAGCTAAAATTTTTTTTAAGCAGGTTAAAGATTGCATAATTTCATCATCACTTATGTCCAAATCCACACCTTTTATTACTCCATAGGAAGTAACACTTTGATCTGCATAGTTTGCTTTCATGTCTAGCTCTTTAAACTTCTGGCAGTTAACTATTTTCTCTGCTTGTTCTTTACAACTTAATCGTATCAGCACTTTATATGGACTTTTGTATTTCAAAGTAATAATATTTTGTACATTTTCGTTACGTAATAATTTCGCCAATGCCATTTGTTTTGGTAATATTTTTTGTGAAGATAAAATTATTTCGTATCTACCTGCAATTTCTTCGCCTTCTTCGTTATTACTCATATCTCGTACATCCGATGAATAACTCCTCAATAACCTCTTAGATCTTCTGTTTAGAACCGTAATAAAGCCTTCTTCAATACTGCCCTCACTGCTTTCCCTGTGCCTCTTTTCAACAACTTTTGAATTTTCACTATTATTACCGAGGGTATTTTGATATAAATTTTGTAACTGACTTTCACACTTATTAATTATATCCGTATCACTTTTATCCTCGACGTCCTCGCTAGACATCGAATCACTTTCAACCATACTTGTTAATATCTGATAACTTTAAGCTAAAAAACTATTGCAAGCTCGATACACAGTAAATATACGTACGCTCGTTACTGCGTCTCGCGCACAACATATTTATTACGTTATATTTACATGACAATAAAATTAAGAAGTCCGACTGGTCAAAAAACTGAGTTCTGATCATTTAAAAAAAATTATGCGTAAGCAAAATTGTACACAAATTTCTTTTTACATAATAAACAGAATGATACGTTGAACTTTGTATCACCTATATCTATGTATGTATATGTATAAATATGTACATTTTCTTACAAAATACATAATATGGTTAAATTACAAAATACCTTTTGTACTTGATAGGTAATAATTCTCGAGTGTTATTAACTGCAATTTTATTTTTATACGATTTGATAACAATAGCTAGCAATTTTTCAAAAATTTTACATGGTTCACCTATTATTTTTTTTTAATTTTATTATTAAGCTATTTTTTAATAAATAAGTCAATACACAGAATTTACAATTACATGAATCGCTAAATATGTACATTGTACATGTAATATTTTACTAAAATTTTACAATATCACTTTTTTCAACCTTCAACCTTCGAAATATGTACTAAAATGTCTTTATAAATGTTAGAAGTTGTTGACCCATCGAATTGTATTTTAGCCTAAGGCACAAGGGCGGGCATTTATATGAAATTTATAACATTTTTTAGACATATTATGTATACTTTCATTGGTATTCCGCAAGACATTATCCTCGGGAGAAGAGTTCTTAATTTAAATCACAACAAACGTACGTAAATGAAAACAAACAATGTTTGCCTTAGTTAATATCACTTGGCATATTACAACAACATCAATTAGACGCACTAAGTTGTTGTCTGTAAGTAGAAAGCTTAGTACCTTCATAACACCTACTGGTATACCTAATAAATGTCATTAATATAAGCCAAGTAATAAGTTGTAGTAGTAACACGGAATAATTAATAGTATAAGTAGGTAACTGTCCGGTTCGATATGAGCTTCTAAAGAAAATAATGATGAATTCTAATGACATAATTAGTGAAATATTTATAATATACTAAAATAAGGTTTTGCAGATAAAATAATAAATTGATTTAATAAAAATAGTATATATAGAATTTAGGGACGTGGTTCTAATCATTTAAAAAGAAAATAAAAAAAAAAGCATGAACAAAATAATATCTAGTTAAAATTAATAAAAAGAGTTTTGTACGGTTTTATTAAGAGCCAAGTTCAGTTCTGATTTAAAAAGTTATAAACGGTACCTCCTATTACATTTTGGCTTGGCGCCGACTTCAAACAGATTTTAGGTACCTAGCACAGATAATAATACTACTATTTAAATGAATAAAGAATTAGGTATAGACAAGAATTGGCACATAGCAATTTATGAAGAGCCAGTTTATTTACGCTTTTTAGTGTTTTTGCCAGGGAGTTTTCGTTCGATGGTTTTTGGAAGTCGATTTTTTTTTATAAAAAGTTTTTATATTTATATTGGTTAGCTCATGGCTGTGCAGCAAAGACTCCAAACCTTTCGTTTTGTTTTCTTTAGTCGACTTTGTTCTCATTCTAGTCTCTTAGTAAAAAAAACATTGTAAACCCTATTATTTTTATTTTAAAGGAGCAACAATAGAGTTTCTTGCCAGTAGTCTTTTCCATGAAGGGTAGGCTGCTCTTGGAACTGGCGACTAGAATCACTCGATTTTTAAATATTAAATATTGACTATTCATAAGTGCCTGTAAAATAAGTGCCTATTTGAATAACATCTTTTTGAGTTATTAATAAGCTTAAATGTTCAATAAGTACAGTATATTTTAAAATTCTTTTACATTTATTGTTTTTTTTTTTATTATTATATATTATTTTTAATTTATTTTTTTTATTATTTTATTTTATAAATAATATATTATTATAAACATCCTTTGTAATATTGAACAGCGTTGATGCCAAAGTAGCAAAGTAAATTTTGTAGTAAATAATCATGAGTAACTAAATATTATAAAAAAAGTTACTGTATAAAAAATGTTACTGTATCTTTCATACAGTAACATTTTTCTGTTCATTCAAAAACAGTCTGGTAATTAAATAACAGTGACACAAAGATATATTTTTCAGTTTTTGATCGTTTAACTAAAAAGGGGAGAATTATTTCCGCAGGAAAGTAATTACCGCCGGCAAACAAAGAGATTAACTTATTCTCTGTTGCCGGGAACTGAAATACGAACGTTATTCCATAAAAGCAACGTGAATCAGATTCTCTTATTAGGTCTCTGTTGTTCTCTCCATCAATTTGTGTCCTTACTCTCATTAAGATTAATGCTTTATTCATAAATATTTCCGATGGAATAGCTTGCAAATTGACTCCGGTATACTTTTGAATAACTAATCAATTGTTTATTAAAAGTCAATAGTGATGGTTGGTAACTTTTTGTTTTTTTTCTGACTAGGATTTGTAGTAATAGGAATGATTTTAAGAAAGCTTAAGATAAGACAAGGTTATTATTAGTAAGTACAATTTAATCCTAGCTTTTGTCATCGGCTCCGCTCTCGTGTATTTCGCCTATAGCTATTATATATATGTTAAATTATATTATGTATTATGTATCATATAGGTGATAGAATTTTTGTAGAAAGACGTAAAAGCATGACAAACAATCGAACAAACTCACATTTGCACTTTAAAATATTGGTTGAGGATGTATTTATCACTAGCTGAGCCCTGCGGTGTTACCCGCGGTCATTGTCGTACCGGGGTAACGCCGCGGGGCGAAGCTAGTCTAAAAAAGTTGCCTAAGTTACTCCTTATATCATCAACTACCTATCAGTGAAAATCCCATCTAAATCGGTCCTGCCATTCCAGAGATTACCCGGAACAAACAGACAGACAGACAGACCGACAGACAGACAAAAATTGTAAAAAATATATTTTATTATGTGTACCGTGTATAAATAAAATAACCGCATTTTACTAAATGCATATAGGTAAATGTATACATACATATACCTATATGCATTTAGTAAAAAGCGGTTATTTTAATATAGCAAACAGACACTCCAATTTTATTTTAGACAAAGATTTATTCAAGACAGTTTTTTTCTAAAGTCCTTAAAAATCCGTTTGGTGTCTAATTCGTAATTATAGTGTTTAGCATTATAGATTTGAACTATCGCGTAGCTTGCATTAGGAAAAGTTAAACTTCTTACTCCAGCCGTTACATGTCAACGAGTGAAGGAATTAAAATCGACATGAATAAATCTGCCCTGGCTACGTACTGGTCATTTTGATAAGTCTAGACATTTCACAGAACCACCATTTGATGTAAAAAAGTGTACTTATGAAATTTTAAAATATGATTATGAAAGGAATATTAAATATTTCATTATCACAAAATTCTAAGATACTTGTTTGTACTTATGATTTAATTAGTTTAGGAACATTTGTAAATTAATTATTAAGAACCAACCACGAGTTAAATCTGGGGAATTGATCGATGTTTTTCAAATGTGAATTTGAAGGTTGAATTATTTATTTATACATTTGGTGAATAATAAATATATTACAAGAAAATATGTGATTGTTCCAATTACTTGTGATTATTGTTCGTTAATGTCCAAACACTTTCCATTTTAGTGGAAATTCATTGATGCTACAAAAATTCAAAGGATTCTTTTTTCGTGAGGTAATATATTATAATGGGCACTTATCTTATTTAGAAATGATATCAAAAATATCGATATTTATCCAAATGTACAGCACTTAAAGCTTTTAACACGTTTGAAATTGGTTGTCCACTTTGCATATTAATTTTATTGCATAGACTCAATAAATTAATCGACAAAGCAGTATTGTATGGTAATTGTGCCCATTATATATGTAATTACCGTAAACGGTAATCATATTATACAGATCATTTAAATGCAACTGGGCAAACGCGGAGGAGTGAATGCGAATGGGATAAATAAATAAATTGCATTGTTGGATAAAATACACTAGGGCATAATATTTTTCTTTAATAGTGTAGATGATAAACGAAGCGTTGGTCTAACGGTTAGAGTATGCGAATGTCAATCAAGATGTCGGGCCGAAAGTGTTTTCAAAGCAGCTAGGAGTATGAAAATTTGGCGATGTTTCACGCCCGTGCCCCGGAGAGAATGGTAAGGCATTGGTCCCGGTTTTCATGAACATCTATGACAATCGTTACTGGGATGTCAGTGCCCTCAAATATACAGACAACTAGTTGTGCCCACAAATTCAGTTTGCTGTCGGGATTGCGAAGGTCCGATGTCAGTCGCTCCGTGGAAAAACGAAAATTTTCAGGTAAAACCAGTTGAACTAGCAGACGACCCCAAATAATCTTGGGATAAACGAGCAGAGGAATAACATTGATGACAAATAGGTACCTCTACCAATTGACAGCTACACTTAAAGTGACGAAGGTGTCGCGGCTGAGTCTTCTTCCTAAATTTTGAGGAGGCCTCAAGTTTTAGTGGTAATCGTGTGACGCACCCATTGAACCAAACAACTCAACGAAATAATTATTTAACGTACACCAATTTTCTGTGAAACTATCGAATTACTTGAGTCGAGCCGGGCTAACCGACAAACTTACTTAGTTTTTATACAATATTTATACCTTTTACTGCATTATGAATACAGTTGTAGATATTCGGGCAGTAGCTTGTTTACAGCATGAAATAAAACCTTATAATATCAACCCGCCTGGCCAGTGTGATATAGTAGGCCACCTCCTTTCAAAGTAGAAGCTTATGTCCACCAGTGGACCATTAAAAGCTTTGATGTGATGTAATATGAAGGCACTACGAAGTTGTATCAAAGGAGTCGTATCGATTGAAAACACACAGTCATTCAGGGATCAGAACTGTAGTTAGTACACTAAAATGTGAACGATAAATGTAAGTAGTGTGAAACACAACATCTACCACTGGCCACTTTAAAATAAATAATTAATCATTAAAATATCTAGGAAATTTTCTTGAAAATAAATTATGTTTAGAAAAAGAGAAACATACAATAAAATCTTTCGTATCATTTTTCTTAAATTATATCTATCTATAAAATCAAAGATTTTTCAGCCATTTTGAATACCACTATTCTCATAACACATAATGAATGGCAGTAGATATAAAATAAGTAAAACGGTGTTTTAAAGTCAATTTTCTATGAATTAAATCATGTGGTCATAATTTAAACAACGACACATGAAAGTTACATAAATTCTTGAAATACAAAACCATCTAAAAATATGTAAGTGAAATATACTTCGAACACAACATGACTCCTAGGGGCAGGGCTATAAAAATGCTTTGAATATTTTAACATTATTCTTGCGTAGGAGGTTTTCCTTGTTTCTGCGTCTTTAATTGCAAAAGAAGTATAAAATTGTGTTTCGCTTTCAAGTCAGAAATAAAAAGATATAAAATCCTTAATAATAAACAGACATGTGCCTGCCTTCTTTCATAATTCAATATAAGTTAAACACAATATGTACTTATTTACCAATTTTCTAGGAAATACGATAGCTATTTTACGTAATAAGTACGTACACCATTTTTTTTCATAGCACATTCAAACAGTATTCATTCAATTTCATACAACAACTACTCGTTACGTCTTTAATATTGTTCGTTGACATATCGACTGCAAAGGAATGTTAAGACATTGACATTGTAAAGCCTAAATCTGGGGGCACGGTCGTGCCCCCGCCAAGACGGGCCAAGCGAAGCGCAAGGGCACTACCTACCTTTTCTCGAAGTGTTTCGTCGTTTTTTTGAACCCTCATAACTTTGGTTCTCGATGTCCCAGATCGTTCAAATTCTCAGGATATGATGTTACCAATAGACTAATGATACATACAAAGTTTCAATTGCATAGCTTTGATACTTTAGATTTTATTGATAAGTAAAAAACACCGATTTCGTCACTGACACACTGATGATCATCAAAACTGTTAGGGTACTTCCTGAAGTGCTAGGAAGCTGAAATTTGGTGTGTAAACTAAGTTTAGTACACAAACTACAGAAAAATTCATAAACCTATTACTTTTGCCCCCCAACCCCCAAATCTTGGGGGTGGAAGTTTGTATGAGACTTTCACAAATGTTTATGCTAGAGGTTTTATTTTTGGACTTTTTCGAAACATTAAAGAAGATGTACAAGAAATACAGCCCAAAATAGAAAAAAAAACTGCCTCAAGTAACTTACAAAAAGAAATGAAATCCCACCAAAAACATTTTCATGTAAAATGTTGCCAAGACGACTGCATATGGCTTACCCTGTGAAAAAGATATCAGATCTCATGTAGAGCCAAGGTTCCGAATCTACACGTCCTAACTCTACCAATCCTAACTTCGTAAACTCTACATCTCAGTAAAAATGTATGGCTTGGCTGTTTCGTTACTTCAGAAACTAAATATTCGTATAACACATTACTTTAGAAACTAGATATTTGCAAACACAAAAGGCGTTCGTTTCCCCTTCGTGATGGTATGGTAGCGAAACGGCGAAGCCATACATTTTTACTGAGATGTAGAGTTTACGAAGTTAGGATTGGTAGAGTTAGGGCGTGTAGATTCGGAACCTTGGCTCTACATGAGATCTGATATCTTTTTCACAGGGTAAGCCATATGCAGTCGTCTTGGCAACATTTTACATGAAAATGTTTTTGGTGGGATTTATCTTTTCTATCTGTGTATATATGTTTATAACAAGATACGATAAGTATGGAAAATACACTTACGATTAATTTTAAGATAAAGTGTTTCAAAAAAAAATGTTTTTTGCGAGACAACCGATTGTGGTTTCAGTATAAGATGTGTATAACCTTCCTATTGGTATCATATTATGAGTCTAAGATACCTGAATAAAATTATTATGAACTAGTGGTGCCCGCGGCTCCGCCCGCGTATATATTGGTTATCGCGGCAAATAGTGTGTGTGTGTAATAATATAATAAATAATAATGTGTTATTCTACATAATATAGCTTATAAGCTATATTACTGTAAAGTTTCATCCAAATCCGTTTAGTAGTTTTTGCGTGAAAGAGTAACAAACAGTATATTATAAACTTTCGCGTTTATAATATTAGTATAGACTAGAATTAAAGATAGCGTAAGAGATGACTACATAGACAGCACAGCGTCAAAGAGCCTTCGTATAGTTTTTTTTCTGTGTCGGCTACATACGCTAGGTATTTATCCTTTTATTTCCAGTTGTTTATTTCATGAATTTAATCTTTATAGTATAAATAAAATGAATCGACTTAATTAGTTTAAAAAAGTATTATCATCCAGCAATGATTCAGAGGTTTGACTTTTCATCGTTAGAAGATATTAAAAGCTGTATGACATCCCAATCATTATTATAAAATATAATTACCTATACTACATTCTTTGACCTATACAATTTTTCTTAATCTCATTATTACTGAGACTGAGAGTGGAATCACTTTTTTGTAGTGATGTTGATGATAAAAATCCAGAAAAAAACTTGCAATGTCTGGTATAATCAGCATATATGATAGTTAAAAAGGACCGTTGTACTTTAGGGTACTCAAATATGAAAACGGTAGCAAATAGAAAGTTAATATTATATTTCGTCAGTGATATAAGTACCTAACTATTCTGTGTGGTCGTGTCGTGTCTGTTGATTGAGATTGTATAGTTGACCAGACTTTTGGATCTCTTTGTGACTTTTTTATTTGTTTTCCTTTTTGAACAAAACTAATATACACACATCAAAAGTGTCTAGGGATCAAGCATTTTTATGCGGATTTCTTGAGATTGAGATGTGGCTTTGTAATAAATTTATGATTTTATAAATTTTTAAGGATCCTTTTTGGTGCATTTCATAATTTGAATCAGGAACTGTCAATCAAATTCGAGTAAAAGATGAAAATCAGCTGTCAATATTTTCCCTATAAAAACATACAACGCATTGAAGACATTATTAGTGCTACTGTTTCCCTACTACTGATTAAAACCAACGTTATTATGGAGCGGCGACGTCATTTAAGCAGGGAAGAAATGCTCAGAGCCGTGGGAATGATAGAAGCTGGTTCCCGGCAACGTACTGTGGCTTTAGCTCTGAATACAAGTCAGAGTGTTATCAGTCGACTTTGGACACGTTACCGAAGCACTGGTACCGTGGCTGAGCGCCATGGAGGACGGTATCGCTGCACCACACGGAGACAAGACCGAAACATTAAAATCTTAACTCGAAGAGCTCCAACAATAACCACCATGATGTTAGCCGTGAGGCTTCATCACTCTTCAGGGAACTTAATTAGCGACCAAACAGTCAGAAACCGCTTGCATGAAGTGAACCTTCATTCCCGAAGACCGCTACGGGTACCACCTATAGCAATGCACAATCGTAGGATTCGATATCAATGGGCTCTTGAACACAGAAATTGGGCAGAAGAACAATGGCGTTTCGTGTGCTTTTCTGATGAGTTTCGTTTTGGTATGAGACCGGATACAAGACGTATACGACACTGGAGAACCCCTGGACGCCAACAGCGATTAAAATCCTGCCAGGAAGTCCATCCTTATAGTGGTGGAACCATCATGGTATGGGCGGGTATTTGGATCGGCGGAAGAACTGAGTTGATTTGGATCAGAGGCAACCTCAACGCTCAAATTTATGCTGAGACGATTGTATCAGACGTCATCGTTCCTCTACAAGTGCAAATCGGTCCCTTATTTCAGTTAATGCATGATAATGCACGACCGCACACCGCAAGAGTTGTAAGACAGACTCTCGCCGCAGCTAACATCAATGTCCTGCCCTGGCCTGCTCAGTCGCCAGACTTGAACCCGATTGAGCATGCATGGGATATGCTACAGAGAAGAGCTCTGCCGAATATGGAGGGTATCCAGTCGCAAGAGACCTTTTTTTGTTGTTGCAACGAACATGGGCGGCCATTCCACAGCGTGATTTGGATGAACTCATTTTGAGTATGCCAAACCGATGTTCTTGTGTTGTTAGTGTTCGCGGTAGAAACACGGATTATTAATTGTTTAAGTTACCTAATAAAATTTTAAAGAAAACTGTTATTTCAGTCTTTTTTTCGAACTTTAATGTTAGTGGTTCAAATGTCAAAAATCGCTTTATTAGGAAAATGGCAAATTTCTTTATTAATGCAAAGGTGACTTGGTTTATCGTTACTGTGACAAACGAAAACACTTTATTTGATGAATCTTTAAAGAAAATTTTAATTAATATCAATCAGGAGAAAAGTTATTGCAAAAATATATGTTGATCCCTAGACACTTTTGATGTGGTATTATTATAAAAAATACTCTACTATAAAAATAATATAAATTTATATACATTCAAAGATTACTGATTGAAAAAAAATGTTTGTGTTGGATAGTCCATTTACTGAGGAAGGTCTCTATACATAAAATCAGGCTTCGAACACTACGAGAGTTAAAGAAAGATGTTGGGAAAATGAAAGGGAAAAATCAATCCTTTAGAGAGAAGCAGACGAAGCTACGATGACCAGCTAATCGCAGATAAAAGACGAAAACTTCGTTAAATGTATTTTCGTTTTACAGCTAATTGAATAACGTTTATATGTTTCAATAAATTTTAATAAAACGTAACAACAGTACTAAAGTCTTATTGTAAAACTCTCTGTAAAAGCTTATGTGCGTAATATAACGATAGTACGAGCACTTACATGAGATGTTTACTGCGTTCGAGACGACACTTTCTTACCTAAGATTACTTGCAGGTGTTCAATACCAACATTAGAAAAGGATCATTTTATTTTTATATCAGATATTAAGAGCTATTCGATTTTTAAGGTTATAGTTTAAAATAAATAGCTTAGACAATAACACATTGGGCCCTTTTATCAGTAAGTAGGTAAGTTGTATATAAACTAAGGGCCAGTTTGAGAAAGTTTCAGATAGTCATCTCTCATATAACGTTATAACGTTGTGGGTGACAGGAGTGTCGTGTCCCACCAAAACAAAGGGAGGATCCTCCGACCAGGCGAGGTGATCATGCCTGGCGGGCCAACTGCCCAACGGTTGATGTTGGGATGTTGTTTATACGATACTCGGCGCTAGAACTTTCACTGCGCGATTCAGGATTGGTAGTTTCTTAGTTTCCTGCGTTACTCCGTAGTTCAGTGTAACTTCGGTAGATGGCGTTGTAGTATATTTCTGTTGCGCTATATTTGGAAGTCGCCACATCACTCCCCTCCAAGACCAGAGGTTGATATATGTTGAGTCAGCTGTCTGTGCTCTATTGCGGAGCTTGCCAGTGCCAGGAGTGAGCAGTTCCAGTGAGTCGGAACTGAGTGCCGCAAGTTCCAGTGAGTCGGAACTGAATACCGCTAGTCCCAGTGAGTCGGGGCTGAAGTTCGCTGATCCCAGTGAGTCGGGATGGCAGGCGGTGCGCGGTGCTGCGGTGAGGTCCCCAGTGAGTCGGGGCGGTTGCTGCGTAGTGGCTGGCTGCTGCGTAGACGGGAGAGAGATGCTCTGCTTACATTGACCGTAAGTGCAGTGTGCTGTGCCTAGACGCTGATGAGGCCGTAGGGGTAAACCAGGCTAGAGCGGTCGCTTCCTGCGAGTGGTGTATCCCTGTTGAGGCCGAGGTTACTGGCTGTCTGTGAGACTTACTGTGGGAGTGAACATGACTGTGGCGTGCTGATGCTGCTTCGAAGGCTGCTTCCAATCACGTCGGGGTCACCATTGTGGGGGAACGGGTTCATGTCCCTCTAACACAAAGGGAGGATCCTCCGACCAGGCGAGGCGATCATGCCTTGCGTGCGAACTGCCCCACGGTTGATGTTGGGATGTTGTTTATACGATAATCGGCGCGAGAACTTTCACTGCGCGATTCAGGATTGGTAGTTTCTTAGTTTCCTTCGTTACTCTGTAGTTCAGTGTAAATTCGGTAGATGGCGCTGTAGTATATTTCTGTTGCGCTGTATGTGGAAGTCGCCACAACGTTTACGATCTATTAGTACAGCATCATTTGATTTAAAAAATAATACTGTAATTTCAAGTAAGTGGTTATAGGTTAAATAGATAATAAGGTATAAAAAAGTTAGGAAAAGGAAAGGTTGAGAGAACTTTGAATTAATTACTAGCTTTCTTTCGACCGTCAATCACATGGACATATATTTCAACTAGGTGATCCACGCAACCTCGTTTACGTCTCCTATTGCCCGTAGCGTAATAAAATTCTTCATTGGTGCTCCGCTCCTATTGGTCTTAGCGTAATGATGTATAACCTATAGCCTTCCTCGATAAATGGGCTATCTAACACTAAACGAGGCGATATTAGGGAGGGTATGGAGGACACCAAAGTCACAGTGCTGGCTTTGATTGATTTCTCGAATGCCTTTAATACCGTCTGTCATGACATCCTACTGGCCATCCTTTCCTATCTTATGATCTCCTCAGAAGCTCTGGAATGGTTTTCTTCATACCTTCAGGGACGACAACAGTGTGTTCGTACTGATGACATGTCATCGAGCTGGTGTGATCTTGTCACTGGCGTCCCTCAAGGCGGCATTTTATCTCCGTTATTGTTTTCAATATTCATTGACCTCGTAACTCACCACCTTCAGTGTACGTATCACCTGTACGCTGACGACCTACAAGTGTACACACAGTCAAGGGTTGAGGACATATCATACGCCATTGACAAACTCAACAAAGATTTGGAATTTATAAGGAGCTGGTCCACGAGGTTTGGTCTGGCGGTAAACCCAACCAAATGCCAGGTGATAATTGTGGGAAGCAAACAAATGTTAGGTAGATTGGATATATCAGTCATCCCACCAGTAATCTACAATAGCGTAACTATACCGCTGAGTGCAGTGGTAAAGAACCTAGGGTTGCATATCGACTCGACCCTTGATTGGCGGGTACAAGTTACACAAGTCAGCCAAAAAGTAACCACATGTCTCCGCGCCTTATATCGTCTAAAGAACTTCCTTCCAGCTAAAACTAAGGCCACGCTTATGCAATCCTTAATTATTCCTTTAATCGACTATGGTGATGTGTGTTATTTTGACCTGAATGCAGATCTTCTCAATAAACTAGACCGCCTTCTCAATAACTGCATTCGATTCGTTTTCAATCTTCGCAAGTATGACCATGTGTCTGCTTTACGCTCCCAGTTGCAATGGCTCCCAATTCGTCAGCGCCGCAATTTGCGAGCACTGACTTCTCTATTTTCTTTCCTCAACTCTCCATCGGTACCTGAATACCTTGCGCCTCATCTTCGTTTCTTATGCTCCAACCACGACCGAAATCTTCGTTCTACAAACAATATGCTTCTACTATGCCCCCCTCACACCTCGGACTTTATCCATTCTTCCTTTTATGTGCAGTCTGTTCTTCTGTGGAATGCACTACCCGCCGAAATCAGGATGTCTACAAACCGTCTTACATTCAAGATTAAAGTACGCGAACTTCTTCGGATTGAACCGTCGGTACAGTCGCAACCGTAGCACCCGACTGTGACTCACATTAAGTCATATACCTATGTATAATATTAAATTTATGTATGCTATATACATATATATTGTGTAATTATTAATAGATATATATGTAGTAGAAAATTTATTTATATTAGTTGTATTTATTGTAGGCTTATCTCTTATTAACAAAACTTATCCTTGCACCTACCGGATCATATTTCTACATCACCTGAAGGTCGACTGGGAGAGAATGCCTCATGGCATTAAGTCCGCCTTTGTACAACAAGTGCATTAAGTATTAAATAAATAAATAAATAAATAAACATTTTTTTCAAATCGGACCAGTACTTCCTGAGATTAGCGCGTTCAAGCAAACAAACAAACTCTTCAGCTTTATATATTAGTAGTATATAGATATAAGTAACACTTTTTTCTTCTTAAAATATGTTTATTTTTGAAGATCTCTGTCTGACCACGTATTTTGTTTACAGAGTGTATAGCGGTCAATATAAAGCGTATACAAGTACCCCCTCTGGTAGAATTAGGCACAGACTCTGTCATTCTTGACTGCGACTACAGTACAGGCGTAAAACCAGGACCTGGCCTCGTAATCAAGTGGTTCTTTAACGGGTCTACTGGATTGGTGTATCAATGGATTCCACCGAGACAACCGCAAGTAATAGGACTTTTGAAAGGCAAAGTCGATATGACTTTCAAAATTTCAGGTAAGTTATTCGTATATTCGTAGTGTTGCGATTGGCTCGCACTGAACTGTTCACTCACACTGACGTTAATTTGTAATTAAAATTATGACAAGATGACAAGACACGAATCTCTGTCAATTGCAACGATAGTGACTTATTGGAATGATTTGCAGACTTCAAAATATGTCAGACAAATTTAGATTTCTGCCAAAAAAGTTCTATAAACTACTTTTTATAAAAATATTCAATTAGGTTCTTTCATGATGTTTTTGAAAACAGAATAGCTGTAAATATGACGAAAACAGTCTAACTTTATTTCGCGTATACACGATTGAGCGAGAAAGCGTGTTTATCATGCGGAATAACTCAGGTAAGTGAATTGTGAAATCGTGTGACTATTACCGTGCCGAAAATGACATACGTAGATGCAAACGTAACGAGAGAGATGTCCCCAAAAGTTTCCTTGTAATTCCGTATATTGTTAGGTAATATATATGGAAAGTAATGGCGTAGAATTCAAATAAATGTTTAAAGAGACCGTTAGTGAACTTCTTTTCTCAATTTAAATTAAAAAAGTATGAGTAAGTAACGTGGAAAACATTTGAGCGTTTTCGTTTCCTTAAGTTGCTTCTCAAATAAAGTAGTATAGTGCTAGGTACCTAAAATATGTTTGAAGTCGGTGCCAAGCCTAGAATAACTACAGCAACAACATCAGACCTCGGGTTCCGTACCTCAAAAAGAAAAATCTTATATTAGGATCACTTTGTTGTCCGTCTGACTGTCTAGACCCTTTTTCTCAGGCACGCGGTGAGGTATCAAGCTGAAATTCATATCAAATACTCAAGTCTACTGCCTCGTTGGTCTCGCGGTTGGCGTGTGCGACTGGTGATCATAAGGTCTCGGGTTCGATTCCCGGGTCGGACCAAATGTTTGTATGACCTACAAATATTTGTTTCGGAGTTTGGGTGTTTTCTATGTATAATATGTATGTATTTACAAAAAAAAAAGTATATATGTATTTGTATCAGTTGTCTAGTACCCATAACACAAGCTCTGCTTAGCTTGGGACTAGATGGCGTTGTGTGTTAGATGTCCGAAAATATTTATTTATTTATTTATTTATTTATTTATTTATTTATTTATTTATTTATTTATTTATTTATTTATTATTTATATTAAACCTGTGAAAGAATCAAACTTCTAAGCTAACGCAATCAAAAGATGCAGTCGCTTATGCTGCAAATTTTCGACACTCGCAAGGGAATCAAAACCCACAAGGTACCTCTCGTGAACTCAGAATCTTGAAATTTGCTACGAAGAAGCAACGTCTTATAGTACAGATAAAGGAAAAATTGCGAAAAGCATAAATTTTTAGTTACATTATACATATAATATACCAGATTTGTAAGGAACCCTTGGTGCGCGAGTCCGACTCGCACTTGGACGGTTTTTTTAATTATAATACCTACGTAACCGATGTGGCGGGGGTGAATGTACGTCACTTAGCTATAGGGTTTGCCACCGACTTTAAATAGATTTGAGGTACCTAATACACACAAAATACTACTTTATTTAAATAAGTAGACAATCAGAGATAGACAAAAATTGTCACATAATAATTTTAGGCAGCCAAATCAAAGCCTGTTAATTTTACGCTTTTTAGTGTTTCTAGTCAGAGAGTTTTCGTTTAATGTTCATTGGAGTCGGTTCAATTTTTTTCTTAAAAATGTTTTTTTCCTCCCAGGCGTAATAATGCTTAAAAGTGATTTCGATTTCTTTTTAAGAAGTGCTTCGGCGAAATACTGCCACGTAATTTTATCAGTAACGTCTTCAAGATAAGTTTAAACGCAAGTACCATAAGTTAACTAAATGAAAATTAACGTTTAAAATGTATATTTAACTCTTTATGAGTTGTGTTTTAAACAGATTTAACATTCAGTTTAGTAGTTAATAGGTATTAAGTAGAGTTTCTTTTTTAACTATTATTTCGTCAATTTAGTAATTTTGTAGAGCATATTGTTTTAGATTTTCGAAACATTCATAGAGTTATTTAACGCGTATCCTTATTATGGACTCTTTGTGTGGCTATTCTCTCCCATAAAGAAGATATGATGGAGAGGTAATAAAGAGGGAAATGGGTTTATTGTTTTTTCGTGGAACAGGCGGGCAAATGAGCAGACGTATCGCCTGATGGTAAGCGATTACCGCCGCCCATGGACACCTGCAACACGAGAGGCGTCACAAGTGCGTTGCCGGCCTATAGAGGGATGGGGGGAGGGGTGTTGGGGTATGGGCTTCCGGTATCCTCATTTACACGCTGAAACACAGCGCAAGCACTATTTCACAACGATTTTCTGTGAGGCCGTGGTATCACTCCGGTCGAGCCGGCCCATTCATGCTGAAGCGTGGCTCTCCCACGATAGTATTGTACTTACTACTCTCTAAAATAATTGCTTATCTAATGCGCTCGGGACTATCGACAGATATATATGTACTTAATATAAATGCTGCTGTCTTTCCGTGGATTCCTAGAAGAAATACTAGTGCGAGTAGAAAACGTAGAAAATATAACAAAGAAAACGTATTAAAATAACAAACCTGACTGCCTCGGTGGCATAAGTGGTAGCGTATGCGACTGCTGTGTTTGAGGTCTTGGGTTCGATTCCCGGGTCGGACCAAATGTTTGTATGATCTGCAAATATTTGTTTCGGAGTTTGGGTGTTTTTTTTTTCTTAAAAAAGACAACTCCCGCACTAGGAATAAATCCTGTGTCACGGGGGACTGTACAAACATACATGAAACGGACACAAAGAACACCCAGACTCAGAACAACAATTTGTGGATCACTAAGTGGGATTTGAACCTACGACACTTGGTGAAGTAGGAAACGGCGTGGTGACCGTTAAACCACTACGCCAAACGTGCAGTCTATGTATATTATGTATGTATTTACAAAAAAAGTAAATATGTATTTATATCAGTTGTCTAGTACCCATAACACAAGCTCTGCTTAGCTTGGGACTAGATGGCGTTGTGTGTTAGATGTCCGAAATATTTATTTATATTTATGTCCTTATTATTGTGACTGACCTAGATAATTCAAGTGCAGATAATTATATAATTTCCGAGTGGTAAGTAAGTACTAAGAGCTTGCCAAAATCAAGTACTGAAAACTTTTGTGCAACTTAAATTTTAGTAATGTTATTCTTTGTTAGAGGAGCCTCTACAAGCTTACCGTGCTATCAAGATATTAAGACCCAGTACACATCTGAGTGGTAACTACACGTGTGTGGTATCCACATTCATAGAAGAAGATCGCCAAACGAAATCAATGCTGGTATATAGTAAGTATGTTTATCATTAAAATGTTTATTTTAAGTTTTATAAAAGTACTCTGACCCGGATAATATTGTTGTGCCATATAAATTATTTTTAAAATAGAAGCTGGTTAAAGAAATGTAAAAATTGAGGGTTGTAAGCATATTTACACAAGATTTATAATTAGATTAGATTCGTTCTAATTCGTTAAAAAGTTAAAATATTATTTTTGATAGATTGAGTGACAATTTTCGTTTTCTTCAATTTTGGATCAGGCTAAACAAAAATATATAGACGGTAGGTCTACTTTCGCTCATAGGTAATGGAGTTTTGGGGTGACAAACATAGAGTAACCAAATGGAGATTTTATATCACACATATATACATATCAAAAATACTAGGAAATAATAATTAAGAATATTAAGTTAAGATATTATTATTGGCTATATAATAAGTTATACTCTGTCCATTTCTTTATTTTCTTTTTGACAGTTCAAGAAATTTTGAAATTAGTGACGGCCTCACCCATTACCGATTCGATTTGAAACGAATAGCGATTTTATTTATGAAGAACTTTCAATCGATTTAATTAAATATTTTTTGTTGAAATATTAATTATTCCTTCATTAGTTTTTTATATTATGTAAGAAATAAACAAAAATATAAATAATAAATCAGTAAATTAGATGAATGAACAGAGTTATTGTTCTTTACTCTTGGTTTGATCCTAAATTCCAAGATTTCGACTTAATTCCTTGCAAAAATTCATCTTGGAGTCATAGATACTATTTTTATTTCCTTTTTTATTAAATTTACAGAAAAAATACTTATTAAGAAGTCAAATTATTTTTATCATATGATCGATTTAACGTATTTCAAGTACTGTTTTATAGTCTGTGGATGTTTGTTAAGCACAGACCACTTCACTAAAGTACCGTCACCGTCAATACAGTACGACATTACTGTAGTACATAATTCCGAAAAAAAATATGGTAATTTATAGGCGTGAGCTGTCAAAAAGAAAATAAACGAATGGACAAAGTTTAAGAAATATAAATTACTAGCGGACCCACGCAACCTCGTTTGCGTCCAAACTACCATGCCCCGTTTTAAACCCAAAAGGGGGTTGATTTCTAAAGATACATTATTAGTACACCTCCACACCATTTAAAGAGCATACATTTTAAATTTCAAGTCTCTTACTTCAAATACATATAACTTTCATACAAAAGTCCAACCGCCGTTCTACCCCCTTAGGGGTGGAGTTTCATGAAATCCGTTCTTAGCGGATGTCTACACCCCATAAAGAACCTACCTGCTAAATTTCAAGTTTGTAGGTGTTATTGTTTCTGAGATTTCGTGATTAATAAGTGAGTGGTATTTCGCTTTTATATGTAGACTAGCGGCCGCCTGCGACTTCGTACGCGTGGAGCTAGTTATTTGCATTTTTTTTTTAATTTTATTCGGAAAAGCTAGATACATTATTAGTACACCTCCACACCATCATACATTTTAAATTTCAAGTCTCTTACTTCAAAAACATAGGACTTTCATACAAACTTCCAACGCCGTTTTGCCCCCTTAGAGGTGGAGTTTCGTAAAATCCGTTCTTAGCGGGTGTCTACACCCTATAAGGAACCTACCTGACAAATTTCAAATCTGTAGGTGTTATAGTTTCTGAGATTTCGTGATTAATAAGTGAGTGGTATTTCGCTTTATATAGATAAAAGCAAAAAAAGTTTTATTAATACATCATAGATTATACTGGCTTAATTTAAACGTATCAATTTCCAAGAACAACAACGTAAATAATCTAGTATAAGACAAACATCTTCAATAGGAGCGCGATAGATATATTTACGTAAGTAGCTTATTAATCTTGAATTTATTGTCTTTATAAAACTCAAGTGGCCACCAATACGCTTTCGCCGGAATTTTCATATACTTTCTCTTCTATACAGTATTCTGTTTCATCCTCACATACCCTCTTATCTCAAAGAACGTTTTCAGTTCTTACACAATAGGTACATATTGCAGGGACCTGAGGGCGTCGGAGAGTTAAAATTAAAAATGCCACAACGCTCCACACGGTTTGCAGACAAGTCTTTTACTGTGCAAGCAGTAAAGCTAGCCACACACGCACAGATCTGCCCGTCGGATCTGCCCGGCAGGCAGATCCGTGATTCACCACACACGAGTACGGGCAACTGACGGGCAGTAGTTCAAATCGTAACTCCAGCATATACGGTTGTCTGTAAAAATGTCTATTTCAAAGCCTAAATTACTTTGTATCTGCAGCGGGATTGATTTTGTTGCATTTTCGACCAATTTTTCGTATGATTGTGCCTTTAATTCTATAATAAGGTACAATTGCTCATCTTTGACTCTTCAAAAACAAGGCAAAGACTTAAAGGCTCTATAAAACTTGTCAAAAATGCTTTATTTTCGCTTAACACCATTTCTGTGATCAAACGCATTGAAACGAATTAGAGTGTTAGTGCGCGACTGACGTCAAATCTGGCGGGCACATCCGTCGCTACGCACACACGTACAGTTGGGAGCTCGGATCTGCCCGCCCCGTGCCTGATCCGCTGGATTTAACCACGGGCAGCGGGCAGGCACCCGGCGGGCAAATCCGTGTCCGTTCTCACCATACACGCACGGATCAGTCCGCCGGGCACGTCTGCCGTCAGATCGGACGGGCAGATCTGTACGTGTATGGCTAACTTAAGACTGTGAACAGTTTGCCGGAGACAATTCGAAAAGCTAAAACTTGGTAAAGAAATACTATCTGTCGTTATGAATAATTTTGGTTCATTATTTATAATATAAATTGTAGTCCGATATGTATTATGTATGTATGTACAAGTGTAGGTAGATATATGTATGCATTTTTCTTTTTTATTTATTGTTTGAATATTAACTTGATATTGTGTTACTTGTGTATAAACTGCCTTAAAATCATAAACACTCAATTTCCATACTTAGGTTATCTGGAAGAAATCGCCGTGAGCGATAAGACCGCCAATTGTTACGTTTTCAATTTTGTAACTCATCTTTTGTTATGTAATAGGTCTTCACCTATGAAATTGCCGTTTTGTATGCAATAAGTGAAAGTAATTATTTTTTCAATTTTTTTTATTTCTGTTATTCGAAGTAATCACCCATGCAATCGACTCATCTTTGCCAACGCATTGGCAGTTTATTGATGCCCTTCTTGTAAAAGTCAGCTATTATTTAGCTTGTGTATACAATAAAGCTCTATAAATAAATAAAACAAGTAAGGAAAATTTAGAATTTATGGTGCAGAATTAAAACAATTTAATGTTATTGATCTTTGTAAGTAGTTTTTGCGAATAAACTGTATCTGTTGGATTTCGAACGTCATTATAATGGCAACATTTTGATTGTCACTTTTTTTTGTTTGACGTTTTGAGGTTTGAGGTTAATAGAGTACGAAAAAGACGCGTGTTGTGAACGGTCGACGATTGTTGTTTTGAGAACCGAAATTTAATTGATATTAAGCTAATTAAGCATCGACCCGGTCCCTTTAGTGATTTACCGTTTTGTTAGGTCTGGTTGGACTCGCGAGTTTTGTAGGCGCGTTCCGCGATAGCTGAAGCGAGTGAGTTGTAATTCGAATATCCGTGATAGCTGATACGAGTTTATTGTGATTCGAATACCTTGAAAGATATACAGCACTTGGAGCATGTTTGTGTGACGACGCAGAGAAGAAGCTACCCAAGAGATCTCTTGGAACGCCGAGAACACGGAAGCCACACACTCCAGTAAGTGCTTGATGAATTTAGTTTAGATTAAGAACACGGTGGAGCGCCGTGGTTCATTCTTCTTGCCAATGAATTAGGTTAGTGATTGAATGCCTTATCTATGGGCCGTAAGACATCTCAAGTATCACAAAGTGATCGCTCCATTGGTGAGAGGACTGAACAGTATCATTAAATTCGCCCCGTTTTTACCATATTTCGACCTTGCAGTAAACTCGAACGGATTCTTCGTATGTGTTTTTTATTTTCTAATTTATAGCCTACCCAAAAATATTAAATAAAGTAAAAACTTAAGTATATTATAGTATTTATTCATTTCATAAAATATTAGAATAAAATCACAAAATGCCATAATTTTAATACTTAAACTTCTGAATTAATATGCATGCTACGTACATGCTATCTTACGTCCCTTAAGTCTGTTTAATGTCACTGTTCTAAATATTCTCGATGTTTTAGCATAAAAAGGGGTCAACCCCGGAAAGAGAGAGTAGTACCCTTCTATCGCTCGAACGGTTGAGCAGATGAAAAAATATTTCAAATTAAAATTTGTTGCAAATGTACAGTTCTACAGTAGATGCTATCTTTTTATGTCTGACCCTGCCAAAATGACTCTACTCTGCCTGATGGAAAGCAAGGCGAATGCTGACAATGCAACAATGCAGCATGGTGATCCCCACCGTGGCGGCTTAGTGATGCTTCTGCATCGGTCTCGCACTTACCAACGAAACACGACAGCACGATCGCTGTCATTTTACGCTGATTTTCTGTGCTAGGGTAGTACCACCCCGGTCGAGTCGGCCCCGCTCGTATTGAAATCAGCGTGGCTCTACTACCTTGGAGAGCTCTATTAGCATCATTGTAGTAAAAGAAATTGAGATCATAAAAAACTATATATTTTTACCTTTGACCTTCAATAACTTATGACGCAGACAATGAATTTTGTGAGACTTTCGTGAGGCAACTTTTAGGACGCCTAAATAAAGGTGTATACGAAATTCAGCTTAATCTTCTCTCTATCCGAGGCTGGTCTCTTATTACACAGGACTACATTTACACATCAAACAGTCTAATTTATTAATTTTGTGTTACGTACTAGGTCTAAGAGAAGATTTTATTGTTGATGTTAATGAAGAGCCATAATTATCTTCAACTTAGAGTATTATTTCATTCTCAATAAGATATTTGAAATAAAGCAACATAAAATGTACTTAAAATGTTTATGAGACTATTAATTAACAGTAAATGTAAATAGACTTCGTTAGATTTAAATGAATCTCGACATCTTGCTTACTAATAATACTTAATAATGAAATATATTCCAAGACTATTTCTAAACTTTTAATGTTACGAATAAGCTCATATTTTATAACTTTTGCTGTTTAGGGAATTGATAATACTATGTAATAGAATATCAAAAAGTTTATCATTCGTTTATATGATTACAGCCGTTAATGTATCGTGAGAATTACTAACCGATTGCACTACAGAGTACATTAACTGTAAAAGCTTACTGTAAACTGATACATACATAATAATTTCACTCATGTTACCATTGGTAAAACGGTAATAATTATAACGGAATTCAAACTTCAGTTTTTAACCTCGAAAAAATTAAACTGTGATAGAGAGGCCTATGTCTGGACTAAAATAAGCTGGTGATGATGATGAATCATCACGCGTTTGATACCAAAAGAAAAGTTTTGGCGACCACATCACAAGTATGTATCTATATAGACCAGGGTAGAAGCCTTTAAAAATTATAAAAAGTGAAAAAAAAAATAGTAGGATGAAACCCATTAAAAAAGGAGGAGAATATTATAAAAATGAAAGGAAAAATAATTTACGGGCGATCTGAGGTCGGGAAGGGGATGGGGGGAGGTTTTAAGGGTAAATAACGGGTTTTCTCGATTTCCGGCTAAACTAAAAGTCCTATGGAAAAAAGTTAAATGGCTAAGTTGTAGGTAATAAAAATATGTAAACTTTTGTGTTTACACTTTTATCACATAACCTCAAAATTTATTTGAAATTTCAAAAAACCAAGTTATTGGTTTTTTATTTTTATCTTTTACAATTTTCTTTTTTTTTCACGAAATTTGCTGAAAACTTACCTTTGTATGTCTCAAATACGCTGTAATTTATTTGATTAAAAATATTTATTTTTTCACCTTATATTGAATTAATATCGAAAAAGCATCCTAATTTTCAACCGAAAAATCACCCGTCAAAATATCAGCTTTTTTCAAAAAGTTGGTATGTTTTCTGTTCGTTGAAATCTCTACTTTTGGATGGTGAAAGAAAAAATGTCACCATAGTAAATCTTCTGAGAAAATGCAAAAAATCTAAAAAAAACTTGAATTCGAAAATATGTTTTAATTATTATATACAATTTTGAGTTATGAAAATTTACACTTAAATTACTCGAAAAACGTAAGATTACTTGTTACATTGATTAAAAAAAATTGCAAATCAAAATATCTTCTCTTCTCTTATATATAAAAATGAATTGCTGTTCGTTTGTCTGGCTAAAACTCGAGAACCGCCGGGCCGATTTAGCTGATTTAGATTTTGAAATGTTTGTCGTAGTTCAGGGAAGGTTTAAACGGTGAGAAAATATGGAAAAATTGCGAGGAAGATAATAAAAACAACAATTTCCTTTTGCCCATATAAACTGTTCTAACAACTTTCCTGTCAAACTTTTGACTGTCAACTTGAAGCACTTATTAAATTAAGGGTTTTAAACATACACCATACATATTATTACACGAATCAAATTAAGGGTTTTAAATAGACACCACATATTATTTATATATTATTATCGCGTATTTTAATATTATTATTTTGATGGTTGTCACTTTTTAGAATGCAAATAAAAAAGTCTTTATTAAGCCATATCCATAGAGGTCATATCACAAACAAAATAAGAGAATAAATCTGTTAATAAAATCAAAACGCTGTTTTGTTGATATGCGAAAAAAATATTGATGTCAATCGTCTGTCGAACGTTAGACGAAAGATTATAAATACAGGCTATTTTTTGCACCTACAGCATATAAAGTACCTGTCATTCCATTACCTTTATTAAAATCTTCTATCATCAGTTTGTCAGTGTGTGAAAATTTTATTTACTACTAGCTGATCCAGCAAACGTTGTTTTGCCATAAAAAAAAATTGGGGTATAAAAATTGATGATGGTCGTTTCTCGACCTACCCGATATGCACACCAAATTTCATAAAAATCGGTCCAGCCGTTTCAGAGGAGTATGGTTACTAACATTGTGACTCGAGAATTTTATATAATAAGATTATTGTTTGAAAATGCCAAAGCAAAGACGAACTGACATAGGTCGTCGAAGTCAATCAGATGTGCGACGAGCTACCTCACGTGCAATCTGCACTGATGACCAGCGAGAGACAGATAATGATAACATTCGTATTGCTATGGCAGAATTGCGTTCTACAGTGAATAATGGCGGCTCCGTCCCCTGCATAAATCCCCTGGGGGATCCATGTGGAAATTTCGTCCACACTGATCCCTTAGGGGATCTATTTGGATTTCAATTCCATTTTGATCCCCCAAGGGTTTCATTTGGAAGATTTTCGTCCACTTCGATCCCCTGCTTAAACCGATAAGGGATTTATCTGTATTTTTTATCCACATCGATCTCCAATGGAATCTTTTAGAATTTTCTATACATTTCAATTATTAATTTAGAAGTTTTTCATAACAAAAGTTCCATAAATATTCATACTTTTATACGATTTAAAATATTTTTTTAATGAATGGATTTAATACTAGGATTTTTAATGAGTTTTAAGTTATGTAGGTAATCTTTGGTGGTGAAATGTATTAATAGGTATGGTAATAAACCTATATACTATATAGGCCATAAATATGCCACACAAAAAAATCAAAAATATCCCATATAAGTTTTAGTAGGGTATCGAAGTGGACGAAAATCTTCCAAATGAATCCCTTGAGGGATCAAAATGGAATCGAAATCCAAATAGATTCCCTAGGGGATCAGTGTGGATGAAATTTTTACATGGATCCCCAGGGGATCTAAGCAGGGCATCAAATGGACGGAGCCGCTTAGAATGGAACGAGTTCGGGCACACCAAACATAACAACAGCGAGCACGACGCAATGAAATCGAGCGATACCGCAGAAACAGTGCTCCTGCGAACCTGGAACGAGTAGCATTCCACTGCAATCCGGAAGTAGATTATTGTGCTGACAATTCCGTGACAATTGGGGAAATGACAATTATTTGTCAATATTGTAAAGCGTTAAAATACATTTGTATAACAATTAATAATTTAACAAGATAATTGCCGATACAAGGACAATTTATCACTGACTGGGAGCACTGTTGCCACTTCCAGATGTGGACCACCAATTTTTACAAAATTATTTTATGGGCAATCAAGATGCGGAAGTTGAAAGTCGTTGTGCTCATAATCCAACAGTGAAACGAACCATTGTCCAAGAACTGCAAACGTTTCTTCATCAGAACAATAATTTAGTCAAAATGTTCAAAATGACCTTAGATCGTATGCCATCGGACAGCCATAACATTGTAATCATAGCTGACAAAACACCTGCTGGTGAGCATGCAAGGAGGTTTAATTCACCGACAATCGACGAAGTGGCTATTGTCGTTGTTGGATAAATTTGCAGTCTAGAGATATTATGCTTCATCGTCGGAACAATGAATTGAAACGTGTGTCTGAAACGCATAGGTCTTATGACGCGTTACAATATCCATTAATCTTCTGGCAGGGAGTAGATGGATATTATTTTAATATCAAAATGGTTAATCGAGTAAATGGTAGTGATATTAGATAATATTTTTTAAATTCAGTATCAACATATCTATTTATATAAAAATGTATCGCCGAAATGTATGTACGCGCATAACTTCCGATCGGCTGCACCAAATTAAATAATTCTTTTTTATGTGTTCATTATTGTCAGGACAAGGTTTGTGTATAAGAAAAAATAAAAGATAGTGGGAAAAGTATTTTTTTTGTCCGCGACGGAAAGCTGAGACAGATATGTAGACTGGTAGAGAATGCCTGTGGCATTAAGTCCGCCATTGTACATTTGTGCATAAAGTTTTTAAATAAATAAATAAAAAATAAATAAATATGTAAATATGGCGGTACAAAGTTCGCCGGGTCAGCTAGTACTACTATAATTAACAAACAAATAAGTTAATAAAATTAATATTTAATAAGACATCTACAATATTTGGAGAAAGTTGTCGAAACTTCTTTAAATTATATGCGTAGATGCCTATTTATAACTATTTTAAGATAACTTATATACCTGAGTGACCTACGAAAAATTTAGGCTAGGCGGGTCTGGGTCTTACTACATACACACCTACTATTTCATAGCAGCTGTAACAACCGTTAGCCTAGCCAGTATTCGAAATACAGTACAGTACACAACATCTATATATATAAAAGAGTAAGGTGACTGACTGACAGACTGACTGACATACCCAGAGATCAACGCACAGCCCAAACCGCTGAAGCTAGAATCCTGAAATTTTGCATGTAGGTTCTTTGTATAACGTAAGTGAGCACTAAGAAAGGAATTTTTGAAATTCCACCCCTAAGGGGGTAAATCAGGGGATGAAAGTCTGCGTAAGCGAAGCCGCGTGTACAAGCTAGTCGTTTATAAAAATAAACGTGCACGCTGAGTTTCTGATGTTTCAAGATAATTGTGACAAGTTTACTTAAAAAAAAAACTATTCGAATCTGCATAGGAAGGTAAATACTATCTCTATTTTTATCTGTATCAATCAACTCAAACATAAAAATTGTAGTATTTTCTTTAAAAAATAGTATGTTTAACGTAACATAACCTAAAGATTAAAATTGAATGATATTTTAGTACAAGATTAAAAAATAATAATATCCTTAATTTTGCACAAACAAATTTAGTTACTCCCATGAAAAAAAAAAACAAAATACATAAAAAATATATTAAAAATCTATAAAAATGTGGCGGCCATGGTAGGTATGGGGTCGCGCGTTGTCGTGAAGCAGCTGTAAGAGCTGGGGTTGGAAGCTTTCCTCATCCGCCATACTCACCAGACCTTGCACATACCGACTATTACTTTTTCCAAAATTTAGACAACTTTTTAGTGGTTAAAAATTTCAATTCCCGAGAGGCAGTACAAAATGCCTTTGAAGAGTTTGTTGCCTCCCGTCCAGCTGATTTTTACAAGAATCAATCAATAAACTGCCAATGCGTTGGCAAAGATGCGTCGATTGCATGGGTGATTACTTAGAATAACAGAAATAAAAAAGTTTGAAAAAATAAGTACTTTCACTTATTGCATACAAAACGGCAATTTCATAGGTAAAGACCTATTAACAAACTAACATTACATTAAAATATTACATTGTAAAGTACATGTTTATTGTAAAATAAATAAAAAGCATAATAAAGTAAATCAAGTATTAATTAATAGAAAATGCAGATCAGGAAATGAAAAAGTATGTATTAAATACTCTTTTCACCTGACTGCATCAGAACGAGGGTAATGTTTTTAAGCATTATTTAGGTGCTCTTTCAGGAGCCTTTCAAGGGTGTTTTTTATGATTATATTTAAAATATTTCTTGTAATTTAGTTACCCGAAGGCTTTTTATTTTATCATATTATTGTAGAGCTAGTTTATAGTAACTGACTTTGCAGATTTTCTTTTTTAAGGATTATCAAGGCATTTTTATCTTTTTGTTATGATTGAGCATGCAAATAGACCATGGAAAGAAAATTTATTAATTATTAAATTCAGTGGGGAAAATATTAATCAATATAAAGTAAGGGCTTTCGAAATATATATGCGGGAGTTGTCTTTTTAAAAATAAGTAATAAATAAAAAATAAATAAATATAAATTGCTAATGATTTTTATAGATACACTGTATTAGTTTTTGTGATAACCACACCTCGTAGAAAAGTTCCTTTAAGTAAACCATTTATTATTGCAATTTAGTAGGTACAATTAACAAATAGTAGTAAGATATTAGAACCCATTTTAAAGGATTTTTTTAAAGTCACCGTGATTACCAATGATAAATAATGAAATAATTATTTTTGTTATGATTCAGCATGCAAATAGACCATGGAAAGAAAATTCATTAATTATTAAATTCAGTGGGGAAAATATAAATCAATATAAATTAAAGGGCTTTCGAAATATTTGCTAAAATAATGCAAAGAAAAATTTAAAGTTAAAATTAACTTTTAATTTTTTAATATTCTCAGTGTCTCTCTCACAATTGAAGCGTATTTATCAATACCTCAAGGCCAAAATATATTGAACTGTTTAGACTACAGAGCGTGCCAAAGATATGTTACAAGACATACTCGAGAAATAAAACCATTCTTCTGGTACAATCCGGTAAAAAACCAATTAGGTCCTAACACAGGGTTTTCTATAAAATCAGTTTTTGTAGGATGTGTGATGTCCCTCCAATATAAAGGACGGACCATTTGACCAGGTGAAATAATAATACGTTTTGGGATGCGATCAACAATTGATATTGAAAAGTTGTGTTTGCCGATTAGCGTCTGAAATTTTCATATCGCGATACTGAATTAGTTACGTTAAGGTTCGGTGTTTCTTCATTAGATGATGCTCTAGTCTGCTTTGGTTTCATTGTACGTGTTCGCCTTTTTATAAACAATGAGGCCACATTCTTTATAAAAGGTCGTAGCAATGGAAAATTATCAAAATTGTTTTTATCCCACAGGTCCGGGAAAGAATTTTCATTTCACTCAGGAGAAAAATTATGTATTCTTAGTTACGTTAGTATGTACCGCTGAAGATTTGTATCCAAGACCTCTGTTGACAATATTGTCAAAAGGGTAAGTAGATGCGGTATCAATTGATGTTCACCTTAAAAAAATACATAATAAACACTTGGTCTAAGTAACATGAACTAAACATTCAAGCAGTAATCAATTCATGTTATTTATTTAATTCATTTTATATACTTTAAATTAGTTTTAAGACGAAACAGAATATATGCAGATACTGTTGACTACATTTCTACTCAAACATAATTCTAATCTGTACTTTATTCCAAACTGTTTTAATGGGATATCGGAAAGATTTATACTTTCAAAATTCGTGTAATACCTATCCATGCTCATTGTCTTATGTTTTTAGGTTGAATTTAGCCAATCGTTAAGAGGCTTCTAAATTAAAAGCCTAAATACTAGTAAATTTGTCACCTTCACCTTTAAACACTATCGATTCAATTAACCACTACATTTTGCAGAAGTAATGCGGCTATCATCTTTATGTCTTGAATACTTTTGCTATCTTCTTTCGGGCATCTAACTTAGGTTTATATTATTCTAAAGATCCTATAGTCGTTACGTTATCTTAATCAGTTTTTTTCTTACATTCCTTCTAGTTCATTTGGAGTCGGATCTTTTTGAACGCCTGCACGAGAGACCTCTTGTCTTGTTCTGGATTGTCTGTACAGTCAGGACTTCTTCTGGATCTCTATTTTATTTGTATACTTGACCACCACCTGGCAGGCGGTCTTCCTCTTTTGTGGTTGGTCAGAAATAATTAGGCCCTTTTTGATGTAGTGGTTAACTCTGCATCTTTGGACAAGACCGCACTAGCGTAATCATCTTTGTTTCACTTTTGCGACAAACTTTGAGCGATCCCCCGACGTACTTACTTCGTACCCTGTAGATTGTAGTTAATCAGAATGTTCATAACGTTTAAACTATTAGATTAAATACGAAATAAAACCTCTCTCCCATTTTAAACGTAACTTTTGAAATATTTAAGTATTACTCTTCAATTTTCAATTATTTTTGAAATGTATATTTACCTTATTGTATGTTAATTGTATATTATTTTGATTTCTTAAAAATCTAATAACAATTTTTAAATTAACATAACAAGTTGTTTCCGTTAAAACACTGCGGAATGAGTAGGCAAGAACATAAAACAGATGTGATAATTCAAACACACTGGCACCTCCGTCTTATTCACCGATTTTCTCCTATTTGTTAGGGTTGCAATTTTCGATGATACTGTGATATAAGTCATGACTCAATATTATCACTGACAATGTAATGGAATAATTGCAATAGACTAACCATCCGATTGGGAACGATGCAATGCACATACTTTCTCATCAATTAAAATGAACAACTGACTTGTCGTCTCAGTTTATTGTTGAAGAAAAGATACCTACGTTATATTTTCTTTTATTTTATTGTGAAATATGGTATGGTATACAAATGAATCTTACAGAATAATTAATTGTATAAGCGTGCCTATTACTCTCTTAGGACAAGCCAAACGGCATCAAAGACAAACCCAGAATCGCAGATGATCCCTCTAACAAAAGTTAAATTCTTAAAATTGTTTTAAAATGAGATTGTTGATCAAAACACAGATAATATACGAGTAGTGTGGTATATGGATGTAGATTTGAACAATAATTACAGGCAATTTATTGCCTTTTGCACTTGTTTGTTTTTGTTGTTGTTGTTACTATAAAATTGATGAGCATGTTGAACTTCTCAAGTAAGACAAACCCCGCTCCTCTCGGGGGTGATTTCAAGGTAACGCGCTCTTCTTACGTGCCTCAGTTTTTTACTGTTCGATACCCCGAAGACACCATCAAAAATTTTATGACTTTCCTGACAGGTTAAACTTTTGAATGGCAAAAAGTTAGTAGTTGAGATTAAGTAGACTTTTAGTTAAGAACGAATTTCTTTGTTTTTATTAATTTTAAGTCGTGAATATTTACACAACAAACAATTTAACGCGTCTTGTTAAGGAATATTTTTCAATTTATACTTCTATTTCAAGACATCGTGTTTCGTGATTTGAAGAATCTAGGATCCCCGAACTATTTTAGCCATTTATACTACCAAGTTAATTTTTTGTGAGTAGCTCCATTTTGATGAGACGCCCAGCTATTTCTCGTACAAAAGTTCTTGATTGTATTAGCTAACAGAGGTAGTTACCACAATCGTAAACATACAAGAGAGTGGATAAAATACCTGTTTTTCATTTGGACAGAGAACACACTAACCTATTATTTAATGCTAGCTATTGCCCGAGGCTCCGCCCACCTGTTTGTCGATTATCGCGGCAAATAGTAGCTTATGTGTTATTCTGTTGTTTATGCTATATTACTGTAAAGTTTCATCCAAATCCGTTCAAGAATCCGTGAAGAAGTAACAAACGTACACACTCACAAAATTTCGCCTTTACATATTAGTGTGATGATGTGATTTTTGAACTTCAGTTAGCAATAAAAAAGATTGTTATATGGTATTAACAATTTCTGAGCGTAGGACTGATATAATTTAAAACGAAATTTGTAGTACAATGTGGCTGTTAAATTATATAAACATTAACTCAGAAACAGTTAAAATGTGCTAGTTAGTAATCATTTTTGATGTACTCCTTATTTATGTTAACGGAAATGTATGTAATCTGTCATTGTATATAATTCCTAGGAAATGTATGTAATTCCTGAAATCGCACGGAAATGTGTGCAATAAATTATATTATACTTACACATTACACATTTCCTAGGAAGTCTATACATTTCCTAAATAGCAATCGGAAATGTAAAACATTTAAGATATTGGTGGGTAATTATTTTTAGGTTAGGTCAGGTTCCCCCCAATGTCTCGACGGTAGGTGGCTCTTCGACGAGCACTTCCGACAGCTTGGTCCGAAGCTGGTCGACGCTGCCTCTGCCCTTGGGCGACTATTGCCCAATTTGCGTGGAGCCATCGTCGCAACGTGACTCCTCCACACGGGGGTGGTCCGGTCGATGGCGCTGTACGGCGCACCGGTGTGGGTCATGGCTCTGACCGTCCAGAACAAGGCGTGCCTCTGGCGGCCTCAGAGGGTGCTGGCGGTCAGAGCGATACGTGGTTACCGCACGGTGTCGACCGAGGCGGCGTGCGCGTTGGCTGGGACACCCTCGTGGGATTTGGAGGCGGAAGTGCTCGCCGAAGTTGGGTGGGGGTGGCTGAATATCGGGCGGAGAGAGGCATTCGCCGAAGAGGTACGCGAGTGGCGTGAAGCCGCCCGTCGAGCCACGATGGCTCGTTGGTCTTTCCGACTGGAGATTCCACGCGCTGGCTTTGCCGCCGTGGAGGCTCTCCAGCCGGTCATCCTCGAGTGGGTAGGGCGGCAGCACGGGACCCTTTCCTTCCGACTGACGCAGGTACTTTCCGCGCACGGTTGCTTCGGGAAGTACCTGCACTCGGTCGCTAGGAGGGAATTGAGTCCCGCCTGCCACCACTGCGACTGCAGTGAGGACTCGGCCCAGCACACGCTGGCGATTTGCCCCGCTTGGGCGTCGCAGCGCCGGGCCCTCACTGCAGTCATCGGAGGAGATCTCTCGCTACCGGCCGTCATACGTTCCATGGCCGGTAGCGACAGCAGTTTTACCGCGGTCGCAACCTTCTGCGAAGATGTAATCTCGCAGAAGGAGGTGGCGGAGAAGGCCCGGGAGGATGATATCCACTCGGACCCAATCCGCCGCCGGCGAACCGGGCGGCGGAGGCGCGCCAATCAGAGCCTCATGCCGCCCTGAGTGTGGCCGCGGATGGTCGGGACTTCCTTCCATCCGCTCTAGTGGCCACCCGCGAGGAGGCGACGTTACGCGTGTGCCGTACGTCGCCTAAATTGAGAGTTTACCAGCAGACGGTGCCCGCTTCAGTGCGGGCAAGCGCTGGGAGGGGTCCGGATGTGTTAATAACTGCAGTTCCCGGATTCCTCCCGTCACAGGCGCAGATTGGCACACCGTGTGGTTTTAGTCGGTTCGAGTCCGACACACCGCCCCGCTGCAAGCCCCGGTGGGGTGACGGTCCGAGGGGATTTCCACACGTAAAAAAAAAAGGTCAGGTTAGAACATATGAACATATTATTATTATTTTACGGTATTAAGATAATATGAGTGTTATAATAAAAAAATATTATTAACAACGTGTTTTATTACAGAAAGCATTTACTTTATACATTTCCTAATACGATATTGGAATTATATACAATTCCGAGAAAATTTATACATTTCTTAGGATATCTATATATTAAACAGTTTTTCAAACAATATTTTATACATTTCCTAAATAGTATCGGAATTGTACACATTTCCTAGGATTTGTATACAATTCCTTGATTTCATACATTTCCGGTAACATTAATACATATTGGAAGAATTGGATTTTTTTTTTAAATATTCATGAAAATCTTAAGATAGTATTAGTTACAGTTAGTATTATTTTTTTAAGAATCGTCAAGTCAACATATTTCATCTCTGCTACCTCTGTTAGCTACCACAATCCAGAGTTTTTGTAAGAGAAAAAGTTGAACGTCTTATCAAAATGAAGCTACTCATGAAAAATCTGTTTGATAGTATTTTTTATTTATTTTTTATTTTTTTTTATGTTTGGCCCGCCAAAATGACTCTGCTCTGCCTGATGGAAAACATAAGCAGAATCCAAGAGTGGTGGTCACCATACTCATTGCGAATGCAGACAGTGCAGTATGGCGACCCACACTATGGCGGCCTAGTGATGCTACTGCATCTTTTAGTCCAGTCAACAAGTATATGGTATGGTATACAATAAATGGTAAAAATAGACCCTGGGATCTTGGACTATTAGGAGAGATGGTGCCAAAAAAACACCTGTTTAGCCATATAAAAAACTAGCCTAAACTACAAAAATACAAAAATTAAGCTGGGAAAGGGACATTCGGGAAAATCCAGAAAGATAATGATGATGAATGTTTTTGAAGCCAATTTTTTTTTAATAAAAATCAAGTTAATTTTTTCATTAACAAACCGTGATACAAAATCCATATTTATGTTGAACCATGTTTATCTTAATAGATTGCTGATTTAATTTGATTTATTTTTATTTCATTTAACGTTTCAATTTTTTTATATTTTTTTCATTTCATTAGTTGAAAGAAATGTACCAGTGTCGTAGAGACAGTGTTGGTGGCATTTATTTAGTGTAACCATTTTTTATGTTTTCTAGAAAGCCTTTAGAGCAAACCGTTACAGACATGAGAATGGACTCGTGGGGTATGTACTCAGTGGAGACTAGAGCAGAAGTTCACGACGATGATGTCAGCCATCCATTCGAAGAGTTTATATGTTTGCTGAGTTTACCTCTCGCTAACTACACAGCAAACAGAACTACAATTTATTACCCAGGTAAAAATGCTTTTAGGGATTCTTGGGATTTTAGTATTTTCTAAGTTTTTAAACAGTTCTATTGGCTAAACTGGATGATGTTTTACAATGTTTTTGTTTTAGTAGAAAATGAGTCAGAATAGGCAAGTTTCCCAGCTGGTACAGTTGACAATTTAACTTACGAACGTTTCAATACCAGCATGTAAATTATATATTTCTAGTAGTTTCGTTTAGCGTTTAGCAGTACGTGATATACTAGAGAACTTGTCACATTGTTTTTATTTCTTTTACTTTCTCAATTGGTCTTGTCGGTTTCTAATAAAACAATCTATCAGCTGTAGGACCTGCATTGCATATTCCACTAATAAAGAAAAATAAATAGTCACGTGATTTATGATTAAAAAATTATACTACTGCAACTTGAAAGCTTGTAAATCCTACTGCTTTAAAATGAATATACTAAATCGAAATTTGACACAGTCGTTTCCTTGCTATTATTTAGGCTATGCGCGCACTGCGATTTTTAAAATGCGAAATAATATCGCAAACGATTTATTTCCGCTTGCGGAATAGCGGAGGCAAAATATAGTTATCGTAGACGGTTCTTAGAAGAACCGACCCAAGAAAAACCTTCACCGAGCTGATAATAGAATAAAACTCAGTTTATAATTAATTTAGTATATTAGAAAACATATTAAAAATGGGTTGTCTAAAAAACACTACAATCCGCGCACTACGAAAATAAATCGTTTGCGATTTTTTCCGCAATGCGCGAGATTTGATACCACTTCATACGGTATAAAATTTACATACGATTTCGCATCTGCGATTTTAAATCGCAAACGATTTATTTTCATAATGCGCGGATTGTAGTGTTTTTCTATTGTTCACGGATTTGCGATATTATTTCGCACCGATTTTTAATCGTAGTGCGCGCTTAGCCTTACAATCATAATTATTTACGGGGTAATATATTATAGTAAGGTTTGAATTTTAGATGTTCAGAAAAGGCATTTTGTAAACTGAGTTATCGAGTTGTGGCAGTCACAGATACCACTAAACTGTTAAATGTTTGATGTTAATATTGAATGTTACTTGTATCTATGTTCTGAAATTATTTCCACACAAAATTCTCATGAAACCTAATATTTTACGTAAATGTATATGAATGTATGATTGGATTTTTTTATGTATATGCGTATTTATATATGGATTTGAGAGCTACTGTCGTTAGGAAAAACGCTAGTAATAACTACGGTGCTACATTTCCACCAGAAATTTCAACAGGTTTAGTTTGATAATGGATGGAACTGATTATATATAATTTAGGCTTTAATTATGAAAAAAAGTATTCTTGATGTAAATTATATTTTCATAAAAAAGTCTGAAAGACCTCTTACAAAACATTATTTATATAAATTAATCTAGACACAATTGAGAAAGTAAAATATTTTTAACGATTCAATCCGAGCAATCGAATACAGAAACTATATCACACTATTCATCAAATCTTAATATTGTGAGTGGTAACAAATGATAGTAGTATAGACTTTAGTTTAAGCGGCTTAAATATCTAAAGTTTATTATCAACACCAACTTTGGAGGTAGTTCCTCAATGAAAATATCGAACTTATATTTTATTGGCGTAGTTTAAATTGTTCTCGTTTTACTGTTAACATACTTTGAAAACTTGCCTTGTATAGGTATTTATAAGCAAATAAGTTTTGAGACACATTCTTTTACAATTTTTTTAATTTCTATACATTTATATAAACAATTTGAGCTCATTTGTCACAAGTCAGGCACATATTAAGTGACTGTAGCGCATAAAAGGGTAGTCGACCCTAATACGAGATAAATGATACTTAGAGAGATTGCAGGTTGAAGCTCATTGAACTTAATTAACGGTACTTTTGTGCTCACAGGTCTTATGCCCACGGCTTTCATCGGTGCAATCGAAGTGGAAAAGCCTCAAGAACATCAAGCAAACAGTAAGGATAACAGTTTTTATTAAGTGTGAGTTTTAGAACTTTGAATGGACTGAGGTCGTAGAAAGTAGTAATTATTTCCTTACTTTTTGAAGCAGTAATGCTCCAGAGTCTTTCGGTTGAATTCGTATAAAAAATTGGTATTTGAGTTACCTTCAATCGCATTAATTTATCTTTGAGATTTTAGACTCTTATTGTAATCGCTAACTACTAACACAGCATTGTATTATCGGCATTTGATAAATATGACTGACAAATTCTTAAAACGAGATTACAGATTGAAGCACAACGTAATTTTCATTGAACGTCTCACACAATTCACTAGATTTTGCTTCTTCTTGTGTCTTGAATATAACTAATCCTGAGTAAAATCAAGGTCTATCGCTTCCCTATTTTTATTGAGGCCATTGTAGAAAAGATGATTCAGATCCCTAAAATATAAATACACCTGATTAATTATAATAAAGCCATTCGTGATTACACGTGATTAGGTCAACTAAAAGTTACAGTATACTAATTATATAAATCTGTTACAGAAACATGTTATCAAATAACAAAAAAAAAACAAAATATTGTCGAAATAGCTAAAAAATTCATCAACTTCAATAAAAGTATTTGGATTTTTTCCCTAGGATTACATGTTTAAAGTTTCATGTCAATTTTAATTACTATACTCTTTGCGCTGTAGCATGGTGCGGGTGACAGTTGTTCTTGATGTCCGTCGGGGTTGTTTTAAGTGGTAGCAAGACAAAGTTCTGGCTACTAAGCTCCCGAGGAGCCGGAGACCCAAAGGAATTTCACACAACGTTTAGTGGTTTAATTTTCATATAAAAAGCTCAGAGATCATCTCAAACAAGTTATTCAATAAAAATATTCATCATTGAAACCGAAAACATATTGGTGCATTTATCACATGTACGAGACTTATAGTTTTATATAAAGCTTTGTGTATTATTTAACTTAAAAATTCCTCATATTGGTGACTCCAATGGCATTGTGTCAGTACTAATATTAACAAGCCAGCTCCATTCTAAAAGTGCGACATGCGTATAAGATGAAGCCTATTATAACTTTCACGTCTCTGACAAAACAACAAAGATATTACAAGCTTATAAATTTCGTAATTAACCTGTTAACAACTGGTATAATGAGTTAAGTAACTCTGATTATGACATCGTTAGTGATGCACACCCTGAAAAAATGATATTGCCGTATCCTAATATTTCTTAAACATTAAATATTTTCCTGCCTTCCATTAGACATAGGTATAAGCTTCAAATTAAGAACATAATCTTGTGTCCAGTCTGAAAGATTAAAAAAAAACACAATTTCAGACCCATATATGAAATATTAATTATGCAATGTAAATAACTGCCTAAAATATAAGTAGTTAAATAATAGATGTAAGTAGGGTATAGTGTCATGTGATGGTATTTGAAATGATTTACAGAAAAATATTTGATATTATTTAGGAGTATTCCATATACAGTAGAAGTAGCTTTTGATACAAAATGTAATTTGAGGAAAATCTTTTTTCATAAAATAAAATTCTAAATTACTTTTTCCAGTAACTTCAAGGATGATATCAATGATTGTAACTCCCATTCTCATATTAAAATCCAACAATATACGAAGTCAGTTATTCTTCCAAATCCGTAATCAGGATTAAAAATCGGAGGTAGGGCGAAATGTAAATATTCCTGGATCCGTATTTTCACGGATTCTGATCAGGCGTAGCGCGTAACCTGTAAGAGAGAACTAAGCGAGAATCTACGCAGGACAACGCCACTACAAATAGAAGGAAAAGTTGAAACAAACTCGACCGAAGAAGAAAGAAAGTAAACCAACCAAACAACATTTTAACAAAATGAAACCGACTTCAAGGTTCGATTCGATTTCTCTTGGATGCCGTCATCAAATCTTAGTGACCACCACCACCACAGTGGTACCACCGTTGATATATCTCCTTTCCATTAAAAAAAGAATCAATAATATATGTTCATAAACGACAAAGTTATAGGTACGGGAACACACAAAAAAAAACGGTTGAATTGAGAACCTCCTCCTTTTTTGAAGTCGGTTAAAAAAAGTAGACCAAAATCTCCTTTCTGAGGAGAGGCCTATGTCCAACAGTGGACTGTAAAAGCCCGTTAATGTAGTATGAAACCGCTCAAATGATGGTTACATAAAATGTCTTTGATGTAGTGGTTTGACCCTGACTGCTATGTATTTAGAAGTGTATTACGTAATTTCTTCAGCAGTCTATCTTAATACAAACACTGCGTGTCTTGAATTTTATGTATTTATTATCAAAAATTTGAGTATTTCTGTGGAAGCTTCTATTGTAGACTTTTATTTCAATTCCTTTAATTACTTTACACATTACTAAGCCTCCCTATCAATACTTTTATTTGAATAACATTGAAGGTAAAAACTTTTAATTGGATTGCCATATCCACCAGCTGTGTATCTCGTAATTAAGGGATCTGGTTTATCAAGCTAAAATCGATAGCAATACATTTACATTGTTTGCTAATTTGCGAACGTAACTAGTAACATTTTATTTGCAGATTGTCCAGTCCGGTCGTGCGCTGCATCGCTTATTTTATTAATTGTCTATATTCAATTTTTTTAAGATACACGACAACAAACGAATGATGTTTAATGATTTAAGGTTGTATAATATATATATAATAATCATAGATTTATTATAGAAAGTTGAAATGTAGACTACTATGTGGCTTAAAGTTTAGAAGAGAAAGAGTGTTAGGGGCACAAGTACCCAAGTGGGACAATATTAACTTTTGATATGTCATTTTATTGTTAATTAATTACTTTCTACACTTAATTTTTTTCTTGTTATTTTTATGTTTTGGAATTAAGATGTACTTTTTATTTTTTAGATTCAGATTAGTGCACATTTTGAAAAGTGATGAGTAGGTTAATAATTGTTACCTGTAAATTTAAGCTGCAAAGAGGTAAAACAAGTCTAAAAATTTATGCTTTTTCAATGGTATAAATTAGTAAAAGATAACATAAGATGTAAAATGAAACACGAAAAAATTTGTGTTCAAAGCTGACACTGCCTCGGTCTTTTCCCTACTATTAAATAATATATCTATGATTATACTAAAATAATATTAATTTTAATAAAAGAAAGATTAGTTTTGTTACCATTTTAGTTAAAATGTCCTGAATTGATATTATGTTTGTTTTAATAATAACTAATTTAGGATGTTTACAAAATCTGTGATATTTGAGTTTAAATAATGAATTTATAAATACTTGGAAGTACTTTTATAAGAAAAGCAAGATTGGTTTATAGTTTTATTACTGCTAGTAGACATTATTACATTGGCGTAATGTTTTATCAAGAATTAATCATATTTGTGTGTACTTGAGCCAGTGTATACTTATTAAATACAAGTACAAAAATCATCTAATATTTATAATTTTCATTCTTCACTAGAGTCATTAATGAGATTTGATTAGTTCACGCCTTTTTACTCTATTTGAAACATTTTACAGATAGTAACACAATACACAATTTATTTTACAAAAATCAGATATCAGTATGCGGGTGTGATATATGTGTATTAGTTCAATGTCAGAACCGCTGAATGGTTTTACACAATGTTATCGAATAATTGTGAAGTCAGTCAATATTACAAAAGTGAATCAAAGTTTTTGAGGTCAAACTATGGCCTAAATGATATAAGGCGAATGTTAATAATTACAAGTTTTAACAAAAAAAAAACCGACTTCAATCTGGACCAAATTTTAATGAGACCATTCAGGAAGCACCAGCTTTCAATTAAAAAAAGAATCATTTAAATCGGTTCACCCAGTCCAAAGTTATGAGGTAACAAAATAAAAAAAAAAAAAAAAAATACTGTCGAATTGAGAACCTCCTCCTTTTTGAAGTCGGTTGAAAAAGGAGATAAGGAATTATTTAATAATTATGACACAAATTGAAAGTTGACTAATATAAAAACTTTGAATCATGTTTATCTTACTTACTGATCTCATTAGGCCATCGCAATATGTCGTCTAAAATATCTTAACTTGATTTTTACCCGATGTAATATGATTTTTGACATGCCATTTGAATTCGAATGAAAAGGCGACCTCTGCACAAGTATCTACGTAAAATTATAAGTATATCCTGTACCTCATAAAGTAAGAAAATCTGTCGATTGAAGGAATGAATGGTGACATTTTACGTCATTGCATCGCTGATTGTCTTGCAAGTGTCGACATTAAGATTTGAACTTAGAATGGTGCTTAATTTCTTGCAGTATTTGTAAAATACATGATTTGTCATATGACACGTCATCAAGTGGCGTGTGGTGCTGGCTAAAAGATAGTGTGGTGACAGATTACGGAAAACTTAAATCAAATCCTATACCAACCCTCTGGCCAGGATGTATAGGTGGTACAGGCTAAGATTTCTTCGTAATGTATGTCTAGCAGTGGACTATTAAAGGCCATTGATGATTAGACACGCATTATTTCATGTTCAAGTATTTAGTCAGTACTTGTTAGACGTTCACCTCTTCATTATTAAATTTTTTGAACTTACATAAACCAACAAAAATAAAACACATTTAAATCGGTGATATTATTAAAAATTTTGCCAACATTTTAGTTTAAGCTCTTTATCGGTATACAATGTCGGTACTTATGTACATATTGTATAAAAAATTGTTTAATGCAATATATGTTTAACAACATTAGCTCAAAGTGGTTCAAATTTAACTCTTTATATAATTTGTAAATAAAACGCTTTTGTGTTATATTATGTGGGTTTTATATATCGCATATGTGTACTTTTTATTCTTCAACCATCTCAAAGTATTACGTAAGGAGAGCTTTATATGGTAAGAAACATATTTGTGTTTGTAAAACAGATAATAAAAATATTACGTCATTACATAGATCATGGCGATAGGTGGGTTAAAGTTTCCAACAATGGGAATAACATTTTGTAAACTAGGAAGATTTGATAATTATAATAATGAGATTTATTAATTATTTAACTTAAATATTAAATAAGAAAATAAATATGGAGTACT
The DNA here is from genome assembly GCA_949125395.1 of Diaphora mendica. Lineage (NCBI taxonomy): Eukaryota > Metazoa > Arthropoda > Insecta > Lepidoptera > Erebidae > Diaphora > Diaphora mendica. The sequence goes on along the minus strand of OX421319.1, from coordinate 15,065,639 downwards.
TTTGAATGTCGATACTTTCACGGACAATCGCTTCTACTGAGCTGGATTTTAAATATTTTAATATCTTCTTTTGAGCCTAAATCAATAAGCCTTAACATTTATACAAAGCAAAAATCATTTTCTGAACAACGTATTAGACGGCAACTTCACTTAGATGCTAGTAACCTAAAATATAAGTAAAAAATATTTATGGTCTAGCATTTTCCAATTTCATCTTACCTGAAACATGTTAACGTCAAACTTAACCATTTCCTAAAGCAGGTACTGAGTAATCAGATTGTGTTACAACACCGTTCCCAGACTTGTTGAAAACACTTTTTCTTAAAAAAAAATCTTTACAAGATTCTATACAAGAGACTTCACTCATCTGAATTTATATGATGTTTACTGCTTTCTATCTGTACAAGGAATAGGAACATGAAGATTATATCGAAAGAGGAGGATAGATGATAATGAATGTGTATGGAAGTGTTGAAAGAGGTCGTCCACGGCGAATATTTACCGACTAAAATGGTTATGTTCCGAAGAAGGGCTGTGTTAAAATAATCACCAGGAACCGGAACCGACAAGCATGCAAGCAGCGATTGATGAATGTAGACGAAGTAAAAGAGTTGTGTCAGGACCGCAGTAAGTAGCGATCAATTGTCTCTGCTAACCCCTCTGGGAAAAAGACGTGACCTTATATACTGTGTAAAATGATTATTTACAAGGTTTTTTCATTGATGTTATTCATACGAGTGTCATCTTTTGAAATGGTGACTTTGGTTAAATTATATATTTGTATTTTTAAAAAAAAAAGTAGCATCAGGACAGTTTAATAATAAATCTGAATAGTTAGACGTACACTTTCCCGCCAGTTCGAGGTATAGGTTTCAACCCTCACCTTACACTCACCAATCTGTTCGAAGAAATAAGTTTATAACAAGCTTTTTATTAACTTGCAATGTATGTATGTATGCTTGTATGTTCGGGTAGAATCTTGCAACTCAATTTTGAAGCAGATATCTTTAACCGATATTGCTGAAATTTTGCAAGCATATTTATACAGCGTGACAATACAATATAATAATGACATGGAGCTGATCTGATGCTGGAGCTGAAAGGTGGCCATAGGAACTCTGTAAAGAAACGGCACAACATCATCGTGTTTTTAACCTATTTTTCCTTCTAGTGTACTCCTAATTTTTTACTGCCCATATATATCCTAGGGTGTTATTATTTATTTAATAAAAAAAATATTTGATTTACCTATGGCATAAAAATATTTTATTATGAATCTATACTAATATTATAAAGCTGCAGAGTTTGTTTGTTTGTTTGTTTGTTTGTTTGTTTGTTTGTTTGTTTGAACGCGCTAATCTCAGGAACTACTGGTCCGATTTGAAAAATTCTTTCAGTGTTGGATAGTCCATTTATCGAGGAAGGCTATAGGCTATATTTTATTTTCAAAAAAATTAGGGATCCGTAAGAAAATTGCTATTTCGTAACCCAAGGTGTGAAATCGAAAACCTATTTTTGCGTGCGCTGCAAATACTATTGACAATAGAACAAAATAATGTATTACGAGTTTGTAGGTCTCATTAAGATCTACAAAAAAGTCCGCGAGAGCATATATCTAACTATCATGGTTTAGTTACAATAGCCGCTTTTGTGTTCAAAAAAATTATTAAATCGTCTGAAGAAAGAAACTACGTTAAATGTGTATCGTAATATTAATCCTTATCCAAATTAAGCATTATGTTATCAAGGATATTTATGAAGAAGTAAAATACTTTTTGTTTCATCCCAATCGTTCATTTCGTTTAGAAGTTATCACGAGTATAAGACGCTAAGAGTTGGTACCTAATAATGAGTTATTTGCCAAAGAGTTTTTTTCAACATGATACCTAATATTAATCTTTATCCAAATAAATGTGTTGTTGATTATGAGTATTAGATCTTAGAAGAGCATAATAAATACATCTATACTAATATATAAAGCTGAAGAGTTTGTTTGTTTGTTTGAACGCGCTAATCTCAGGAACTACGGGTCCAATTTGAAAAATTCTTTCAGTGTTAGATAGCCCATTTATCGAGGAAGGCTATAGGTTATATATCATCACGCTAAGACCAATAGGAGCGGAGCACCAATGAAGAATGTTTCAAAAACGGGGGAAAATTATCACGCTACGGGCAATAGGAGACGCAAACGACGTTGCATGGGTCAGCTATACTAATATATAAAGCTGAAGAGTTTGTTGGTTTGTTTGAACGCGCTAATCTCAGGAACTATGGGTCCAATTTGAAAAATTCTTCCAGTCTTAGATAGCCCGTTTATCGAGGAAGGCTATTGGCTATATATCATCACGCTTAGACCAATAGGAGCGGAGCACCAATGAGGAATGGGGGAAAATTATTACGCTACGGGCAACAGAAGACGCAAATGACATTGCGTGGGTCAGCTATCCATACTTATATTATAAATGCGAAATTAACTCTGTCTGTCTGTCTGTCTTGCTTTCACGGTCAAACCGCTGCACCGATTTGAATGAAATTAATTTATTTACACAGATAGTCTAGAGCCTGAGAAAGGACATAGGCTACTTTTTAATGCGAAAAATGGGTTGTAAGGGGTTTAAAAGGGGGATGGAAGGTTGTTCTGGGGGTTCACAATCATAAAAAATATTTCACTTTTTCAATGAAGACCTAAATATTAAGATATTAAGTACGTATTCGTCAATCTGATTTGAATGTTCATTATATTAATAGAAATAAAAAATAAATAAGCCAAATTAATATAATTAATTAACAGCGTTTCTTAATTTCAAAATTCTCTGCAGAAGTATCGTCATTATACGCTAGCTGTTGGTTAGGTAAGAAATAAGAAATGTCATTTAAAGTTTGTAAAAATTTTACCCTCAAGGGGGTAAAATAGCAACAGGGGATGGCAGTTTATATAGAAATATGTTATCACGGAGAAGATAGTATGCCAACTGACAGTAACGACATGATTACACTGAGACGTGGGTTTTGGTTTAAGATAGCACAGATGATTTAAAAATAATTTCGATCCTGATCTGCTGACTAATGAGATAGTTATCAATTAAACGAACGGATCATGTCAGGCGTGGAGGGAGATGTTGTCGAATACTTAAAGTCTTTAGAAATATCAGGAGTGCCTTCCCATAAGTTGAGGCTGCAAGTTAATGTTCCAGTACTATTAAATGAGGTATCTTGAGCGCCAAAGCAATGTAATAGTACATTGCTAAATATTACACAACTGGGGTACAACATTGTAAAAGCTACAATCATGACGCATGGAATTGCAAAAGAAGATAATGTTTTAATTCCCCGTATTCCAATAATTCCAACTTATTTGACATTTTAATTTAAAAGAATGCAGTTTCCGCTGAATGCATGAAAACAGCATTTCCAATAACAACATTAACAAAACCCAAGGACAGATGCTTAAAGATACAGTATTTTTTATTCTCACGGGCAGCATACTCACGTATATCAAATCCGCAAAATGTTCATATTTTGGCAAAATATGGCAAAAGAAAAAACGTAGTTATTAAAATTGTACTTTTTTTTTTAAGCTGCCAAAGTGACTATGGTCAGCCTGATGGAAAACTCAAGCAGAAACCAATAGTGGGGGCAACCATACTCAGTGGGAAAGCAGACAATGTAGAATTGCGTCCCACACTATGACGGCTTAGTGAGATGCTTTTTCACGCCCCACTTAATTTACGCCCCACTTAAAGGGCCTGGGATCACAGTGGGAGAGAAACATGTGCGTTGTAAGTGAGTTCCAGTTTTTAGCTGCTCGGCACAGGAAGGATAAACCAAACCGTTTGGTTCGAGAGTGAACATGTTATTCTGCAGAGGAAGGGAGAAGGGGGACCAGTTGGAAGAGCTCCTCAGAATACTTCCAATGATACAGATGGTAGTGGACTGCTATAGAGGCGATATCTCTACGCAGCTGCAGAGGTTCAAGGAACTCGGTGGCTTCGGGACTGTTGGTAAAGCGGACTGCTCGCCACTGCAACCGATCGAAAGCATCAAGCAAATACTGCGCGGATCCATCACAAACATGAGAACAGTACTCGAGGTCCCGGCAAATATCCATGCCCAGGACACCGAGCTTACCCCGTAGTGGCAGTTGAGTGCTCTGAAAAGTGGGGAGGGAAAGAAATGGAGACTTTTTGGTAGAGAACGCGCATAACTGTGTTTTCGTAGCGTTGAACTCGACCAGATTCTTATCACCCCATTGTAAAATGCGGTTCAAAACCCGGTCGAGCTCAGCGACAAGCTTCTGTCGACTTTCCTCAACGTCTGCCAGCTTGGCTGAACGGTGTCAAAAATATCGCCCAGATCAGATCAGATTCAGATAGGAATGAGTTCCATATCAAAAATACAGATGGCGCTATACTACATTTTTCGTTCACGAAATAAATAAATCATTACAGATGGCGCTATACAAAATTATCAGTTTTCACGAAATTGTCTTAACCCCTTTATTTTATTTAAACTGATTTATAAAAATATATAAAACTTCTATGCGAGGTAAAGAAAATAAAACTATTCAGGTACCGATACATTTTGTATTATGATTTTATATCGATAAAAATCCTACCTATATTAATAACGCGAAAGTTTGTTAGTATGGATGGATGGATGTTTGTTACTCTTTCACACAAAAACTACTGAACGGATTTGGATAAAACTTTACAGTAATATAGCTTATACATCAGAATAACACATAAGCTACTATTTGCAGTGATAACCGACATGCACGCGGGCGAAGCCGCGGGCAACAGCTAGTACACTATAATTTCAAAAGTATTGATATTACTTAATTTCTCGCTACTAAAACAACAACAAAAAACAATTTGAATTATGACCATTGTTATTATTTACGTATTATTTTAAAGGATTGATGTGACAGAAACACATCAAAATGCATAAAAATAATGCTATCGAGCGGTATGGGCCTCCGTAACCTCACTCACTCGGTGAAACACAGCGCAAGCGCTGTTTCACACCGGTTTTCTGTAAGGCCTTTCGAAAACGAACGATTTTTATTAATAATGGCGTAAGTAAGAAATTGTTTCAACTGATAATTTTGTTTTTCAACATTGTTTCCTTTGTAACAGCTAGAGATCATTATTGACTCCGGCAGTCCCACGCGAGGTGTTTATTATGGAAGATGGTTTTAACGCCCACAACCGCAGGTTTGGCTTGCCGCCTAACATCGCGGCGGTGATCTTTGAACCCACCTGATCCTCATCTGGCGGGTCACCTCACCTCTGGATCAAATCACATAGGGGTAAGGCAGAGAGAGTCACAAACTTTTGTAGCGCAACATATCTTCAATGAATTATTGTTATGTATCTTGCTTCATTAGCTTGATTTTATTATAAAAAAAAATAATATTAATATGAAACAAATAATGATCACTGGCTTTTGCGTACGGCTTATGCGTGTTTATCGGTTATCGCAGCAAAGAGTAGCCTATATCCTTCCTCAAGAATCAAAGTATCTCCATGCCAAATTTCATCGAAATCGGTGCAGCGGTTGGCCATGAAAGCAGAACAGACAGATAGACATACAGAGTTACTTTCACATTTATAATATAAGTGTGGATTGATATAATATCAAATTAAGTATTAAAATAATTAGGAGTTTTAAACATAAGTTGAAAACAATAATATCTAGAGTGATCCTTGTGAGGTTCAATGGTATGAGAAATATTTTCGGACTTCCCACAATAAGCCATAAAAGTTATGAGAAAAAATGTGTGAACAGTGATATTACAACATTATACAGTGTGTGTGAAAAGAACGTGACCGCCATATTTTTAAATTTTAGAATGCAATTTATAAAAATAAATATTAGTCTGAATAGAACAATCCTTTGCCTAAAATGCATCTTAAAAAACATAAGTTTTCCCTCCAGTTTTCCTTGTTAAAAATGTTATTTTTTACAATGAGTGCCGCGATCCGAATTCGATCCGATTCCGAACGCGGAACATGGTATCAACGTATTAGATTGGCCCTCACAGTCCCCTGTTGCCAATCCAATTGAAAATGTTTGGGCGTAGATGAAGCTTAAACTGAGGGCAAAAAATGTAGTGACCGTCGCTGACCTCACTCGTGAACTGAAGTCCGCGTGGAGGTCTTTACCTCGCAGCTATGCTGAAAAATTGGCGGAAAGTAAGCCGCGAAGATGCCAAGCGATTATGGATAATAATGGAGATTGGACACCGTATTAATATAAAGCATCAAACAGCAACAAAATACTTAATTGATTACAATTTATCGTTTAACATTTCTAAGATTTTCATAAAATTTTGCCGGTCACGCTCTTTTCGCACATAGTGTATATACTTACATTTTCTACGTATCTACATAGGGGTACAATTACGGGGATTGAGTCTGTGAAACCGGTAGAGAGCAATGTGGGTGATTTAATAATAATTACTCATCACGGCGGAGGCTCAACTGTAAAGCCTACAGTCTCTGAGCATTTCTTCATTTATATTAATGCCACAGTTCTTGTAATTTTCTTCTTGATGTCAGTTAATAATTTAAACGAAAGGAAGAAATGTTAAAATTATAATAAATTTATATTTACTTATAGTACAAAATGAGCTAAAAAACAAAAAAAAACTATTAAATATACAATTTTGTTTCATCCATATTCAAAAGTTTTATTGAATTATTTGTTTTCAAGTAAGGAGCACTCTAACATTGCAGAATAAACTTCATACTCTATGCGTGCGATGGTGCTGTGACGTGGTCTGTGCGTTTCCCTAACTTGGAAGTGGAAGATGGTAAGACCCGTCAAGGTACATCTCGGCATATCTTCGAAGTCTTCAACAGTGTAAGTTATACCTAAAGTGGCCAAAGTAGTCCTCGGGTACTTTCGACAGCCTTCGGGACATCGAATCAAAACTGAGAATTGTCTGCACTCCACCATATTACACATTTTTGCTTGCAGATGTCGGCACTGATCATGTTCCTAAGCAGACCTTGGCATGCCTGAGAACTCTACGTTATTCCTAAGTACACCACGGCGTTATTATACTATCACGTTAGGGTGCAGATGTGCGTAGGTATGCTGAAGGATCCTTTGCCATGCTGTGTCAATAGTGGGCGCCGCTTAGTCTTCCCGTAAACACCAAGGAGTATGGTTACCGGCTTATCAGGTTACCTAAGCTTGTAGGATTTATTCCTTATTAGCATAGTCCGGGTTCCCTGCAACAGACTCGCTTACCGTAGCGTATTTGTCGATTCCAGTGCACGTTCACAGCACTTTTACCGCCGAGAGCGCATAACACGGTCTAGGTTTTAGGAGAAGAAGCACTCCAATAAATATCGTATATCATATAAAAAAATATAAAATCCCAAAAGCAAATAAAATTCAATTTAGAAAAGTTTGTAAGTATAGTGCCAATTGTTAAAGGAATAGATTGTTACCTTGAAACAAAGAAAACTACGATCGAACTCAATAAACAGAACTTAGACACTAATAATAGGTCTTTACCTATGAAATTGCCGTTTTGTATGCAATAAGTGAAAGTACGTATTTTTTCAAACTTTTTTATTTCTGTTATTCGAAGTAATCACCCATGCAATCGACGCATCTTTGCCAACGCATTGGCAGTTTATTGATGCCCTTCTTGTAAAAATCTGCTGGACGGGAGGCAACAAACTCTTCAAAGGCATTTTGTACTGCCTCTCGGGAATTGAATTTTTTAATCACTAAAAAATTTTGAAAAAATGTAATAGTCGGCACCTACCGATTATTACTTTTTCCAAAATTTAGACAAGTTTTTAGTGGGTAAAAATTTCAATTCCCGAAAGGCAGTACAAAATGCCTTTGAAGAGTTTGTTGCCTCCCGTCCAGCTGATTTTTACAAAAAGGGCATCAATAAACTGCCAATGCGTTGGCAAAGATGCGTCGATTGCATGGGTGATTACTTCGAATAACAGAAACAAAAAGTTTGAAAAAATAAGTACTTTCACTTATTGCATACAAAACGGCAATTTCATAGGTAAAGACCTATTATAATCCTGTCTCGAATAATGAAATTGTCCCTTACCAGTAGAAACGTATCTACCAAATTTATTAATTGAATGCTCCTGTCTCAGATATGAAGCTGTTGTAGTAGTGGAATATTATTTATTGAAAAAGGTACTAAAACTGAACTTAGCCAAATAATATTTTAAAAACATTTTGGTTATATTATAGTATGACAAAACTGTTGCAGTTGCCACTCTTTAAGAAAACGAGTATCTATGTACGGTGACTTAATGTACGCATATGTAGCTAACTAAGTTAACTCAGGATAGAAATATTACAGCGGGAGATAAAGAGAAAAGTGGACGAGCTTAAGTAGATATTCTCTCAGTGCAGTAATTTGAAAGAATTCCTTGGAGGCGACCATCGCGATATTTTTGTTGAATTGTGTAAACCTCTTTTCAACATTACCATATGTTGAATACTGGGCGTCTTGGGTAGCCAATTGAAACGCAGACAATTCCAAATATTCAGTTGTATATTGTTTTAAAGAGTACAGTAGTAAATTAGTAGTAAAAATAGTAGATTAAAGTTAGACTATAGCTTATAATGTAACGTGTGTGCTTGTACACACGTCATAGCAATGTATCGACGAGTGGCGGTGCGCTGCGGTGACGGCGGGCCGGTCGTACAATCGGAGAGAAACCGGTTCAAACCGCTTCTCTGGCTTTGTCCCTTTATACACGGCGTGAACATCCTGGGGGCCCTTGAAGACGGAAGTATTCAATTGTAGGTAGGATCTGTAGGTTCCGTAGACTCGTCCAATAAGGGGCAGAGGTACTTCACACCTCGTCTGTAGGTGCCAGTAGTGGTAGTGACGTCGGCGACACGCGAAACCCCGTCTGGTCCAGGGAAGAGCCCCGAAACACGACCGAGGCGCCAATGTAACGGAGGAGCGTTGTCTTCCTTAAGCAGCACCAATTCACCCAGTCGAATAGGTCGGACTACTGTGCCATCGTCGAGCTTTGCTCAAATGTCCAGACACACCAACACGAAAATTGTAATAATTTAATTTTTTTACAAAAAGACGACTTCAAGAACTGGACCAAATTAAAAATGAGACCACACGGGAAGCACCAGCTTTCAAATAAAAAAAAAGATCATCAAAATCGGTACATCCAGTCGAAAACACTGAGTTAACAAACCTAAAAAATATACACTGGAATTAAGAACCTCCTCCTTTATTTAAAGTCGGTTAAAACAGCTTTGAATATGTCGTACTTGCAATAACCTAGCCAAAATAATTTAATTCATTCAGATTAAAGTAAAAATACTTTCTCAAGAATCATATCTTAAGGCAGTATAACAATATGTCGGCTCCGTACCTAATGCTTCAAAATGTCCAAAAGTTCTGATTGAGTTAAAATTTTCAAAGATAGATGGGATAATTTCATTTATTTCTTTCAACCACAACATGCTACAGCAAAGTCGGGCAGGGTCTGTACTACACTACCTACTACTAAAGTCGGGCGACTTTAGTAGTAGGTAGTGTTAGTTACCTAGTGTTTAATAGGTACATTGAATTAAAAAGCTTTTTAAAAACAAGCTTTTACTGAAATGCCTCGAGACGAATCAAACGAGTCCAAACTCTATGATGTTGCGAAGATTATTTACAGAGTTCCTATGGCCACCTTCCAGATCCAGCATCAGATCAGCTCCATGTCAATAAAATATTGTATTGTCACGCTGTGTACATATGCTTGCAAAATTTTAGCAAAATCGGTTGAAGATATCTGCTTCAAAATTGAGTTGCAAGCTTCCACGCGAATATACAAGCATTACGTACATACATTGCAAGTTAATAAAAAGCTTGTAAAATTAGCGGTGATCATCCGACATATGAAAGTAATATACGATGCTGTATCGTACGAACTTTGAAATATCAACAAAATAAACAAGTTGGTTTTGTTTGTTCTCGTATTTCTGATGTCAATGACCATTTAAAACTAATTCAAAATGGAGCTAAACAAAAATCTATGGCTATTTAATCAAAAATGAAACAAATATTGTACAATTTACAACATAATTCAACGTTTGACTCTAACTTTATGGCTCAGATTATTTTAGAGTTTGTATTTGAGGTAGCACTTCCAGTAATATCTGATTCCGCGTTGGTAAGTGCTAAGTTGCCTCTGTATCTCTGGCGATAAGTTCCTAATTGCACTTCACTGTGCGGAAATGGGGTAAAGCGGGTCATGGCAGGCGAACACGTACCGCGTGTACGTGTTCTGAAATGTACTACGCTTTAATGCGTATGACACGCGGCTTGATGTTATGTCTAACACTTCGATTTTATGTATTTCAATTCGATATGGAGGCCTATCACGACTCAACGGAATGAAAGAAAAACTTTTAAGGTGATTTCTGGGACGCGTGGATTATGTCCTTAGCAGCTTATCTTGGGTAAAAATGTTAAGCTGCTTGAATCTAAAACCTCTCTTCGTCTCTCAGGCGTGCTACATTATTAGTTCAATTTGTATTTCCGAGAAACGTCTCTCAGGATCCTGCATATATTTTACAAAGTATTCTTATTACTATTAGTACGAATAAATTCGAACCGATAAACTTTTTGTTAAAATAACAGTAGTCAAATGATAAGAAGAATCTCGAAATACTTTTTTTTGTACATAGTACAAATTATTGATCATTTTGTGGGCGAAGCTGAATGCTTTATGGAAATCAAAGATTGTAATTCTTATCTACAGATAGTTGTATTCTCTAGGCATTCATAAAATGTAATGGTATGGGCGGAGGGAAGTGAAATACAAATTATTTTGCTTATGATATACTTGTACTAGCAGTGCTCGTGAATCTGTCTGCATTCAAATTGCATTTTTAAGCAAATGTAGAAAACGAAGGATAATAGAGTCAAGTAATGTGTAATACATATCGAAATCTTCATAGAAGATTCATACCTATGTCTAACAAGATTCAAGGATAAATTTTGTTCTTTGTACTTACTTCTAAGAAAAAAGAATACCATTGTTAGTTTATTTTTAGGGCACCACTATCGGTTCACCTCGCAGTCATATAAAATGTTCTTGTCACCATTTGACTTTGTAGAAAAATATTCCTTAAATTATTTTTAATCAAGTATTTAGGTACATATTCACACATAACATTACTGTATAAAAAAGATTTTTCATAAAAATGCGATATTTTTTTTTTAATACCACTCTCCCACAGCAAGAACAAATTAATTAAATTTACACACGCTACTGACCTAACAACTTTTAAAAGGCTTCTTATTAAATCAAAGCCTGCTCCTCAGAACTTGGAGAAACATTTTTAATTAATGCTACCTACCGACGGTTTTCGCAGTTTCGTTTCTGTCACTTCATAGGCTTTATTCATATTGCTTAGGTACTCTTTAGTAAGTTTGATCTCACAATACCAAAGTCTAGTCTGGAAATACAAATTCGTATAATTTTTTTGATAACATAAGTCCCGTAATTGACATTATGGACCAGATTTATATTGCGGGATTGTAGTTATGTCAATTTTTTCTTTATAATAGAGCCCCAAAATATCCAATATGGTTGCAGTTTCACCTTGTAAAGTTGTTGCGCTTCTGATACACACATTTAACAGACATTGGCTTCGCGTTCGGTTCGCTCGGTTCCGCGGCTACTTTCTCACAAAAGTAGCAGCAGAACAGTACGCAGATGTCTAAAGCATCTAGGTCTAAGGGATTTAATTAATTTAATTTCCATATTGTTATTTATGGTCATTTAAATCTTGATTCGTACACATTTAAATCCGTATACCCGGGTAATCCTTCAGGGGTTAAGAATATAATGTCACCATCTCTATTTATCCCATGGGTCTCGTAAGAGTCGACCAAAGGAACAAAATTCACCGGACAGCACTACAAAAGGAAGGAAAACTTAAAACGAAACCTGTATAAATCCATCTGACCAGTATGGTCTCAGATCAAATAAAAAAAGGTACAAAACGCACCGCCTTGTTCTTGTTGAAGCAGAAAAAAGGCGCGTAGTTCATTAAAAAAATTCATCAAAAATTGGAATTTGGTAAGAAGCAATAGCTCAACAGCACAGGTAACAGAAAAATTCTGAAAACTTTTACTTATATACCTACAGGTTTGTACGGAATCCTCGGTGTGCGAGTCCGACTAGCACTTGACCGGTTTTTTTTATTTGATCTGAGAGTATGGTATAGTAAGCCAATACCTCCTAATAAATATTTAGTAAATGTTTTGTTTATGTATGAGCCTGCCAAAGTGACACTACTCCGGCTGATGGAAAACATGAGCAGAATCTAAGAGTAGTGGTCATCATACTCATTGTGAATGTACGCAATGCAACAATGCAGCATGGTGACATATGCTATGGAGGCGGAAGTTTTCAATCAGGCGTAAGTTAAAAGAATTTAGTGTTAACTTATAATTTGAATTTTAATAAAATTCTATTTTTTCTTTCAGATGTTGCCCTGCCAAAAAGACTCTACTCTGCCTGTTGGAAAGCATGAGCAGAATCCAAGAGTGGTGGACCCCATACTCATTGCGAATGCAACAATGCAGCATGGGGATCTACACTTTGGCGGCCTAGTGATGCTTCGGCATCATTGCACTCACCAACGAAACACGACAGCACGAACGCTGTCATTTTACGTTGATCTTCCGTGTGAGGGTAGTACCGCCCCGGCCGAGCCGGCCCAACCGTGCTGAAATCAGAGTGGCTCTACTACCTCTCCATCCCCTAATTGCTTCCCACCACGGGACTTACCACCCACATTATGTATAATTTGACATTTGAAAGTTGACTGCTTGGATGGCCTAGAGATTTAAGCGGTCACCGCGCCTACGCTGTGTTGTGGGTTCTATCCCCACATGGGACAACACTTTTTGAGACATTATATTTTTGAGACTGGGTATTCTTGTCCGTTCCTTGTATGTTTGTGTAATCACGTCACAGGAGATGTTTCTAGTGCGGGAGTTGTCACGTAAAGATAAAAAAATAAAGAAAATAAAATAATAACATTTATTCAATTTCTAGTCAAATAATATTTAAAAATGACTAATCTTTGCTACAATAAAATTTTCTCCGACAACAGAACATAAAACCTCTGAAGTACATAATTTGAATAGGTACCAATAGGCTTTCAAGGAGAAATCTTTGAGTTTTTCATTATATGAAATAGGCTTGGCAATTCCATTCTCTAAAGATACGAAAAAAGAAAGTATATCACAATCGACAAGACTAAAATGATGTCAAGATTTTACTTTTACACAATACTTAATCAGTTTTCGTAAGTCACAAGAGAAAATTAATAAAATATATGTAGGTATAAAATTTAGAATATGAGAGCTTAACTTAAAGCTTAACTAACTTAACTAACAGAATGTATATGTATATAGTTTACATGTAGGCGTTATTATACCACTTGAGGCATTTAATGGTTTTGTTGGGAAATTATCGTAGGTACTACGATATTTTTTAGGTCATGTCTTTTCATCATTCACTTTAACCGCTTAACTTGGCACATTTTGTAATACTTACTTGGTTTCACAGAATACGTGAACGTATTGTGTGAACTTAATAATCAGTTTAAAGCTATGTTCTTATAATACTTAATTTCTATAATTATATAGTTCTTTTTTTTACTTGCTTTGTTTGTAATGAAAACTTCTTCATTGTACCTATAAGTGTAATAATCACTTATCGCTTTAGGCATTTTTTCAGACTCTGAATTTCTTCCATATTGACTATTATTGACAGAAATGTCCAATATAACTATGCCGAACAGAGGAAACGTGACTGTGATACGCGAAAACTTTGGTATCTTGCCATGATACCGACATTGAATCCCATAAGAATTTCAAATACAATCAACTATTCCGACAATATTATGCTATCATACTATGACTTCACTGAGTATACATGGGAGTCAATACACTGCCTGTACCGTAGAGATTAATTAATTTAATTCACATCAGTCAACATGATAAGGCTAGTGGCGCAGTAACAATAACACGTGATTAGAAATCATGGTAGTTATGAAACCATTTCATGGTAATCTACCTTCCCAAAAGATCAACTAGGTTTGTGTACGCTTCAATGAAGTTCAATGTACATTTGGCGAGTGCATGCAATGTACATAAACCTACGATACATTTGGCGAGTATAATTAATGTTAATCTTAGATCTAAGTTACTAATTAAATAAAAAAATGCACTTGTTTGTCAATACATACTTCAGTGCATTGTTTACGAGTAGTAGTTAACCAACTAATTCGACGTTTTAAGAAACCATTAAATGATACATAAGGTTCCATCCTTATATTAGACTTGGATCTACCAGCACTTGGCCCGTTGTTTTTACCTTGGAGCCGGGAGTACATCTCTGAGCTGCAGCAGCGCACCAAATGGCGCGATAGACAGCACGGACTCACCTGCGGGGACATCGTTATTCTCAAGGAAGAAACCTTACCGCAATTGTAATGGCGGCTAACGCGCGTGTGTCCCCTCTATCCTGACGGCGTCAGCAGGGTAGCTGACGTCACTACTCCGAGGGGCATTGTACGAAGGGCAGTAAACAGATTATGCCTATTGCCCTGTATACTTCAATACGCAGGGATGATAACGAAGCAGAAGGGACCGCCTCGTGCACATCTTGAGAGCTAGGGCTCTCAACGCGCCGGAGGATGTACACGCATCATATGCGTGTAGCAACAACGGCTGCAGTGAGCGTCGTCAAGTTGACGTTTATTACCGCGCGATCATTCATCACATCACAGCGAAAGTTTGTGTGTATGTTTGTTACTTCTTCACGCAAAAACTACTGCACGGATTTGGCTGAAACTTTACAGTAATATAGCTTATATATCAGAATAACACATAGGCTACTATTTGCCTCGATAACCGACATACACGCGGGCGGAGCTGCGGGCAACCGCTAGTTATAAATAATATTTGCTGTACTTAATATATGTGTAATATACAATTATGTTCACCTAAGCGAGTTTTTATTTAAATCTCCAACAAATATTATTTAGTACCTCCTTTTTAAGGAGAGGCCTATCTCCAACAGAGGACTGTCGTGTCTTGTCTGAGGAGGTTTGCTGATGATGATAATATTATTATAGAATTTCATCAAAGCTCGTTACCGTACTTAGCTTGTGCGGTTGGTAGGCATGGGCGAGGCAAACCTCAACAATAGGAACGGTTAACAACATTTTCAACTGCCTCATATATTTAGTGTATTGCTAATGTAGTACCTACATCTTTTATATAAAATTCTCGTGTCACAATGTACTGTGTTACTTAACTTCCCACAGCTAATGTATTTGTTTCCTCACTATATAGAATAACGCCATAAACTAATCATTTGACTCCTTTGCATTATCTCAAGTTATTTTGGCTGCGTACAAGGTTCCGGTTCAAGAACCGGTGTTTAGATACACGCGTAACAGAATCTCTCAGTAAATACGTAAACATTGACTTCTGATTGTATCAGTTTCATTATGTTTACAGCAAATTAAATAGTCAACAAATAGTCAGTTAACAAAGAACAGCAATTTCATGACTCTTTCAGCTCTTTCGTTCAAAGTACCGTGAAATTGCATAGTGACTGTCGTAGTCTCTACGAAAGAATGCTAAAAAAAACGGAAATACGAATAATGAGTTCTTTCTGATAGAATAAGATTGGATGCTTTTGTTGGCAATTCCAAAAAGAGTATTATGATATAAAACGGTTTTTCCTTACCTGTTTTAAATATAATTTGGCTTCTATCTTAATCACAAAGAATTTTTAAATCTTCATCAATTTCACTATGAGTTTTCAAGTTTCTTGTATCTTTATGTTGCTGATGTTATATTTTTATGTAATTTAAATCACGTTTTGTTCAAGGTTGAGTTAAATATATTTCAATAATCATTAAGTTCTCCAAAAAGACTCCAAAGAAAAAAAAGCACTTGAGCTGATTCAAAATTAGATATCATATTCTGTTACAAACCTACATAGTATAAAATGATGTCGCTTCCGTCCTTCCGATATTTTGAAGTACTCACATCAACAGCCTTAAATAGTCCACTGGTGGACATACGCCCCTTTTTTATGTTTGTCCCTGCCAATATGACTCTACTCTGCCTGATGGAAAGCATAAGGAGAATCCAAGAGTGGTGGTCACAATACTGCGAATGCAGACCATGCAACATGGGAACCTACACTATGGCGGCTAGTGATGCTATATGGTCTCGCACTCATCAACAAAACATCAATTTTCTGTGCGAGGATAGTACCGCCCCGGACGAGCCGGCCCGTTCGTGCTGAGATCAGCGTGGCTCTACTACCTACGATTTTATGTGCGAGGGTAATATCGCCCCGGTCGAGCCGGCCCGTTCGTGCTGAGATCAGCGTGGCTCTACTACCTACGATTTTATGTGCGAGGGTAATATCGCCCCGGTCGAGCCGGCCTGTTCGTGCTGAGATCAGCGTGGCTCTACTACCCTACCTTAGAAAGGAGGGTTTGGCCTACAATACCACGCTGCTGGCCAGATGGGTCGGTATAGGGTTTGTTTCAATTTTTTTTTTGTTTAAAGTACTCAACGGATTTTAATGCAGTTTTCTACAAGAGATAAAAAAATATTAAAGAGGAAATTTCATACGTGTGATACTTATTATAGTAGAGAAAATCCAAGAACTTCAATGATTTCCGTGCGAAGCTGGGCCAACTCGCTATTTATATGTATGAAAATAACAAGTAAAATCGAGCGTTTTAAAATTGAAATAAAATTACGTGGTACGAACGCTTAGTAGCCAGATCATCAATCAGAAACTTGACAGAAAAAACTTTACCCGTTTGAGACTTAAGTACTCATACTATATTAAAAAATAATAAAATTTAGATTTAAATTACCTATGTTTTGAATGTTACCTTGAGTCTCACTTGAAGTGGTTTAATTGTTTTCATCCATAAATACAATAATGTCATTCAATCATTACAATATATAAGAGAAATGCTCCCCATAACATACATTGGCGCTAGTATCTGCTGATTATTTTAGATATGACGTAACATCTAAAATCAATTTACCTAATTTAAAAAAAATATTGCGCACGTCCATGTGCTATCTTTGTCATATCATGTTTTATCTTTATATAAGGAAAAAAATATAACCAGTTCTAAACTGAAACTTTCAAACTGAAAATCATTTCGATAATATTTATATCCACACGAATATTTTGGAAGAAAAGAATTATGAAACTCAATTATGAAAAGAAATCTTTATTTATCTGTATGTAGTCTAGCATTTTGACCTTAATTCAACAAAATAAAGGGCTGGCATTAACTGATTAAATCCACCCACCCTTTTCAAAAGGGCTTCGCCTGAAGACAGCAAAAAGTCAATCCAAAGGGATTCAGCTTAAAATATTGATCATAAAACATGTTATGTAACTTTAACTGACTAAGCAATGAAAGGGTTTCTCATCTATATTTGAAAATCTGCATTTAATGTAATCGTATTGCAAACATTTTTATACTTTTATATTCCTGAACCAGATTTGTCCAAAAATTTATTGAAATAAATACGTTACATGAAAGTTGGCACACTAATTATATTTTTTTGTGTAGTAATTTACTTTTCTACAAAGGACAAGAAATCATTCAGATTCTTTAAAATATTACGGTAAAAAATTATTGAATGTAAATTAATATGGTTCACTACGTCTAAATAAATAATAGTTTAAAAAACTAAATAAACACGTTTTTATAAATAAACCAAACTAAAAGTAGAAAATGTTTTTTAAAATAATTCAAATTAAGGATAGAGTGATAAATAAAAGGTTTATTTTAATGTAAAAAGCGGGGAGAGGGAGGGGGGCATTATCGAAATATTTTCAGAAAGCACCCCACGCTTTGTTCCATTAAAATAATAAAATTTCTTTTGTTCATTTGAATTATTTAATGAAATTTAACCGTTTGAAGTGGGTCAAAATCAAGTCGAAAGGGGTAGTTTACAGACAAACATACAAACAAACAAACATACCGGTGAAGCTGATAAAAAGTGTGTAAAAAGACACTTAATTCTATAAGTGTGTATGTTTTCATGGTTGACGTTAGCTTCTGGACTTCTTAATTTGAAGTATGAAAATTAAGTTGTGCAATGTAAATAGTTTGAATTTACAAATCACTATAAGTATTATTGGCGGCGGTAGTCACTTACCACTATGTAACCTAGAAAGGTTTTTGTAATCTAAAGGTAGATAGAAAAGAAACTATCTACCTTTAGGTTATAAAAAAGTATTGTCAAAAAAATAAAACCCATAGGCTCCAACAACTGCGTACTATCAAGCCAGTTATATGCTGCTTTACCTAAAATCTCTACATAATCATTCCCTTATCACTGAGGATCGTGACTCCTTAAGCCGCGTTTTCACAATAAGAGTTGGCTCGGACCGAGTGCACTCGGATGTCTACTCGGACGGTAGGTACTCGTATTATGCAAAAACACCTAATCCGAGCGCACTCGGATGCCGGCATCAAATCCGAGTAGACTCAGACTCTGCTCTATTTTTGAGCTTACTCGGATAATTTTTATGAAAATAAAATGGCGACAACTAAAAAAAAGTAGAGTGACTACTAGTCGTGGGTGCTACTTTTTCTAATAAATACTCAAATTTTGCGTTGTTTAATCTCAAATGATTTTTAAACGTGTTTTAATCTTCCTCTTCTACTTCACGGAGAAAATTATTTGATGCACCCTGTTGGTCACGTCTTAAAATCCATTTCCGTGTCCAAATTTTTTCTCTCTTCGTTTTTTCCCTGTTGCCTGCTACAACTTCTATATCTCGCAGCAGCAGGTCAGTCTATGACATCTTGATTGTGCAAGGAGACAAATGACCACAATACGAGTGCACTACTATCGTGTGGAAACCACTATCCGAGTACACTCGTATGAAGCCGACTCGTACGAGTGTACTCGGTCCGAGCCAACTCTTATTGTGAAAACGCGGCTTTAAAAAGCCAGTTGCTCAACTACAACTGAGACGATCGGCTGGTGGTGACGAGCTCCAGCTGCTCGGAGATCAAGTCCGACCATCTCTTCAAGCTTCGGCCTCTGGGTCTTTTAACCGACTTAAAAAAAAGAGGAGGTCCATTTTCCACTTCTTTTTTTTATGGATGTTCACCGATTACTCCGTTAATTGTGGACCGATTTTGAAAATTCTTTTTGTATTTGTAAGGGTATGCTCCCGAGGTGGTCCCATTGCCACCATATCTGGATCTGATGATGGTATCCCAGGTAAATCGAGGGAAACTCTCAATTTTTTAGGCAAGTACTATGTTTTTGCCTTTTGTCTTCTATATAAGGATATAAAATAAGACGTCTATATATTTTGTGATATAGTACATACTCTCATTGACTTTATTTTAAAGAGGTCTAATTAGTTTATTGACAATATCCTAATTATTTTTCATACAATTTTAAAGATTCTCAGACAATGATACACGTCTTAAGAGAGATCTGTAAGTCTTTAAAATTTTCATTGAAGTCGATCTAACATTAACTAAAACAAATTAAAAAACAAAAACTTACAAATAAATGTTAATATAGTATAACTAGGAACACTAGGTAAATAATTATAATACATACATACAGTAAAAATATTGGATTGTTTTTTGATATACCTATGTTATAAATTAGCCAGTACACAAAATGGATATATTATGTCGCAGGTAAAAGCCGTGATAAATTTCACTAGTGATATTATAATAAAACGAAACGGCAGATTGTCAATCGACAGATACACAAAAAAACTTCGTTTAAAAAAACGACTTCAAAAACAAAAAATATCAAATAACTTAATTTGTATAGGCTACCTATTCATAGGTTTGAAGTCAGTGCCAAGCCAAATGTAATAGCATCCGTGTACATACATAAAAATAAAAGATGAAATTGAGAACCTCCTCCTTTTGGAAGTGGGTTAAAAATAGAATAATAACAAATCTAAAGCCTACTTCAAAATAAAGCACAGTGCCATCTATCGTTACAATAAAAATATACCATGCAATAGTTCAAATTCTGTTCGCTAACGCTGTAACGTTATCACCTCCCAAAAACTGCAAGTTGAAGCAAGGAAGTAGTTCTGAGGGCGCTTACTAGATGGCGTATTTAAACGTCATTTTAGGAAAGATTTTCTTAGGATCGGTAGTCTAACATAATTATAATATACTCTGAAGGAAATGGACACTCGCTAAACTGAAAGCGGGGCTGTTGAACAGTTAGTGAGTATCAAAGGTGGAATGAAACCATGCTAACCTACCTCATTTTAGGAAGCCTGAATTTTATAAATATCATTAAGTAGAATACTATAAAATACTAGCTGTTGCCCGCGGCTCAACCCGCGTGTATGTTGGCTACCGCTGCAAATAGTAGCCTATGTGTTATTCTGATGTATAAGCTATATTACTGTAAAGTTTCATCCAAATCCGTTCCGTAGTTTTTGCGTGAAAATATAACAAACATCCATTCATACTTACAAACTTTCGCGTTTATAATATTAGTAGGATTTTCCAGAGCCAGACTAATATGAGGAGCCACTATTCCTCCCAGACTCGTTTTAAGTTTGTTGGAACTAACGCCTCTGCTATTTTAAGGCAGACATACGCGTCATGTGTATTGCTATATAAGTTAGCGTAGGCATTCACTTCTTAACAATAGACTATAAACTTATTACTCACTTCCTTTATTCCTTTCTGAATATATATGTTAGACTACCGATCCTAAAAACATCATCTTTCCTAAAATGACGTAAGTCTGGGCTGACTGTCTCAGTCTAAAAAAGTGAATCACCAAATGACATTATGTGTTGTTAAGTGCAAAACTGAGAACCTATTCGATTTTTTTTTTCATATTTTGCTTGAGGCACAAGGAAGGGGTTCTTATGGACAGAAAAACATAAAAATTGTGAACAATTTTTTTTCCCATGCAAACCATAGAGCAAATTTAAATATCTTCGGCATGAATGGGCCGGCTCGACTGGAGTGATACCACGGCCTCACAGAAAACCGGTGTGAAACAGCGCTGGCACTGTGTTACACCAAGTGAGTGAGGATACAAGAGGCCCATATATCAACCCCCCCCCACCCCCCTCCTCATCTACTGTTGATCCTGGTGTACAGGAGTTACAGTGGTGACTGTGGGCGGGATTAGTCCCATAAAAAAAAAGACTGGACTGATTTAGCTAATTTTCCGAGCTTGAGTTCACTTTGAGTCCTCCCGAGAAATCAAGAGTTTGAGCTCCAGTAACATCACTCACTCGGTATTAAAGTAACTAAAGTATTGCTGTTTACCACCGTTTTTCATTAAGGCCGTAGTATCACGCTGGTATAACCGGTCTATTTTTGCCAAAGCATGGTCCCATTGAATATATACCATAGAACGGGAAAATTTAAAGGTAAGTACTTTTCTTCTATTGAAAAAGTTCTCAGGCCACATCCTTCTTAACTTTATACACCCTTTTTTCTGTGCGGAAATCTTCTCGGATACCACCCATCGACCACCAATCGGTGGGATGGATAAGTCGCATTCGAATGATAAAAATTGCCTGAAACGGTTTGATGCGGTCGAGCCACAAGAAAATAATATATAGTGTTTGGACCGACTGGCAGAGGGATGCTTCTGCGGATTCCCCCAGGATAGGACCTAGCTAGGTGCGGCGTTGATCCTGCGTGTTCCCCACGCAATAAATATGGTCTGAGTACTGAGTCAGAATAGAGTACCCATTGTAATTCATTTTAGAATGAAACTCACTTGTACTTATTCCACTATTTTAATTAAAGTTACACCTGACCGGTTTCGCCTTATGGCATCCTCCCAATTTAATATAAGTGAGTTTCATTGTAAAATGAATTACAACAAGTTCCATTAAGTGCCGACAATAGAGAGTATAAATTACTCATTATTAGAATAATTCTCTAAATAAGATCATAAATGACAAAGTTTAAAAAAAAACACAAAATATTCCGATTCATGCGCTCTGCAACTTGTAGCCTAGTAGTAACGAAGCTCGTTCAGCCTCCCTTTATTTATACCAATGACAATGAGTTATCTTTATGATCCATTGCGCAGTTAAAGCATGGAAGAAAAACAAAAATGTGTGTCAGACGTTATCTGATTTGTAATAATAGCGATATAAATTAATATTATTAAAATATTTTAATAGCGTAGTGACTGGAGCTCACTGTTACCATTTGGTATTGACTCCACTTAGTTTAAATAAAACATGTCACTTCAATATTTTTAAATTCTTCATGTTAATCACATTTCAAATTTATTGATTATAAAGAAAAAAATGATTTTTTGTTTGTTTATGCAATTAAATGGTAAAAATTTTAATATCTGTATTTGGCTTTTATATCGAAATATAATTTATAAAAAAATTAATGTTATCTGCACTATAATAGATTTATACAGTTAATTTTAACTGTATATGTAGCCGTTTTTACAAATAGTTTGGTAGAAACTCACGAGTAGGTATGTAGAATCTATTCTATGTATTTTGAAACAGACTGAAACATTATTTATAGGTCCTACGTGAGAGATATAGCAGTAGCAATTTGTATTATACACATAGTGTTATTTGGATAAAATATGAGACACATTTGCTATGACAATATGAAACCACACGAATGCTATGGTATAGACGTCCAGTGGGAAAGGTACGATATAGGTAATGGGCTACGTGAGTTATATACACATGTACTGACTTAAATATTTCGTAATAATTAATCCAATGGACAAAACAGAAAAAAATGAATTGTCTAAGTACCTACGATCATAAATGACACAGTTCCGAAAAACACACTGCTCAATATTAAGAATCTTTTTTAAAACCAACCGTTAGAACAAATTAACAACATAAAGAACAAGTGGAAAACTTAGATCGTTTACATAAAGTTTAAATATCTCTTTTGGTCCGCTGTAACTTGTTTAATTTGTGTGACATACGTATATGGAAATGCTCTTTCGAATACGTGTTAATAGTTCTCCAAATTGGTCTAAGATTTATGTTATCGTTCCGTTTCTACTACGATCCATAACATTTCAGCTTAATATCCGCGACATATTTTTTGTTTTATAACGGGACTTATTCGGTATGAAATTATTTAAAAGATTATAACATCTTCTACAGTCTGCCTGTGACCATAAACGGTATAAACCGTGTGAAACGTCGAATTCCTTTCCTGAATAAAACCCGTTATACAACAAAAACTATTTTTACAAGCTTTTATTTTTAGT
Source organism: Diaphora mendica (assembly GCA_949125395.1). Classification (NCBI taxonomy): domain Eukaryota; kingdom Metazoa; phylum Arthropoda; class Insecta; order Lepidoptera; family Erebidae; genus Diaphora; species Diaphora mendica. The sequence continues at coordinate 15,042,313 of OX421319.1, read as the reverse complement.
TTCACCAGGCCTAATGTTTGTCTGTCTGTAATCAATCTTGCAAGTTAAAAATGATCCAATTTCCGATTGAGCTGAAAATTGAAATATACCTTAATTCTGATGACAATGCAATTATATATAGGTATAATCGGTATTATTATTTATCCAAAATGGCCGGCGTAACGAAATGGCGGCGTAAATATTTCTGAAAATCTACCCAATATGGGTATTGAAAGGGCTTAACTTGTAGAGTACAATACACTATGCAAAAATTCAAAACCAAGATGGCCGCCAACACAAAATGGTGGATTCGGTACATATTTTTGTACAACACACCCAAAATGGGTGCCAATTTGACACCCATATATTGACACTGTCAAATGAAAGGGAGACGGATTTTTGATCGAATTATTTGGTGCTAGATGGTTACCAGGGTCTGATGATGGAACTGGAAGATGGCCATAGGAACTCGATAATTAAGCGACACAACCGCGTCGAGCTTTATTTATCTTGATGGGTGGTGAGTGGTGGTGGTTTGGTAGACGTAAATATGCGACTCTATATCTGGGAAAAGAAGTTCGTTCGTTCCTTTGGTTTTTCAAAAACATTTTGATGTAACATTTAAGAACATATTACACCTTCATAATATTTTTCTTTTGCAATAACAATGTTACACGCTTTTATTTATAAAAAAAAATTGGTCCGTGATAAAAACGTAAAGATTTAATACAAGGTGTAAAGTTTTGTAAATATAACATGCTTTTGATGTAATATTAAAAACATTTAGCATATTAATCATTCCTATTTTTTTCTTTTGCAATCACAATGTAACACGCTTTTATTAATAAAAAATGGGTCTGTGATAAAAACGTAAAGATAAATCTTTGTGTTTTTATTGCGTTGCGCAAAAACGTTTTTTTTTTTTGTTTTATATTTAACGCAAAGATAAATCTTTGCGTATTTATGGTGTAAAGTTTTAGGGTTAAATCTTATATATAAAGTTCTCTTGTCACAATGTTAGTTACCATACTCCTCTGAAACGGCTGGACCGATTTTTATGAAATTTGGTGTGCATATCGGGTAGATATGAGAATCGACCAACATCTATTTTTTATACCTAAATTTTTTTTTTTTTTAATGGCAAAACAAAGTTTGCCGGATCAGCTAGTAAAAATATATAATTAGGTATATAAGGGATTATTGTGATGTAGAAATTATCGTTGCAATAATAGTATTTTTTCATTGCCTCGTTGTCGTCTCGTGTTCAAATTCCGAGTCAGACCAAAAGTGTTATTGAGTTTTTCTGATTATATAAATATGTACTTAATAACAGCTTGGAGTTTGGAAGTTAGGGTCTAAAGAGCTCGGAGAGCACGAAAAGCTGTCTGTCCTGCGCCTGATCTCGCCCCGATCGTGTCGGTTATCCGTCCCATCGAATTTTGAGAGAGAGAGGAAACAGATAGTGCACCTGTGTTAGCGCACACACTTGTGCACTCCGTTGAGACTGGCCGCCGTGGCCGTAATCGGCTAGGAGAACATCATTTTTCTTATCAGGTTTAAATTATTTTTAACTTTTTAGTTCTTTTTTTTGCTAACCAGTATTAAAAGATTGTTTTTTTTATATATATTTTAATTTTATTTAATCTAAGTAATTGCTCATACCTCAGATTAGTGAGTTACATAAAGAATGTAATTATTCAATTACGAGTTAATAGACATCTAAGGACGTAATTGAATACTTTTCTTCTTTTCTTCACGTACCTACTACTAATTGCATACTTTTTAACCGACTTCAAAAAAAGGAGGAGGTTCTCAATTCGACTGTATTTTTTAAATTTTTTTATGTTTGTTACCTCATATACTTATACATAACTTTCGACTGGGTGAACCGATTTTGATGATTCTTTTTTTATTTGAAAGCTGGTGCTTCCCATATGGTCCTATTTTAATTTGGTCTAGTTCTGACATGTCATCCATGAGAAAACCATATAAGTCTTCAATTTGCATTAGGTATGTGCGCGACAAATTAACGAATAACTCAATATTCTCGTATGGGCCCATTTCAATTTGGTCGTTCTTGAAGTCGGTTGTTTTTTGTTAAAATTTTGTATTATTATTAATTTATTTGCACGCCTGTTGAGTCCGAATATTATTATGTGCTTGTAATGAGATTTTTTACTCTGTATAGTTTATATAATTTATAGTCTAAAAACCTTTGAGATATTGTTGACACAGACGCCCTTACAAAAAATTAATATAAAATATAGTAAATAGATTAGTAAATTTATAGTTTAAGAGCCCATTGTTCGCAAACTTCCATCTTTCCATCAGGCAGAATAGTCATTTTCGCAGGGCCATATTATACAAAATCTACGAATATATGTTATCCTATCCTACTAATATTATAAATGCGAAAGTTTGTAAGGCTGTGCTTGTTGCTCTTTCACGCAAAAACTACTGAACCGATTTTCATGAGACTTTTCAGTAATGTAGCTTAGACATCGGAATAACATAATAAGACATTTACAGTTACAATTTACCGATTTTTAAAATTTTGAAACCGACATGAACGCGGGTGGAGCCGTGGGCAAGAGCTTGTAATATCATACAGCTGACATGCGCAACCTCGTCTGCGTTTCCCGCTGCCAGTACCTTGATCTTCTATAGGGTTCCACGATAAATGATTTATCTAACACTGAAAGAATTTTTCAAATCACACCAGTACTTTCAGAGATTAGCGCGTTCAGTAAAATAAACAATCAATCTCTTCAGCTTTATAATTCATACTTATATTATAAAAGCGTAAGTAACTCTGTCTGTCTGTTTGTCCTGCTTTCACGGCCAAACCGGTGCACTGATTTCAATGAAATTTGGCATGAAGATACTTTGATTCTTGAGGAAGAACATAGGCTACTCGTTGCTGCGATAACCGACAAACACACGGACGAAGCCGCGCTCAAAAGCTGATATTACTATAAATATAACATGGCACTGTATAGTTGTATATAAATTAACTAATATAAAGACATGTTTTTACAACAATTTGTCGATCATACAAAGTGTTTTTTTTGTTCCATGTAGGCTTTGAACCTATGACACTCAGCACTGCAATAATTTGTCATTGCCAGGATATCTGTTTAGTGTAACCTAAAGTTAAATACCTCATACAGATCGACCTCTGACGCTTCTACTATAAGTAATACGCTTGGGGTTTGTATGACGGCCTAGAAGATTTATGTGCCGTACTTCCCGACTTCGCAGTAGATCTATGCAATCGACAATATTATAATCTTTTCAGGGCTAGAGAATTATGGTATCTAAGTTATAAAGCTTTTACGTTTTAGTCTTAGGGATTTACTTTTCAATGGCCTTAGGTATGGCTATAGAATTTTATTATTTAAAGCCTTATTTGATTTTAACTACCTACCCATTTTTGGAGACAACTAAAGGTTCAGGTTAGACTGCTTCTGCAAGCTAGACTATTCACATATATACCTATGATATGAAAATTGTCTTTTACGCCAATAATTGGATGAAGTCCAAGTGGTGACTAAAAATGGCTTACGAGTGGTTTCTGATTGGTTACAACAATGTAAGTTGTTGACACTGAATGTAGATAAGACCAAAGCAATTAAATTCTCAATCATCAAAAGAACTTCCCCGAATAGTGGTTTTAGACCGAGACTCCATTTGTACATTGATCGAAACCACTGCCTACAGCTGATAGAAAATCTACTACCATCAAATATCTGGGTCTGTGCTTAGATAGTCATCTCACATGTTCTAAGCATCTGGAGGCGCTCAGTGACAGAATTAGACTGTTAGTACAAGTGTTTAAGCATCTCGGGAAAATAGCTGATGACACAGTTTTAAAACTGGTTTATTTTTCTTTATGTCAAGCCATACTTAATTAATGCATTATATCGTTGGGTAATGCGGCCTAATGTTTGCTTATAAAAGTGGAACGTGGACAAAGATTTCTTCTAAAAGTGGCAGTCTTCTCAAATTAGCGGGATATCAAAATGGGCGTTTACCCATTTTGATATCCCGCTAATTAACTATGCGCTGAAGCTGAATTGCTTAGGGTCAGATAACTGTATCCTTTCTGTTGCTTTAAGATTCCACAGAACCTCTTTATCCACATACACTTACGGCCGCTCCAACCGAAGAATATACTGGAAAAAATGTATATGTGACCAAACGTTTAGAAGGAAATCTTTCGGTTTCATGAAACCTCATATTTAGACTAAACTCAATAATACGCTCAATGTAATTAAATTAAAAAGAAATAATGGTAGGAAAATCATAAGAAAAAGCTATATACTCTGGACTACAATCAAACATAATATTTTTTAAACATATCGGAATAACACTCGATGATATTTATGAAAAATAAAATAAAGATAGAAAATGTAACTAAAACAATAACTTACATTTTCTTACACATATACGCAGAGCATCTCATACCACATCAAGCCATCAAGCCATACCACATTAGAACACACCCTATCACATCATACCACATTACATTGCATCAGACCTCACCATATCATCACACCGTACCACATTTATCACACCACGCCAAATCATCACATTCAATACATTACATCAAAACACACCACAACAGATGTCGCCTTGATAATATTGCCGTAAAATGTAACCGAACGAAGAAGACTAGATCCCACCACACAGGGAATCCTAGTATGGCGTCTAGGCCCTCAATTCATATACATTTACTTTTGTGAGACAATAAAAATATTATTATTATTCATACCGTTTTAAACAAATTGAAACTACAAAAAAGTCATATGTTTACTTAACCAGTCACAGCCAAGCGCGCTAATCGAATTCATGTGTGTGTGTAGCTTACGCTAGATTAAAGCATCAACTTTTTTATGTAGTGTTTTTTATTAATTTTAAATCCTGCCCCAGTAACACACCGGTTACTAACTTTTGAGATATGAGTATGTTCTTTTCTTGCAGATTCGGAGCGTATCGGTACGGAAATATCACATCCGAGAATTTTCTCCACATATTGTATGTGCAGAGCTATAAGTGTCTTGAAATGTTGATAGTGGTAGAGTGCCAATTACTGCCAATCAAGTGATGGAGACTTCTACTATGTTATTGAAGATTTCGTTAAAATGCATTATACTATCATTTAAATGAATAAAATTATTGTAATTCAGTTAATATTAAATTTTATACTACATTGAATTTTTGAAAGGACAAATTCATATGAGAAACATTGGACCTGTTGTCTTACATGGATCTCAACCGTAGCCAAAGAAAATAATGAATGAGATACACCTGCACCTGCACGTAGCTGAAATCCGAATATTAAGTTTGATCGGTGATGTAAAAATGATGGATAATGTCAGGAATGAAAACATTGGAGGAAGCTTGAGTTAAAAGTTAAGGGAGCAAAAGGTCATCCTAGCATGGATACGTAAAGCAGCGATGAGCAAAATGCAGTTAAGAAAGATTTATGCATGGAAGTTGACGGACTTAAAAGTAGAGGAAGATTAAAGAAAAGGATGGACTATGTAAAAGATAAAGCTCGAAACGGAGAAATCGGTAAACTAACTGACGGACTGGTAGAGGAGAATGGAAGAAGAGATCTTATTGCGCCGACTCCAAAGAAATTAAGGAAAGGACGAAACGATGATGATTGTTCAATCCTTTCGCCAATGTAGCGTTCACCGTGTGAAGTTTGTAATGTCCGCAGGGCCCATATGTACAGGCATTCAATCGCTAAGCTAGTTCACTGGCAAAATAATTCAACTCAGAGCGATTCACCCTGTGCTTATTCTAAGCTAATGTAATATCAAGCACTTACTGGAGATATGTGAATTCCTTGATATCGGCGTTCTGAGGGGCCCCTCTGGTGCGCCCTCTGCTTCTTCACACATTAACCACTCCTAGTGGTAGTACAGGTTCCAAAATATTCTAATTTATAATACACCCGTTTTAGCTGTCGCGGATCGCGCCTAATTGACGCGACTACTAATCTCGCGTGTCCAAACCAGACCAATCATAACGGTAAACAACGAAAAAAACCGGGTCTGATGGACAATCAGCTAAATTTCAATTCAACGGCACTCAAGAACCACCCTGGTCCACCGTTTACACAAAGCCTCTCGTTAGTTCTATATTTTAACTTCAAACGTCAAACAAAAGACATGACAATCAAAATGTTGCCATTATAATGACGTTCGATTTCTAACATGATTATTAAATTATTTGACTATAAATGTACAATTGGCACTCCTCATGTTACTGGCAGACTAAACTATGCAAATAGGTATTATAACACTAATAATATCGAATAACACTTTCATAACTCAAATAAAATATGACAAAACGTGTTTTTAAGGTAAAATAAGACAAAAAAAAATGACAAAACATGTGTTCAAATTTTAAAATAATCTGGTACCTTGGAGGACTTGTCATAACAATCATAATGTATTTGAGTTCACTTGTACACTACAAAATAATATTTCATTGCACAGGTACAGACTTTAAGTGTCTTAACTTATGGTTCTAATAATTTTGTTACTGTGTTTTATAAAATTAAAAATACAAAATTTATTTCAATTTTTGTGAGCCGTTAGAAAAAGTAACACATTATTAAATCTCTTTAAAATCCGTTTTAATGGATTAGATATTTGATATAACTTACAATGTACTAAAGCCTTTTTACTACCCGACTGTGATAAAATGGAGGGTAAAGTTTTTCGAGTGTGTGTATGTAATAATATATATTTCATTGGCACGCCCTAAAACCTAAACGGCTTGTCGTATTCTTATGTGGGTGGTGTCAATAGATTCGTCTTAGTCGTGAGAGTGACACTGGGTACATCAAAATAAAAAAACAAAAAAAACACAAAAAAACTTTTGTTTTTGGTTCTTATATATATATTCTTCTTTTGTTGTTCTTGTTCTTTTTTGTTGTTATATTTTCAGTTCTTCAATGAATTTAATACAAATGGCAGATTTTGATGCAGATGCTTTTTTTTTTAATAATTCGTTACTTGTTTAATTATAGCTTGTGAAAGTCATATTAATTATAAACGTATATAGTCACACTTGTAACACCATACCGTAAATTACTTCGTATATTTTTGGTTTAAGTAGAATAAGAGGTCAAAGCTGTAACGGACACCGATGACCTTGTTACTTTATATCAGAAGAAAAAAAAAACAATAAAACACTACAATAAATAACTGACATCAATCATCAGACGAAACATAATTCTAACTGTGTTAATAAGCTTATATTTTGTAAATGTACGCTCTTGATTCCGAAACCAGTTTAAAACTGTGTCTTATCGTTATGCAAATAATTATATAAAAAACAATCCAGTGGGTATTATACCATAAAGGGTTCCGCCGTCAAAATAAATTACACATTTTTTAACCGACTAAAATAAAAATATATTCTAAAACCTTAGTTCTGCACGAAATCTGATAAATATTTGAAAGTGCGAGCAACATGACACACCAAATTCAACCGTTGGGCTGCGGCCCGCCAGGCATGATCACCTCGCCTGGTCGGAGGATCTTCCCCTTGTGTTGGAGGCACATAAAACCCCACAATATGAAGTAAGTAAAGTAGTAGTGAGACATCTTGGCAACGCTGTCAAAAAAATCAGCATTTCATATTATAGACTAGCTGATCTACGCAACCTCGTTTGCGTCCAAAATACCATCCCCCGTTTTAATCCCAAAAGGGGGTTGATTTCTAAAGAAACATTATTAGTACACCTCCACACCACCTATAGAGTATACATTTTAAATTTCAAGTCTTTAACTTCAAAAACATAGGACTTTCATACAAACTTCCAACCCCCGTTTTACCCTCTTAGCGGATGTCTACACCCTATAAGGAACCTACCTGCCAAATTTCAAGTTTGTAGGTGTTATAGTTTCTGAGAATTCGTGATTAATAAGTGAGTGGTATTTCGCTTATATATATATAGATTATGCAACATATTTTGTTATTTCTTCTGATAAGCTATTACTTTAAACATGAAGCCTAACTTTTTTATTCTATTTACCAAGAGAACTCTAAAAACAAGTCAAGTTTATGGACCTACCTAAACCAATTGAAATTTATTACAAGAAAACAAAAATGTTTTGATCGTTCAATCCCGTTCATTTACGAAGTTTAGCAAATATACACTTTCACTACAGTATAATTAAGATAATAAATAAAATCAAAATTATTCATTCTACGACATCCTCACATCGATTAAATTATTTGACTACGTACCTTTTCTTTAGTTGTCAGATTGGAAAATCTCTTCGGACCTTCGACTCCTCAAGAACGCGGGAGTCAGGAGTAAGCGATGCTTCCGCAAAAAACCACCCCGACGACCGACCTTTGGCGCCCTGCTCTGGGAGGACCCGGGCTATGTTGTTTCAGGTCATCCTTGAATCGACGCCATGCCTTATATATTCCTTATGCTCTGTTCCGGAGAAACTATCCCGGCGTGGTAGCCCAATTCCACATTTACGAAATCAGGCCGCTATTCCCTCCCATACTTGGCAAAAAGAGACCACTGTGCTCCTTCTGACCCGCCAGCATGGCAGCAATGATTGCTAGCGGAGACAGGGCCTTTTGACGACCTGCACAATTTACAAGCAAATCTGTCATAAAATTTATATGCATTTGGTGATACTGAATGTATTCTGTCAAAGAAATAGATTTCATTGAGGTAATTACAATTATGATCAAAATTCTACTGCCAGGTAAAATATCGAGTTTTTTTTAGAAACCTAATGAGGAAATCCTTAAATCTCTACTGTTCTTAAGTCAAGCGCTTGCGTAAAAGTGTTTTAATTTTTAACTGACTTCGAAAAAAGGAGGAGGTTCTCAATTCGACTGTATTTTTTTTTATATTTGTTACCTCATAACATTCGACTAAGTAAACCGATTTTGATGATTCTTTTTTTATTTAAAAGCTGGTGCTTCCCGTGTGGTCCCATTGAAATTTGGTCCTGATTGAAGTCGTTTTTTTTTCTTAAAATTTGTGATTATATAATCTGTAGATATTGGTTATTATTTTGGTCTGTCAAAACTTTTTTTACTGACTTTTTTTTTTCGTGAACAAGAAGTATTTAAAAGATGCGCCACAGTGAGAATATAAAATAAAAAAATGTTCGAAAAAATAACTCCGCCCTGCCCTACCGCACCTATAAACGTATAAGAAACAGACTAGCGCCTTATTATGAGGGTAATGAATAACAAGTTAACCTCCCGACAACTTAGCACAAAATATTATTTTCATCCCACCAGCTCGTAAAGAGTATTTTTGCCGTTCGATATCTGAGTGTAAAAGCCGTTTTTATCCTCTAGAGAATAAAGTAAATTTAATTTAGAACATCGCTCGGGTGCACTAAGTTTGTGAATTCAAAACATCATTAAACCTATTTACTTCACCTCCATGGTGCCGAATTAATCATACAATATTTTTTAATTTGTTAAAAACTTAGACTCGGAACCTTCTTGGTGTAGTTTTTTTTTTATTTGTTGTGGCCGCACCATTTTTTTCATAAGTATAGCAACGTAACTTTATTTGTTCTTAATTTATCTATACATACATACAAATAAATAAAATTGAAATGTCTTTTTGTAATCTATCTTAATATATATATTTCTTGTGTGCGTGTGTATGTGACTGAACTCCTCCTAAACGACTGGACCAATTTTGATGAAATTTTTTGTGTGTGTTCAAGGGGATCTGGGAATGGTTTAGATTCACAAAAAAGGCTGGACCGATTTTGATGAAATTTTTTGTGTCTAAAAAAAAAGCAAAACAACGTTTGCCGGATCAGCTAGTATATATATAAAAGAGTAAGGTGACTGACATATCCAGAGATCAACGCACAGCCCAAACCGCTGAAGCTTTAATCCTGAATTTTTGCATGTAGGTTTTTAGGGTTCCGTGCCAAAGGCAAAAAACGGAACCCTTATAGATTCGTCATGTCTGTCTGTCTGTCTGTCTGTCTGTCAGTCCGTATGTCACAGCCACTTTTTACCGAAACTATAAGACCTATAATGTTGAAACTTGGTAAGTAGATGTATTCTGTAAACCGCATTAAGATTTTCACATAAAAATAGAAAAAAAAACAATAAATTTTGGGGGTCCCCATACTTAGAACTAAAACTCAAAATTTTTTTTTTCATCAAACCCATACGTGTGGGGTCTATGGATAGGTCTTCAAAAATGATATTGAGGTTTCTAATATCTTTTTTTTTTAAACTGAATAGATTGCGCGAGAGACACTTCCAAAGTGGTAAAATGTGTGTCCCCCCCCCTGTAACTTCTAAAATAAGAGAATGATAAATCTAAAAAAATATATGATGTACATTACCATGCAAACTTCCAACGAAAATTGGTTTGAATGAAATCTAGTAAGTAGCTTTTTTTTTAATACGTCATAAATCGTAAACTGCAATTTACCTTTCATTCAATCAACACAAATATAAAAATAAAATAAAAATTATATTAAGTTACTTGCTGCTGCGGAACCCTTCATGGGCGAGTCCGACTCGCACTTGGCCGCTTTTTTTATATAAGGTAAGTGAGCACTAAGAAAGGAATTTTTGAAATTCCACCCCTTAGGGGTAAATCAGGGGATAAAAGTCTGCGTGAGCGTAGCCGCGTGTAAAAGCTAGTATTAAAATAATCGCTTTTTTCGAAATGCATATTTATGTATACACGGTATATTAAAATATTATTTTTTTACAAATTCTGTTACATTGTCTGTCTGTCACTCGGCCTGTCTGTCTGTCTGGTCCGGGTAATCTCTGGAACGGCTGGACTGATTTTGACGGGACTTTCACTGGCAGACAGCTGATAATCTAAGGAGTAACTAAGGCTACTTTTCTTAGACTAGCTTTGTCCCGCGGTGTAACTCGCGGTAATACAAAAATCGCGGGTAACACCGCGGGGTTAAGCGAGTACCTAAGTATTTTTGAAATAATTTAAAAATAAATCTGTAATACTTACCCATCATAATATAGTACCTAATAAATATTAATACCTAAACTGAAATAAAAGTATCTTGTGATTGTTAAGGGGCGCGTCCCTAAAAACGCGCGAAAAGGCACTTGCAGTTTTGCAAAACACAAACAACTCAATTCATATTTGACACTAAAAATAATATCTCAGTAGTTTAATAAATCAGTCTACGGATCTACCGAGTGACATTTATGAAATAATTCTTTATTTTTGTGAAAAAAAGCCGTAACAAAGATCAAAATCATCGAAATCGACCTTTTTAATTAGCACACTCTGCCCTATTTCGTGCTCTATTTTAAATGTTTTTTTTGTTATTTCGCGAGAAAAAACTATGGAGAAAAGATTTACCGGTTTAGTATTTTATTAATTCTCACCAAAAAGCCATAATCTAAGGCTAAACATCATTCATTTTTAGCGACAAAAGTTCCATACATTTTAGTACGTAGAAATCGTCTCCCGTAAATTGCAATAAATAAGTTTTATCGCGCTCAAAAAATTCAGTGCCCGCCGAATATTCAAGGTGACACCACGTCCGTTTGTAGTTCGCACTGAGCTCCATAATACGTAAATGACAAGTTTTAGGGTGGGTTGCCAGTGAGTGTCGAATTGTAACTGTTAATTTGTATTCTTGAATTTAATTTAATTTTTTTAAAGAATAATTTCAAAGAAAAATATTAGTATTTTTTATTAACACAGAACTTATTTTTATGTTTTTTTTAACTTGCTATGTATGTATATATCTAACTATATTTGTTAAGACGGAATCTTGCAACTCAATTTTGCAGATATCTTTAACCGATTGTGTTGAATTTTTGTAGGCATATGTATATAGCGTGACAATGCTTTAATATGATGACATGGAGCTGATCTGATGTTGAAGCTGGAAGGTGGTCATAGGAACTTTGTAACGACGGAACCTATCGAGTTTGGAGTCGTTTGATTTGTCTTGACGAGTTCTTTGAATGCACTTTGACAGACCGAAACACTTTGAGAAATTGTTTTTAAAAAAGTAAAAAAAAAACATTTTTAATGATTTCTGTTAGAATTGAATAACTACTACTGAAATAATGAAAGACCTTAAAATAACAGTTTTATTTTTGACTGCATGGTTGGTCTAGTGGTTTAAGCGGTTGCCTCGCCGCTTCCTACTGTATCAGGTGTTGTGGGTTCAAATCCCACATGGGACAACACTGTGTGATCCACGAATTGTTGTTCTGAGTCTGGGTGTCCATTGTGTCCGTTTCATGTATGTTTGTAAAGTCCCCCGCGACACAGGATTTATTGGATATATACGGAAGTTGTCTTTTTTGAAAAAAAACTAGCTGAGCCCCACGGTCTTACCCGCGATACTACACCAACCGCGGTTACTCCTTATATCATCAGCTACCTATCAGTAAAAATCCCGTCAAAATCGCTTCAGCCGTTCCAGAGATTAGCCGGCACAAACAAACAGACAGACAGACAAAAATTGTAAAAAAGGGTCCCATCTACACTTTACGTCATTTCCATTATTATTCATCCCTTAAGTTCGAATTTAATCAATTGGTGAATTGTAAAATAATAGATGCCCTATCCCTTATAGTATCTGATATCTGTAAAATCTGTAAAAAAAAAGTACGTAAGTAAGATTTATGTAGTAAAATTTAGTCAATATGAGCAATAAAAGCGTTCAAAATTTATAATTTTAAGAAACATTATGTTCCATTAATATAACATATATCATACAAATTTTATTTCATAACATAGCATTAAAATCCGTTGATTACTGTAAAAGATCTAAGCTGACAGATAGCGCGAGCGACTTAATTTTATACTGTGTAAAAATATATTATTTGTCCATGAAATTTATTAAAAATGAATCGGTACACTTGAACCCCATTCTCGGCCGTTGACGAGTTACTTACAGCCCGCGGGCTTTCCGATATGACTAAGATACATTGCGTGCTTTGTAGGACATTCTAAACATTCTTCAAAGGCAAACAGTTAATGAATATGTAACTAGAAGAAAAAAACCGAAAGTAAATTTATTAGTTGCCAGGGTTAGTATGCAACAGTGGCCGATGCGTTTGTGTGCATGTAAAATATGAATGTGGGTGTTCAATCACAAATTCCCACGCTCAAGGACTACAGTCTTAATGCTTTTTTTGCATTTAGTTGTTTCCTCGCTGAGGTGGAATGAAAAGTTACGTGTTGCACTCGAGTGCAAAGATTTTTCACCTCGTGCTCTTTTGATTCACTCGCTGACGCTCAGGATTCTAAATTTTAGAATCCTTCGCTTGCTCAGTCATCAAAATTGAGCACGCGATTAAAAAGCAACTTTGCACTCTTGTATAACAAATAACTATTTTATTCCAAAATTAATGTTTCGAAAATAGATACAAATCAGAGTGAAGTAATATTGAAAGGTATGCAGCACGTTTCATGGTTAAGTTTTGCAAAAATCATTTTACTAAACCGAAATCAGCACTTGAAAATTAAAATTGGACGTTCTCGCAAATGTATTAAACTTGGGGGCTTTAGCCTTTTAAGAATTTCTTTGTGCATCTTTTACCGTATATTGTAAGGTTCCTATTAACTTGCAAAACTTGTTAAATTTTTGTAAAAAAGAGTATCCGAACCGGTCAAGCTCTCGCGTACTGTGGTCAACGTGTCCTGTTGTTTTTTAATAAGATTCAGTTTAAAATTGTTCGATTCCGTGGAGTCTGACTGCATACCTTTTTCTGACCCACTATACTTTTATAAATATTTTAGTATTCAATGCGCACATACATATATTGGTCTGAGCCCCTTCTACCGTTCTGTATTTACTAAGTTAATCTTTATAGAGTACGTTCATCAGATTGTTTATGAACTTAATTTAATTTCTTCTCATTTCATGATGTAAAGTACGATAAATAATAATTGAATATAATCTAACTTATCTGTTCTCTTATCTTATCCTAATCTGTTTCGCTTATAACTTAGAAAATTAAGATTAGATAATTAATACACTACAGATATAATTATTTTCTTAAAATAAAGAAATCCCTTTAGAGAAAACTGCTTAAATAAATTCTTTATAAAGCCTTATCAGTGTTTGTTTACAGTATTGAAATAAAATCCAAAACGTAATAAGTCAGTATAACAGACACTTATTAACATTATTCAACCGGACACAAACAAATCTGTTCCCAAAAACATTTCTGTTGATTTAAATACAAGACTACAGAGAGCGTAAGAGTATTATTCCGGAGGTTTATAAAAACAATGAACCACAATAAGCACGTATTAACGTAGCAATTAATCCCATGCATCCGTTAGTTGTTTAACAATGTATAATAATACCACTAAAGGATAACTCCTTGCGGAATTTATATTTGACCTTACATGGTAGGTTGTACGTTATGAGTTCTCAGCTGCATGTGATGAGTACGTGCGATGCCCTGTAACGGAATATCTAAGCAAATAACATGAACTTGACTACAGAACTAATATACTATAGTACACATTTATTTGTTGGGCTTTGTTATTTGTTAACGGTATCTCCTTTTAACGGTGAGAGGTATTTGGTCTTCATTTGTTCATCGACGAAAAAAACGTTCGGCTCAGAACTGACAAGGCTCATAAATATTTGTCATAGACTGTTGCACCTACATATATCTAGGACTGAATAAACAGTAGATAGTTACCTCCATCACTTTCTCCCCTCCACAATACGATTACTTGTATTTCTTAAAGAAAGAGCGAAGCTGAAGGAATTTAAGTGAAGTTCTAGATAGCTTATTATTTTTATAACTGCCGATTTAAAAAAATATAATATTAAGTAACTTTTGCGGGTCGGCTCATAGAATCCAACGTTAGCGAGTGTTGTAAGTTCTAAATAACTTTAAATAGAAAACAAAATCAGGCAGGTACAAGTTTTAATTAAGAGTTAGACAGAGCTCCATAAGTGCACTATCTTGCATGCATCTCTCCCGTCTCCTGAATCAATTGCATTGTCAACTTTGTTAACACAGACAGCAGATGTAACTTTTTAGTTTGAACAATGCTGTCTAATAAGTTCCCTATGGCTTTCAGACAATTTCTTATCGGCAAAAAATATAAGTTAAACAACAATATGTACATGCATTTTTTTAAATTAAGCATTTACTCTGCGCTACACCTAAACCTCTGCATTGTTTATATACATAATTATAAAAATGATTAAAACATAAGGCTGGTATTGCCGCATGGTTTGATCACTTGGAATCAAAACCACTCTATGAGGGAACCTTTACTTTTATTGGGACTATAAACAATAAGCCCAATTGGACCTCAGATCTTATATTTACTATTATCTACTAGAAATAATAATATTTGAACTAAAATATGATTAAGACGAGATCGGCCCAAAGTAGGTTTGATTGGTCATTATGTCAAGATAGCGGTAAAATTCAAGTGCGTGGTCAAGGCTTGTATACGTACCATACATTCGAATTTAATGCGATCATTCCTCGTCCACTTGTAGCAGCGACGGGACGTGGTGATCATACAAAAACATTTATAACGAAAAAAACACATTTATTTTAATTTAAAAGAAATTATCTTAAGGTAAGTGCACTTAAATTACAATATCAAGAACGTGGTAATTGTTTATTGATAGCGGTATTTTTACTTAATTTATTTCTCGGTGTAAAAAATATGCAAAATAACTTGTTTTCAGTTAAAATAAACATAATAATAATAATATCCCAAAAAACTACTACCAGGGAAGGTTGAGAAATAAAAATTTCAGCAAAATAATAATACCTAAATCTTTATTCAGGTTAAATTAATAAAAGAAAAAAAGAAACATTATTTTGAAAATTTCTCCATATTTGTATATTTTTCTATATTCTATTTTTTTATGAATACTTTTTCGTCTTTTCTCTCAAAAACAGTTGTATTGGTAAATTAAAAAAAAAGGCAAAAGTTTTTCTTACCCTTAAGTACTCATCATTTAAAACATATATTTGTAATATTTATGATAAAAAAAAATACAAATGAACAGTTTATTTCGATGAACATGAAGTGCTTTATTAAAACAATATTTGCTTGCTGCATTACTAGGTATCTATTGTAGCACACGTATTGTCTGATCTAATTTATATATGAATTCTAATAAGTTAAACTTTTAGATTAATCTTTGTCAAGTTTTATGAGTGTGCACGTTGTTTTAATTGTAATTTATAATGCAGTCGCAGTCGCCTTCGTTGGTTGTTAAAACTTTTACTTTGAGTTCGAAATTGCGACCAGTTGCAGTTTGCAAACTTATTCTAAAACTATTATCCTCATATATTAAAAAAGTAAAGAGTAAAATTATTTGTACATTGAATTAAAGGTTAATGATCCTAAATTAAGACACTATTTCTTTTAAAATTTGCCCTAACTGTTAGATTTTCTCCGAAGATTTGTCTCACTTTTATTCTTGGCTTTTTACATGACTAAACTCGAATATAAGTTTGAACGTAGGGTAATACTATTCAAGGACACAATTGTGTTGATGGTCAAACGACCTAACATTATAATCAAATTTATCGTTTCTAGTAGATAAATTTTTGTGTAACACATAAATTTCTTTGGGGTTATATACCTACGCTTTGAAGAAAGCGGTTTGTGCTTTTTTGCTTTCAAGGCGCATTCTTGAGGCCTATTATATGGGCAATCTATATTCCAAGTCCCAGTCTGAACGTTCTTGATATTTGCTCTGTAAATATAAGAAGTAGGCGACTGGATTCACGTGCTTACCTTGATGTTATTTAGATACTATTATAATATAATTATTGTCAAGAAATGATTATTCAACCGTTGCTTACAATTCCAAAGAAATATCTCTTTTACTTAGTATTTAACAATAAATAAAATTTTGTATTTAATATAAGCTATTTGTTGTAGTTGTATTCAAATTGTTCAAACAATCTTCATTAATCGTCAACAATGAACTTGTTAACGCCCTTTAAACACCGGCGTGACTTATGATATAAATTTAAAATAAATAGGTATACATAAATATATTATTATATATAAAAGATATATATGTTTGTTTATAACATGCTAGCTTTCGCCCGCGGCTTCGCCCGCATTTAATAAAAAGTATCCTATGTTACTTCTAATACCTCCAAGAATATGAGTAAAAAGATGATACGATCAGTTAAGTAGTTTTCGCGTGAAAGCGTAACAAACAAACTGTAAGTTTGTTTGTTACGCTTTCACGCGAAAACTTCACATTTATAATATTAGTATGATTTCATCGTTTTTTTATAATGTATGTACACTGATTACTCCGTCAATTGTGAACCGATTTTGAAAATTATTTTTGTATTCGAAAGGGTATGCTCCCCATGTGGTCCAGGATCCCATATCAGGATCTGATGATGGAATCCTAAGGAAATCGAAGGAAACCCTAAAATGTATCCTACTTCTTCTTTTGTACTGTGACTTAAAACTATGTTGTGTTACCGATGGAAATAAAAATAATATAATATTTTAGACGGGCGTAGCTGCTGGGATAGGTAGTAGGTATTCTAATTTAGTTTTCATCTTTTATGAAAACATTAGAAAGTAATTAAGAAAAGAAAGTAATTAAGAAAGAAAAGAAAGTAATCATATATACACCTCCTTGAAATATATAATATAATATATATACATAAATATATTTACTTCATTGCTTGAAATGTCTTCGCCTGACTGCAGCGATGACAGCAATGAATATTTTTCTGCATGTAGTAGTAGTGGTTTCCAGAGTCACCCAACAATCGCGGAGACTCTTTTGTCTCAGTTCTCTGACGTTCCCAAAAATCTCAACCTGGTGCACATTAATGCTCAAAGTGTTCCGGCTCACTTCCCCGAGATGCTGGCATGTTTTGACTGTACAAATTTACACGGCATACTTATCTCCGAATCATGGCTGAAGCCCTGCTTACCCTCTTCTGCATACTCCTTACCAGGTTTCAACCTGATCAGGAATGATCGAGCTGTTGGGGGTGGCGGTGGTGTAGCCATCTATCTACGGTCACAAATTCCCTATACTGTTATAAGTATGTCTCCGCAGCCTCCTCCAACTAATGCAGGAGAACATCTTTTTCTCGAAGTGGACCTCCTCCACTCTAAAATACTTCTTGGTGTTTTTTATTGCCCTTCCCTACGTATCAACTACTTCTCATCGTTTGAACTGCTCCTGGAACAATTTACCCCTTTGTACAGTCAGACCATAATCATGGGTGATTTCAATACCTGCCTCCATAAAAACGATTCTCGGTCGTCTATTCTTCAGTCTATAATTCAGTCTAGCAACCTGTCTATTCTTCCTTCCGATGCAACTCATTATTTCCCACACTCTGTTCCGTCTCTATTAGACCTTACCCTTGTTTCCTCCCCTAACCTCGCAGTTAAACACGGCCAGTGCTCTGCTGACGAGTTTTCCTATCACGACTTGCTTTACCTATCCTATCGCCTCCGACCTCCTAAACCTAAAGCGAAGACCATCCTGCAGCGTAACTTCAAGGGTATAGATGTTGGTGCCTTGATGAGGGACGCCAGAAACATCGACTGGGCACCTCTCCTCAGTGCTGATTGCATTGATAATAAGGTGGAACTTTTTATTGCCAAATTAACGACTCTCTACAATGAACATGCGCCGATCCAAAAAATGAGGGTCAAACGTCTTCCATCACCATGGTTAACTGAAGACATTAAGGTGCTAATAAAGAAAAAGGTGATTGCTAAGTCGAAATATAAAAGAAAACCTACCGATAGTAACCGGGACAAGTATGTGACTATAAGGAATCATTGCAGCAAGGTGTGTAGGAGTGCTCAACGCCGATATATCCACAGCTCCGTTGAAAACGAAGATCCAGCTAAAGTCTGGAAATTTTTAAAGTCATTGGGAGTAGGCAAACCTATTCAAGATTCGTTTCCTAAAAATGTAAACCTAAACTCCCTCAATCAACATTTCTCTGCTTCGTCAAATTTTGATAAAATGACAAAAGATGCTACAATAAAACTTCTTTCTTCTGCCCCAGCTCCTGACTGTTCTCCATTTTTCTTTAGTCTATTTTCTGATTGTGATGTTAGGAAGAGCGTAGTATCTATTACTTCAAATGCAGTGGGTTCTGATTGTCTTAGCCGTAGTATGATCATTCCAATCCTTGATCAAATTCTTCCTGTCATATGTCACATCCTCAATTATTCAATCTCCTACAGCGTGTTCCCTAAAGCTTGGAAGGATGCTGAAATAATCCCTATCCCCAAAAAGAAAAATCCCGGATCCTTCTCCGATTACCGCCCAATTTCTATTCTCCCGTTTCTCTCCAAGGTCCTTGAACGCCTTATCCATTCTCAGCTCACAAATTTCCTATCCCGGAACCTGCTACTAAACCCTCTCCAGTCTGGCTTTCGACCTGGTCACAGCACCACTACTACCCTAGTCCATATTACGGATGACATCAGATCTGCTATGGAGAATGGCCAGCTTACAGTTCTAACCCTCTTAGACTTCAGCAATGCATTCAACACCGTTGATTTTGACGTTCTGCTGTGTATACTACGCTCTCTAAACATATCTCCAACGGTGATTGACTGGTTTCACAACTACCTGTTTGGTCGCCGGCAGCGCATCAGTATTGAGGACACTGCTTCCTCTTGGTGTAGCACTGCAGCTGGCGTGCCACAGGGCGGCGTGCTCTCTCCCCTACTTTTCTCCGTTTTTATTAACACCATCACTAATAATCTTACTTCCTCCTACCACCTATATGCTGATGATCTCCAGATTTACACCAGTGCAACTCCGATGAATCTGGCTGATGCAGTTAACACCACTAATGCTGACTTGGATAAAATTTGTAAGTGGAGCATCACCTATGGATTGAAAATTAATCCATCCAAGACCCAGGTTACTGTCGTCGGAAGCTCGCGAATGGTCTCCAAAGTTGATTGGACAAAATTGCCTCAAGTCACTTGTAATAGCACACCTATCCCGTACAGTGACAAAGTGAAGAACTTGGGGATCTATATTGATAGTACCTTATCCTGGGGTCCTCAGCTGCAGGAGCTGAGTCGCAAAATGTTTGCCGCTGCAGGATCTTTGCGCAGATTACGTAATTTTTTATCCATATCTACGAAGATTGCTCTTTCACAATCCCTTCTTTTCCCCATCCTTGATTATACTGATGCCAGTTATCTTGATCTCACTGAAGACCAATTAAATAAGCTTGAGCGACTCCAAAATCTCTGTATAAGATTCATATTTGGATTACGCAAATATGATCATGTCTCCGATTATCGTAAACAGCTTAAGTGGTTACCCATCCGCCTTCGCCGGAATTCACACATTCTTTCTCTTCTGTACAATATTCTCTTCAATCCATTTACTCCACGCTATCTGAAATCTCGGTTTAACTTCCTACTTGACTCACATTCTAAATCTTTGAGATCGTCAGGGAATTTGAAATTAAAAATGCCAGGACATGCAACCAAATTCCTAGACCATTCCTTCACTGTACAGGCAGTTCGTTTATGGAACGCCCTCCCAATCGCAATAAGACGTGCGAAAACATTGACTGTCTTTAAGAGACTGGTAAAGGAATATTACTTGGGAGAAGTCAATGTCCCATAGTCTGCTACACTGAGTGGGTCGGGGTATTCACTTTTATGGCTGCATGGAATGTCTGTATGTTTCACTCAACCATCTGTATGTATTAACACAATCCTTTACACTACGTGTTGCTATTAGTTTATATAATGTGTAAACTTTACCTTAATTTCCTATCCATCAATAATACACCAGGCACTACCATATACTTTTCATCCCTACTCTTCTTTCCATCCCATGGTTGCCTGTAAGATATTGCTTTGAAGCAATAAGGCCGCCACTTGTACATACTTTAGAATAGTTTTAAGTTAACCTTGTAACTACATAAGCTGGTGTACAATAAAGAGATTTATTATTATTATTATTAATTACCTAATAGAATTAATACGAGCGTTTAGTATCACACGGGGGCAACTTCAAACTTTTCAAGGACACCAGTGTTTACTCGCGCTTAAAACACCGCGTAACTCATAACGGGGACAGCGCAAAATCCAGTCTCCGTGAAATGACTGTTAAATATTCCACTTAAGCCTTATACTTTATTCATACACGCATTGTGACAGTTATTGTTGAGATCGTAAAATTAATGTAATATTTGTGCACATGTAGGAGTGTAATTGGGTAAAAACATGCGCTTTTTATTTTTCAATTTTCGCATCTATATTTTTAATTTTTTGGTTAATTTGTTTAGCTTCTTATGTTATTTTTATTATGAAATCAACCTAATAATTAGATAACTATTGTTTTTGTTTACCCGGTCACAATAGATGATCGGTCTCATCGCTTACATTTTTAAGAATCTAAAGAAACAGCTTCATATCTCCTATACGAATATGTATTTCTAAATTTCAAGGACAAACATAATTAAAATGTGTTTCAAATCTATGACTGATATTTTTATAAACTATAAAAAGTATCCTATGTCCGTCTCCTGGTTCTAAGCTACCTCCCCACCAATTTTCAGCCAAATTGGATCAGCCGTTCTTGAGTTATAAATAGTGTAACTAACACGACTTTCTTTTATATATATAGATTTATTGACGCATTGCCTTGAGTTAACTAGTTTTTATATTTAAGATTTAAATTGTTTTTCAGTTTGACATTTTATGTTTCGTTATCCGTCAAATCTATACTATTATATAAAGCTGAAGAGTTTGTTTGTTTATTTGAACGCGCTAATCTCAGGAACGGCTAGTCCGATGTGAAAAATTCTTTCAGTGTTGGATAGTACATTTATCGACAAACGAGGTTGCGTGGGTCGGCTAGTTGTTGATAAGATTAAGTCCATAATTTTTGTTAATTAATGATATCATACTAATATTATAAATGTGCATATAAGTTTGTTTGTTACTCCTTCACTCAAAAACTACTTAACCGATTATTATGTAACTTTGTTGTGTGTGTGTATTATGTAACTCTACACATATTCTTGGAGGTATAAGTGACATAGGATACTTTTTATTAAAATGCGAGCAAAGCCGCGGGCGTAAGCTATCATATTAATATTATAAATGTGAATAAATAATAATATAATAATAACATAATACTATCATTTTTGTTAATTAATGATATCATACTAATATTATAAATGTGAAGTTTTCGCGTGAAAGCGTAACAAACAAACTGTAAGTTTGTTTATTACGCAGACGATATGTCGTCTCGAAATAAAGCGAGTGTGGTACCTACTATTTCATTTTGGCTTGACACCGACTTCAAACCTTTGAATAGGTAGCACATACAAATTAAGTTATTTTATTCTTTTTAGTTTTGAAGTCGGTTTTTTTAAACGAAGTTTTTTTTTCGCTTTTTAGTATTTCTCTAAGTCTCTCATCATCATTTCACCTAAATAACTTGAAAGAATACGACTAAATGTAACATACATACACATGACATTTAAAGATTTATCTTCCAACTCCTAACCGTTAAGGACTTTTATCTTCCATCATCAGCTCATCTTCATGAACTGATGACTACCAAATGTAAATACTGTAATAGCTTTAGAAAATATGTGAAAAACAGTACGTGCCTAACAAATTTGAGGGTTTCCTTCGATTTCCTTAGGATTCCATCATCAGATCCTGATATGGGATCCTGGACCACATGGGGAGCATACCCTTTCGAATACAAAAATAATTTTCAAAATCGGTTCACAATTGACGGAGTAATCAGTGTACATACATTAAAAAAAAACGATGAAATCGAGAACCTCCTCCTTTTGGAAGTCGGTTAAAAAGTCGGTTCCAGACAAAACAAACAGAGGTTAAGCTAAAAAAAGCTTAATTTATGAAAAATTACATAATTTCGGTAATCATCCTTACGACCCAGTAAAAATGATTACCGAAATTAAAATAAATTATAAATATTAGTTTAGGAGAAAAATAGGTACTTACCTATGGCATACTAACATTATTTTTTATTTATTTAACGAGGGCTTAATCTGGAAGTGATTATGCTGCCCTCATAAATATGGTATACTAACTTCTGATTTTGGTTTTAGAATAGTAATTTAAACACTGCAGTGACTCATAACCGATTGTTTCATATTAGTTATTATAATTATACTATGTTAAAAGCTATAAAATTATTACACCCGAACGCTTTTTAATAATTGCTCGACAACACCGATCACTTTTAATAAGAAACCAAGTGAATTTATTATGTCATAGATGTTCATTTGTTTCATCTTTACGTCATCTTAATGTCACTTTTTACATCTATTAGAAAATATACTATACATCTAAATGAAAATCATGAAGATTTGAAGCAATTTCTAAGTATGAAAGTCAGTATGAAAAACAATGGAGGTATACAAATAAAAAATATATAAAAAAGAGTATTAATAAGTGCTCATTTCTATATATTTTTTGAGATATTTTTGTCAGCTGTCGATCGTGGGGATTATCGACATTTTCTTTAGACTTTTTGCCGTCGTGACTAGATTGTTGTTCAGAGTCTGGGTGTTCTTTGTGTTAGTTTCACGTGTACAAGTTCGTAAAAACCGACAAAAAGCGACATAGGAACATTCTTAGTGCACAAGTTATTTTTAAAAAACTGTCACTGATAAAGACCAAGATGTAACTATTTATCATAAATAATATCACAAGTATTGTAGATACAAAAAGGAACAACCAAAAATCACTTATATAGTTTCTTCGGATTAAACTTTACTTTTATTACTTGCTTTACACGGCTTCATTACTGCACAAAATAAAAAATCATTATATGTTCATAGGTATACATCTATACATACGTAATATATGTATCTACATACATACACACGTACCCGTACATTATATTATATTATAGACACGTACACGCCATTAAAAAAGATAATTTAAGAGAACAAAGAAGCACCTTACGTATATATTATTATTTTTTTCATTTCAGACACCATGAGACTGTCAAAGACTGCTTTCTTTATTTTAACAACAATTTTCTTGGTGAATGCTGTACAATTCGATGAAGAAAATGAATACGCCACAGTAGAAGATGATGAAGATAGTCACAATGATTACAGAGAAAAACGAATATTGTGGCCATATCCATTAAATAAGGATTCCAAGGTTGACAATGAACCTTTCAATGCTACTTATGAATATCTCAAAGAAAATGATAATAAAAGAGAAAAGCGCTATATGGGCTACTATCGTCAAAATCCTGTAGTGGACATGATGATGCAAAGCCTTCCTTCTCAATATAGGCCAAACAATCCTAGCGATCCCTTTGACATTTTGCGAGATTCATATCCACTGCCCAAAGGTAATATAATACACACATCAAAAGTGTCTAGGGATCAACATATGTGTCTAGGGATCAACATATATTTTTGCAATAACTTTTCTCCTGATTGATATTAATTAAAATTTTCTTTAAGGATTCATCAAATAAAGTGTTTTCGTTTGTCACAGTAACGATAAACCAAGTCACCTTTGCATTAATAAAGAAATTTGCCATTTTCCTAATAAAGGGAATTTTGACATTTGAACCACCAACATTAAAGTTCGAAAAAAAGACTGAAATAACAGTTTTCTTTAAAATTTTATTAGGTAACTTAAACAATTAATAATCCGTGTTTCTACCGCGAACACTAACAACACAAGGATCGGTTTGGCATACTCAAAATGAGTTCATCCAAATCACGCTGTGGAATGGCCGCCCATGTTCGTTGCAACAACAAAAAAAGGTCTTCTTGCGACTGGATACCCTCCATATTCGGCAGAGCTCTTCTCTGTAGCATATCCCATGCATGCTCAATCGGGTTCAAGTCTGGCGACTGAGCAGGCCAGGGCCAAAGCCACATCTCAATCTCAAGAAATCCGCATAAAAATGCTTGATCCCTAGACACTTTTGATGTGTGTACTTTAATATGCATTTCAAATATTTCAAACAAGTAACAGGAAACATTAATAATGATGTTTATAAAGATATGTTATAATAGTAATAGTCTTTAAATCTATGCAACTTACATAATTCTGTATCGCCCAAGCCAAAATTTATTTGGGTCTGTCTTTTTTAAGTATTGACTTTACTGTTAACAGTTTTATTTAAAGCTATAAGATGCTAGTTTTAAGTTAGAAAAACTATATTTTATATTTACCTATATAAATATTTTTTGAATAACTATTTACATACCCGCTCCAAATTGTTACTCTTTTCTGAAGTTTTTTTATAACTACACTTAAACGTGTTACATCAACATATTTTACATACAAACGGTAATGAGTAGTGTCTTTACACTTATCGTTTCGCGTATCTAATCGTTCTCCGCATTATACGTGCATGTAAGAACCCAAAGTTTTAATTACTTTATTGTTTGCTTGAAGGTTAGGTTACGAACCCAAACTTCAATTAATGCTATGTGTTAAAATAACATGTATTGCGGGCAACCTGGAATGCATAGCAATTAAAGATATAACCATCACGCACACTTATTATCCGAAGAGCGTTGAATTTTGATCGGAAGGGTCTAGGCCCTTCTATTTTAATAGATTAATTATGAAAGAGGCTGAGGAGAGGAATGAGGCAGAAAAACTGGGCTTGACAAAATTGGGTTAAATTTAATATAACTGAAAAAATATCTAAAAAACGCCACTGGGTTCAAAATTTAGAGATATGAGTATTACTTGGTTACTTATTTAACGTGTAATATGATGCAACGTGGTCTCTTATAAAATGAATTTTTTTACTTAGGAATTCCTATGTTTTATTAATTGTATCGAAGAGTAGTTAGGTACTATTATATTGTTCAGAATTGTGGTTGTTGTCAGTAATATCCTACTAAAATCAAAACATAGTGCAGTAATAAATACAATACTTAAATCGTCTTGAAAATGTTATCTCCTAATACTTAGATACAGAGCTCTCTAACTACGGACCAAATCGGCGCAGTGCTTTATTTCCAAAAATGCTTTAAGACTCGCGTTATGTGTTGTAGAATAAAATTGTCTTACAGCAATCTAAGTAATTTATTTAAAAAACAGTCTGTTGTGAGGTTATTGCAATACACACATTAGTAGAGCAGTTAAATTGATTTTATGTACCTTTTCTTATTTATTTTGATTGTAAAATAAACGTATTACTCTTTCAGGCTATGCAATGCCGCTTGATGAATACGACTATGTAATTGTCGGTGGTGGTACTGCTGGATCTGTATTAGCTGCTCGTCTAACAGAAGATAAACCTAAAGCTATGGTGCTGGTTATTGAGGCAGGCAAACCAGAGAGTCTTTTAAATGACGTTCCTGCTTTGCTTTCATATATGCAACTTACAGATGATGTTTGGCCATACACTATGGAAAAACAGGAGGGAGTTTGCTTGGGTAAGTTTAGTATGAATTCTTTTAATTAGAAAGAGATAATTAGCAGGAACTCTATTAAGATTAGATCGACTAAGACGTGTATCTCTCCTACCTTATGATCTCCTCAGAAGTTCTGGAATGATATTCCTCCTATATTCAGGGACGCCAATAGTGTATACATATCGATGACTTGTCGTCGAGTTGCTGTGATCTTCTCATTGGCGTTATGTTTGTATCACACCTATGTTTTTTATGTACTGAGATATTCTACTTGTACTCCATTTTTCACCTACCGCCTCATATTTTTAAATCACTCAAAGGTTGATTGGCAGAGAATGCATTAAGTTCGCCTATGTAGAAGATGTGCTTTAAGTAAAAAAAAAATACGTCACTTGCTTGTAAGCATATAGCATTATGGTTGACATCGAATTTCCAAACGTTTACATTTTTTTTTGCGGCTTTTGATAGCATTAATACTTGTCTGTTACTGTCAAAACTAAAATACTACGGATTTGATAGTAATGCAGTTGAATGGTTCCATAGCTATCTGTCAAATCGTTATCAAAGAGTGGAACTGCGTCTTAATGGGGGAACGTCAGTGGTTTCTGAACTCACCCCTGTTGATAGGGGAGTGCCCCAGGGATCTATTTTGGGACCGATTCTTTTTATTATATATTGCGCGGACATAACAAAATGTTTGAAAAATTCACGTTATCATATTTATGCTGATGATATTCAACTTTACATTTCTTTCAAGTTAAATGATTATGATAGAGCCATTTCTGAGTTGAACGATGATTTGTGCAGAATCGTTCGTTGGGCGGAGATAAATTCATTGGTCCTCAACCCGAATAAAACAAAATACATGATGTTCGGCACGAAATTTAGTCTAAAGTCACTTCCTAGTGTCAGTATAATTCTTATGGGGCAGTCAATTGAGAGAGTGAATGAGGCTCGTAATCTTGGCCTGCTAATTGATAGTAACTTAAGGTTCGAAAAACATGTTGCTGACTTGGTGCGAAACTGTTTTTTATAGGCTGCGCATTTTGTACAAGATACGACCGTTTCTGTCTGAGAGCTTGCGGTTGCGACTGGTTGAGTCATTGGTCCTATCAAAACTGAATTATGGGGATACAGTTTACGGGCCGCGTCTTCTAGCCCGCACGGATCGGTTAATCCAAAGGGTACAAAATGCTTGCACTCGTTTTTGCTTTAGAATACCACCTAGAACACACGTTACACCATTCCTAAACGACAATTTTATACTAAAAATGAAGTCCAGGCGTAAACTACACCTAGCGTCGCTTATGTTTGGCATTGTTAAATACCGGGAACCATATTACCTGTTCCGTAAATTAGAATGGGTGTCAAGCAGACGTGATTATAAAGTAAGACAGTGCTCGCAGCCACTCTCCATACTACCTCATAGGACAGCCGCATTTAAAGGTAGTTTCCGCTATGCAGCTTCAAAAATTTGGAACAATTTGCCACCGCCTTTAAGATCATTAAATACAATCGGCACATTCAAGTACAAATTGCGGCAATATCTAATAGACGCACAGCGGAGACTAAATATGCTAAATGTTAACACGTCTCTTATATAGCGTAAACCGATACCAGCATGCATCGCTTCACACTCAGTTCCGAAATGCAGGCGAGCGGTCCCCGCAATGTTAAAATATGTTAAGTATAGGGCTATCTGTTAAGTATAGGGCAATACTGTGTGTATGTAATGATTGTTTTTTTGTTTTTGTATAAATTGTGGCACGGATATGTAAAATATCTTTATGCACGGCGTCACCTGGGCCCAATTGAAAACCAGCGTCAGACGCCTTGTCTGACACAATGCTGAATTGGGTCCATTTTTGGCCTTGCAAATTTTATGTAAATTACCTTTTTTATGTACGATCACTTTTTGTGGCCAAAATAAATATTTTTTTCTTTCTTTCTTCTTTACATTCATGTAATTTTTGTTGTTAGATAATGCCTAATAAATACATCAATAATCTGTTGTGTTCAATGATATTTTAAAACCTTAGATATGTTACGTATGTAATAATTTGCGCCGAAATCTGTGCCGTGCCGGCTGCGGCCGTGCTGTAAAACTGCATGCATTGACAAATTTCACTGATGATGGTCTTT
Organism: Diaphora mendica; assembly: GCA_949125395.1. Taxonomy (NCBI): domain Eukaryota; kingdom Metazoa; phylum Arthropoda; class Insecta; order Lepidoptera; family Erebidae; genus Diaphora; species Diaphora mendica. The sequence goes on along the minus strand of OX421319.1, from coordinate 15,013,780 downwards.
ACCTATGAAATTGCCGTTTTGTGTGCAATAAGTGAAAGTACTTATTTTTTCAAACTTTTTCATTTCTGTTATTCGAAGTAATCACCCATGCAATTGACGCATCTTTGCATCATCATCTCAGTCTAAGAGAATACAGTACCTACGAGAGACAATAGAATAGAAAAATCTTTATTTGCATATCAAATTACAGGGTTAAATTAAATAAGTACATAATATATAAATGTCCGAAGTGTAGTGTACAAAGGGCGGCCTTATTGCCAAAAGCAATCTCCAGGCAACCTTAGGATGGATCAATATGTATAGGAGAGGCAGTAGTAGTTAACATGCATTGAGTTTGAAGAAATTATGAACATACACACATAGTTTTAAAACATACTTTTACATATTAATAGATAAAAATACATACATACGTAGAAGCGTAACTATAATTATATATATAATATAATTAAATAATTAAAGTAAATCTTAGATTTCGAACGTCATTATAATGGCAACATTTTTGATTGTCATGTTTTTGTTTGACGTTTGAGGTTAAAATATAGAACTTAAGAGAGGCTTTGTGTCAACGGTCGACTATTGTCGTTTTTGGGTGCCGTTTAATGGAAATTTAGCTGATTGTCCATACCGACTCGGTGTTTTCGTTGTTTACCGTTATGATTGGTCTGGTGTGGACACGCGAGATTAGTAGTCGCGTAAATTAGGCGCGATCCGCGACAGTTAAAACGGGTGTATTATAATTAGAATACTTGGGAGCCTGTACAGCCACTAGGAGTGATGAATGTGTGACGACGCAGAGAGACTACCAAGGGGCCCCTTGGAACGCCGATATCAAGGAATTCACACATCTCCAGTAAGTGCTTGATATTACATTAGCTTAGAATAAGAACAGGGTGAAGCGCTCTGAAGTTGAATACTTTCGCCAGTGAACTAGCTTAGCGATTGAATGCCTATACTATGGGCCCTATAGACATTACAAATTTCACACGGTGAACACTACATTGGCGAAAGGATTGAACAGTACATATGAAGACAAAGAATAGAGTCTTAAATCATACATTAATGCGTGACTGACTTAAGACTGTAGTCCTTGAGCGTGGGAATTTGTGATTGAACACCCACATTCATATTTTACATGCACACAAACGCATCGGGCACTGTAGCATAGTAACCCTGGCAACTAATAAATTTACCTTCGGTTTTTTCTTCTAGTTACATATTCATTAACTGTTCGCCTTTGAAGAATGTTTAGAATGTCCTACAAAGCACGCAATGTATCTTAGTCATAGCGGAAAGCCCGCGGGCTTTAAGTAACTCGTCAAAGGCCGAGAATGGGGTTCAAGTGTATTCATTTTTAATTCATTTCATGGACAAATAATATATTTTTACACAGTATAAAATTAAGTCGCTCGCGCTATCTGTCAGCTTAGATCTTTTACAGTAATAAACGGATTTTAATGCTATGTTATGAAATAAAATTTGTATGATATATGTTATATGATTGGAACATAATGTTTCTTAAAAATATAATTTTTGATCGTTTTTATTGCTCATATTGACTAAATTTTACTACATAGATCTTACATACTTACGTACTTTTTAACTTTTTGACAAAAAACGACGCTGAAAAAGTATGAAACAAGTTTTGAAAAGCCGTAGTCACGTGTTTTTAAGAGTTATGGTACGTTTCTATTTTAATTTAAGTTTTTACTTTTTTTTATTTAAAATGTTTTGGTGTAGTGATAATAATAATTTATATGCAAAGTATATTTTAAATACCTAACATAAACATATAAAAAAAAAATGAATAAATACGAACAAAGTCACCAGCAAATGCTAATAGTACCTATATATATATATATATTTGAAATGTACAAGTAACACCCTTTCCGATGATACCAAACACGGCATATTTATGTCAAATTCATTTTTTAATACAGTACTTTATGTCGGCTAGAGGGCGCCACATTAAATTGAGTGACGCGCCATATAGCCTATAAGCAGCGGACGATCAAGACACTTCTAACGATTCCTCATTTATCCAGTTATAATTAGTAGTTAAGGAGCTATGAGGGAACAGATGAACATACATACATAGCCTGTCAAAATCATAACCCTCCTTTGGCTTTGCCGTGGTCGGGTAAAAAAATAAAAAAATATAGTTAATTTATAATTCTTTATTGCAACAAAGTATATATAAACTCCTTCTTTTTTTAAGACGGTTAAAAAACAAACTATTTGTCTTAAAATTAATATTAAGAGTGTAAAACTTTGAAATGGAAACTTCCTTAAATATATAATACTAGCTTTTACACGGGGCTTCGCCCACACAGATATTCATCCCTTGATTTACCCCCTTAGGGGTGGAATTTCAAAAATTCCTTTCTTAGTGCTCACTTACGTTAAATAAAGAACCTACATGCAAAATTTCAGGATTCTAACTTCAGCGGTTTGGGCTGTGCGTTGATCTCTGGGTATGTCAGTCAGTCAGTCAGTCACCTTCCTCTTTTATTTATATAGATTACAGAAATCAGATAATGTAAGGGATAGGGCATCTATTGTTTTACAATTCATCAATTGATTAAATTCGAACATAAGAGATGAATAATAATGGAAATGACGTAAAGTGTAGATGGGACCCTTTTTTACAATTTTTGTCTGTCTGTCTATTTGTTTGTGCCGGCTAATCTCTGGAACGGCTGGAGCGATTTTGACTGGATTTTTACTGATAGGTAGCTTATGATATAAGGAGTAACCGCGGTTGGTGTAGTATCGCGGGTGAGACCATGGGGCTCAGCTAGTTTTTTTTTTCAAAAAAGACAACTTCCGTATATATCCTATAAATCCTGTGTCGCGGGGGTCTTTACAAACATACATGAAACGGACACAATGGACACCCAGACTCAGAACAACAATTCGTGGATCACAGTGTTGTCCCATGTGGGATTTGAACCCACAACACCTGATACAGTAGGAAGCGGCGAGGCAACCGCTTAAACCACTAGACCAACCATGCAGTCAAAAATAAAACTGTAATTTTAAGGTCTTTCATTATTTCAGTAGTAGTTATTCAATTCTAACAGAAATCATTAAAAACATTTTTTTTTACTTTTTTAAAAACAATTTCTCAAAGTGTCTCGGTCTGTCAAAGTGTATTCAAAGTACTCGTCAAGACAAATCAAACGACTCCAAACTCGATAGGTTAAGGCGTTACAAAGTTCCTATGACCACCTTCCAGCTTCAACATCAGATCAGCTCCATGTCATCATAATATAGCATTGTCACGCTATATACATATGCCTACAAAAATTCAATACAATCTGTTGAAGATATCTGCAAAATTTTGTTGCAAGATTCCGTCTTAACATAAATAGTTAGATATATACATACATAGCAAGTTAAAAAAAACATTAAAATAAGTTCTGTGTTAATAAAAAATACTAAAAAATTTCTTTGAAATTATTCTTTAAAAAAAATTAAATTAAATTCAAGAATACAAATTAACAGTTACAATTCGACACTCACTGGCAACCCACCCTAAAACTTGTCATTTACGTATTATGGAGCTCAGTGCGAACTACAAACCGACGTGGTGTCACCTTGAATATTCGGCGGGCACTGAATTTTTTGAGCGCGATAAAACTTATTTATTGCAATTTATGGGAGACGATATCTACGTACTAAAATGTATGGAACTTTTGTCGCTAAAAATGAATGATGTTTAGCCTTAGATTATGGCTTTTTGGTGAGAATTAATAAAAAGCTAAAACGGTAAATCTTTTCTCCATACTTTTTTCTCGCGAAATAAGAAAAAAACATTTAAAATAGAGCACGAAATAGGACAGAGTGTGCTAATTAAAAAGGTCGATTTCGATGATTTTGATCTTTGTTAAGGCTTTTTTTCACAAAAATAAAGAATTATGTTATAAATGTCACTCGGTAGATTGGTAGACTGATTTATTAAACTACTGAGATTTTTTTTTTAGTGTCAAATATGAATTGAGTTGTTTGTGTTTTGTAAAACTGCAAGTGCCTTTTCGCGCGTTTTTAGGGACGCGCCCCTTAATTATGATGCGTAATATTCGTGAACCATCTTCTTGAATCTACTTATTGTTAGAACTTGCCTAATGTTTATGGACAATGCATTCCACAAGCGTACAGCTTGAACAGTGAAATACTGATCATAAAACTTCGTGGAATGCTGAGGCATCTCCAGTGTCAAATCTTCGGATGACCTTAGACATTTTACATGACAATTTGTGACAGTTGACATTACACCCGTGGCTCCCCATAATAATTCATAAAATATTACTTACCATGTTTAAAACATGTATCTATTTATCTTACAGGTAGCGAAGGTGAGCGCTGCTTTTGGCCTAGAGGCAAGGTCCTTGGTGGTACCAGCGTCATCAACTATATGCTTTATACCAGAGGTAGACCACAGGACTGGGACAGGATTGCTGCAGACGGCAATTATGGATGGTAAAAATAATAATATCATATTGAACAAATTGCACACATGGCCGTCTGATTCCACATTGGGCTGTGCCTATTGCCTAGTCTGCTTATAACCTTCCTACATATTTCGTAATTGTAAATAACATTATTATAAATAAACTCAGACGTCCCAATAATAGGGTTTATCACACACTTAGAGTAAGAGTACTAGTAATTGACCATGTACCTATAGTAGACCACTCACACGTATAAACCGATAAAATAATAATTCGCGGCATATTCTTAAACCGATTCCTTAAATAAAAAATAATGCTGCACTGTGTGTATCAAAGCGCGCCAATTCCACATAAATTACACTATTTAAATGTAAAATAATAGGAACCCAGTGACCTTGTTTATGGTAACTATTTTGATTTTCTTATTTGTTTAGGATTGCTGGTAACAAGGTATTTAAAATATGAAAAAATATTTCGTTATATATATTTAGTTTTTACATGATCAACTACTTACTCACATTGTATTTTTTTTGTTTTCTATTATTATTATACATGTACAAGAAAAACATTTCCCATGTTTAGATAAAATACTTTATCAGAATTTACAAATATAAACTGGTTTAAATCGGAATAAAATTCAGGAAAAGCATGAAAAAATTAAACTTTGTGCCCTTAAATGGTCATCTACTAGTGCTCTGACCTTATTTGTCCGATTGAAACCAATCCCACGGACCTTTGGATTTGGTTTTTGGCTAAGCTAAGCAGTCAGTATCCAAAAGGCGAGTAACTAAAACTTTATAGTGAAGTTTTTTCTAAATTTTTCATTTTCTTCGTAATTCTGCAAAATAGATACGAAACGTACATTTATGGGTATTCGTACCTTCGTTATTACGCTGCGTTGACATACTCGCTCCATATAAAGACTATTCGGCGTCCTGTTAGAGATCTATCTTACACCTGTAAAAACTAGAAATTCGGTATTTTAATTGTAATTTTTGAAGTTGGACTGTTTTTGAATTTATAAATGTTACCAATTCTAGTAGTACGTACTATGAATTTATTAATGTTAATGTTTCACCAAAAAATCTTTTCAATAACCTCTAAATAAAAAATAAGAATTTCAAATAACAAATTTATAAATAATAATAATAAAGACAACATAATAAAAAACTGTTGACATATTTGCGACTTGCAACATCACAACGTTTAATTATAATATTTACATAGCCAATCATTGATTGTTATGCGTAACTTTTCACTGTACATACTTTATAAAATGTTTTAGTTTATTTTAAACGAGCAGACGTATCATCTGATGGTAAGCGATTACCGCTTACCCATTTACCATACCATTTACATTTACCCCATTACCTTTGGACACCCGAAACACCAGAGGCGTCACAATTGCGTTGCCGGTCTTTGGGGGATGGGGAGATTACTTTAAAAGGGTTCCTAATTCGAGTTTACACACACACACACACACACCGTTTTTATTAATAATATATAAAATAGCATATGTTAATTTTGTATGGTATATAAAACATGTTTGCATTCTTGTATTTAGCACCGCATGGGGTTCGGGACTGTTACCTACTCCTTAATACAGGTTTTTCAAAACCTATCTAGGAGGTAGCGCTCTGACCACTAATTGTATTTACGCGTACTAGCTAAATTGAAGTCTCTATATCTATTATGAGTTATGTACTACAATTGAGAAATAAATTATTTTTATTATTATTTATTAAGTAGAATAAGATTTCTTCTGTATTTTTGCCTGTATCATTTGCATGTAAGTGATGGCATATTATAAGTGGTCTTTAATAATACAACAACACAGCGCTGGAGATAGGCCCATCCTTAAAAAGAAAGTTTTGACCTACTACCACACTGACCAGAATGGTTAGTATCGGTTTTTTTAAATTTTCTGTTTTTTTTGTAGCGCTGTTGTCATTCGTAATTTGATCCCTTAGTCGGTTTTTACCACACCCACAAGATGAATAGAAGTAGTGGTTTTTTTATGATTTAATTTAGATTAGATTATTTCAGAGGGCAGACATTTCCGCGTATAATACCTATAGCAATAAAAAATCTTCTACTTATCTTTAAGATATGCTCTACTAAGATGTTTATGCACACTGAGGTGTTTCACTGAGATTGTCAGTTCCAAAAACATCCATGTTTTTTTGTGTAGGTCAAAAATTTAAATGTGTGTTATTCTTACAGGAACTATGATGAAGTATTAAGCTATTACATGAAATCTGAAAAGTCACAACTAAAGAATTCCAGAAATGCTAGTTACCATGGCCGCGACGGGGAATTAACTATAACGAATGTTCCATTCAAGTAAGTCTCTTACCGTTAATATAATCAATATTTGCAGTTTCAAACTAATTTAAAAAATTGTGAATTTTCTAGGACTGGTCTTGTGGAAGCGTTTCTTAAAGCTGAAAGAGATTTAGGAAACCCAACAGTCGACTATAATTCTCCATATGAACTTGGATTTGGGTACACACAGGCTATGATGAGTAAAGGACATAGAGTGAGCGCTGCGAAAGCATTTCTGCATAATCATAAAAAACGACGTAATTTGCATATTCTAACTGACACAAGAGCAACTAAAGTGGTTATAGATCCACAATCCAAAAGAGCGTATGCAGTCAACTACGTAAAAAATGGCATAGAGCGCACAGTGCGCTGTCGGAGAGAAATAATATTATCAGCGGGACCGATAGCTTCACCTCAACTACTCATGCTATCAGGAATAGGTCCTGAAGACCATTTGAAATCATTAGGCATCCCAGTAATAGTAAATTTGCAAGTTGGAAGAGTTCTTTATGATCACATAGCGTTTCCTGGAGTTGTTTTTAAATTGAATACAACTAATGCGAGCTTGTTGGAACCGAAAGTTGCGACTTTGCCAAACGTTTTACAATGGCTGCACTATGGTGACGGATTATTAACGACAACTGGTGCAGTGGAAGCGATAGGCTATTTAAAATCTTCAGCATCTCAGGATCCAGATAATGTTCCCGATATTGAATTATTAAGTATGGGTGGATCATTAATTTTGGACTCCGGTGGCGCACTTAGACAAAGTTGGAGATTGTCTGAAAATATCTTTCATCAAGCATATAGACCATTATATGGGTTAGATACATGGTCAGCAGTCATTATGTTAACGCAGCCAAAGTCTAGAGGATACCTAGAACTAAAAGACACTAATCCATTCTCTCATCCAAAAATGTATGGAAACTATTTTACACATCCCCAAGATATGGCCGCAATGTTAGATGCAGTTAAACATGTTATTCAAATAGGAAATTCAGAGGCATTTAGAAAATATGATCCCCAATTGTACTTACCTGATTTTACCAGATGCAGAGATTATTATCCTGGATCAGATCAGTATTGGGAATGTTACATAAGAGTTGGAATAATAACACTGCATCATCAAATTGCAACATGCAAAATGGGTCCATCGACAGACCCTTATGCCGTAGTAGATCCAGAATTAAGAGTTTATGGAGTAGATGGATTAAGAGTTGTAGACAGCAGTATTATTCCTCGGCCAACAAATGCGCATACCGCAGCACCCGCCATTATGATTGGCGAGAAAGCAGCCGATATGATAAAGAGAACCTGGTCAACCGTAGTGCCGTGACTTATGTTAGTCAAATTATCATTGATGTGAATTATTTTTAAGAACAAGCCTGATATACTTATAAGATTTAATTATATAGAAAATATACCTAAGTAATAAAAAATAATATTTTATTTAGTGTTTTTATTCCATAGTTTATCTTAACTTCTCCCTTTAAAACTTAATTTTGTACAATTCTTAATTTTAATTAGAGAAATATCCTCCACAAATCATCAGGATGCAAAAAGCTGAAAATCGATCAGAGTGGCTTGTAATTAGAGAGACTAGAAGTGCACTGTGATAGGCTCATGATGATGCAGTCATTAGCCACCCTAGCCATGTTGATATTCTACAAACGTAAACGATTATACAAAACTAACACATGTATGGGGATGACGTCATCTGAATGCTAATTCAGGTGTCAGAACAAAATGTTAGTCAATAATGCAAGGAAATAGAGGAGTTAGTGATTGTAGAATAGTACAGTAGTACACACATCAAAACTGTCTAGGGATCAACATATGTGTCTAGGGATCAACATATATTTTTGCAATAACTTTTCTCCTGATTGATATTAATTAAAATTTTCTTTAAGGATTCATCAAATAAAGTGTTTTCGTTTGTCACAGTAACGATAAACCAAGTCACCTTTGCATTAATAAAGAAATTTGCCATTTTCCTAATAAAGGGATTTTTGACATTTGAACCACTAACATTAAAGTTCGAAAAAAAGACTGAAATAACAGTTTTCTTTAAAATTTTATTAGGTAACTTAGACAATTAATAATCCGTGTTTCTACCGCGAACACTAACAACACAAGAATCGGTTTGGCATACTCAAAATGAGTTCATCCAAATCACGCTGTGGAATGGCCGCCCATATTCGTTGCAACAACAAAAAAAGGTCTTCTTGCGACTGGATACCCTCCATATTCGGCAGAGCTCTTCTCTGTAGCATATCCCATGCATGCTCAATCGGGTTCAAGTCTGGCGACTGAGCAGGCCAGGGCAGGACATTGATGTTAGCTGCGGCGAGAGTCTGTCTTACAACTCTTGCGGTGTGCGGTCGTGCATTATCATGCATTAACTGAAATAAGGGACCGATTTGCACTTGTAGAGGAACGATGACGTCTGATACAATCGTCTCAGCATAAATTTGAGCGTTGAGGTTGCCTCTGATCCAAATCAACTCAGTTCTTCCGCCGATCCAAATACCCGCCCATACCATGATGGTTCCACCACTATAAGGATGGACTTCCTGGCAGGATTTTAATCGCTGTTGGCGTCCAGGGGTTCTCCAGTGTCGTATACGTCTTGTATCCGGTCTCATACCAAAACGAGACTCATCAGAAAAGCACACGAAACGCCATTGTTCTTCTGCCCAATTTCTGTGTTCAAGAGCCCATTGATATCGAATCCTACGATTGTGCATTGCTATAGGTGGTTCGCCAAGTGTCGTGGGTTCAAATCCCACGTAGGACAACACTTTGTGTGATCCACAAATCGTTGTTCTGAGTCTGGGTGTCCTTTGTGTCCGTTTCATGTATGTTTGTAAAGTCCCCCGCGACACAGTATTTATTCCTAGTGCGGGAGTTGTCTTTTAAAAAAAAGAAAAAAAAAGAGAGAAAGAAAGATATTCAACGCCAAACACTCACATTTTGACTAAATGTGACTAAAATGACATTTTGAGATTTATGGTTAGTAGTAGTAAGTTTGAGTCATTGTTTACTTTAGAATTGGAATGTTAAACAATCTGCTTAAGCTATTTAAAGAAGAAACAGCTGCTAAAATAAACAGATACAAAGAAAAAATGTAACGACCTCAAAAAACAATAGACATGACATGATTATACAACTATAATACTTAGCAATTAGATGATTCCGTTAACACAAAAAAACTCCCCTTGCAATGAATAACTAAAATCAGCGAGCATCGTTTGATTTCATTATATTAATAGAAGTCGACTGGGTAAGGGGTTTTATGCCGCATCATGCTTCCCGAAATAATAAAATTAATGGTGCCTCTATACAGAGATCCATTAAGGCAGTTATTCAGTATTTACATTAATACTACCTCTGGGAAGGCGAAACAACGTTAGCAGTTGGGCGCATTTACAATATTTATTTACAAATTGTGTAAAAATAATATGTTCATTTTCACTTTCCTAATTTCAGTTAGGTAGTATTGTACCTACCAACAAATTCTATCTTTAAAGGCTTTCTTGTGGATTCACTCGGGCATATCTCTACAAAAACTACCCGAGTGAATCTACAAGATATATATATAATATTTATAAACGTATATGTGTATTTTATATTACATTTAATATTAAAATAAGTGTCTTTGAAAACACTTTTTATTTTTGTTAAACCGATACATGTGTTTAAAAACCTTTTTTATTTTTACAACATATGCGTCATTACAATTACCATGTTGTCAACATAATGAGAAATCTCAACAAAGTCCAATAAAATTTAGTTTGGTATAAGTCTTCAAATTGTCTACTTTATTTTTAACAGTAGGTATAAAATATTTTTGCAGACGAGTGACTAGAAGTTTCGTTGATGTACATTCATACCTAAGTACATTATAGATTATATCAATATTCAATATTTACAATGGACGTATACTATTATTGTTAATTTGAATTCATCCATACGAAAAGCAAGTCGCTGAAAGAGTTCAATGCAGTTTTTCATAACTAGTTAAACAATAACACATAAAGTGGGTGACGAAGTATTCTATGTAAATAACATATAAATTTACTGGCAAAGGTTTTTTTTCTAAACATTTATTGTTTCATAACTAGTCGTGATTTACTCGGAATCAGCAAGCATTCAATCTACCATAATTATACATATCAATTAACCTATCGCCGCCCACTGATGAACGCTGGTCTTTTCCAAGGAGCGCCAACTTATCCTAGTCTGTAAATGTATTAACATTTAAGTTAAATATTCAATACTAAATAAAAATAAAGTCCTAAGCACTCTTTTTACATTTTTGAAAACCTTATCCAAGGTTACTAAATGGTTGACAAAAATCCAAAAAAAAATAATATTAAATTACACCTCTTTTTAAAAGAAATGCCTTTGAGCAATAGCCTTCAATAGTCCAGCAGTGGACTATTAAAGGATGTAAGTTGATGTGATGTAAAATTTCACTACCTTATCCCCGATATATTTTACCTAATTATTTAGCGTTGTATAGAAAAGCTTTTTATGTAAGCTTTGGGAACTCATCTAGATTAAGCATCAAAGCTAAGCCTTGGACAGACGGAAGGTCTAATAGGTGAAGGATTATTTAACACCAGGTCAAAGGACTGCTCGTTTGCCTGATCTGTCAGTTATGTCTTTATAATTTTGAACGTGAACTAACTTAATCTAGACACGCGGCAGCGTGTCAAGCCAAGTTCAAGCAAAGGAACTGGCTAGCCAGCGCCGAGTGTAATATTACACGAGCCACTTGGTGTCACTTTTGACCCTTCTATAACTCAAAACCTTTTTAACGTAAACACATAAAACTACGTGTGTTTAACTATATCCATAAGGACATCTAGAAGCCCAAATTTCATAAAGCTAGCTCAAACGGTTATAAATATATGAAGGTCAAAAAGTCGTAAATTTTAGCACTGACTGACATATATATAGTACCTAAACCTAACCTACTTCCAGATGACCTAGAAGGATGAAATTTGGAATCCAGCTCGGTAATTGTGTGTAAGCGTAGGTAAAAATCTAAAAATAAAAAAAACGTTTAAAAACAGGGGGGTCCCCATACAAAAAAAAAAAATTGTAGCGTTGGCACGTAGCAGATATTTGAAACCATCCCATTATATGTATTATTAAATCTCAATACCTGCCTAGCTTTCTTTACAAAAAGTAATGATATCCCACCAAAAAATAAAGATAAAAAAGGAGGGCCAAGTTCAATACAAAAATTAAGCTTGGCTGTGGGCTTCGTCGCAAAAAGAATGGAGATCTAAATGAGTTCCAAGTTCTATGCAAAATCCAAATATGTATTAAAAGGAACAGAAATAAATTATGAACAAGTATTAAACTCTATTTCTTTGCTTTATTGGATTACCATAACCATTGCTGTTATTTAAAAATGTGAGATCTTAAAGTAGGTTAGATTTGACTTGGCCAGTTTTTATTAGAATTAAAATATTTATATGTTGAATAACTTTATAAAATGACTGATGTTATGAAAACTGGCTAAGTCAAATCTAACCTACTTTAAGATATCACATTTTTAAATAACAGCAATGGTTATGGAATCCAATAAAGCAAAGAATTAGAGTTGTTCATAATTTTATTCTGTTCCTTTCAATACATATTTGGATTTTGCATAGAACTTGGGACTCATTTAGATCTCCATTATTTTCGCGACAAAGCCCACAGCCATGCATAATTTTTGTATTGAACTTGGCTCTCCTTTTTTACATTTATGTTTTTGGTGGGATTTAACTTGAATACAAAAGTATCCTCATTGTAGAGATCGACCTATATTGGAATTGTAACAATATACCTGTTGAAAATGAGAAAATGATAAAAAAATCTTCAAAGATATCTTTTTAAGACAAAGAAAGATAATGAGGAAAATATTTTGTTAACACTAACGTGACCAAGTACTTACCAAAAAGGAATAGGCACTAAATATAATGTAGATTATTGAAATTCTAATAATTTAAAATTAAACGAAACAAGAAATTCCGTAACGAAAATAAAACCTAACACCCGAAGCTCGCACGGATCGAGACGAGCTGCTCCGAAATCGGACGAATACGTAAGCAGCTGTTTGTGAGAAAGTATATAGGTTTATAGGTATCTATCATATCTTTATAATGCCACACTCACCACATGCGCGCCCCGTAAGTATACATGTTCAAAGAAAAAAAATACTGCATGAATAAAAAATAAATAAATAATTATAATTGCATTAGTTGATAAAAAATGATATGCAATAGCTTTACCGTGGCAGTCCCCGAGTGCCACACGTTTTTTAATTATTATTTTTGATGTATGGGTCTGCTAAAGTGACTCTACTCTGCCCGATGGAAAGCATGAGAAGAATCCAAGAGTAGTGGTCACCATACTCACTGCGTTTTTTTTTATGTTTGGGCCAGCCAAAATAACTCTACTCTGCCTCATGGAAAGCATAAGCAGAATCCAAGAGTGGTGGTCACCATACTGCGAATGCAACAATGCAGCATGGTGACCCACACCATGGTGGGCTAGTGATACTCCTGCATCATTAGGCCTCCGGTCTCGCACTCACCAACGAAACACGACAGCACGATCGTTGTCATATACGTTGATTTTCTGTGCGAGGGTAGTACCGCCCCGGTCGAGCCGGCCCCACCGTGCTAAAATCAGCGTGGCTCTACTACCTTTAGAGACAATGAAGAGCCAATAAGTATGCAGACAATTCCACAATACAGTATGGTGACTCACACTATGACGGCCTATTGAGATACTTCTGCATTATTGGGCCTCTGGTTTCCTCATTTGAATTATATTAGAAAAAAAAAAAATAAACAAACCATAACTGAAGGAAAAGTATTTAATCACAACTTTCTATTTAAGACAACCCTATTTGCATAAAACCCTTTAATAAAAAGAATGCTTCAATTTATCATGCTAAGTCTCTTAATACCGTTATAAATTGAAGAAAATTTATTAGCTTTACAAAATATTTTAGAAACAATTATATATTTGGTCGCAAACAGGTCGCTACAATATCTTGATCCATAAATTATATATTTAAAAGGAACATTTAGTCTTAGTAAGATACTCGTATTACTACAACACTTACTTCATCGATAGTATTTTCTACTGTACTGAATATCTGTAAATCTCACTACAGTAAGTATTACTGTAGTCGTGTAACTGCAGAGGAGGAATAACATCTTTGTGGAATAAACTCTATGCATCCGCAAATACATAAGAACATAATAATGAGGATAAATTATAAAGATTTATAATCTTAAGACAAATGCCTGGCTAAAAAGATATGATCAAGGGCGGAATAACCGGCATTTAAGATTATTAATTCTAACGTAATGATTACGGTCTGAGTGATGCTGAACCTAAAGTGGCAATTGATGGTTGATGGTCATTGAAGCTAATTGTGCTAAACCTGTATAAAGCTAGCAGCAATTCCACGTTTTAGTTTTTTCTTGATTTGTTTTAGTTATTTCAGGTATTTCAGCATTAGTACGTTTTTCGTTTGCTGTATTTTTACCCGACGGCGACAGGAGGGTTATGTTTTTCGAGTGTATGTATGTATGTATATTTCTTTGGCACGCCCTAGAGCCTAAACTGCTTGTCGATTTTTTATGTGAGTGGTATCAATAGATTCGTCTTAGTCGTGAGAGTGACACTGGGTACATCAAAATAAAAAAAATAAAAAAAATAAGGATTTTTGGCGCCAAAACCAAAAAGTAATATATGGTGTGGTATAAAGTGTGGTATCAAAATAAAGAATTTTTACGGTGATTACGAATATATATAAAACTTATAAGTTTTAATTGTTAAATATTGACGCAGTTGGGTTTTCTATTTTTAATAATTTGTACTTGTTTGTGATTATCATTATTTAAAACCTAATAAAAAAAACTCATTAGTGAAATCGATTTCTTACTAATCATCATACTAAACACTCCAAGTTTGTGAAATGCTTGTGTTGGGAGTTCGACCCATGCTGTCATAGTAAGGGCTTTAACCTAAAGTCTACCGAATCTCCACCTCCCTACGCTAAACCAAACCATTACGCTTCTGGTGCGTCTTAATTAAAATTAATATTCTAGTACACTTAATTGAATTTTCGCAGATATTCACAATGTGGGACCAGAGGATTAAGACACATAAATCATACCTATATCTTAGATCGAAGATCTGGCTTTAGAGATTGTTTGTAACTCATGTTTTGGAGGTAGTTAGAAGTATGTTGTTATATGATTAGTATATTTTATTAAAATCAACACTCAGTCAGTTGTAGCTCAATATAAATCACAATACTTATTTATCTATATATATATATATAGATAAATAAGTATTGTATAAATAAGTATATATATATATATATATATATATATATATATATATATATATATATATATATATATATATATATATATATATATATATATATATATATATATACTTATAATAAAAATGTAACAGGTCAAATTCTGTACATTGAAAATATTTTGAAAATTTTTTTGGAGGGCACTCTGTTTTCGATACTGAAACGAAAACTATTTTTTTTTTCATTTTTGTCTATCTGTCTGTCTGTCTGTCTGTCTGTATCTTGGCCGCGCATCACGCCGAAACTACTGAATGGATTCAAATGAAACTTGGCATGATTTGAGTTCATACTCCGAGATAGGACATAGGATACTTTTTATTCCGAAATTCCGGACGGTTTCCTTGTGAGGGGAGATGAAAGTCAAAATGTGTAATTAATTGTAATTCATTAACGAGTAGTCCGGTTGCAATAATTCTTTTTTTGTTACAAAGGAGATACTCTGAAGATTGTAGCATTAAGTATTTAATTTATCACAATCTCTCTATCTATTGGAAAAAAAATTATAAAGAATTTATCATTACGTAAAACAACATGTGGTGACATCTATTGCCAGCCATACGTAATAACACTTTGATTAATATATCGTGGAATAATCGTAGAACGTTTTACGCACAAGTATTACGTATAATTCGGTGTAGCATTAAGTATTTGATTTATCGCAACCTCTCTATCCATAGGGAAAAGAATATCTATATCTATCTGTAGACGTCGAATCTGTGTGTTTGGTTGTGCCCGCATGACTTAAATATTCAAAATAATCGTGGGAACGTTTTATGCACAAGCATTGTGATTAATGTGGTATATAGTTAGTATTTGATAGGTAGGTATTTGTTTTATGTTCTCTCTTTCCATAGAAAGGGTTGTTTTAAATTTTCTTGAACAATGTCTTTGCTTAAAACAGCGACATCTTTGGAATCAAGTAACTAACTTTACAATAGGTACGTAATATGATTACTCTTTTTAACGTATAATAAAAATGTAACAGTTCAGTTCTGTACATTAAAGAAATTTAGATGATTTTTTGGGAGGTCTCTCTAATCGATACTGAAGCAATTACATTTTCTTGAAAATTGATTCTGTGCTTAAAACAGCGACATCTTTTGGAATCAAGTAACTAACTTTACAATAGGTACGTAATATTTTTACTTTTAAACGCATAAGAAAAGTGTATAAGATCAATTCTGTACATTAAAGAAATTTAGATGTTTTTGGGAGGATGCTCTTATTGATACTGAACCAAAAACTAGAATGCCATAAACGTTAAATGGTCATTTATATTTATGATATTTATTTTAAGTTTAAAATACTTGAAAGAGGAGTAAACATATAACATAATAGTTCATCATAATTTACCAGAAAATGATACAAAACATCTTTATGATAGGTACCCGAAAGGCAGCGCGGGCGCGTGGCCTGCGCCCTGCCATAGAATAACTAATAGTACTGCCCTACGTAGATCCTTACCAGACACGTCCAAATTGTTTAAAAAGCAGTGCCCGCGCGGTCGGTCGGCTCCCTACGCGACACACGCACCCAAATCGACTTAAAAACTCAGTAGTAGTTCTTGAATGTAAATTCGGATAAAAAGTTATTTTTGGAACTATTTACTTGATTTTTGTTCTACCTACTATAAATATTACTTGGTATTATAATATTTCTTCTGTATTTTTAACCGACTTCCAAAAGGAGGAGGTTCTCAATTTCATCGGTATATATTTTTTTATGTATGTACACGGATTATTCCGTCAATTTGTGGACCGATTTTGGAAATTCTTTTTGTATTCGAAAGGGTATGTGGTCCCATGGCCACCATATCAGGATCTGATGATGGGATCCTAAGGAAATCGAAGGAAACCCTCAAATTTATGTAAGCGCCTGCAATGAAGTTAAAGCAATTGTCTGCATGCCTTCATATTCTGTAGACATCATTTAATTTCATAATATATAAAACGGGTCTTAACGATTTCAGAGTTAACCTCAGATAGTCAGTTTACCTCAAATTACTTGAATTATAGTAACCTATAGAAGATAGTCCATTTGAGATTTTATTACAAAAAAATACCTGAAGTCCTTTCGATTTTATACAGCATGTATGTTACCTTTCGTAGTCGTATTCTTTCAAGTTATTTAGGTGAAATGATGACGAGAGACTTGAGAAAGACTAAAAAGTGAAAAATAAAAAAAACTTCGTTTAAAAAAACCGAACCGAAAAAACTAAAAAGTATCAAATAACTTAATTTGTATGTGCTACCTATTCATAGGTTTGAAGTCGGTGCCAAGCCAAAATGTAATAGTAGGTACCGCACTCGCCGCGCGTGACCTTGAGCGGGATAGCTGCTCTTCGCGTAGAACAAAACAATTGAAGCGTCGGTGACGTCGTTGACGTTCGTCTCGAAATGTAGCGAGTGTGATACCTACTATTACATTTGGTTTTGCACTGACTTCAAACCTAGGTAGCAAATGCAAATTAAGTTAACTGATACTTTTTAGTTT
Source organism: Diaphora mendica (assembly GCA_949125395.1). Lineage (NCBI taxonomy): Eukaryota > Metazoa > Arthropoda > Insecta > Lepidoptera > Erebidae > Diaphora > Diaphora mendica. Next base: position 14,996,104 of record OX421319.1, on the reverse strand, counting down.
TTGAAGTCGGTTTTTTTAAACGAGGTTTTTTTTAGGATTTTGTTAGGTTATAGCATAGGTATAAGCAGGCGATTTTTGTTGTACCTAAATAATTAGCAAATAGTCTTTTGTAGATACTAATTGGTTTTCTCGGTATTTTTAGAATTTTGTAAGGTTATAGCATAGGTACCTAGGTACCTATAATTTACTTTTTTATAGGATTTTGTTAGGTTATTGGTATAGGCATAGGTAAGCAGATGTTTTTCGTTGCAAATATTTAATTACTTAGCCTTATTTGTTGGTGTTTTAATTTCTTTTAGTAAGTTGTAGATAAAGTTGTAGATAGCTTCCATTTTTTTCGTTGAATATGTTGTAGATACTTAATTAATTTAGTTTTATTTACGTTTTGAAAATAAGCTTCATTCGTTGCGTCTAATTTTTCATTTAACTGTAGTGATAAATTTAACATTGTTTTTCGTATTCGATTTTATTACATCACACTAATTTATAAAAGCGAATGTTTGTGAGGGTGTATGTTTGTTACTTCATCACGCAAAAAGCACTGTACGGAATTGGATGAAACTTTACAGTAATACAGCTTACTAGCTGTTGCCCGCAGCTTTGCTCGCGTGGAAGTTGATTATTTACAATATATTTAATTAAAACTGTGTAAGTATGTATGAATAATTTATTCATGTTTTTAAACGTAACTATTTATTTATTTTTAATCAATAGCCCATTAAAAAGGATTTCATACTAACGTTTGACCCTTATTTTTACCCCTTTAGAAATAGAATTCCCATAAATGATGATATAGGTATTAATTTATTTGTACTTAAAAGCCTAAGGACAAAGTTTCAGGCTACTAAATTAAAAATGACTGACTTCCAAACTAATCTACTTACGACATTTCAACACCTAATTCACCCCTTAGGGGTTGAAATATCATTTATGGGATTTGCTTTTGAGGGCGCTCTGGTTCCCTGGTTTCTAGAACCCGAGACGGTGTGCGGTTTTTAGTCGGTTCGAGTCCGACATAACCACCAGTTGGTGATATCCGAGGGAATTTCCACACACTAAAAAGGGGTAGGTTTAATATCCAGTGACACTTAGTATCTATGCGTTTTTAACTATTAGCCCAAAGATAATTTTTCGTGTTTCTAACTTAAAAAAGACGGACTTCCATACAAACTTTCAACCCCTATTTCACCCTCTTACGGGTAGAATATTGGGAAACGCTTAAATACGTATCTCCTATTTTTTAACATTTTCATATGTATATATAATTATATATATAATTATATATACATATAATGATAATACACATAAATTAATTATATAAATATATAATTATATTACAAAAAAAAATTTTAACATAAATTTTCATGTTTCTAACTTCAAAACTGACGGACTTCTAGACTAACCCGCTTACGAAATGTCAACGCCTATTTCATCCCTTCAGCGTAGAATATCGAGAAAGGCCTAAATACGTATCTATTCATTTTTAATCAGTAGCCCAAACCAAAAGAGAAAGTTTCATGTTTCTAATTTAAAAATGACGAAGTTCCAAACAAAGTTCAACCCCTATTTCACCCCCTTAGGGGTAGAATATTAGGAAACGTTGAAATACATATCTACTAATTTTTATAAGTAACCCAAAAATAAAGTTTCATATTTCTTAAATAGCCCTAAAATAAACTTTCATGTTTCTAACTTAAAAAATGACGGACTTCCATACAAACTTTCAACCCCTGACTATCCACCCCTTGGGGGTAGAAATTCCGAAATTCCTTCCTTAATGGGTGTCTACTTAATGAAACGATCATACTCACCAAATTTTGTATTCCCAAGTTTAATAGTTTCCGCTCGGCGATGATGAATCAGTCAGTCACTTAGTCAGGACATGTTATTTTATAAGTATAGAAGATACACACATCAAAAGTGTCTAGGGATCAACATATGTGTCTAGGGATCAACATATATTTTTGCAATAACTTTTCTCCTGATTGATATTAATTAAAAAAAATTTTAAGGATTCATCAAATAAAGTGTTTTCGTTTGTCACAGTAACGATAAACCAAGTCACCTTTGCATTAATAAAGAAATTTGCCATTTTCCTAATAAAAGGATTTTTGACATTTGAACCACTAACATTAAAGTTCGAAAAAAAGACTGAAATAACAGTTTTCTTTAAAATTTTATTAGGTAACTTAAACAATTAATAATCCGTGTTTCTACTGCGAACACTAACACAAGAACATCGGTTTGGCATACTCAAAATGAGTTCATCCAAATCACGCTGTGGAATGGCCGCCCATGTTCGTTGCAACAACAAAAAAGGTCTTCTTGCGACTGGATACCCTCCATATTCGGCAGAGCTCTTCTCTGTAGCATATCCCATGCATGCTCAATATGGTTCAAGTCTGGCGACTGAGCAGGCCAGGGCCAAAGCCACATCTCAATCTCAAGAAATCCGCATAAAAATGCTTGATCCCTAGACACTTTTGATGTGTGTACATCAGATTAACACATAGGTTACTGTTTGCCGCGATAACCGACTAACACGCGGGCGGAGCCGCGGGCAACAGCTAGTATATATATAAATTTGTAACTTGAAAACTAAAAACACTGGGAATCAGAATAGTTTTATGAACATATAATGAAATTTTTAGGTTTGGTTCTTTTTCACGTTGTTCGCAAGTCCTATTGGAAAAGATTTTAGGTACATACATATTTAATACTAAAGCCAAAATGATCTTCACAACAATATAAACTACTCAAGCACGATACATTATCTCTCCTCATCGCCTTACACTACTTTTCTTTATTCTTGCGTCTTTATGCATATGAAAATACACACATCAAAAGTGTCTAGGGATCAACATAATTATGTGTCTAGGGATCAACATATATTTTTGCAATAACTTTTCTCCTGATTGATATTAATTAACATTTTCTTTAAGGATTCATCAAATAAAGTGTTTTCGTTTGTCACAGTAACGATAAACCAAGTCACCTTTGCATTAATAAAGCAATTTGCCATTTTCCTAATAAAGGGATTTTTGACATTTGAACCACTAACATTAAAGTTCGAAAAAAAGACTGAAATAACAGTTTTCTTTAAAATTTTATTAGGTTACTTAAACAATTATTAATCCGTGTTTCTACCGCGAACACTAACAACACAAGAATCGGTTTGGCATACTCAAAATGAGTTCATCCAAATCACGCTGTGTAATGGCCGCCCATGTTCGTTGCAACAACAAAAAAAGGTCTTCTTGCGACTGGATACCCTCCATATTCGGCAGAGCTCTTCTCTGTAGCATATCCCATGCATGCTCAATCGGGTTCAAGTCTGGCGACTGAGCAGGCCAGGGCCAAAGCCACATCTCAATCTCAAGAAATCCGCATAAAAATGCTTGATCCCTAGACACTTTTGATGTGTGTATATCTTGCCCGGTGTAGTTTTAATGTTATTTTCGCACATAGGGAAAATACAATATTTATAATAAGCTTTTGTTGGCTCTTCCACTGCAATAAGTTCATTTTATAAGCTTCAATCACTTACTTTTATTAAAATTGTGAATCAAACACTTCGTTGATAAATTAAATTATTCTAAGTGTATGGTGACGTCACAAACTAAGCGCGCTAATATGGCGTTTAAATCATTCGAAAGTGATGATGGTTTTAACAAATTTTCTTTGAGCTTACTTACTACAACTGTGCAAGTGTTATACATTTTTTTGGTTATATAATTACATATAGAATTGATAAAAAAAATGCATATTCCCCATTGAATGTTTCTACATAAAAAAAGACTTGGTTATAAAAGGAACTGTTGATTTAAATTGATAAACATGAAAATAGCAAAAACAAAAACAGGTGCCTCACCTGTTTTTGTAAAGTGCATTCTTTTCTTTATTATCCTTCATTTATGAAGAAAATTTTTGCGAAATATTTAAGTGATTAGATTAAGATTAAATATGAGTTTATAAAAACAGATAGAAAACGCGTGTTGAAACTCTTATGAAGTATCTACATCTGATTTTCGGATTGCGAATAAGATGTATAGTGATTGTGAGAAAAGCGTAGTAATAGTCTCCAATAGGTATCCTTTTGACAGAAACAAATCAGTTATCGTAATCCATTTTCGATAAATGAACTCCACATGCTTTGATTTGGTGCGTCATAATCTTTGACTAACTATATTTCTAAAAAACTGTTTATTATACTGACAGACCTTTATAAAATTAATACTTATATAAACTTAGAATAACTAATATAGCTAACGAATATTCCACAAAAAATCGAAATTTAAGTTAGATATGCGTGACTATAAACTGTTAGCAAATCGTCGATTTCCTTAGTTTGATAACAATAAACTTAGTTGTAAAGCAGCTACCCGTAATAAAAACCAGTGAACAATGATTAACTTTTCCAATAAGGACACAATCATGACACATGTTTCTTTGTTTCATTCATAACTCTCTATAAAGATTCATTTATGACAATCGTGACGTGGTATCGAAAAATATAGCATTGGCAGGGAACGTGAAATGTTTCAAAACAAGTCGATATTATTATATTTTTTCGGCAAAAGTTGGAAATAAAATCGTTGTTTGAATTACAATACGGATATATGACTGTGAAACTTATGTGTTTGCCTCTACAAGATTATAGCACATATGCTTATTTATTACGTAAATAAACCCATTTTATATTTAGACTCCCAATTATTATCAATGTTATGGCTACTGCCATGTATTCAGCAAAAGTTTGAATGAGTTAATTATATTTGTGGCAAATATTTGAAAGCTGGTGCTTCTCGTGTAGTCGTACTTCAATTTGGTGCAGTTCTGGATGTCGTTTTTTTTGTTAAAATATTTCTTACATATTATATTTAGCACTTTCCATAGAGATCTTTTATAATGATAATAATTAACCTTTCCTTAGCAGTCGGGTACAAACAAAATAAAACTTATTACGTAATATACCTATAGCAACTCAAATAACTTCAAAAATATAAAATCTTATCTTATTCAATATACAAATTATTATAATTGTAACCGAAAAGTGTAAAATAAAAACCCGACTGCAAAAAAAAAAAACTATTAAATTAATAAATTTCTTTTTCGGCTTTTAATTCCTTCTTCCCTCTTAACTCGGCAAGACGACTCCAAGCATCTGAAACTATAATAACTTTAAATAAAACAGAAAAGAAAAAAAAGGTCATTCAAATGGGTCAATGTCTTTCGTATTAGAATTTATTATTTGTTTTATTTTATGAGTCTCTTGATAATGAAATTATTTTAATGCTGTAGTAATTAAACTACTTTCTACACATCTGGACTGAACTTCTTTTTTTCTTTTCAGTTTTATTTTAAGTTATTATTTATTTTTTATTAATTAATTATTTTTACAGAGTCGGTTTTTGTTTTATATTAACTAACTAGTCTAGCTAGTCTAAAAGAAGTTACATCATCACGTATCTGCCAGTTAAGGTCCCGTCAAAATCGATCCGGTCGGAAAAGCCGCGAATTTGAATTTACAAGCAGACACTTCAATTTGATTTATTTTCATAGATTTTACGACGCAGGCAGAAAATGCTTCGTTGTATTCTTTTATGTGTGTTTTATTATAATATTGTTTTTAGATTTAAAGACTAGTGAATGGACTTATTGTATTAGACATTCTATCTAGATTCGGCGCATTCATGTTATTTTTATAGCGATTGCCACAACGTATTGTGAGAGTTTTTAGTATTTGAAGTAATAAGTTTTCTAGGTCTCGAAAACTTGTGACTCTGAAATTATTTAAATTAAAATTTATATGATGTATCAGCGGAATATTTATTAATATTATCATCATCAACAGAATTTCGTAGGCCACTTCTGATGAATACACATTTAAAAGGCTACACAGTAAAAACTTCATATTAAGTTGTGTTTATAAATAAAATGTCATCGTTAGAGAGACGGTGTCGGACGATTCGGTGTCACGAACAACATGAGTTGAAAATTCTGACAAGCGACCCGACCTTTGTCACGTAAATATCTCTCGTAGTCAGAAATCACGTCACATCTACAAACAATACGTATCTTTATTGTATTACATTACTTCTGTAAAGTAAGACTTCCTTTTTGGGTAAAATACTTCTTTCTAATAATATCACAGACAGATAAAGTCACTTTAATTGCTTATCCTACTAATGTTATAAACGTGAAAGTTTGTAAGTATGGATGGATGGATGGATGGATAGATGAATGGATGTTTGGTTACTCTTTCACGCAAAAACGACTGAACAGATTTGGATGAAACTGTACAGTAATATAGCTTATACATCAGAATAATACATAGGCTACTATTTGCCGCGATAACCGACATACACGCGGGCAGAGCCGCGGGCAACAACTAGTATGTAATAAAAAAATAAAAAGGCAGCTATATCTGGCAACAAACAAAGCTGATCTGGTAAAAAGCAGTTTAGCAAAAGTAATATGTACAAAGAGAAGTAGTATTTTTTGAGTAAATTAGTTCTTTTTTTCATAGACTTTTCACATTTAAGCACTTTTCATATACCTATTATTATTGTAGAACCACTGAAATAAGCATTGAATGTTTACTTCAATACTTCTGTATTATTCTTGATTTCCTAGACATAAGGATTTTGACAAACAGTTAAACATATAGATATTCAAACTAATAATGAAATCATCTTGTGATGGACACGGTTTTTCTTTTAAGGAAATCTTTAAAAAGTGAAGTTAGTATCCCAAAATTGTGGAAGAGTTAAAAGTCAATTGCTTTATGTAAAGTTGTTTTGTTAGTAGTAGAGTTGAGAGTGAGTCGAGATCGTATCGAGTGAACGTGGGTAGATAAAGGCAGTTCAATGAATGGGCGGGAAGCGCAGTCGCCCACGCTCCGTCGAGCGCGCGAACGTTGATATCGGTCCGCGGTGCACCCTCAACAAGTGGGGCATTAACGCTTGCAACTTCACTTCCGATAAAAAAATAATTAAAAGAGAATGTGATTAATTTTTTTTTTGTGTACCAATTAAATAAAAAATAATTTTCTAAAGTGCAAAACAAGTGAAAAAGTTTTGTGGTCGTTTAATCATTGTTGCGATACTTGACGCAACACTAATTCCGAAAACGGTTATATAAATAGCATTTTAATTGATAGCCCCGAAAACCAACTCGTTTCTTTGATCTAAGTGGTTTACGAGATATCTTATGATATATTGTATGTTTTTTATAAGTTGTGTACCTAACTGTATTCGTAAACTCAGAAGTATATATTTTTTCTTAAAATCTGTAAACGAGAAAGTACATACTTCTTACGAATATTCTTTTATTTAATACTATGCGGTAACTTTCATGAGCAATTACAACTTTTGAGGAACGTTGCTGTACATTTTTATAAAATCGCATTACAAAAGTAACAGAATGACCGCGGTTTTTTGTTGAAAAAAAAATGTACAAAAAAACTTTGAATACGCAATGTACTTTCATAATTAACAATATTTCGATTACTGACAGTAATCTATAAATAAACATTTTAATGTTATTGTTCGCTGACTAGATGGATTTTTGTAACCGATTAACAAAATTAACATCAAGTTGTTGCATTGTCTGCGTTCGCAATGAGTATAGTGACCATGCTTTCCATCAGGCAGAGTAGGATCACTTTGGCAGGTCCATACAAAAAAAGTAAGAAAATAAATTGTTTACAAATAAATCTTACAATTATTGTAAAATGTTTACAAATAAATAATATTTACCTATTTACTTTGGTCTATAACATTTTTGTTTTAAATATTTCTTTCAATTTTCCGACTCGCAAAAAAAATTGAGTCTTAAAAGTTCTAAACAAAGGTCTTCTTTGTTTAGAACTTTTAAGACTCATTTTTTTTATACCAACGGTTTTTTTATCATAATAAAGCAAGTATAGTACTTCCTTTGTATACTAAAGTAATTCAAAGTAGTCGCCCCCATACAAAAAAGTAATAAATTACGAAAATTTTAATTCCATTCCCACAAAAGTAAGTTATGAAGAAAAATGTAGGTCTTCATTTACCACTAACTCGATGAATTTCGTTCGGCGCTCTGAGACTGTAGGCGATTAATATTAATTAACATCTAGTGACTGATCATTTTCCTTTCAATTTATACACATTATATAAAAATACTTTGAAATAAAGCGTTGGCGGTTCATAATTGCCGAGAAACCTTTCCAAACGTTACCGTAATAGGCTACATAGATATAAATCTTAAGCTAGATAAAGAATGTACTTGTTCATTATTATACACAACTTCAAACAGATTTTAGGTACCTAGCACACATTATAATACTAAAATGAACAAAGAATTAGGTATAGGCAATTTATGAAGAACCAGTTTATTTTACGCTTTTAAGTGTTTTTTGGCAGAGAGTTTTCGTTGGATGTTTTTTGGCAGTCTTTTTTTTTTTATATAAAAAGTTTTTATTTTTCAGTTTTTAGTGCAAACAATGGTAGGTAAGTAGTAAGTTGAATTATTTAATCAAATTTCGGAAATCGGAAAAATTCATCAAGAATACAAATTAAGGTCTATAGGTACGTGTAATTTTAAAATCATCCTCTAATCCCTAACTGTTGAAGAGTTTAACCTTCTATCATCACCTCACCTAAATAACTCGAAAGTATACGACTGAAGGTCTTTAGATACGTATGAAATTGAAAGAATTATCGTCCAACTCCTAACCGTTGAGGAGTTGTACCTGCCAACTTCCATCATCAGCTTACCTAAATAATTTGAAAGAATACGACTAAAGGTAACATATAACATATGATATTTAAAGATTTATCCTCCAACTCCTAACCGTTAAGGAGTTGTACCTTACATCATCAGCTCATCATCATAAAATGATGACTACCAGACGCAAATACCGGTTTAACTTCAGAAAATATACGAAAAACATAGTATATGCCTATAAAAATGAGGGTTTCTCTCGATTTCCCTGGGATCCCATCATCAGATCCTGATATGGTGGCAATGGGACCACCTCGGGAGCATATCCCTTCGAATACAAAAAAAAATTCAAAATCGGTCCACAATTGACGGAGTAATCGGTGAACATACATGAAAAAAAAAACATACAGTGGAACAGAGAACCTCCTCCTTTTTGGAAGTCGGTTAAAAATACATCGACTGTGGCATCAAAATAAAGAATACGAATATATATATATATATATGTAACTTATATGTTTTATTTAAAAAAATACATTTATTACATAATATAGGAACCTATATACATAACCATAATTAAAAAAAAAAAAATACAATATTTACATACAAGCGTCAAAAAACTCCACATCTTCGCCTACTGGTAGCGTTCCCAAAAGACTGGCAGCATTACCACGTTGAATGGCAATGCTGATTCTCTGTGCTAGAAAAAAGCCGGCCTTCTGGTCGCGAGAAGCGTCAATCAGTCGCTTGGCTAGTTGCTTAAACATAGCGCGAGCACTCGGACCCCATGAACCTAACGTCTCTACCCCAAACGGTTCAAAAATGTAATTACCTATTAAATTTTGGTACTTACGCCGTTTGAGGCTTTCCGCAGAAGCAGCAGCAGCGCCGGCATAAACAGCTGTACTTGGGAGATGAGATGGCGCGAGGGTGTCAACGCAAGTTGCGTCCCACACCAAAGGCTTACCCATCTTCCATGGCAGTAACGACATACCATCTGGTCTCTTGCCATCGTCCCGTACCAGACCATTTGGTTCGCGTACAGCTGGAACGCCGGCGGTAACAAGAGCACGACGGATAATGTCGTTAATATTCGCATGTCGAGATATTCGGCCAGCGCTTCTGCTACAAGAAAGGCCATGATGTACGAAACTGTCAACAGCTTCTCCACAGTGACAAAAATGCGGAGAAACACAAGGCGCTCCTAAACAAAGGCAAGTAGCAAAGCCAAAAGTAGTATTGTAAAAAAATATTTAAAAAAAATAATTTAATAAAAATGGCAGATATTGAAGCAGTCGGGTTTACAGGACGGACAGACGGACAGACAGACATACCGACAGACATGACGAATCTATAAGGGTTCCGTCTTTTGCCTTTGGCACGGAATCCTGAAAAGTATCCTATGTTATTTCTAATACCTCCAAGAAAATGTGTACAAAGTTTCATGACGATCGGTTAAGCAGTTTTCGCGCTAAAGCGTAACAAACAAACTTACATTCACATTTATAATATAGGATAGTTATTGATACAGGATTGGGATTTAAAAATATCAAAAGAAATAGATTTCTTTATTATAAGCTGACCCACGCATCCTCGTGTCTTCTATTGCCTGGGACCTGAAAAAATTTGCTTACTATAAAAAATATTACAGTGAGCCAATCTTAAGAGATAGACATATGCTGAGTTTTGTAGAACTTTTGAAAGGGAACAATTATTTCATACATTATTCTTGTGAAATTTTAACCGTTTGAGCAGCGCATTATTATTTATTTGAATGCTCTCAAAAGGAATAATATTTTGCAAGATTTTTCATTGATACTTCGCTCCCTTTGGTCGTAACGTGATTATATTATTAATTTTAAGATAGATTGTTATTTTTATTAAGTTTATATTTCGTTACTGTATGTGTTTCTTTGTGCACTTGTAAAGCAATAGGTGTAATAACAGAAATATAAGTTAGCCTCTCTAACGCATTAGGTCATCCTGTAATGAAAGTGAAGGTAATATAATACAAAAATAGCCTTCCTCGATAACTAGACTATCAACATTAAAATAATTTTTCAAATCGGACTAGCACTTTCTGAAATTAGCGCGTGCAACCAACCAAACAAGCAAACTTTTCAGCTTTATTATATTAGTATAGACTAGTTGTTGCGCGCAGCTCTGCCCGCGTGTATGTCGGTTATCGCTGCAAACGTAGTAGTACAAAAAGTAGCCTATGCGTTATTCTGATATACAATCTATATTACTGTAAAGTTTCATCCAAATACGTTAGTAGTTTTTGCGTAAAAGAGTAACAAACATCTTCATCCTTACAAAAAATTCGCGTTTATAATATTAGTAGGATTTATATTCTCGGAGTTGGTAAATCAACTTGACGTGCGTGTAATTTGACCAATACATTCGTGATATAATTATGTAGTACTTTTTATAACTACTATTGATTATGACACAAATATGTCAGCACAGTAATACTGTGGGTAATATCAGTTAATTAGAAAGAAAAACTGTAATGACGGACGAGAAAAAACAAGATAAATAAAGGGCGACCATCGGCACTAACGAAGTAGCGCTTCTAAAACGAAATAAAACCTTTGTTACAGCAATTACTGCTGGACACTGATAGCTTAAAAAGTTTTTGTCTCACTGACTCACTAAGAAGTTCCTAAAATGGCTGACGGTTTTTTAACCCCCGACACTAAAAGTTTGATGTCGATGTCTGTCTGTCTCTCTGTGTGTGTGTCGGTTTGTAACGTAATATGAAAGCCAGTTTCCTTGTGGTGGTTTAAGAATCACCGCTTTCATATTCTCTCAGCTCATTAATGTCGGTTCAGCAATGTTAGAGTATCAGCTCTTTACCGAAATGATGTAAGGCATTTTTGGTGTATGATTATTGTATGCAGATAGTGTTGGCGGCGAGGTTCGTTTTCAATTTTGTTAAATGTTAGCCACATTTTACTTACTGAACACAAACTAAATTAAACCGATTTTTATCGATTTCGAAGATGATGAAGTGATTAGTACTCCTGTTAAAACCTTTATTAAAATAATGCAAGACGTCTTTAGTGTTATTCGATAATATGCAAACTTCTAGCATTCGGCCTGCCCCACAAACTCTGCACCTGGGTCGCCACATTCCTGCACCAACTTCCAATGTAGAAAGTTCAAGTCTAGATATTGGCACACAATCTCTTGCATGATAACAAACTAAAAAACGGGAGTAAAAGAACTGCTCTCAAGCTTGGAAACACGCCCAGTATCTCAGCATTAGAATACATTACTAAAAATGGCTAAGTAAACGTAAAAATATTACCATGCAAGCCGCATAATTCCATCACACAGTTGGAGATCTACAATATCTATCATCAAAGTCATTCAAGACTGAAACTCTATGTTCAATGCACTGTGATATGTGGTGTTTGTTATGCTTTCTTGTATTTTATTCGAGATCAGTAAAGCGCAATTCTTAAGTTGCTTATGCAGTACCTACAGATATAGAGAACTTCAGTCTGTCAAGGTTCAACTGACATCGTACGTGGGCCATTACCACGTAGCTCGTGAAATACGACATAAATGTACGAGTTACGACTCGGGCCGTTTCTTCTACCCATATAATGCGCCCTAGTCGCGATAAATTGAAATTGGCACATTTATCATCACCCCCTCTGTGATTTTATTTTTTATTGTATTTGTATCATTCTATACACGATTGATTACAACCGCCGATTGAGTTGATGAAGATTTATTGGGACAGTAATTATGATTCGCTAAACATTATCATATTATAATCTCATGACTTACAACTTATTTAATTTTTTGAAGTCACTGATTAAATAATTATTAACATTCTTTTCGTTTTAAAATTGACTAATATAATGCAAGTTTTATAAAATGATAATAATAGTAAGTAACAATTTTTAGAAGCAGGTGTTTTTAGGTGCCTAATTGGAGTTTAGATTTACTTCTTGATAAAACTTTGTTTCTCGTTATTTTTTATAAGTTGTTATTCAACATGAAACATATTACTTTATTTCCCGACTCCGAAAGGAGAGTTATGTTTTTCGAGTGTATGTATGTATGTATGTATGTAGGTATGTATGTATGTATATTTCTTTGGCACGCCCTAGAGCCTAAACGGCTTGTCGTATTTTTATGTGAGCGGTGTCAATAGATTCGTCTTAGTCGTGAGAGTGACACTGGGTACATCAAAATTGAAAAAAAAACAAAAATAAGGATTTCTGGCGCCAAAAAGTAATATAAAACAAAAAAATATGTTTTCAAAATACATCGAGTGTGGTATCAAAATAAAGATTTTTTTTACGGTGATTACGAATATATATAAATCTTATATGTTTTTATTGTTAAATATTGACGCAGTCGTGTTTTTTATTTTTAATAATTTGTACTTGTTTAAAGGTTATATTCATAGCCAGGTGTACCCACAAGTACAAAATGTCAGTAATGGGGCAGTGATTATATTTGATACAAATTTGTCAACGTAGCATTACAACCCACAAGGCGGTGTCAACGGACATAAAATATCGTTTTAATCTATACATATAGAAAGGGGAATGACTCATCGAAAATAAACCGTTACTACACTATACATTACCTTAGGATGACAAGAAGCAAGAAAAAAGCGAAATAAGCAGTTAGTTCAGAAGTTTTCATGAGAATGTAATAATTACCTACATGTAAGATTTGATTCTTATGTTTTTGAACAAAAGTAACGGAAAAACTATTAGAGCAATTTACAGAATATAGAAGCGTGCTTGTTGTGATTATTAAGGTTATTGAAGCCGAGGGTTATTAAGTATCGCATTAACAACCCGACTTTAATAGCCTCTGATACAACATAGATATCACGTGTTTCAGTTGTATGGGAAAATGGTCGGGTCTTTAAGTCAGAGTTATGGTATACGCATATGATGTAACACTAGCTTTTATACGCGGCTTCGCTCACGCAGACTTTCATCCCCTGATTTACCCCCTTAGGGTTGGAATTTCAAAAATTCCTTTCTTAGTGCTCACTTACCTTATATAAAGAACCTACATGCAAATCTCTGGGTATGTCAGTCAGTCACCTTACTCTTTTATATATATATAGATTACATGCACAATATTTCGTAATTGAACTATAGTCGATTTGACGAGAAACACGCAGTATTTCAAAAGGGTTTATTATACGAGACATATAGCTGGGTTTCTTGTAGCTGAATATAATTTATACTCTCGGTTGTCAGCACTTGGTAGAGCTTGTTCAAATACATTAATTTTCATTCATTATATCATCAAACTAGTCAGGTCTATTTAATTTAAATCCACAATAATGTTATAAATTCAAAAGTAACTCGGTCTGTTACGCTTTCACGGCTTAACCGCTGCAGCTCTTTCAATTAAATTTTCGTAGAGATACTTCGATTCTTGAGGAAGGATATAGACTGCTTATTACAGAGCAGCGGCCAAAAGCTAGTAGTGGAATAAAAGTATAAATGAATTCTACTTTAAGGATGTTCCTTAGAACTGAAACCTAAGAGAATCGTACTGTGGGAAAACTGCTTAATTTTGTAAATAATCTAGTATTATTAAAGTTTTTCGATTTTTTAAGCTATTGCATAGCTTTAATCGCGGGCGTTGAGCGCGGCGACCGAATTAAGAAATTCCGTAACGAACATAAAACCTAACACCCGAAGCTCGCACGAATCGAGACGAGCTGCTCCGAAATCGGACGAATACGTAAGCAGCTGTTTGTGAGAAAGTATATAGGTGTATAGGTATCTATCATATCTTTATAATGCCAGACTAACCGCCTGTGTAAGTATACATGTTCAAAGAAAAAAAAAATACTGCATAAATAAAAAATAAATTAATTAATATAATTGAATAAGTTGATAAAAAATGCTATGCAATAGCTGTACCGCGGCAGTCCCCGAGTGCCACACGTTTTTTTTATATGGGCCAGCTTGACAGGAGTTATGTAGTTCTTTCGTTTCTTTTCATCGAGCGAGTAAGGTTATGGGAGCCCAAATAGTACTTCTGAGGGAAAGGGACTCAAAAGTTGGCAACACACATGTGGCTTTTAAGTTACATGGTGTCCACTTATAGTGGCAGTCAGTTACCATAAAAATCTTACTGTCATCATCCTTTAATCAATATATTTAATGAATTGCTATTCGTTAGTTCTTCTAAAACTCAGGAATGGGTGGACCGATTTGGCTTATTTGATTTTGTAATATGTATGGAGGTTCAGTAAAAAGTGTAAAAAACACATTTCACGCCTTTAGCGACCACAACTAGTCCTCAATAAATTTTCCCAGACACATAATTTCAAACACAGAACATAACGATTACTAGACAGATAGCATTAGAACTATTAATCTGACCCACAAGTTGATTTGCATAGGCCGGATGGTAAATTACTTCTTTGAAGAAATTATCTAATATCAAAATATATTGCGTTATGATGAACTTACACAACATTTGATTTATGACGGGATGTGCGTGACAAACTTGGATAATCAACTCTACCAGTAATTTTACTTTAGTTTTCCGCAACGTCTTACAACATATGTATGTAGGAAATAATTTCATAGATCCTTTATCGATTTACAGAGCCATTGTTACAAAACTTAGTTAGGATAAGAAGGCTGATAACTTTAGTTGACTAAAACGTTTTCAAAATATTATAGTTCCTTTTTCCTTGCAATATTTTGTTCTTGAAGTTGGTTTTTGTGTTAAATTTTTTGTTTATATCTGTATTATTCACTAACGCTTGTTTGAGACGTAATAAACCCAACGAATTTTTCACTCGGAGCCCAATAACTATAAGTGTTACCAAGTTTTACAACTCTATTCGGTTAGTCATTATGTTTTTTGAGGTTCATTCTGCGATATTTGTATTCTGCGTTTATATTTTAATCAGATACCCGTAAAATTAAAACTTACAAAACTTAAACTGTTAATTGTGTAATTTCGTATTGTAATTGAGTAGATCCCAATAACAATACTTTAATTTACTTATAACAAAGGGGTATAAAAGCACCGTCTTTGCGCGTAAGGCGTAAAATTATATATGTACAGTGTGTTTGAAAAGAACGTGACCGGCATATTTTTAAATTTTGGAATTTGTAAAAATAAATATTAGGATGAATAGAACAATCCTTTGTCTCAAATGCATTGTAAAAAACATAAGTTTTCCCTCCAGTTTTCCTTGTTAAAAATATTATTTTTTACAATGAGTGCCGCGTTCGCTTCCCGATTTGAAGCTTTGTTTCTCTGTACTCATCCGTGTTGAAATTAGTAAATTGAACCCTAGTTTACCGATTCATATTATAACTTTGTACATCTCTAGTTCATAAGTATAGTATAGTCTATGGTCGGTTGCCATTATCCTTTTTTTGAGAACATTCGTTATATTAAAATTCTCTCTACAATAAAACTACGTTTTGTAAAACAAAGCACTTTATTTTCATTCCATTCAACAGGTTATGCGCCCAGACTACCTGTTTTTGCCTTAAAGTAAAGTAGTAAAAGTAAAAAGTGCAAAATTTTAAAAACAGTACAAAACTAGTAGTTCAGTATAACCTCAAAACTTAGCACGCGTTTTCAACACCCTTCATCAGCAAAAATGTCGTCAAATAATACGATGGCACTGATTGAAAAGCTGACTGGAAGAGAAAACTATCCTACATGGAGATTTGCATTGCAAACCTACCTCGAACATGAAGAATTGTGGAGTTGTGTCACTGCGAAAGACAATGAAACAATAAATCCCAAACTTGATACTAAAGCGAAGTCGAAAATTATATTATTAGTACATCCCATTAATTATGTACATATACAAGAAGCCAAAACAGCTAAAGAAGTTTGGAATAATTTAGCCAAAGCTTTCGATGACAAAGGTTTGACACGCCGAGTTGGTCTGTTGAGAGATCTGATCAATACAACGCTTGAAAATTGTCTGAACATAGAAGATTATGTTAACAAGATCATGAGCACTGCTCATAAGTTAAGGAACATTGGTTTTCAAGTCAATGACGAATGGCTTGGAACTTTATTATTAGCCGGTTTACCAGAAATGTATCAACCAATGATCATGGCACTTGAAAGCTCCGGTGTGACAATAACATCTGATTCTGTGAAGACTAAGCTTTTGCAAGATGTAAGAAACTCTGAGTCTACTGCATTGTATGTTAAAAGCAAGAGGAATCAGTTTGTCAAACAAGCTCAAGATAAAAATAAAACTGGTAAAGGTCCGAGGTGCTATGTGTGCAATAAATATGGGCACATAAGCAAATATTGCCGGAATAAGAAAAAGGAACAGAAGTCTAATGAGAACACAGATTCTGGTTACGTCGCTGTGTTATCTGCAACAACAAACAACGATAATAATTGGTACATTGATTCTGGAGCGTCAATGCATATGACAATGAACCGTAACATGCTCTACGATGAAATTACACCTCCAATTTCCACAATAAGAGTAGCTAATGACAAGAAGCTTGTTGTGAAGGCCTGTGGAAATGTAAATCTAAATGTTGTCAACATGCAAGGCCAGTTAGAAACTATCAAGGTACAGAATGTTCTCTATGTTCCTGAGTTGGCTACCAACCTTCTCTCTGTCAGTCAAATAATAAATAGTGGCTGTCAAGTACAATTTGACAAACAAGGCTGTATAATTATGAATAAAACAAGCAAGCAAGTTGCAGCTGCTAAAATGATAAATAATATGTACAGGCTGCTTACACATACTATTCCAGCATACATATCTGCTTCAACAGAGAATGATTTTTATTTATGGCATCAGAGAATGGCACATTTAAATTTTGAAGACCTTAGTAAACTGTCAGAAAGTGCAGGAGTCAAATTAAATAATACAGACAAAGTGACATGTATCTCATGTTTGGAAGGGAAGCAAACAAGATTTCCATTCCCTTCAGAAGGTTCCAGAGCACAAGAAAAGCTAGAACTTATACACTCTGATGTCTGTGGTCCAATGGAAACACCGTCCCTTGGAGGAGCTCGCTACTTTCTCACTTTCATCGATGATTTCACCAGGAAAGTATTTGTATACTTAATAAAAAGAAGATCTGAAGTATTCAATAAATTTCAAGAATTTAAAGTATTAGTTGAAAATCAACTTGATTTGAAAATAAAAACTCTCCGCACAGATAATGGGACTGAGTATTTAAGCGGTGAATTTCAGGCCTTTCTCAAGAAATCTGGAATTGTACATCAAACCTCCACTCCGTACACGCCACAACAAAATGGCTTAGCGGAAAGAATGAACCGCACATTGTTAGAAAGATCCAGATGTATGCTCTTAAATGCAGAACTGCAAAAGCATTATTGGGCAGAAGCTGTGTCAACTGCAGCTTACATCACGAATAGATGTCCAACAAGGACTTTAGCCTTTTTAACACCGGAAGAGAAGTGGACTGGTAAAAGGCCAGATATCTCACATATGAAAATCTTTGGCTCGGAAGCAATGGTGCATGTTCCAAAAGAAAAAGCCAAGAAGTGGGACTCAAAGACAAATAAAATGATATTCGTTGGATACAGTGAACAAACCAAAGGATACAGACTTTTTGATCCCAAAACAAGAAAAGCCATTATAAGCAGAGATGTGATTTTTCTGGAAAGCTCAATAAAAAGAAATTACGCTGTGTTACCATTATCAGAGTCAGCCCCAAATACCTGTGAAGATATTTCTGTAACTGAAAGTATTTCTAATAGTGATACATCTATAAGGAATTTATCTGAAAGCATTGAAGATACTAAAGATGAATTCAGTGATGATTTTTGTTCAGATGAAGGATCTTTGTATGAACCAGAGATAAATATAGATCACTACGACTTAATGTCAAATGTAACGACAAGATCTAAAGCAAGATTGTGTAAAATGCAAGGAAATACTTATATATGTACAGAAGAAATTGCAGGACAGGAAACTGTCCCACAAACATATGATGAAGCAATTTCTATTAAAAATGTTAAAGCTGCCAAATGGAAACAATCAATTGAGGAAGAATTGCAAGCACACGCAAAGAATAAAACATGGCAATTGATTGAGAAACCTGAAGGAGTGCGAGTGATTGGCTGTAAATGGGTCTTTAGATTAAAAGATGAGCCATCTGGTTCGCTTTATAAGGCAAGATTGTGTGCTAAAGGATGTAGTCAGAAACAAGGCATTGATTATAAAGAGATTTACTCTCCTACAGTGAGATATGACTCAGTTCGAGTTTTACTTTCAGAAGCAGCGAACCATAATTTTAATATAATTCAGTTCGATGTCAAAACTGCTTTCTTATATGGTGATGTCAAAGAAGACATATATATGTCACCGCCTGAAGGTTTGAATGTCAATTCAAAATTGGTATGTAAACTTAATCGTTCTCTTTATGGCCTTAAACAAGCACCACGGTGTTGGAACCAAAAGTTTGACACTTCACTGAAGAAGTTTGGTTTCAACAATAGTCATGCAGATAGGTGTTTATATGTTGGAAATGTAAACAACAACAAAGTTTATTTGTTATTATATGTTGACGATGGACTTCTTCTTTCTAAGTCAAAGGATTCATTAAATACAGTAATGCATGAATTAAAGCAAAATTTTGAAATAAAACAGTGTGATCCAAAGAACTTTGTTGGATTACAAATTGAAAAATCTGAAGGATGTATCTTTATTCATCAGGCAAAATATATTGAGAGACTATTGTATAAATATAACATGCAAGATGCTAACTGCAATAATATCCCAGTAGACCCACACACCACACTGGAGAGGTGCACTGAATTTGTGGACAAGAATATTCCATACCGAGAGGCAGTTGGATCACTTATGCATCTAGCTGTGGTAAGCAGACCTGACATAATGTATGGAGTTAGTCTGGTGAGTAGATATCTCAATTGTTTTGATCACACTCATTGGAATGTAGTCAAGAAAATAATGAAATATTTAAAGGAAACCAAAGACTATGGCCTGTGTTATACATCATCTCAGCAAAGTAAAGTTGAAGCTTATAGTGATGCAGATTTTGCTAAAGACACTGCCACTCGAAAGTCTTTAACTGGTTATGTGTTTATTAAAAATGGAGCCGCCATAACATGGGCAACACAACGTCAGCAAAGTGTTGCTTTATCCACTACAGAGGCAGAATTTATGGCTGCTTGTGCTGCGACAAAAGAAGCTTTGTGGTTAAAGAGAATGTTGCTAGATATTGGTGAGTTTAATCAAAATTCTATATGCTTAAATATTGACAATCAAAGTGCAATCTGTTTAATTAAAAATGTAGACTATCACAAACGTTGTAAGCACATTGATGTTAAGTATAATTTCATTAAGGAAAAGTATAATGATAAACAAATAGATGTAAATTATGTTTGTACCAAAGAACAATATGCTGATATATTTACTAAAGCTCTGCCTAGAGATAAGTTTCAGTATCTTAGAAGTAAAATTGGTGTTAAGAAATATAAATAATTTGTTATAGCTGTATAAAACTTAGTATTATAGTATATTATATAGTATATATAGTCAGAGTTTGTTAACTTAGTTGTGATTTATGTCTGGATTTTTGAGTTCATACTGTTGTTTATGTTCTAAAATATGTATGTATTTACAAGTAAGTCAAAGGGTTCGAATTTGGTGAGGGTGTTGAAATTAGTAAATTGAACCCTAGTTTACCGATTCATATTATAACTTTGTACATCTCTAGTTCATAAGTATAGTATAGTCTATGGTCGGTTGCCATTATCCTTTTTTTGAGAACATTCGTTATATTAAAATTCTCTCTACAATAAAACTACGTTTTGTAAAACAAAGCACTTTATTTTCATTCCATTCAACAATCCGAAATGCCCCAAAATGTCCCGCGACTAGGCCGCCCATTATATGAAAAAGTCCAAGGCCTTCGTGAGTAAGTGGGTGAGGAGATATTCACAAACAAAAATCGTCGATGACTTACCAGATCGTGGCAAATCGTAAAAGACGTCTGTTGCAGAGGATAAACGGATTGTGCAGCTGTTTGCTAGGAATCCTTTATTATCACTTCGCTCTGGGCAAGAAAAGTTTAAGAAAAAGGGTTTAATCATATCATTTGACACTATCAAAAGGCGTTTAGTTGTAAATGGCGTGAAATATCGAAGCAATGTGAAGAGAATTCTCCTTTCTGAAACGCATATTGAAAAAAAGCTGCATTGGGCCTGCGAAAACAAAGACCATGATTGGGACAAGAGATTTTTTTCTGATGAAGCTTCATTTTGGGCAATCGGTTACTCGACTCGAGCTTGGACTATGGCTGACAATAGACTGATGGTACGAACCGTGAAACATCCTTTAAAGGTGCATGTTTGGGGATGTTTCTCAAAAAAGGGTTTCGGAAATTTGCACTTGTTTACCGGTACTTTGAATGCTGAGGAGATGACGAAAATTTACGGAAAAGCATTATTGCGGTCGACTAAGAAGAGGTTTCCACACCAAAATGATTTCTTGATTCTGCAAACCCCGAAGTCAGCTCTGCACCACTTGGAACGCGGAACATGGTATTAACGTTTTAGATTGGCCCTCACAGTCCCCTGATGCCAATTCAATTGAATTTTCGAAATGAAAAATGAAATTTTTGGGCGTGGATGAAGCTTAAACTAAGGGCAAAAAATGTAGTGACCGTCGCTAACCTTACTCGTGAACTGAAGTCCGCGTGGAGGTCTTTACCTCGCAGCTATGCTGAAAAATTGGCGGAAAGTAAGCCGCGAAGATGCCAAGCGATTATGGATAATAATGGAGGTTGGATACCGTATTAATATAAAGCATCAAACAGCAATAAAAGACTTATTTGATTACAATTTATCGCTTAATATTACTAAGATTTTCATTAAATTTTGCCGATCACGCTCTTTTCGCACATAGTGTATATTTAAACCTTAGATTTACCAAATCCTAATAGTAAAAGTTCGAACCATTCTGTTGTAATCGTTTCTTTCAAAGTTTTACCACCATTAAGTAATTCATAGTTGTAACTGTTACGTCATTAAGAGTACGCGTCATCATCAGCTTGCTGCCATCGACTGCTTAACGAAGACTCCCCCAAAAGTGTGAAAATCATTTCGAACTTGGGCTATCTGCATTTATATCTACAAGTTTACATAATCGTGGTCTTCATTCTATCACATTATATCGGCTACAACGACAAGAATGCTTCAAAAGTATTTAAAAAAGTTTCATATCAGATCGGATTTTAAAACCTGATAGCATTTCACTTTCAATTCAGTTAGCTCACTTCTGTTAATATGACAGTCTTTTTTTATCTTTTTTGCTTTGTTGCCTTTTTTTTTATTAATAATGAGTTTACACGTTTGTAGATATGTAAGATATGCTGTATATCGTTTGTAGGTATTTGCATATGTGTTAGTGTAAATTTAAAATTGTGAATAATACACAACGAAGTGGGAAAATGTTAAAGTTGCAAGTTGGAGAGGATCACTCAGCATATAGGAATATTCAGCATACGGTATTAATAAACGGATGCGCATAATCTTCGACCTACCAAAAAATGGTTGTCTGTAAAGTCTGTTTACGGACGATAGTTTAACGTGACAACGTCATAACGAAACATTGATGAAATGATGAGAGATAGAGCAAGCGCCGCATCTAGCTCTCGCTTCCTCCGGAACGCCTCAGAGCGAGGCAACGCAGCATAAATGATGAAAGATATCGATGGAAGCGTGCGCCGCATTTATCTCTCGCTTGCACTTCAAGCCTTAAATGGAACGCCTAAGAGCAAGGTAAGGCCGCATAGCGAGGTAACGACGCATATTGAGGTAACGCCGCATGAGTCATGTTTTTTCGTGTGTGCAGTCAGCTCCATCAATTTATAAGACGTTGTCATGTCAAACAGTTGAAATGAGTATTATTCATCTATGTAGCTACATATATGGACTTTTGTTGAAGTTTTATTGGCTTCCGATAACTCCACTATAAATTCTTGTTGTATGCATACGGCTGCAATGTTTCGAAGTTGAGTGTTGTTTCACCGTTTGCATTACCCGGTGTATATTATATGCTGTTTTCTAAAAATAATCTAAGAAGTTCGGATAAAATTGGAAATTAACATTTAAATTCGTACACTTTGTATACTTTTAGTACTTTGTGCATGATTTGATTAATACAAAAACTAACTCTAACTTTTGACACAGACCTTCCTGTCTAGAGTGTAAATAGAAAGACTTTACTATTAGAAAGTGTACAACCAAAAATATTTTTGACATGACAACGTCTAATAAATTGATGAACGCCGTCTGCATGCACCAAAAAGGATTACATTGCCCTGTTACGCTCGCGCGCCGCATCTATCTCTCATTATTTCATCAATGTTTTTTATGACGTTGTCACGTTAAACTATCATCTGTACACCGACTTTACAGATAACCAATTTTTTGAAGTGAAAACTTGTTTAGCGGCGTTGTGCACTTTTTTGGCATGGGTAAAAAATGGTAAGCTCGGGTCAGAACACGTGACCTGATCGAATATTCGTAAGACGTTCGTTTAAGCGGCGCAAGGCGCTTGCACGAGTGTGCGTGTTTGTTTGTACTACAGTCTGCTAGGCGCATGCACGGATGGTGACAGCTGATTGCTCGACTGTCTGTATACTTGTAAAATTCGTGTATATTGAGTGTTTAAAGTATAGAAATTGAACGAAGTGCATCTATTAATAAAAAAGTGACGAAGAAATTGTGAAAGAAAATGAGTGAGTACTTTATAAAAATACTAGATTAAACTCGGCTTCTTAATGTTTATACTGCATTAACCTATATTTTTATAACATCACAATAAGCATTTCTGTAGTTATCGGTTCTCAAGGAATATTAAAGGCAAAGAAAGGCATAGATTCGTATAGCATCGTTCATTGTGTTTAATAAATACAGGAAATAAAAACTGCAAAAGTCAAGATGTCATCCGGTGTCAGCATAGAAAAAACATGAAAATTCTAATTGTACACATTAATTTTACAAATAACATTCTAAGTTATAAGTTTTCACTTCAATCGGCAGTCCTTATGACTGCCACTTTTTTTTATATAATGCTGTTTTTCTTCAATATGCAATGGGATTACGAAATTTGCGATTTATGAAAGTCACGATACAGATCAATCAATCAACCAATCGCGGGATGGTTGGCGCTCCTTGGGGGAGACCTACGTTCAGCAGTGGACGATACAGATATTTACGCATAAAACAAACGAATTCTCGTTCAGTTAAGACGCAGTAAGTGTCAAAATGGAAACAGAGTCGCAAAATGTTTAGTTCTTAAAATCGATAATTCTCGAAAGGCCTAATTTTCTGCATGGCCAATTCTCTAAAAGCCTAATTCTCAGAATAGCCTACTCTTTGAAAAAGCAACAGAATCACCATGAAAAATCCATTGCTTAGATTTTATCATGATTTTCTTTTCATCTCTGGTGAATAGTAATGTAGCCTGGTTACATCCAAAAAACTCTTGTGGATTTTTTTTTAAAACAATCTAAACACTTCTTTGACATTATTACTCGTAACCACTTGTTGTTTAGCGTTAGCCATCACGGCACCCGTCGCACTTACACCTTTCTCACACCTATGTTATCATATTTTTTTTCCAATCGGTATGCCTACGGCCTCAGCTACTCAGCTAATCAACGTTTGACTTAAGTGTCAAACATTGAACCAACATACAACAACACTTAATTTACCTTATAAAATAAACTTAAAATATATTCTCACGTGTCATTATCAATTAACTATGCGACCTAACAGTGGTACACAAATAGTATCGGCGGTCAGTGACTTCGTACTAATTCATCAATTTCGTACGCGACCATAATAGAATGTGACTGAAAAATATTTTTATATTCAGTAGTGTCCAATAGAAAAACAAGAAATAGGTACATTAGTAAACATTTGTCTATTGGCTACAAGTTTTGTGACTAACATTACTTTCAGTGATTCAAATCATCATCAAGTGATTCAAAAAATGCTTGATGAAGTAAAACGATGTTCTTTGCACAGTAATTGATTCAACATTATCGCAGGCTTATTCTTGATGTTTAATTCCCTTACTTTTTAGTTTATAGTACTGGCAGATTGTAAATTACGCAAATTCTGTTTTGTGTTGAACAGTAAAGTTTCTTGGAATATTTGCTAAATGGCGCGTCATATAAAAGATTGCTTGTGCTCGTGGATACTTACAGTGTTTCTGACTTAAACATTAAAATACGACGTGTTTGAAGATTTTTTAATACACTTTGTTCAACTCATTTGTTTTTACTGGTTTCTGTTTTATTAATCTTGGATTTATTATTGTTTTGTAGTGTGTGCGACAAGTTCAAAGATAGTAAAATTACAAGACATTACAAACATACATACAAGATAGATATTAGAGATTCTTTCTAATATGCTGTACATGTTGAATAAAAATACATTAACTATAAAGTCATGGTAATATTTATGAAATAAATACACCCTACATGTTACAGCTGTATTATGTAATACCACCTGTAATAATGCATTTAACTCTTTAACTAATAATTAACATAAGTAAACCCATCACCAACTTCAATGCACATACGTCACGTTAAACTTTAAACCTTGTTTTGCAGCCTTAGAGATAATATTTTTTCTTTAAATTTTAAGGAAATAAAACGGACAGTAAATGCTTTGTTTATAAGTAACTGAATTCAGACGTAACATAAATGAAAAAAAAATTTTTCAGAAAAAAATTATAAACCGTTTTCAAAAAAACATCAAAATGAAAACTCATTTCCTATAACTACTAAAAAGCTTAAAAAACCTGAATTTAATTTGGCTGCCTTAAACTACAATGTAACAATTCCTTTCTCTATCTAATAATCTATTAATTTAAATAAAGTAGTATATATATAGTAATATATTATTTATAGTTATTATATATTCACTTTAGTCCAAAACAGGCCAAAACATACATTGGACGCCCAGAGCTCCCTTAACCCATTTCTACCTAATTTTTAACTTTGCAGATAATTGTGATTCAACATTTTTAGCTTTTATGCACTTCTTCTATGTATTAAAATAATCTTTGGAAAACAATTTTTAGGGGCTTAGTTATCAAATATTAACGAGCTCATACCAAGCAATAAAACAAAAAAATATTTGTCGATATTTGTATAATCCTTCCGCTACAGGTTAATTAGAAATCATGAAACTTCCTCGCTCTTTAAAAGTGGGGAAGTTAGTTTAAATTGTAAGTTAATGCTTGCTGGTTTATTATTGTTTGACGTACTCGTTACCAAGAATTCAGAAAAGGCGAAAGGTACCATTTATCTAGAAAAATAGTACTGTTCCCGAACACTGGAGTTATTACTTTTACATGAGCAAAATTGCAGGAAAAAGTAAATTTTGCGTACTTGATTTTCTTAAAATGACTGACTATAGAACTGCTGCTTAACTAACACAAAACACAATAAAATTACACACCTGAGCAGGTAAATCAAGTTGTGAAAAGTCCGTTGAGTTAGTTGGGCTCTGCGGGTTTCGTAGCTGTCCAAACTTTATTACAGACAATTTAAGTACCTCCATAATTTTCCTGTAATCTTTACAGTACTTTATCCTTTCATTGTAAATTATATACTCCCTTAAAATGAACTTGTATAAATAAAATTGGGATATAAAATTATTTATAGATGTTCTCAAAAATATTTTAGCCAAATTGTTTCACGGCTCCTAGTGTGTTTTTATTTTCCTTAGATTTATCTGAATCTATTGAAGATCCCCGTTCTTTTGCTAATACAGTTACTTATGAAGCTTTGAACAAAATAATCTCCATGTTTTTATTATGCAGGTTGCTTAGTATGTTAACTAATATACCATCGAACAAACAAAAGGACTGACTGGCTGACAACAGATGGATGTGGAATGTCCAATACCGGGATGGTTGGCACTTTTCGGGGAAGAACTTCTTTAAGCAGTATATCACGATAGTCTAAAGACATGGACAATCTATAATCAAACTTAAGTAAAAATTGTCATAACTATAGAGTCTCTTACTCAAGCAAGTACTACTTCATTGTACTCGGTAAAACCGCCTGCAGGCCTTTATATTGATGAAGTTGTTTTATACACCTACATTTAAGTAACGAGCGCGTAGCCGAGATTTGAAGTAATAACGTGAAATTAGCTTTGTCAGCTTTGTATTATAATACACTAGCGACCATCCCCGGCTTCGCACGGGTGGATTTCAGATGCACCCACCGACGACACGATTCGTGCATTTTAAATCTGTAATATCTTCGAATATATTCAATTCGAATATGTAGAATAATGTGGTACATTATTTTCATCTATCTCGTAGATTTCAGCCAGCTTTTGTACTGTAAGCGCAAAATAATGTGTTTAATTACGACATCACATTAGAAACCTCAAAAATTATCAGTGTTTCTCTACTATATTATACATATAAACCTTCCTCTAGAATCACTCTATCTATTAAAGAAAACCACTTCAAAATACGTTGCGTAGTTTTAAAAATCTAAGCATTTGTAGGGACAGACAGACAGCGGAAGCGACTTTGTTTTATACTATGTAGTGATTTTGAAGAGGATGAAGCAAGATTGTTTCCAGATATACAATTTAAAAAAAACTTGAGATGAGTAGTGTTTTACTGTTTTCTTTTTCTGTTTATTTTATTATACTAACAATATTGAAATTTACATAAATTAGTTAAAGTAGTATAATAGCAAGTAAATCACTAAAGATAATCACACTTGTTTACCTTGAGGTCTCCAGTCAGCCTTGACCATCACTAAAACGGTGAAACTTGAAATACAAAAACACTCCTAGAAATAGTTAAGAATTATCACCATTATCACTTTATTCTCTTGTGCCTATAATCATAGTCATGTATATTCCCAATCAATACCCATTATAAAATTGATAGATCACTCCGACCGGTACCCGAGTAGAGGGCGTAAATGAGTTGCAATAACTGCTAAACCATCTGATGGGCGCGGGTGGATCCTTCTAAAGTTTTGACAAGAAAATACGAAGTGAAATCTTAAATGTTTCATTGTAGAATCCCTCGCGGGGCTTTTTACGGGTAATGTAGATAAGACATAAATGGGACACAGAGAGAAGATGAAGCAGAACGACACAGTTTTCATTGCTTTACGTAATTTCCTTTGAATATTGTACTTTAGGGAAGTATGAACCTTTCAACTATGGTTTTCTTCTATATATCTTTGACATATCTCACTCAGATTACATTATATTATATACCTACATATATAGCAATTAGCCTCAACATAAATAGGACATGTTTGAAAAATATTGATACCCCTAGAATTTTGGTGAGCATACCTCTTTACATTGACGCGCGAGACGCTGTGCCAAGCGCTTGTATCTATTTGCTTTACACGTATCGCGTGCGGTTTAATAATCTGTTATTAATTGTTAATAATAGTATACGAGTATGAGTGATGACAGTATGGAAGAAGAATCTTGAAAAAAAGTGATTCAATAGTTATTAATAACTGTGAAAGGGAGCTGTAAAATATGTCAAAGTGGGATTGTAATCTGTTAGTGAGTAATCCAAGTTTAAATACTGAGAAAAGGCAAAGAGACAAGAGTGAAGATAGTAGCGAAGAGGGATTTATAACGATTACCAAGAGGAAGTCAAAGAGACTCTTAAGAAGTGATTCACTTGATATGCCTGAAATAAATTCTACGCGTAGTATTCAAGAAAGTGCGGAAACTGAGGGTACTTTTGAAATAATTTTAACCTCATTAAAAATATTACCAAAACAAATGGCTTTGGCAAAATTATTGTACCGTGAAAAAATTGAAGGTATAACTAATGTTAAATTCAAAAACCCATATAAGGTTTCTATTCGTTTAAATAACAAGGAGCAGGCAGAAAGGATAATCAGTAGTCAGAAGCTTAAAGATTTAGATATTCGAGTGAACTTCGCAGATGAAATTCTTGTATCTTATGGCATTATTAGAGGGGTAGATTTAGAAATGAGTGAAGAAGAAATCCTAGAATCTTTAAGCAGCTCAGCTCAAATATTGTCTATTAAAAGAATGAGAAGAATGAACTTGGAAAGTAAATGGGTAGACAGCGAGACTTTTCGAATATGCTTTAAAAGCGCTGTGATTCCTCCATATATATATGTCTTCGGCTGCAGATTCGGAGTTGAAAAGTATGTGTTTTCAGTTATGCAGTGTTCTGCATGTTGGAAATTTGGCCATATCAGGAAATATTGCCCATATAATAAAATACTCTGCCCAAAATGCGGAAAAGAGCACAGTAATTGTGAAACTCAGACATTTAAGTGTCTAAATTGCAAGGGCCCACATATGTCGCTTGACAAGACATGTCCTACTTTCTTGAAAGAGAAGAAAATACGTTTAATCATGTCTGAAGAAAATGTAAATTATAAAAGTGCTTTGGATATATTACTAAAAATTAATGGGACATCAAAACATACGAAAATAAAGGAAACATTTAATCTAAATAATAATATGGAGAATTCATTCCCCCCGCTTAGGCAAAACAGATTTAGTAACTTAGAACATTTAGTACAAAATTCACAAGAAGATCTGATAGAAGATTTTTGTGAAAGAGAAGAAGACGAAGGGAAGCTTTAGATCGAAATTTACTAATAAAAAGAGTAAGAAAAATCAAAATACAGAACCTTGTCCCATCCATATGCGGCTAGAAAATATGAGTAATGAACCTCTACAAAGATGTGAAACTGGAAATAATGAAGAGAAATTGAAAAAAGGGTTTCAATTAAGATTTATATTTATTAAAATGAAGGAGACATTTTTTTCACAACATACATTTGAAGATAAGATTGTATCAATATTTGAAATGGTAGTCCATGAGTTAAAATCATATATTTGTAATTTCTTTAACTGTGAGCAATTACTCAAAAAAATTGTCAACTTATTCGATGGATAGATCATTTAAAGAGTTTGTAGTAAATACATTTTAATGGAACTCGCAAAGTCTAAACCTTAAATTACACATTAAGAAAATTAAGAAAAAATACACATTGCTGCAATATGTGAGACTTGGCATGACAGTCTAGCATATAATATTTAAATTGATACTTGTTTAAGTTAAGGCCTTATGGGACTGGCACACCCAATAGGGTAAAAGTCCCTTAAATAAAATAAAGAGAAAAAAAAATACCTCTTTACCTGTATTAACTATATATATTTATTACTTTTAATGAATTAATTTATACGTTTATTTAACATTACTACTTTTAGAGTGTAAAGTATTAGTAATTTACACACTATCTAATTTATGTTGACGCTGTCTAAAGAGTGTTAGTATACCTAAATTAGTCATATTCGGGAATTTCTTTAGGTTTCAAGTTTTTTTTTTCTAGATTCTTTATTGTCTTACTTAAAAGGTTTTTTTTATTTAGTGATTTTTCAAACCCAGAAAATATTAAATAAAAGGTGAAAATTAAGGGACGGAAATTCCAACTTACAAAACGCATCACTATTGGTCGAAACGACCAATGGTCACTTGGTCACCAATGGTGGACGTCGATGGTCACTTTTGTGTGTTAGTACTACTCGTAGTAGTAGTGTTTGTGAAAAAAAATAACTTCTTCCATGAGTTTTCTAGCAATTAAAACTGTAAATAAGTATAAAGTAACTGAAACACTGAACAAACACGAAATGACAATGACGTCAATGGACACACAACCAACGGCTTTTGACACCAAAAGCGCGCGCAAAATGGCGGCGTTTGAGTAGCTCAATTTTTGTCAGTGTTTTAAATTTCACTTTGAACATTAGTTTGACTATTTTCAAGCTTATTTATATTTTTTTTCTACGTTATAGATACGTAAATGATCAGATAAAGAAATAAAAAAAACATGCATATAGACAGATAGATAGAAGATATTAGGGATATTATCTTCTTTAATATTGAACACATACTTTTCACTGCCTCGTTGGTCGTTGCGTCGTGCGGTTGGCGTGTGCGACTGATGATCATGAGGTCTCGGGTTCGATTCCCGGGTCGGACCAAGTGTTTGTATGATCTACAAATATTTGTTTCGGAGTTTGTGTGTTTTCTATGTATAATATAATGTATTTACAAAAAAAAAGTATATACGTATTTATATCAGTTGTCTAGAACCCACAACACAAGCTCTGCTTAGCTTGGGACTAGATGGCGTTGTGTGTTACATGTCCAAAATATTTAATTTAATTTAATAACTTGAATTGAATTGATTGCCTCGGTGGCGCAGTGGTAGCGTATGCGACTGATGTGCTTGAGGTCTCGGGTTCGATTCCCGGGTCGGACCAAGTGTTTGTATGATCTACAAATATTTGTTTCGGAGTTTGGGTGTTTTCTATGTATAATATTATGTATGTATTTACAAAAAAAAATAATGTTTATATGTATTTATATCAGTTGTCTAGTACCCATAACACAAGCTCTGCTTAGCTTGGGACTAGATTGCTTTGTGTGTGTCAAAAAAAAAACTACAACATATTTATAAGTTTATCATAATTTAAAATGAACAATATTGAATAAAGTAACAACCGACCAAATTATTTGCATATTAATAAAGCATAAATACGATCAGGTACGTAGTAATTCTCAATAAACGTTTTATGTCGGCCTAAATAACATATTATTCGTCCGACATTCTAAATTCCCGTCATATACCGAGCTTTTTCGTTTCAGTTACCTCTTTCGACGAATAGAGTTGAACTATCAGGGGGCAAGGCATAGGATCTAAAGCGACGGTGTGCGTGTCCCGTCGCTTCCACACATTTTGGCAACGCCTAGTTGCCGAGTCACGCAATGTGTCAGTCCAATTTTGTAAATGACCAACGTACAGTGTTATATTCAAATACAACATTAAACTTATCTAATTTGTTTTTAACCTTGACACCAGTTTCCGTAAATATCATTCAATTTTTTTTCCATTAACTTGTATCTATCTGATGATGCTTAGTAATAGGTTTTTACCTATGAAATTGCCGTTTTGTATGCAATAAGTGAAAGTACTTATTTTTTCAAACTTTTTTATTTCTGTTATTCGACAATGTTGCAGCTTGGAGACTGTCTGTTGCGCAGTATGGGGTCGCGCGTTGTCGTGAAGCAGCTGCAAGAGCTGGGGTTGGAAGCTCTCCCTCATCCGCCATACTCAGCAGACCTTGCACCTACCGAATATTACTTTTTCCAAAATTTAGACAACTTTTTAGTGGGTAAAAAATTCAATTCCCGAGAGGCAGTACAAAATGCCTTTGAAGAGTTTGTTGCCTCCCGTCCAGCTGATTTTTACAAGAAGGGCATCAATAAACTGCCAATGCGTTGGCAAAGATGCGTCGATTGCATGGGAAATAAAAAAGTTTGAAAAAATAAGTACTTTCACTTATTGCATACAAAACGGCAATTTCATAGGTAAAGACCTATTATTTAGATTTGATTTTTTTATTTTCTTTATTTTTTTTTATTCTTTTATTTTCTCTATTTTAACTTTACTCGTTCATATTAAAAACTAGCTGGCACAAATGACGTACTTAATGTTCATGTAAAATAAATTTTAAGAAATATTCTGTCATCTGATCTTAAAAGTTGTCAAATAAATAACAAAAAACTATTGAAATATTTAGCAAAAATTCAAATAAAAAAACTAAAATCAGTTTTGATTTGGTTTCAAAGTATGAGGAATACTGGCAATATTTTTGTAAATATTCCAGTCCAGGAATGCCGTATTTTATCAACGTAGATTAATCTATCACGATAAGGAGACAATCTGTAGGTATATAAATACAATAGGCTCAATACATTTCTAAGTGAAATAAATAATAATGTAAGCTTATTAATTTTTTTCCTGATGAATTTCTTTAATTTACAAACGAAATTTAAGTTTATGTTGTGACCACGAAGCAGGTTGTGACATTCGGTTCAATGTTTGTACGTTATATAGTAAAATTATAAACACTTTAAGTTACTAGCAACATTTTGTTGCAACATTTAACAATATTGAAATGCTGTATTAAATCTATAGGGAACCGTACATCATACCTGCCGCTGCTCTTCTGTTACTGAATTTATGACGCGTGGCTTAGGAATCTACTTGTGACAACTATTAAACAATGTAAACAACATTGTATATTAAGTAGTTGTCATAACTTGATACTTGTTAATCGTTTTGTTCAATTTTATAACTTGTATTTCTTATTATATTATAATCAAAAGGGAAAATTGACAGGTCAGATGTTACACACATTGTGTGTTAGAACACCTTGTTAAAAATGCAACATTGAAATTTTATCGTTACTTACAGTGGACGAGCAATGGTTGGACACATAATTATATAGTTTAATGTTTGCGTGCTTAAAAGATCTTACAACATAAGACAACACAAAAACTTCGTTACCATCTCATAATGTCGCTCGACACCGGTAGATCCGACCGAGAAATGAAAATTTGAAATAAGCCCTGTACCAATCCTTCTGGCCAGAGTAGTGTAGTAAGCCAAAACCACCCTTCTAATTAGAGGCCCTACTACACCACTAGCAGTGGATTAGTAAAGACTGTTGATGATACTAGACATCTATAACTGTATAAAAAGACAACTTATGGAATTATATTTATTTATTTATTTTTTATTTATGCAGTTTTTTTTTCTTTGCACATGCGGTGAGTGTGGTATTAGAAAGATATGATAGATACCTATACACCCATATACTTTCTCACAAACAGCTGCTTACGTATTAGTCTGTTTTCGGAGCAGCTCGTCTCGATCCATGCGAGCTTCGGGTGTTAGGTTTTATTTTCGTTACGGAATTTCTTGATTCGGTCGCCGCGCTCAAAGCCCGCGATAAAAGCTATGCAATAGCTTAAAAACATATTTTCGGACAATTCTTTTTTGGACATCATAAGCTTGTGCATATAATAATTAAATTTAATTCAATTTTATCACATCTACTTTTCTTTTTGAATTACAAAAACCAATCACCTATTTATTATTAATTTTCAATAATGACACTCGAATGAGTAATTTTAGAATTTCATGCGAATTTATTTGTTGTTTTTACAAAGTTATCACAGTGAATTATGTTGATTGTTTCTTTTTAAATATAGTGTCCCATAACCTAACATGATTAAATTAAGTAAAAAAAGAAACCGATATAAATAATCGATATTTCTTTATAGCTAACTGTACAGTCATCGTAACGAACCAACAATTACGGTTAATTACATGGACGTCCGCCATAATTATTCGAGTATATTAGGGTTAGGTCAGTAGTACATAATTTGGTTCAAATCCACTGGGAAATATTTTTGCTATGGGAAGGAGATGCGTGAAATAACAAACATTTGATTATAACACGGGTATGTAGATACCTGTTTGAGAGTTTAATACACTATAACTCTTGCGCTGTAACATGGTGCGGGTGACTTTCGTCGTTTCGTTCGTTTCACTCTTGAAAATTGCCGCGATTTACAAATTATGACTTAGTATTTCAGCTGTACCACATTTGCAATATATTAAATCATTAATAACTGTAGTAAATTAAATTAAACCAACCAGAATCATCGTACAGGCAACTGTCACCCGCACCATGCTACAGCGCAAACGAGCAGACGTATCGCCTGATGGTAAGCGATTACCACCGCCCATGGACACCCGCAACACCAGAGTGCATTGTCGGCCTTTGGGGATGGGGAGGGGGATAGAGGGAGGGGTTGGGGAATGGGCTTAACGGGGTAACGGTATCCTCACTCATTCGGTGAAAAACAGTGCATTTTTTTTTTTTTTTTATGTTTGGCCCGCCAAAATGACTCTACTCTGCCTGATGGAAAGCATAAGCAGAATCCAAGAGTGGTGGTCACCATACTCATT
Source organism: Diaphora mendica (assembly GCA_949125395.1). Lineage (NCBI taxonomy): Eukaryota > Metazoa > Arthropoda > Insecta > Lepidoptera > Erebidae > Diaphora > Diaphora mendica. Next base: position 14,961,503 of record OX421319.1, on the reverse strand, counting down.
GCGAATGCAGACAATGCAGTATGGCGACCCACACTATGGCGGCCTAGTGATGCGTCTTGAGATCTTGATGCATCTTTTAGTCTAGTCAACAAGTGTGGAACTTGTTGACTGGACTAATTGGGCCTCCGGTCTCGCACTCACCAACGAAACACGACAGCACGATCGCTGTCATTTTACGTTGATTTTCTGTTCGAGGGTAGTACCGCCCCGGTCGAGCCGGCCCGTTCGTGCTGAAATCAGCGTGGCTCTACTACCTTTAGAAGCAATTGCTGTTTCACATTGGTTTTCTTTGAGGCCGAGGTATCATTCTAAGCCAGGGCAATACAAAAAAATTGCCCGAATTCGCCCCCTTTTAAATGAGACGAAAAAAGCGTTATTGCGAAAAATTCAAAAAATAAAAAAAAAAATTAAATTGATTCAGAAGATTTTTGGGAGAAAGGATTATTTTTAAACACAACAAATATAGTTCAATTGAGAAACTCTTTTTTTGTTTGTGTTTTTGAAGTCGTTTAAAAATAGTTCCTTTCGCATTTAAAAGTTGATAGTGAATATAGGTGAGAGATAATATCATTGAATAGGTACATTGTCTCTCTACTCTCAAATCTCTTTATATTATACATATACTAAACACAGACAATAAATAACCTTCCCATAAATTAAAACTGGTTCTCTGTACCGCTCTTACCCACGCAGATCCACAAAATGGCACCGCAGGGAACTTGAAATAAATTAAAAATACATGCTTAGAGTCCGTGCTGACAGTTTTTATTGCCCTGCATATAAAATATTTATAAAACCATGGCGTTCCACTTTAGTATAAAAGCTATTATTGTTTTGGTAAAGATTCAAGCCATTCTGCAAACGAGTATTTATTATTAAACTGTCAGGGGTAAAAATATATCAGTCATGAAGTTAGTTACCTGAGTACAGATAAAGAAGAACAAAGTAAAACGACCTGTGGCATACGCAACAATCATCGACAAAACTTTAGGTTGTGCAGTACTCACTCCAAACTGACAAGCATTAGTGACTGTCCAGTTCACATCTAGTTTAAAATTAGGCAGAGTTTGTACTGTGACTACTACGGAATAATGAACGGACGGCTTAGTGATTTAAGTATGTTTATTTATTGTCTCATCTGGTTAGCTGATGGGTATAAGTCGATTGTCACCGGCTCTTAAACTATACGGTACCTACCTGTAGGATTTTGCACATAAAGTTTAATTTTGCAACTTTTAGTGATGATAAAATTAATATGAATTAAGTAGTATTTTCTAGCATTCATTTCGAAAAAAAAACTTGTTTACGTTTGTAGAAAACTAACAAATGTATGGGTAAGTCACATGGTCAAAACAGAATGTTAGCCAATAATACAAAGGAACGCGGAATCGCTAACGCCTTTAGCGTTAGCGATTGCAAAAAGAGAATCAACGCGAAACACTTACAATTTGGCTTAGTATCGTGACCAACATAAAAAAATATTTACATCGACATCCCTAACCTTCATTTTTTTTCTAATTGAATATTTAGTAAAATAATCATCGCGTTTTAAATTGTCTTTCTTGAAATTAAAATATTTGTGAATATCACTAGTAATAATTACTACAGCCTATTGCCGTCCACTGCTGAACGAAGGCTTTCCCCGAGGAGCACCAACCATCCCGGTCTTAAGTAGTTCGCATCCATCTGCTGCAAGCTACTTCCTTTAATTGCAAACAATTACCACGTAGTTTTTACATCTTTCTTTGTTTATTTATTTTTAAGGCAATTAATTATTTGGTTACAACATAGATGCTTCGGTTCAGAACTTTTGAATTTTTTAAAAGCTCAAGGGAAGTCATGCCTATACTGAAAACCTACAAAAGTATTTTGAATACATCCATTTAAAAGATTGAACCTGCATTCAGAATAAACTGTGGGGTACATACAATTACTTAGATTTTTATTTAAATATTTAATACACATTTACTTTTTACTCTTATGACTCTTAATCAGAGAGGAAACGTTGTACCTCTTCATAATATTAACGGATTTTCACCGACAGCCGATAGAATGAAGTTACCAGAGCTCTAAAACCTATCTCCTCATAATCTGATTCCGGGAAAAAATCTGAAAGCAGTAGTCACTTACCATCACGTTAACCCTCTGCTCGTTTTCTGCAATACCGAAAAAAAACTTGGGAGCGTAAGCTCGCGATCGCTTGAATTAAGGAATTTATGAAATAATTACGAAACAAGCTAGCAACGTCCGCTAGTATTTTAGTATGTTCTATACATATTAAATTATGAATTCATAAGCATATTAGCGACGAAAGGTAATAAAGCTGCTTAACACGCTAATGTGTAAATTAAGCCCATCGCACACTATATTTAAACTATTTTAAGTTGACCTCCAGAACTCTTACACTACAATGCAAGCTCGGGGTCTTCATTTTACAACAGTAACTATAAAAGATTATTAGAGCTAAACGGAGTTTAGACGAGGACAAAAGCCACACACAAAATCTTGTGATGTATTGCAGATCTCCATTTTACTTCAAATTTAAGGAAAGTTACTACTCAAAATGGAATAGCATAAGTTTCGATAATAGCATTTTCGATGATATTTTTTAAACACATTGATTGTATATGATATCAGTAATAAAATGTTTTGAAAATGGGTTTTTAAGGTTAATTGAGAAAAATCGTCATCTTTTTTTTTATGTATGGCTCGCGAAAATGACCCTACTCTGCCTGCTGGAAAGCATAAGCAGAATCCAAGAGTGGTGGTCACCATACTCACTGCGAATGCAGATAATGCAGCATTGCGGCCCAGTGATGCTTCTGCATCTTTTAGTCTAGTCTCCAAGTATCGAACTTGTTGACTAGACTATTTGGGCCTCCGGTCTCACACTCACCAACAAAAACGACAGCACGAACGCTGTCATTTTACGTTGATTTGCTGTGCTGAAATCAGCGTGGCTCTACTACCTTTTTTTCTTATCATTTTCACAACCAAACTTAAGTTCTTTAAATTATATGTATTGAACTTCTGACCAATACTAAAACCCGCATTCCCCTTCAGTATACTTTATCGTATAATGTTTTCATTTATATGTTTATCGTAGATAAGTAATGTGCCTATACATTTTTAAGAAGTTATAAAACGGGAATACGGGATAATCTAAAATCATGATAGTCGTAGAAGTAAAACGGATAGGTCTCTGGCACGACCAACTAATAATGATTGCCCAAAACAAACGCTTATTGACACGCTGAAACTCGTCAACGATGTCAATTGAGCCGAACCAAATTGGACTGTTTTAATGTTGACCTGTGCCATCTAATCGTGTTCTATTTCGTTTCAGGAGGATAAAATAAAAAATCGAATATTATTATTTTTAAGAGGTCCATTAAATAGAAGAAACAATATTATTTGTCAGCTGTTCATAATTTAAGTGTACGTTGTGGTATTTCGTTTATGTGCCCTTTGACCGAACTTTACGACTAGTACAAGTTTTTACTGTCTTGTTGTGTAACGACGAACAGAGTAAAATACGACGGACGCAATTAACTCTCAAGTAAAATTCTCTTCGTGGGTCTTGGTTCTATTCACTTTCTTTTTCTCGTAATTGACACTTAACTCCGTACAGACACAAACTATACGATACACTTTATCTAAAGTACTTTCTAGTAAATCCCTTTTTCTGCAATTTTTTGTTCGTTTAAACTAATAGTTTAATTACAAAAACTGAATATATATTATCTATCTATATAAATATCTTTAAACGAGAAATTCTTGTATATATATATATATAATCTGAACCTCAAAAACGCCTTAAACGATTTTCGTGAAATTTAGTATGCAGAAGGTTTCGGCCGCGATAAATCGATGTAGCTTTTTTTTTTTTTATATTTTAGCTGCCAAAATGACTCTGTCCTGCCTGATGGAAAGCACAAGCAGAATCCAAGTGTGGTGGTCACCATCCTCAATGTGAACAAGGACAGTGCAGCATGGCGACCAGCACTATGGCGGCCTAGTGAGATGCTTTTTCACGCCCCGCTTAAAGGACCCGGGATCATAGTTGGACGGAAACACGTGCGCTGGTAGTGAGTTCCAGGTTTTAACCGATCGGCACAGGAAAGAAGTACCGAATCGATGAGTGCGAGAGCGTATGTCTTCCACTCTGAGACGGTGACTTCTGAGGCTGGCACGTGATGTCCTGTAGAGGAAGGGAGAAGGCGGGACTAGTTGGAAGAGCTCTTCAGAACACTCCCCATGATAAAGACGATAGAGGACTGCCATGGAGGCGATATCTCTACGCATCTGCAGAGGCTCAAGGGACTCGGTGGCTTCAGGACTGCCGACAATTCGGATTGCTCGCAACCGGTCGAGAGCGTCGAACAGATACTGCGCGGCACCATCGCAAAGGTAAGAACAGTACTCCACGCAGGAGCGAACCTGGGTCTTATAAAGAAGACACAGGTGCTCCGGCGAGAAGAACCGTCTCACCTTGTTTAGAACACCTAACTTCCGCGAGGCCGCCTTAGTGACGCCCTCAACGTACTCGCGCGGGTTTAGGTCGCGGCAGATGCCCATGCCCAGGATATCGAGTCTGCCTTGTAGTGGCAGTTGAGTGTTCTGAAAAGTCGGAAGGGGAAGGAATGGAGATTTTTTGGCAGAAAACGCGCACACCTGTGTTTTCTTAGCGTTGAACTCGACCAGGTTTTCAGAGCCCCATTGAGAAATGCGGCACAGAATATGGTCGAGTTCAGCGACAAGCTCCTGTCGTTTTTCCTTAATATCTGCTGACTTTGCTGCAGGACGTCCGAAGTATCTCCCATGAACTGTGCTGTCGTCTGCATAGCAATGAATGTTGCCAAGGGCTAACATGTCATTGATATGCAGAAGAAACAGCGTGGGGGACAGGACGGAATCCTGTGGCACTCCGGCGTTAATCGATTGAAAGTCGGAGGCCGCACCGTCGCAAAGGACTCTGATGCGGCGCTGGTGCAGGAATGCGGCAATCCAGTTGCAAAGTTTGGGGGGCAAGCCGAAGGCCGGCAGTTTGGAGAGAAGCGAACGGTGCCAAACCCTATCAAAGGCCTTGGCCATGTCGAGGCTGATGGCCAAAGATTCTCCGTGCCTGTCAATAGCCTCACTCCAAAGGTGTGTGACGTACGCTAGAAGATCACCCGTGGATCGTTTCAGTCTAAAACCATATTGACGATCATTAAGTAGGGAGTGAACCTCCAGGTAGTGGATCAATTGTTTATTGATGATCCGCTCGAACACTTTGCAAATAATGGGGGTGACAGTTATCGGGCGGTAGTTGGCTGGGTTGGAGCGGTCGCCTTTTTTGGGGATGGGTTGAACATTCGCCTCTCTCCAGGCATTCGGAACAGTTCCCGAGGAATATGACAGGCGATACAGGCGCGTCAATACCGGAGACAACTCTGGTGCGCAGTTCTTAAGAACCACCGCTAGGATACCGTCGGGTCCACTAGCTTTCCGGACGTCGAGTGACCGAAGCTCCGCTCGGACATCACTCAGCCGGATGCGAATATCCCGCATTGTAGCGTCGCGTCGCAGGCCGAAATGGTAGGCGGGTGCATGCCACGGTCATCGATTCGGGAGTTAGCCGCAAAGAGATCTACAAGCAGTTTCGCTTTTTCCTGCGGCTGGTGGGCAAGTGATCCATCAGGATATTTCAACGGTGGTAGCGTGGCCTGGCAGAAGTTGGACTGTACGGCTTTAGCCAATCGCCAGAACTTTCGGCTACCCGTAGGGTATGCGACGAGTTCTTGGCCAAGTCGTGCAATGCGCTGGGCATCCGCTGTTAGGTAAGCCTTCTTGCATTCCCTGGTGGCTTTGTTGAACGCTGCTTTTAGTCGATCCACGTCGGGGTGGCCATGAGCGCGGGCCCTGGTCCATGCGCGGTAGGCCGATTGCTTTTGGGCAACAGCTTGAGCGCATTCGCGATTGAACCAGGGCCGGGTAGTTGCGCTGGCGACCTCACTGTAGGGAATATAGTATTCCATTCCTAGAGTGATTTCGCCAGCCACGGCGGCCGCACTTTGCGTCAGATCTCCATATTTAAAGCAGCGTTGTGCCCACGGGATGGATGCGAAATAGTCCCGCATTCCATCCCAGTCTGCTGACGAGTAGTGCCATAACCGTCTTTTAGCTGCCACTGGTCGTGGGGGGGCAACTAGAGGCACCGTGGTGGATACCAGGCAGTGATCGGAGGACCCCAGAGGGGCGAGCACCGATACACTGTACTGCACTGGGTGACTCGTCAGCAGAAGGTCCAGCAAGGAAGGCGCTTGACTCAGTATATCTGGTATCCTGGTGGGCTGGAGTACCAACTGGGTGAGGTCATGCGTGAGAGCGAATGCGTGGACAGTCCGACCCGCGTGGTCTGTTCTGGAAGATATCAACCAGGACTCGTGGTGGGCATTAAAGTCTCCCAGAAACACCAGTTCGGCGGTCGGAAACTGTTCCTGCGCTTTGTCCGCTGCCTGACTGAGATGATCAAGAAGTCGAGTTGTCTCGGAGTCTCCAGAATGGGATCGGTATAGGCATACGTAGATTCGGCTCATAGAGCCAATATCCACGTGTAGCCAAATAGTGGAGAAGTATGGGTCCTCAAGGCAGCGTAATCGGTGACAACAAACATCCGCCCTAACGAAAAGACATACCCCAGCCTTCGCGAGGAAGCACTCCTCAAGCACGTAGCCGGGGTAGTGAAGATATTTCGTGTCGGCAGGGCGGCGTATTTGTGTCTCCGTTAGGAAAAGCATGGCCGGCCGAGCCGTCTCAAGATGCTGGTGGACGGCGTTGAGGTTTGCATGGAGTCCACGGATGTTAGTGAACTCCGCCTAAAAAAGCGGGTTGGTGGGAGGATGGCGTGCCGCTGTTGAACGCTTATTCCTTTTTCTTACTGCCATGATTTAAAAGTGAGGGAGGGAAGTGGGGGCGTAAAAGGCGTGACAGTCATCGTGGCAGTGTAATACTGAGGCTCGGAATGCTGTGTCGCCATACAATAGTGAGGCATGACGGTGACCGAACCGTCGGACGGCTCCCATACCCTCCCGGAAGTGGTCGCCTGGTCCCACCGTCCGGTCACCAACCGGCACGACGAGCCACTCCGTGGAATATGCGCGACCTGACGGGGCAGCCTCCCCGGGTGGTTAGCCGCGGTTGGGCCCCTCTCTATGCCGCGGGCGGCCAGCGGCACCACCGTTTCTACAGGTCTCCCTGGCCGACGGTTCGATCCACGTCATCCTCAACATGACTCTACGAGCATTCCACTGCTCACACACTTACCACGATAACTAACACCCCTGCATCATTGGGATTAATTTTCAAAATTAGTCCGAAAACAAAATACCGAGCTAAGCTCAGTCTTTCAGTATCAAACTCCTATTTAGGTACCACAAGACATCTAATTCTTTTTGAAGTGAAACTTCTAATGCGACTTCCAACAAGCTTGCGTTGAACGTTCAACGGTTGCGTTAAACGTATAACGCTACCATGGAGAGGGTATGAAAGAACTGTGGCACATTACGAAGTTTCACTTAGGCATGCTCCTGATTTAATGACTTTACTCTGCCTGATGGTGGATGTATAAGCAGAATCCAACAGTGGTGAGCACCATACTCATTACTAATGCAGCATGGTGACCCACACTTTGACGATCATGTCATTTTAGGTTGGTCTTCTGTAAGAGGGTAGTACCGCCACGGTAATTTAACAGAAGAGAACCTGTATCTTATAGTAAACATGTATAATCATATACAAGATTAAATTAAGATCAAAGCTTCAATCTTTAAAAATTCAGACAAAAATATGCCATGCCTTGCCCATTTAACCTTTGAATTATAATAAGGTGATAAGGCCGCCAATTGTACCTCTTAGCTTTAAGTTGTTACCTTTATAAGTAATCTGGTGTACAATAAAGCGAATTATTATTATTATAATCCTACTGATATCCTACTAATTATTTATAAATATAAATGCGAAAGTTTGTAATGATGTGTGTTTGTTGCTCTTTCACGCAAAAACTACTGAACGGATTTTCATGAGACTTTGCAGTAATATAGCTTAGACATCGGAATAACATAATAAGTTAAAATTTATAGAGATTTTTAAAATTTTAATACCGACATAAACGCGGGCGGAGCCGCGGGCAAAAGCTAGTATCATATATATTAACATTACACATTTTTTATCATTTAATTAAAATTTGTTCGTAGTAGTTTCATCATTCATTGTTACAAATTGGCTCAAGACGTAGAGCAGTACCTTCGTAGACCGAAGTCCTATTAACGTCGGTTACGTTCGACGTTCTACGCTCATAAATTTCTTCGCACTATATAAAGCAGATATTATTCAACCTCCGACTGTATACTACTCATAATTTTAACCTATAAAGCAAATAGCTATTTAATTTAATACTACCACTATAATAAAAACTACTACTACTTCAGGGTAAAAGAGTTGTTAAATTCACATCTACAATAAAAATGACATCATTAACAGAACAGACAGAAGCAATATGAATACTATTTGTTTCATGAAAAGTATCTGTGAATTAATGTTTCGATAAGTATGTACAAACAACCGAAAAAACGCTCAAATGTGAGCCTAAGAGGTTCTGGACTTATATAAAACATATGCGCGGTGGTTCTAATTACCCTAAAATGTTAACTCATAATAAAGAAGTTTACTCTAACGGACGGGATATATGCGAAGCATTCAACAATTTCTTTTATAGCGTATTTGGAGTTCAATCCTCTCAGGATAATTCTGAGAACAGCTCTAACACTGGCGACGGCGACATATGTTCCGATATCATATGTAAATTAAGAGTGAGTGCCAGTACTGTAGAAAAAGCAATTGATGCTCTAAATACTGACAAGGGTCCTGGATGCGATGGCATTTCCCCTATGTTCTGGAAAGGCTGTGCCAGATCCTTAGCGGCTCCTATTTCAACTATTTATAATCGTTCGTTGGAGGAAGGAGTCTTCCCGGATATATGGAAAAAGGCTCATATTGTTCCTATACATAAAAAAGGTTCACGAGTTAAGATAGAAAATTACAGAGGCATCTCTATACTCAACACCTTGGGTAAAGTTTTCGAAAAACTCGTATATAATGCCATATACCCTCAGATACTATCTGGAATTCCAAGCTCACAGCATGGATTTTTAAAAAAACGTTCCACCGTCACAAATTTAGCTTGTTTTTCTAATTATGTCTTTAAAAATGTGGACGGTGGGGGGCAGGTTGACGTGGTATATACGGATTTCGAAAAAGCATTCGACCGGGTGGATCACGTCATCCTGCTTAACAAATTATTCAGACTCGGTATACGTGGTGATCTTTTGAGGTGGATTAAGTCTTACCTAGCCAAAAGGTCACAAGCAGTAGTGATGGGAGGGTACCGTTCTAGTTTTTGTGAAATCCCCAGTGGTGTCCCACAAGGTTCACATTTGGGACCGTTATTGTATAACGCGTATTTATACGACATCAATGATGCCATCAGAAACTCTCAATACTTAATGTATGCTGATGACAAAAAAATATTTTTAAAGATTGGGTGCCTTACTGATTGCTTGGCACTTCAATCTGACCTAAACTATCTGTTTGATTATTACGGTAAGAACAACATTTCTGTAAATATTAATAAATGCCAATGTGTCACTTACAGTCGTAAAAAACAACCGTTACACTATTTTTACAATTTTAACGGCGCTCCGATTAAAAGAGTCACTGCTGTACGTGATCTCGGGGTGTCATTCGACAGTACACTATCGTTTTCTGAGCATATTGACACTATTTGCTCTAAAGCATATAAAAACCTTGGGTTTGTTCTAAGATCTTGTCAACATTTTAAAACAATTGAATCGCTGAAGTCTGTTTATTTTGCTTACGTGCGTAGCACACTCGAGTATAGTTGCCCTATTTGGTCCCCTTATTATCTAATTTATTTGAATCAAATAGAACATATACAAGAAAAACTGGTAGATCACTTTAATTATCGTCTCTGTAAACCAGTCATGACTTACCGTCAAAGTTGTAAAGAACATGGCTTGTTGACTCTTGAGGACAGACGTGTGGTCCTGGACATGTGTTTATTGTATGATGTCATAAATGGAAATATCGATAGTGCCGAATTGGTTTCGCAAATAGTTTTTAATACCCCATCCCGTCGCACCCGACATACGCCCATGCTTCATGTACCCCGTCATGCAACTAACTATGCCAAGAACTGTGTATTTGCCCGTATTTCGCGTACATATAATGTTTTTTTCCATGAGGTAGATATCTTCTCATGTTCCAAACAACTGTTTAAATTTAAAATCACTGACGTTTTGAGTGGACAGTGTAAATGATTACGTTTATATATGTAATTTGAATGTATTTAGACAAATGTCATATTTCATGTTCTCGTTCGCATGCTGGATACATAGTTTTAGTTAACCGAGGAAAACCTGTTATTGGCCACACTTTCTGTGTATGTTATTATGTTAAAATATTGTATCGCTGTTGGTTTTCAATAAAATAAATAAATAAATAATTAGATGGGCATTTCAGAGAGTAAGAAGCACATTTATTAACTACTAGGTTTCGCCCGCGGCTTCGCTCGCATTTAATAAAAAGTATCCTATGTTACTTCTAATACCTCCAAGAATATTTATACAAAATTTCATGATGATCAATTAATAGTTTTCGCGTGAAAGCGTAACAAACAAACTTACTTTCACCTTTATAATATTGGTGTGATTTTTATTTTAGTTCTTTCAAAGTGAATTAATAAGTGATCAATAATAAAAGTTAAGAATTTTAAAACAAATGAGAACCAAATTTGTGTGATAACAATATGAGTTAGTGTGACTTGGACAGAACGCCGCTCTGTGTTCAACGATGACCAGTTGATATTGATAGAAACAGCTTGGTGTGCAAGATGGTGGTGCGAGCCAGAGGACGGATGCTTTCCATCCTCTTCAGCGCCATGTTACTGGGACGAGCTATCGCAGGTAAGCTTCTACTTTTCAGAACACAAGTTTCAAATGTATTGGCAGTAAACACAAACAAACAAAATTATGAGTAGAAATACACTGTTTCAAATGATGCATGATAATAATATACCATACACAACAATTTTATAGAAAAAAATCTTCTCTTCTGTGATATTTCCAGACCGATATAACCTTCAAGAAAAGAGCGTACTCCTTTTTCAAAGGTCGGCAATACACTTGTAACTCCTGCCTTACGTTCGTGGGAGGCGGTACTCACTTTCCATTAGACGATCCGTCTGCCTGTTTGCCCGTCATAAAAAAACCGTTTTTAGTATTTTATAGATTTATGGGTATTTTTATTTTAGAATTTATATCACGTACATTTACAAATATACAATACAAATAAAAGTTCTCGTAAAACGGTCAATTCTCGTAATAAAAATTTGTTCAACATTTAGTTCCAATCTACTCTTGATCTGACAAAGGTATTCTTATAGTAAAGTATTACTAAGATTAGCAGAATCAACTTTCAGTCACATTAATATAATCAGTATAATCACATTAGAGTCAACGTTGGATGTCGGATGCTTTATGAGAAAATGTTTTTATGACCTTTGAACTTCATACACGCTTTAAATGTCCACACAAACGTCTTGTTTGCTTATCTTAATACTTATACGCAGGTATTATTTAAAAGTATTTATGCATTTTACTAGTATATTTTAGTGTTATTATGTAGGTATGTAATTACTAAATTTTTATTTGATTTGAATAGTTAGTTATTTGTTAAAAAATCCACCATGAATGTGAGTTTTATTACTAAGTAAACTACATGAACATACATGTTTTGAAAAAAGAATTATTTATAAAGGAGAAGCAAGTCATTTACACTACTCAAGGATAAGGATAAGGACAAACAAACTGAAACCTATAAAATATTTAGCTACACGAGTACGATACAGCCGTATAATATCTAAAGCGTATTGTCGGAGCAGAAGCGAACGAATCGGAACCAAGCTCGATGCTTGCATAAACCAAGCTCCTTTATCGATGGACTCCGAGTTGTGTATTTTAAATATTAGCATAAGAAGACGATTTCTACGAACGAAATTTAGTCTTCAACAAAGCCTTCTCTATTTTTTTTCATTCAATTTACATTCAACGAGATTACTAGTTTTTTTTTCCTATACGAGTAAATATTAAAGTGTGTTGTGTTTCCTTGTTAACTTTGTTAGAAGTGTAAACGAAAGTTGAAATAATTTATTATCTTTATCCTTATTCTTTCTTTTCTAACGACCTGACAAAAGATCTTGTTTTCTCTAATTTTACCTTGTTTTGTGCTGACGTTTACACGTAAAGGAACATGCGCTCTGTCGGACTTATTCGGGACAGGTGGGGAAACGAGACGTACATTGTTAAAATGGGGCCCTTGGTTGTGAAAGATATGTAGGCGTAAGTTATACTAAAAACATACATACATACTATATAACCAAAAAAAAATGCGTAGGTGTATCTAACGGTTTCCGGTGAGCATATTGCTGTCAACCGGACACTTTACAAATTAGGTAGGCATATTGGTAGTGTAACAAAGGCAGGCAGAAATGATTTGGGCATGTCAGCAATAGCTTGAGCAGGTTAGGGTCGCATAACTTACTTGAATTGATTGTTGGGGGAAAGCCCGTGCCTTCTTACTGAAGCGTGAACTGACTTAACAAATTTTTTTGAGATCCTCCTGAAGGTGGAAGCTGAAAAATTATTAGATCTAGACATTGATTTATCATGAAAAGACAATATAGTACATTGTCGTTTAGATTTGAAGTTGCATCAATATATTATACGGTCACACTATTTTATCATAATGATCAAAAACATAACTGCTATGATGTTGATGATATGAACGAAAAAGGACTTAGACGATGACATCAAAATATTTTAGATTTCTCCTTTCATTAGAAAAGGCAAAATATTACTGTAAATATTACAATATAATTTAATGTTAAACAGTAATTTAGCACTCTAGAGTGAAATTTCCCACTTAATCTAGAGTTAATTTTAGCTACTTTTGTGCGCATTTATGATTCGTGCAAAAAAAAACTGTAAGATCCAAGAGTACGAGAGTTGCAAGCTGGGTTTAAAAAAATGAAAGTAGTCGATTGATTACTAAAAAAATAACACAATATTTACTAACAACACTATTTACAATAATCATTAAATCACTCGTTAGTCGCACTAGAAGATCGCTTCGATGTTAATCCGCTGTATCGTGAAACAATACTGCCCGTAAGGTTACCACGCTCCGCTTTTATATGGATGTTGAAATCTCTAGAATAATCCTTAATATAGGGAATGTGCAGTAACTATAGATGGCAGCACTAAATTGACGAAAGCGACACTATGCGGGCAGTAAAGGAACTTATCAGTCCTGTCATCGTGATTTCAAAAATATAAACAAAATTTTAATATTTTCTACGATAAAAGTCGGTTCCGGTCTATCAATAATAATGATCAGCGTGGACAAAATATGTCAATTCCTATCAGTATTTATTTCTATAGACTTAATTACATCGTTGTATTCAACGTCGGTGTCTTTTAAATCTTTGTAATTTTTTAACCAATTTTTATGATTTTTCTTTACCAGTGAAAATTGTAGGAACGTATGTCGGATGTAAAGGATTTTCTGATTTTTTTGTTGACTATGAACACTGCATTGCATAATACATTATTATTATTATCTTTCACACAGGATATAACGTAACTTAGGAGATCAGGACTGCACCCATTGTAACATGTTAGTTATTTTACAATGTAGCATCTATTATACCCACGTACTGCAATACATATTTGTAAACTGTCAATAAAGCTTTAATTATTAACATTATATGGTTGTATTTCTAGATAGAAGCCAACCATTCGGATGTTTATTGAAAATAGATTGAAAGATTGACTGCATTAATAACTAAACTTAGTAATTTTCACTTTAAAAATTATTGATTATTTCTAAATGCTCCAAACTCATGCTTACGTATACTTCTTTACGGCGTTTATCCATTTTTTGTGTTTTTCACATAACAATGGCATGAGGGTATTTACTATTCTTTGGAAAGTAATAAAATTTGATGCTATTTCATTTATTTTTAGTTTTTCTGGATGTATTGGTACATCCAAAATGCAACAATGCGTTATGATTAGCTAGAATAATAATTTTGATTAATAAAATGAATTCTGTTTACTTCTTATAAATGTCTATGTCAACTATTAATAGAGTACAAGATTCGGATTCGCGACACCAGTTGGCAGCACCTTTGTTGTGCACGTTCCCTATACGACAGAACATTCTGGACCAAAAAGATTGTTCTAGAACTACTTGCAGCGCCATCTAGCGTTGAGAATATGGGAATCACCAGTCATAATCTACACAGTTGCGCGCTACCCAACACTAGGTGGCACCTTCCTCGGTTCTTGATACGAGACGTATTTCCTAGGGCGCAACAGTAATGTAGTTCTTACTGATTAAAACATGAGACACGAATTATTTGAAAACTGTTCACGAAAGCTTTTCAAAAAGTCATTAAAAAGCAATTACAATAGATTCCGAACCTACTTTATAACATCAATATAAGTTTGTTTTATTATTATTGCATAGTAAAATGTACAATCATGTTTACGGTATAACGATATTTTATAAATGTGTAATTCTACGTTATGATTTACGCCTTCAACCGTGTTTTGGTTTTACAACACAAATGGCATATAGTTGCACTCAAATAATAATATAAGTATTTTATTATGAATATGTACTTAACTGACTACGGACCTAGCCATTTTTTAAATATTTTCTCGGTCAATGAATTTGAATCAGTCGTTAATAACAGTACAATATCTGTATTTTGTATATCTATATACTCAAAGTGTAACTGCGATCTTGACTTATGGAAAACTCCTAGAATTCATAGACAGGAATTTATTGTTAACTCTCTTCATAAAAATAAAGTCAACTTAACGACGAAAAAAGTAGATATTAATTTTCAATTGTGAAGGTCTAGTGTGAGTTTATTTCTCATTAACACGTTGACCATGTTTAGTCTTGCGATTAGCCCACATTGAAATCTTCACCATTCATAACGTCATACAAATTCGCCGTCGAGAGCAAGTTGATGTCAAATAAACTCGCCCTAGGTCCCCTGAAAATATCGACTCGACTCGATCGAAAAAAAGAAAGTTATGGGTACTGAATAATAATATTTTAATATACACATTGTCTTATTGCTAATATCATGTTTTTCTCAGTCCCAAATTATTAATTATAGTTAAGTATGACATGACATTAAAATTTAATTTAAATAAAAATATTTTTTTAGGAAATCAATATTCTTTTCAAGTTCTTTTATCTGGACTATCGTGGAAACAGTGTAAAGGGTATTTAATGAACTATATACAGCCTCCATCCTAACGAAGCGTTAACGCAAATAAATGAGCTGTTGTAACAAAGTTGAATTAATTTTCGCTAATTAACTGCTGATGTTGGATGAAAAGTAGTACACTCGAATATTTTTAAGTATCGAGCAAAATAAAGAATTTTATTAAATAAATTTCTTTATTATTAGCTAAAGCTAAATTAGCTAAATTTCTAATAAAGTTCGATCACCTGTGTCTGATCCGTTAGGAGCCAATGCCTAAGTGTCTGCGATGGCCAGACCGTGGACACGGCGCTCCACACGCTGGCAGAATGTCCGGCGTGGGGGGAACCGAGGCGCGATCTCGTGGCGGCCATCACGGTGGGAGTTTTCTCACTCAGTAACATGATTGCGGCCATGTTACGGAGGGAGAGTGCGTGGAAATCCGCAGTCTTTTTCTGCGATCAAGTTATGCTCGTGCAGGAGACGACGGAGCGGGACCAGGACAGGTATATAACTCTCCTGGTCCGCCAGGCCTGGGAATGGGCTCGATACCGCAAACGACTCAGGTGCCGGTGGTCACAGAACGATCTACGTCCTCCATAAGTGCAAGCCTGGGGCTGGCAGATGAGGCCACCTGTCACCCTAGCAGAAGCAGGCCGGGGTGGAGGCGCAAGCGCTTTTTTGTAGCAAGAGAACATCCGGGTTCGTGCTCAGGAGGGAGCCATCTACAAAACCTAGGTGGTAGTACGTCGAGGTTCCAGGGATTTCCTTCGAGGGTGCACCTGGTTCCCCGGCTCCTGGTACCCGAGGCGGCGTGCAGTTTTAGTCGGTTCGAGTCCAACATACCACCAGTCAGTCGGTGGTGTCAGGGGGGATTTCCGCACAAAAAAAAGGAGACAGTCAAACAACAACGCTGCTAATATGGCGGGTCGTTACAATGGTGTAGAAGCAATACTAGGATAAAAAAATAAATCTGCGGATTACGTGCTATGTGCTGCGCAATCTCTTAACCAAGTTGGTGAAGAATCTGTGAAGGTTGGAACCGAAATCGTAAACGTTTTTGACAAGTGCGAAAATATATGTTTTCTTTTCTGCTTCAACCCATATTTTTTTTTTTTTTTTTTATGGAATAGACCGGCAAACGAGCAGACGTAGAGGAAAAAAGTTGATTTTCGAAAACAGGCAAGAAATTTATTTAATAAACTGGCTAATAATAAAGAAATTTAGCTTATTTAGCTATATTATTAATTAAATTTCTTTATTTAATAAATAGAATAAAGAATCTATTACGAAAAACTGTCAAATTCATGTGCATCTATGTAAAATAATTCCACATTATCCTGCAAAATATTTTGTTAAATTAGTATAACAAGTTTTTTTTTATATCTATATTACCTAATATTATGACTATAAGGTATCTATAACAATTAACTTTATAATAGCTATTTATTATAAAGTTAATTGTTATATTTTAATTTAGGGTCGTACTTATTTTAGTTTTTCAATTAGACAACAATTTGTGTGATTCACAACAATTTGTGAATAAAACGGGCTCAAAGTACACCCAGACTTAGAACATCAATATGTTCTAAGTCTGGGTGTACTTTGAGCCCGTTTCATGTATGTTTGTAAAGTCCCCCGCGACACAGGATGTATATTCATAATGCGGGAGTTGTCTTTTAAAAAAAATATTTTTTATAGTTACATTTTTATTTTTTGTTCTCTGTGTTAGTTTTGATTAAGGTCGATTCAACTTTTTTTTATGATTTATTTTTGTGTGAAGATTCGTACCAACATGCAACCATAACCAATTTAGTAAATTTACTCATGAGAATCTAGTATTATGCATGATAAAACGGCTAAACGGAACCGTTAAAGTTTCGTGATGTTCGTCCGCCTATCCTATCCGGTCGTCCGTCTATTCATTGGTATATAAATGAAATAGCTAAATACGAGCTTTTGATAATTTTATCTTAAATTAAAAGCACTTACTATGCATAAGAAAAATTAAGATTCACTGACTAGCTGATTTAATTTCATATAATTAGATAAGACTATGTTGTCTTAACCATATCGCATAACACCATTCAGTAATTTATTTTATGATAAATTAATATTTCACAATAGGATGAGTAATAAGTCTATAATAAAAGCATTAATAATATTTTATTAAAAATATAAAAGATAACTTAGAATAATAGAATACCTGATAAATTAAACAAACAAAGTATGACTATAATTATATTTCAACACCACCTCGTAGAAACAGAAGTGAACGGCGCAGCGTCCAAAAACAATAAATTCCGCCTTATTTCAAGACAGCTATTGTTACTTACATTTAGAGCATCCACAGAAATGAATCATTAAACAGTGTTAGCGAAAACAGGCTCGTACTTTCTCAGAAATAAATCAATCTTGAAGCGACATGCAACATAAAATATTGCCGCTGACACGTCTATAAACATTAATCCTTTTTAGGAATCCGTGGTCTCAATAAAGTACTCTATTATTTGTATATATATCTGTATATCTGTCCATTAATAGAATGGTATTTTATAAATATAATTGAGTTATGAAGACTATTTATTTATAATGATGTGTTGTTGTGTGAATGTTTTTCGGATAACTTAATAATAAACCTTATTTATAACCTTATTGGTAAATTTCGTAAAAATTCTAAATCCCTAAAAAAAAACTTAGCTGATGAACACTTTTCTAACGGGTCATAATGATATATGGAACCATGGCGCGTGGCTCGGGACAAACACAAAGGCGAGGTTCTTATAATATAATATTATGTGTTACCGGCAATCTGTATAATCCAGTATTCGACTAACATTTATTGTTTCACTATCCAATATTCTATATAAAACCTAGGCAATATATTTTAAATTATTTAATAATATGAAATAACAATATTTTATAATAATAAATATTATTAATCTTATACTCTGCCTAGGTATTCCTTACAACACCCAATGCGCAGCTTGTAAGATATATGTACGGGGACAGGTCAAAAACAATTCACTCCATCTCATCTAATATTCAGCAACAACACAAGGAATATGGAGCCCAGCGACCACTGCCGTGGCAGTTTCGCTCGCCTTTGCAAGTTAATGGTCACTGTTCTGACCTTTATGTGGACGGGGTGGAAAATATCTTCGAATCTTTGACTCCTCGCGGACTCAGGAGTCTGGACTACGTGGTGTTTCCACTAAAAAGCACCCAGTCTTGCTCATAAAAGGACCTGGACCATATTATTTCAGGTAGACGCCGAGCCTATTCAGCCTTTATCTTGGGGGAAGTCTGAGGTCCCCTGCCTATCAGCCCAATCGTTGTATGTTGCGGCCTAGATGCAATTTTCCGTCCAAGTCTGAAATGAAATGATATTTATTTGTAAGTAAATCTTTTCAGATATTTTTACACGTCAGACTTTACAGCTAGAAGAGACCGGGATTTCCTACGACTCACTCTGGGAAGAAATGCCGAAACAAACCACAGAGATGTCCTTTTTTTTAGTCCGAGAACATTGATTACAAAACAAAAAAAATCTATGCGAGTACAGTATAGGATCTAGGTTGGCCTTATGAAGAAAGAACCATAGTTTTGAGTCGGCCTGTCAAAACAGAAGGCATACGACGGCTACTAGAGATCCCCACTCGGACAGTTTGCGGTCCCGTTGACGGATCTAACCATGATTCTGAACTGATTTTATTTGCTACTTATATTTATTTTAGGTACTTTTATTTCATACAAAATTACAGAACATATTGCTGGTAGACCAGTAGGTATTCTATACAATCCCTAGGAATTGTATGAATTAAAGACGCAAAGCATGTAATGGACAATAATATTCATAATTTGTCATACGTTGCTTGAACGCCCTAGGTATTGTATATATTACCTAGATATTATTAGAATTCCTGAAGAATACAGATTGCCGGAAACATATGTACCCCAAGCACAGCACACCGTTGCGACAAAAAGTGGTCAAACCGTGGTTACGTGTGTGTAGTGTCACTGCTACTTTTTGCGGTTGCGTTGGGGTAACTACAAAATGGGGATGTGATTGATTACCTTGTCGATGTCGGTGGTTACGGTGTAGTTAAGGCGTGACTGCGATGTTGTCAATATCACACCCGCGGTCGATAATGACAACAAAATGTGGTTCCTATGAATTTAGCTATTAATCTTATATATAAAATTCTCGTGTCACAATGTTAGTTACCATACTCCTCTGAAACGGCTGGACCGATTTTTATATAATTTGGTGTGCATATCGGGTAGGTCTGAGAATCGACAAACATCTATTTTTTATACCCCAATTTTTTTTTCATAAAAACCTGTTTATCAGGCAAAGATGTAACTCAACACCATCTTCATCAGAGACTCTACAAGATGAACCATTACTACAGTTCCACAACACTTTATCTACCAGCGACCGGAATAATGAACAGAATACCACCCAGCACAAACCGGAAACTGAATGGGTGCAAGTCACTCGTAATAAGCGACAACGATCTAGCCCTGAAAAAACTGTTTCACTGAAACAAAGTAAACTTGACGTATACTGGTTATCTCAACCCTCACCAACAAAGACTTCTAACAGCTTTGCTGTTCTGGAAGACGAGCAACCTACAGAGAACATCAACATAACACCTACTGTGAAACAAAGTAAACCACCTCCAATTTTCGTTGATAAAGTAAGTAACATCCAACCACTGATAGAACTTCTGGAAAAACATGCATACGATAACTATGACTTAAAAATACTCCAAAACGAACAAGTAAAAATTCAGCCGAAAACGTCTGAAATATATACTGTAGTCGTCAAAGAACTAGAAAATAAAAAAACAGAATTTTACACTTATAAACCAAAGCAAGACAGAAGTTTCAAAGTAGTTCTTAAAAACATGCATCACTCTACTTGTACACATGCAATCAAAGAAGCATTAGAAGAGCTAGATCACGAATGCACCAACATCTGGAATATTAAACAGTATAAAACTAAAACTCCACTACCGATGTTTATAGTGGAACTAAAACAAAAGGACAACAATAAGTCTATTTACGACATAAAATATCTCCTTCATTGTAAAATTTTGTTCGAACCCCCGAGACCTAAACGGGAAATTCCGCAATGTGGAAAATGTCTTCAATATGGTCATACGAAAACCTATTGTAGGAGAAGCCCAAAATGCATAAAATGTGCAGGTAATCATCTATCAGCTGATTGTACACGAAAAACCAGATCCGATAGCGTTAAGTGTATACTATGTGAAGGTAATCACCCGGCTAATTATAAAGGATGCAAAGTTTACAGGGAATTACAAAAAAATAAATTTCCATCGGTACCTAAAAAAGAAAGAAGACACACACGATTTTTCGAGAACATAAAACAAGTATACAGTAACACACCGACAACAGGTCCAACATATGCTGAAAAAGTGGCAAACAGAGCTCAATCGCAAAATGACGAATTAAACAAAATAAACAATAATGATTATAATACTGACATAAAAGAATTAATGACAACAATGAAACAAATGATGCAACAATTGACAACAATGACAAATCTAATTCTAAATCTCACGTCCAAATTGACACAAAACTGGATGCCATAAAAATGGCACTCTGGAATGCGAATGGACTGACAAAACACACCCTAGAGGTTAAAAAATATATGCAAATAAATAACATTGATGTAATGCTGATCTCAGAGACGCACTTCACTGAGAAGAATTATTTTAGTATATCGGGATATAAATTTTACCACACTATGCATCCTAACGGTAAAGCGCATGGAGGAAGTGCTATACTGATCAAGAATAACATTCGACATCACTTGACCAGTAAGTACGATAACGAAAAACTACAAGCTACAAATGTAGTAATAGAAGATTGGTCTGGCCCTATCAAAATATCAGCTGTATACAGCCCACCTAAACATACCATAAAGGAAGATGACTATAAGGATTTCTTTAAAACCTTAGGACCAAGGTTCTTAGTTGGTGGTGATTTTAATGCCAAGCACACATTTTGGGGTTCTCGGATAATCTCCCCAAAAGGTCGACAATTATTGACCACTATAAATAAACTGCGACTTGGGGTTGCTTCGACAGGTGAGCCGACATATTGGCCTACAGACACAAGAAAGAAACCAGACCTGATCGACTTCTACATCACCAAAGGTATTGACAGCAGCCACATAACCTGCAAATCTAGTGCCGATTTATCTTCTGATCACTCCCCTGTTGAATTAACACTGAGTCGAAGGATTTTACAAAATGAAAAACCATGCAGGCTACATACTCGTAGAACGGACTGGGAATACTTTCGGGAATTGATAGCGAAATCGATAGATGTAAAAGTATCCCTACAAACAGATGAAGATATTACAAATGCAGTAGAACATTTTAATTTTATTATTCAGCAGGCAGCATGGATAACCACGCCTCTTCCCCCATCCCTCAATTCTGATAGATCTTACTGTCCACTATCAATTAGAGAACTACTATCAAGAAAGCGTAAAGCTAGAAAGCGATGGCAAATAACAAGACATCCGGACGATAAAGCAATCTATAATAAACTAACAGCCCAACTCAAGCATTTATTAAGTGACGACCGAAACCAAACCACTACAGAGTATTTACAACAGTTGGATGCTAAACCTTCGACAGACTACTCGCTATGGAAAGCGACAAGAAGTCTTAAACGACCGATTAATCACAAACCACCTCTCCTTAAGGCAGATAACTCTTGGGCTACCAGTGACGCGGAAAAAGCTGAAGTGTTTATGGAACACTTACAAAAAGTTTTCAAACCAAATCCGGACACTGGC
Source organism: Diaphora mendica (assembly GCA_949125395.1). NCBI lineage: Eukaryota > Metazoa > Arthropoda > Insecta > Lepidoptera > Erebidae > Diaphora > Diaphora mendica. The sequence continues at coordinate 14,939,259 of OX421319.1, read as the reverse complement.
TCAACGAAAATTGAAATGGTCTCAACATTCTTGGATCAGACACACCAGCTAGAGTTACCAATTGATAAATTCAGCAAAACTGAAGTTAAAATCATAATTCAAAACCTAGACGTTGATAAAGCACCTGGTTATGACCTAATTACATCATCCATTCTTAAAGAACTACCAGATGAGGGCGTAAAGTATCTAACCCAGTTATATAATGCTATTTTGCGAAGAGCTTTCATACCACCACAGTGGAAAGTGGCAAAAATAATCATGATCCCTAAGCCAGGTAAAAACCTAGATGATGCTAAGTCTTATCGCCCAATCAGTCTACTACCAATCCCCTCCAAAGTAATGGAGAAACTGTTTCTAAGAAGACTAAATCCTATTATTAATGAATACAAGTTAATACCTGACTATCAATTCGGTTTCAGGGAACGACATAGTACAATCGAACAAATACATCGACTTGTTGAAGGTATAGTCAGAACATTCGAACAGAAGGCATATTGTACGGCCTCCTTCCTTGACATATCACAGGCATTTGATAAGGTCTGGCAAGACGGACTTTTATATAAAATAAAAAAGACACTGCCTATCAATTACTACAACCTAATAAGATCTTACCTGACAGGTAGACATTTCTTTGTTAGCCAAGGAGAAACGACAACTCAGCTCAAAAACATTGAAGCTGGAGTCCCACAAGGCAGCGTAATGGGACCTACATTGTATCTTCTTTATACCGCAGACTTGCCGAAGTGCAACGATGTGATCATGGGAACATTTGCTGACGATACAGCTATTATGGCCTCAGCTGATACGCCAAACCAAGCTTCTCTAAAACTACAGAGCAGCTTGGACAAAATATCTGCCTGGCTGATAGACTGGCGCATTAAGGCAAATGAATCAAAGTCGGTACAGGTTACATTTACGACTAGGCGGCAGACTTGTCCACCAGTAACACTAAATGGTGTCCAGATACCTCAGTCTGATGAAGCGAAATATCTTGGGATGTACTTAGACCGACGTTTAACATGGAGGAAACACATTTTTACCAAACGATTGGCGATGGGGCAACAAATTCGCAGGATGTATTGGTTAATTAACAGAAACAGTCAACTCTCAACAGACAATAAGATTCTTTTGTATAAATGTATTATAAAACCAATATGGTCATATGGTATACAACTGTGGGGTTCAGCCGCCAACTCGAATCTGGAAATTTTACAAAGATTTCAGTCAAAAGTATTGAGAATGATAGTGGATGCACCATGGTATATCACCAATGAGAGACTCCACCGTGAACTTGGTATCGGAACCGTGAGAGAGGAGATAAAAGACAAAGTTAAAACCTACAAAGACAGATTGCAACAACATCCAAATGCACTCGCGCAAAACCTAATGGACGACATATTCCCTGGAGCACGCAGACTAAAGAAAAGAGTACCACAGGATCTACTCTGATTTTTAAATTACGAGAATATGCCACTGGGCATATATCTCGCACGCTACAACATCTCCACCAACAAAAATATTGCTGAATGTTTTTAGGACAGATTGCAGTAAATAATTAAAAAAAAAAAAAAAAAAAAAAAAAAAAAATTTTTTTTTGTTATGGCAAAACAACGTTTGCCGGATCAGCTAGTTTTCATATAAATTAGTACCCGCCCACGTCTTGCGAGTGTGGGTGGGGTTGCGGTATGGATATTGTACGTGTGTAACTCAATAGGTTTTGATTATAGTTTTATAGGCAGACCGGTTCATAAGAGGAATTTCAGCCAATTAACACTATTTATTACTATTCATCAAACTCGTAACTTTTGTTAAACTACCAATCCAAAACCAATCTCTAGATTGGTTTTCCAGAGAGCATCCGGATCATTACACTATCTTTATTGTGTGCTGAACTGCACATTACTACGAGATCAAAACGTTCATATTATATAAATATAACTATTTTAACCGACTTCAAAAAAAGGAGGAGGTTCTCAATTCGACAGTTTTTTTTGTTTGTTAACTCATAACTTTCGACTGGGTGAACCGATTTTGATGATTCTTTTTTTAATCGACTTCAAAAAAAGGAGGAGGTTTCTCAATTCAACCGTACATTTTTTTTTATGTGTGTTCGCGGATATCTTCGTCGTTTATGAACCGATTTGGATGATTCTTCTTTTGTTGGAAAGGAGATGTCCCGACGGTGGTACCATGACAAGGAAACTTGGATCTGATGATGGCATCCCAGAGAAATCGAGGGGAACCCTCATTTTTTTCAAGCACGTACTATGTTTTTCATATATTTTCTGAAGCTACTCCGGTATTTGCGTCTGGTAATCATCATTTAATGATGATGAGCTGATGATGAAAGGTACAACTCCTTAATGGTTAGGAGTTAGAGTATAAATCTTTAAATGTCATATACGTATGTATGTTACCTTTAGTCGTATTCTTTCAAGTTATTTAGATAAGCTGATAACGGAAGGTACAACTCCTCAACGCCTAACCGTTGAGGAGTTGTACCTTCCGTTATGGAAGTTGGAGGATAATTCTTTCAATTTCATACGTATCTATAGACCTTTAGTTGTATAATTTTAAGTTATTTAGGTGAGCTGATGATAAAAGGTAAAACTCTTCAATAGTTAGGGATTAGAGATGATTTTAATATCACACGTATGTACGTATAGACCTTAACTTGAATTCTTTCAGTTAATTAGATGAGCTGATGAAAGAAAGTAAAACTGAACTGTTGGAAACTGAGCATTAATAGGTGTTCAAACCACTGACGTTATTCGAATCAGCAGAAATTATATGAAATAGTTCAACTTACTGATAACCTACGATTGTTTGCACTAAAATTGGAAAAATATAAACTTTTTATATAAAAAAAACCGACTTCCAAAAAACATCCAACGAAAACTCCCTTTTTTTTTTGTGCGGAAATTCCCTCGGATACCACCGGCTGGTGGTTACGTCGGACTCGAACCGACTAAAAACCGCACACCATCTCGGGTACTAGAAGCCGGGGAACCAGGTGCACCCTCGAAAGGAAAATACCTGGAACCCCGACGCACCTCGAACCACCCACTATTTGCAGGTGGCCCCCTCCTGTGTAGGAACCCTAACACTTCTATTCGGAATAAGGCGCGAGCACGTTATAGAGCTCGCACCGCCGCCCCGGCCTGCTTCTGCTAGGGTGGCTGGTGGCCTCACCTGTCACCCTCAGGCTTGCGCTTATGGAGGACGGAGATCGTTTAGCGATCTCCGACGCCCGAGTCGTCTGCGGTACCTGGCCCGTTCCCGGGCCTGGCGGACAGGGAGAGTTCTAAATCTCTCCCGGTCCCATGGTAAGGAGACTTCGCAAGCATAACTTGCTCGCAGAAAGAGACGGCAGAGTTCCATGCGCTCTCGCTCCGTAACATGGCTGCAATCATGTTATCGAGCGAGAGGAGCCCCACTCCGATGGCCGCCACGAGATCACGCCTCGGCTCGCCCCACGCCGGACATTCTGCCAGCGTGTAGAATGCCGTGTCCACAGTCTGGCCATCGCAATGGTGGCACTCAGGCGTTGGCTCCTTGCGGATAAGACACAGGTGCTCTCCGAAGCATCCTTTTCCAGTGAGCACCTGCGTCAGCCGGTATGAGAGGCTCCCGTGATGCCTCTCGAGCCAATCCTCCATAACGGGTCTTACCGCCGCAATAACGGCGTGCCTAGCGCTCGGTTGCCCAAGTCGTTCCTTCCATTCCTCCACGAGGACCTGGCGGAGTTGGGATTTCTGGTCTTCGATTTCTCGAATCTCAGGACTCCTACCCAACTCCCGCGCCTCCTTGCGCCACTGATAAAGAGCCGCAAGGGCTCTCGCCTCCAGGTCCCATGGTGGAGTTCCGGCCAGGAGACCTGCCGCCTCGAAGGAGATCGTGCGGTACCCCCTTATGATCCTGATGGCCAGCACCCGTTGCGGTCGTCGCAATAGCGCAATATTGCTGGCCTTCAGGACCTCCGCCCATACTGGGGCCCCATAAAGGGCCATGGACCGCACAACCCCTGCGTATAGTCTCCTGCAGGAGTCGTCGGGCCCCCCCATATTTGCCAGCAACCGTGATAATGCATGCGCTGCGCCAACCAGCTTGGGGACCAGACTTCGGAAGTGGTATCCGAAGTCCCATCGGCCGTCGAGTACGAGCCCCAAATATCTCATAGAGGGCTCGATGCCGATGCGAGAACGAAAACTCCCTGCCAAAAAACACTAAAAAGCGTAAAATAAACTGGCTCTTCATAAATTGCTATGTGCCAATTCTTGTCTATACCTAATTCTTTATTCATTTAAAGATTAGTATTATTATGTGTGCTAGGTACCTAAAATCTGTTTGAAGTCATAGCAGATAGCTGCTCTTCGTGTAGCACAAAACACCCAAGCGGGCAGACACGCGCGGACTGACGTCATTGATGGTCGTCTCGAAATATAGCGAGTGTGGTACCTACTACATTTGGCTTGGCGCCGACTTCAAACAGATTTTAGGTACCTAGCACACATAATAATACTACTCTTTAAATGAATAAAGAATTAGGTATAGACAAGAATTGGCACATAGCAATTTATGAAGAGCCAGTTTATTTTACGCTTTTTTTTATTTGAAAGGTGGTGCTTCCCGAATGGTCCCATTTAAATTTGATCCAGATTGAAGTCGTTTTTTTTGTTAAAATTTGTAATCATTTCTTGTACTTTTTAACATACCAACTACTCGTAAAGATTAGCACGAAAAGTAGTAATAACTGAGTACTAAAGTGGGCTACATTTTAATATATCTAAAAGCCACATGGAAAACAATAAATTTTTTTGTTGAAACTTGATCGTATGTCTTTTTATTTGAGTAATTTCGTGAAATCCGAGTTTTCGGTAGGCAGTTTAAAATAGTAGGTACTCATGTCCAAAATTAATGTATTATGTGTTTACATTTCTTCTCGATAGATGACTAAGGCGTTGACGTTTAACTTGAGGATCCTGAGGAAGTGTTTATACAGCTTACATTAGCTTCAATTAAGTAAAAATATAAAACAAATGATACAAAAAAATATGAGAGCAATTTTCTAGCCATAGTATTTGCATCGAATTCCACACTAGACATAATATATAATACGAAATTTTCGATAGTAACTGATGATATGCAGATGACAGATGAAGAGCTAGTATAAATTACTAGCTTTTGCACACAGCTTCGCTCACGCAGACTTTCATTCCCTTATTTACCCCCTTAGGGGTGGAGTTTAGTAAAATCCGTTCTTAGCGGATGTCTACACCCTATAAGGAACCTACCTGCCAAATTTCAAGATTGTAGGTGTTATATATTCTGAGATTTCGTGGTTAATAAGTGAGTGGTATTTCGCTTTTATTTATATGGATTAATGATTGTATCTATACACATATGTTACATTGAAATCGGAGGGTGCGAATGGTACTTTGAATCCCATCGAGATAGGTGGTCTGGTCCACTTCTTCTTGGTCTCTCTCCAACAGTTTGATTTCTGCCGAAAGCTGGGTCTCTTTAATGTCTGCCATGCGCTTGATTCTGTAACATCATTATTTATTGTAAGACATCTATTGCAATTGTCGATTGTAATATCTATGATATGTAGATTGTAGAATGTGGATTCGGTGATCATTGGTCCGATAGTCGTATCTGCTCACGGATTGATGGCCAAGAGCCTTATACAACACCTTAAGAGACTCATGTTAGAGGGCTGGATCAAGGCTCTGATGCTGGATCCTTGACGTGGCCCGTATGTTGTGTATGAGTGGCTTGTCGTGAGGTGGGTCCGAGCCCTAACCACCGGTTTCTTGATCCCTGTACCTACCCAAACTCGGTGGTCCACTATTTTTATTATTCTTTACATAAAGTATTTTTTTTATTTATAAAGGTAACTAAATCAAAAGGTTACCAATGTGTATATACAATGTATTAAAAGGAATATAAGAATAATAATATGTATATCTTTCACACATCTGACACACAGCTGTCTAATCTCAAACTACGCCAAACCTGTACTATGTGAACCGACTACTGATAAACATACTTATAAACACGCTGATATACATACATAGTATAGATAAATTATACATGGATTTGACAAAGGATTTGTCCTTTGTCGGAATCGAAGCCGCGATCTCTGGCTTAGCAGTTAGCATCACTAACCATTAGACATGCCAATCAAAAAGCAAAGTTACCGTGGGAAAGCCACGCTTCAGCATGCATGGGCCGGCTCGACCGGAGTGATACCACGGCCTCACAGAAAACCAGTGAGAAACCGCGCTTGCGCTGTATTTCACCGAGTGGTTGAGGATACCGGAGGCCCATACCCCAAACCCCTCCTCCCATCCCCTTCCCCATTCCCTAAAGGCTGGCAACGCACTTGTGACTCCTCTGGTGTTGCGGGTGTCCATGGGCGGCAGTAATCGCTAACCATCAAGCATTAAGTCTGCTCGTCTGCCCCCTATTCTATAAAAAGAAATAGAAAGATGACACTAGGAAAACCATGTTTTGGCACGTGTGGGGTAGGCTGAAGTGATGACGAAAATGACAGAGGAAGCTCTCTGCTAATAATACCACTGAGTAAAAGCTGTATACCTACAGGAAGTCCGTCCATCACAAAACTCAGTCCGTAAAGCACCCTTTCCCTCGATACTCGTAATTCAAGTGACCTCGATAGAATATGCGATGCGCGTGTAAAGGAACTTGAAAAATATACAACAGTACAGAATTTCTGATCGTTTTTGTATTTTTTACTTTTATTAAAATTTAAAACTGCTATTTCATTACACTTCTTAAATTCACACACAACTGTAACTAAAACTTCTTAAAAAAATTCACTATTGGAAAAATTAAAATATACAAATTCTTGGTGAAACATGGCTCTGGATTGAGGAAAAAAGGAAAATAAATCTTTCGGATTGACTATTAAATGAATAGAAGAAACTCAGTCAGTGTTCCGCGTACAGTAATATAAATGTAAGTGTAACTAATAATTACTGAATTCATCAAACTTCGTTTTCGAGCGAAGACTGCGACCTCATTGATCTCATTTAAGTGTACTAAGGTGTAAACTGATGAACTTTGTAATAGACTTTGTTTTTTTTTTTGGTTTAGTATTAGTAACTATTTAGTATCAGGTGTCTGTAATCCTGATTACAGATTGCAAACTTAAAATCAAAAGTTACCCAATTGACTCCATTTTGTCTAGTTTGTTTTTTACAAGTGTTTTATCCCATGTGATATATTATATGTCTATCTTTGATTATAAAGAGGCTTTCATTTAGGAATATATATATATAATATTTCTTATTTACTTCTAATTCATATAGGCGTATGTCCTTGTATAAGTCTTACTTAATTAATAACATCATAAATGCAAAATGTAAGGGACCAAGTATCACAAGCATAGCAGCATAGCAAGTAATTCAATCAACAGGATCCTAAGCTTTCCCTTCAGTATTTTTACAAAATAATACATTGAAGTAAACAAACTTCTAACTAATATGTACTTCTTTGCTTTCGACAACTATACTAGATTAAGCGAGTTTCCACGTGATTCTGTCACGAAAACGTGTTTACTTTTTTTTAAATAATAATAATGATTAGGCTAAAAGGCATGATTACGAGTATACCTAGTTAAAATGATCCTGCTATAATGTTGCTCCTTCTGGAGTGGTACAAACTTAAAAGCGTCCAACAAGTTTAATATCATTTACTTGTGTACTTGATCGAGGTATGAACTCTAATGCGTTTACTGTTATTTAGTGAATTTTATAGTTTATCAAAATAATCATGAATGTGTTGCTACATTGCTATCATGAAATCGATTTTCTAAAACGAATGGATTATAGTAATCACATTGTGTTGTTTTCAGTGGGTGCTTATAGATCAATCAAAAAGAAAATAAACTAAGATGCAGTTAAGTCATGACGACTGTTACGTTTAATTATTCTGGTACAAACTAGGCAGCATCTATGTTCGAATTATTATGTTAGGAAACATGTAGATAATAAGAATAAAGTAAATATTTGCGTAGAGTACACGCAATTCTTACATGTATTTTACGTTGCACCTATTTTTTTGCAACCCTTTACTCTTATCTCTTGTCATTATTAGTTTATAGTGCTTGCTGCTGTTTTCTCCTTTAATATTGCCTCTACGACCTCAATATATTGACCACAAAAGCTTATTAGGTCATAACTGACTCTCGACACATACGGCAGTAGATAAAGTACAGTCTGTTTTTAACTACACTAAAGTCATTTTGTATTTTATCCGTATTGCGCCTTGGTAATTTATTTGGTTAAGCGTATCTAGTCTACAGTAGACAATCAAATATCAAATCAATAAATTAGGGACTAAAAAGTTTTTATAATATTTACGTTTTTTATTTATGTCTGGCTTTGATAGAAACACTCAATCAATTGCTTATAAACTCTATTTCAATAACCAAATAACAAAACTCTTAACTTTTTAGCTCTATCTGTAACGCTAGCTACACATATGTTGGTAAGACAACCGTGACAGATGGCTTAACGTGCTCTCCAAGACACGAAGGTGTCTCAATGTATTAAGAATGGTCACCCATTTAAAAATTGATAGAGTATTGAAAAAAGTATAAATCATCAACTTTACTAAAACATCTTTTGTTAATTAAAGTAAAAAAAGATCAATCTTTATACTCGTAAAACCATTTTGGCCCGTCCCGCGTGGGGCATGAATATCATTCTTAAGAATATTTTAACAGTTACGCCCGTGACCGAAGATAACGATGTCATTTTATTTTAAATCAGGCATTCTTATTAAGTTACAGGAACTAGGTCAAAATGCTTTGAAAGATCGGAATAAAATTTTCATTTCGATACAGCAGTTTAATATTAATTCTAATAAGGAAAACAGAAATTCTATTGCTATTGGATAGGTATTTATTTATGTAGATTGAAATACCTTCGAACAAATCTAACATAACTGTAATGCAATAGACTGCATAACATTGTACAGCGAATCAATTCTTACCAGAAACAAAGATGTACCTACCTCGTTGATAATACAATACTTTCAATCTTTTATTTAAAGAAAACAAATTGGATTTTCTTTAGCTGGATCAATAAGTTATATTTCCTTCGAGTTTCCCCATTTAATAGTTTTAACATCTAACGAAAAGATTTATACAAAAAAAAAAACAAAAAAAGAAAAGGCGTGAGTTACTTTCTGAGGGAGCTCGGTTTCAAGGCACAAACTCATTCGTTCGTAACTTGTAAGTTTGATGCGATACTGAAATAAGTTTGGCGCGCCGGCGAGATTCAAGATCCCGTAAGAGCGCTTACGGGAAGTGGCGTGCCCTTATTTCACTTGAATATATCCGAGGGTTTTCGTGAGAATATATCTGCATAATTTTATGGATTTCCATATATACCCGAATTTGTTAATCATACTGTAATGCAATTATGTCGTCTTAGAACTCCTGACAACTTTGTCAATGATTGAAATGGGAAATAGAAAGTTTAAATTCGAATGAAGTTTTGTGTATTATTGAAATATTTTGTCATCATGCATTGTTCAGATAATAAACGCTCTGCGACACATGCATTGAGTTATTATAACTATGAAAGAAGAAACTGATGGACTGATTCATCAACTGATTTAAGACTGCTCGATCAATGCACAACTGCAGCTGTAACCGCTGGGTCTAGAAGCATGAAATTTAGTTAAAGTTTTCTTTTTATTCCACCTGAATGTGCAAAATGGGTCTAGAAATTAAACTGAAACTTGGATATTTTAGGGAATGGCAAAATAAAGACAGTACGCTAACAAAATAATTGCGTTGCCCCTACGGCTGGTCATGCAAGAATAGTAGGCGGAATACGAGGTTGAGGGACGCAGAACTACCAATGGTACTAAAATGTATAAAACAGTTTCACACACATGACATCAATTGCTTTTAACAGTCCACAGCTGGACATAGGCCTTATCTTTAAGGCCTATATTTTGACCTAATAAACCGCGCTGGCCAGACCGCGTTGATATATGGTTAGCATCAAGTTTTCTTGCTAAGTTTGTTCTGAGTAAAATGCTCTCTCTGTTGCCTCTTACAACGCCCAGCAATAAGGTGAATAGGGGTGGTGACATTTTAATCTGTAACCACACAGAAATAAGTTACCTAAATAATATTAAATTCAAGAAATAAATCCAAAAAGTCAATGAAAATGTGTTTGAAAATGAAATTGAAAATGAGATTAACCGAAACAGAATAGTCAAATATTTTTAAATTGTTTTTATGTAAGTATCGTTTAGACTTTTATATGCATAGTTAAAAGTTGTTAATTTGAAATTGCAAAAATATACTTCAATTTTATTTATTGTGTAGATGTACTTAAATTGTATTAATATTTAACAATATTAGTAAATTATTTAAAAGATTAGTACTGAGTAAATATTTAAAAAAGAAAGAAAAACAATTCTTCCAAATTAATATATTTTTAGTTTTTACATTACTTCATCGATATTTTAGGTTTTTACATCACTACGATTCGATTGGTTCCGAGTCCAAGTTCCGCATAGGACTTCCTCCCAGTCAACACACTATGTAAATATGGTGTAAAATAATGCTATTTGGCCTTTTTTTAATGAAATTAAGGGATAGTACTTATACACTATGTACTTATTTACAAAGTAATTGCAGTCAATATTACATATTGTAACAGTAAATTGCTCTGGATTGGTGTTTTTTCTTTATTAAATCTTATTACATTTGATACGTAAACGTGAGAATCATTATGAGCCTACACAAAATATTTTAATCCTTATGATGATTTTCTAGAAAGCACCTTATAACTTGAAAATTTAGGAAATATGGCTACCAATAACTTTATGTAAAATCTACCCTGTGTTCAGTATAACATTTAAAATTAAAGTGAAATACTGAAAATGAAATAAAAAAATGTTTAGTTTTAATAAATATCGACAAGGTTTTCGATATCGAATCGCTTCACTAGCATTATGTGTATCCATCTCACGTCCCCAGAGAAAACAGAAAAGGAAGACTAAAGTGAATTGGTGTCAATCTTTCCACGTTGTTAGGGGCGTGCTATTAACCGTACAGAGCTTTGTTACTGCTTATTGTACCCGTCAGTAATTCAGTATAGTGTTCTTCCTAAAGTGAAGTTGCTTAGAGTTAAGACTGATGTATAATTGTTATGTATGTAATCTCTATGTGAAAAAATCTCTGTGCGCCTTTTAAGCAAATATACCCAAACATTTCTTGCTTGGAATATTTAATGTGCAGAATATTGAAATAATAAACTTTGTATGCTATAAAGTACCTACTGATGTATAAATATGTATATAAGAATACATGAATAAAATCTTTGTGTTCCTTTTTAAACAAATGTACTCAAACATTTCTTGCCTAGAATATTTAATAAACTATGTATGCCATAATGTATAAATAAGTATAAACATTATATATTAATGTGAAATTGCAGTAAGCTGTAATAATAAACTATGTATACCATAAATACCATAAAGTTCAATATTATGTAAAACTAAACACATATCCACAGACCTACCAGAATACTAAAGGTTATTCAACGACAGTTCAAGTATACTGGTCTCTAAAATTAAAAAAAGACATTCAACGGTCAAAAATCAACCAGTAGGTGATCTTTATTATGTATGTTTATTTAATAACTTAAAAATATATAATTTATACTCTCGGCACTTGATGGAACTTGTTGTAAGACATTCTAGAATGAAACTCGCTTGTACTTATTCCACTATTTTAATTACATTTACACCTGACCGGTTTCGCCTTATGGCCTCCTCACTGGTTAATCTATCTATATATATAAAGGAGTAAGGTGACTGACTGACATACCCAGAGATCAACGCACAGCCCAAACCGCTGAAGCTATAATCCTGAAATTTTGCATGTAGGTTCTATATACACACATCAAAAGTGTCTAGGGATCAAGCATTTTTATGCGGATTTCTTGAGATTGAGATGTGGCTTTGGCCCTGGCCTGCTCAGTCGCCAGACTTGAACCCGATTGAGCATGCATGGGATATGCTACAGAGAAGAGCTCTGCCGAATATGGAGGGTATCCAGTCGCAAGAAGACCTTTTTTTGTTGTTGCAACGAACATGGGCGGCCATTCCACAGCGTGTTTGGATGAACTCATTTTGAGTATGCCAAACCGATGTTCTTGTGTTGTTAGTGTTCGCGGTAGAAACACGGATTATTAATTGTTTAAGTTACCTAATAAAATTTTAAAGAAAACTGTTATTTCAGTCTTTTTTTCGAACTTTAATGTTAGTGGTTCAAAATTCAAAAATCCTTTTATTAGGAAAATGGCAAATTTCTTTATTAATGCAAAGGTGACTTGGTTTATCGTTACTGTGACAAACGAAAACACTTTATTTGATGAATCCTTAAAGAAAATTTTAATTAATATCAATCAGGAGAAAAGTTATTGCAAAAATATATGTTGATCCCTAGACACATATGTTGATCCCTAGACACCTTTGATGTGTGTATAACGTAAGTGAGCACTAAGAATTTTTGAAATTCCACTCCTAAGGGAGTAAATCAGGGGATGAAAGTCTGCGTGAGCGAAGCCGCGTGTAAAAGCTAGTGGTTATGTAAAACATTTACATCTAAAACCTAACAAGTGTGGGTACATGGAAAGACCCGTGTGTCCTTCTAAAAAAATCTCCCCGAATAATAGGGACATTGTTTTTTGTATCTTGCATTTACCACAGCTATTTGTTAAATTGGAAATTTATAAAACTATACAAAGTAGTAGTGTTATACACCAATAGTAATGACATGAAATTACAATTAAAATTGTGGAATAAGTACAAGTGAGTTTCATTTTAGAATGTACTTTAAAATATGATAATTTTAATAATAATTTATGTAGGTAATTTTTTTACTCAGCTTATGGTTAAATAGTTAACCATGTTAATCCCCCAACCATCTATAGCCCCGTTTTTGCAAGAAGGAACAGCCAGCTAATTGAACTACTGTTCTCGTTAATTCCTCGAGGTAAAGGAAAATGCTTGTGCTAGAAATGGTTCTACGTAAGTAGGGTACTGGGCGGGATTAAAGAACACGAACGTTAAAATTATGTAAATTAAGCCTGAAGGACAGAGATGTGACATGAGGTATTTTATCCATTAACTCTCTATAAGCTTGTGTAAATTATATTTTGTATTTTACTTTACATAATGTGCAATATACACTTCATTTCATTATTTCATTACTTACTTGTAGTCCATATTATTATTGTCACTTCACTTTTGTTCGTCAGGTTCCTCACGTAAAGACCTCACTCTGTATGCTTATTATTTTTTTGTTTTTAAAATTTCAATATAAACATAATTAATAGATTTATTGGATTTTCCGAATTGATTGGATTGGCCGAAGTTCTTGTCTTTAGTAGCAAATACTCTTCGAAATATCTTGTAATAACTTCTTGTTTTTAAAATCATGTATTGAACACCATTTGTCCTTCGATTGATAACACTTCATCCTCGATTGCAACAATGCCAAAATGTAAGGAACTCTCCCACGAAAAAAGAAATGAAAAATATTATTTATATAATTACTTAGCAGTATTAAATTACTTTAGAGTAACTGTACCTACAATGGGTCCTGTCCGGTTATTGTTTATCTACACTTGTTTAAATTCAAACCCTTCCCAATTTTTTGTTGAATTCAAACATCGATACATACCTCATTTTGACCCTTCCTTATCTTAAATAATTTCTAGTTTTCACTTGAAGTTTTAACATAAACACTACAAATGAGCTATTTTATCGCATTAAGTTTACATGTAATAATAGTGGTGAAATAAAAAAGAAACAATTTAAATGAATGATAATTTTACCTGATTTGTCTTCAAATATCAAAAATGAGACCGACCCTCCCCCCCCCCCAGGAATATTAGAATGCTAGTTTCTCTTTCATTTCTCATAAATCAAAAGAGACTGCATTTCAATGAGGCATAAACTAGCGACACACGTTGTTCTCTTCGTAGGTACGCGGAATTTTCATGACGAATATAAAAATAGGTATCTCAATCATCTTTTTTACGTACACAACATTGATATACAGTATGTCAATGGTACACAACAAGATTTTGTCATAAAATTGAATATATTCTATTTCATAAAAAAAATATCAGAATGGTGCGAACTCTATTTTAAATTTTATGAAAACATACTTTAAAATCAAGTAAGTATGTCTCCTTAAATGCTTTAAAAGTAAATTGTTGTATCACACTATCAAAACATACCTTTCATAAACATGAACTCTCAAGAATCTGTCAAATCGGTAGAGTCGGGTTACATTTAGTAATATATTCTTTATTCTTATGAAGATATTAATTAATGTAGCTTGTTCTAAAAAAATCCAAACAGAAAATGTCATGCGGTACTGAAAAATAAATGAGTGCACAGTTGCTCACAGTGTCCTAAAACTAAAAGTATATCGACGTTAGTCATGTTATTACTGTCCCTACTTTTGCGATAAGAAAAATACCTAAATATAATATCATTAAACTAATGTAATAATATTATTATCAGTTGTTTTATTTTACTCTGTGCTCATTCCTATATCTTTTTTCTTTCATGTTTTATCAGTATTATTATTATTGACGTTGAACCTGGGAATTACGATTCTTTTCTCATGCAGATGTGAACATTTCGCCAAACTATAAGGAAAAAATTGAATTCTGAATTCAGAAATGTAATACAGGTGCAGCGTTACCCCAAACGGCCCACAACATTAATCATATGAGAAGCATTCAACCGCCACTCCTGCTGTTCTAAATGTGTGAGTGAGTGTATAATATTTATCATCATGGATATCCCCGTTTTGAGAAAGCTTTTCCATATTTTTTTTTGGAATGAAGTTCCTTATGGCACGTTGCGAAAGGGAGCTGGACGGATTAAGACCAAAAGTTGTAACGACAATTTTCATTGTAACGACACTTTTGACATTGAGTTGACGTCATGGTGCTGGATAGTATATATATATATATATACATATATAAACTTCGTTCCATCCGGGTGTCTCTTGACACCTCTCAAGTTTTTCTTTATTGCAACTCCTGCACTAGGAATAAATCCTGTGTCGCGGGGGACTTTACAAACATACATGAAACGGACACAAAGAACACCCAGACTCAGAACAACAATTTGTGGATCACACAAAGTGTAGGAAACGGCGTGGTGACCGTTAAACCACTAGGCCAAACGTGTAGTCAGAGAGAGAATATGTTATTTAATTCTGTACTAATTCCTAAATCCATAATATAAATCAATTCAAACATGCTTTTAATTAATGTTACAAATAATATCTTTATAAAAAACATTTACATCAGAGATTTGCTCACTTACCTCTCTAGCCAAACTGTAGTATTTGGGGATCTGGAAAAATTCACAATCAAGTTAAGGTACATCTAGAAACTTTAAAGAATTGGCCGGAGATACTATTAATATTCTTAATAGATTTTACTATAAAATACCAAACCCAACCTTTTTTACCCGACTGCGAGAGGAGGATTAAGTATTTTTATGTGAGTGGTGTCAATAGATTCGTCTTAGTCGTGAGAGTGACACTGGGTACATCAAAATTAAAAAAAAGGATTTTTGGCGCCAAAAAGTAATTTAAAAAAATTTAATGTTTTCAAAATAAATCGAGTGTTGTATCAAAATAAAGAATTTTTACGGTGATTACGATTATATATAAAACTTATATGTTTTTATTGTTAAATATTGTCGCAGTCGGGTTTTTTTATTTTTAATAATTTGTACTTATTTTAAAATTGTACCTACTTTTAATTTTTTTATAAAAATAACCTTAAAGCAAGCAGTGTCTAGCTAGATTCAAATTTGCACGGGTGTGCTATTGCTAATGCTTCATTTACATATACAAGATGATTTATGATTGATGATTTTTTTGTATGAGCACCTTGTCGACTATGATTATTATTAATTATTAATTTCTTTGATATTGACCTGATGATTTGCCGTGCGGCCTGAGTACGCAGCTCAACTATGGTTGAATAGGTCGATGGCTGATCCATGCGTCTTACTCTATTTTGCATTTGTGACATTTATTGATTATTTTATATTTGGACATATTACATCTTTTTAAATTTGACTGTGAGTGAAAGTGCTATTTGGATTTTATTTTCCATAAGTGGACCTCACAATATAACAATACAATGTCACAATATAACAATGTAAAAATCTTGCAGCTATCAGTAAGAACGGCGCATGATTGGTTAGCTCATGGCTGTGCAGCAATGACTCCAAACCTTTTATTTTGTTTTCTTTGGTCGACTTCGTTCTCATTCAAGTCTCTTAGTGAAAAAAATATTGTAAACTGTATTATTATTTTTTAAAAGGAGCAACAATGGAGTTTCTTGCCAGATTCTTCTCCATGAAGGGTAGGCTGCACTTGGAACTGGCGACTAGAATCACTCGATTTTTTAATATTAAATATTGACTATTCATAAGTGCCTGTAAAATAAGTGCCTATATGAATAAAATATTTTTGAGTTTGAGTTTGAATTAAAGCGAGTTCATTATAAAATACTACCTTCACTCTATTAGCAACATTATATGAAGTCGAGTAGATTCATTGATTGCCATTGATTGCACTCCATCTTACTTATTTCGGACCAACAATTCAACTGATCCTTAACAATAGAGTCAAGGGTCCTTTGAAATTAGATTGAAAGGCGCGTAGGTGTGAGAACTAGCAATGTATAGAATGTAGGTACTTACATAAAATATATTTTCCACAGCATCTCGCTCATATTTGGCATTTTGTAGTTTAATTTAAACAGAATCAGAAGCTGGTTTAGGGAAACTACAATTCAACAATAAGGATATTAAAAAATCTAAATCTTTTTTAAATTTTACCAAAGTATCGCGACATCGTATACGCAGTTGTATAATTTAATTTTAGGTATTTAAACGGTCATGTAATATATATTTATATATATGAGTATTATATATATATATATATATAAGAAATTTAGTGACCAGGGGGTTTCGGTACCGATAAATCAATCTTAATAAGCTTTTTATTTTATATTTTGAGACGGATGTATTTTTTATAATTTACTAGCTGAACCCTGCTGTGTTACCCGCGGTTATAGTCGTACCCCGGATAACGCCGCCGGGTGAAGCTAGTCTAAAAAAGTAGCCTAAGTTACTCCTTAAATCATTAGCTACCTAATAATGAAAGTCCCGTCAATATCGGTCCAGCCATTCCAGAGATTAGCCGGAACATACAGACAGACAGATAGACGGACAGACAGACAAAACTTGTAAAAAAATATATTTTGGTATATGTACTGTGTATACACATTTAGTACATTTAGTAAAAAACGGTTATTTTAATATTACAAACAGACAAATTTTATTAATTTGTATATATATTTAGATAAAATGACGCTACTCAGCGTGATGAAAAGCATTGCGAAAGTGAAGTTTTACCTGCGCGGCACAGGAAAGAAGAACCGGGCCGTTTATTTCGAGAACGTAATGTCAACTACTCTAAACCAGTGCCTTGCAAGGCCAAAACTTCATAGTGTAGAACTGTAGAAAAAGGGAGAAAGTGGGACCAGTTGGAAGAGCTCGTCAGAAAACTCTCCATGATAAAGACGATAGAGGACTGCTATAGAGGCAATATCCCTGTAGCTTCGGGAATGTTGATAATAAGGACTGCTCACCGCTGCAACCGATCGAGCACGTCAATAATGCTCAGATCCATCGCAAAGGTGAGAACAGTACTCGACTCTGTTCAGTACATATTATAGCTTCCGCGAGACCGCCTTAGTGACGGTCTAAATATACTCACGTGGGTTGAGAACTCACCAAATATCCATACATACCCAGAATGCCGAGTTTATCCTGTAGTGGCACTTGAATGTTCTGAAAAGTGAAGACGGGGGTGGAACGGAGACTTTTTGTGGGAGAGTTCACACACTTGTGTTTCCTTGGCGTTGAACTCTACCAAATTCTCATAGCCCCAAACATAGAAAGATGCGACTTAGAATCAGGTTGAGA
Organism: Diaphora mendica; assembly: GCA_949125395.1. Classification (NCBI taxonomy): domain Eukaryota; kingdom Metazoa; phylum Arthropoda; class Insecta; order Lepidoptera; family Erebidae; genus Diaphora; species Diaphora mendica. The sequence continues at coordinate 14,921,163 of OX421319.1, read as the reverse complement.
TCCGCGACAAACTCCTGTAGTTTTTCCTCAACATATGCTAGCTTTCGCCTACATAGTAATATGTATTAAGTTTTGGTGGTAACCTAAAACAAATGTGTGCAGATTTCTATCCATTCTAAAATGCAAATAAATTTAAAATCTTTTATTTTTTTATGTAATAGCTAATCAGTGGCTTTCAAAAGTATATTTGAGGTCGGCAACTTAGTGCCAGTCTTGAGTCAATTAAATAGAGAGAGCATAATAACCGTGACCGAGGCAAACTAATAGACCAGTCACCAGAGGGCCTAGTGTCAACTAATCTCACATCAACTCGCTCTCGACTAGGGTTAGATTCTGGTGACGAAAACGCTACTTAGTGCTGTCTTTATTGAGACAGTGGTATCACTCCAGTTGAACTACACTTATGTTTGTCTCGATAAAAATCGTGGCCGCCTCACTACAATGTAATTTAAACAGAATCTATATGAAACGATACTAAATTATTTAAATCTATGTACGTAATAGTCATAATTGAATAGAGTCTTTATACATACCCAAACATTGCCGTGTACTATAATTTGATGGTCGTCCGGATATACAGATGTCTAATATTGATACGGTCACTATGGAATGTTGTTGGTTAACAAATCAACTAAATACATACATACATAGCATGTCAAAATCATTACCCTCTTTTGGCTTTGCCCTAGTCGGGTAAAAATAGAATAAAATGGTATCAATAATATAATTTATTGATATTCGCAATTACTATTTGATTTTGGGAATTCAGAGAATATTCTTTCTCTGAATTTCCAAAATCAAATAGTCAATCAAATTTCTGTAACTAAGTACATACGGGATAGACTTCAATTTCACATTTAGTTGCTTTTAAAAAAAAGTTCCGTTCTACTTGTCACTGTAATTACCCGACTACGGCAAAGCCAAAGGAGGGTTATGATTTTGACAGGCTATGTATGTATGTTCATCTGTTCCCTCATAGCTCCTCGACCACTTATTAGAACTGGACAAATGTGATATTGTTAGAATCGTCTTGATCGTCCGCTAGTTATAGGCTTTATGAAGTCTCACTAAATCTAATGTGGCGCCCTCTAGTGATCATAAAGTACTGTGTGAAAAAATCAATATAAATATATATAAGGGAGTCGTGTTAGTTACACTATTTATAACTCAAGAACGGCTGAATATTGGTGGGGAGGTAGATTAGAACCAGGAGGACATAGGATACTTTTTTCCTCTTTATTTATTTTTAAGGGACTTTCTATGCCAGTCCCATAAGACCTTAGCGTAAACAAGTATCAATTTAAATATTATGTGCTAGACTGTACAATTTAATAGCTTCTTTTGATGTCGGTATAGCCATATAGGTATAGATACTTTTTACATAGTTTTTTTTTCCTTTGTCCCGTGGCGTTAACCGCGGTTGTTGTTGTACCGCGAGTAACACCGCGGGGCTCAGCTAGTTTGTAATAAAATCCTACTAATATTATAAACGCGAAAATTTGTAAGTATGAATGGCTATTTGTTACTCTTTCACGCAAAAACTACTGAACGAATTTGGATGAAACTTTACAATAATATAGCTTATATACATTAGAATAAACCATAGACTACTATTTGCAGCGATAACTGACATACACGCGGGCAGAGCTAGTTTGAGATAAATATGCCGTGTTTGGTATTTTTGAAGAGGGCGTTACTTTTACCAAATTTAATAGTTATTTGTTATATAAGAGTGCAAAGTTGCTTTTTAACCGCGTGCTCAATTTTGATGACCGATAGAGGACTGCTGACCGATTCTAAAATTAGAATCCTGAGCGTCAGCGAGGGAATCCAAAGAGCACGAGGTGAAAAATCTTTGTAACGTAACTTTTCATTCCACCTCAGCGAGGAAACAACTAAATGCATAAAAAAAAGCATTAACAATCACAAGATACTTTTATTTCAGTTTAGGTATTAATATTTATTAGGTGTTACATTATGATAGGTAAGTATTACAGATTTATTTTTAAATTATATCAAAAATACTTAGGTACTCGCTCGACCCCGCGATGTTACCCGCGGTTTTTGTCGTACCGCGAGTTACACCGCGGGACAAAGCTAGTCTAAAAAAGTAGCCTAAGTTACTCCTTAGGTTATCAGCTATCTGCCAGTGAAAGTCCCGTCAAAATCAGTTCAGCCGTTCCAGAGATTACCCGGAACAAACAGACGGACAGACAATGAAACAGAAATTTAAAAATAAATATATTTTAGTTTATGTACAGTGTATACATACATATGCATTTAGTAAAAAGCGGTTATTTCAATATTACAAACAGACATTTCAATTTTATTTATTTGTATGGATGTATAGATAAATTAAGAAAAATTGAAAGTTAAGTTGCTATAGTTACTTAAGAAGAAAATGGTGCGGGCAGAGCAAATTAAAAAAAAACTACACCAAGAAGGTTCCGAGTCTGAGTTTTTAACAAATAAAAAAATATTGTATGATTAATTCGGCACCATGGAGGTAGAAGTAAATAGGTTTAATGATGTTTTGAATTCACAAACTTGGTGCACTCGAGCGATGTTCTAAATTCAATTTACTTTATTCCTCTAGAGGATAAAAACGGCTTTTGCACTCAGATATCGAAGGGCAAAAATACTCTTTACGAGCTGGTGGGATGAAAAATGTATTTGCTCGTAACTTTGTCCGTATTAGCTTGATAATTGTGATATGTCTATGTTATTTAAAATATACTTTGCAAATAAATTAATATTATAACGGCACTAAAACATTTTAAATAAAAAAAGTAAAAACTAAAACCCATCTACGATAAAAAACGACGCTGAAAAAGTATGAAACAAGTTTGAAAAGTCGTAGTCACCCGTTAAGTAGAAACGTATCATAACACTTTAACAACGCGTGACTACGGCTTTTCAAACTTGCTTCATACTTTGCAGCATCGTTTTTTGTCGTAGTTAGGTTTTAGTTTTTACTTTTTTTTATAGAAACTATCTGGCCCGCGTCTATTATCTTTTTAAAACCTCCGAATTAACACAAAAAGGAAATCTGCAGGTTTACTGTGAGGTTACTTTATTAATCACAATACTGTGCCTTGATTTTTATTTCCTTGCACCATTCCCCAGCATAGTGATTTGGTATTTGATTATCTATCAATTTGTCATGACACGAAATCCCACACTATTCGAATTTATCAACGAATACGACGTAGCCACAATCATGTTCAATTCAGTTCGTATAATAAAACACAGCATACTGAAATAAAAGACGAACACGAGTAGATACAGTACGGTACTGGAACATTCGAATCGCTCTCGGAGACACTTCTGTTTCAATTTCTTGAAAGTGTCTTGTTGAAATTGCGTTCAGAGATGCGCATATAATACATATGTGTAGGTTTGTACTGTATACTCATCCCTACCTACTATTAAATATAATTATTAATAACATAAGTTTCAAATAACTTGAAATATAAGTTACGTTAGCGTTAGCGTTCGTGCTGCCGTGTTTCGTTGGTGAGTGCGAGACCGGGGGCCCAATTAGTCTAGTCAACAAGTTTCATACTTGTTGACTGGACTAAAAGATGCAGTAGCATCACTAGGCCGCCATAGTGTGGGTCGCCATACTGCACTGTCTGCATTCGCAATAAGTATGGTAACCACCACTCTTGGATTCTGCTTATGTTTTCCATCAGGCAGAGCAGAGTCATTTTGGCGGGCCAAACTTAAAAAAAAAAAAAAAAAAAAATAAGTTACGTAATAATTATTAAATAACGAAACTATTACCTACTTTTTTAATAAATACTAGCTGTGCCCGCTACTTCGTACACGTCACATTTAGATTTTCAAGTTATTTTTAATTTTTCACCGTTTAAACCTTCCCTGAACTAGGTACGACAAACATTTCAAAACCAAAATCAGCTAAATCGGTCCGACAATCAGCTATTTTTATTTTCTTTTTTCAAATAAATACTTTTGTTTACGGTCAAGGAGCCAAATTACTTCTTACATAACCAGCTATCTTCCCATCAAAATGCGTAAAAACGGTCCAGCCGTTCCAGAGATTCGCCGGAACAGACAGACAAAAAATTTAAAAATTGTTTTTTTAAATCAGTAACGTACCTATATATATTCAGATTGATTTATTAAAAAAGTGGTAATTTGCAGTGTCCGTTTGTAATTCAATGTTCTTTATTAATAAAGATAAAATCAAGACAGTATTCACATGTTGATGGTGTGAATGTAAATGAAAGATATAAAAGGGCAAGAGATAAATTTTACCGACAAAATCATCTGATTCCAGGTTCCTCAATTAGAGTACATACATAAATGTACGTGTTCACAGTGTGTTAGAGATTGCCACCGCCTTACGGGAAATTCGACTACCCCAGTTTCCTGTCACCTTAGGCACCGGAATTTAGCTCGATAGAACGCTTGCAGTTAGACCGAGTGATTTATCAAATTAATAGAGCCGCAATCGAATTTCGAACGAAAAGTCAAAGTTTTTAATTTATTTTGTATAACTTCTCCATGTGTGAAAGTTAGAAGTAGCAATATCTTTGTTCTAGTAGCGTTAAACTGTTTCTTTTTTTTTCAGATTAATGTTGATACGAATGAAAAATTAATTGAAACGAATGATTGTTTTTATCCGATGATGGTAAAGCCAAAATAAAGGGTAATAATTTAATCGAATCGAATTATACTGTTTTGTTTAATCAAAATTTTATATGAGGGTATTTAAACCCCAGATTGTAAACTTGAAAATTTTTAAACTGAGATAATCACTACGTACTTGGTATCCTAAAAAAGGTCATAGCGAGCACATCTTAAATATCTTAATTCATCATATTGTTTATCTCCTTAAAATAAATAATCAACCAACATTACGTTGGAATATTACATTACAAAGGTTTATTTAAAAAACAATAAATAAAAATCACAAAAAAGTAAAGCCAGTATTTACTAGAAAATGCAGATAAAACAAATTATTATCATTAAACAAGAAAATAATGCAGATTGTAATCCTGGAATGCATAGTTACGAAAATGGTCAAGGTAAAGTCGTGTCCGCACCTATATATTTCTTTTAGACTTGACTGCCTCATTGGTCTCGCGGTTGGCGTGTGGGACTGCTGATCATTTGGTCTCGGGTTCGATTCCTAAGTTGGACCAAATGTTTGTATGATCTGTTGGCGCACGGACCCAGCGGGGACTGTGAGGGGGAGACGCGGGGTGCAACAGCACACGCGCGCCGCCTACCGACAACAATCCACAACTCAGCTTTCGTCTTACGGACTCATTAGATCGTTTTGTTACATATTTCAATTATATAGTACAAAATCAGCGGCCTTTTCTTTTAATCCACTTATATCAACTCAACAGATCTACAAATGTTTGTTTCGGAGTTTGGGTATTTTCTATGTATAATATGTATGTATTTACAAAAAAATGTATATATGTATTAATATCAGTTGTCTAGTAGGTATCCATAACACAAGCTCTGCTTAGCTTGGGACTAGATGGCGTTGTGTATTAGATGTCCGAAATATTTATTTATTATTTATATTAGATAGGGCAATTATTGAGAAAGGCTGTAGGCCACAAAACATGACTCTATCTCTCTCTATCTCTACCTTCGAGCAAAAGAAGCCGCGCATCAATCTGAAATGTTCCAAAAACGGGGAAAACTATTCCTTTAGAGACAGCAGACAATGTTGCGCGGGTCAGCTAGTATTTCTATATATGCAATGTTACCTTACCGCTCCAAACAAACTTTTAATTGATTTCTAATTTATGAATAGATTTGCCTGTACGAGATTGTCTCTGGGCGATAAGGCCGCCAATTGTACTTCCCTAGTTTTCCTAGTTAACCTTGTTACTAATCTGGTGTACAATAAAGAGATTTATTATTATGATAAAATTCACGAAAGTAGTACCTAAACCTAAAAGTAGGAAACTATTTTTTCGACAAAACCGTGTATACCTAGCGAAAAAATGGGCTCCTCCTTAGAAACATGATAGTGAAGCTCTAAGACTTCTTATGGTACTAATCCTTAAGAATACTAACTTACCTTTAAAAAAAATTGGTTGTCGGTAAAGTCGGTTCACGGACGATAGTTTAACGTGACGTCATAACAAAACATTGATGAATTGATGAGAGATTCATACAACGACGTACAATAAGCATAACGGGACAATGAGCGTAACGAAACAATGAGCTCAACGTGGCAATGAGCGTAATGGGTCAATGGGCGTAACGGGACCATGAGTCATCCTTTTTCGCGCGTGCAGCCGGCGTTCATCGATTTATTAGACTTTGTCACGTCAAAGACATTGATAATATATAAATCCGGGAACCGATTCTTCTTAACAATAAGTTCTTAACAGTTTTAAAAATATTAATCTCTTTAAATGTTTATAGCTCAAGCTAAGATCACTTTATAAGTCAGTGACAAGATAAGAGTCATCCAGTAAAATACTATAAAATGACTATAATAGCGAGGGAGAGCCACGCTTCGGCATGAATGGGTCGGAGTGATACCACGGCCTCACAGAAAACCGGTGTGAAATAGTGCTTGCGCTGTGTTTCACCGAGTGAGTGAGAATACCGGAGGCCCATACACAAATCCCCCTACCCCTAGCTCCCCCCATCCACCTACCCCTACCCCCCCCCATGCCCAAAAGGCCGGCAACGCACATGTGACGCTTCTGGGATTGCAGGTGTCCATGGGCGGCGGTAATCGCTTACCAACAGGCGATACGTCTGCTCGTTTGTCCACCTATTACATAAAAAAAACAATAAGAATACTTTACGTTGACCTAATTTAGTCCGTAAATTCAAATTTATGTACGAACCCAAATTATGACAGGCATATAATAAGGTATACCATCGCCCGAACGCCTTGCACATTCAAACAGCGCATAACACCCTTTTGTAGCGAGTAATATTTTATACATTGAACCCTTCATCAAGAAGCGGGATCTGGAGACTTGTAATCCGCATCACGCTCTCTAAAGTACGTCTCCCTACTCCAGTATCATAAATATCCCTATGCCAGCAATTCGTGTGTTATTTTTTCCTTTATTTTCTTTTCCAGGTTCTCAAATTTACCATACTGTACCAATGTAGCGTGTGGCAAATGCAATATTCTCGAAACCAGTAACGTGTAACCAATAGATAAATATGATTTGATCCCCTATCTTTATAATAAGTATAATATATTTATTTGCTTCAAACATGGTATATAATATTATACATAGTGCATAAAAATTACAAATCTATGTTGTAGTGAAAGCAGGGCTATAATTTTCTCATACACGTATACCTACGATCATAATTATAACGTTAATCTAAACCAATTTTGAAAAGTTGAGTGTGATAATATATATAGTGTTATATATTTTACACACGTAAACTAACAGACGAGTTAACTGATTATGTGTACGGCCTTAGACACCTTCAACTCGAGAGTTACAACTGTGAGTGTGTCTTTTAAGTCCTTTACCAGAAGCAAGAGAGCAATCCGTATATACCGTAAGTCTGCGGAACACTGGCTCTCGGTCCATTAGTATCGTATTTAGAACACACACTTATTAAGCAAATTGTCAAAAATATTAGTGGAAAAACATATTTTAATCTCACTTATCCAAATTACATGTAGTACACATTGATGTAGTACAGCATGAAAACATTATTAAATACAGTGTTTAAATCTAGTTCTTCCTCTCTACTTTATAAATACTTGTGATTGTTGATTAAAAAAATACTAAATAGAGTTTTTACTTTCAGAATTGTTCACAATATTCATTTAAGTAAAGTTTACAATTAAAAATATTTTTTATATGATTTTTTAAAGAAAACCAACATTTAAAATGAATTATTTTCGTATACACAGGAATATACACGAAAGTTACAAATTTTAATTTTTTTGATCAATATCAAAAATATTACATTCTAGAATTAAAATCACTTGTACTTATTCCACTATTTTATTTTTATTTACACCTGACCAGTTTCGCCTTATGGCATCATCAAAGGTTACCTTCGTAGTATCAAAGGATAGTAACCATCGTAGTAAACAAGTTCCATCAAGAGCCGATAATCGAGAGTATAAATTACATCAACATTAATCAACAATATTGATTTGCAACAACTTATCACTATCGCCGTATGAAGAAAAATTCAGCTAGCAGTACTAAGAGCTGACCTACATTTAAGCTGGACTGCATTTTAATTGAAACAACGTAAATTAACGTCTTTAAGGATGACACATTTTTCCTAAGTAATTTAAATAAAATACTACTCTTAGTACCAAAATTATTATTTCAGATTGTAACACCAAGACCTGTCAGGCGGTTCCCAAGGTGGATCTCCTAGGCCTGAACAGGGGGCATTACCCACCAGCTGACCCAATCGGTAGAATAATGCAGGAGTACCCAGGGCGCCTTTATAGAATTATATTCAATTAAAAAAAGATTAAAAGAGAGAATACTAGAGAGATGTGTGTGTGTGTTAGGATCGCTTCAAAGAAACAACATTAAACAATATCACAGTATATATTTCTATTTAAAAATACATTTAAAGATTTACAGTTAGAACTTAGAACTAACACTATTCAAAATTATAAATAGGTAGGTATACATTTTATATGTATACAAGAGTAAAAAATATAGAATCTTAATCTAACAGACTTCTGGTTCCTCAGGTCTTCCACTCAAGCCCAAGATATAGCTTGAATGTTGAACCTTTGGTTCATTGAAGGTTAAATACAAATAAAATAATAAATATTATACGTGACCTTTTCTACGGTACGGTAGATGGCCTGACGAGATTCAGGTCATCCTCCGTATGCCAGCAGAAACATCAAACGATCACCGGTGAAGTGGCCACGCATTGCAGGTCAGGCAGATCGATGGAAAAATTCTCCACCCTACCCTGAGACGTAATATTGAGCGGCATCACAGAAGGGATACCCCTCAACGGCATCCTTAAGGTGGCACCATTGCAGTGGTAACCTAGAACTGGCAACCTAGAACCCTATAACAAATAGACCTCCTAAGTATGTTTTGAAATATATAAAAGACATGAAAAGTCTAAAAGATCTTCTCAACTTACCACTTATGTGGGTTCTGGTTACACAAAGTAATTAACACAACTTAAAGATAGACAGTCACACAACTCCTGTTGAGTTCTAAGCAGAAAAGGCCTCGAGACTCCAAACATCTCCTTAAATACTTCTTCTGATAGATTGTTCCAGAAATTCCCCACTGTGATTTCTACATGACAGCTTCTTTGACATTTGACAACCAAGTTCAACCAATAGTAATTCATCTCACGGAAAAACCTACATAAACAAAACGCCATTTATAGCATAAATTCGTTCCATTCTGAAATTACTTGGTATTGTATGAGCACGCCATCTCGCGCATCAATGGTGAACTAGTTATAGAATCTATTGATCAAACCTAGCACCCAGAGTATAAACGCTAATCAATGCGTAAAGATGGCGCATTACAAATCTGTATTATTATTTCTATCTTCAAAAAAAAAGTGTTACAAGATGTCTCATTTCACAAGACTAATTGCCATTACATGAGACAAAAGGCAAACATTTTTTTTTTATTTTACACTTTATGCTATGCCTAGAACCGTAACTTATTTCTAAATTTCTATTAATTGAAAATTTTAAAATCTTTAGCATATGAGCACGATTTCAAAAAAACATTTTCACAGCAAAAGGTGTGCACTTTGTCCTCAAAACAAATGCTTTCTTTGGAATTTCTAGTAATCTAAATTTAAAACGTTATTAAGCTTCATTAATAAACTTGCTGTGTAAAGAAACATTTTGGATTATCAACCAAATCTGACTGATTTTGAATTATCTATACACGTTAATTATTTTAATTAAGCGCTCTTACGTTTATTTGACGCCCTGGCTCTAAACAGGAGGAACAGCAGACCCGTTAGGTTTGCTCGAATTAAACGGTTTAACTCTTCGTTCCCGTGCAGAGCAGTCAAAAACTGAAACTCACTACCAGCGCACGTGTTTTCCCTCCCACTATAATCCCGGGTCCTTTAGGCGGGACGTTAAAAAGCATCTCACTAGACCGCCATAGCGTTGGTCGCCGTACTGCATTGCACAGTGAGTATGTTGACTCCACTATTAAGTTCTACTCAAGCTTTTCATCAGACTGAGTAAGAGTCACTTCGGTAAGCCTTCAAATAATGTTGAAAATAAAAGTCCCTACTTTCCACATTTACATTGTTCACGATTTTATAAAAATACAATAGTTTTTAATTAAGGTCTGTTTGATTGTTTTTAATGTGCCGTATTTCACGTCTCGGAACCCTTATTGCTTCGTCATGTTCATCCGACCGTCCTCGGCTTACCTCCCAAACAGTTAGTGCTAGAAAGATGTAAATTTGTGTATATTTATCACGTCGGAAAAGTGCTAAAATAATGTCACGATAAACAAACCATCTGAAAAAAAAAGTGGTAGTCCATGGAATAAACTTTGAAGGAAAGCTATGACGGCTTAGATAACTTTGTTAGTTCAGGAGTTATAGAGTCCTAACTTGTAAACAGCGCTTGCTTGGAAAACTTCGTACAAAACTAAAGAAATAATAAGTAAATATTATTCATAGTAATAAATACTAACTCCGCTAGGTGACTACAAAACCCCATACTATGCGTAGCCTAACAAGCACTTGGCCGGTTTTTTTAGTTAATAGTTACTACAGAAAGTTATTTTACACAGTTGGATTACAACTATAAACTAATTCCGAAGACTATACGTGTTGGTATGATCAAGAAACTTTACGTTCCTGATCTGTTTTCTAGCGAGAGTTGAAATTGGGTCAGTCTTTTTATTAGAATTAATGTTACTCTGGTTAGTATTCTGTTTTAGTACAGCGGCTAGCGGCACATCGAGTATCTATTACTGGTAGAAAGGTATCTTTTTTACGCCTCTATCACGTTGACTTGATATTACAATTTTGCTAACGTAAACCAAAATCTCAAAAGCTAGAGAACATGTACCCATTCTATTTTATTATTTTATTAGGTATGTAGTGTTAAAATGTTTTATTTGGTAATTAAGCATATACACTGAATATTGAATGTAGAGGACAGTAGTACATTGACGTGTCGTGCAGATTGTCATATTGGTTTGGAAGTAAAAATTAGTATGGCAAAAATAAAATTGTTCACAGGAAAATATTCAGGAAGCGAGGTACAGTAAGAACCGCTGTTAAAATATAGCACGGGCGATTAAAGTCACATTAAGTCTGACAAAAAGCAATGTACGAGTAGATAATTGATTGTGTGTAAAATAGTGTTTAATGTACATGATACAACGCAACAAAGCTCGCGTGACCGGCTGTCGATCGGAAAAGCTTATCACAGAACGGAACCTCATACCCCAAGAACATCACTTACATAACTTGTTTACAACACGAACATTCTTATTTATAGCCGCTAGACAAATGTCTTCATATAAATTTAGTAATTTTGTTATTATTTTTTCGCTGGAATTATCTTCCAAATGAAAACTTTTCTTTACAAGAGCGAAAAAAAAATGAGATTTTCAATTTATTTTTTTCTTTGATTACCTTTTTAGGGTTCCGTGCCAAAGGCAAAAAACGGAAGCCTTATAGATTCGTCATGTCTGTCTGTCCGTCTGTCTGTCTGTCTGTCTGTCCGTCCGTATGTCACAGCCACTTTTATCCGGAACTATAAGGACTATAATGTTGAAACTTGGTAAGTACATGTATTCTGTGAACCGCATTAAGATTTTCACACAAAAATAGAAAAATAAACAATAACTTTTGGGGGTCCCCATACTTGGAACTGAAACTCAAATTTCTTTTTTTCATCAAACCCAACCGTGTATCTATAGATAGGTCTTTAAAAATGATATTGAGTTTTCTTTTATCATTTTTTTCTAAAGTGAATAGTTTGCGCGAGAGACACTTCCAAAGTGGTAAAGTGTATCCCCCCCCCCCTGTAAGTTATAAAATAAGAGAATGATAAAGCTAAAAAAAATATATGATGTACATTACCATGCAAACTTCCACCGAAAATTGGTTCGAACGAGATCTAGTGAGTAGTTTTTTTTTAATACGTCATAAATCGTAAACCGCAAAAAAATTACACTATTATTAAAATATCGATCAAAGTTACAACGAACTACAAGAACTTTTATATTATGTTACTTGCTGCTTCGGAACCCTTCATGGGCGAGTCCGACTCGCACTTGGCTGCTTTTTAGGGTTTAAACTCGGTTAGTAAAGGCGAGTAAATGGATTTTAGACAATGATGAGTTATTATCAAGTCAGCCCCCCCAGCCAAGTTGCAAGCGTTCTTCTTTCTGCAATCGTTAACGCGTAAATTCTCGTGTGTCATTGGCTAATACTTTGTCTCAGATTACTTTGTCTAAGATTAGCCAATGACACACGAGAATTTAAGTAAATTAACCTATACTTTTACTGTGAGATTCACAGTAAAAGTATAGGTAGATTTCATGCTCATCACGATTACCTACTGAAAATTCTTAGCAAAGAATCAATTATTAACCTTATTCCATACATTAAAGTATATTAAGTCCCACTAAAACGGAACACTTGTATCAAATCAATAAAATCGGAGTGTTGGACTCTGGCAAGTGACAATAACTTCAATTCTGTGAGGTTATTCGATCAATCTATCGCTTTCAGCTGATTGATTGCTTTAACTTACCTTGTACATAATTATATTGTGTAAGTAAGTACCGTTTCTTTGCTCATTAATAATCACGCATTATTATATTGAACTACTTACTAATGTATCTTTCGATTTAAATATAGGGTTCAAAATAATTTTCTTTGAGTGTATGTGACTGATGATTTTTTTACACAGATGATGTTTTAAAAAATATAATTTGAAAATTCTCTCACGAGCAATGAACGCCACATTTTCATAATGATTGTAATTTATATAAAAGAATAACGTACAGTTCACTGGGAATGGGTATATCCAGTTAACTGTGTAGCAATTGACAGATATATTGCGCCTAATGCGGTTCCTCTAGATTAAAGAGTTTACAGAAGTATCACGGAAGAAATAACAAAGAAATGTGAATGTTTCTAATAATATAGTCAAACAGACTATTGCAATGCAGGAAAAATATTTTCACTTTTATTCGGCAAAACTCAAAGAGAGGTAGCACATCGTTAGATGAAGGACTCTCGCCCTGAACCAAATGATGCCTCTTGTTTCTTATATTGTTTTCGGGTACACCACTGAGACCTAATGAAAAAAAAACGTAAGTACGTACGTACATACGTATTGTATAACAATGTCAGTAATAGTAAAATTACTTTAATTATCTGAACAACTCTTATTTATGATGTTACATTTCCTACTAATATATTTCACTGAAAGCTAACCAAAGATGCATTATCTATTAGAGGTGTAAATTTATAGATTTACTAGCTGTTGCCCGCGGCTCCGGGTGTATGTCGGTTATCGCGGCAAATAGTAGCTTATGTGTTATTCTGATGTATAAGCTATATTACTGTAAAGTTTCATGCAAATCCGCTCAGTAGTTTTTGCGTGAAGAATTAACAAACATACACATAAACATTCGCATTTATATATTAGTGTGATTAGTGTGATGTGATGTGATTACTTGTAACACATACTTGTAATAGATAGCTATTGTTTCAACACATCTAGCTTGTTATTGAAATACTTATTCATCATCATCATCAGCAGCAGACTGTAATCCTCCACTGCATGACTTAAGCACCTTAGAAAGGAGATTTGGGCCTACTATACCACGTAGACCAGACGGGTTGGTATTGATATTATATTTTCTCCATTTGGGCTTTTACAGTATCAACGGGATGGTAACACTTTTATTGGTAATCCGTCACCACTTATATTCCACCACCTGTTTTCTTATTTTCCACTTATTTTCCAACTCATTTTTCTTTTAACTATTGTGCAATGCTCTAGCTAGATAAAACCAATTAGAATTATTATGATTCATGTGTTATATAAAACTTGATTTCAATTGAAATTTGATTTTAACGACATTTTCAAAAGAAAACTGTTTGTTTCCAATTAAAGTTAGTCATTTAAAGTATGTCGAACTAATTAACTTATTATTGAACTATATTTTATAATTGTATATCAATTTATTTGTAAATAAATAGACTGTAGTTGGTAATATATAAAATGGTAAATGAATTACCTGTTGTAAAGAATTTCAATACAAGTATCGTCACTAGCGACACACTTCTAGCGACGTACTAAAATAAAGAAGTACCTGGCCTTAAGCGTGTGTTTTATTAATATCGTCTCTTAAAGTGGTCATTTTGTTTTATCGCCAACATATACGCTGGACACAAGCCTCTCCCTTTGCACGTAAGTCTGATCGATTTTACTGATGATGATACGCTGTGTGATACGCATTCTGGTTAAGTTGATTTTGTCACTGAAATCTGATGCTTATAATCGTTTCTTCGGAAGTTCTTACTTAAATAATAAATAACAAAGTTAAGAAGATGCATGAATCAATAGAAACATACACATTTAAATACTGTAGGTGTACTTAACGAAAGGTGTCAATTTCAAGCTTTTGTTTCATTCAACAATATGCACTCGTTTTTTCTGTGTATCCCATTGAAGAATCCACCACCGAGACGAATCTATTGACATCATAAATATAAAATCAAGGGGATTGTTTAACATGCAATACAAATAGACACAGACAACTTCTATTACAATATTCGTAGCACCAATGTTCTTAAAACGAAATTTAAAATATCCCTATATCCTTGTAGGAGTAGTATAGGTAGGTAGGTATAGATACTAGTAAGTTAAAATCCCAAGGTGGTTTGAATTTTTTATGTTTTTCGCACACTTGTTGGGTTAGAACTCGTGCCGAATACTAAAATCAACAATGCGCGCTGCCTTCTTCTCATCTTTATTTTCTTCTTACTTTTAGATGTCAGCCGTCAGATGTCATAGGTAACTATGGTATACCTTAATATTCACACGTAGTATGAAAATACTAAGAACGATGTTTCCAAGAGTTTTTATTTTCTATTTTCAGATATTAATTCCAATGTTCAAGAAAACCCTATTACTATTTTACTTAGTGTTCCTATTTTTCATTTTAATATGTTTTCGTGACCACAGTTTACATTTTTTGTTTAGTGCGCAACTTTCTTTACGGTGCTTGTCATTTAATATTATATTCAAAAGATTTTCTAAGGTTTTAATTTCTACTACAGAGCTACTACTACTAGACTAATAAAAAAAAATGGTATCTTTTATATTTTAATATACTATGTAAACTTTACATTCGTAAAACATTCGACAAGTAAATTAACACAACATTTACAGCAAGATTGAAGCAATCAGTAAATCTAGAGACATTTCAATTCAGGACAAAGTCAGAGACTCGGATTTGCATCTGAGTGATATTTGATAAATAGTGTCGCAGGGTAACGCAGTTAAAGTTAAGCAATTTACAAGACAATTGAGTGTTGACAATTTAACCGATGACTGAATAATAACAAACCATTTATTTACCGACCAAATTGAAATTATTAATAACAAGTCGCTGACCTGGCGAACTTAGTACCGCCATATTTTATTCGTGATTTATTTCAAAAAACAAATTATATAACTTTTGCTGCAAGTCGAGCATCTACACCGTTCTCTTCGTTCTCTCTTTGTGCTCATTTCTGTCCTACTTTTCCATCGTTCCCAATAGATTCCTGCTCCTGCACTTTCATCGAACGTGTATCAATACATTATAATAAAATCTTATATTATATATCTTGGTGTTCTAATAGACTACAATCTGTCTTGGAAACTCCAAATTGAATCGTCCACGTCGCGAGCTAGAAAACTAATTGAGGTCTTTAAAATCTTAAGAAATGTCCTTGATCCCGTTTCGCTAAAGTTGTAACACCGTAATTTCAAAATAAGAATTATGTTTTTTTTACTAGTAGAGACCTCTGTGATCGCAGAGTGTAGTCAGGCTCTGTAAGGAACTTCGATGTTAGTTCACTGATTGCACGAGAGATGGCAGTATTTTATACAATATATAAATTCGATATGAGTTAGGTTTTTGAACGATGTAGGGTCTGGCTTCAGGACGAAAGAATAAAAGTTACTTTTAGCTGTGGTGGGAGAAAGCAGAAAGTAGGAAAAGTTCTCGAACAGTCGATGGAAGGAATATAAAAGGAGATTCTTCCAATGTGAGAGCCTTTTCTTTCCTGATCTGATCAAGAACCAGTTCTTTATGTGTCATTCGTTGATAGTATTAATATATTTAGTGATTTCATCCCGTGTGAAGCGGTAAGTGAGAAAATGTTTTTTTATTTTGTTGGTCGTTTTCAGTTCTTAAACAATACTGGGTTATTCCATTCTTTCTTAGGGTCGATGGTTACTGCAGAATAATACTGCAGTCACATTACTTTGAGGATGCCACGAATGTGGTGTGTCTTGTGTGAGGAGAGGCAGGGACATAAAGATGTTCATGGCCTGCAAGACGTGGCTCCCCATACTAGGGAGTTTGTGATGAGGTTCCTGGCTTGGGGAAGATGGCCTGACCGATGTCTAGGCCAACTGTTGTGCTGGCAGTGAAGGTCACGTACCTTATTTTTGTTATGTTTAGTGTAATTAACCACTAGTTATTTTAAGATTTAGTTTTAAGTTATATGTAATGTTCATGTCTATTGTATGATATTGTGGTTTATCGTTGTTAATATATAATGTGTGTATGTTTTTTTTATGAATATATAATGTGAATATGTGTAGTTGAGTTTTCTCTGAAGTGACCTAATAGGAACCTACCCACACACACAATTAGTTATCTTTTTTAGTATTTCTCTTGTGATTAGTATTTATGATTACATATTTGTTGAACGGCGCCCTGGGTAACCTTTGCTCTTCTGACTGACTGGGTCATGCCGGTGTGTAGCACCCCCTGTTCAGGTTAGGGGACTGCAAGGTCGAACCCGCCTCCTAGGTCGGTCGATGGTTGCAACATGTGATCTGCATGGTTGAACCTGCCGCCTAGGTGGGCCATTGGTTGCGACTTGCGAACCTCCTGACAGGTTTGGGTGTTACAAAGTCTGTGTACTTTGCACTAGTTCAATCAGTTCTTTCCTACTGTATCACATCCTGGGGTGAAGCTGTCAAATCTTACATGATTAAAATAATAAGAGTGCAAAGGGCCGTCCTTAAGACTATGATACGGAAACCGCTCAGATTTCCTACTCTTGAACTATTTTCACTTTGCCAGGTTCTTAGTGTGCAACAACTTTTTATATTAAACACCACGTTACGCAAACACAAGGAATTAACTTACGACCCTACCTTCGCGAGTTCAAAGCGTAGATCTGACAAAGTCTGTCCTATTTTGAAACGCCGAACAGCCAGTAGCTGGTCGTTATTATTATCATATCAGCTCAAAATTGTACAATAAAATTTACTTGAAATTGAATATTTTTCCTCTTGTTCTACATAGATGTAAACAAATAATAATCGATTGGCTCCATTCTCTAGGATATGAAGAGTCCGAAGGCCTTGTGAATAATTAATCTGATTACACAGTAATATAATTATCTGAAAGTCACACCTACACTTAACTCACTCACACACACATAC
The DNA here is from genome assembly GCA_949125395.1 of Diaphora mendica. NCBI lineage: Eukaryota > Metazoa > Arthropoda > Insecta > Lepidoptera > Erebidae > Diaphora > Diaphora mendica. Next base: position 14,903,495 of record OX421319.1, on the reverse strand, counting down.
ACGCACGAATACATAACACACACATATACACACACATTTTTCTTTAAACTAATTTCTTACTATATATAATTTATTCAAGAATGTAATTTCTTAATGTTTTTTTCCATGTTGCAAGCAGAATTATTTTGTTGATTTTGTTTTTAATTCTGTTACTTTTGGATTTTGTGTGTATTTCGGGAGAGGGCGTTGGTACCTGTGACACAGTTTTATTACTTATGCAGGTATCATCGGTCACAAATTATCTATGTAAATTTGTTATGAATTCCAAATAATAATAATAATTATTATTATTTAAATTTGCGATATTTTTTTGGTACGTAATAGACTACAGTTGCGGACTAAGAAAATATAACCCACCTCCTTCGATTTCTTATAATTTTCTTCTATACAAACCTTGTCCTAACAATAACGAACACATAAAAAAAGAATTATTTAATTTGATGCAGCCGATCGGAAGTTATACGCGTACAATTTCGGCGATTCATTTTATATATACAGATATCAACAAACACTGCACAACATAAAGTTGTGCGATCAGATACCAATTTTGATCCAAACGAGTCGTGCCCAAGTGATCCTGTAGATTACTGTTGGCGGGTTGTCCCTGGTTGTCCCTAAATGTCTATTAATGTAGGTACACATGCCAGAAATAGCTGCATAGCTCTCGAGTTATGTAAGTATTTCTAGCGTGTGGATAAGCTTAGGTACATCCGGGAAGGAACACAGGAAGTAAAATTGTGCGATCTGTACAAAAAAAGTGCAAAACTGACATATTATTTGATGAATCTCTGTGAAGTTACTGATTTTTGAACAGAATGAAACATTTATTTTCGAAAATTTTAAAAGAGGTAATGTAACTTTCAAAACACAATCTCCACATATATTACTCTGTACTACTATAGTACTGATGATGTTCTCACAGTCGGCTTTAGTAAATTTCTGTCTAAATAAATCATTCATTCGAAAGAACATTAATTTTATGATCTTGAATGCTCACATCACACAGTTACGTATACTAGGATCACTATATAAGATCAATAATCACTAGAGTAGACAATCAGACTAATTAATTAAGCTTTTTCATTGATACAAACTGTTATCAAAAAGAATGGTAGCATTAATATTCACGCCTGATCATTGCGGCCCCTTAAAATTTAATACGGAACTGTTAGAATTTTAAATTATTTTAATTATTTAAAACGGAACTGTTAGAAATCGGACGTCATTATAATGGCAACATTTTTGATTGTCATTTTTTTTCTTTTTTGACGTTTTGAAGTGACAAGATAGTACTATGGAGAAGCTTTGTAAAGACGGTCGATCAAGGTGTCCTTTGATTGCCGTTTAATGAAAATTTAGCTGGTTGTCCATCCAATTCGGTGTTTCGTTGGTTACCGTTATGATTGGTCCGGTTTGGACTCGCGAGTTTTAGTAGTCCCGCCAAATAGGCGCGATCCGCGACAGTTAAAACGGGTGTATTGTAATCACGATACTTAGGGAGCCTGTAAGCCACTTAGGAGTATGAATGTGTGAACGCGGAGAAAATACCAGCAGAGGGGCGCCCCTATCAAGCCCGCCGATATCAAGGACTTCACGCATCTCCAGTAAGTGCTTGATATTACATTAGCTTAGAATAAGAACACGTTGAAACGCCGTGAAGTTTAATGCTCTCGCCAGTGAACTAGCTTGGCGATTGTATGCCTGTATTCATGGGCCCTATAGGCATTGCAAACTTCACAAGGTGATCGCTGCATTGGCGAGAGGACTGAACATTTTGGTAGCAGAAGCGTGGTTAAAACCTCTGAGCTGTGAGCACTCCGTAGTGCTTCAGAAGGTAATACCTCGTTGTTAGGTTAGGTTAGGTTACTATACTGATCCAGTGTCCACATATCTTTGATTCCACTAAAATAGTTATTTAAATAAGTATTTAAAACAATTTATTAGCATAATGATTAAATGTAGGTAGGTGACACATTTAATTATTGGTTAAATTGTAAAACTTAATATTAAATATTAATTGTTTAGGACATTCAGTCGAACATATTAATCTAATACAATTAGATTTTGCTAGCCCACAGACATTATTACTAGAATAATATTGTTTAGTGAAACTTAAATTCAATTATTTTGAGTTACTGGGCATTGATAAAGTGAAACTTGTAGGTAGATATATATCTGAGATTAAGTGAGTGCACAAGCACTTAATAGTTTTATTACATACATAAAATATTGTAACTTGTAAGTAGGGTTCTGCAGCTATGTCATTGTCATTGTACCGGGCTAAGATTGAAACGGAATTGAGATGGTTTACATCGGTTCAAGGCCTCCTAGGCCGACCAGATAGACAAGATGCACTGTTGGCTCGAGCTTTGGATGCGCCAGCCCGGCTGGAGGTAATGATGGAAACGCTTACCAAAGTCGAGGCCCTTGAGGAGGAGAAGGTCAGCGATCAGACAAGACCCGCGATGCAGGCTGATGTTGACCAGTGCCTCTCAATTGCTGATGACATTCAGCAGCGCATAGCAGAAATAAAGCGCCGCCGCCGGAACGGGCTGCAATGAAGAAGCTGTGGAAGGCCCTCACTCTCGCGGGGTTGTATCAAAACTGCCTCAAAAGAACTACCCAGCTTTGATGGAGAGCTCGGTGAGTGGGTCAGCTTCATCAATTTATTTGATAGTTTGGTCCACTTAAGGGAGGATTTGCCTAAATCCTATAAGATGGCACAACTAATGTCAACTTTAAAGGGGGAGCCTAGGGAACTGGTAGCCCCTTTGACGGTGACAGAGGACAATTATGAGATTGCCCGTCAAATGTTGGTAAGGCGCTACCACAACAAAAGAAGGCTGGTTGATGCGCAGCTCAAGAGGCTGTTTAGCATCCCTTCAGTGACTCGGGTCTCTGCCATACAGGCAGAAGTGGTGATCCCGTTATTGAGTGTCACTAGGGCATTAGGAAATTCGGGCTTGCCGGTTGAAGAACGGTCGTACATGTTAGTATACATAGTACAGTCCCGGCTGCCAGTCGATGTGCAGACCAGATTTGAGCAGCATTATGGTCAGAGTGCAGACAACTTGCCCACCTCTTCTCAACTCATGGAGTTTTTGTAGGAAGAGTGTCGGAGGGCAGAGAACATGGGTTCGTTCTCGAAGCCCGCTGCGGAACCACAGAAGGCTACTTGGAGCCCTGTGAGGAGGGGACTTCCGCAGAGAGGGCCAAGGAAGTTGTATGGGCACATGGGTGGCTCAACACCTGAACGGGATGCCTGCCTATACTGTAAACAGGATGGCCATGGTGTGGCCGCCTGCCTTCGATTTAGGGACCAGAGAGTCCAAGGGCGACGCCAGATCACCAAGCAGCGTGGCTGGTGTTCTTGTGTCTGGGTCCCCATTTAGTAAGGGATTGCGGTCGGTCCGCAGTGTGTACATTTTGTGGAGGCCACCATCATGAGTTGCTCTGCCTGAATAGGCCCGGCCAACATCATGCAGATGGACAGGGCAGGACTCAGGGACGGATGGGGTCAAGTACACAGGGCCGGACTTGGAACCTGGGTCATGGGGTCATCATGGAACGCCCTCGGTTGGAACACCGCACCCCCCATATCCGTGGACGGCGTCAAGTAGAGCGCCGCGACTGGAGGGGAACTTTAAAAAAAAAAAAAAATTACAATCAAAAATGTTGCCATGGCAACATTTTCTAACACCAACATTAGCGAGAACTTTATTTTGTCGCAACTTTATCAACGCCAGGAAACTAATAACTAACAAACAAGTAAGTTAGTGGAAGTAAAATGTTTCTATGGCTAACAAGTTTCCAAAACAAAGTAATAGGCTCGGAACGAGTCGGTTGCGATTTTTGCGATGTGCGTTTGACTAGCGAGTAGATAACTCTCTAGATAAAAAGTTCGCTACTTGAGTATGGCCCTCTTGTTTATTTTACCCTTATAAGTGTTTTGGCACATAATTGTGTGTACCTACTCTCACAAGCTCAAAAAGTATTTTGGTATTGAGAATTTAAATGATTTTGTGCTTCATGTCTATTTGGATTGGTCTTTTTGTCGTTGTGTATGTAGGCAATATGAACGTGGTAAGACACAACATCAATAAAACACGCAATTAATTTTACTTTGTTTATTGGGGTATTGCTAATTTAATAGTTTTACTATGACATTCTCTATTTATAGATTTTGTAATGACTATAACGCTTTAGATGGTAGGAGTAAAACCAATTACCAAAACCAACGATATTGTAAATCAACTTAAAAAATACAAAAGGGGAGGTTCACAATTATAAATTTGTTTTTAGGGTTCCGTACCCAAAGGGTAAAACGGGATCCTATCACTAAGACTCCGCTGTCCGTCCGTTTCTCTATCCGTCTGTCGCCAGGCTGTATCTCATGAATCATGATGACCATTAAAATGGTTATACCAAATAAATGGTTGAAATTTTCACGGATAATGTATTTCTGTTACCGCCATAACAACAAATACTAAGAAACAGAATAGAATAAATATTTAAGAGCTGCTCCCATACAACAAAGGTGTTTTCGCCGTTTTTATAGATAATAGCACGGAACTCTTCGTGCATGAGTCCGACTCGCACTTGGCTGATTTTTTGGGTATTCTTACTATGTGATTTCTTCGTCAGTTTTGGTTGGATTTAGGATGTGATGGTAGATCTCAGAGAAATCAAGGAAAGCCCTCAAATGTCCCATCTTTGTTAACTAATTTTAGCTTTTTCACTATTTGGTTTTCTATATTTAATTTTTAAACATAAAATTAATGAATCTTAATTTTCGTTTAGCTGATATGAACCTGTGACGTAGCCCCTTAGTATTACTTCTCAGTTATTACTAATTGGGGGTACGACCGTGCCCCCGAAGACCGCCAAGACGAGCCAAGCAAAGCGCAAGGGCCCTTCCTACGTTTTCGCTAAGTGTTTCGTCGTCTCCTCATAACTTTAGTTTCCGATATACCGTTTAAATTCTCAGGATGTGATGTCGATATTAGACTAATAAAACATACGAAGTTTCAATTGCATAGCTCTAATACTTTAGATTTGATTGATATCTAAAATACACTGATTTCGTGACTGACACACTGATGATCATCAAAACTGTTAGGGTACTTCCTGAAGTACTAGAAAACTGAAATTTGGTATGTAAACCAAGTTTAGTATACAAACCACAAAAAAATTCATAAACTTATTCCTTTTGCCCCCAACCCCCAAAATTGGGGGATGGAAATTTGAATTTGAGAGTAACACAATTTTTATGCTAGAGGTTATATTTTTTGTATACGGACTTTTCCGAAAGAAAAAAGAAGATGTAATAATGTTAAGTGGAGACCGTGTCTTGGCAAACGTAGTGTGGGACGCCTCTGGTCAGATGGGGTAAGACTTGCACAAGAGAACTGGCAGCGACTGGATGGAAAAAGCAGAAGACTGGGCTTTGTGGTGTTCCTTGGGATAGACCTATGTCCAGCAGTGGATTGCAGCGGACCGATGGTGATGAAAGCTTCGCGCCTTATGTACTTTAATATACTTTTCAGATATGTGGTCACTTTTGAATACAGTACGAGCTTAATCATTTCGAAGAAGACCGATTTGGAGCGATCGCCATCAACCAACTGATGTATCGATCAAGCGGATTATGATCTAGTCACCTGGACGTGTGTGAACGTAGGATACGTTGCATTTTCCGGTCTGTGCTTTCCGCTCCAGATCGGTTTTGTTCCAATTTACATTTCTGATTCGACCCTGTAAAGAAACCCTAAAATTGAAGTAAAAAAAATAGACCAACTATACTAAAATATGTTGAAGCATATTTTTAAACTCTTTGTACGAAGTTTTTGTTAGTTTCACTCTATTTTATGGTCATCATATTTTACTGAGTTCGTATTATCGTAGTATTGCTATATGAAATCCACCCAAAATCCTAAATACGAGTACACACGAGTGTTCTATTGTAACGCGGGTTGGAAATTGTTTGCGTCACGAGATAACTACACATATTCGTCAATAATTCACCTAAAATTTCCTTTGTAGTATATTAATGTTACGTATAGAGTGTATTTAATACTTGTTTAAATGGCGTGCAGGTGATAACCCACTGTAATTGTCAGTGCGTAGCATGTCAAGGTGGAATCACTTAGATTAAAATGAGGCAGCACTAAATACATTTCTTCAATTCATAGAATATTTCAATGTAGAAGTAGTTTAATTTCTCAGTTTCGCTTTAGATTCGTCCTTATGTCGTGAGGCGCTATACATTATTCATTCAATTATGTACAGAAAGATAAAAAAAAAACTAAAATAAAGAGAAAACATAGTATTTCTTTAAATTTACAATAGGTTTATATTTTAAATTAATATCGCCCATAGTGTCAAAGCTCAAAGCATTTTCTTTTCGTCACTACCACTTTAACAATAAAACAGTAGATGCTAAAGACAAGATATTAGGTTTTTTTTTTTAAACAACTCCCGCACTCGGAATAAATCCTGTGTCGCGGGGGACTTTACAAACATACATGAAACGGACACAAAGAACACCCAGACTCAGAATAACAATTTGTGGATCACACAAAGTGTCGTCCTACGTGGGATTTGAACCCACGATACTTGGCTAAGTAGAAAACAGCGTGGTGACCGTTAAACCACTAGGCCAAACGTGCAGTCTGATTCTGCGACAATGCCTAATTTAACTTGAGCTAGCAAATGTAAAAACTTGTTGCATCAAGTCACCGTAATCTACTGAAATTAATCGGGAGGAATCAAGTTAATCGGTGAAATTGCTAGATGACCTGGCTATGAAAAGCTCAGGAGTCTATAATAACCTGTCCATCCTATTTTCCAGTGGAACAGTAATACTTGTAGCTAACAATATATCAAATCTCGACTGGTTACATCTCACTACCCTCGGTGAATGCCGATTTAGATCTATAGGCTTAGGCTTATGGTAGTAATATTAGTAGCTTAAGCTTTAGTTCCAACACAGCCTCGACCTTCGCTGAAAACTGTAATTCCATTCTCCTCGCAAACATTTTCATGGTAACATGATATGATAAAGCTAAGTTACAAAAATGTCTTTCTTTAAATATCAATAAATTAAAATTCAGCGAAAATGGCAGTAATAAAACTGTTCAACTGCTCCCGCTTTCGCTTACACCTCAATCTACCTTCGCATTACAACTGTCCTGTTAATTTTATCTAGGATTGTTATGTCAGGTCTATAATTATAGTGTATGGTTTTCAACCGACTTCAAAAAGGAGGAGGTTCTCAATTCGACTGTGTTTTTTTTTTTTTTATGTTTGTTACCTCATAATTTTGGACTGGGTGAACCGATTTTGATGATTCTTTTTTTATTTGAAAGCTGGTGCTTCCCGAATGGTCCCATTTAAATTTGGTCTAGATTGAAGTCGGTTTTTTTTTGTTAAAATTTGTGATTATGTCTGTAATTATTGTCCTATCCCAATATATTTTAAATGCATTATTTTCAAGAGCTGTATTGGGTTTATATTTATAATAAGCAGTTTTATTGGGAATGAATGAATATTTGTGAGCCAGATTTTGGTGGATAATTGCAGCAACTTGGTCATGTCTGTGTTACTATTATTATAATTTTATAGATTTTTAGAATCAAATTAAAGATTTAAAAACTCAAAACGGTTAAAACGTTATTTAAAATGGATAAAATAATTTAAAAAACTTGAATAAAAGTACAAGTTAGCGTAATTTCAAGAATTTATTTTAAAAAGTTCCACCAAGTGCCGACAACCGAAAGTATAAATTATAAATTCGAAGGAGCCTCTTAAATCTTAATCGGGATTGCATCATTTTCAAAGAGTATTGTGAAAAAGCTTGGAATAATGTAGGTTGAATATTCTTGAAAGGGTATTTTACCCGACTGCGAAAGAAGGAGGTTTTCTGTTTGCCGAGTGTATAATATGTATGTGTGTATATTTCTTTGGCACGCCCTAGAGCCTAAACAGCTTGTCGTATTTTTATGTGAGTGGTGTCAATAGATTTGCCTTAGTCGTGAGAGTGACACTGGGTAGAACAAAAAAAAAAGACGTGTGGCACGCGGGGACTGTCGCGGTAAAGCTATTGCATAGCATTTTTATCAACTTAAGCAATTACAAATATTTATTTATTTTTTAATTATGCAGTATGTCTAATATTGTGAATGAAAAATACTAAACTATTAAATTAGTACCAACATCGTCACTAGATGGCGTTAATCACTTTTTTTAAGTAGCGATATGGTTTCGTTAAACAGCCTACTATAAAAGGTTTAAACTATTCCTAATACATGTCTCCGTCATTGGACGGGTTGTTTTATTCACAGTATTTTTTTTTCTTTGTACATGTATACTTACGGGGCACACATGCGGTGAGTGTGGCATTATAAAGATAGAATAGATACCTATACACCTATATACTTTCTCACAAACAGCTGCTTAAGCCGGACATACACGTTCAAGTATACTTGCGCAAACCCAGACTGTTTTGTCGTTCGACTGTTGATTCGTTGATTCGTCGTTCGGAGCAGCTCGTCTCGATCCGTGTGAGCTTCGGGTGTCAGGTTTTATTTTATTTACGTTACGGAGTTTCTCGATTTGGTCGCCGCGCTCAAAGGCCTCAAAGCCCGCGATAAAAGCTATGCAATAGCTTAAAAACAAACAAAAATTAAAACTAGGACCAAGCTGCCTGGAGACGCATGATACGGAGGGCCGACCCCAAATAAAATGGGAAAGAGCCAGGCAACGAAGAAGAAAAAAAAAACTTTAAAAAAAAGTTGTTTCGTGGGACACCAGATAGGAACGAAGTTCCTTATCAAAAATCACCTATATGAGTAATTCAATCATCTGTAATTATTTATTTAAATATTATACAATTTAAATAAATAATTACAGATAGTAGGTATACACAATTTTTCATTCACGCTCTTTTAAAACCACTAAATTATCTTAACACCTTTATTTTATTTAAAATGGTTTATAAAATATATAAAAGTTATATGCGAGGTATGAAGAGAGCTATTCAGGTATACATATTTTTATTATGATTTTTTATCGATAAAAACAAAAAAATAAACTAAACTTGTCACTTGTGCTACTACCTAGTATTTTCTACTGAAACAAGTTCTGTATAGAGTTACTCCGTACTTGTTACATACAACTTACAGATTACTACGCTATACAAAAATTTTCATTCAAGAAAATAAATATTTCTTACATCTTTTTTTTGTAAATACATAAAAATTATACATAGAAAACATTCAAACTCTGAAAAAACAAACATTTGCAGATCATAAAAAATATATTTTATCCTACCTGGGATTCGACCCGAGACCTCAAGCACAGCATTCGCATACGCTCCCATTTTGACACCGAGGCGTCAATCTTATGGTCCGGACGTTTTTTTCCGGTTAGGGTACCCCTCCGCAACTTTGGACTTTGTTCCAAAAAACCTGAATTTAATAAAGATGGCAGATATTGACGCAGTCGGGTTGTTTTTTTTTAATATTTGTTACTTGTTTTGCTTCTACAAGAATTCAATTTCTTAGTGCTAATCAAAAACCTTACGAGACAATATAATTCCGCACCCACAAAATGGAAGTTCAGTCATCAATGAGTTTAATGAGTGCACTTTGACATCGGGTGCCCATTTATCGACCTACGTGGGAGACCCACGCTCTACGTGGGGCCGGCTCGACCGGAGTGATACCACGGCCTCACAGAAACCGGTGTGAAATAGTGCTTGCGCTGTGTTTCACCGTGTGAGTGAGGATACCGGAGGCCCATAACCCAATCCCTCCCCCTATCTCCCCCCTATCCCCCAAAGGGCCGGCAACGCACTTGACGCCTTTGGTGTTGCAAGTGTCCATGGGCGGTGGTAATCGCTTACCATCAGGCGATACGTCTGCTCGTTAGCCTGCCTATTCCACTTACAATCAACCGAAATATAAATATTTTCGTATTACGTGCAATTTTTTTTTTGAAGTTCTTATAATATCTAAACTTATATGAAATTTAATTTAAGTTTGAAGATAAACACAGTAAGTCTGTAAAAGTTTTTTACTTTTATCGTTGCTTTAGAACAAAATTTTGAAAATAATTTGCCTTTAGAAGAACTGTGTATACATCAACAATGATTTAATGTATTTCGTACTTGTGAATGTTTTATTATCCAATCTTGAATGTTCATATTTCAAGAAGATATCATATGGCAGATTAGGGATCTCAGACCATTTAATACCAAAATATCATGCTGTAAATCTAAACGTAGGTAAAAAAGTATTCCTCATAGCTCTATCTTTTGGGTATAACTTGTTGACGAAATTGAAGACTTGTGACAACAGACTCTTATAGTCGCTTATACGAGTTTATTATGTCTCTCAAACAACTCAAAAACAGGTGAAGACGGAATTACGGCTGAGCTTTTGAAGGCGGGTGGATAGCCGGTCTTGATTTTTTTTGAAGACAAAAAATATTAATAATAATAAATATTTCGGACATTAAACATACAACAATTCAATCATACTCGTTAAACAGTCGTGTGAGGCATGGTCCGAGAGGGTGGTGGTGGTTTTTTTTAAATGGGCAATAGGCCCTTCTGAATTAATTATAATATAGATTAATGTTTATAATAATTAATTATTATATAATTAATTATATTATACCATTCTTTCTTCTGAGTCAAGTCTATAAGCTGTTCTCGAGAGTCATTACTATTCGTCTCTAACGCAGATTTGACGACTTCAAGCATCTTGAATAAGCAAACTCTGGTTGCTGGTGCTGCCGCAGGTTGCACAAAAGTCCGAAGTATTTAACCTTCCACTATGCTTGGCGTTTGTCGACTACGAATAAGTTTTAGATTCTACGCTTCAGTCTCTCCAGCGATGCCAAATCGACAACCGGTAGATTGTTGTTCATACAAACTTTTTACCTAAGTGAGAAATGTTTGTATGGAAACGCTGAAACTATGAAACTATGTCAGTCCATCTAGTTGACCATAACTCGAAACCCATCCAACTGCAATGAGGACTGAGGCAGAGAGACGTAATCTGTCACCGACACTATCGTGTTAGGCTTATGGACTGGAATAGAATTGGCGAGTACCCACCTTCGATATGCTGATGACATAGTGGTCATGGCCGAAACCATGGCTGAATCATGACTTTAGCACAATGCTGGATGGCTTTAATAATTTCTCTAAGAAAATCTTAAAATGTATATACCGCAGTGTCTCAAGTCAAAAGTATTTGATCAGTGTGTATTGCCAGTGATGACCAACGGTACAGAGACGTAGTCGCCCACAATGAGACTTAAAGTAAAAATGCTTAAATTCACCTAAAGATCAATGAAAACGGACGACGGGATGCTGCCCCATCAACAGCTGTATGTGTGAAAATAGAAATATACAAAGATGACATTCGGAAAAGTTTATCAATAGTTATATCTGTACAAATATATCAATTAACTCTACAAAATTCAATTTATATCGGTTAATTACTCGCTTCCACTTTGTTTGCTTGGAAGGTAAAAACATTATGATAACGCAGACCCTAGTACGAGTACGCTGCACGCTGGAAGAATAACAATTCCACCAAAAATATTTTTGTGAAGTTCAACCTATACGTAGGAATGTATGCGCTGCTCTGGATTATTTGATCTGATATTGGTATTTGTAATGATTAGTTTTTTTTTAGTTGAATAGGTCTTAATCACCCAGAATGTTTAAGCGGTTTCATAAACATAAATAAAAGACGAATAATAATATTTGAGTTCAAAACTGAAAAATACAACTAAAAGCTGTAACTCTTGATATTATTATTAACGTGATATTTAAGCAATGTACGCATCTTTCTTTCGAGAAGAAAGCGAACCCTAAGATCGTTAATTTAGTATGTATATTTCTTTGGCAGGCCCTAGAGCCTGATGTGAGTGGTGTCAATAGATTTCTCTTAGACACTGGGTACCTACATCAAAATTAATAAAAAAAAACAAAAAATAATAAAGAAAAATCTGAATTTAATAAAGATGGCAGATATTGACGCAGTTTTTTTTTTCAATGATTTTACTTATTAAGTACATAAATGACAAGCGGGACTGAGGTTACGCATCATTGTCGGTTGAGCACTATAACCGGCCTAAGTGGTGGTTTAAAATATGTGGACATTATTACCGATTTCCGAAATTTTGTTGAATTAAAATGGCCATTCTTATTTATACCGATTTTATTACTAGACATGGTAACAAAACGACCTATTTATTTTGTTTAGGATTTAATTATCTTCAAATCAACTATCACTGCTAAGTTTACGGCGTAAATTCATAATTCAATTAAAACATTATTATTTTACGTCAACACAATAATTGGAGTAATAAAATGGAAAAGTTCACACAATTTGTCTCATGATTGATTGAAAATTAAAGCATCAGGTTATATTTATTCCTCGACATGAAAAAGATAGGTTTCTACTATCTAAAGTAAGGTCGTATAATAATAATAATAAGCCCTTTATTCCGAAAACAAGGTTTACATTTTGTTTTTTTTTTTTTACAACTAGGTTTACAAGATATCCCTGATCTCGGCGTGCCGGTTGGCAAAGGCCTCCTCTAACTTTTTCCATTGATTTCTGTCGCGCGTGACCCTTCTCCAGTTTGGACCTGCTGTTAGTTTTATTTCGTCCTCCCATCTGGTTAATTGTCTTCCGCGATTACGCTTTCCGTCTCTTGGATACCATTCCGTCACTGCTTGGCTCCATTTTCCCCTCGTATCACGCATCATGTGCCCAGTCCATCTCCATTTCTGTTGGTCTATTCTTTCCAAAATGTCAGTCAGTTTTGTTTTGGTACGAAGATCGATGTTGCTAATTCGATCTTTCCTTTTTGAGCCTGACATGCTCCTCTCCATTGCCCTTTGACATTTGGCAAGTCTTTCTCTTAGAGATTTGGTCAGTGCCCATGTTTCACACCCATAGGTCAGGCATGGGAGTATACATGACTCGAAGGTTTTCTTTTTCAGTGCCATTCCTAGGTCTTTTGACTTCATGATTTCTTTGAAGGACCAGTACTTTTTCCATCCTGTTGCAATCCTTGTATTTGTTTCTTGTACAATTTGGTCTTTGAATGAGATAATTTGACCAAGGTATATGTAACTATCCACGTATGTCAGAGTTTCATCTTTTATTCTTATCTCTACTCTCTTTGAGTTGGTCATTAATTTGGTTTTGACAGTGTTCATTCCGAGACCGATTTTCTGACTCTCCTGACTTAAGCTTTGGATCCTGGCTTGAAGGTTAGCTGGATTTTCTTCGAAGAGTACTAAGTCGTCGGCAAATCGGAGGTGGTTCAGTCTCGACCCATTTATGTTCAAGCCGAATTTCTCCCAGTTTAATTTACGAAATATGTTTTCGAGAACTGCTGAAAATAATTTTGGGGATAGTGGATGTCCCTGTCTCACGCCTCTTTTTATGTCAAATTCTTTGCCCAGTGATTCCAATTGGATTCTAGCTTTACTATTTGCGTAGATGGTCTTAACGATATTTACGTATGTTACTGGTATTCCTTGTTGTATGAGAGTATCCCCTATGTATTCATGGCTCAAGCTGTCGAATGCCTTTGCGTAATCAATAAACGCTATGTATAAAGTTTTATTGTATTCTTTATACTTTTCAATGACCTGTTTAACAGTGTAAATGTGATCTATGGTTGAAAACCCTTTCCTGAATCCTGCTTGCTCATTTGGTTGTTGTTCGTCCAATTTTATGCTGATTCTATCTAATAGCACCTTTTCAAATACTTTGTACACATTAGACATCAGACTGATAGGTCTGTAGTTTTCTATATCTTCTTTGTCGCCTTTCTTGTGGATCAGAATGATGTGCGACGTCGACCATTGCTCTGGGATAGTACATGTTCTAAGTATCTCGTTAAAGATGTGTGTAAGAGCAGGTATTAGTTCTTCCATTGTTCCTTTCAGCAGTTCGTTCGTAATGTTGTCAGGTCCGGGCGATTTTCCCATTTTTTGGCTTGTGATAGCCTTTTCTACTTCACAAGGTAAGATTGTAGGGATTGGGTCTAGATTGGCTGTGGATGTTTGCCGTATGTGCGATAGTTCGGTGTTCAGGTTTTGTTTTTCGTACAGATGTCGATAGAAGTCGGTTGCTAGATTTTTTATACGCTTTCTTTGCGTGACAGTCTTTGATTTTCTTTTGAGTTTTGGTATCCATTCTTTACCTTCCTCTCGAAGTTCCTTTAGTGCTTTTTTCACAGCTCCAGTTCTTTGTATATGGTATTCTAGGGTTTTTTTTTTTCTTTTTTTTTTTAATGTTATCCCTTGGGATAACGCTGCTTTCCCCCGTCCATGATAACGACAGGACCTTGCTACTATTCTTATATATATTTGCTATTCCTTGATGTGCCTTGCACCAAGTGCCTCCCATCCACAGAACATAAAGAATAGGTAGAAATGTTATGTGTCATAATTTACAACGGAACGACTGTCGCCAAACTCAAACAAATGAAAGCACTATTATATTACTGCACACTACTAACGAATTGTTTTGATTTGATGTTTTTATTTGCTCAAAACTAGCCTACAATACATAAAGTCACACGTATGATAATATATCTTATCGCGTAATTTTAACAGTTATTTTGCCATAGTGTAAGAAGAACTTACAACGTTTCGTAATCTTGAAAGTAAGAATACTTTATTGCAAGCTATTCAAAAACAGATGGCGTTATTCTAAATGCACGCAATTATAACAATAATCACTTTAAGAATAAATTCGATATTTGTGTCATTCTTCGATATTTACCGCTACTCACTTAGTGTTGTGGCACATATTACAATATTATCAATAATATCGATCCCTAACTTTTGTTGTTAGGACGGAGCAGAATAAAAAACATGAATGGAAGGATACCTGAGGAGGTAACATTTTAAAGGTAACGGTATAAAGGAGAAGCTAAGAAATAAGTCCTTGCATAATAATGTTTATTAATTTTAAGAATCTGTATTATAATCATATTATATTTAATAAAGACTGTTTAGCCACTTAACAAAATTCAAAACAGTGGTTACATAATTAATATTTGGCACAGTATGTATTCATATTTAGCTTTATAGGAAATACACATGGTATCAATAATCATAAATTTTATTGACTGCAATGAACAAAAATGCAATACGTCTAATTGTCGACCCGTTGGTATAGTGTTTAGCGATCCTGACTGCTGAGTCAGAGTTCGGAACAGACAGAGAGACGGACAAAATTTAAAAAAATGATATTTTGGTATACGGCCCGTGCCTGCAAATTTCGCAGAGAAAAGAATCACGCTTCGACATAAATGGGCCGGCTCGACCGGAGTGATACCACGGCCTCACAGAAAACCAGTGTAAAATGGCGCTTGCACTGTGTTTCACTGAGTGAGTGAGGATACCGGAGGCCCATATCCCAACTCCTCCCCCTCCCCACCCCCCAAAGGTCGGCAACGCGCTTGTGACGCCTCTGGTGTTGCGGGTGTCCATGGACAGTGGTAATCGCTTACCATCAGGTGATGCTCGTTTACCACCTGTTCCGTAAAAAAAAAATAGTACCGTGTACCTACACATGCAGATGCATTTAGTAAAAATCGGATATAAATATTTAATATTACAAACAGACACTCTTATTATATATATATATATATTCTTACTATATACTTATTTGTATAGATATTCAATGGTTAAAACAAGTGTTTTTCTTTCAAGGCCACGTAAACAAACAAGCTAAATTTAATATTTATAATTATTATAGTAACTAAATATAACACGTTTAAAAGTATGCAAATCGATAAAGCTAACATCCTACCTGGCTACATCACTAATCGAGTAGAATAGAAAATACGAGAATAACGTTGAAAACTGATAAGACCCGATCATACCAGATTGAGATTTATGTGAATGGGATAAGGAAGAGTTTAGCTTAAATCTCTAGTCAATTATCAGTAAAATAAAATTTTAAGATTTTATTGATAAAACATATAAAATTGTACCTACAGATGGTAAGAAACACCTCCATTATCAATCTTTTTCCTTCTGCTATCATTTTTACACTGTAAAACAGAACAGTACTGCATTGTGGCGTAAAAAAGAACTTTCATTGGACGACCTATTCAACGCAGCGTTGTAACACGACTATGTTTCAAAATACCTACAACTCATAAAGGTATGCGTTGCAACGCTTATCAGTGGCAAGCGCGCCACGCCTACTAGTCATTTCTACTTATATCTTTTTGTTTTGTGCTCCCATCCATCTCTTTGCTTTTGTTAATTTCCATTTATTGTATGATTACTTTACAGAATGTAGTTAATTTTTCTATTTGTTGTTTAATTACATTACGGAATTTATACAATACAACGTTAATTTAATTTCTAGAATTTTACGATTATAATACCAAACATAGGATTTTTTACGTTGCAGGTACTTTATTTTTTAGGTTTGTTGAGAGTTTTTCAAATTTTTTATCTATATTCAATGTGTTCCATTAATTTCTTATATCTCTATATTGTTATTCTGAGTGCATTTTTCTATTATTATACTATTATTATTACTACTACTATGTATACTGTTTTATCTTAGCTGTCTTCTTATACTGTTCATGCTTTGTTTTCCTTTTATTTATACTATTTTATCCAATACGTTTTACCTGTTGTTATTGTTTAGTCTGTTTATTCTGCAAATGGCTTTTTGAGTATCTTCTCCTAATCTGTGAGATCATGGCATTCTGTGACTTTGTGTATTTTGTTTTTGTACATGTCCAGTGTTTAATTATGTGTGTATAGTTTTATCTAGGTGTATTTTAATTTGTTTGTTATTTAATCTGTGTGTATATAATCTATATGTGATGTTTGTGTCTGGATGTTTTTTATTTTTAGCATTAATTCCACCTTTGTTAGCAACAATGTGTATATATGCCTAAATATATGCAATTATTGTAATCCTGGTCGTGAATTTGTTATGCTGTTCCTTTTAGTTATGTGTGCGTGTCTGGTGTTTGTGTGCGTGTTACGATATCTCCATATATATTCACTATATACTTTTAAAATCTGTGTGTGTGTGTATGTTCCTGTGTCGTGTGTGTATGATCGAGTGTGTCACAAATATGCCGTACTTAATCTCGCCAGATAGTCCCACTTTTTGCGGATTGGGCACTCGGCGCTGAAGGCGTTGTGCCCCGTGCTGCTCAGCTTCTCCCCTTGGCAGTTGCAACAGTTTGGTTCTGCACCACTGGCAGCGTCCGGGCATTCGGCCCTTAGGTGGGGCCCTCCGCAATGGCTGCACTTGAGTTCTGTTGTGGTACAGAACTTCCTGCTATGTCCGTATCCTAGGCACAGGGAGCACTGCACTAAGGGAGATTGGTCCGCAACCTTAATCGGTTGTAGGTCAATATGCAGTCTCCCTATGTCTAGGGCACGAGACCAAACCGCCGGGGAGACCCTGAGCACCACGTGGCACATGTGGGGATTCCTTGCTCGCCTCCTATAAAGCACTGTCAGCCTGTCCTGGTCCGGTGTTAAGTCCCGGAATATATCCTGGTTTCTGCACCTCACAGCTTTTACCAGGTCCTCGTCCGTCTGATTTTTTAGGACGCTGTACAGTACCAATAGGGGATCCCTATTCTTTATCTCTTCCACCACAAGGTCTTTCCTTTTTTCTGTTAGTCTTTTTTGGGCCCTTTTTCTGTCTTCTTCCGTTTTGTAACCAATTAGCACTTTTCTGTCTTTGGCCTTTCTTATTTTCTCTGCCTTCACCCATCCCTCGTCCTCGTCCGCAGCTTTCCTTAGTCGCTCTATGACCTGCTCCCCGGTGTCCAGTTCGTTTTTGGACATGACGACCACCGAGTGCAGGGTCGTCCTCTCCGGGAGCCGAGTTTCAGAGAGACCTGCCACTATCCCCGCATAGGTCGCTGCTTGTGTTCCCTTTCTCTCACTCTCATCGTGTTTTCCAATCATTTCTTTTATTTCTCCTAGAACTTTAACGTTTTCCTTTAGTATCCTTTCATTCTCCTTTGATGTTACTTTTCTCTCCCTCTCCTTTTCCCTATCATCTTGTTTTTCTATCCTTTCTTTTATTTCTCCTAGAACTTTAACGTTCTCCTTCAGTATTCTCTCGTTCTCTTTTGATGTTCCTTTTCTCTCCCTCTCCTTTTCCCTATCATCTTGCTCTTCTATGCTTTTCTTTATCTCTTCCAGGACGTTAGCGTTTTCCTTTAATATCTTCTCGTTGTCCTTTATTTTACTGAGGATTTCGTTGTTTGCATTTATGTTCGGAACCTCCATGGTCTCGATACTCTGCCCTTGTTTCAATCTTTTCATGTCTTCTTCATATCCTTTGACTAATCTCTCTAGGAGATCGACTCTTCTGTCGACCTCCCGCTTTATTTCTTTCTTGAGGTTCCTTGAGTCGTTGAGCAGCTGCCTGATTACTCTACAGGCTCTGGTGGCATAGTCGATTCGTTCCTCTATAGGGATCGTCTGGAAGACCTCTTCGATCGACGGATCCCTAATCTTCTGCGAGTTCTTGGCCGCGCCGGACGTTGGTGGTGTTTTATACATATTGATGTATGTGTTGTGTGTGACAGAGTGTGATGTGGTGTATAATGTGTGTGAACGGGGAAAGTTGTATATTTTGTAAATGTGTGTAAATGTGTGTTCAACCCTGTATGGGGGGGTGTGTCAGTGTCAGTATGTAAATGTTTGTGTAGCCCTGTATAGGGGGGTGTGTCAATCGTACAACTAACTTAAACAATAAGGTTTGTGTAGAACGTAGTTCTACACAGTTAAAAATAATAAAATGAAATACAATCAAACGAAAATTTTCGCTCTAATTTGAGCCGGTCTATTAATATTTGAGGTGTAAAGTGCCTCTGTCACTAAAATAAAATGAGTGCGAAATTAAAATAATTGAATAAAAATTTTCCCTAGAAATTGAATGGAGAGGTTAGTGACCCTTACACCAAAAAGTCTATATGGCCCAGTGAAATATGGGAGGGTTTTCCGTCAGGCGGATCCGGACGAGAGTGGTGTCGTTCGACGGGTAATTGAAAGGGCTATTTAAATATATATAATTAGTAATTTGGAAAACAAAGGCTATCGAATTAATCGACAAAAACCTCAAAAATGACTAAAATTGAAATTTAAATGTTGAATTTCTAAGGTTATATTTACCAGATTTATTTAAAAGAGGTGTTGTTAGACAGGTCGTGACGCGAGCTATCTAAGTATGTATAATTTATTGTTCCCAAAAAATGAGGGAGCAAGTTATTCAAAGAAAATCTCAGAAAATTTTCGAAAAAGCGGTAAATTGAGTTTTGTTTGTTGAAAATTTACTACTTTTATTAACCAGATCTTAATGACGAGTTCTATCTAATTATGTATAATTAAAAATTTCGAAAATAAATTTCGAAGAGTTATAAGCCAAAAGCCTTGAAGAATTCCTTAAAAATGCCGAAAGTCAAAATGAATGTAGAAATTTAGAAACTTCTATTTATCCAACCTATATAAAAGAGGTGTTATTAGATAGGCCTTGATGAGGGCTATCTATATCTGTAACTATGTCAACTTTGAGGCGAAGCGTTATCGAATAATTCGACAAAACCTCGAAAATTTGGTAGTTTAGAAATTTAAAAATATTCTAAGTCCAGAAATTAAAAAAATTTTCTTTATTTTTCAGGTAATTTTCTTCCCACGGGACGCAGGAGTGTCTACAAATATGATACCAACAATTAACAACGTTACTAGCAGCTGTTTTCAATTAAAATTTCGCACTGTATTCTAGGGTTTGCAGTCTTTTGGTTTTCCGATCTTTTCTCATGCTTGTTTTTATATTCTTACTTATTTCTGCTATGTGTTTTAGGTTTTCCTTATTCTTTTCCTTCTTGAATAGCTCTTTCCTTTCATTAATTAGTTGCAAGGTTTCTTTGCTTGATTGGTATTTGTTAGTATTTCTATCCTTTTTTTCAGTCATGTGGCTCTGCACGAGCTTTTCCAATCTATTGTATTTTTGTGTAGCTTCTATATTTGTATCTGTAGTTATATTCTTTATTTCTTCTATAAACTCAGTGTTACTTATGTTTTGTGGGTGTCTTGGTTTGCATGATCTTTTGTGGTTTATGAAAGTTCGAGACGTTTTGTGTGGATGTGTCCTTAAAGAGCTGCGAACCATACGGTGATCTGTATTAAAGTTCAGTCTGGATATGACAGTAGTATCTGTAAATGTTTTCGGACAGTTACTTATAATGTAGTCGATTTCATTTCTGTATGCACCACCAGGAGAGAGCCATGTCCATTTACTTTTACATCTTTTCTGGAATATCGTATTCAATATAGTTAAATTGTGCTCCATAACAAATTCGACTAGTTTTTGACCATTACGGCTTCTCGTGCCGTATCCAAATTCTCCCAGAACGTACTCAGCAGTGTTCATCTTGACACCCACTTGAGCATTGAAGTCTCCCATTAGGATGATGTAGTTCTTAGCATTGTTTGTTAGTGTATGAGACATAGCTTCATAGAAAGATTCTAACTCTGTATTTTCAGCTTGTTCAGTTGGCGCATATACTTGAACAATGGACCACAACTTTTTGTAGCCCGGCAGCTTCATATTAAGTACCGCTATCCTATCCGAAATTCCAATAAATTCTTCGATATTGCTTTTTAAGTATTTTTTAATCAAAAAACCAACGCCTCTTCGGTCGCATATACCTCCTTTATGATGTAAAATGAAATCTTCGTGTTCCTCAATATTTTCGTCCTGTCTTCTCACTTCGCTAACGCCTAGAATATCCCATTTTACATAGTCTAGGGCTTTTTTTAACTCTAGCAAACTTTCGGGTGTCCTGAGAGTTCTCGTGTTGAGAGTGGCTATATTGAGAACTTCGCGTCTTTTGGTTAGAGGGTATTGGTCTAGTTCTCCCGCGGGGACCAGCCGTAGTGGGAGACATTTTTTTGCTAGTTGTTTTTTATTTTCTTGTCCTTGTCCGGTTTTCGGTGCTCGTTTTCTAATGTTTGGTTTTAGTTTTCTCCGATAGGGCGAGTGATTTTCCTCGAAGGTATTGAAAGGCATCGAGTTTCTGCATTTTGGGCTCGTTCTTAGCCTTACTATTTGGGTTTTGTGGGCTTGGAGTATCTGACCTTTTTCTTTTCTCGTTTTCTTTCTTTTCGTTGCACTTCATTTGTTTGTTTTTTATATAAACGTCCTTTGGCAAGTCTTGAGTGATGTAAGATCCAGTTTTCATTTTGTTTTTGTTTTTTAGAATTTGAATTTTTTTCTGTAAGGTTGTAGTAGCGAGAAGGATGGGCCTAATTTTGCCAGCTTCCTGTTCTTTTTTACCCAGTCGTTGAATTCTATTGATTTCTCCCTGGTTGAGTTGTACATCAATTTCCGATAACGTAGACATTACCAATTTGCTCAAATCTTCTGACTTTTCGTCAATTGTTTCTGCAACCCCGTGGATTAGTACATTGTTTCTTTTCTCGTTCATCTCAATGGTTCCAATCTTATTTTTTAAGTTTTCTACTTCAATTTTCAATTTTTTATTTTCCTCAATAATAGGATTAATCTTTTCTTCAACTTTTAGCAACACACTTGCGGTAATAGTTTCTGATATAGTCTTTGTTTGGATATTTAGTTGTTCAGTCACTTTTGCTAAAAGCAGTGACATCTCTGGTGACAGTTCTGAAGTCATCTTGCATAAACTAAACGTAGAATCGTATACTCAATATATATTTATAATCGATTATGGAGTAGTCGAGAAATATATTTAGATTTCTGAACGCAGCGTTTTATTGTTATGTTGGTAACAATGACACTTCGTTGTCGTTATCTTTTGTATTACTTTTATTACGACAGCTACCCTCAATCTTCCTTAATAGACAAATATCAAGCGAATCTTACTTGAATTTTAGGCTCGGCTGCTATATTTTCGATGGTTTTCAACTGTTATTCAATACACTTTCACTTATAAAACTTTATAAAAGCACTCAGGTGAGTAGTTTTGCGGTATTGACACAATTTTTCGATTATAAACATTTATTACTAGACATGGTAACAAAACGACCTATTTATTTTGTTTAGGATTTCATTATCTTCAAATCAACTATCACTGCTAAGTTTACGGCGTAAATTCATAATTCAATTAAAACATTATTATTTTACGTCAACACAATAATTGGAGTAATAAAATGGAAAAGTTCACACAATTTGTCTCATGATTGATTGAAAATTAAAGCTTCAGGTTATATTTATTCCTCGACATGAAAAAGATAGGTTTCTACTATCTAAAGTAAGGTCGTATAAACGTTCCCAAATCGCAATCCCCGTCAAGGCAGTTAGTTGACTACATAAACTAATTCGGTTTGTTTATGGAAACACTCCGAGAGACAGACCCGTACCTATTTAGCGGTGGACAATTACATGGCGTTGATAAGGGTAGGTTACGAATACTGCGTATCTTTACACACGTCTCATGCGTCAATTAGACGACGCCGACGATATTTGGCCACAATACTAAATTACGTTAAAGCTCAAATACCTATTTATATTTGAGTTCATAAGCCGTCCCTCTCAAAATAAAAAAGAATTTCAATAATTCCAAAAAAGCCTTCTAAACCTTTTTAGATAAAAGAAAATTCCTTTATTTAAAACTCTTTTTCACCTGAATGAGAAGGTCTTATTAAAAAAATGGTCTTTAAATGCGAGATTTAAATGTGCCTGCCCGTGAGAATTACAGTGCTGTATTATCGCAATTTTATACTTACTATTTGTCTCTTAATTTTGAAATTTATCTCAGTTTCTTTTAAGTTGTTACACTACACAAAAATGGAGTTATATTGAATAATACTTAGTTTTATATACTTAAGTCGACTGCCTCACTGGTCCAGCGGTTAGCGTATATAATTACTAATCAATTGTTGTTGGGTTTTACTAACAAAAATTGGCTGTTTCGCGCTTGTGCTTCGGAATGTACATTAATCCGTTGGTCCAGGTTGTCATGAACATCTATATTCTATGGCATTGGGGATAGTCTCCTTAAATATACTGACAACTAGATCAATGTTCGAATTCAGTTCACCCTCAGGTTAACGGAGGTCCGATGCCAGTCGCTTCGTGGAAAACCGATATTTAGTTAAAACAGATTGAACTATTAGTGGACCCCAAATAATCTTGAGAATATTATGGACTAGGGAGATGATGATATATATGAAAATCTATCCCTTTAATTTTTGATAATAGTGACAAGTTGAGAATCTCTTCTTTTTATATATTTGCCAAAGTGATTCTACTCTGCCTTATGGAAAGCATAAGCAGAATCCAATGTCAGTGGTCAGTGTAAAATCAGATTACTTGCCAAATATTTACGAATATTTTCAGTTCAATAAGTTATACATAAAATGACTTACATTTAATGTAAGTTGTAAATACGTAGGTAGAATACTATTGTTCTCGAATGTATACCTGGCTCAAGACAATAAATACATCAATAAGAAAACAAGTGCTTTTATATAACAAGTTTTCCAGTTGTGATACATACACTTACTACAGTATAGGCCGAGACGAACAGCAAGTGAACAAGGTACAGCTCCCGTGAGAATTATACGCCGTATACCTTCGCCTTTATTTAAGGTGTAACTTCGCTTCTAGGTACAGTCTTCAAAACAACTTACAAACAACAAACCACATTTATACGGAAAGAATATCTTAAAAAGACTGAAAACGTTACACGTGCTAGTGAAAAATATCATGAGTTTACTCTAGCTCAGTTCACTCAGTTCTTAAAACTGAAAGCTATTAAACACATGATATTTTTAATACTTTCTAATATAATTGTTTAACTTGATATTAGTAACATCGCAGTACAGCAATATTTGTAACACAAACTTACGATAGATTTTGAAGTCACCTCTATGGTTTTGATAAGTTCTTATTTTATTTCATTTTTCTTAAAAAGACAACTCCCGCACTAGGAATAAATCCTGTGTCGCGGGGGACTTTACAAACATACATGAAACGGACACAAATAACACCCAGACTCAGAACAACAATTTGTGGATCACACAAAGTATTGTCCTACGTGGGATTTGAACCCACGACACTTGGCGGAGTAGGAAACGGCGTGGTGACCGTTAAACCACTAGGCCAAACGTGCAGTTATTGGGCAGTAATTGAATGCGTAAATTTATAACTACACCTGCAAGCTACAAGATACTCCACATTGGTTTCTCTTCTTCATTACTGATTATATTCATTCTATAGTTTATTGATATTTGCTGAATTTACTATACAAAGTAAAGTCTTAAATATTACACTTTTTTTTTTTTACTTTGTTGTATTTTCTCATGTTTTTTGTATGTTATTATTAAAAGAGAACTTTTCAAATCATTCGTTTTAAAAAAAAGCGTGTTTATAAATTACACGTGACAGCTGACTTTGACCCTCTTTAGACGCCTAATCGCTTCAAGGAGTGACAGTTTGGAATCACCCTGAATTTATTTGCGAAAGTTACTTTAAAGTCGATACATTGTGTGTTAAATTAAGTATTGTGCCATCGATTCCATTAACGGTACAAATATAAAATAATTGAGAATAGGTGAACTATCATCATAAAAGTTTATACACATCAGTGTCACACTTGTCCAGTTTATGATTTTGTTAAATAAATTTTATGCACATTAGTATTTACACAAACTGTAAAGCAGAAGCTCGTAGGCCTCAATAATATATTGATGGAAATATAAGATAATTAAAGAAAGACTAAACTGACAAAAGTCTATAATTCTTCCCAATTTAAGAAAGCTCTGATGTGACCTTCATGATCCATTAAAAATTCCACAAACTCGACTTATTTAATAACATGCCGTAAGTTTTCACAAAATAATCCAGCGTGAAATTCATAAAACCCATAAAACACTCATAACTATGTGCAATAACCTCGGAACCCCTTACCTTACTATATGGATAGTTTTTTTTTTATTTATTTAAATCTTTATGCACAATAATAGTGGCAAAGGCGGACTTAATGCCGTAGGCATTTTCTGCCAGTCTACTAGCCTACGGTAACTGTCAAAGCTAGCCAAAATATGTATGTCTGCCCGTCTGTCTTCTCTTTGTCTGTCTATTCTACACTAATCCTTTATGTATTATTCTAATCTTACTTTTTTATATATGGCACTGTCAAAATGACTACTCTGTCCAATGGAAAGCAAAAGCAGAATCCAAGAGTGTAGTCACCATAACCATTGCAAATACAGAGAATGCAGCATGGCGACCCACACCATGGCGGCCTAGTGATGCTTCAGCATCATTGGACCTTTATACCTATAAGATGAAATATACTAATTAGAGAATTTCCTTATTATCATAGCACCTTTTCATATTTACTTAATATTCCTGTTGCATAAATAAAACTAAAGTTGAACGTTCGACATACACTCACAAATTTGAATTCGCCCTACTAGTTGCGGGCTTAACCAGCTTAAAGCTTTAACAAGCTAGTGAGGTATCCTAAATAAACCTTTTTGTTTGTTTATGTATACGTACAGTAATAATAATTATTTTTACAAGAATTAACGCGATCACTTATTTAAAGGTATTAGATACCTCTTATTTGCCTGACGTTTCGACCAGGTTGCACTGGCCGTGGTCACAGGCTGACTGGCGGTGCATGCCCTCTGTCGTCGAATCCGCGAAGTAGAAGGTTCTTCATCCACTCGCACATTTTCGATATTATTAATACATTTATTTCGCCATGTACCGTCACATACCACACTAACAGTGTCCCTACTCTGTAAGCAAACCGATGTGTTCCTATTCTGGTGTTTATCCGATTTTTTATTTTAATATTTAAAGTCTACCTTTAAAAGTAGAAAGACAAATAATACTGATATCTTTAATTTGAAGGTTTTCTGTAACTTGAAAATCCCCTGACAATTAGACGTGTTAAAATCTCAAATTTTTCTTTATAGAGGTAGAGAACCTCTAAAACTCTATAAACATATGGTTGTGATTAATATTGAAAATATTTTATTCAAATTTTAATTGGCATGATAAAACCCGTGCTCGTGCAAAACTTCTAGTGTCAAAATTTGCATATTTTTTATTTTCTTTCAATAAATAACAAGCGTATAACAGAAATCGGAGTTTTATTAGATTGGACCGGAATTTCACAAAATTACGGAAAGCGGCCTCCTGGTGCTTAATTATGTTTCCACATTGGTCCTCCTTTTGTTTTCTATTTGTTGCGATCGATGTTCCATATACAGAGATTCCCACGGGTGCGTTCGTTTTGTTTTTAAAAATATATTATTTTTACGTATATATATTAATAGTATATTCACTAAGGTAGTGAGGTAATTGGAAAAGAACAAAACTGTTTTATAATTCTGATGAAGTCCGTTTCAACAATATATTACCTTCTCAATATTGCCAACACACATACAAGGTGCACAAAAATGATAGCAATATTAGTGTTTTAACATTAAGAAAAAATACGTGTGGCACTCGGGGACTGCCGCGCATAATATTTTCTATCAACTTAAGCAATTATAATTATTTTTTTATTTTATTTTGCCAGTTTCTCATTTAATATTGTTCAAAAAGTATTTAAATAATAGAGGGCGTTAGTGTACCTCAAAACAGCTCAACAGATGGCGCTGACGGTTTTTATTTATGCAGTTTTTTTTCTTTGAATTGCGCAGCAGCAGGGATACACCACAGTGTATCCCTGTTGAGGCCGAGGTTGCTGGCTGGCTGAGACTTGCTGTGGTAGTGAACATGATGGTGGAGTGTCGATGCTGCTGTTGTGCATCTGCTCCTTCGAAGGCTGCTTCCAATCACGTCGGGGTCACCACAGTGGGGGAACGGGTGTCATGTCCCTCCAACACAAAGGGAGGATCCTCCGACCAGGCGAGGTGATCATGCCTGGCGGGGAACTGCCCAACGGTTGATGTAGGGATGTTGTATATATATGCTAATCAGCGCGAGAACATCTATTGCGCGATGCAGGATTGGTAGTTTCTTCGTGTAGTACATTATTCCGTAGTTCAGTGTATCTGCGGTAGATGGCGCTGTAGTATATTTCTGTTGCGTTGTATGTGGAGGTCGCCACACTATTGTAAAGTTAGAATCAT
Source organism: Diaphora mendica (assembly GCA_949125395.1). Taxonomy (NCBI): domain Eukaryota; kingdom Metazoa; phylum Arthropoda; class Insecta; order Lepidoptera; family Erebidae; genus Diaphora; species Diaphora mendica. The sequence continues at coordinate 14,876,317 of OX421319.1, read as the reverse complement.
ACCTAAACTTACATTCTTTAGGATATCAGCAGTTAGTATACCTAAAATAAAAAATAATGTCGGAAAGCATGACCTTTTACAAGTCATTCTTTATTTATAAGCTTGCACGTTCGCCCTACTTTACGAATGGCTGTTTAAATGAAAGTAAACTGCGAAAACATTTTCTTATGGTTTGGTTCAAAAACTATTCAGATTTTACCGGGCACGTTTCCAGACTCCGTGTTGATACTGAGAATTCGGCAAAATCCAATAACATTATTGCTTTACCCGAGAAACAAACTCAGGACTAACTAGTTCCATTTGTTTTTTTTGGACATGAAAATTTGTACATAATAAAGCAAAAAATAAAAAACTTACATTTAAACTTAAGGCAGGCCCAAAGATGGAGAAGCATCTCAATAGGCCGCCATAGTATGGGTCACCACACTGCATTGTTACATTGTCTGCATTCAAAATTCACATAATACAAGTAAAATTTTAATAAAAACCGACTTCAATGTTCGACTCGATTTCTCCTGGATGCCATTAAAAAAAGAATCATCAAAATCGGTTCATAAATAAACGACGAAGTTATCCGCGAATACACATAGAAAAAAAAATACATATACGGTCGAATTGAGAACCTCCTCATTTTTGAACTCGGTTAAAAAAAGAGATATGTATTTGTAAATTATATTAGACTTTGAGTGTAAATATTTTTTTTTTTGTAAATAAAATTAGACTCAAATTATTCGGCTGAGATAATGTTTGTTTCATTAAATAACCTTAGTAAGGCGCCAAATTAACAAAATCCATCAACACCATACATTCGTGTTTTTTTTAAAGTTCTACCAAGTTGTGATAACTTTTCTGTTCTATATTCAGTATCTGCATAATAGAGCTAGTGAAGGCTCTAGCGTGTTAATATTCAATACTTGAATCCAGGCTATGATGATCTTGTGGCAACTACAGTGAATTTCAATGTGCTTGGGCGTGTTTGCTGTACTTATGTTATTAAAATCATTTAGATATAACACAACTTACGATATTAAACACAACGATTCCATGTTGGAATATATTTTATCCATATATCTCAAATCTCCTATGTTCTTTCAGTTTTACTAAGAAAATAGTGACATATTTGATAGTAATACCCTATATTATTAGTCTGTTTCGTTTAACATGCTTAATTTATTAAAAAATAGTAACTATCTAAATTTACTTCTTTTTTTTTTTTTTTTTTTTTTTTTATGTTTGGCCCGCCAAAATGACTCTACTCTGCCTGATGGAAAGCATAAGCAGAATCCACGAGTGGTGGCCACCATACTCATTGCGAATGCAACAATGCAGCATGGTGACCCACACCATGGCGGCCTAGTGATGCTTGTGCATCTTTTAGTCTAGTCAACAAGAATGGAACTTGTTGACTAGACTAATTGGGCCTCCGGTCTCGCACTCACCAACGAAACACGACAGCACGAATGCTGTCATTTTACGTTGATTTTCTGTGCGAGGGTAGTACCGCCCCGGTCGAGCCGGCCCGTTCGTGCTGAAATCAGCGTGGCTCTACTACCTTTGAAATTAAAAAAAAACTACTTCGTCAATTATTTATCAGCAAACTTTAATAAATCACTGCTGGACATGTGTCTCTAATTAGAATCATGGTATTTACTATTTCACTTATTACCCTTTTTGTTTACATATATTAAATTCTATTTACTGTACGTTTTACTGTACGAATGAGGCCTAAGCAGTAACAAAAAGTTATACCTGTTAAATAACAAAACGGGTTGCAGTAACTTCCCGGACATAGTTGCAAATTGTCAATTATGCACCATTCAACGTTATTACATAGCTCTCAAGCATTCAACAGCAACGCGATATTGTGATGCAAAATTGAATACACCATCTTCTGAATTTATTTCAACCTTAAAGGCGTCATTTACACTCTCCTTTTAAGCTTAAGAAGAGATCTAAAAGCTTGAAATATTATCATGATGAATTCCAGATCTAAAATCGGCATTACTACTAAACTGGCTTAAGGATATCTCAGTTAAAATAAGCGATTATTTTTATACCTTTTTACTGTAGCTAGAGAAAAGTTAGTGCACGAATTATTAATATACCTAGGGTTAAATAATTTATTCTCAAAAAGCCACTAACAAGAGAACTTATTTTAACTTTAAAATAAAAATTCCATACAATGATCGTCTGAAAGTCTAGATTTTAGTGAAATTAACATTAAAAACTAATAAAAATTCAGTGAGAAACGAGTAGTTGTTTGCAATTTGAAATAATTTGGACTTAAATAGAATAAATGTGTTTATTATAATATATGTATTATACATTTCTTATATGTGAGGATAGATTGGTATAAAGACAGTATTGTAATTGGTTCCTTTTTGTAAACTTGCTACATTTGTTTATAGGCTAGTTAACAAGTTCAAAAACGTGTTTTTTAAATATTGATAAAGCTCCTAAAAATGTGAGCGATGATGGCTCATTCGATTCGAAATGACGTCTAGAAAAATGTATCGAAATAAATTTTTCAGCACATTACATTTTTATAATTATAATTTAAAAATGAAGATAAAAAATGGATGGCCGTTTCATTTGTTTTTCATGTTATTATTTAAGAAATTTTGAAAAAAGATTCTTAAAAAGGAAAATATTTCTAATACAAAAGTTTGGACTCCCGAAGCTCTATCGACGACTTAACGACATAACTACTTAAGACAGTGTACCAGGTATGTTTGTTCCTCACAAATATTAATTTAAGAATTTAAATAAATTATGGTATCATGTAATCAAATAAAAAAAATAAGTACATTTTTTATGACTACATAAAATAATTTAGGTACCTAAAATTATGACAAAATACTTTTAAAAAATTGGCTTCATGGAGCCCTTCGTATACGACTGTTGTATACACGAGAATTTCCATATCACGATACAGGATTAGTTACCCCGAAGTATGGTGTCGTCTTCGATAGATGTCGCTGTTATAAGCGTTTGGTTGCACTGTATGTGGAAGCTGCTACACATGTAGCCTATGTGCCTGTGTTGACTAATAGAGAATGCCCTGGAGATTAGGTCCGCTAATATACAAAGTGCATAAAGTTATGAAAATAGAAATATAATAGCCATTTGTAATAAAGATGAGATTTACTTGTTCCAAATGTCACACACTTCTTAAAATAACGTGATATAATTACTTGCTACCCTCCCTTGTATGTAGGTTAGATAATCTAAAAAGATTTCTTGTTGGACACAGAATACATAATCTATTTTACGCCCTAGGATGAGCACTCACTTTGATGATATTTAAAAATACACAAACACGTAGGCTCGTCGCATTAATACCACATAAAAGGGACTTCAGTTGGCTTACGTGGTGAAACTATTAGTGCATACGAATAATTAATGTTTTCAGTGTCATTTCATCATTACGGCTAAGTCCCGACGACAGAATTTATGTAGTCTGTTGGGATGGACAGGCATTTGCGAAGCTTATCTTTTTTTTTTTTGTAGGGGACCCACTCAAATAGATAAACATTGAATGAACCCTCATTTTAAATCGTCGAAAAAACGGAGGAGGTCAGCGTGTATTTTTTTGGGTTTGAAATCAACGAAGCGATAACATTCGCGTTATGTTACAAGCTTCTTATTAACTTGCAATGTTTGCTTGTATGTTCGGGTGGAATCTTGCAACTCAATTTTGAAGCAGATATCTTCAACCGATTTTGTTGAAATTTTGTAAGCATATGTATACAGCGTGACAATATAATATTATAATGACATGGAGCTGATCTGATGCTGGTACTGGAAGGTGGCCATAGGAACTCTGTAAAGAAACGTCGCAACATCATCGAGTTTTGATTCGTTTGATTTGTCTCGATGTACATATTCCAGTAAAAGCTTGTTTTAAAAAGCTTTTTAATTTAATTTATTTTAAGCATAAAAATGTGAAATAAAAATGGTCACTATGACTACGAATCGACATACTTGTTTGTTAGTTTTTAAAATATTTATGGGTGGGGGCAATTTAATTTGTGATTAAACTTAGAATGAAATATCAAGGCACTTTATTTATTTTCATGTAGTCTTTTCATTTCTTTTGTAATAATCTATTAGATATATAGAATTATAGATGCAGATGATAGAAGGTTAAATGAATCATCTAGTACACAAGTATACAAAGGACCACATAACGTCTCCATCAATGCACATTTCGCTCCCACCACTCCATCTATAGGTTCATAACAAATTACTTGTACTGAATGATTCATTAACGCTGGAGCTATAAAGTTGGAACTTTGGTAGCTTAGGCTTTTTATGAGGCAAGTCCGCAAATATGAAAGTTAATAATATAAGGGTTAAATGACAATTCATCATTCTCATATGGCCACGGACCATAGTTAGTTTTATATAAAGTCGCTTGTCTGTAAGACCTCATTCTTTATTGGAGGATAAACGAGCAGATGGGTGCCCAAACACGGCTATCCTAGATACAAAAATAGTTATGACGTTAGGCTAATGACCTTTGAACTATTTTCAACGTTTTTCTTTTTAACCGACTTTAAAAAAGGAGGAGGTTATCAATTCGACTGTATTCTTTTTTATGTTTGTTACCTCAAAACTTTCGCCTGGGTGAACTGATTTTGATGATTCTCTTTTTATTTGAAAGCTGGTGCTTCCCGTGTGGTCCCAATTAAATTTGATCCAGTTCTTGAAGTCGTTTTTTTTTTTAAATTTGTGATTATTCTTAAACTTTTTCGTGTTATTTTTATTTTGATTTTATTTATTCTTTATTCACAAATGTATAAAGGCGGACAAAAAATGCCGTGCATATTGTAACAGTCGACCTGAGTGGCGATTCAGAACCAAATATGGTAAGTATCAGTAATGTATAGTAGCACAGAAATAAATAAAAGTAATACAACATAATATATATTAAATATATTTATACATTTACATTTATACACTAGCTGACAGGGCAACGTTGACTTGCCATAAAAAAAATTAGGATTAGGTCACCCTTATCATTTAGGAGTAAGAGAAATAGATGTTGGCCGATTCTCAGACCTACCCGATGTGCACACAAAATTTCATAAAATCGGTCCAGCCGTTTCGGAAAACTTTGGTAACAGACACCGCGATACGAGAACTTTATATGATAGATAAATACCCATAATACAAATTCTAGAAGGGGAGAGGATAAATAAAACTAAGGTGGATCTGATAAAGTGTCATAAAATGCCCTAGAAATTTTAACGTTTGTCGAGTTTTTGCCATCATGATCTTGAGAGGGAGCGCGTTCCTTAACAGAATAGATTGTACCAAGAAAGTAGAATGTACGAAGTTAGAGCAGTGAATGGGACAGTGGAGTTTGAAGATCTAAGGTTTCTGACGTGTTTGTAATTAAATATTTTAGTTAAGTAGGAGGATAATTTGAATAAGAGAATAAACAATATAGAGTAGATATGGTCGTATCTGTCTTCGTTAACGAATTGAAAACAATTTCAGATGAGAGAGATGCTAAGACATGTGATCCTATTTGCGTAAATTGAAAACGAGTCTAATGCCATTGTTGAGGAGATGGTCAAGTTTATTAAGCAGATCTGCATTCAGGTCAAACTAGCACATATCACCGTAGTCAATTATAGGGAATATTAGGGTCTGAACAAACACTGGTTCAGTTTCCGATGGAAGGAAGTTCTTAAGCTTATGGAGGGCTAGGAAACCTGTTACTTTCTGGCACACGGATGCGATTTGTTTTCGCAAGCTAAGAGTTGTGTCAATATACAGTCCGAGGTCCTTTACACTTTCAAAATATGTAATAATCTTGCCATCATAAGTAACTGGTGGAAGTGAAGCAAGGTCGAGCTGGTTCACACTACGGTTACTCACGACGAAAATAGCCTGGCGTTTATTTATTCGGATTCACCGATACACCAAACATATAAGACCAGTATTTAATGGCTACCAGGTCACTGTTAACGTCACCGCGGTCGGTATATTGCACTATTCTGTTTGATGGTATAGTTTAGATGGTTTTAGTTTGGTATAGTATAGACGATAGGAACACTGAAATCTTAGGATCATAAGGTTAATAAAGATGGAAAATAAGAGCGGTGAAAGAATACCGCCTCGAGGGACAGCAGCAATACTACACCAGCTAGAAGTAGAATATTCCACACTAATTGTCATTACTACATATTTTTCACTTCCATTTTGCTGCTGTTATTTAAATTTCAAGTTTTTACATTCTAGTTACTATACAAGATATACCTTCTTAGATCGGACAAACTATATATATCGTTAAGTCAAATAAAAGTTTGAATAATATTTTTTGGAACGAATCTTACTCCCAAGCCAACCGATCTTGAATCTGAACAACTAAAGAGGTAAATAAGAAACGGTTTAAACCTATCTTAAAAAAAAAAACAATTTACTTCTGCTATTACTGACTGTTTTCTATTATAAAATATCAGCTCAATGAAAACATAAATAGATCCTATTTTGAGTAAAGGAACACATATATCACAACAGGAGTTTAATATAAATGTATTCATTAAACATCAGCTGCTGACCAAAGTTTGGGTTTTCCATAGACTCTGGTTAGTACACTTACATATTTGATTGGCCACAAAAAGGTACAGATACGAGTACCTATATATAAATATATGGACAGTATAAATTAAATTTCATCCGCAAGTACACAAAGAACACCCCAGTATGGCGCTGACGGTCTGTATTTGACTTGGGAGTCTATTCTGTTTGCTCAGTCCGCGCAATCAGCGCTGTGACTTGTGTGGATATAGCTATATATCTGTAGAATGCACACCGACTAACCGTGGCCTAATCGACGCATCTAATTACAGTAATTACACATAGTACAAATCCTACTTTTTAACCGACTTCAAATAAGGAGGAGGTTCTCAATTAGACTGTATTTTTTTTCTTACCTCAAAACTTTCGACTGGGTGAACCGAATATGACTGTTCTTTTTTTATTTGAAAGCTGGTGCTTCCCATGTGGTCCCAATTAAATTTGGTTCAGGTCAGTCGTTTTTTTTTTGTAAAAATTTTGTATTATATATGATAGTTTTCGATGTAAAGTAAAAGGAACACAGAACAACACAACAAGAACCAATGATATTATTACCATATTAAATACTATGTACTAGGTATTAATCAATAGTAATTTATGAAATTGATTACTATTAATTTTTATTTAATGGATGTCCAATGACTAAAGTTTTACTAATGACATTGAACTCATGAACGAATTAGACCGGTTAAATTTAGTTCCTTAAGAAAAGCGGCCAAGTGCGAGTTGGACTAGCCCATGAAGGGTTCCGTAGCAGCAAGTATCTTAATATAAAAGTTCTTGTAGTTCGTTGTAACTTTGATCGATGTTTTAATAATAGTTGATTTTTAAAAATGCAAAAGGTTTATGTTTGTGAAATTAAATGTTTTTTTTTATATTTGAGTTGATTGAATGAAAGGTAAATTGCCGATTACGATTTACGACATATTAAAAAAACTACTTTTTAGAACTCGTTCAAACCAATTTTCAGTGGAAGTTTGCATGGTAATGTACATCATATATTTTTTTAGTTTTATCATTCTCTTATTTTAGAAGTTACAGGGGGGGGACACGCATTTTACCACTTTGGAAGTGTCTCTCGCGCAAACTATTCAGTTTTTCAGAAATTAGAAACCTCAATATCATTTTTGAAGACCTATCCATAGATGGGTTGATGAAAAAAATTTTGATGTCAGTTCGAAGTATGGGGGAACCCCAAAAATTTATTGTTTTTTTTTCTATTTTTGTGTGAAAATCTTAATGCGGTTCACAGAATACATCTACTTACCAAATTTCAACAGTATAGTTCTTATAATTTCGGGAAAAAGTGGCTGTGACATACGGACGGACAGACAGACATGACGAATCCATAAGGGTTCCGGTATTTGCCAATTGGCTACGGAACCCTAAAAATACGTAATTATATAAAAGTCCAAATTAAGACACCTAATGACATAAAAATTCATTAACCTATAACTATTTTGCGCCAAATTCCCATCACTTTGTTTTTTTTTATTTTAAGACGTCTCAATTGAATTCTTGAGACCGATTAATAATAAAAATAATATTCAGGAACATTTAAATAAATTGCATTTGGATATTCATCCAGTCATTCAATCAACGAAGTATCATTTTCGTTTTAGGTGTACTGCATTCATACTGTAGTTTGGATAAAAATCAATCAACCATTAAAATTAAAAAAGCCTATTGAAAACAGTTATGCCTCAGGAACAATACAAGAACACTTTAACAACCTTATTGTACCTTTGAGTACCTTATTGAATTGAGGTTTACAAATTAATATCCAAGACAATTATTTCAAATAGTACACCACTGTTTTGTCTGCAAACTAGGATCAAGAGCAGCGCCGTACTCAAATACCGTGAAAGCCTTCCAAGGACCTTAGGGAATACTAAACTGCCTCGGAACACGCAACAAATTTAATCGGATATAAATTGGTAGGGTCGGAATTATTATAAGTCTGGATCCCTTTTTAGCAAGAGAAATAGGCTTTTCAAATAAATTATGTTAAATTATTTTAGTTAGTTTAATCTGATTTATCTATTACTGTGAAAATTTTAAAAACTTACCCACATCTGGCAGCGTAGTGAAACCACTGCTTATAATGCTTAATAGAGCGGTTGAATAAATTATTTTAGGTGTACATAAGATATCAATATTTTTGGTTCTTTCTTTTAGCTGAGGCATCTAGTAGTTACAATTATTCTAATCATATGATAATATTTATTTCAATTCAGGCAAATCTAAAAGAAGCCGTGAAATCTTTCGTTTTGAATTTTACGATATATATAAAAGCATGTAACCTTTACGAAAGTAGATTATAATGGTCAACTGATTAGCTTTACGTTTTTTCTTCTCTGACTCGAACAATAGCTAACGAAAATAAACCTGATGTCGGTTTTCATAGCTATTTATATAGTCCTAATTTCAATTTCGCCTTTTTGTTTGACCGCCTTTAATTTTAGCTTGTTAATTCCTTACATCAAACTCAATTTATTTTGGTCTTAGATGACAATTTTGAATGTACTTCAAATACTTTGTTTTCAAGGAAAACAAATTAATGTCAAATACTATATTCAATTTACCATTACAAATTAATTTTGTAAAATGACATAGATGGGCATTTTTATTATTGTGTCTTCTCATAACAAAAACTAATAACCGGGTTTAATAAACCACTTTCTACACAGAGTTCGTTTTTTTTAATCTATTTTTTAAATTTACCTACCCTACTTACCCTAAATTTACAATGTATTCATATCTAACTTATACTATACCTTAAAAAGTAAAAACATTGTTGTTTGCAAAACACTGCAATACAGACTATATTTCGAAGAGTTTATACATTAACAACGCCGCTTCTGACAGAGGCTTTGATAATATACTTTGGAACATGTCAACATCTACAATATTTGTCTTAAGCCTAATTACCAAAGTCTCCCTCTCAGCCCTAGTTTTAACACATTTCATTAAAAAATTATTGACATCCTCAACACTACCACATTCGTCACAATTTGGGCTTGTACTTATACCCATAAGATGTCGAAACTTATTCAGTGGAACGTGTCCAGATCGTAGCTATTACAGTGTATTTCCTACTAAGAGTTTTGTTGGCAAACCTTGGAACACGAGGATGTTCCTGAGATTCTGCACAGAGTTGTGACAAACATTGTCCTGCTCGAGCCTTTCCATAGATTTTTTAAGAACAAGAAAGTTAAAAACATAATGAGGTTTTATTCGCGGTTGTAAAAGTACAACAATAACCGCGGGTAACATACGCGGGACTTGCTAGTATTTTTATAAATTCAGTATATCAGTTTTACTGCGGTTTGAGCAACTTACAATGGTAACATAAAAAAATTAAAATGCATATTTTTTTTCTCTTTCTTCTCTTCTAGTCTTAAAAAGGGTTAATAAAAACACTAGTAAAAAATAACATACGATCACCATCATGGTCAACAGTAATTCGTTTATTTTTATTATTTTTTTACAATCTTTTTTTTCCATCCCAAGGTTGCCTGGAAGAAATTGCTTTTTAGCGATAAGGCCGCCATTTGTACATGGTAATTTATTTGATTTGTTATTTTTATGTAAACTGTAATATCTTGTGTACAATAAAGTTTATTCTATTCTATTCTATTTAATAGACATCTTTTGGACAAAGGCCTCTCCTTAGAAAAATATTCATCTATACAAATAAATAAAATTGGAGTCTGTTTGTAATATTAAAATAACCGCTTTTAACTAAATGCATGTGTGTATACTCGGTACAGATACCAAAATAACTTTTTTTCAAATGTTTGCCTGTCTGTTTGTTCCGGATAATCTCTGGAACGGCTAAACCGATTTTGACTTTCACTGGCAGATAGCCGATTTTTTATTTTATTTTTATTTGAACTAAGCAGAATATTGGTTACCTAACTTATGAAATAAATATTCATATTTTGATGACTTGGAGAGTGTTTGTACCTGTACAGATTCGACTCATATTTTTTAGATTTCATCATCTCGATTGCTTGCTGAAATACATATTGAACGAACACGGACCTACAATTTATGTTTCATGAAAATTCTAATTCTAATTTAAGCAAGTAGAATTTGCATTTTCTAATTGAAATTTGCTAGATAGAAATTCAAAAGAATTATGATTTCTGTATTTAATGTATTATTCATTTAAAACAATGAAAAGATGTAAAGTGTCGTAACTGTTTTGCCAAAACATGCACGCATTTGTTTATGAATCTCATATCATTACATTGAATTTATATTGCTTTATTTTGGCGAGTTGTGTAATTGAACCTTAAATATACAATTACAAAAATATTCCATCATTTTCTTATTTTCTATTTAAAATAGTCTATAACTTAAGAAAAAAAACGTCACATAAATTAGAATGAATATAGATTACTTGAGAATGACCCATCATGATAAGAGAGAACGCATATTTTGCGTTATAGTAATATCGGGTCCCAGTCCCCTCTCGTTCGATAATTTACACGCATTGTTGAAGATTTGATAATAGTGTCGGAAGCTCTTGAATTCTTAAACGACTATTTTCTTATCTCTCAATGTAGTGCGATTTATTGCTTTCCTTTAACTAAAATGTTTCATATCTATTACAATAAGCTTTTTAGGGAGCATTGGTATTATATAGGGTGGAATTTTGCAATGCCACCTGAAGGGAAAGTACTCTTAATATTGTAGATAGAAAATTTTACTCAAAGAAAACATTTCTTTATTTTTGAAAAGAAAGAAAACTGCATTCAAAGATTTTCGAAAATTCGCTTGCCACACCCGGGTATCAAACTGACTAAAATCTGTAAAAAAAAACTTCGTTTAATATACATATATTGTCATTTGCTATTCACATTTGATTGTTTTTACAAATCATTTCATATTTTTGTCTCACGGTAAAAATGGCTTATCAAGAACAATTTGATTTAATGGAAGCTTATTTTTTAAGTAACAAAGATGTAAATCTAGCTCTTCAAAATTATTTTCAATACGAACCGGGTGGTGGTGCCTGTCGGTCTCGATATATCTCTCCATACTACTGCAGAGCTAGATTCACATATTTGTTGTAACTCAACTCGATGTCATAACATACACTGAAAATAGTATCTAGTAGCTTATATAAAATATATTACAGCAGCGTCCTTTAGTGGGTTACTACCGTACACCTATCTAAGAACAGTCACTAATCTACCACAAACCTATTACTGAAAACCGCCCAGCGCCAGCGCCCCCTGGTGAATCGTCACCATAAATAACATTTATTTAACAATATGCACCATAAAACTTGAATCCATCACTGAAAACTGCATCAAAATCGGACAAGTAGTTTTGAAGATATTATGTGGCAACATACACTTTGTTTGTTACCACACCACCAGAATATTTAAGCCCAACCCCAAACGCATATACCTTCTCCTTACCGTCATCGGCAAAATATATTCAGAGCGAATTTAAAGCAAGTTTCGATTTGACAGTGTTTAAAAAAAAAGTTAAATTTGAAAAAAAAATGTTGCCGAATAACGTTGGAAAAATTTATTGAGAATAAAAATATAAAAGGTTATGAATAATAAGATGACCTTGCTTGTTTTATGAACTGGGCTTATATTTAACACGATGATTTGTCTTTTTATTTATGTAATCAATCACTCCAATATTTAGGATAGATGGAGTTATCGAATAGAGTTAAACTTTTTACATATTCTTTTGCTAAAGTAAGAGAAAAGTAAAATAAACCAGTATCGTTGCAATTAAAACTTACTATTCGTAGTTCATTCTTTAAATATTCAAATTATAAGATGTCTCGAAACTCGAAATACAACACCCACGATGATCTCGACTCTGCAGATATTCATCATCTCCAATTAGCCATCGAGTGCTTCTTGAAAAAAGTGATATGGTTAGTTACATATGACACCACTTCTTACATAGTTTTAATAGGCACCGACACCCGCTCAATGTATAGTGTATTCAATGTACTTGTATGTGTTTTTTTTTGTAACAATGATTTATTTGATTAAATTTACGCCACCTAAATTACTCACAGTCACTACTACGAAATTTTACTTGGGACGATTTTTATCAAAAAAAATCTATGTTTACTTTCATTCCCAGTTTTTGTGCAGTAAGGTTTAGAATACATTTCACCATTGGTCAAAAATTTAATCATTGAATGGCTAAACGCATACTGCCATTGTTTATGTTAATCGCCGAGATTCGTAAAAGATGCATTTCTTTTAGTTCGTCGTTTTATATTATTGATTGGATCCTAATGTCGGATTAGTTAAATGGTTTGAAAACGTTTTGTAAACGAAAAACAAAAAAATACGTTTTATAATGCTTATAGACAGATAACGCACCTTTTTGTATTTTTATTATCATCCTTGATAATGTTAAAACTTTTTAAAATTTTGTTACTTAGTGCTAAAGCGATTGTTAGAAAACAACTGTCACTAGTATTATTTGATTTAGTTGTATTTGGAATAAATTAAGCCGGGTCTCCTGCGACACTTTTTTTATGTTTTCAAACACTAAACATCAAATATCCAACATAAGATGGGCGTGGCCTACCTGTTTTGTTAATTCTAAAGGCGTGTCTCCTGCTCCTAAAAATAACAAAACAAACTAACGAAATGTTTTTGCAAACCATGTTAGCACACCATTGCCGTCTCCTGCGACTTTCAACGAACGTCACTCACGAACATCAAACATAGGGATACGGTGTCGATTAGAAAGTATTGATACTGTACTCATGAGTAGCATCGAATAAAAAGTTCTGTTCGTGCTTACCATCAGGCAGGGCAGAGTCATTTTGGCAGGTAACTATAAAAAAAAGTATCGTACTCATAAAAGTATCGAAACGGAAGTATCGATACTTCAAAGTATCGAAGACTTTTCTTGTCTAAAAATTCAATAATTTATTTTTTATATCTAACCATAATTGAATGGCTCATAATGCTGATGTTAGGTAACTTTTTAATATTATTTAAATTGACCTTTATAGTATAAATATGAATAGTATTAGTATTAATGTAAGTTCAGTTCAGTTTCATTTTACGAGAAGCACAAAATGAAAATAAAATAAAATGTATGAATAAGTATCAGCTATTTAATTATAACGAAAATGGTCACTGGTTAGGAAGTCGATAACATCCGATTTGTAAATCAAAACGATTAATCTTTACCTCGGCAACGACTAAAATGAAGAATGTTATGTGGTAAATACACAACCGTATGTTAGCAAATGAAATCGCCCTCCCCCCCTTTCAGGCGAACACGGGGATGTTTTCCGTCCGCTTCGGATAAAGGCATGTCTCCTGCTCCCAAAAATAACAAAACAAACTAAATAAATCTGTTTGCAAACCATGTTATCAGACCATTGCCGTCTCCTGCGACTTTAAACAAACGTCACACACGAACATCAAACATAGGGATGTGTGCGTGTGACGGTGTCGATTAGAAAGTATTGATACTGTACTCATGAGTAGCATTGAATAAAAAGTATCGTACTCATAATAGTATCGAAACGGCAGTATCGATACTTCAAAGTATTAAGTACTTTTTTACCGAGGCCTAATGGCGACCTTTCTAGAGTTCTGTGGACAAATGGCAAAAAACGGAACCCTTATGGATTCGTCATGTCTGTCTGTCTGTCCGTCCGTCCATATGTCACAGCCACATTTTTTCGAAACTATAAGAACTATAATGTTGAAACTTGGTAAGTAAATGTATTCTGTGAACCGCATTAAGATTTTCAGACAAAAATATTAAAAAAAAAACAATAAATTTTTGGGGGTTCCCCATACTTAAAACTAAAATTAAAAAAATTTCTATGGATTATTTATATATATTTATATATATATATATATAATTTATTTTTTATATCTAACCATAATTGAATGGCTCATAGTGCTGATGTTAGGTAACCTTTTAATATTATTTAAATTATCCTTTAAAGTATAAATATGAATAATATTAGTATTAATATAAGTTCAGTTCAGTTTCATTATACGAGAAGCATAAAATGAAAAAAAAAAAAAGTATGAATAAGTATCAGCTACTTAATTATAACGAAAATGATCACTGGTTAGCAAGTCGATAACATCCGATTTGTAAATCAAAACGATAAATCTTTACCTCCGCAACGACTAAAATGAAGAATGTTATTTAGTAAATGCACAACCCTATGTTGACAAATGAAATCACCCTCCCCCCCTTGCAGGCGAACACGGGGATGTTTTCCGTCCGCTTCGGATAACGCGTTTGCTTGTTAAAAATAACAAAACAGTTAGGCCACGCCCATATTTTGATAAATATGTGATGTTTGGTGTTTATAAACATTAAACAGTGTCGCAGGAGACCCGGCTTAACAAGCAAACACGTTATCCGAAGCGGGCGGAAAACATCCCCGTGTTCGCTTGCGGGGGGGGGAGGGCGATTTCAATTGCTAACATAGGGTTGTGCATTTACCACATAACGTTGTCGTCAAAACGATTAATCTTTACCTCCAAAGATTAAACGTCTTGAATTACAAATCGGATGTTATCGACTTGCTAACCAGTGATTATTTTCGTTATAATTAAGGAGCTG
Organism: Diaphora mendica; assembly: GCA_949125395.1. Taxonomy (NCBI): domain Eukaryota; kingdom Metazoa; phylum Arthropoda; class Insecta; order Lepidoptera; family Erebidae; genus Diaphora; species Diaphora mendica. The sequence continues at coordinate 14,861,125 of OX421319.1, read as the reverse complement.
ATACTTATTCACATATTTTTTTTACTTTAACTTTATGCTTCTCGTATAATGAAACTGAACTGAACTTACAATAATAATTATATTATTCATATTTATACTATAAAGGACAATTTCAAGAATATTAAAAGGTTACGGCAATTTCAACCCGTCAAAAAAAAAATAGGTCACCATTAAGCCTCGGTAAGAAAAGTACTCTTTTTTTTTTTCTTTAATACAAAATACTTTATTGCTTCATTAGTTTACATTAAAGTTTTTTAGTGTTTGGAGCTTCCCTTTAAGCAAGTAATGCCTGTGTTAGGAAGCTCCGCTCTTCCATAGTAAAGCAATACAAATCTATCTTAAAACATAACAAAAAAGTAATAAAATAAAAACAAAACAAGATGTAGGTACTGGTGCCTGATAACTTAAGATATTTAAATTTATGCAAATAGTTTGCAAGTGTGTATTCAGTGTTAGATGTGTGCTTACTAAGGTTGAATGTTGTGTGTGATGGATAGAATTTATGTTTCATGCGTGTGAGTGTGAAGATGCTGTAGTAGTGATAGTGTGTATGCTCAGTGTGTTATTGTTTAGTATTATTATACTCACTTATAAGCGTGTGATTTGCAATATGTGTATGCTGTGTGTTTAGTGTTTATAGCTGTGGATGTGGTGTAGTGTATGACTATTACTACTTATTCAGTTACTCATACAATGTTCTCCAAGAGTGCCTCCGTGTCTTCAAAGGTTAGTGATTTTATCCAATCTATTAAAGTTTTTTTACAATCGTAGTGTTTTTTGGAGTATATGTATACCTTATTGTTAATTTTATTATAAAGCATAGCCGATCGCTTATCGCGCTATTGTCTCCCGGCAAATACTGTTTTGTTCGTGGGATTTGTGCAATTAGGTCTTTCCTTCTTTGAGATGTTTTGGTCAAGTCATATTTCAGAAATTTATGCATTTTTAAAACTGTTTGAATTACGTACAGTTTTCTTACAGAAAGCAAATCACTTATCAGGAAAAGGTTTTCAGTAGGGTATCTTAAGTTCTTAAAATACATAATCTTAATTAAGGTCCGTTGGGAGCGTTCAACGTTAATAAAATTAGTTTTTGCAGCTCCACCCCAAACGGGGATGCAACTGCAAACTGCCTCGTTGGTCTCGCGGTTGGCGTGTGCGACTGCTGATCATGAGGTCTTGGGTTCGATTCCCGGGTCGGACCAAATGTTTATATGATCTACAAATATTTGTTTCGGAGTTTGGGTGTTTTCTATGTATAATATGTATGTATTTACAAAAAAAATAAAGTATATATGTATTTCTATCAGTTGTCTAGTACCCATAACACAAGCTCTGCTTAGCTTGGGACTAGATGGCGTTGTGTGTTAGATGTCCAAAATATTTATTATTATTATTATTATTAATTTAATAGGACAGACTGAACCAGAGCAACATAGATCTCGTTTAAAATATTTCTAGTTGGGTTGCCGGTACCGGCTGTATTTACTTTCTTTGGTGCAATATGTCTGAGAGTCTTGAATATCCAGCTTAATCTCCTTAATCTATTCGTTACTTGATCAAGGTGAGGATACCAAGATAAGCGTTGATCAATTGTCACTCCTAGGTATCTTGTTTGCACTACTCGTTTAATAAGCGAACAGTTACAATGTTCATTATTGGTGTTACCGCATACATGAACTCTTAAGTCAAAGTCTTCACTGGGTTGTGTACGTTTGCTGATACTAAAACATATGTAGATCGTTTTAGTTGTATTAAGAGTTAGTAAATTATTGTTTAGCCAGTTAGCCACTTGGGCCATTCCCAATTCAGCTCTTAACTTCACATCAAGCCAAGAATTCCCTGAGAAAACTATCGCAGTATCATCAGCATAGCAGAAGACCTTAGCATTCTCAATGCTTATGTTACAGAGGTCATTGACTTATATCAAAAAGAGTGTTGGGCCTAACACACTGCCCTGCGGAACGCCGAATGATACCTCCTCTCGATCATTGACGAATTCTCCAACCCTAACCCTCTGTATTCTCTGTTAGAGATAATCTGTTAGTAAGCTGAGTGCAGTTTCCCGTATTCCAACTTTTTCAAGTTTTCTCACTAGAACTGGGATAGAGACGGTGTCAAAAGCCTTCTTGAGGTCTAAGAATACAGTTAAACATTTATTTCTAGAGTCAAGTTGCTCAGTTACTAAAGTACTCAAAGCAATAACTGCGTCCTCTGTAGATAATTTTTGCCTAAAACCGAATCGCGAATTAGATAATATATTGAATTTATTTAAATACTGTATTATTCTATGATTAATTAATTTTTCAATAATTTTTGATATGCAAGGTAAAATAGATATAGGCCTATAATTGTCGGCATTGTCTCTATCCCCTCCCTTGTGTACTGGGGTGATAATGGATCTTTTTAAAAGATCCGGAAAAACACCTTTTTGGAAGCAAAGATTAGTCAGGTGGGTAATTAGGGGAACAACTACAACCCTAGCAAGTTTTATAAATTTTGTGGGGATATTGTCCCAGCCAGGGGCACTATCAGACTTAAGGCTCATCAACGCTCCTTCGACTTCTTTATGGTCAGTATCCAGAAGAACGAATGTGTTTATTTGAGATGGTAAGTTATCTAGTTGATTGTTAATGTTAATTGTATTAAGCTGGATATCCTGAGCTAACTGTGTACCAATATTTGCGAAGTGATTATTAATAAAGTTTACTGACTCATGAGGTGACGTTTTTATGTTTAGTATTTCAGAGTTATGATTTTTACATTTATTAGAGTAAGTTAGATTTTTTATATTATTCCAAAGCAATTTATTATTCGTAACTGAATTTTTAAGCAAATCTCTTTCATATTCACGCTTTAATTTCTTTATTAAATAATTACAATGATTCCTATATCTAGTGTAGGTTATTTTAAGGATGTCATTGTGTGAGTTAAGTCTAGCTTGTTTCTGTAGATTATTTGTTGTAAGTAATCCACGGTTTAATTGTCCGCTTACTGTTTGGTACCTTTAGAATAGTAGTGTTATTTTTTAAGTGGTCGATTAATTTATTAATGAGAATATTAGTCAGTAAATTGGGATCATTGCAGATGAGCAATTCAGATAGTTTTTGTTGTTGTAAATCTTTTAAAGCCTGGTCGTAATCTAGAATAGTAGTAGTTTTGTTATGAATGTTAATGTTTTTTAATTTTGTAAGGGACAGAAAGGTAGTGTAGTGGTCAGTGATTGTAGTGTGTAATATAGCAATAAATGGTGATATTTTCTTTCTTTGTATTTTTAACATAAAATGATCCAGGCAATTCCTCTCTCTAGTAGGTAGTGTATGTCCTGGTAGTATACCGTGCAATGACAGCATATTAAGGTAATTATTTCTAGTATTATTCTCACTACTCGTCTCAGAATCTTTAGGTTTAATATTGATATTTATGTCCCCCGCTATGATTATATTTTTATATGAACTTAGTGTGTCTAAGTGAGCGCTAAGCGAGCTCACAAAGTTATCAGTGTTAGTATTAGAAGGGGATTGGTATATACATAGTACTATATTATTGAGTATGTCTAACTGAAGACAAGATGCTTGAGATATCTCGATTTCTTTCACTTTTGGTTTTAAGCCTTGCTTTATGTATACCACTACCCCGACACTCTTGTTCAGCTGACGTGACGTGAAGAAAGACTAGTATCTCATCAATTGGGGGATAGGTTTAAGAGCATTGAGCCTGCATTCCGTCAGAATTATGACATCAGTCTCGAAGTTAAGTGTCGAGAGGGTGAGCATAAAGTCGTCATAGTTGCGGTATATGCTTCTTATGTTTTGGGAGGTAATAGTGAGATCATTTTTGTTTATGTGAACATGTTTAGTTAACTCTGAAATGTCACATTCCACAGTACGGGCGATCTTGATATTGTCTATATCAGTTACAGTAGTTAATGTGTCATCCATTGAGAGTGTAAATATATAGAATTAATGTGTCGATAAGATTGGTGTAAAGGTAAAAACGTCGTGAGTTAGTACTATATAATAGTACATGATATAAGCACATATTTGGAGACATTTCCTGCATGGAAAATAAGCAAATTATCAGTTTAATGTATAATAGTTTAAATTGTAAGTGAGTGGCTAGTATACAATTGTAGAAATTAAATGTATATAGGTAAAAGTTTACTTAATAGTTAATAAAATAATCCAAGTTAAGAGCTAAAGTGATATCAGCACCCTGCAGACCCAGTACCCAAAAATAATGTAAATTAAACACAATTTCAAACCATTGACAAACAGTAACAAATTAAATATTTGTAAAAAGGGACGTGAGCACCCATGGGTGTAGTCATGTCATGTCATGTTTTCACCAGAAGTTGATGTGTTTGCTCCTCGCAAGTAACAATGATGGTGGGCTCGTCTTTCTTTAGATATACTTTGCCGTACGCAGTCCAGCAAAATTTATAAGCTCCCGACTTGGTTAAGTCGCGGGCAAGGAAATGTAGGCGTGATGCTTTTGGAGTTAAATGCTCCGATAGGAAGATAGGGGTATCTTCTAAGGTTTTGAATTCCAAATGTTTACAGCATAATTTAGTTTTATTTTTAATATTATGCGCCTTACCCATTTTCAAAATTTCTGTCTTCAGAAGAGAGGAGCTAGTTTCTACAACTATAGGAGTATTTGTTGAGCGGAGTTTTTCCCACGTACTCTGTAAATTTTCATTGTTCTTTCTTGGCACGTTTTTTATTACAAAATTAGTTTTACGACCTCCAATAAGCAAGTCTTCAACTTTGTTTTCCAAAACAGTAATACACTTTTTATCTTCCTTTGACTGGTTCTCCAACTGTTGAATTTTAGCTTTGAATTCCTCGTTCTGCGCAGTTAGGTAAGTAATTGAGGTTTCTATGTTATGGTTTGACTGTTGTATTTCCTTCAAGGTACCAGTCATTTGTTGGATCTCATTGCCCTGTTTGTCCAAGAATAATGTTATCATTTTACGGATTTCAAGCCTAAACTCATCCAACTGTTTACTTAGGGAGTCCTCCATATCATCCCTATTTCTCTTTGTTCGTTGAAATACGTAATAAGGCGGTGTTTTCTTCGAGTCAGATCCAATCAAGTCAATGCTAGTATCTGAGAGGGATTTATCCATTTTTTCTGCCATAATTAGTATATTAAATAAAATATGTTTTGGATTTAGCTGCGCACAAGATAATTACACTATTACTATTATTTGCTTAAATAGTAATTGGCAATAGCCAATATGTGACAGGTCACCTCGCCAATTAGCTTAGTCGGTGGCACCTCAGCCCGCACGCAATTGCTTGTCCTCGAGACAATGGATGGGGTCAGTCCCGTATGTCCTCCAATGTCACCGAAGTAGGGTGTGGCTAACTCTGAGGTAAACTGGAGCGGGGCGCACGCGCAGGTTGTAATATAATAGTAATTCTTACGTGAAGTATGTGGAGGCGGGACCAGCACCACTCGCAGAGTACCAGGCGCACAGACGAGATGTAGTAGATCCGCATGCAATAACCCAGTCGTCGTGAATTATAAACTTATTCGATCTTATGCACTCCTAGTACGGCTGTTGTATTAATGACAACTTATTTATTTAAATATTATTTTAAATGTTTGAAAAATAATTTAACACGGTACAGCTAACACGTCAACACCTTGCGGCGGTCCGAGGGAAGAGGATGTGGTTTGTTGAGAGGAGGAGTTTGTTGTGTTATTTTTAGGAGCGGAAGACACGCCTTTATTGTGACCATATGTTTCTCTTAACCGTTAAGCGCGGTCTCCTTCGAACCCGTTTTGTGTTTTCTAACACCTATCATCAAACATCTAACAAAATATGGGCGTGGCCTGTTTTGTTAGCTCAAACAAGCAAATATGTTATCCGAAGCAGACGGAACACATCCCCGCATTCGCCTGCGAGGGATGGCCAATTTCATTTCATAGTTGCTTGTGAACATTGAGGTTGTGCATTTCGTATTTCGTGATTTACACTTTTTAAACAACGAAAAAAGATTTCAGTCCAAATCGATCTTTCACTTGTAATTCTAAGTAAATATTTAAAGTACGTCGTTGTAGATAGGGTCCAACGCGAAATCGGTTACTTTTTCTTGTTGTATGCAAAATAACTTCTAAAACATCGTACGTCTTCTTCGTCCGAAGTCATCTTGTCGAGTAGATGTTTGATGTTCGTGTTTAAAGTCGCAGGAGACTGCAATGTTTTGCTAACAGGGTTAGTTAACATGTTTTGTTAGTTTGGTTTGTTATTTTGAGGAGCAGAAGATACGCCTTTAGAATTACCTTAATAAACAACATATTAAAAAGTTTTGCTGGCAAATTGGTAGATAATTTTCATGATAAATTTTTTATTTGATTAATTGAGCCCCTCACTGCGAAGTATTAATATTAGGTATTTACCTATGAAATTGCCTTTCTTCAGTACTGGTCACTTCAAATAAAAAAAAGTTTGTAATGGCTCTGTATTCTAAATTCAAATTAATTTTGTTTTAAAACCATGACATTCTATTTACAAACTCAGTCTTTTGTTTTTTGATTAGCGTTGTATTTTCATTACATTTGAACATTTTTTGTCATAATGGATACTTTAAAAATTCGTGTAATTATGGAATATGAGTTCCGTCGTGGCACCAACGCGACACAAACGGAACGTAATATCAAGAACGTTTACGGAGAGAACTGTACAAACGAACGCACAACCCGTTTTTGGTTTTCCCGGTTCCGTTCTGGAAATTTTGACTTGAAAAATGAAGCTCGTGGTCGTCCGGAGACTTTGGTTAACAATAATGAATTAAAGGTGATTGTGGAAGCTGACGAAACTCAATCTACAGCTGAGCTAGCAGCAGCTTTTCATGTAAGCATCAAAACAATATTGATCCATTTGCGACAAATTGGCAAGGTAAAAAAGCTTGATAGATGGGTGCCCCACGACCTTAACGATCGCCAGCGCAACGTACGCGTCGAGACCTGCCTTGCGCTGCTCAACAGGCAAAGAAATGAAGGAATTTTGAAACGAATTGTTACGTGTGACGAAAAATGGATTCTGTTTGACAATCGAAAGCGCTCAGCAAGTTGGTTAGACCCTGGTTCAGCACCAAAGCAATGCCCTAAACCAAAAATGACCCCTAAAAAGGTGATGGTCACTGTTTGGTGGTCTAGTGCGGGTGTGATTCACCACAGCTTTTTACAAAACGGCATAAGCATTAATGCAGATGTGTACTGTGAAGAACTGGAGAGAATGATGGAGAAGCTTGCACATCTGCAACCAGCTTTGGTCAATCGGTCGTCCCCACTGCTCCTTCACGACAACGCGCGACCCCATACTGCGCAACAGACAGTCTACAAGCTGCAAGAGCTGGGGTTGGAAGCTCTCCCTCATCCGCCATACTCTCCAGACCTTGCACATACCGACTATTACTTTTTCCAAAATTTAGACAACTTTTTAGTGGGTAAAAAATTCAATTCCCGAGAGGCAGTACAAAATGCCTTTGAAGAGTTTGTTGCCTCCCGTCCAGCTGATTTTTACAAGAAGGGCATCAATAAACTGCCAATGCGTTGGCAAAGATGCGTCGATTGCATGGGTGATTACTTCGAATAACAGAAATAAAATGTTTGAAAAAATAAGTACTTTCACTTATTGCATACAAAACGGCAATTTCATAGGTAAAGACCTATTATTATAACACATTTAAAGCCATTGTTTTTTTTCTTCAAAAATAATTACATCATTTAGTGAATGATAAGTGATGTTTATATTTATTTATATTTTATAAAAAAAATTGTTAAGTCCTGTAGCCACAACACGGATAAATAAGCGTAGGTGACAAATGCTTGCCGATTACATACTCCAAGTTACACCTCGTTGGAGTTTATCGAACGTAGCAAGTGATTGATTTTGAGAAAGATTGGGTCTGACTGCTATAATGACTAGCCATTTCTGTATCATCAAGGGAAACGTTTCTACATACATGAGTAATGTACTTATGTGCGTGTAAACGTTACCCGACATTTTATTTAGTACATCTATTCCTGTTACCTGGCTAATAATATATTGGGTTACGTTTTAGTAATAATTAACACATCCAATAAAATCCAAACAACGCACGGTAAGAAAGGATTATATCTAACTAGGATACATTGGAACATGTTTTCATCACACTTTATACTATAAATATTGTTGAGTCATAGGTACATCCTAAACCATTATTATTTTTACGGGAATTAACGCGATCACTTATTTAAAGGTTACATACCTCTGATTTGCCTGACGTTTCGACCAGGTTGCACTGACCGTGGTCACAGGCTGACTGGCTTAGCGATCGGAATAAGTTATCGCGTTAATTCCCGTAAAAATAATAATTATTATGTCATGTATTATGGAACGCTAAAGTTTAAAAGTTAAAACATACTAAACCCTTCACTTGGTCATAAATACTGCATATTCAGAGTGTTAATTTAATATTTCTAGTAAGAAAATTTAAATATTAACTGAGATTGCCACTTTTGCTGTCACTTCAGATAGACAAGGTTTGATTGAGGCAGTATTCTCTTGGTCTCCATAGACCCTCCAATGAGCTTTCCGTTGATGGTGATTTCGCTATACGAGTAGGAAAGGACAATACTAGATTAGTATGGGACTTTTGTCCGCCTTGCGTATGTCATCGTAGGGATTGTTTTTTTGTTTTTAATTGGCTGCTAATATCACCAACAAAAACATTTTAAAATCCCGGATTTTTAGAACATTGCCTTAAAAAGTTATTTTAGTTTAGTTAGATTACAAAGAAATACATTGATTACTTGTAGTTGTCATTGTTGTCAACAAGATGGCGTATACAATATTGTATCAAAATCATTCGTTTACGATTTACTTGATTCGTTAATGGAATGTTGCTCTTGTACTAAATACATCAGTAGGTAAGCTCATTCATAAATATCGATTCAAGTTTTTTTTTGTATCGTTTTGTTATTTAATATATATTTTAAAAATAACATAAAATATTTTCAGTAGTATGCACACACACAACAAAATTTAGTTTTCAGTAGACTTTAAACGGAAGAATGCGTTTTGTTAATGCAGTTGTAACAACTTTTGAGCAAAATTAAAAGTCTAGAACAGTGCTAAAACACAGTTCTAATTAAAAAAAGTAAAAACTAAAACCTAACTACGACGTTACGTAGAAATGTACCATAACGTCCATAACACACTAACAACGCGTGACTACGGCTACTATTAGTTATTCTGTGCTACGGCAGTTTTTACTTTTTTTTTTATTTAAAATGTTTTGGTGCCTCTATAATATTAATTTTTTTGCAAAGTATATTTTAAATAGGTACCATTGAAATATCACAATTATCGAATAAATACGGACAAGGTCACGAGAAAATGCTCATAATATATATATATATATTTGTGAAATGAACAAGTAACGCCCTTTCGAATGATACCTAACATGGCATATTTATCTCAAATTTGCCATGCCATCATATAAAAATATGTTTTTTTTTTTTAAACACCTAATAAAGGGTATAAATCTTATAACAATTCATTACATATATTTCCAGAGGTACAGTAGGTATCTTCGGAGTTCCAGGGATTTTCTTCCTAGAGTATAATATATATATATTTTGCATTAACGTTATTTGGTTCTGATAGAATTTACGAAACATTCCTATGGAGTCGGCACTCAAATCTGACATACTCGTAGTTCATTTTAGACTGGAGAATCTATACTATAGTGCATTTTCATTTAAATTCATTTCATTACGTTCACACAGTTGGTACACAATATCATCGTCATTTGAAGAGCGCTAAATGAAACGCCAAACCTCATTACCCAGACGAGTGGAGGTCCACTCGAAACCATTACATGGCTTAATAGCTCATAATTATAATGGACGAGCGGTAAAACTCAAATTGCTCACGATTGTTCGCCAATAAATTCGGATATTGCGTACCTTTTTAGGAAACAGATGACATGAAACGAGATTAGTTAACAAGTTTATTATTTTGGTTCAGTGTCCCAAGTGTTTTTTGTGTGTTTCGTAAGCCAATATTTAAAAATGAGATAATCGTAAAATTGAAATCACTTACGAAGTTATACAGTCTGTATCGTAATGTCAGCTAGCCAAACGGAACCCTTTCATACGCACTTATTCAATAATAGGGTATTACACCCATTTTTGTGTGTCCCACAAGTGTCTTAATAAGATTCTATAGTGCTATTAAACTACAGAAAAAACTCAATTTTTATTCAATCGATAAGTGCCATAAAATGCATTTAAATTTTATATTTTCAAATTTCGCGCGTAATTTGTCAAAAACACTGGACGCAGTGGACGCCATATTGCTCTGCGGCAATAACGTCAGTTCGCTTTGTAAAATGTGGATGACATGAATATAATTTCAACAAACTATAGCATACGCTGATCAGTTGACACGTTGACACTTTAGTGTACTTACAAGTGTTTCTCAAGAAAATACAAAAAAAGAAAATACTTAAGAAATTACAAGGCTGAACTAGCTAGGGTGTAACAAATAATAATACAGATACGTCTTCCATTAGGTTAAGTTCAGTTTGAGCTACAGTGCAATAAACACCGAAACGATCTAAGCGAACAAAAAAATATCGTTCCGGATGATTACTCGGTGATAAAGTCTATTTAGTCGTCAGAAGAATTTTCAAATCAACGAATCCAAATATTTTACATTTTGTGAACAATTTTACTACTGAAGCAAATTTATTTTCACTCAAGAAATATCAAATGATACCACTATTAATGTTAACCCCTTTTTCGCTTTCTTAGTTGACTTGCACAATATGACACATAAAATAAATATTACTTTTTAACTTTCCATACCATTCTCAGTATCCGTAAAAAGTATTTATGTTTGATACGTATGTGTATTCATTATTACTATTTGCGGAGGCCCAATTAAGCAGAAGCATCACTAGGCCGCCATGGTGTGAGTCACCATGCTGCATTGTCTGCATTCGCAATTATATTTTCAGAGTAGCTACTGACTTTTATGATTGTATAAACTTATTCTTAAAGCCGTGACATTTGTGTCTTCATAATTTGGTGTAATAATCGTAAAATATTCACTCATAATTCTACAAGAGTTAAAATGAACAAACGATTCTTTGAAAGTCATTCGTTAAAATTAACGTCACCAACGTTTGAGAGAACGAGTTTTGGAATTGTTTTCTATAGTGACTGAGTGAACACATAAAAGAAAAAATGTGTTGTATGCTTTTATAGATTTGGCTTTATAAAAAAAACAGCAATTATTTTTTATTTATGGCCCGCCAAAATGACTCTACTCTGCCTGATGGAAAGCATAAGCAGAATCCAAGAGTGGCGGTCACCATACTCACTGCGAATGCAGAAAATGCAGTATGGCGACCCACACCATGGCGGCCTAGTGATGCTGCTACATCTTTTAGTCTAGTCAACAAGTATGGAACTTGTTGACTAGACTATTTGGGCCTCCGGTCTCGCACTCACCAACGAAACACGGCAGCACGAACGCTGTCATTTTACGTTGATTTTTTGTGCGACATTTAAAAAAAACAGTCGAATTGAGAACCTCTTCCTTTTTTGAAGTCGGTTAAAAACATGGCATGTCATCGCCCATATTCTTCTTGTGAGTGTCGTAAAAGGCGACTGGGCCAAAATACTTTTTGATGCCTAATCCGAGCGTAAAATTTTTGATTTTTTTTCCAAATTAAAATGACCATTATCAAAGTTTTTTATGCAAATATAGATTCGTTATAGTTCTGTTTATAATGTACTTGCCCTAGCAGCGACTGTTTTAATGAATTAACTATATCCGTGGCAAATAATATATCAAAGGGTCGAAAAATTAAACAACTGCGTTACTTTTTTAGAAATTAAATTTTTATATTAGAACTGTACAGTGAGATTCATTCATATGTAAGTTTTAAACTGTAACGCTTATACTAACATCTTATAAAGTCAAATCACAGAAATAATAACTTTTAGAGTTTATTTTTTATAGGGTCTCAATTCAACTTAAGCCTATAGCGACGTTGTTTTTCTGTCGTCTCTTTCTCGTCTCGTCTGTTCGTCGATGCTATTCAGTGCAGAAACTTCTTTCTGAGATAAAAAAGAGATAATATGGGTATTTTGGTTTTAATGACGTATTAATAGCATTAAAAATACAATAAGAACAACTGCGTTACCGATGCAACAACTGCGTTACTAGGAAAGTAACGCAGTGTAGCAGTAACGCAGTTGTAAATATTTAACTATTTTGTAAATGATCACTAAATAGAATAACAAAATGCAGATATTCTAACACTGACTGAACCAGTACATGAGTGACTGCGTATAAAAATAATAGTAATGTAAATATCATCAGTACTTACCTTTCGACAGTGGTAACTCAGCGGTCACGCAATAGATACACGCACCTCTCTCAACGATTGTGATGCGACTTATCCTGCAAGTATGCTCTTCTCACGCAGTTGCTACAATCCGTTAAAAAAGTTACAAAAAGTCGAATCGATAGAAGTGCAAGAAAATGTAATGAACTCACTTTTAGGTTTATTTTCATATGGTAACGCATGGTAGTTACGGTTTTAGTGTTTGTTGGGGACACAGACATAATATTTTTTTATTTCATTAATGTTAAATATAAAAAAATATCTATTGATAATGTAATAAGGTTCGAAACTTCTATTTTTTAAACTGGCATTCAAGACAAACGCTGTCTAGGAAATATTTTAAGAAAATTCTCAATATCGTTTGAGATACGTGCTCGGGGACAGCAGTATTTTGTACGAAGAGCCACTGCGTTACTAAGAATGACAACATTGTTACCTTAATTTTCGAATAAAAAAAAATGTTTTAGGGTCAATTCTTCTTTTCAGTATGAGATAGTTTTTTTTTTATGTATGCCCGCCAAAATGACTCTACTCTGCCTGATGGAAAACATAAGCAGAATCCAAGAGTGGTGGTCACCATACTCATTGCGAATGCAGACAATGCAGTATGGCGACCCACACTATGGCTGCCTAGTGATGCTGCTGCATCTTTTAGTCTAGTCAACAAGTATGGAACTTGTTGACTAGACTAATTGGGCCTCCGGTCTCGCACACACCAACGAAACACGACAGCACTGCTGCTGTCATTTTATGTTGATTTTCTGTGCGAGGGTAGTACCGCCCCGGTCGAGCCGGCCCGTTCATGCTGAAATCAGTGTTGCTCTACTACCTTTTAAGTTATGTTATATTTCGAAACTAGTGTAGTTTTTTCATAAATTTGTACTGATTACCCATAAAATTTAATATTAATTCGAAGAGGCCAGTGTTTAGGCATCAAAAAGTATTTTGGCCCGACTAAGGTACAAACTACACAGGACAATATCACTGCAAAGAGAGAGAAAATTTAAAATCAACCCGATACCAACCCGTCTGGCCGGTGAGCTGTAGTAGGCCATAACCTCGCTTCTGAGGACAGGCTTATGTTCAGCTGTGGACTGTTAAATGTTAGCATTTATTGTTTGTTGGTATGCAGAATTCAGTAAGTGAAATATGAAGATCTAAAAATTAGCCCGAAGGTCTCCGTAATATACCATATTTCAAGCCAATAAACAATCTATCTTTCTTCGAAAACTTCGGCGTTTATGTGCGGCGGCAGTCACTTTTCATCGGGTGACTCGTATACTTGTTATTCCGACATTTTCCATTTTCTGACATAAATAAGTCACTGTTATACTAACAGTAGTTAACATTTCGATGGTAAACTAAAATAAATTTCCTCCATCAAGGTACATGTCGGGGTAACTGAACAGTATTTTGTGATCTCATTTTATTTATATCAAAAAATTATGTTGGTCTTGAATCAGACATGCTTGGTAGGCGAAATACGTGACTAGACGCAGAGCGTGGACGCTTTACCAAATTGAGTCTACAGAGTAGGTATATAAAAGTCGTTCGATTTAAAATTAAGCTTATGTTTCTTTTTTAAATTATTATTAGTTTAAGACCTATAAGTTTAAACTACATGCTGTATCTACTTACACACATTATTAATTTTTAAATGTTGTACGTCCAAATAAATACCTACTCTAATGAACACATTTGGTAATCTTCTTCTTATATATAAAAACTAGTTGTTGCCCGCGGCTCCGTCCGCGTATATGTCGGTTATCGCGACAAATAGTAGCCTATGTGTAATTCTAATATATAAGCTATATTACTGTAAAGTTTCATCCAATTCCGTTTAGAAGTTGTCTTTAAAAAAAAAAAGTTGTTTTTGCGTGAAAGAGTAACAAACATCCATCCAGCCATACTTACAAACTTTCGCGTTTATAATATTAGTATAGAAGTATAGATTAATTGCTGTTCGTCTGTCTCGCTAAAACTCGAGAACGGCTAGGCCGATTTAGCTGATTTATGTTTTTAAATGTTTGTCGTAGTCCATGGAAAATTTAAACGGTTAAAAAATAAAAATTACTTGAAAATCCAAATATCACGTGTACGAAGTAGCGGGCACAGCTAGTATGCAGTAAAATAACAATATAATAAATTAGAAATCATAACAATAAATAATTAATCTTTACTATTTTTACATTATGCAATATGCATGTTATGTAGAACATTAAAATACATTGTTACTGTACAAATTGCTTAGTTTATAGTTCGATTTATGTAGTTAAACAACCCTATACGCGGTTAGTCCTTGAATGGATAACCGCTACTTATTTATTAAAATCGTTGCCTCGGAGAGGTAAAATCTTCATGCTCACTCGTATATTGAACCAGACTAAAGGACGCAATGGTTTTAAATTTCAACTCAAAACCAACCTTAACCAAAATATTTGAAATTATTGATGCCGGAACCTACAGCGAAAATAACTAGCTTTCCAGTATAAGTTGCGAATATTTTTCTTTAATACTTACACTACAAGATGCTAACCTTGTAAAATATTTTGTAGAAAAGATGTGACCTGTTACGTCTAACTACCATAAACCATGCCAAGAGCTTACCGTGCTGTACGTACGGAGTACCACATTATAATAATGGTCTGGTACTCACCAGGCTTTTTTGCACATTTTCCGGTTTAATATTTTATTTATAAAATCGCGTTTTCCCTTATGCTATGTATGTATTTTTACGTATATTAATATACCTGATTTTGAGGTTCGTGCGCAAGCAGATTTTAAATGATTGCATATCAGAGATAAATATCATAGTATCGGGATGCACGTTTGTGGAGGGCAAACTTCCTCTAATGAACAGACACCTGACACGATAGTGACATATGTACAGTACTGCAAGAGACGAACCTTCTACTCAAGACAGCTCCAGAACCCTTGGAGTAGCCCACCAAACCAAGTCAGACGGAGGGAGTAAATTGGATCAATGTCACTCACTTGAGTCGATAAGTCAGCGATTCTGACTGCCTCGGTAGCGCAGTGGTAATATATGTGACTGCTGTACTGAGGTCTCGGACTAGATTCCCAGGTTGGCCCAAATGTGTTTGTATGATTTTGAATGAGACTGTGGACTCACTCCAGTCTAGCTGACATTATTTATACGGGAGCCTGACATAACTTAACTGTTGTGTCACTAATACTGAATATAACCAGTACAATACCTACCTACTCAAAAGTGTGATGAATTGTATTATTATCAATTTATATCGTTTACGTATTGAGAGACCTCAACTTGAAAAGTCGTGAACGTTACTTATTCAAGATTAAATCTACTTGACCCGGCGGCTATAGAACATGACCGCTCTTATGAAACGGAAAAATAATGAATCCTTAAATTTTTGGAGACGCTCCGGTTCTTTTTGTATAAGTAGCACTCCTGAACTCTGGAAGTTTCAAGTTTCACTTTCAATAAACTCGTATATTACAGCATGTTACATTTAACTAGACTCAAATATTTATAATGTTAATTCAAATGAGATCAGTTTTACATAATTTTAAGACTTATAAAACTACTAAATAATACAATACAAAATATAATATAAAATACTTATTAAACAATTTGCTTTACAATTTTAAGTTTACAGTAATATTCTGAACGAGTGTGGTTCTCCTCGCTAGGCTACAGAATAGCCTATGTTAGTACAAGAAATACCTGATACCTGAACTCTCAAAACGATGAAATTTAACGTGCAAATAATTGTGGTTTTATATGTGTGTCGGTTAATATCTAGTTTATGTATGTTTGTATAGTTTATGTGAATTTTGCATGCGGAATGAAATATAAATAACACAATCCGCACAAATGCACAATGTTTTTTTAAAGTCTGTTTAATAGCTTTATACTTGTTATTAGATCAGTATCTTAAAGTTTCTGACTGTTGAGGAGTTGTACCTTCCATCATCAGTTCACCTAAATAACTTGAAAGAATACGAGTAACGGTAACATACATACACATGACATTTAAAGATTTATCTACCAACTCCTAACCGTTAAGGAGTTGTATCTTCCGTCATCAGCTCATTATCATGAAATGATGACTACCAGGTGTATACACCTTGCAGTATTTACACCCGGTAGTCATCATTTCATGACAAAAAGCTTTAGTAAATAGATGAAAAAAAATTGTACGTTCCTAAAAAATTTGAGGGTTTCCTTCGATTTCCTTGGGATCCCATCACCAGATCCTGATATAATGGCAATGGGTCCACATGGGGAGCATACCCTTTCGAATACAAAAATATTTTTTTAAATCGGTCCACAATTGACGGAGTAATCAGTGTACAAAAAAAAACATTATTACTATCTAAAAGCTAAGATCATAAAATGTCATTATTTGTAGATTTACTTTCCAACAGCTATGGTTTTGAAACTTATTAACAAAGATTAACAAGATTGGTTTTGCGTGCAACAGAACAGTAGGTATGGCTAATCATTGTTGCCCTTATTCCTTCATAATTAAAGCCCAAACCAGCAAATGATCCTTCGTAGCTTAAATAAAATCGTTGCTTGTTAAAGATTGTTATGAGCCGTAAACCTTAATACACATTTTATATAAATAAAGTCAAATAACCCTACGTTCATAACATGATTCTAAGAAATATGTAATCATGTAATACTGAGTATTACCTAATAAAAAGCCGGAGCCTTATTAAAGATTATTCGAATACTAAATGTTTGCTTTGAGATTGGCCAAAATACTTTAAACGATATATTAAAAATCTTCGTAAATATAGAAGATAAATATTGGAAGTGAACACTAATAAAACTTTTATGCTCTATTCAGCGCTAAAAATAAAAATTAATAAACCAATAAAATTGCCTTGTATATATCTGCCTAAATGAGGCTACCTACGAATACAAGATTTTTGTAAAATGCAGAAATCACTATTTTAGAATGTCCATCGATTTGTGACGTTTATTTTGTCTGCGTATCATAATAATAACAACTAGTCTTTTTATTTCATGCCTGGGCCTGCCAAAGTGACTCGACTCTGCCTGATGAAAAGCAAGAGCAGAATCTAAGAGTAAATAGTGGTCAACATACTCATTGTGTACGCAGACAAAGCAGTACCTATATAGAGATATTTCTTCATCATTGGATGCATCGTGTTAGTAAATAAATACTCGTCCTGTTTTTATTTTTATGTAACATTTTTTATTTCTCAAAAGCAACATTGTTCCCCGTTTTTGCGACATTTTCCACTATATATCTAACACTAAGACAATATTCCAATCAGTATCATTAGTTCCTGCGAATAGCGCGTTTAACCAAACAAACAAACTCTTCAACTCTAAAGTATCACTATTTATGTGAAATATTATCATTATTAAATATTATATTATTATCTAAATTTTTTTTTCTTACTTTCCAAGCATGATTCATATGTATATAATCTTATAATATATATATAAATATATATCTTATATATAAATATATAAAATAATCTGAATAAAATAACAGCTTTCGTATACTAAAAGTCTCTAAGCTATGCTATGGATGAAAGATCGGAGAGACAGTATTAAAAGTATAAAGGTTTTTGTTAGGACTACTGAACTCTAAAAGCAAACTTTAAATTAAAAAAAAACTAGATAAACTTCTGTAAGATAAACACTTTTCATCGACGATTGTTATGATCGTACATCAAACATTGCACATGTATTTTCCCCTTTTTCAGTCGCTTTGTAATATGTTCAATTATCCAAGTGGACGGGTATTTAAAAAAATATATAAACAACGTCTTTGTACACATGAGATAACACGGAGATGTTCCCACATACTCCCATATTTACGGGATGTCTAACCCATTCTCATAGTTTATTACAGTAATAACAATAACAGTAACAATAGTATACGCCGCATGAAACTTAATTGCACACAGAAAATGCTTCTGAATGAGAGTAAAGTTTACTAACAATCTAAACTGAAGTTTCTCGGTCTCTGTTTATAAATAGTAGTGCATCAACACACAAGATATTTGCATCTAAAACAGATACAATCCGTGTAGGGACGTCGCGGCATGTAGGTCAAGTAGGTATACCGCGCCTTGGTTACTGGTACGGTCAGCTGCAAAAATGCTGGACACTCTGTAGCACTCGTTTTGATGATAAAGGCTGCAGCGACTTATTAAACAACGTCTTCTGTGGTGTGTTCTGCTGTGAAGCACAAAATTGACTTTTAAAGTTTTTCTTGTAACTTTTGGCTTGGCACCGACTTCAAACAAATTTACGTGAATGAGAATGAAAAAAATTAAATTTGTTGCAACGAAGGTTTCTTTTAACGTGATATGGAACTTGATAACTATGCTTGTTAATTTACCTACTTATTTTTATTTTCACGTTTTGTTCTTCGTAAAGTAATTACAGTCATAATCTTCAATAAAATCAATAATACCATTTAATTGTATCTTGTATAATTGCGCTTTTTCTAGTTACTCTACAAATATCTTAAGAAAAAAGGTATACTCAGGTATGGAACATGGCTATAATGACTCTCTTGGGTATCGTCCGTGATATACCCACATGTTTCCTTTTCATTTTACTTCGTTTTTATTGTCATTGCGTCTTATTGGTACCAATAAAAATATCAATACAATTTCATGTATAAAAATTTCATAAGCTAATTAAGAAAGCTCTATTTTGATTTCAATATCATGTATTTAAATGTACAATTAAAAGTACATTTAAAAGTTTATTTAAAATATTAAATTTATTGTTTCTCATTGAGCAAATGGATTAATTTCGAAAGAATGTAACACTGATAAAAAAACATTATAAATTAACACTAACACTTGCCTTTTCGCAGTCGCTTTTAGAATAATAGTTTTTTTTATTGTACTATATGTAGATTGTTAATTAAAAGGGATAAATAACCGATATACTCTATGTCCCTCCCCCAGAAAACTGACGAGCAAAATAGATTAAAACATTCTTTAAAGCAGGTTAATGTGACAATATTTAACCTCAAATAATGCAGAACTTTTTGAGTTTGTGAAGCTCACTCAAACTAACGCAACATTTCTACATAGGTACATTCTTAGACCTTAAACGGAGGATTTAAAAGGGCTTTCTAAAACAAAAATCTCCTATAAAATGCAAGTGATCGTGTGTGTTTGTAGTTGTTGCTTTTTACTCTTATATGGTTGGACTAATTTGGCAACATTTATTATGGAAGTAGTAGAATAGAAGGTACGGGAAGTTTAGACCCCGACACCTCACTCCCAAGGACAAAAGCAATAAAAACTGCTTAACGCTTGCTTTCGGTTGCCGTGGTATTATACTAAGATCAAGTCGGCCTATATGTGCCAAAAGCATGGCACTCCCACCATTTTAATTTCCGTATCCTTGGTTTAAAACTCTGGTTAATCTCATTAGTTAAAACTTAATCGTCTTTGTTTCTCAATAGTCTGAAATCTTGCGGTTTAGCTTTCACGATTAAAAAGAATAAGTGTATAGTATATGTATCTAACAGTCGATAAAGTTAATCTGAAATACCTTCACATGCGTGTAACCTGGTGGTGAGAAACATTGATCTTTAAATTATAAATGAGTTTCGCGAAATGGTTCGAATCAAATATACGCGTGATACAAGCATGCATAGAAAATGTTTTTTCGGAAAAAGGTTGAACGAAAACACATTTAACACAACCTTTTGGGATTCGTTATCCGTCTACCTAAGTATATCACTTCTGGAAGCTTAACTTGCATCGTTTATTCGCTAAGGTGTACCGATTTTAGCAGCCAAGTACCTCTTAAATTATTTGGAAATATTTAACAATGTATTAATTTATATTCTTAACAACATTGAAAGAAAGAAGGTAAGGTAGTAGAGCCACGCTGATTTTAGCATGATCGGGCTGGCTCGACCGGGGCGGTACTACCCTCGCACAGAAAATCAACGTAAAATGACAGCGTTCGTGCTGTCGTGTTTCGTTGGTGGGTGCGAGACCGGAGGCCCAATTAGTCTAGTCAACAAGTTCCATACTAGTTGACTAGACTAGAAGATGCAGCAGCATCACTAGGCCGCCATAGTGTGGGTCTCCATACTGCATTGTCTGCATTCGCAATGAGTATGGTGACCACCACTCTTGGATTCTGCTTATGTTTTCCATCAGGCAGAGTAGAGTCATTTTGGCGGGCCAAACATAAAAAAAAAAAAAAAAAAAAAATAGAATGAAAAATACTTTAATTGGCACATTTTACAACGTTTTTACATAGTATTGTTAAATATAATACAACAAAATTACATAATAAGGACCACAGCTCGGCATAATGCTTAGCGCAATGCGCTAGCGCTGGTTTTCAGCTGCAGCCCAAGAGTGTTGCCCGTGCATGCTAAGTAATATAAATTTATTGACTAGAAAGGAGTATTAATTTGAGAGCTTTGTAAATAACTATAATAGTAATTGTATTAAAAGAACCGAAAGCATTTTGAATGTGACAGTAGAAACTTAGTGATTGTAAGAAGTATTTAGATAAGATGAAATTTGAGATTGCATGACATCAAAGTTATCGGCTGACTCACTATATCGCGCTAAGAGTTACTCTGATGTCCTCAAACTCTTTCTGATGTTGCAGTAAGAATTCTTTCAGCTTAGTTTTGAAAGAGTAAATACAGGTTCTTCTTATTATGGGTGGGGGGATATTTTTCCAGCATTTCGAAGCAGAGTAACGAAAACTACCTCTGAAGGCAGTTGTTCTATGATATGGTGTTGAAAGTTGCAGTGAGCATTCCCTGCCCAAATTCTTGTTGCGCCTAGATGTCCATTCCAACTTGTCGAATAAATAGGCCGGTGTATGGAATTTAATTACGCCAAAAAGGAGACTGGCCATAGGAAGCCTCCGATGCGCGTGCATTTTTAGAATGTTGCACTTATTAAGAAATGGGCTGATAGCACGCCTTTTGGGTACGGTGAAACAGAACCTGGCACATCCATTTTGAAGTCTTTGTATCAGACGTACAGTTTTCGATAATAGCCGAGGACCGTACACAGCCACTGCATAGTTCAATCGAGACAACACCAAACTCTCCACCAACAAAACCCGTAGCTCTTCACTTAAGAATGGCCTCGCCCTATGCAAGACCTTTAATTTGTAAAAACAATGACGAACCGCGGTCGAGGTATGTAGATCCTGATTTAACTTTTGAAGTGCTGTTTCATAGTCTGAAGGCTTGAAGGATATATAGACCTGTGTATCGTCTGCATACATATGATGCCTGCAGTGTTGCAGCTGCCGAGCCATATTGGAACAGTACATAATAAATAGAACAGGTCCTAATATTGAACCCTGCGGCACACCTCTAGTTAGAGATCTCGAGCTAGAACATACCGTGTTGCCATCCATTTGTTTTATCTCAACATATTGACAAAGGCTACTCAGGTAGCTGTCAAACCATTTAATAGTTTTCATATAAAACCGTAGTAAGCCATTTTCGACAACAACAATGGAACATTTATAGAGTCAAAGGCGCGAGAATAAGCTAATAAAACTAGTAATGTGCACATGCCGGTGTCCTGTGCGGATAAGATGTCGTCCGTCACGGCCAATAAGGTTGTAGTTATACTACGGGCCTTTCTAAATCCCGATTGGGTATCAGGGAGGATATTATTTTTCTCTAAATACTTTTCAAGCTGACAACACACGGTTTTTTCCAGCACTTGTGATAGTACTGGGAGTAAACTAATAGGCCGCAAATACTTCGTGTCCACTGGCAAGTAATTTTTTGGCATTGGGCGTATTACAGCGGTTTTCCATAGCTCTGGGTAAGTAGATGTTTGTAGGGATCTGTTTATTATGGCGGTAACAGCGTCTATTGCCAGTGGCATGGTAAGCAATACCATGTCCAAATTAATCCCGTCGTTGCCTTTAGCATTAGACTTAAGTTCTTGGAGGGTTTTAGCGACCGAAGTCCATGGAACCGCTTCCAGTGTAAATATTTTCTCACTGCAGCGCTAGTACTCGTAGAAAGTTAGATCCGATATGCCAACCACATTCCTCCCAGGGACATTCATAAAGAAGTCACATATTTTATCTGGGTCATTGAAGTGTGACCGTAGGTTCATGTTCTTTTTTGAGGGCGCTAAGGTCGATTTTATCCCTTTCCAAGTCCGAGGGTCATTAATTTTGTTTGTGAAGTTATTTTTATAGTAAGCTACTTTTTCATTGTGAAGTGATTTATTTACAAGTGATTTGAGTTCTTTGTAATATAGTTTTGTACTTTCTGTTTTATGTTTTAAAAGTTAAGTATGTGCACATTAATGTTCTCCCAAAGTATTTTCAAACATTTTTCAATTTATTTTCAAATTATCAAACGGAAGAATTGACTTTTTATTCTTCAAACTTAAGGTGTTAAATTCTCTTTTACATTCTCAGCTCTGGCAGTCTGGCACGTATATCGTAAAGTGGCAACTATTTGTTTTTTTTTAATTGATAAATATAGTTCTTTATAAAACGTGGGTAAATTTGCGCATTTGGATTAGAAGTAGCAGAAGTGCGGGTTTTCTGTATGTACGTGTACATACGGAAAATCCGCACTGAGTTAAAAGATATCATAGACGTGGTCCGTACCTCATTGCAATCAGAAATTTATATTTTCTTATCGGAAAATGTAATCTTGTTCCCTAACTTTTTTTAAACCAAAGTAATTTTTAAGATAGCCTAAAACAACTAATAACGTGTATAACCAAAGCAGGAAGGTTTTACGATTGTACTGTGTTTTATGGTCCAGAATATTAAATCGACCTACTCTGTACCAAGTTCCTAAATAATTCATTAGAGAAAAACCTCCGGCCATTGTGTTTATAAGCGAAGCTTCACCTATGAATAATTTGTGTACAATACATTAAACTGTCTCATAAATAAATTAAAGCAATATTTTGTTTTTTCCAGTGTAATAAAATAAGTGAGTTTGTATTCGCGAGTAAAGGTGTCGTGTTCTACTATAACCTATCCTTAAATCATACTAAGGATACTTTAATGGACTTACACGAGAATAAAAGAAGTTTGAATAAATATTTTAATTAAAAAGAAAACAATTTACATTAACAAAGTGCAGAACTTTTCGAGTTTACAAGCATACACAAACCAACTTAACGTTTCTATCTATACAAGTCAATGAAATTGTAATGTCTGTTTGTAATTTTAAATAAACAGCTTTCCACTAAATGCATATGAAAGTATATACGGTACTTACACCGGAAAATATTTTTTTACAATTTTTGTCTGTCTGTCTTTTCCGGCTAATCTCTGGAAAGGCTCTAACGATTTATACAGGACTTTCACTGTCAGATAGCTGATGATATAAGGAGTAACTTAAGGGGCTGAAAACCAAAATAGAGCTAAATAAAGATCGCTTTGTATAAAACCTATCGCTCATATCATTACCAAAATCAATGTCTTTATAATTGAACATGTTCCTGACATAGTGGATATTTCCAAAACACGATTTGAAAAACTTCACTCGATAGAAAAAAAAAACAAAGTAGCCTCCGAAAATACTTGAATTCTGACTTTACACAGTTGTGCTTTAAGTAATGTAAATGAAATTAAGTAAAATTGTCTATCATATGTAACTAAAGAAAATGGTTGAGTTAGATTTTTAATAAAATTGCAACTTTTACCATAATAACGAATTTTGTGGTTTAGCATTTTTATTTTGACCTATCTGAAATATTCTAAAGCCCTGTGTAAAGTGTGGTGAAACTAAAAAGCGCCATTATGTTGGTTTTAGCAGAGTGCAAACTCAAAGTGGATTAGTGGTTCTCGGACTCTGTAGTAGTACCAATAACGAACCGCATCGCAACCGCGGCGCTGCTTTATCGAACATTGTAAGGGGCGTGTCCATTGCTCAAGGTCGTTGGCTGCAGTCAGCGTCTTAAGTTACTTTTTAGACTAGACCCGCGGTTGTTGTTGTAAATGTTCAACAAGTAACAAGGGCTCAGCTAGTATAATATAAGATGCGTTCTTAGATCACAATCCAGGGATTTCAAAGGGCAATACATGATTCAATTGGAGATAACTGTTTTGCAATTACTATCAGACAACCCGTCCGTACTATCTTATACTTTTGTCTATAAGTAGATTATGGCTGTGAAACTAGAGTTTAAATAAATCTCCGCTTCATTGCATTCGTGACAATCTTGTTTTATTTGTTGACAACTGGCAACGACTACGTAGATTTTTATCTGATATGATCACAGCAGTAACACCGTTTACTTCTTATAATTTACCGAGTTCACTTAATACAAGTCCTACTCCTAATAACCACTTACCCGAAATCTTTATTCTGTGCAGTAAAGCATATTTAATACAGAAGTCTGATTTAAATATGTCCGCTCAGTAAGGCAAGAAATAATATTTTCATGTCTAAAACAGAATATAAACTACTGCTTCAACGAGAAATAGGTAGCAGGAGTCATCATTTCAGGTTGAATGAAGTAAGGCCTACCTAAAATATAAATAGGTAAGATCTTCAGAGTAGTTTGTAGAGTTTATTTCACACAAATACACAATTCAAATATTCATTCACCTGATTGCTTAACTTGATGAAACATACCGTCGGAAAACACAACTGAATTTTAAAACTTTCATCTTGGAGTAGCTTAAATGATAATGTACTGATAATAATAAATTCGAGAAACTACTTTTTCGCTATTCCAAACTGTATTCTAAAACTCTCATACAATAAAAAAAATATTTAGTCAAAATAAGCACCATTATTCTATTTACGTATTATACTCGTCGCTATAGAAATTATCATACTCGTAAATACATACTCACTCATAAATGATAATTTAATGACGACTCAACTATCAACTACGAGATTAAGAATCATGAATACTGTTTGATTCTTTTGAGATCTTCTTGTATGTGTTTAATGTCGGTATTTCCAGTACATGTTTGGATTGGAGTTTATGTTATAACATAAACACACATTCATTAACATTACTAATTTATTTTCAAAGTCAATGAACGAATTTGATATCTAAATTATAGTTTTCATATGTGTGCGTTGTTTAATAATAAATATAATTTGTAGTATTTAATTAAAATCAAATCATTCAATAAATCTAGCAGAATCAGTTGAGTAAATGGTTTTAAGTGGTTTGAGACAAGGCCTTAAAATCTTAGAGAATAAATAATACGCAATGGCTTGTCAACGCCTCTCCTCGCTGCGCCAGTCACTGTTGTAGGTAACTGTAACATCATCGTAGCATTTTAAAGAACGGTCTTACTTATATACGTAAATACTCACTTATAATAAATCGTATAATTTATCTTAGATTATGCTTTGTTTAGTGTAGTACTCGCCGAATATGTTCTCTTAAATTAAGTACACAGGCAATATGGTACTCAAGTACTCGCCACTCTCGCCAGTACCTAACTGTAGATCTACAGTTAATTATTCAAGCTTACGTAGTCAAATTGTGATAAAGAAGTTTTATACAACGTAATCCGATGTCTTATTTTTCTCTTTCCCTCATGCAACTAGCTAAACACCAATTCTGAAATTTAAAATTCCTTTTGTATATTACTTTGATATCTCTTAGCCGAATGTTTTACATCAGAAATGATTTAAATTAATTGTTCATTAGTTGCAGTTTGGGGCTACATTTTAGAATTTAGGGGATGTAGGTAGTTTTTTTTTTCAAAATTATAGCAAGTATGTTTTAATTTAATTTTAAAACATGATTAGTTGAATTTATTATTTACTAGTTACGAATCAAAGTAATGATATAAAAACCAGGCAAGTGAGTATCGTACTTTGTGTATTGTATAGCGAAAACATAAAGGTTCCTAGTTAGGACTATGGAACTCTGAAAAAGAGCAAAAAACAACGCTCACATACGTCTCCATAGAGCACATTATATTTTCAGACTGTATGTCATGTATGTACATTTGTAAGTTTGTTAGATTGCCTTTATTTTGTTTACCTTAAAAATGCGAGATAATGTTTTAAGCCTACGCCAAATGTATTATTGTTACTGCTCACAAAATTGGGTAAAGATTCTTATAACTAATTTTTGTTAAGATAAGTAAAATACAGTGCCATTATAAGTATAGCGGGTAAATAAATAAATTCTTAAGGTTGATAGCAAAAACATATTCTTGTAGCATTTATCTTTACGTTTTGTTTAACTTTAAATAATTGAATTTTAAACTTGGTTCCGATTCAATAAAAATAACGACATATAAGATTATATCGATGAAAACCTGAGATTTCATCTGTGATTTAACTTTGTTTACCCATAGTATATTTTACTGCTATTTGATCATATCGTACATTCTTGTCCATTCAAAACTTATCATTAAGTCTATCAAAAAAAAAAAATGAATAATCAGTAATGTACTTTAAATTACTGATTATTCTTTTTTTTTTCAAACGGACCGTTTCAACAGTGCTACCCTCTCACAGAAGACCAACCTAAAATGACACCATTCATTGTCTGCATTCGCAATGAGTATGGAGACCACTACTCTTGAATTTTGTTAATGCTTTCCATCAGGCAGAGTAGATTCACTATATAAGAAAACACACGGAAATATTACAATTTTACATTTATTCAAAAATATAGGGCATAAATGGTAAATGTTCGCATAGATTTATTAAATACGAACAGCGTCGTGCACAGATTTATAATGTGTAGTATAACACCTGTTTAATTAAAAGTAGCCATTAGGCCATCATTAACAATGCGCTCATTACTTTACTAGATTGAAAAAGATTACCTGTGGCAATGAAAAAAAAATTGAACTGCGTAGGTAACAAATTATATTGTAAACTTAAATCATCTGCAGCATAATGCTTAATTGCCTAATTGTTTTGTATTAGTACTAGTGCAATAGGATTAGTGGTGATATATAACAATTTATGTTTAACACGTTCAGTGCGAAACGAGGCTTGAAACACCTCGTCCGTGTCTCGTCGTTATAGCGGTAAGGAAAAACTTAAACTTCTCTGTCGTGCGAGAGGCGTAACTTCCGTCTGGTTCAGTCTAGGAAGGAGATAACTATATATCTGAGATGTGCTATTGATGCCGAGTTTTTTGGTATACCTACCTTAATACTGGGTTTTTTAGGCCTCATACCGCACTGAATAAATAAAAGTTTAATACAGTGCATTACGAGGTTGCGAACACCTCGTACCCCCGCACTAGCTTCACGCGGTTAGTGTTGTGCAAAACGTTGAACGCTGCGCCCGCAACTATATAATAGGATGTCGAAACGTTGCCGAAGAAAGTTAATTAATAATATTATTGATGATGAAGAGGAATTGGATGGTAAATCTAATTCAAAATTACCGATATTTGAAAAACAGGTAAGTTTCCAATCAATATTTATAAATTATACTCAGTCTAAGTGAAATAATTATGTGGAAATATAATAAATGAATTCCAGCTATGTATATTTAAAATATGGTGTATAAATACAATATAATATAATAAATTTTACACTGTAATGTATTGTATAATAGAGAATACAATATAATAACGCTTTCTATCCTTGTTCCTTGTGTTATTTTTTTTTTTATTATTTTCTTTTTATGTTTGGCCCGCCAAAATTGCTCTACTCTGCCTGATGGAAAGCATAAGCAGAATCCAAGAGTGGTGGTCACCATGCTCACTGCGAATGCAGACAATGCAGCATGGCAACCCACACCATGGCGGCCTAGTGATGCTGCTGCATCTTTTAGTCTAGTCAACAAGTTTGGAACTTGTTGACTAGACTAATTGGGCCTCCGGTCTCGCACTCACCAACGAAACACGACAGCACGCTGTCATTTTACGTTGATTTTCTGTGCGAGGGTAGTACCGCCCCGGTCGAGCCGGCCCGTTCGTGCTGAAATCAGCGTGGCTCTACTACCTTGGTAGTAGTAAGTATTTTGATATTATTTCATTATTTATACTGCTGTGCCTGAGGTCTCGGGTTCGATTCCCGGGTCGGGCAAAGTGTTATTGGGTTTTTCTGTAAGGAAATTCCTAGTAGCAGCACGGACACTGGTAAATATGTGCCCAGTAAACGTGGGACTTAAAAATAATTGGCGAAATGAGGGTGTATCTATAATACACCTCTGTCTACCCCTTCGGGGATACAGGCGTGAGACTATTTTCTTTTATGTAATATAATTAATATGTTTATAAGGTAATTGTCACTAGGCTAGACGAGTACGCGTTTGTCAATCGGAATTAAAGAAGAGGAGATGTGTAGGATGCTACGAAAGACTTCGCACCTTCTTATCAAGTCGTGAGGCTGACAAAAAATAAAGAAAATTCTCACAGAATGTATCGGTTGCAAAAAATATTATTGTTTGACCTGTTTTAATAAAAAGCATCCATAGTAATTGTAGTTACAATTAAATAAAATCGATATTTTCATTTCCCATCACTAAACAATATGAAAAACTGCCCTTTTTCAGTGCGGTATGGGGTACATAAGACCCCACATTTTATTTTACCTATAGAATCTAAACTAAATAATCTGCCCACAGGCGGCAGATTTAGGTTAATCAACTCATTGATAATAATAATAGCTACAAAAATCGTAAAATTCGCCTTATTTGGCGCTAAAATAAGGATTTTTGTCTCCTGTAGGCGGTGGGGTTTATTGAGCCTCGTGCCGCTATAACGTCTGGTTCAGAACGAGGTTTCAAAGTAGGTTTCAAAGGCCTTGTAACGCACTAATGGAAAATACAGATAAATCGTGTTAAAGGTTGTTAAGGCCGGCCGCCTAACTGGACTGCAGGATCTCGAAAAGACAGAATTTCACACTAATTCAAAAAATTTCAAATCTATTTATCTATATATTATAAAGAATATTAGGGATTAAACTATGAAATTGCCGATTTGTACTGAAATACAAAAACTCTTTTTTTTTTCAAAATTTAACATTTATTTAAAAAAAATATTTACCGCATACTCGTATTATCTATACATTGATACCATCTAATTGGAAGTTCATTTATGCCTTTAAGGTAGAAGTCTGGGGATCTAGATTCGACAAACGATGTAAAAGCATTTTGTAGGTACTGCCTCTTGGAAAGATTTTTTTATCGCGTAGAAAATTGTTCAAATCACGAAAAAAGTGGTAGTCCGTTGGAGCAAGGTCTGGCGAGTAAAGAGGATGACGTATGGTTTCTAACTCCAGCTTTTATAGAGTTACAACGGTTTCTCCTACAGTGTGAGGTCTTGAGTTATTATGGAGCAATAATGGTGAAGATTGAATCACGACTCAGATTGATTTGATTTAAAAAATTTACTGCAACCAAATCGGCCAAAAATCGTCTAGGGACTTCCCCCGGACATAGACTACGGCGCGCACACGTGCACAATTCCCCGCGAGCGAGCGATTACCGACACAGTTCCGGGATTCCAAATGCTACAGGACATGTTCTAAAAATTATCAAATATTATAGAAATCATTTCGCGTATGCTATTCAAATTCAATGCAAAGCGACAAGTATTCGATTTCCGATAGTGTTCTCATCTGGCGGCTGGTGATTAGCGGGACAAATTTTTGACAACCAGCGATAGAGATGATGACGTAGGCTTGTGTCTCCCACGTGATCACTGTTTCTCAGTGCTATAACTGGCGAAGTATATCGTTATACCATGGCTATTGTAAGTCACGTGACCTCGCCAGAGGGGGGGGTTGATTTAGCCCCTGGAGACGGATTAATGAAAACTTAAATACAGGTGTGTGTTAAAAAAAACAAAAATGCACGGTTTGCTCATTAGCAGTCTTGTCTCCAAACGCAGCATTGATATTGCGAGCCGTTTCTGCCGTGTAAGTTCTGCGTCGGAACTCGTATTCCAAATTTATCAAAGTATCCATCTTTCCTCTCTAAACTGACTAAAAAGTTACTTAAAGTAAAAAATCGAATGGTGCACATTTTTTATATAAGCACCTTATGAGGTTCTTATATAAAAAATGTGCAGCATTCGATTTTTGACCAGGTATCATGTTGTAGCGGCGCGCACTTAACCTATTGTCAAAGCGTTGTACTGTGACGTTCATAATGACAACAGCCGACGGAGGCGCGCGGCGCGACGGCACCGCAGAGCTAGGGCTTCGTCGCCGTCCTGCCTACCTGTCCGCGGCGCGCGAGCGAGATAGCGATGGCACCTCTCACTCGCTCATCGTATGATTCGGACCTACCCGAACTATTTTATTATGTACATTTATGTAAAAACTATAAATATCAGTGCATTATAATAAAGACACACATACTGCTAAAGCTCTTTGATTTATCGACACCTTAACCTAGCACCTCAGTACCTAAAGTGGTGACCCCGCGTTGAAGAAGAACCGCCCTGCGTTGAAGAAATATCTCGCGTCGAAGAACCGCTCCGCGTTCGAAAAACACTCCGCGTTTGAAGAAGCACTCCGCGTTGAAGAACCATCCCGCGTTGAAGAACCGTTACGCGTTGTAGAACCGCCCCACGTTTGAAGCCCAGCTGACGAAGCTCGACGTCGAACACATTGGCGACATCAATATGGAAGCCCCAGGCTCCGGAAGGTACGAAGAGGTGAAAAAAAGGCCAGTATCGTCAATATGCTCTTGCCAAAGCCAACCCGCGTAGTCACAAAAATCAGTAAGCACAGACGGTAAAATAATTAATATGATCAAAGCCTTAACTGCGGAGATCGCAGCATTAAAAATGGATCGCACCAGATATCATCAATCACGCGACCGTCAAACAACCAATCCTACGTGCCATTTTCATCGAAAATTTAGTAAAAAGGCATACCGTTGTAGAAAACCATGCAATTTCGAGCACGAGCATCAGTCGGAACTAGCGAAGACTCCAGCCATGGCGGTGGGCGAAGTCGACGACGTATCATCATACCGCCTATTCATTAAGGACATACATAACACTTGAGGGTAGTTGAAAGTACAACATACAACTTAAAAGCTCTTTTAAATAACTTAAAATAGAAATAGAAATAATACATTTTTTTATAAATTTAATGAATATAATAAGTTCTTAGTGGTAAATACCTGCTAGTTTAGTGTTATTTCCATAATAATAACTAAAGTTTTCAATACTCAAAAGTGAAAAATCACAGCATTACTATGAACAGTCTACAAGAGCTGCAGGACTGCTTTGAGAAGAGGATGGCAAACTTCGAAGCAGATCTCTCGAAGAAAGCGTCAAATGCTGCTAGTTTAGCCGGTCTCGCAGAGGATTTCACAATATTTAAGAGTCTTGTCCTTGAGACGCTGAAATCCTTCCAGAGTCAAATGAAGGTGATTGTGAAGGAGGTGGACAACATGGAAACACGCAGCCGTCGCAAAATACTCCTTGTACATGGCATCACAGAAAAGAGGGATGAGAACACATCCCAGGTTGTGGCGGAGGTCGTAGCAAGTGAGTTAGGTCTGGACTCCTTTACATCTGAGGATTTAAGCCGGTGCCACAGGATGGGTCGACAATCTTCGAGTGATAAACCAAGACCCATTCTGGTGAAATTTTGTAAAGTGGCAGTGCGAGACAGGGTTTGGGGGTCTAAGACCAGACTTAAAGGCACTGGTGTGACCCTTCCGAGTTCCTGACCCGGTCGCGACACTCGGCCTTCATGGCAGCACGCGAAGAGTTCGGGATCAGGAGGTGTTGGACCAAGGAAGGTTCTGTTTTTGTTCTGGGTCCGGACGGTTCACGCTACCGTGTTACTTGTGTCGCTGATCTAGACCCGATTAGGCCAGTGGTTGCAGATAAGCCAACTGCAACCAAAACTCTAGCTGCGAAGACGAGAAGAGCAGCTGCCGGTACAAAAAAATAGATGTCTGTGGTTTGTTTACATAGTGTTTCAATGTGTCATTAAAACTGTCTGGGTGAACTTCACGTGAGAATCAGTTCTTATAAATAACTTTCACTAACATTGAAAAATAATAATGAAATCACTTTCACTTATTATTAATTACAAATCACTTTCACATAATTAGAAACTAGTTTACCTCTTGTAATAACAAATCAAAGTCATCTGTCAAAATTGCGTTCCAATTCCAAACCCTCTGAAACACTATTGTTTCGCATTCGTCATTTAACATTTTGGAACATAGTCTTTTTGCTCGAGAAGTTCACCCTGATTAGTGTCATTCATTTTTCTTTTGTTTTTTTGTTTTGTTGTTTCTACCTTTTTTCTCTCTCTTTTGTATTTAGTTAAATACCTTTCAGCGTTTTAAATGTAAAACACACAACTGGCGGGTGGATCAAAGTGGATAACTTAGATTGCTTTAAATATTTATTTGCTTTATAGTTATTCTATTCTTCTTGTTATTATTTTATATTTATATATTAATAGGTATCTTAGTTTTATTTATTTTATTTAATATTGCATTACTGCATCTTAATGTCTGACCTTGACATTAGTGATGATGACAGTTTTCACTCCATAAACAGTCTTAATTCTAGTTACGTTAGTATACCCTCACTCCAAGAGAGTCTCCAGTACCAATTTTCTGATGCTCCGCGGAATTTTAATGTAGTCCATATAAATGCCCAGAGTATTCCAGCTCATTTCCCTGATATGCTGGCTACCTTTAACTGTAAAAACATACACGCTATATTAGTCTCAGAGACATGGTTAAAACCGTGCTTACCTTCCACATCATACACTCTTCCAGGTTTTAATCTTATAAGGAATGATCGTGCGACTGGTGGTGGGGGTGGTGTTGGTATATATCTGCGACAACACATTTCTTTTACCATTGTAAGTCTGTCCTCACAACCCCCACCTCCGGACGCGGGTGAACATCTCTTCTTAGAATTAGGCATTGATCATTCAAAAGTTTTGCTCGGTGTTTACTATTCACCCTCATCACGTAATAACTATTTTTCCTCTTTCGAAAATTTATTAGAAAACCTATCTCCCTCCTATAGCCACACATTAATAATGGGTGATTTCAATACTTGCTTGATGAAAAATGACCATCGCTCCTCTTCGTTACGCAGAGTAGTGGACTGCAATAACTTATCACTTCTTACACTTGATGCTACTCACCACTTTCCTAACTGTATGCCTTCTCTTCTTGACCTTATTCTTGTCTCTTCCACAGATCATGTCATCAGCCATGGCCAGTATCCAGCTGATGCTTTCTCTTATCATGACTTGATATTTATTTCTTATGCTATCCGCCCACCCAAGGCAAAGCCGAGAATTCTTGTGCAACGCAATTTTAGCGGAATGAATCTTGCTAAACTAAAAGAGGACGCCCATAACATCAACTGGTCTGTTTTACTGGGTTCGCATTGTGTAAATGAAAAAGTCAAAATACTCAACGAAAACTTAATTCAACTTTATAACGTACACGCACCTTTGCGATCGATCAAACTTAAACACTTACCGGCTCCGTGGCTTACTGAGGAGATACGACGGATTATGTCCAAAAAATGTGTAGCTAAAAGTAAATACAGGCGTCGACCAACGGATACTAACCTGGAAAAATATGTATATCTGAGAAATCTCTGCAATAAGATGTGTAGAAACGCACAACGCCAATATATCCACTCTTCCGTAGAAAACGGAGATCCAGCAAAAGTCTGGAAATTTCTTAGAACATTGGGAGTCGGGAAGTCTCGTCAAGAGTCTATTCCTAAAAATTTCAACATTGACCTACTTAATAAACATTTCTCTACCTCGTCTGACATTAGTGATAATACTAAAGTTAATACTCTTAGATATATTTCCTCTACCCCAACTCCCAACTATCCACCTTTCGTCTTTGATCAATTGTTCGATTGTGATGTTAGGAAGACCATTCTGGCGATTTCATCCAGTGCAGTGGGAAGTGATTGCATCAGCCGAAACATGATTCTTCCTATCCTTGACGAAATCCTGCACATCCTATGTCATATCCTTAATCACTCTGTGACAAGCAGTGTTTTTCCGTCTGCATGGAAAGATGCCCAACTAATCCCTCTTCCTAAGAAAGCTAAACCCTCATCATTCTCTGACTATCGGCCCATATCTATCTTACCCTTCCTGTCTAAAGTACTTGAACGCCTTATCCACTCTCAACTGAGTAACTTCCTTTCCAAAAATTCCTTACTGAACCCCTTCCAATCAGGCTTTCGACCTGGTCACAGCACTACTTCTGCGCTGGTACACATTACAGATAGCATCAGGCTGGGTATGGATAGTGGAATGATCACAGTACTCACCTTGCTTGATTTTAGTAATGCTTTTAATACTGTAGATTTTGAAATTCTGCTTGGTATACTACGGTCTCTTAACATATCTCCAAGGACAATTGATTGGTTTCTTAGTTACCTGTCTGGTCGCCGGCAACGTATTTGCATTGAAGACTCGGTGTCCTCCTGGTGCAGTATTTCTGCTGGTGTACCGCAGGGTGGCGTTCTATCTCCTTTACTCTTCGCTGTTTTTATAAACTCAATCTCTAATCAATTAAGTTCCTTCTACCATCTTTATGCGGACGATTTACAAATATATACACAAGCTCCGATTGACTTGTTACCAGAGGCGTTCAACACTATTAATGCTGACCTGCGTCGCATTAGCGAATGGAGTCACAATTATGGACTCAAGGTAAATCCTGTTAAGACGCAGGTATGTGTTATTGGCAGTCCCAGGATGATCGCAAGAGTTAACTGTGCACAACTGCCCCAAATTCAATTTGGTGGCACCACTCTTGAGATCAGTTCTAGTGTCAAAGATTTAGGGATCTACATAGACAATACTTTATCTTGGGGTTCACAGATACAAGAGGTCAGTCGAAAGCTATTTGCTTCTGCCGGTTCTCTGCGAAGACTTCGCAATTTTCTTCCGATTGCGACTAGGGCTGCACTTGCACAAGCACTTCTACTTCCAATTCTCGACTATGCCGATGTCAGCTATCTGAATCTCACTGAAGCACAACTTGATAAGCTTGAGCGACTACAAAATCTCTGTATACGATTCATATTTGGCCTTCGTAAATATGATCACGTCTCTGAATTCCGTCAAATGCTCAAGTGGCTTCCGATTCGCTCTCGCCGGAATACTCATATCCTCATCTTTATCTACAATATTTTGTTTAATCCCAGAGCCCCCTTCTACCTCAAAGAACGATTCAAGTTCCTTAATGACACGCATGAAAAATGTCTAAGGTCATCCGAGAATTTGAGACTGGAGATGCCTCTGCATTCCACAAAGTTTTACGACCAGTCATTCACTGTTGAAGCTGTACGCTTGTGGAATGCACTACCGATAAAAATCAGGAAAGCGCAGACAATAAACGAATTCAAGAAATTGGTTCATGAACATTATCATAATTAAAACAGGCACGAATTAAGGTATGATGTGGATTTATATATTTATTCATACGTGATTTAGTTATCTATATATGTATGTGTATCTATTAGTATGTATAAGTATGTGATATATATGTATGTGTATATATAAATATATGTTTTACGTTATATTTATTAGCAAATAATATAATTAATTAAAAACTCACTGCACCGTCAACTACCACTGTCTCTCCTGCACATTTTGATCCATCCTAAGGTTGCCTGGAAGAGATTGCTTTTGGCAATAAGGCCGCCCTTTGTACACTACAACTCATATTTTATGTACTCTTGTAACTGTGTAATATTATGGTGTACAAATAAAGAGTTTTCTATCTATCTATCTATACGCAGTGGTCAAAAATACCTCGTTGATAGCGGCGCAAACGTTTCAGTATTACCCGCTAGTGTTTGCAAAAATAAAACACGAAATCCGAGCAACTTTTTGTACGCCGCCAACGGAACAAAAATACCCACATTTGGTGAGCAAACTTTAATTTTGAATATCGGGTTACGACGCCCGTACCGCTGGCGATTTGTGGTTGCAGCAGTCAGCAGACCCATACTAGGCGCTGATTTCCTCCACCACCACTCTCTCATGGTGGATCTTCGTGGGAAA
Organism: Diaphora mendica; assembly: GCA_949125395.1. Taxonomy (NCBI): domain Eukaryota; kingdom Metazoa; phylum Arthropoda; class Insecta; order Lepidoptera; family Erebidae; genus Diaphora; species Diaphora mendica. The sequence continues at coordinate 14,824,745 of OX421319.1, read as the reverse complement.
AGACTGGTAGATAAAAACACAAATTTATCTACACACGGATATCTATCGCCTACAACAGAAGCAAGCATCCGAACGATCGACGACAACCTGCCGTATCACGATCTACTGTCAAAGTACCCGGATATCACCAGGCCCAGCTTGAACCAGTTGTCGAACAGCGAAGTGGAACACCACATTGAAACTACGGGACCTCCAATATATGCCAAGGCGAGGCCCCTGCCACCACACAAATACAATGCGGCTAAGGAAGAATTTCAACTGATGATGAAACAAGGCATTTGTCGGCCGTCAAAGAGCCCCTGGGCAAGTCCCCTACACTTAGTGTTGAAAAAAGACGGTAAATACAGAGCATGTGGCGACTACCGTCGACTTAACGCGGTAACAACACCCGATCGTTACCCGATTCCACGCCTTCAAGATTTTACCCACAACCTGCAGGGTAAGAAAATATTCTCAAAAATAGATTTGCAGAGAGCCTATTTTCAAATCAAGACAAGAGAAGAAGACGTTAAGAAGACAGCCATCATCACCCTTTTCGGCCTTTACGAGTTTACGAGAATGTGCTTCGGTTTGCGCAATGCTGGCCAAACCTTTCAGCGACACATCGACAATGTTCTTCGCGGCCTACCCGTCTACCCATTTGTCGACGATATTTTAGTCAGCTCCAGAAGCAAAGAAGAACACAGAAGAGAGTTAGAAGAAGTATTTAAAAGACTGAACGACAACGGACTGCGTATTAACGTCGCTAAGTGTGTTTTTGGACAGTCAAAACTGGATTTCCTTGGGCACACCATTAGCTCAGAAGGTATAACTCCGACAGAAGAAAAAGTGGAAGCCATCACAAAATTCCCACTACCAAAAACAATACAAGATCTACGACGTTTCATAGGAATGTTAAACTTTTATCGTTTAAATATTCCTCACGCAGCCGAACATCAAAAAGAATTAAATAACTATTTCCACAACGCTAAGAAGAACGACAAAACCATAATACAATGGACAGCGACAACGACACAAGCGTTCGAAAAATGTAAACAAGACATAAAAAACGCGGTACTTCTCTCTTACCCATCTCCGAGCGAACCATTCGCATTGATGACGGATGCGTCTAACACCTGTGCCGGTGCCGTTATACAACAGAAGATTAACGGTACATGGAAACCACTTGGATTCTTCTCTAAGAAGTTCAGCGACGCACAACAAAAATACAGCACGTACGACAGGGAATTGTTGTCTATATATATGGCAATACGACATTTTCGACGTGTATATGAAGGACGTACATTAATCGTTTATACCGATCATAAACCGTTAACACACGCACTGACAACAAATAGCAAGGCAGAGACACCGCGACGGACTAGATACCTAGAATATATAGGACAGTTTACGTCCAATATTCAACATGTAGCCGGCAAAGACAACCAGGTTGCCGACGCACTGTCGCGTATAGAAACGATCACCTGCCCGACTCCAATCGATTACAACGAACTATCAAAAAAACAAGATGAAGATGATGAGTTAAAAATGCTAATAAAAAACAATAAATACATTTTCAAGAAAATCGTCTTACCAAACGCAAGTAATAAAGTCACCTGCGAGCTTTCATCAAACACGGCACGGCCATACTTACCACCTGAATTTAGGAAAGAAGCATATCAGTCGATTCACAACCTTAGCCACCCAGGAATAAGAGCTACAAGGAAGTTGGTCACTGCACGTTACTTTTGGCCTAGTATGAACAGCGACGTAAACCGTTGGACTCGAACCTGCGACCCGTGCCAACGAGCCAAAGTACACCAACACACGAAATCACCTGTGGCGAGTTTCGAACAGACAGATCGGTTAGCCCACGTACACATTGATATTTGCGGCCCGCTAACGATCTCAGAAGGGTATCGTTATATATTAACCATGATAGACCGAACAACCAGATGGCCGGAAGCCTGCCCCTTAGAAGATATAACCGCAGAGAAGGTCGCCAGTGCGTTTTACCAATGCTGGATAGCACGGTTTGGTTGTCCTGCAACGATAACCACCGACCAAGGGAGGCAGTTCGAATCGGACTTATTCAATAAGTTAATGCATCGCATGGGTATACACCGCACTCGCACTACTGCCTACCATCCGCAATCCAACGGAATGATTGAAAGATGGCACCGGACGCTCAAAGCGTCACTCACCGCGAGACTTCAATCGGCAAACTGGTATTACGAGTTACCTACAGTCTTACTAGGATTGCGCGCCTCGATTAAAGAAGACATAGGCGCTAGTACGGCTCAATTACTCTACGGTCAAAACCTACGATTACCTGGTGAATTCTACGATGAATCCACAAAGTACCAGAGTACAACTTCCACATTTATGGATAGACTAAATGAAGCACTAAGGAAAGCTCAAATACAAAGAAAGTCAAACCAGTCCAAGACGACATTCATAAGTAACGAGCTACATAAATGTTCGCACGTATACATACGAAACGATGCAGTAAACAAACCTTTAACGCCAACATACGACGGCCCGTACCAAGTTATAGATCGCAAGGATAAATATTACACTATACAGTTACGCAACAGAAGTGCCAATATATCCATTGACAGACTGAAGCCTGCATTTCGTATGAACACGGAACCCCAAGCGACTACGGATACCTACTCATACGTCACAAAATCAGGGAGGACATCTAAACCCTCTGTACGCTTTCGCTAGCGGGGGAATGATGTAGCGGCGCGCACTTAACCTATTGTCAAAGCGTTGTACTGTGACGTTCATAATGACAACAGCCGACGGAGGCGCGCGGCGCGACGGCACCGCAGAGCTAGGGCTTCGTCGCCGTCCTGCCTACCTGTCCGCGGCGCGCGAGCGAGATAGCGATGGCACCTCTCACTCGCTCATCGTATGATTCGGACCTACCCGAACTATTTTATTATGTACATTTATGTAAAAACTATAAATACCAGTGCATTATAATAAAGACACACATACTGCTAAAGCTCTTTGATTTATCGACACCTTAACCTAGCACCTCAGTACCTAAAATGTGAAATAAGTTTCTTGTTTCACGGTTTTATGTCAATTCAAAGTGTCTATAACCATAAAACGGAAATTTCATTGTTTAACCTCTATTATGAATTTATGATAGACACCACGAAGCAAATATAGACACACATTATATACATATGTAGGTAAGCATTTTTAATACTGAAGTGTTTTATTTTGTTGTTTTTATACTTGTTATCTACTACAAAAAGCTTTTGTAATTAAAAAAATCATTTCCGGTGTTGTAAGCAGGAAATTAACCCGTAACTGCCAAAGAACACGATATTCATTACAATAGATGTTGGTTAATTTTTGACGTAGAATAAATATTTATTTAGGGTCAACATCTCCTATTTTATCGTAATCATTTAATGTAATTTACTGCACGTTACTTATCTGTTGTCATGAAGTTTTTAATGTAAAATATTAATAAGTTGTAGATTTTTTTAAAGAAAGTTTTAGCTGTGAATGTGTAATATTATGGTTCGGAACCTTTTTTTATGACAAAATAAACAGCCTGGTCAAATGATTAAAAGTGACCTTAAAAGAAAGCCTGCAACTAAGGAGTCACAACCGCATTGCTGCCCTTTGAGAAAAGAATACATGCTTATTTATTCTTATTTAACTTATATTATATTTATGCTTATTTAACTTGGATCCAGACGCATAGATCTAAAAGATATTTATTTATCATAATAATTTTGAATAGGTCTCGTCAAATCAGTAAACAACCAACCGTTATACCATATACCAGTAAGTACAGAATATGAACGTAGTTAAAATTAAGGTGATCTTAATTCAATTCTAAATATAATATTGACCTTGATCAATCTACTAATTACTGACTTTAATTAATATACTTTATAAGGTCGTCATGGTCTCTATATAGAACAACGCAGTGAAGATCAACGCAAAATGACAGCATCGTGCTGTCGTATTTCGTTGACGAGTGCGAGACCGGAGGCCCAATGTTGCAGAAGCATCACTAGGCCGCCATAGTGTGGGTCACCATGCTGCATTGTCTGCATTTGCAATAAGTATGATGACCACCACTCTTGGATTACTGCTTTCCATGAGGCAGAGTCATTTTGGAAGGGCCAAACATAAAAAAAACAGAACAACTTCCATATTAAAAGCTAGATATCAAAATGTATTGAAGGGAAAACTTCTTTAACGGCGCTGTGCACTTTTTTGGGATGTGTAAAAAAAGTTCAACTCGCGTCAGGACACATGACCTGATCGAATATTCCTGGCATGGTAGAGGAAGTAATATCCCCCTCTCTTTCTACCACGCGGCGAAAATGTATACCTGCTCCTGCTGTTTCGTTTAAGCGGCGCAGTGCGAGTGTGCGTGTGTGTAAACCCGGCTTCGCTCGTGTAATATGTTTGTACTGTATATCATTAACCTATATTTTTATAACATCACAATAAGCATTTCTGTAGTTATCGGTTCTCAAGGAATATTAAAGGCAAAGCAAGGCATGGATTCGTATAGCATCGTTTATTGTGTTTAATAAATATAGGAATAAAAAAAAATGAAATTTAATCAATCAAAAAATGCACAACATTAATGTTCAAGTTTTTACTTCCGCCGGCACTCCCGAAGTGCAACCCGTTGTTTTTTTTATGCCTACTTAATCCACATAAAACGTGTGGAGGGACGGGTGGGTCGATATATGATGCGTCAGCTGTCTGTGCTCTGTTGCGGAGCTTGCCAGTGCTAGGAGTGAGTAGTTCCAGTGAGTCGGAACTGAGTGCCGCAAGTTCCAGTGAGTCGGAACTGAATGCCGCTAGTCCCAGTGAGTCGGGGCTGAAGTCCGCTGATCCCAGTGAGTCTGGGATGGCAGGCGGTGCGCGGTGCTGCGGTGAGGTCCCCAGTGAGTCGGGGCGGTTGCTAGTAGTGGCTGGCTGCTACGTAGACGGGAGAGAGATGCTCTGCTTACATGGACCGTAAGTGCAGTGTGCTGTGCCTAGACGCTGATGAGGCTGTAGGGGTAACCAGGCTGGAGCGGTCGCTTCTTGCGTGTGGTGTATCCCTGTTGAGGCCGAGGTTGCTGGCTGGCTGTGAGACTTGCTGTGGGAGTGAACATGATGGTGGCGTGCTGATGCTGCATCGAAGGCTGCTTCCAATCACGTCGGGGTCACCACTGTGGAGGGACGGGTGTCATGTCCCTCCAACACAAAGGGAGGATCCTCCGACCAGGCGAGGTCATCATGCCTGGCGGGCCAACTGCCCAACGGTTGATGTTGGGATGTTGTATATATGTTAATGTGCGCGAGAACTTTCACTGCGCGATTCAGGATTGGTAGTTTCTTAGTTTCCTTCGTTACTCCGTAGTTTGACGTATCTTCGGTAGATGACTCTGTAGTATGTTATGTTGTTGTTGCGCTGTATGTGGAGGCCGCCACAAACGTGACAAAAGTGGACTTAATGCTGTAGACATTTTCTTAGTAGTCTTTTAGTATTCTTCACTATGCAGTCTAAAAGCAATAAATTAAAACATCTTACTATGAAGTTATTTTCAAATATTATATTAGTTATAATTGGCACATCATTTATATAGAAGAAAGCTCCACACGTACGGCTACACAATTAATGTTCATGAAAATCTATTATAATTGTCTGCATTACCTACGAAAGCACCGCACCACCTGCTTAACTCGCTGTCATATACTTTGTCTTGCCTCTAACTTTAACTGACTACACTTACTGGAAGTATTAGGTGGAAACCTATTTCATAAAAAAAAAATCTTTAATAATGCTCAGCAAATATTATGCTTATAAAGGAGGCATATTTTGCAAATAATTTTAGAAAACAATACTGAGACACAATAAGTTTATTGTGTTATTGTTTTTAAGCATCTTCGTTTTTGTTATATCCGATAGTTTTGTAGTTCGTTTTGCCGAAGTTTTGCTATTCGTTCTCCTAAATTAACTCAGCCCAGAGAACTTAAAAATAATATACCTTCCTATTTTTTCACTTTATCGAATTAAATAAACAATTTGCATTACCTAGGTACATACCACTAAATACTGACTGTACTATAAGTATGAATGTACTTTTCGTCTATATGACGTTTTCGATCAACCAAATAAGTTCTGAAAGGAGTAAAGTATTCAATCAAAGTAAATTAAGTCTGAAATATTATTAACTAGCTGAGCCCCGCGGTGTCATCCGCGCTACAACAACAAACGCGGAGTAAAGCTAATAATAAAAATATTAAAAAAAACAAAATCTTATACATAAAAATCAATTTCTGTTCGTTTGTCTCGCCAAAACTCGAGAACGGCTGGGCCTATTTAGCTGATTTTTGTTTTTCGTAAAGATGAAAGTTGAAAAGTTTTTCGTATTCCAGGGAAGGTTTAAACGGTTAAAAATTAAATATAACTTGAAAATCCAATTGTCACATGTACGAAGTAGCGGGCACAGCTAGAGTATTCTATAAATTCAAAAATATGATAACAATTTTTCTATGAGGATTGTACTTCTACTCGTAATAGAAATCACAAACATTAACATAGGCTTAGTTTTGATTGCAATAGACACCAAGTTTCATAAAGGGTCTGATGCTATTATGGTTTACGGTGATGACTACCTGCATGCGGCAAACAAAGGCATATAATCACAAACAATCACTAACTTTATTAAATATAATACTATACAAATTTAATACTAATATGTTATGTTACAATGACGCGTAGCAAGTTTTTAAAGTTTGATCTCTAGTGCAGGTTGCCTGGGAACCATTGCCACCAAAAACTCATCATGCAACAATGTATGTTGCATGATGAGTTTTTGGTGGCAATGAGTCTACACTCAGTAGATAAATGAGACTTGATTAAGGCCAGGATAGGAGGGTAAGACACCAACGGTGCCGGGTTATAGGCACATTCCAAAAACCGCTTCGGTGGGATATACATACATATTAATTTTGTTTCGCCGTAGTCGGGTAGAATATCATGTTTTGATAAGGTTTAAAATTAACAAGATCACTACATTCGGACACCTGAGTCAAAATAATCCGTTCAATCATAGGCTTTCAAAATACAGCGTTTTTGTCCCGCGATCTTGGTTCTACAAAACTGACGTCATTTATTTGATCAAGGCATATTCAAGTGAATCCAGAAAAAAACGAAACGTCTAAATCATGAATACATCGACTGCCCCAGTCCTGCAGACACCCCCTGCATGACCAAAAAAACGAAGACTAAACCAATTTTACTAGTTACATTTGAAATCTTTTCACGATTAAGCCTCATTAGTCTCTTATTTTTACGCTAATGAAGATCGTCTATTAGAAACACCCTCTTGAAAATCTAGAACGCTGCCTTGGCGCATTTAATAGCGTCGGACAAACTTAATACAGAATAAACCTATTTAGGACGTACCTACGCTTGCTCCTGCAGTCTACATAACTAGGCGTAAAATATCTTGCCAGTAAATAGAGGTCCTTAGTTTTGAATAGATAGTACTTTTTAAATTATTTTTATTAAAAACTCTTTTCACGAATCGAAATACACAGTAATTAAGCCAGTCTTAATTTTGTAAATTTACATACCCTAGTTCTATTGTTTTGCAACTCGTAATAACACAAATCAATCTATCGCCGTCCACTGCTTAACAAATAATCATGTAATTCAATTAGCTAAGTAAGTAAAGCGATAAAATATTTTACTCAGCTGAGTTAACATTGAGTAATATAAGACCTATTTCTTAGCGTTCCATGGATTCACCGTGCGGGTGCCGGGTCCATCGCGTGATAGATGGGGGCAACACATGCGACTTCGACAGTGCCTGGGAATTGCGACCCAGGTTTAGGTTTAAGGAGCACTCCTTACGACGCGTCAACGCTCACCTCCACTGTCCGCCGTGTTACCCCCTCTACCTAACCATATTTGAAGTGAGCCTAGCAATGACGCTTTGGATATTCGTTCAAGAAAAGTGCTTACTGAAGCTCTTGGCAATCCAAGGCCTTTAAGCAGGTTATAGAGGGATTTAGCTGGTATACCCCTCGCACCCACTTCCACGGCATACAGCGCTACGACATAACCATTTTTAGTTATTTCGTTGGTTAAGTCAAAGTACTTGTTTCTTTTTAAAGCGTGGTCTTTAGGGATGTTCGTTTCCCACGGCACCGTGAGTTCTACTAGTACTACACGCTTAAATGACATTGCATAAAGAAATATGTCCGGTCTGGACGCCGAGGCACAGATATCCTCTGGTATTCTGTAGTGATTTTCATACGTGTCCACTAATAATGTCCAGTCACTGGCGGTTTTTATAATTGAGTACGGCTTTTGTGTGAGTGAAATCTTTTTTGTTGAGCCTTCCTTTACAAACGCGATGTTAGTTTTTATGTTTCTGGTCATTCCTCTTTTCGCTCTTGCCAGTGATAAACTCATAGCTTCGCGTATGATGAGTAATACCCTATCATGGCGACGTGAATAATGACCCCGGTCTAATAGCGCCTTACAACCTGTCAGTAAGTGCCTGGCTGTACCTACTGCCGCATTGCACATCGTACAAGCCTTTTCTGTAGCTTTTCCCCACCTTACTAGGTTGCTTTGATCGGGGAGAGTTAATTGAAAGGCGTTGAGGTAGAATTTTAACAGGGCGGGTGACCAATCATATAAAAGTGTGCGCCATTTCAAAGCTGGTGGGATACAAAATTCTCCTAGAGTTAACCATTCATTCTGCATTTCTAGGTTCATTGCGTGCACCTTGTAGGTCTCGTTTTCATCTTGTTGTATGAAAGATTTTGTTATCTCTTTGTCGGTCTGTCTTCTAGCATTTCCCAATCCAACTCTACTGGACTGCATACCCACCATGATTTTTTTGTGGAATTGAAGCCGTGACTCTAGCTCTGATGATTTTTTGTCTTTTGGAAGGGATCTAACGATTTCGTCTTGGGATTTTGACAAGACATGCATTTTGGTAACTCTTAGGTGTTTGTAGAGTTCCGAAGGTTTTTTTAATTTCATTCCAAAATTATTCGAGCTCCTGTACAACGTTGACGGGTCTGCAGATGGTGCTAGCCCGAGCCACGACTTCAATGTCTTAGTGACTTTCGCGTCCAGTGTTCTTATGTGGTTCTGTTACATATTATTAGCTGACCCCGAAAACGTTGTTTTGCCATAAAAAAAAATAAAAAAAATTGATGTTGGTCGATTCTCAGACCTACCCGATATGCACACCAAATTTTATTAAAATCGGTCCAGCCGTTTCAGAGGAGTATGGTAACTAACATTGTGACACGAGAATGTTACTTAAGATTATATCAAAGTCCTCTGAAGCTAGTAAAATACCCAAAAAAACAATTGTTTTTTTTTATTTTACATTACAAGTTCCCTCCCTACTTTATATGCCCTGTGCATGTGTCCCTACTATTTATAAAAAACTATTTATGTGTAAACAAATTTTTACAGGCTAACCAATATTATTATTATTTTACTAGCTGAACCTAGCAATTCGTTTGCGTCCAAACTAACATCCCTCGTTTTAACCCCAAAAGGGGGTTGATTTATAAAAATACATTATTAATACACCTCCACACTGTCTATAGAGTATACATTTTAAATTTCAAGTCTCTTACTTCAAAAACATAGGACTTTCATGCAAACGTCCAACCCCCGTTTTACCCCTTTAGGGGTGGAGTTTCGTAAAATCCGTTCTTAGCGGATGTCTACACCTTATGAAGAACCTACCTGCCAAATTTCAAGTTTGTAGGTGTTATAGTTTCTGAGATTTCGTTATTAATAAGTGAGTGGTATTTCGCTTTTATATATATAGATTTGAAAGAAGGCAAAAGTGACTCTGCTTAGTCTGAAACTAATGGAATTATAAAAAAGAGTACCAATTCAATGTAATGTGTAAAAAGTTATCAAAATGATCAGGGAAGTGGACTATTATAATATTGTGCCGCGGCGTACCAACTATCAGCTGCAATGTAGCAATAAAATCATAAAACGAGCAAACAACAAACCTGACGCAAATAGTTTAAAGCATGCAAGAAGGATGTGATCATTTTCATAGCGCATTTCCATTTGACTTGATAGCACATTTTATGCCATAGCCATTTCCTCTAAGTTTGAATTATATATTGCACATAATATAATATATTTACTCGTAATATATAATATATTACTAGCTACCTTAACAGACTTCGTTCTGTCAAAAGTTAATGGGCTGTCGCAATAAAATAGAAAAAGTAAAAAAGTGTTGTTTTCGTATTTTCATCCGAATTTTTAAGTATTTTCTCTCCATGAGAACCTTCTCTGTGCCTTAACGCAAAATATTTAAAAAATACTGAATTTGTCGAGCCGTTCTCGAGTTTTTCGCTTTAACACATTTGGCGATTCATTTTTATTTATATAGATAAATGTACGATATTTAATTACACACGAGCATTATTCATGTACGCGATTCTAAATATATTATGTAAAAATATTACATTCTCTCCTGCTTCATACATACTACATTCTCTCCTTCATGACCTGCATAGTTTGCTGGTTTCCGTTGAGATTAGCTTTGAGTTTATCATTATCTATTGGTATGGAACTCGAAAAGTCTGGTCACCCTCACCTTAATCTCATTTATGTTATCTTAGTTTTATTCTAAATTTACAAACTGCAATATATCGTGTACTTTTATAACCCGGTTATAATTTTGTAATTATGTTGTAAGAACTTTGCAGTTCCGCCCGCGTCTATGTCAGTTTTCGCGGCAAACAGTGACCCATGTACTTAGGTACTACTAGATGAATAAAAAAAATATTAAAGGCCTGCACGAGATATAAATCCTGTGTCACAGAGAACTTAACAAACATCATAAAACGGACACAAAGACCACTCAGACTCAGAACATCTATTTGTGGATCACATAAAGTGTAGTCTTTTGTGGGGTTTGAACACTCAGCGCAGTAGAAAACGGCGCCTAAACCACTACGCCATCCGCGCAGTCAAAGTCAATCAAATATTAAAGTATCTACATGCTAATCGGTCGTGAAAGTGGAATAGACAAACAGTTACTTTCGCATTTATAATATTGAATGCCTCGGTGGCGCAGTGGTAGCGTATGTATGCGACTGCTGTACTAAGGTCTCGGATTCCCAAATATTTGCAGATCATACAAACATTTGGTCCGACCATATGATTGTATGACCTGCAAATATTTGTTTCAGAGTTTGTGTGTCAGTTGTCAAAATATTTATTACTAGCTGTTGCCCGCGGCTTTGCTCGCGTGGAAGTTGATTATATGTATTTAATTAAAACTGTGTAAGTATCTATGAATACTGTGTTCATGTTTTTTAAACGTATTTATTTATAATCAATAGTCCATTAAAATTGACTTTCATACACACTTTCGACCCTTATTTTAACCCCTTTAGGAATAGAATTCCCATAAATGCTGATATAAGTATTCATTTATTTGTAATCAAAAGCCTAAAGACAAAGTTTCAGGCTACTAAATTAAAAATGACGGACTTCCAGTCTAGCCTAGGGATAGAATATCCAGAAATGCTTAAATACGTATCTCATCATCATCATCGCAGTCCACTGCTGAACATAGGCATCTCCAATTGCACGCCACTTGGTTCGATCCTCAGCTTCTCTCATCCAGCTCCTGCCAGCCGTCTTGGGCAGATCATTATTCCACCTGGCCTGTGGACGTTCTACGCTACGTTTGCCGAGACGCGGTCACCACTCACGAACCCGTTTACCCCAACGGTTATCAGTTCTGCGACTAATATGGCCAGCCCACTGTCACTTCAGCTTGCTTATCCTGTGGGCTATGTCAATGACCTTGGTTCTCTACCGGATCACCTCATTCTTGATGCGATCCCTTAGACAAACGTTGAGCTTTTGTGATGAGAAAAATAAATCATTATTATTATTATAGCCCTCTCCATAGCACGCCGAGCGACTTTGAACCTGTGGACCAGCCGTGTCGTAAGTGTCCACGTTTCGGCACCGTATGTCATGACAGGTAGGACGTATTGATTGAAGACTTTCGTATTTAGGCACTTACTTAGGCACATGAAAATACCCGACGAAGTTTCCCAAACGCTGCCCAACCCGGCTGAATTCTCCTGTTCACCTCGTCCTCGAAGTTGTTTCTACTTAACTGCAAAGTCTGCCTAGTCTGCCTAGTCTGCCTACACATATTTTTGAACAACTTCGAGAACGGCACCGTGAACCACAACTCATTTTAATCAGCAGCCAAAAAATAAAGTTTCATGTTTTTAACTTCAAAAATGACGGACTTCCAGACTGACCTATATACGAAATAACAACCCCTATTTAACCTCTTAGGGGTAGAATATCCAGAAACGCTTCAATATGTATCTACTCATTTTTAATCAGTAGCCCAAAACTAAATTTTCATGTCCCTCACATAAAAAATGACGGACTTCCTTACAAACTTTCAACCCCTATTTCACCCCTTTAGGGGCATAATATCCTAAACCTCCTAAATACGTATCTAATCATTTTTATTTAGTAGCCAAAAAAAAAAGTTTCATATTTCTTACTTAAAAAATGACAAACTTCCATACAAACTTTCAACCCCTATTTCACTCCCTCAGGGGTAGAATATTCAGAAACGCTGAAACACGTGTCAATTCATTTTTAATCAGCAGCCAAAAAATTAAGATTCATGTTTCTAACTTCAAAAATGACGGACTTCCAGACTGACCTATATACGAAATAACAACCCCTATTTCACCCCTTAGGGGTAGAATATCCAGAAACGCTTAAATACCTATCTACTCTTTTTTAATCAGTAGCCCAAAAGTAAAGTTTCATGTTTATTACTATAAAAATGACGAACTCCCATACAAACTTTCAACCCCTATTTCACCCCTTTAAGGGTGGAATTTCAAAAATTCCTTTCTTAATGCTCACTTACGTTACATAAAGAACCTACATGCAAAATTTCAGGATTCTAAGTTCAGCGGTTTGGGCTGTGCGTTGATCTCTGGGTATGTCAGTCAGTCACCTTCCTCTTTTATTTTTATAGATTATTACAAATTGTAGAAATAAAAAAAAAGTTAAAAAATTTAAGTCTAATGTGAACTAGCCGGACGACTATATTTGTAACTTCTAATTGTTTTAAAGAACTTTGTTACTTTTATTTATGTGTTAAAATAGTGTTCATTATAGGTATCGCTCATCCACGTTACTGAAAACACAATAACAGATATAAAACGTGTCGTAACGAACCTCGAATTTAGCGGCTCACCCAGCACTTTTCGTAACAAAGACACATTATAAGTAATATCGAACTAAGACTACACTTTAGGACTAAGTAGACAGAGTTCAAAATGCAATGGACACAAATGTAGAAAATGGAATAGGTTTTTTTGGACTATGGGTATAACAAGGAACTGACGCAATTTCTAAAAAACGTGACAAACGTCATAAAATGGACGGAATTTTTGTCTATGGCGAAAGCTGTTTGCTTGGTGCTTGTGGAAGCAGGCACTAAGGCCATGTTCAGATACTCCTAGAACAAATTACATGTAGTTGTAATGGCGCGTTAGCAAAACGCGCGTTGAACGCTCGTCATCTGACCATGGGCTAATGCTCACTTATTCCATCAGTAGCATCTCTCTTTACACAGGAACTGAAAACTTACGGCAACTGATGAATGAAAATTAAATCTAAATCTTTAAGAAACTCAATGTTGGTGACTTTTCCTTAGATTTTAGACTCTTGTTGTAGAACATATTTATTAAGATAATCACAAAAAAAACAAGAAAAAACGACTTCTAGAACTGGACCAAATTGAAATGGGACCACGCGGGAAGCACCAGCTTCCAAATAAAAAAGAATCATCAAAATCGGTTTACCCAGTCGAAAGATTTGAGGTATCAAACGTAAAGAAAATACAGTCAAATTGAGAACCTGATCCTTTTTTGAAGTCGGTTAAAATAAAGGCACATTTTAAATTTTCACTTATAATTATGTTTTTACATAAAAATGCAAACCTTTTTTCCTGACGATTGATTAACGTCTAAGATCCACAGACTGAATGGCTCCTTAATCTGGTCTATTAAATACCCTAGTCTCTGTAAGAGGTACCATTTACTACCCCCATTTCAGCGTGACATCGTTGATACCCTATTAATAAAATTCAATAACTAAATGGATTGTTTCGAACTTTTTTAAGTTTAAAACTAATATGCCTTCAACAACTCGCTTTTTTATCTTGCCTGAAAAAATAGAAATAATGTTTTAAAAATTATAATTTTATGAAATAGTGTTGAGTGATTACTCAAATGGTTTTTACTTTATCTTGAAATTCTACGCCAAATATTTTTGTACCTCCAGCATAATACGTGTTATACTCGCTTTAGACCCGCTATGAATTTTAATACGTGCTTATGTAGTCGTACCTTTTCAACATGTATAAACGTTTTTGTTGAAAATGTATAATTCACTCATCTTTGAACAATTATTCTTATGAATTAATTAATTCTTCAAAAATGTTCCATCTAGATGTTGGCCATAAATGGTGCTACTGGGTTACCAATAGCCACGCCATCGATCTGGAGGTAGTACTACCCACGGTAAAGAAAATAGTTCCTTCCTAGACAGTTTCTAAGCAAAATAATGTAGTAAGTAGGCAGATCGTTGTACTTTATCCTCCACTCGATGAGGTCAAGGCAGTCTTTAATTGGAATATTGGTTTATAACGATTCAACATCGAAACTCACCATTACTTCATCCGTTCCAATTGTATGTTCCTGACAATATTGATCAAATAGCGAGAATCTCGAACTAATGAAGGAGCAACCCCCACCAAGGGTTGCAGTACCTTTGCCACGTGTTTGGCAAACTCGTTAGTAGTAGAACCAATTTGACTCACGATTGGGCGTAACGGCACGTCTGTTTTATGTATTTTAGGCAAGCCATAAGAAGGAATCGTTTTAAATAAATTTCATCGCGAATAAGCCCCTCAAAATACAACAAAAACTATGTATCTACCACCAATCTATAATTTTTGTTCTGAGTCTGAGTTAGTTGTGTCCGTTTCATGTATGTTTGTAAAATCCCCTGCGACACATTATTTATTCCCAATGCGGCAATTAGTGCATGTTATTTCCCAGGAAAATTACGGGTCAGTATTATTTCGTTAAATTAACAAAAAAAAAAATTACGTAACCTAAAATGTAGGTACATTTCACAGTCAAAAGATCAAGTATGCCTTGCATAAATAAAATACGCGTATGCATATCATTTCAAAGCGCCTGGGATATATCTTATAAATTCGTGTTTGCATTTAAATTCCTATAGCCTGATAAATTGCGTTATAACCTGATACATTAGCATACCTTATTTAGTGTACATTAATTGTCTGATAAGTGAAGTAAGTTGATTTAAAAAAACAAAATACTACCCGAGAATACTGTTGAGCCTGGAAAAGCTTTTGATAAATACGAAATCCGGAAGGATCCTTATCTTCGTATAGTCATAGTCACGATTAGTGGTAGTTAACTTTAATTGTATATCATAAAGCAATCTAGCCTGAAACTAAAACAACAGTCGGAAGTCCCTTACGGGCAAACTAGAAACAGTCATACTACAAACATTACTTTCAAACTCCTACAGCTTGCGAGAAATGTGTTCTTCAGACTATCTTTTAGTCCGAAATCTATAAATTACAGGTTTTCCATATGTGTAGTAGGTAACTCAAGAATAGTAGAACTTTAAACTATTTTACATGGAAGATCGGTGCTTGCTATGTATACTTTATATTCACTATGCACATATGACATACAAGTCATTTACAATGATGTCACTATTCTCGTCCTACCCGTATTCCTTACCCTAATTTACCATTTTCCTATGTACTACTTTAAAGGAATCACACTTGCTAGGAGGGTTGGCAGAACAAAACAAAAACCAGCCAAAATCATCGCAACCTTGTGAACGTGGCAACCTTAAAGAAAATTGAAAAAAAGGTTTTAGATGTTTTCTGTGTAGTTTCTGAATGTTGTTCCGCGTCACTGATACACTTTGTTGTTTGTTTCGTTCCAGTTCGTGGTCACACAGAAGTGCGCGTCGAGTTGCAAATGGAACGGTGGACGGCGCGCGGTGGCTCGGTGCGGCTCCGCTGCGTGCACGACGTGCCGCCCCACCTCCTCGATAAAGTGGTCTTCCTCCGCCATGGCACCAAAATCTTCCAGTACATTAAAGACCGGAAACCGCCTTATAGAAACTTTACTACCCCTGGTGCTGTGCTAAATGTAAGTAAATATGTATGATTAGTTTTATGTCACGTCTAAATATGTCATGGAAACTTCATTTTACGGCATTTTATTAACACACAGGACTACGATAAAAAGTTTTTTTTAAATAATTTCAGGTCAAACGTGTTGGTGTTAACCTCTATCTTTTTTTTTACTCCATAAATTTTAATCAAAAAGCTATATCATATCATCTACATCTTCTTTTGACGTAGTGTATAGGTATCACATGACTACTGTTTTACTTACATTACTTTTAGAACATTTATAAGAAATAATAACATTTGAAACTTTTTCGCAGATCTATGTTATTGTAGGTTTAAAAAAAATACATATAGGATCATCAATATACTCTTTGAAATCAATAATTATAGAGATGTAACTCCTAAACGGCATCGACATTTTTTTAATTACAACGCACTTACTCTTCTTAATTATTACAAGCTTTTTATAAACTTGCAATGTATGTATGTATGCTTGTATGTTCGGGTGGAATCTTGCAACTCAATTTTGAAGCAGATATCTTTATATTAGCAAGAAGCAGATATTTTGCAAGCAAATGTATACAGCGTGACAATACAATATTATAATAACATGGAGCTGATCTGATGCTGGAGCTGGAAGGTGGCCACATGAACTCTGTAAAGAAACGTCGCGACATCATCGAGTTTGGACTCGTTTGATTAGTCTCGAGGCATTCCCGTAAAAGCTTGTTCTTAAAAGAATTTTAATTTAATTTATTTTTATAATCACATATTGTTTTTTCATTCCATACCAGCCGCTCATTTTGAAAGAGAATATCAGAATTTCAAAACACTTGTGTGATTGTATGAGTTGTAACTACCTCTTTATACATACGAAAGTTTTATCCTTCTGTAAGTATGAGTACGTATAAGTAAAGTTTTGCGAATTATGTTTTAAATTAGTTAAGTATTATGGAATCGTCTGTGATCGCTATATCAGTCGACGGATGAAATTTAAAGGGCGCGGATAAATCGAGGTTAATGATAGTACGGCATGCTACTAGCAACTTTAATTTCATAACTGTATTATCGTTGAACAGTCTAGAGCCCAGAGCTCTTATGCAATTAATATATGCTATAAATGGTACAGCTTTCAAATTCAGAATATCCACCCTGAAATCCTTGAGCTCTAAAATGTTTAGATTTTTTTATTTTTGCTTCGATGTCAAAATGTAATTTCGCTCGGTTAAATTTTAGGTTCATTATAGTAACATGTTTCCTAGTAAACTAAAAAATGTGAAAATTTTAACTGTAGGAATATGAACACAATATCCACACAAGTTTTTTTTTGATAAAATAAGCTCACCTAAATGTTCAACTAACAACAAGATCATTCGCCCTGAAATGTTATTTGCGTAGACTATACTATAAAATGTTCTTTCCTTAACAGTTGCACTGTTATTTAGCTCACTTAGCGACATAATTAATTACTTTATGCAAGTTGCGAACGGCACTTAGAGTTAAAAACGTGCATTTAACTATGCATATACATTTTCTCTACAATTGTAGCTAGCTAGAATATTAGTTAGTATCTAAACAGATTTTTTTGATTGTTATAATCTTGGATACATAGATAGTTTCTATAATTGATTTCGACGGGAATCTTAACCAGAAGAAAGCGACGATAGTGAACGCTTATTAAATACTAGCTGTTGCCCGCGGCTCTGCCCGCGTGTATGTCGGCCATTTGTCAAAGATTGGTCGTACCAACTCAGAAACCTTTGTGGGCTCATGCACAACACTTTGCTGAAGATCATGACATGATCAAATGCATGGTTTACGATTCTATAAAGGGCATACAAAGAAACATTCATTTTTATATATGTAAATATAGACTAGCTGACCCACGAAACCTCGTCTGTGTCTCCTATTGCTCGTAGTGTGATGGTATACTTAAACTAATTTGTTTGCCGTAAAAAACGTAATAGTGAGCCAACCTAATAGAGATATGCTATTGCAAACTTTTTGTGGGTTCCGTAGTTCACCTCTTGGAACTCGCATTTTTTTGTTAAAACAAGGCCTTCCCCCACACTAAAAGCTAAATGGCGAACTCGAAAAATTTGCACTTACTTGGCAAACTTCGTACAAAAATGACGAAAGAATAAGTAAACATTAAACAAAGTAATAAATACCAATCCCGTCTTCTAAATTCACGAGCCATTATGGATGACTACTGAATGCTATTGTATGCGTGGCCTGACACGCACTTATCCGGTTTTTTTACAACATTTTTGATTGATACTACGCTCCTATACTTATAGCCTATATATAACCTTTCTCAATAACTGGGCTATCTTCCTGAGATTAGCGCGTTGAATTAAACAAACAAATTCTTAGGCTTTTATAATATTTGTATGGATATTATCTAGGTCTGAAAGCAGGGCACAAATCCCACCGTCATGCATATGTACACATACAAAACAAGTGAGAAATAATTAGCATGCCATGCAACCAAACCTATACTCGACACGTGTTTCGCCCCTCCACGGGGCATCCTCAGGAGATGTTGACTCGTCGAGCGTTTGAGCTCGAATGCGCGCAAGCGCACCGCTGTCGGCCCTTTATATACCGTTTTGATGACGCTATAATCACGATCGATACAATGTCACAACGACATCTGTGCCGAACTACCCGCAATCATACTTAGAAGTGGTGATGGAATTAAGTTTGTTTGGTCATTCAACAGTGTATATGCATTATTATTGTTATATTTTGATATTTCTAACTGTTCCAACACACTCATCCGGAAACCCTTATCGCAAACATGCAGAATGTTATAGGTATTGTTGCCGCTCAAGGAGTGGCCGGTGTCGATTAAATGTTTTGCGAAATGTGATTTATCAGGATGGCCATTCCTGTGAGCGGCAACATGTTCCCTGTACCTAATTTCGAAACTACGGCCTGTCTGACCCACATAGACCCCGGTGCAATCATTGCATACTAATTTGTAAACTCCGGATTTTTTTGAATTCTCTAATTTATCTTTACCGTTACATAGTTTACGCAAGTTATGATCCGATCGAAAAGCTACGTAAACATTGTGTTTTCTTAGAATATTCGCGATTCTATCTGAAATTGGGCCTATGTAAGTGAGACTCCCGACATTCTTGTTAATTCTTTCGGGGGTACATGCATAAAGTGCTGAGCGAGCCCGGTCATTCTGCTTTTTCTTAATTATATTATCAATAACTTGTTTGGTGTAACCGTTTGAAGTCGCGATTTGATACAATATTTTGAGTTCTTTTGCGTAATTATCCGTGGACAGTGGGAGTGACATTAAACGGTGGACATAGCTGCGGAAGGCTGCTAGTTTATGCTGTAGTGGGTGACAGGATGAAGCGGGAATCGTTGTGTCAGTGTGTGTGGGCTTTCGATAAATTTGGAAATCGAGTTTGTTATTGACTCTTGTGATTGTTAGATCCAAAAAATTAAGGGACTGATTTGATTCTAATTCTAATTTGAATTTAATTTTGGGGTGGTGAGTGTTGAGCCTATTTACGAAAATATCCAATTGACGATTAGTACCTGTCCAACAGATAATTACGTCATCCACATATCTATAATAAAACAGAATGTTGGGCTCGCCCACCACATATTTACATTCGAAGTAGTCCATAAATATTTCCGCCATTAATGGACTTAAAGGTGATCCCATAGCTAGACCCTCTTTTTGGCGGTAGTATTCGTTATTGAATCGAAAGTAATTTTGTTCCATGCAAATACGTGTGAGGTTAAGTAGGTCATTTATTTCTCCTGGATGTAAACGTTGCCTCTCCAAAAGGTACCCCAAAATACGTAGGCACTCTTCAAATGGAATATTTGTAAATAAACTATCTACATCTAGTGATAATAATTTCGAATTGTGGGGGGTGTTAATATTTTGTATTTTTTTAGTTAAATCTAAACTATTTTTTAAACTGTACTGTGGTTTAAAAGATGCCTTTGCCTTTAGTAAATTGTTTAGATATTTGGCTAAATCGTATGTCGGGGCACCAATGTAAGAGACCAACTACCGCCAAAAAGAGGGTCTAGCTATGGGATCACCTTTAAGTCCATTAATGGCGGAAATATTTATGGACTACTTCGAATGTAAATATGTGGTGGGCGAGCCCAACATTCTGTTTTATTATAGATATGTGGATGACGTAATTATCTGTTGGACAGGTACTAATCGTCAATTGGATATTTTCGTAAATAGGCTCAACACTCACCACCCCAAAATTAAATTCAAATTAGAATTAGAATCAAATCAGTCCCTTAATTTTTTGGATCTAACAATCACAAGAGTCAATAACAAACTCGATTTCCAAATTTATCGAAAGCCCACACACACTGACACAACGATTCCCGCTTCATCCTGTCACCCACTACAGCATAAACTAGCAGCCTTCCGCAGCTATGTCCACCGTTTAATGTCACTCCCACTGTCCACGGATAATTACGCAAAAGAACTCAAAATATTGTATCAAATCGCGACTTCAAACGGTTACACCAAACAAGTTATTGATAATATAATTAAGAAAAAGCAGAATGACCGGGCTCGCTCAGCACTTTATGCATGTACCCCCGAAAGAATTAACAAGAATGTCGGGAGTCTCACTTACATAGGCCCAATTTCAGATAGAATCGCGAATATTCTAAGAAAACACAATGTTTACGTAGCTTTTCGATCGGATCATAACTTGCGTAAACTATGTAACGGTAAAGATAAATTAGAGAATTCAAAAAAATCCGGAGTTTACAAATTAGTATGCAATGATTGCACCGGGGTCTATGTGGGTCAGACAGGCCGTAGTTTCGAAATTAGGTACAGGGAACATGTTGCCGCTCACAGGAATGGCCATCCTGATAAATCACATTTCGCAAAACATTTAATCGACACCGGCCACTCCTTGAGCGGCAACAATACCTATAACATTCTGCATGTTTGCGATAAGGGTTTCCGGATGAGTGTGTTGGAACAGTTAGAAATATCAAAATATAACAATAATAATGCATATACACTGTTGAATGACCAAACAAACTTAATTCCATCACCACTTCTAAGTATGATTGCGGGTAGTTCGGCACAGATGTCGTTGTGACATTGTATCGATCGTGATTATAGCGTCATCAAAACGGTATATAAAGGGCCGACAGCGGTGCGCTTGCGCGCATTCGAGCTCAAACGCTCGACGAGTCAACATCTCCTGAGGATGCCCCGTGGAGGGGCGAAACACGTGTCGAGTATAGGTTTGGTTGCATGGCATGCTAATTATTTCTCACTTGTTTTGTATGTGTACATATGCATGACGGTGGGATTTGTGCCCTGCTTTCAGACCTGGATATTTGTCTCGCGGAATTAAAGCTAAATATATTTCATAGCATTTAATGTCATGGATTTCCGCAAAGTAACGCCTGATTCCATAACTTATCTTAAGTCAGCAAGTATAGCTGAGCAGGCAAAACTATACATCAAGTTGACAAAACTGCATCGCTTAGCAGCCCAAAACGTTTGGTTCAATCAGCAGTGTAAACACTTAAAAGTATTTCCCCATTATATTAATATACATACTAACACACACAGCCGGTCAAGTGGTTTAGCTGTGGTGAAGGCAAAACAAGTGTGGTTGAATGAGGAATGCAGGCATTGGTTTTCAGTTAGGGACAATATCAAGCTCCACCTCAAAGTTCTGTACTCAGAGTTAAGTTACAAACTGCATAGTGTGGAGTTTGATATTTTAGATAACAAAGCCCGGGACTTCGCCTCCCAAGTAGCGCATGAAAAATATTTAACACAGCGTAGGAAGTTGGAGCGATTAACTCGGGATAGCCAAAATAATAATAATAATATCACCAACTTAGAAAATAATCATTCAGATGCGGTTCATTCTTTCTACCCACGCGTTAAAAATTATACAAATACCCAATTTTCCAATTCAGAGATTTCTTTACTAGAGAAAGGCCTCAAATATAACATCAGGCCACGGTTATCCCAGAAATCGCTCGAAACTTTAATGGTAGATTCAGAAATGGCTTGTGTTAGAAGTAAAATGGATAGCGCCGTTAAACATCAGGTGGCATTTCAGATAAAGACAGCGTCCGCAACCACCATTACCCAAAATTATTCCGAAATACAAGTACATAGGTCATTACAAAACACAATTACTCAAAATGATTTAATAATTACTAAAGCCGACAAAGGCAATACAGTAGTCATTTTGGATAAAACTGCATACCACCAGAGGGTTAACGACGTTATCCAGGGGGAAGATTTTGAACGTCTTACTACCGACCCTACTAAAAAATTCACTCTAGAAATAAAGAATGCAATTAATAACACGTCGTACATTTCTCCAGGCCAGTTAAAATATAAAATTCCAATGAACCCACGATCTCCTTTTTTGTATGGTTTACCAAAAACTCATAAAGACAACATCCCAATTCGCCCCGTTGTCTCTTACATTGGTGCCCCGACATACGATTTAGCCAAATATCTAAACAATTTACTAAAGGCAAAGGCATCTTTTAAACCACAGTACAGTTTAAAAAATAGTTTAGATTTAACTAAAAAAATACAAAATATTAACACCCCCCACAATTCGAAATTATTATCACTAGATGTAGATAGTTTATTTACAAATATTCCATTTGAAGAGTGCCTACGTATTTTGGGGTACCTTTTGGAGAGGCAACGTTTACATCCAGGAGAAATAAATGACCTACTTAACCTCACACGTATTTGCATGGAACAAAATTACTTTCGATTCAATAACGAATACTACCGCCAAAAAGAGGGTCTAGCTATGGGATCACCTTTAAGTCCATTAATGGCGGAAATATTTATGGACTACTTCGAATGTAAATATGTGGTGGGCGAGCCCAACATTCTGTTTTATTATAGATATGTGGATGACGTAATTATCTGTTGGACAGGTACTAATCGTCAATTGGATATTTTCGTAAATAGGCTCAACACTCACCACCCCAAAATTAAATTCAAATTAGAATTAGAATCAAATCAGTCCCTTAATTTTTTGGATCTAACAATCACAAGAGTCAATAACAAACTCGATTTCCAAATTTATCGAAAGCCCACACACACTGACACAACGATTCCCGCTTCATCCTGTCACCCACTACAGCATAAACTAGCAGCCTTCCGCAGCTATGTCCACCGTTTAATGTCACTCCCACTGTCCACGGATAATTACGCAAAAGAACTCAAAATATTGTATCAAATCGCGACTTCAAACGGTTACACCAAACAAGTTATTGATAATATAATTAAGAAAAAGCAGAATGACCGGGCTCGCTCAGCACTTTATGCATGTACCCCCGAAAGAATTAACAAGAATGTCGGGAGTCTCACTTACATAGGCCCAATTTCAGATAGAATCGCGAATATTCTAAGAAAACACAATGTTTACGTAGCTTTTCGATCGGATCATAACTTGCGTAAACTATGTAACGGTAAAGATAAATTAGAGAATTCAAAAAAATCCGGAGTTTACAAATTAGTATGCAATGATTGCACCGGGGTCTATGTGGGTCAGACAGGCCGTAGTTTCGAAATTAGGTACAGGGAACATGTTGCCGCTCACAGGAATGGCCATCCTGATAAATCACATTTCGCAAAACATTTAATCGACACCGGCCACTCCTTGAGCGGCAACAATACCTATAACATTCTGCATGTTTGCGATAAGGGTTTCCGGATGAGTGTGTTGGAACAGTTAGAAATATCAAAATATAACAATAATAATGCATATACACTGTTGAATGACCAAACAAACTTAATTCCATCACCACTTCTAAGTATGATTGCGGGTAGTTCGGCACAGATGTCGTTGTGACATTGTATCGATCGTGATTATAGCGTCATCAAAACGGTATATAAAGGGCCGACAGCGGTGCGCTTGCGCGCATTCGAGCTCAAACGCTCGACGAGTCAACATCTCCTGAGGATGCCCCGTGGAGGGGCGAAACACGTGTCGAGTATAGGTTTGGTTGCATGGCATGCTAATTATTTCTCACTTGTTTTGTATGTGTACATATGCATGACGGTGGGATTTGTGCCCTGCTTTCAGACCTGGATATTTGTCTCGCGGAATTAAAGCTAAATATATTTCATAGCATTTAATGTCATGGATTTCCGCAAAGTAACGCCTGATTCCATAACTTATTGGATATTATCTGTTTTTTAAATAATATTTTATAAATATGTATATGGTATTATATGTAAATATACGTGAAATATGTAGAAATAGAAACAAGAATATGTATTTTTTTACCTATGAGTAAATGTTGTTAAATTTGTTTTTGCAATCAAAGTGTGCTGTACCCAAGACGTAAAGGTACTGACTAGTACCTTACCAAAGAAGTACCAGAAGTACTAAGAAGTACCAGTACTTCTTAAAAAGACAACGTCTTTACCTTCCGCACGCTACCTTCGTTGTTGTTGAATAAAAAAATTTTTTAGTTTGAATATTGGGTAGTGGAAAGATTGATGATAGCGCGTTTCATACATATTTCAACTTCCAAAGTTAAAAGTTATAGATCCAGGCCAGGATCACATCCCTAATCCAAACTGCCGCGACGCTGTGATAAGCGAATTGTTAAATTACGTCTACTAATCTTTTATCGCTTTTAAACTTTCTTGAGATCTTAAGAGTTAAGAAACGCATAAAATTTCTACTATTAATATATTATTTAAGAAGATTATAGTACACCTTCAAAGAAGTTAACTACGTCTTAAAAATATCGGTTTTAGTATGATTGATCCCGTTGGTCTGGTTGTTAGTGATCCTCACTGCTAGGCCAGAGGTCGTGGGTTCTATTCCTACCCAGAACAAATTACTGTGTGATAAGCACGATCATATTTTATTCGGGTATAATTAATTTATATCTTTAGAATATAAAAGTATGTTTATCAGCACAGTACGCGTACTGTGGTTACCAAGCTGCTGATAATCAGAGCCCGCTCTGCCTTGTTATGGATCATCATGTGTGAGACCCCAACAAAAACATCTATGATGCTCATAAAGTAGGATGAACTATTAAAATTGCACAATTAATGCACTAAAATAACAAATATTATGAGTATTGCGAGTATTGCGACCACTGTTCTCAATTTCTATATATTTTTGGGTGTGACGTGGCTTCCACAGCAACACGCTTTACCTGTCATCGCAGTCATGTCAGGCGAACGTGCTGAACTAAAGTTGCTTTAGCCAAAACTAAACTCAATATAAAATCCCACCAAAAACATTTTCATGTAAAATGTTACCAAGACGACTGCATATGGGTTACCCTGTGAAAAAGATATCAGATCTCATGTAAAGCCAAGGTTCTGAATCTACACGCTAACTCTACCAACCCTAACTTCACAAACTCTACATCTCAGTAAAATGTATTGCGATTCGCTTGAGTCGTTTGGCGGGGGCACGACCGTGTGACCAGATAGTTATCAGCTGACATTAGGCTCTCCGACATCGCCATTCTGGGATTACACGGTCTCGTGTTGCGCTGTGTGTTCTGTAGAAAAATAAATTTAAGGAAATGACTAAAGCTAATAAAAAATCCCGTGATCAAGCCGGCACACGGCACACGTACGTAATCCGAATTCTTGTAGTTATATACTAGCTGAGCCCCACGGTACAACAACAACCGCGGTTAACGCCACGGGACAAAGTAAAAAAAAACGATGTAAAAAGTATCTATACCTATACGGCTATACCGACATCAAAAAAGCTATTAAATTGTACAGTCTAGCATATAATCTTTAAATTGATACTTGTTTAAGCTAAGGTCTTATGAGACTGGCATACCCTAATAGGGTAAAAGTCCCTTAAAAATAAATAAAGAGAGAAAAAATCTTATGTCCGTCTCCTGGTTCTAAGCTACCTCCCCACCAATTTTCATCCAAATCGGTTCAGCCGTTGTTGAGTTATAAATAGTGTAACTAACACGACTTTCTTTTATATATATAGATTTGCTTATGTATGTATATATTTATATGCATATTAACTACAGTAGTCAGATAAATGTATTTGGCACATTTCAACGATTTAAGAACCAGGTCCACACTTACTGTCGATTAACCATGTGCTAATTAATTAACGTCCCTAATAGGATAGGCTCCAATTTATATGTACATTTATTTCCTTACTTTTTGGACAACCTCTTTAAATTGAAAGTGTTTTTTTTCTTAATTTTATTAGAATTTATGCATGTAGTGTTTACCTACAGTGTTACCAACATGAGTTGTACTCTTAGATTAAGACTTTTATTATGTTTTTTGTACTTACGAGTGCTTTAGTGTAATAATTACTGGTAAATCGTTAAATAAATAAATATTTGCATTTGTTACTTTATTCCAATTGTTTCGGTTTATTTTGCTGATTACAACTGTAACCGCGGTGCACCTACCTTACTAATGCCCTGGGTGTTAAGTTCGCCGATAACCACAAGTATGTAGGTACATAAAGTTGGAAAATAAAATATATATTAAAGTAAAGTAAAATATTTGTACCCCTTTTTACAAAAAATATGCCAGCGGAGGAGTATGAAATATGGCACACTTAAAGTTTTATATGGAGGAGTGCAGAAAGTTAAAATAAAATAATAAAAAAGCGGCCAAGTGCGCGCCCATGAAGGGTTCCGTAGCAGCAAGTAACATAATATAAGGCCATGTTCACATGACCGCGTGGTATCGCGCGGTACGGCTTACCGCGGGGTACAAGATCAATCCAAACAGTGGTAACTGTTTTCATGAACGCGCGCTACCGCGCGGCACCGCGCGGTGCGCTACGACCCGCGCGCCAAATCTTGTACCGCGCGTCAGCCGCGCACTAGCGCGCGGTTCAAGTTCTACAAACCTGTATCGACCTGTTCAGTTGATCCGCGCGGTTTGAGGCGGACTGACACATAGATCAAAGAAAAATGAGTAGCGAAGACGGAAAACATACAGTATCTTATGACTAAATTAATCTCTAATAAATTATTTAAAAAGTATTGTGTCTATCGATTTGCTTATCGACGAAATCGAAATAAGAAATGCCATTTGGAATCTTAACTCTAAGGATTAATCAAATAAAATAATGTCTTGGGAAGCATTACTTTATTTTTTTTGCATTATTAAGGATTCTGAAGAAAAAAGAAAAACTTATTTTCCGACATCTCAGTTTTCGGTACTAAATCCATAAGCAAATTGCCTCCTCCACGTCCATTCTCAATCAATGTTGATATCAGACTGCCGAGCGTGCATATTCTGTCATGTGAACGCTTCCACCGCGCGCCACCGCGCGGTACCGCGCGGTCATCTGAACATAGCCTAAAAGTTCTTGTAGTTCCTTGTAACTTTGATCGATATTATTCGGTTTACGATTTATGACGTATATAAAAAAAACTACTTACTGGATCTCGTTCAAACCAATTTTCGGTGGAAGTTTGCATGGTAATGTACATCATATATTTTTTTTAGTTTTATCATTCTCTTATTTTAGAAGTTACAGGGGGGGGGACACACATTTTCCCACTTTGGAAGTGTCTCTCGCGCAAACTATTCAGTTTAGTAAAAAATGAAATTAGGAACCTCAATATCATTTTTGAAGACCTATCCATAGATACCTCACACGTATGGGTTTGATGAAAAAAAAAAATTTGAGTTTCAGTTCTAAGTATGACCCCCAAAATTTATTGTTTTTTTTCTATTTTTGTGTGAAAATCTTAATGCGGTTTACAGAATACGTCTACTTACCAAGTATTAACTTTATAGGTCATATAGTTTCGGAAAAAAATGGCTGTGACATACGGACGGACAGACAGACAAACAGACGGACAGATGGACAGACAGACAGACGGACAGACAGACAGACGGACAGACAGACATGACGAATCTATAAGGGTTCCGTTTTTTGCCTTTGGCACGGAACCCTAAAAACGGAGTTATAAGTTTTGTAACATTCTATTGTAAGAATTTATCGTTATCAATAGAGTAGTGCACCAAACCAGTACAGCGGCGCTTTCGACTTTTGTTACAAATCTGATAAACCTTGTAAATACTGCTGTTTGGCCTAGTGGTTTAACGGTCACCACGCCGTTTCCTACTTCGCCAAGTGTCGTGGGTTCAAATCCCACGTAGGACAACACTTTGTGTGATCCACAAATTGTTGTTCTGAGTCTGGGTGGTATTTGTGTCCGTTTCATGTATGTTTGTAAAGTCCCCCGCGACACAGGATTTATTCCTAGTGCGGGAGTTGTCTTTTTAAATATATATATATACTAGCTGATCCGGCGAACTTCGTACCGCCATATTTATGTCCCACGTAACATCGTTTACGTTTTTGTGAATCTAAACCATTCTCAGATCCCCTTGAACACACACAAAAAATTTCATCAAAATTGGTCCAGTCGTTTAGGAGGAGTTCAGTCACATACACACGCACACAAGAAATATATATATTAAGATTAGGGTGTCCCTTAGATGGGTGAAAAAAATTTTTTTTTACATATCGAAATGCATACCCCCTATTTCTTTTCTAACTACCCAGGCTTACTTAAATACAAAATTTTATCTTCCTACGTCAACATTAACCCGTGCCGACAGATGCCTGAAGATTTTGAAAATTGATGTTTTTAACAGATTTCGTTATGTAATTAAATGTATTTAAATATTTATATTTTATAAAATATTTATTGAAAGAAGATAAATTACAGACCAGGCAGGATATTTTCTTTTGAGGGTCTCATTTTTACAGTCTGGATACAGATTTCTATGCTCCTGAACACAGTGTACCAAAAATTGATTTTGCTCTTTCTTGGCAGTGATCAAACCATGAAGATCTTGTAAGTTTTACAGCTCTTTCAGCTGTATTATTAACTGTCCTTAAAGAAATTTTTTTTAAACATCTTCATTCCATGTAGGAAGAGATCTCTGGAGGAAATTCTTATCACATTTTAGTCTAGAAAATATTTTTTTGCTGTGTGGCTTAAGCTACAAAATAACTTAATAATTTTCCTGCGACAGTAAATAAGGCTCTATTTTATTATCAATTTATTGAGAGCATTATAAATTTAGTGCTATGTATTGTATTTCTATTTACCATACAAGTAATCAGACATATCTTACTCAGATGTAATGAATCTCTTCCCAAAATCATACATACTCTCTCTTTGTAACTTCACTGTAATTTTCATCTTGGTTTGTTCATCAACTTTAAAACGGTGTTTTTTTTTGACAAGCCCCAAAGACGTTGACTTGCTTGCTTATGGCTGCTTTGGAGATTAATATGTTTCATATTCCTTAAGCCTCGTTAACAATCACAAATCTTGATTTGGTGGCCGCGCCGCGCTTCCAGGTTGGCAGGATGTAGTCTGGCGCTGAAGAGCGCCAGACTACATCCAAGCCTTGGTTTCAAATATGTAACCGCAATAAATAAACAGTAGTGATGTGCTTGGTCATCCTTGGCCCTAATTTTGAACTGGTTGTGCAACAAACATAATTATCTTCAAAGAGTAAGCTCTAGCCATCCACCATGCTTGATGCGATCTAATTTATTTATTGTTTTCACTGTCTTCTCCTAAGACAGTGAAAGTGATAGCTCACTAAATTCCCGATAATCGTCACGTACAATGGTTTTTTGCAGTTCTTGATTATAAAATGTCAACAAATCTTCTATTGTTGTATTACAAAAATGTCGTGTGACGACATCGGTGTACGTTTCAATGGTAGCAGAATTAATAGTTTTCCAGTTGTCTTTAAACTTTTTGCAACAGTGACAGGTGGGGATAACAGTGGGATATCAGGGCTACTTGTGACTTGGTGGATTTTCGTTTCGAACACAAATTTTAAAACCAGTTCGTAAACGTGATGGCGGCAAGCAAAGAGTTGTTATTCCCTGTCTAGTTTTTGTTCCAAAAGTGCACAAGTTCCTTTCAGTCGTCCTGTATTAGACGCAGTTGTGTCAACACACATTATTTAAACTTCCAATGTCATTTTTTGATCGTGGTTCCAGACATAAAGAGCGTTCAATACAGCTTTAGCTTGATGTTGGATGGAAGATCTCACCAGGATGAGTACAGCCAGAAGTTGTTACTTTTTTCCAAATGAAATTAGTATTGTCAAGCGTTCCTCAAACAAGTTTTCTACACAGGTATACTCGTATCTCTGGTAGGATTTTTAGCTTTTTCCCAAAATATAATACACTCTCGAGTGACGAGATTAGCGCTTTCACTAACAGTTAGTTTAGCTTCGCGAAGGTTAAAAAGTGTAACTTTGCGCCCGTTATTTAATAATTTACGTCACCAACTAAGAAAATACTTGTTTTATTGCTTCTTAATTCCATTATCATCTATTAAATATAAAATAATACGTATTATTCGCGAGTAAAATTGAGAATTAATGACAAATACCGCGACTACGCACCGCTACTGCGGTTTTTTAAATTTAAATTTTTACCTAAATAAGGTAAAAATTTATTTCCGGGTGTTTTAGGAACAAAACTAGGCAAATGAACAAAACTAAGACCTATGCGATACAAATTTAAAACTTTGAAAAATAAGGGACACCCTAATATATATATATATATATATATATATATATATATATATATATATATACCTAACACAAAAGTACTGTGCCAGATGTTTAACCAACATAATAAACTAACTACACACATCAAAATTGTCTAGGGATCAACATATGTGTCTAGGGATCAACATATATTTTTGCAATAACTTTTCTCCTGATTGATATTAATTAAAATTTTCTTTAAGGATTCATCAAATAAAGTGTTTTCGTTTGTCACAGTAACGATAAACCAAGTCACCTTTGCATTAATAAAGAAATTTGCCATTTTCCTAATAAAAGGATTTTTGACATTTGAACCACTAACATTAAAGTTCGAAAAAAAGACTGAAATAACAGTTTTCTTTAAAATTTTATTAGGTAACTTAAACAATTAATAATCCGTGTTTCTACCGCGAACACTAACAACACAAGAATCGGTTTGGCATACTCAAAATGAGTTCATCCAAATCACGCTGTGGAATGGCCGCCCAAATTCGTTGCAACAACAAAAAAAGGTCTTCTTGCGACTGGATACCCTCCATATTCGGCAGAGCTCTTCTCTATAGCATATCCCATGCATGCTCAATCGGGTTCAAGTCTGGCGACTGAGCAGGCCAGGGCCAAAGCCACATCTCAATCTCAAGAAATCCGCATAAAAATGCTTGATCCCTAGACACTTTTGATGTGTGTATGAGATTATGTACCTACTGAATACCATCATTGTTATATGTTTATAACTTAAATCACAAGTTGTATACAGACGAACTTCATGCCCAGGGCATTATATCTCGATCAATTTTCAGGTTATATCAAAATATGATGTGGTAAAGTGCTAAGATAAAATATAAAATTTGACATTATTTATAATCAACTAGTCGTTGCCCGCGGCTCCGCCCGCGTGTATGTCGGTTATCGCTGCAAATAGTAGCCTATGTGTTATTCTGATGTATCAGCTATATTACTGTAAAGTTTCATCCAAATCCGTTCAGTTGTTTTTTCGTGAAAGTAACAAACATCCATCCATATTTACAAACTTTCACGTTTATAATATTAGTAGGATTGTTTAATCAAAGATGAACCTACACAATTCATTTACATAAAAAGATGACTGCATTCATTACTCCATAATATATAATAAAGAGAAAAAATAAACTTGTGAAAGTACGCACTCATGAAACGGCCTTGATCCTTGAATGTGAGTGTTACCTTTAACGCCGACAACTGTAAGTATTATTGCCGACCAGAATGAATACACTTTTGTTCGGAAACTCAAAATTAAACTAATATAGTTACATAGAGATGATTTCTAATAAAGAAGTAATGTATGCATGTTATACGTATAACAATGGTTTCTCATCAGTTTAATCACAAACCCCAAATCACAAAGACACCGCTTACACCGCTAAAGATGAAACGTTAAGATGAAACTAAAGATATACCTTTCACTTTCTGAAACGATGGAAAACATGTGCCTCTTAAAAATGTACAAATGGAAGTGCCGACCGTGTAATGGCCCGGGTGGAGTTAATTTTCCGGGTCAACGTTACTTTTAGGGTTACCCCACGACTCGGGTTCAGTTAAACGTCTAAATGTTCTACCATAATCCGGTTCTTTGTTTATCCGAATTTATGTTTTGTTATTATAAACCCTGCACATTTAAGTTTTAAGTGGTCATATTGTTGTACCGTTTGATACGTCATTTTGTAATGGTTAATAAAACACCGGTACGTTTGAGCATAAAGTTTCATACCGTTCTTATTTAAATAGAACATTTAAAAAAGTGCCTTTAAATGCCGAGTTGCTAATTTTAACTCTCATCAGTTGTCCGAATGTTTGAGTGTAATTTTTTTCCTAATTTCTGAGAAATATATTGTATAGATTACATAGTCTCATTTTTACAATCAACACTCCTTCAATTCCTCAGAAAAAGGTGAATTCAATATCTAATACTATTCCATAAATGATTATTTACATTTAACATTAAATCTTTGAAACTTTAGGACACTTCGATTGGGTTGTTTCCTTTTGCTTTGGTAATCGTAAAAAAACTCGCCCTCGGTTTTGGTAGACTGAACCATTAATCATAATGCATGGTCTGTGTATTTCATCTAGTAAAACAAATTGCAATTGCCTTTGGTTTTAAATTTCGTTTCTTACCACTGCTTGTCAGTTTAGTTATCTTGAAACTCTGTAAATCCGATACAGTCCACCTGTATCGGATTTACAAGAGTTTAGGCGTAGAAATTGTACTAATTCTAAATTGTAAATAATTGTATTAATATAAACAAAAAGAGTAATCACTCGAGTTAGTTGAATATATAATTTATTGTATGTATACAATTCCTAGGTGGAAACTAGGGGCACTTAACTAGACATCGAACGTGCGTATTAATGTCAAAGTTAATGTCCAAATCTGCGACGCGAAGACAATTTTTGCCTATGACATACAGTTTTTGTAGCTTCTTCAGTTTTCAAGCAGTATTATGTGACCCAAAATAATTTATTATAATATTGATATTCAAAGTCTATTCAAAAAATAAAAATCTCAAGAGGCTTGCTGTGCCACCACACTATGTACTAATACCGGGATCCCCGGAACAAATTTTACAAGTTATTACTATCAAGCAAATTTTTCGAGAGTGGCTTCATTTTGATAAGGGGCATACCTTTCTCCTTACAAAAATTTTCGATTGTGGTAGCTAACAGGGACAAAAAAGTTTTAAGCATAGGACCGGGATAACTTACCACGCAATTTGTAGGACAATATGGCTGTTAAATTATATAAATATTAACTAACATAATTACATCTTGGAAAAAAATATTTGAATGTTTGGTTTGATCCTTCCAACTTGAATCGATAACGAGGTCATCAAAAATGATAGTAACTAGCTGATTTTTTAACATTTGCTTAGTTAATATGTATATAATTTAACAGCCACGTTGTCCTACAAATTGCGTGGTACGTTATCCCGGTCCTACGCTTAAAAGTTTTTTGTCCCTGCTACCCCTGTTAGCTACCACAATCGAATTTTTTTTAAGGTGAAAGGTGCCTCATCAAAATGAAGCCACTCGCGAAAAAATAGTTTAATAGTAATAACTTGTAAAATTTGTTCCGGGAATCCCGGACTATAACATACAATGAAAATTTATGTTTTGGGTAATTCTTTCATAGTTATCAAAAAAATGGCATTACTATGCACTGGAATATAGTGACGATCTCACACGTTACGGACATTCTAATAATTGACAACATGTCGTGTAAACTTCGTAATGTGATTAATAAAACATTGTTAGAGATTAATGAAGCAAATAAAACACAATAAATCCGTTTGTGTAGCACTTGGTTACCCTACACGAAAGTTTCGGGCCGCCTTTTCGTCAGTTTACCGTCTAATTGTATTGGTCTTAATGAATTAAATGGCTTTCCATCGACGCTGCGGCTCAAGCAAAACTGTGTTTATGTTATAAATCCCTAACAAACGCGACGTGACGTTTGCCTCTTATACTTAAAGATTTATTAGATGAAATGACTGATAAAATGAATGATGTTTAATAATAATGTTAATTAGCTGACTTCTAATTGTAATATTACAAATGTTCCTACTTGTTTTATTTACCTACAATACGAGGAAAAATTATTTGGTGTAGGTACAAGTATTTAAAAAAATATGGCCAACGAAAGTATATCGTCTTCTTAATCCGTTGCTACTCGCATACCTTCTTCTTCTTTGTCCGTGCCGTTATTTCCCATGTCTTTTGGGGTCGGCCCTCCTAGTCTTCCTCCGCCACTCCAGGCGCAACTGTGTCATTTCCAGTTGCAGTCCCGTCCTCTTTAGGTCGTTTTTAATAGTCCTCATCCAGGTAGT
This sequence comes from Diaphora mendica, assembly GCA_949125395.1. Classification (NCBI taxonomy): domain Eukaryota; kingdom Metazoa; phylum Arthropoda; class Insecta; order Lepidoptera; family Erebidae; genus Diaphora; species Diaphora mendica. Next base: position 14,790,015 of record OX421319.1, on the reverse strand, counting down.
CGGCGGTCTACCTCGACCTCGCTTAGGCTCCTCAATGTCCATGACGTAACTTGTCATATGCTCTTTCTCGCGCCGCATAACATGTCTGTACCACCGCAGACGATTTTCCATGAGTTTGTCAGCGATGTTTGCAACCTTCAACGTACCCCGAATGTGCTCGTTTCTGACTCCATCCTTCAGTGTTACGCCCCCGGACCACCTCAGCATTTTCATCTCTGTCACGTGAAGTTTTTGTTCTTCCTTTTTACGCATTGGCCAGCACTCGGATCCGTTTACAGTAAAGCAGGTCTAATTGCCCTCTTGCATAAGTTGCCTTTGACCTCCACGGGCATCCTCGGATCGCAAATTACTCCAGTCAAAGATCTCCATTTCAGCCATCCGATGTTTATTCGGCTTTCGATATCTACAATAACGCAAGCATCGGATGTCAGCACTGAGCCCACATACCTGAAGTGGCCGACCGCTTTCAGAGGAGCGGTCCCTATACACGGTGGCTGTATTACACCGGTCGACGAATCGGATAGGTTGCAATGCATATATACCGTTTTGGATTTGCTTACTCTCAGTCCTCTTCGTTCCAAGGCTTTGCACCACAAAGTAAGGTCGGATTGCACCTCTTGCATCGTTTCCGCGATGAGAACAATGTCGTCTGCATATAAAAGTGTCCACGGTGCTGGTTTCTGGAGATCCTTAGTGACGTAGTTCATTATGATATTAAACAGTAGCGGACTCAATGTCGACCCTTGGTGCACTCCCACATTGACTTCGAATTCTTCGCTAATGCCAGCAGGGGTGACGACTTTTGTCTTAATGTCTATGTACATGTCTTGAAGAACGAGAATGTAGTGTTCCTTATCCGTAACAGCACACTCAAGCCTGGTGTAGATGCACTCCTCTACAGCTGCCTTCGAATTTGCCACCGCTTTCTTAGCTTCCTTTTTTGCTTGGAGGTAGCTCTCACGGTCTAACTCGTTCTTAGATTTTTGCCATTTTTGAATCTCTCTTTCTTTCTAGACATTTGCTCCTTGACCTCGTTGTTCCACCAGCTCGGGTCCTTGCCAGGTACCAATTTGCCCCTGCTGATTCCCAGACACTCCCTAGAGTGCTATTTCAAAAATTCATTTCAAAAAGGTCACCACAGGCAGTGGCCTGTGGTGACCTTTTTGAAATCATCCCATAAGGCTTTGGCGGATTTTCCCTCAAATGTTTGTTGCTCTTGATATTTAACTGTGTTAGTTACAAATGAAACACCTTCTTCTTTCTGCAGATTGTACCATTTTATTCTCGGCGTACTGTTTGTCTTTTGTTTAGTGTTCCAGAGAGGCATTTTCAGACACGCTACTAGCAACCTGTGCTGTGTGGTCAAGGGCACCCCCGGAATCACTTTGCAGTCTTTAAAGTAGCCACGCATAGCTCCGCTGCACAGAAAGTAGTCTATTTGAATTGCCGATGTTCCACTCTTCCGCTCCGCTCCGAGGTGATAAGGTGCACGTCCTTTTTTTTGAAAGCGTGCATTGACAACCGGCATATTGAAAATATTTGCCAATTCCAGGATTTCTTTGCCTTGATCGTTGATGTGTCCATATCCGTAGTTGCCGTGAACTGCAACCCACACCGGAGCATCGCGCCCAACGTGGCCGTTTAGGTCACCTGCAATTATTTTGTTTTCAGATGTTGGGAATGTTCGAAGAAGTTCCTGGAGATCTTCCCAGAAGCTGTCTTTTTTCTCTTTTGAACACCCTGTCTGCGGGGCATAAACGGATATTATGTTTAAGCATGGTTGCTTGTCGAGAGCGATTTTTAATGATATTATGCGGTCGCTACGCCTTTCTACAGACACGATACGCTGCTTTAGTTGGTCATCCACGATGATTCCTACGCCGTTTCAAGCACTGGAGGATCCGTGGTATAGTAGCTGGTTAGTAGTAGTAAGGTAGTTTGAGTGTAATATAGTTGCTACTCGCATACCCTCTATGATTATTATTTTATTTCTAGCTGAGCCCAGCGGTGTTACCCGCGGCTATTGTTGTAAGTTTACAACCACGTATCTATATCTTATAATAAGTATCTACGTTGTATCGTCCTACTTGTCTCCGTAAATAACATTTAAAACACCAGTACTTATATTTTCTCTAACTGTCTAAGTATGCATAAAAACAAGGCGATATGTGTTTATTAATTTCTTAAGAAAATTTAACTCAATTTTTGCAATGTACTGGTATGACCTGAAAGTGAGGTCGACCTGTTACGCCCTCCTGCAGCGGCGTAGAATGAGCATTATGCATGCAATGGAACGTACCTAAGGTGAATAAGTATAAGTACTAGATAAGAAAGCGACTTAACTTTGAGTGTAATAAATACACAAACATTGTTATTAATTCTTAACATAATCACGGTAATCTGAACTCAATTTTGGGTTAAGCACGCCTTTGTACATGACACTTCCTTGTATTTCTTTTATATATTTTTAGGTTCTATGTGTACAATAAAGAATAAATACAAATACAGTTTTAAGAGTAGATTTAAATAATTGCATTTTAGTCACACCATCAAAACGTTATTAATCTTGGATAGAGGGAGATACCATAAATTCAACTGGACTCTAGTTAGTAACGAATATTAAAGTAAAACAAGGGCTCTAAAATTTAGCATTAAAAATCAAGCCAGAAGTAAATGTTAATTTTTATGTGTTATTTCGTGACAGATGCAAAAAATTCTTTTTGCGTATCATGTAGCAGCATAAACAAAAGCTGCCGCCTCCTTTCGCCGTGGCGGTTACCAGCGACGTGCAAAACTGTAATGCCAATTGTTTGAATCCTCTCGGTAAAAATCATCTGGCTTTATTAAATGTTTTCTAGGCTTTCTTTCGAAGATAGTTTTCATTACAAGAAGATAGGTGGGTAGACCTACAATAATTAATTTTCAAAGTTGTTTCTATGACAGAATAGGAAGCTATTATCCTTTCTAGTTTATTAAGTGCCCGAGTACCCGTAACTAACGTTCAGTGAATTAACATAACCGCGCGTCTAAATTACGTGTAGACAGTGTTCCTGCCACACGAGACTACGGTTATTAATATAGCGTTTATAATAAAACCCTCTAGGGTAAAATCAGGGGTGGAATTAAGGACTTGTCCAGTTCTCAAATCCCCATAGGTATCTTAAAGGAAAGGTAGCGACCATACCAAGTCTATGTACGTGTGTAGTTACAACATAGTACATTCAATATATATATATAAACTAGCTGTAGCCGTAGAAGTTGATTAAATGTATTTAATTAAAACTGTGTAAGTATCTATAAATATTCGCGTTTTTAAACGTATTTATTTATTTATAATCAATAGTCCACTAAAGTCGACTTTCATACACACTTTCGCCCCTCTTTTGACCCCTTTAGGAATAGAATTCCCATATGTGCTGATATAAGTATTCATTTATTTGTAATCAAAAGATAAAGATTCAGGCTACTAAATTAAAAAATGACGGACTTCCAGTCTAACCTAGGGATAGAATATCCAGAAACGCTTAAATACGTATCTCATCATCATCATCGCAGTCTACTGCTGGACATAGGCATCTCGAATTGCACGCCACTTGGTTCGATCCTCAGCTTCTCTCATCCAGCTCCTGCCAGCCGTCTTGGGCAGATCATTATTCCACCTGGCCTGTGGACGTTCTACACTACGTTTGCCGAGACGCGGTCTCCACTCAAGAACCCGTTTACCCCAACGGTTATCAGTTCTACGGCTAATATGGCCAGCCGACTGTCACTTCAGCTTGCTTATCCTGTGGGCTATGTCAATGACCTTGGTTCTCTGCCGGATCACCTCATTCCTGATGCGATCCCTTAGATAAAGAAACGTTGAGCATAGCACGCTGAGCGACTTTAAACTTGTGAACCAGCCGTGTCGTAAGTGTCCACGTTTCGGCACCGTATGTCATGACAGGTAGGACGTACTGATTGAAGACTTTCGTATTTAGGCACTGTGGGATTGATGATGAAAAGACCCGACGAAATTTCCCAAACCCAACCCGGCTGAATTCTCCTGTTCACCTCGTCCTCGAAGTAGTTTGTACTTAACTGCAAAGTCTGTCCGAGGTACCACATATATTTTTGAACAACTTTGAGAACGGCACCATGTACCACAACCGGTTCCGGTAGAACATGTTCGTATATACGTATCTACTCATTTTAATCAGTAGCCTAAAAGTAAAGTTGCATGTTTCCAACTTTAAGAATGACGGACTTCCAGGCTAACCTATATACGAAATTTCAACCCTATTTCACCCCCTCAGGGGTGGAATATCCAGAAACGCTTAAATACGTATCTACTCATTTTTTATCAGCCAAAACAGAAATGATCATGTTTTTCACTTAAAAGATGACGGATTTCCTTACAAACTTTCAACCCCTATATCACTCCTTGGGGATAGAATATCCAGAAACGCTTAAATACGTATCTACTCATTTTTAATTAGTAGCCCAAAACTAAATATTCATATTTCTCACCTAAAAGTTGACGTACTTCCTTACAAACTTTCAACCCCTATTTCACCCCCTTATGGGTAGAATATCCAGAAACGCTTAATACGTATCTATTCTTTTTATAAATAGCCCAAAAATAAAGTTTAATGACTCTAACTTTAAAAATGACGAACTTCCATACAAACTTTCAACCCCTATTTCACCCCCTTAGGTTAGAATATCCAGAAACTCCTAATTACGTATCTAATCATTTTTATTTAGTAGTCCAAAAATAAAGTTCGATATTTCTTACTTAAAAAGTTATGGACTTCCATACAAACTTTCAACCCCTATTTCACCCCCTTAGGGGTAGAATATTCAGAAATGCTTAAATACGTATCTACTCTTTTTTAATCAGTAGCCTCAAAAGTAAAGTTTCATTTTTCTTACTTAAAAACTGACAAACTTTCATACAAACTTTCAACCCCTATTTCACCCCCTTAGGGGTATAATATTTAGAAATGCATAAATACGTGTTTACTCATATTAAATCAGTAGCTCAAAAATAAAGTTTTATGTTTCTAACTTAAAAATTACGGACTTCCATAGAAACTTTCAACCCCTATTTCACCCCCTTAGGGGTAGAATATCCAGAAACGCTTAAATAGAAATCTAATTTTTCTTTTATCAATAGCCCAAAAATAAAGTTTTATGATTCTAACTTTAAAAATGACGAACTTCCATACAAACTTTCAACCCCTATTTCACCCCCTTAGGGGTAAAATATCCAGAAACTCCTAAATACCTATGTAATCATTTTTATTCAGTAGCCCAAAAATAAAGTTACATATTAAAATTTATTATTTAAAAATTACGGACTTCCATACAAACTTTCAACCCCTATTTCACTCCTTTAGGGGTATAATATTCAGAAACGCTTAAATACGTATCTATTCCTTTTTAATCAGTAGCCCAAAAATAAAGTTTAATGTTTCTAACTTCAAAAATGTCGGACTTCCAGACTAACCTACGTACAACATCACAACCCCTATTTCACCCCTTAGGGGTAGAATATTTAGCAACGCTTGAATACGTGTTTACTCATTTTTAATCAGTAACTCAAAAGTAAAGTTTTATGTTTCTATGTAATAATATGAAAGTTCTATGTTTTTGAAGTAAGAGACTTGAAATTTAAAATGTGTGCTCTATAGATGGTGTAAAAGTGTACTTATAATGTATCTTTAGAAATAAACCCCCTTTTAGGGTTAAAACGGGGAATGGTAGTTTGTATGAAAGTCCAATGTTATTGAAGTAAAAGCAATTATGGCAGAAGGTTTTCAAATGGTATTTAAGTATAAAAATAATGTGCAAATAACTAATTCCACGCGTACGAAGTCGCAAGCTGCCGCTAGTTGTTTATATGACCGACTACGTGAGTGACCAATAGCTCTACCTACTTATAAAAACGCTTTTTACGTTTAATAATCTGGTTACATGAATTCTTTAAGTCAGGGGTTTTAAATTATTTTTTTCCTTTTTCAATAACTTTTGCCGTCTTGGGTTTTTTCAAACTTTTTAATTTTACCTTTTATTTTATAAAAAATATTATTACACCAATATTAAAAAACGAATAGGTTTAGCAAAGTGAAATTAATTAGTAATAATTAGTAATTTTTTTTTTCTTTTTTTTTTATAAAAAGACAACTCCCGCATTAGGAATAAACATCCTGTGTCGCGAGGGACTTTACAGACATACATGAAACGGACACAATTAACATCCAAACTCAGAAGAACAATTTGTGGATCACACAAAGTGTTGTCCCGTGTAGGATTTAAACCCACAACACTTGGCAAATTAGCAAGCGGCGTGGCGACCGCCTAAACCACTAGGCCAACCGTGCAGACATATATAATCAACTAAAATGTTTAGTTCGAAAAATGATATCTCTATGTGCTTTTCATAGAAAAATTGTATTATGATAAATCGCAAGTCCAACCCCACGTATGCCTACTGCGCCCATTTACATTAGATTAAGACGACTGATATACGAACTAAAACTAACTTAGTATAAAGCTTTCCTTGGATCAATAAATAGTCCAGTCAGTATACTCTCTAGTAAGCTTATTTTAATTTAATTGCACTCGTGGTTAGAAAAAATTTTAAATAGTGATTGGTTAAAAAGAAATATTCTTACGAACTCCGGAAACCACTTGAAAAGTAGTTTTAGTTTCCATATATTACATATATAATGAGAATAATCATAAAATTTTGAATTGAAGCTAAGTCAAGTGATATAAAATTTTAATTATTTCGATTACACTCACGTCTGCTAAATCTCTAAAATAAGGTAAGTAGGTACCAACCCACCATTTACTAAAAATGATCAGCAGGAACGCTTCTAACAATAAGCATTAATTAGGAATTAATCCTATGTTTTTATTCAGTTGTCCATGATCGACCCACTATTCTTTTACGAGTATAAGGCCCATAGCACACGGCGTATTTAAACGCGCAGATGACGCGCGTATACGCGCTTCAAACGAGATTTGAACGCAACCATATATCCTAAGCACACGGCGCAGTTGTAAAACGTGCGTCTACTGCGCGTATACGCGCAGATGCAGCGATACAGACGCGCTGTAGTCGCTCGTAGACAATCCTCGTCAGATGTACAATGGCGTCGGTTGAGACAACACTGCATACGCTGGCTTTAGTATTGCTTTTAATAAGAAAAAAACGTAAAAATAAGCGAATCTATTGGATAGATCCATTTACGAGTGAATAGAGATTGAGTGATGATCGGGTGATAGAAGATTGAGTGATTTCTAGGCGCTATAAACGCGCTTCAAACGCGTTTTGAACGTGCTTCACACGCGCGTTTACGCGCGTTTGAATATTAAAAACGCAAAAATCGACATCTACGGCGCAGAAAACGCGCGTTTCTGAAACGCGCGTCCTCTGCGCGTTTAAAATACGCCGTGTGCTATGGGCCTAAGATTCATATTGGACCATATATACTAGCTTCCTATCATAACTATTTATAAATGAATTAAAATCGAAGTACCCATAAATATATTATTTCTAATATTATCTATCTATTATCTATCTATATTATTCTGTGTTCTTTATGCTTTACCAACCCTATTAAAGGTAAAGAGGCTATATTGTATTCAACTTCAATATCATCAATTTGAAGTATTGGGCCTCAGTATAAATAATCCCTTCTCTTAATAACTGTCAGAGTTTATCCAATAATCTAGATAATGTTCACACAAAAGCAAGCGGTGAATAAATCGATCCCAAATAACATTATTCTAATCGAAACATTTAATCATAAAAAGCACTTTTAGCTACCTGTTGAATGACCCAATTCCTTTGTTGAAGGCTTGAATATTTTTACCAAGTGTAGCTAGAAAAATATAAGACTACTTTATTTGAGAGAAATTTTAACCCATTCTCTGCGGAGAAAATATTTTCAAAGTTTGTAGTAAAACGGTTCGAGTAGCAACTTGCCAGTTCAACCATTTTAGATGCAGACACGTACGAGTGAAGAAAATTAGAATCTAACAAATGCTATCTACCCCTATGCATTCGTCTCAGTTTTGAGCATGATGTGTATCAATATACAACAGTAATGAAATGATAAAATGATTTTATTTGTAACTAAAAATTAAATATAAAAAATATAAAAATGTTTATTACTTTCACACAAAATACGAAGGTAAATGCTGGAGTGAGCATCATTAATCCCAAGTAAATTTGTCATTTAAATAATCTAAAGCTGTATAAGCTTTTTCGCATAGTTTTGTTTTATTAAGGACTTACATTTGTTAATACTTAATTCTTGATATTTGCTTGGCATTTTATTGTAAAATCGTACCCTGACATCGGAAACACTTGCTTACTCTTTGTAATCTAGTGGTTGGCAACACGAGTTTATCTTTATTTCTATTGTTGATATCATGAACGTCGCTAAACTTTGTGTATAAATGAATATTTTTCTTAACATAATTAAATTTTCATAGATGAATTGAGATGCAACTGTTATGATAACAATTTCTTTTAATAATTTATCCCTCAGTAAATGGCTATAACCAAGATTATAAATTGCACGAATAGCCCTTTTCTGTAACACAAAGACAAAGTAAACAATAATAATAACTAATTACCTCTGACATAATTATGTTTTCAAACTGGGCATAGCCTATACTATGAAAACCAAGCTGCTAATAAACATATTTATACATTTCTGAATGCATAATCAAAGTAGATAAATTACACTGAATAAATTATCGTGCTCATCGCATAGTTGCCACTTGCTGTAAAACAAGTAATTTGACCATAGCCAAGTAAGGCTTCAAACTTTATTCTATAGTAGTTTCAAAGTACAGTTTTTGAGATGTAATCAGAAGTCATTCACTTGACTTGAATGGGATGACTGGAAAACCAATAGATTTTGATTGAAAAATATAGATTTTCGACTTTATACAACCCCTTGATAATGTACAACGTTCACTAAGGGAAGCATAAAATCGAATGACGGGTCCACTCGTACGATTCCATATTGATGTTAGTTCATATAGAGTCAGTCATATAGAGTTAACTTATAAAATATGTGTGTAAGCAATATCCAAATTACTAATACCTTCGGTCAAAACCTTGATTACACTACCTGTGAGCTTATTTACGTCCAACGTCATCAGTTTTTCTTTGAAGATTCGATTGATCTAGATTTAATGTATCTAGTTAAATGTTTGCATATTTGTTATGATCAATAATTAATGTTTTTCTTTCTATTTGAAAAAAAATTCACAGGCAAAGAAAAGTGTTTGTTAGGCAAAAGTGAAATCTTTTCACAACTAGCATATGGATTTGAGGCCTTTCACTTTCGTTTCGTTTTGAAAGTTATATTTTTGAAGTATCAATGAATTTAATTTTCACAGAATATTTAGGTTCAGATGGACTTCTTCAGAATGCTGTCATGTAAAAAACGGACTTGGTTACACAATAACCAATCGTGTATGACAATATTTGAATATCCAAACTTTCTTGTTTGAAAGGAACCTACTTTGGGATTTGTTTGCTACTTTAATAATTTACCGTTACGTAGAACGATGCATTTAAAACCTCTAACTTTGGTGAAAAAAAAACACTTAAATCACAGCATTCGTATATCTTCCTAGAGGCCTTTTTCCTTAACTAGGTTGTTGGGGTCGGTTTTAATACTAAGATATGGCTAAACCTTATAATAATATATAATCTAAGGTTTAAACGTCAATTTTTATATCACTATCAAAGTTCTATAGAAAGACTTTGCCGGACTTTTAGGGCTATCGGTAACGATTGCCACAGATGTTTGTATGGCCGGCTTAAGATAATCTCCGAATCTATATAGATAAGAACGACCAGCGACTATAGAGTTCGGGTTGTGGTTACTTGGGCAGATAACAAGTTTTTTTTTTTATGTTTGTTACCTCATAACTTTGGACTGGGTGAACCGATTTTGATGATTCTTTTTTTATTTGAAAGCTGGTGCTTCCCGAAGGGTCCCATTTAAATTTGGTCCAGATTGAAGTCGGTTTTTTTTTTGTTAAAACTTGTAATTATGTGATATTAAAATAAAATTTTAAACTTTATATAACATGGATTAACGTAATAAAATTATTTTTTATTGGAAATATTATGAGATCGTCATTGACTAAGCATTCGTGCTCGCACCTACAGCGGACTTTAAATGTGTCTGGCAAGATGTAAAAACCATTAAACTGTCCGATTATTGAGGTAACATTTTTTTCTAAGTCCCCAAGTAACTTATATAAAATTTAGCTTTTATACTATAACGAAAGTACAACTATAATTTATTAAAGTTTAGGGATGTCTGGCAGGGGGTAGCAACTGTCATTAGTGTCCGGCAAGGGATGACGAGATTTCTTAAGTTATCCCGAAGAAATATAAAAAAATTGAGCTTTATACTTTAACGAAAATTAGGTACAATTTTATACACCTGTACTCCCTGTTATCTGCCCAAGTAACCACTTCCCAAACTCTATAGTCGCTGGTCGTTCTTACCTATATAGGGGTCATGCACTGAAAAACTTTCAGCCTTTATAAAATAACGAAGGTCTGGCCGTCGTGAGCTCTTGCTCTAATAGACTTACCTTCCTATGATTGTTTCACTTATCAGTATGTTAAGCTACTCGGTTACCACTTAGCCCTCATAGCACTCATATACATCTTTATATAGTAATATTAATTAGTTCATTTAGTCCATCAGATGAGACCGTATGTATGTATAACTATAAACTATCCAATTTCTATAAACTTGCACAGAACCATCAGGGCCCAGTACTACACCCGTTTGTTCTGTTTTTGTAGTTATTTATGAACGTGTTTTATTATACAGGATAAGGAGTCTGATAATAACGGCGGGACGGCCATTATAGCTGTCAAATAGGTTATACCACGAGAATTAACGTTACTGGGTTTATAGGAGGCAGGAAATAATAAGCAAAATATACTTTATTTTTAAAGTAATGAATTCTGCAAGAGTTCATAGACGTCGTTCAGGGTCGTTTATTTAGCAGAAAATACAAGCAATATATTTTTATATAGTTTTAGTAAAAATTAAGTTTAACGAGTAACTCTAATTCGGGATCATTACAATTGATTTGATCGTATCGGGTAAACAAAGAATGCATTTAAGCTTATTAAAATAAGACATTCAACTAAACTGCTATTATTAAAAATAAAAAACCCGACTGCGTCAATATTTAACAACAAAAATATATAAGTTTTATATACACACATCAAAAGTGTCTAGGGATCAACATATGTGTCTAGGGATCAACATATATTTTTGCAATAACTTTTCTCCTGATTGATATTAATTAAAATTTTCTTTAAGGATTCATCAAATAAAGTGTTTTCGTTTGTCACAGTAACGATAAACCAAGTCACCTTTGCATTAATAAAGAAATTTGCCATTTTCCTAATAAAAGGATTTTTGACATTTGAACCACTAACATTAAAGTTCGAAAAAAAGACTGAAATAACAGTTTTCTTTAAAATTTTATTAGGTAACTTAAACAATTAATAATCCGTGTTTCTACCGCGAACACTAACAACACAAGAATCGGTTTGGCATACTCAAAATGAGTTCATCCAAATCACGCTGTGGAATGGCCGCCCATGTTCGTTGCAACAACAAAAAAAGGTCTTCTTGCGACTGGATACCCTCCATATTCGGCAGAGCTCTTCTCTGTAGCATATCCCATGCATGCTCAATCGGGTTCAAGTCTGGCGACTGAGCAGGCCAGGGCCAAAGCCACATCTCAATCTCAAGAAATCCGCATAAAAATGCTTGATCCCTAGACACTTTTGATGTGTGTATATTCGTAATCACCGTAAAAAAATCTTTATTATGATAACACATTCGATGTATTTTGAAAACATTTTTTTTATATTAGAAAGAAGAATTTAAAAAAAAAAAGGATTTTTGGCGCCAAAAGCGCCAAAAATCCTTTTTTTTTTCATTTTGATGTACCCATTGTCACTCTCACGACTAAGACGAATCTATTGACACCACTCACATAAAAATATGACAAGCCGCTTAGGCTCTAGGGCATGCCAAAGAAATATACATACATACAAACATACATACATACACTCGAAAAAGATAACCCTCCTTTCGCAGTCGGGTAAAAATAAACTTATTTTTAACCGACTTCCAAAAGGAGGAGGTTCTCAATTTCATCGGTATATTTTTTTTATGTATGTACGCTGATTACTCCGTCTTTTCATATTTGAAAGGGTATGCTCCCCGTGTGGTCCCATTGCCACCATATTAGGATATGATGATGGGATCCCAAGGAAATCGAAGGAAACCCTTAAATTTGTTAGGCACGTACTATGCTTTTCATATATTTTCTAAAGCTATTACAGTATTTACATTTAGAAGTCATGAGTTCATGATGATGAGCTGATTATGGAAGATAAAACTCCTTATCGGTTGGGGGTTGGAAGATAAATCTTTAAATGTCATGTGTATGTATGTTACCTTTAGTCGTATTCTTTCAAGTTATTTAGGTGAAATGATGATGAGAGACTTGAGAAAGACTAAAAAGCGAAAAAAAACTTCGTTTAAAAAAACCGACTTCAAGAACTAAATAGTATGAAATAACTATTTGTTTGTATGTGCTACCTATTCATAGGTAAATAGCAGGTACCGCACTCGACGTGAGTGACCTTAAGCGGGATAGCTGCTCTTCGCGTAGAACAAAACAATCGAAACGTCGGTGACGTCGTTGACGTTCGTCTCTAAATATAGCGAGTGAGGTACCTACTATTATATTTGGCTTGGCACCGACTTTAAACCTAGGAATAGGTAGCACATACAAATTAAGTTATTTTATACTTTTTAGTTATTGAAGTCGGTTTTTTTTAAACGAAGTTTTTTTTTAATTTTTTATATTACATTAAACATTGTCATGGCACAAGGATCTAAATAATCATGGTTAAAGAGCAACTTCTTACCTCATAAATACACTGCGCCACGGGACTAAGAGGCAGTTTCAAATCCTCTGCAACCCACTACTGCACTTTGTAGGTTAATACTTGTTAAGGTTTAACACCAGTTAATACTTGATAATGAACTTTATTCTGCTAGAAGTGTGTATGTAAGAAAGAAGTCAATCCATGGAGGGTCTTTAATTTTTGTTCGTAATAGTATTAAGTCTAAAGAACGGAAAGATGTCCTTAGTTTGTCTACTGAGCGCACTGTGGAACTTTCTTGTGTAGAACTAGAACACCATATTATAGTTAGAGTGTATCGGCCACCACAGAGTGACTTTAGCATATTTGAGATAGTTATGGAAGAAGTTTTGAAACGTTTATGTGTCAGTGGTAAGGTCTTGGTAGTTTGTGGAGATTTCAATATTAATTTATTAGAAAAGTGTCCTATCAGTATAAGATTAGTGAGCCTATTTGAGTCATTTGACTTGAATTATTTATTTTCTGAGCCTACAAGAATTACTTCTCACTCAGCAACTTGCTTAGATAACATATTTTGCAATGGGGAATATTTAAATAGGTCAATTTTAAGTGATTTAGCATCTGATCACTGTGGGCAATTTGTGACATTTCCTTGTATAAAAGAAAATATAATAAACAAAATTATATGCAGGCCCATGACCAGTAACCGATTATTGAATTTTAGTAATAACATTAGGGATAAGGTTTCCAATTTATATTGGACTCGAAGGGATCCGGATAAGCTTTACGGCTGCTTATTCGGTATGATAGAATTCGAATTTAACAGTATAATTAAGTCAAAAACAATTATGCAAAGGCCAAAAATGACGTTCTGTGATTGGGCGACGCCAGGAATATACAGAAGTAGAGAAAGGCTTTATGGTTTGTATGCCTTGAGGCAGAATAATTTTGACCCAAAATTTCAGATTATGTAAGAAATTACTCAATGATTTTTAGGAGGACGTGTCTTGTGGCGAAGTCTTTGTGCATAGGTGATAAAATTAAGTCTTCAAATAATAAAATAAAAGCTACGTGGACCATTATTAACAATGAAACTGGACGTAGTAAACCTCGAGACAATGATTTAAAATTAAATATTAATAGGTTTTTAACAAACAACTTAGACATAGCTGAATCTTTTAATACCTTTTTCACAAATATACCAGTTAGTACAACTAGTATCTTGAATTCTTGTGCGTCCGGGTCTGAACTGTTGTTAAAGGCCAATGTAAATGAATGTAAGAATTTATTTTCATTTGAATACATAAACCCTACATATATTATGATAACATTTAAGTCTCTTAATTCTAAAAAAACAGGGGACTTATGGGGGCTTTCTGTTAAATTAATAGAAACTATTATAATTGATATAGCACCATTTTTAGCTATAACTTTCAATAGATGTGTTGATTCTGGTGTTTTTCCTAACCTCATGAAGTAGCAAAGTAATACCTTTATTCAAGAAGGGTTGTACAACTGAACCAAGTAACTTCAGGCCAATCTCAATCTTACCGGCTATTAGTAAAATTTTTGAAAAAGTCATTTTACGCAACTGGAAAGCCATTTTAATCTAAATAATTTATTTCACAAAGAACAATATGGCTTTACAAAGGGTCGTTCAACAATTGATGCTGGTGCAACTCTTTTGATACATATATTTAATGCATGGGAGAATTCGCAGGATGCGATAGGTGTATTTTGCGATCTTTCAAAAGCTTTTGACTGCGTAGAACATAGCACGCTTTTTCTTAAACTTAGGCATTATGGCGTTAATGGTATTGCTTGGAACTAATTGTTTCCTACTTGAAAAATAGAATTCAACACGTAGATGTCAATGGTGCGAGGTCTTTTGGACTACCTGTTACTATAGGCGTTCCGCAGGGCTCTATACTGGGTCCTCTACTTTTTCTCATATATATAAATGATTTACCATATTATTTAAAAGATATCTTTGATATAGTTCTATTTGCTGATGATACGTCACTTCTTTTTAAAGTCGATCGTAAGCAAACAGTTTTTGACGATGTGAATAGGGCACTAAATGATGTATTGATTTGGTTTACAACAAATAATCTCCTACTTAACTCAAATAAAACAAAGTGTGTGAGATTTACTATGCCAAATGTAAAACAGCTAGGCACTAATCTAACTCTAAATAGTGAAATCATAAGTATTGTAGACTCAACAGTATTCTTGGGAATTACATTAGACAGCAAACTACAGTGGGGAGCCCAGATAGATAGCCTTGCAGGTAGACTTAGTTCGGCAGCTTATGCAGTATCGAAGATACGTCAGCTCACTGATACGGACACAGCTAGGCTAGTTTATTTTAGCTACTTTCACAGCGTCATGTCCTATGGTATACTACTCTGGGACAAGGCGGCTGATATTGAAACGATTTTTATTCTACAAAAACGAGCCATCCGCTCAATATACAATTTAGGTGCTAGAGTCTCTCTTCGAGAGTTGTTTAAAGATATAGGTATTTTAACTGTTGCATCACAGTACATATTTGCAAATGTTATGTTTGTTAGGCAAAACATTAATGACTATAAGAAAAACAGTGATGTACACAATATTAATACAATAAATAAGTCTAAACTCGTTGGTACCTATCATCGTTTACATAAGGTACACCACTCGTTCGAAGGTCTTGGTATACGACTTTATAATAAAATTCCTACATATGTAATTGACCTTCCTATAGATAAATTCAAGCGTACTGTAAAAAAACACCTTATTAGGAAAGCCTACTATACGATTGGCGATTATCTGAACGACAAAGAGTCATGGGTTTAAGGTGTTATTAATATACACAGTATACACACTAACTTCTTAGTCTTGAAATTGAGATATTTTTTTTTTTTTTTAATGAATAATGTATAAAATTTGACATGTTGGTACTCCGGTATGAATTGTTTGTATACGTTAACCTAACGACATCTAATTCCGACATATAATTAAGTTAAGATTTTGTTTGTAACTATTTTCTGTATAATTTTCTTTAATAATTTCCTTTTTCTCTTAATTAGTTTGTTGTTGTTTAAATTTTCCTTTATTTTATCTGTTTCTTGTATCAATTCTACTTAATTTTCATCTTTCTTTTTTTTTCTTAAATACAAATTGTTGATTGTTTTAGTTGCAACTTATAAATGAAAACATACACACATACTTGTATAATGAAGATGAATACATGATGGTACTTTGGTACTTATCTAACAATGTTTCCCCATTTATTAAATACGCACTTGTTATTGTATGAGCACCTTGTCGACTATGATTATTATTAATTATTAATTTCTTTGATATTGACCTGATGATTTGCTGTGCGGCCTGAGTACGCAGCTCAACTATGGTTGAATAGGTCGATGGCTGATCCATGCGTCTTACTCTATTTTACATTTGTGACATTTATTGATTATTTTATATTTGGACATATTACATCTTTTTAAATTTGACTGTGAGTGAAAGTGCTATTTGGATTTTATTTTCCATAAGTGGACCTCACAATATAACAATACAATGTCACAATATAACAATGTAAAAATCTTGCAGCTATCAGTAAGAACGGCGTATGATTGGTTAGCTCATGGCTGTGCAGCAGTGACTCCAAACCTTTTATTTTGTTTTCTTTGGTCGACTTCGTTCTCATTCAAGTCTCTTAGTAAAAAAATATTGTAAACCGTATTATTATTATTTAAAAGGAGCAACAATGGAGTTTCTTGCCAGATTCTTCTCCATGAAGGGTAGGCTGCACTTGGAACTGGCGACTAGAATCACTCGATTTTTTAATATTAAATATTGACTATTCATAAGTGCCTGTAAAATAAGTGCCTATATGAATAAAATATTTTTGAGTTTGAGTTTGGACCGAAGTTGAATCGAGACGTATCGGATATCCTCACGAGCTTTCGGAAACACCAGGTGGTTTTTGTTGCTGACATAAGGATGATGTTCAGACAAACGGTGATTCATCCGGAAGACAGGAGGTATCAGCTGATACTATGGCGTGAGTGGCCCCACGAACCGATAAAGGTTTACGAGTTGAACACAAACACGTACGGTTTGCGTTCTAGTCCCTTCCTCGCGATTCGTACACTGCGGGAGTTAGCGGTACGGAACCGCTTAAACTACCCTAGGGCTGCTGCTATCCTGGAGCAGGATCTGTATGTAGATGATGTCTGCTCAGGGACAGCCAGTGTCGAGGAAGCGCTTACTCGCCGGGACGAGCTCATCCAGCTTTTAAAGCGTGGAGGCTATGAGTTGCGGAAATGGATGTCCAATTCTCCTGAGTTAGTGGAGGGGTAGCCGGATGAGTTCCAACAGGATCCACACGTCTTCAAAAATTCTGACAACCCTAATATGTTGTCAGTGCTCGGCATACAATATCGGCCAGTCCAGGATGTGTTCACCTATCGAGGTGTTTTGGACATCCCGAAGACCTGGACGAAGAGAACTGTGCTATCGACGATTGCGAGAACGTTCGTCCCGAACGGTTGGATCACTCCAGTCACATTTTTGTTAAAATGTTTCATGCAGCGGTTATGGACGGCGCAGCTAGGCTGGGATACCCACTTCTCGTAGGAGTTGTTGAGGGATTGGACAAGCATATTCTCCTCGCTCACGGAGATTGATAACGTCTCACTGCCATGGAAATTGTTCCCTGCTGGTGATTCCAGGGCTGCCCTTCATGGGTTTTGTGATGCCTCTGAACAGGGATACTCGGCAGCGGTTTATTTGCGAACGGTCACTTCCGCTGGGGATATTGACGTTCGATTGGTTCTGGCTAAAAGTAGGGTGGCTCCCGTACGGACAAGATTGACGATTCCGAAGCTGGAACTGTCTGGGGCAGCTCTTTTAGCCAGACTCCTGAACCGCGCGGTGTCGGAGTTCCGCGGTTCATTGGAGTTGGAGAGCGCGGTGTATGCATGGACTGACAGTCGGATAGTGTTGTGCTGGCTGAAGGCTTCGGTTCATAATCTGGAGATTTTTGTAGGAAACCGTGTCTCCGTGACTTGGAGACATGTGGCAGGAGAATTGAACCCGTCGGATTGTGCATCCAGGGGATGCCGGGCTCCTGAGTCAGTTAACCATCAGTTATGGTAGGGCCCTCCTTGGCTGGCAAGGAAGGAATCGGATTGGCCCCTTAACAACGCGAAGTTGTTTATGGACTGTGGTATAATAGCAGCCGTGTATGTGACCCAGGAAGTCCAGGAGACTGACGCGAGTTTCCTGATTGAGCGGTATAGCTCTTTTGATAAATTGATCAATGTCAATTGTTCGATAAGAAGATTCGTTCGGCATTGTCGCACTTCCCGCGAACAGCGAACGCTGAGCCCAATTCTGTCACCGGCCGCTCTGCCGGTGACAGAATTGGGCTCAGCGTTCGCTAAGTGCTTCTGAATTTGATCCGGTTGGTACAGTCTTCGAACTTTGGAGCAGAATTGGAGAGTCTACGAACTGGGCGTTCTAAATTGAAGGGTGCTGTCGCGCGTCTCAACCCGTTTATAGATTCGGCCGGGTTGCTTCGGGTAGGAGGAAGATTGCGCAATGCAAATCTGCCGTATTCGGCTCGTCACCCCCTACTGCTCCCCAAAGGAGGGCAGTTGGTTGAGTTGTTGGTGACTGATCGGCATGTTAAAAACGCTCATGCAGGTTGTAACGCCTTGTTGGCTACACTCCAGACGGAGTTTTGGATTTTGTCTGGGCGTCGTACCATACGGAACATCGTGTTTCGGTGCATGCCTTGTTATCGGAACAAGGCTGCCACGATGCAGCCTTACATGGAGGATCTGCCCCCTGATCGGGTGAATGAGGCTAGGCTATGGGCTGGTGTTAGTACAGACTTTGCGGGCCCATTCTTGGTGAAAAGCTGGCGGCTGCGGAATGCGAAACAGTACAAGGCGTACCTTTGCGTGATCGTCTGTTTATCCACCAAGGCGGTGCATCTCGAGCTCGTTGCTGACCTCACGACGGAAGCTTTTATAGCGTGCTTGGACAGATTCGTTTCCCGAAGGGGACTGTCAGCACTGATTCGTTCCGATAATGGAACCAACTTCGTAGGTGCAGAACGATACTTGCGAGATGTAGTTAAGTTTTTAAATGAAAACAAAGTGGATATTGGAACAGCCCTCTCCCGTCGGGGTATACAATGGACCTTCAGTCCACCAGGTTGCCCCCACTGGGGCGGGATTTTTGAAGCCGTAGTTAAGTCAGCTAATTCGCATTGTAGGTCAGACCGCGCTGACATTTGAGGAACTCGCGACGTTATTTTGTAAGATTGAAGCCGTTCTCAACTCGCGACCGTTGTGTCCGCTCAGCTCGGATCCAAATGACCTGGAGGCGTTAACTCCAGGCCATTTCTTAATTGGTCAGCCACTTAACGCGCTGCCCGAACACCCATACGAAGGGGTGAAATTGTTTCGGTTGTCTCGGTATCAGATGTTGCAGCAGTTTTCACAGAATTTTTGGAAACGATGGTCTCTAGAGTATCTGCACATTCTGCAACAGCGCCTTAAGTGGACTGACAAAACTAGTCCCCCTAATGTTGGTGACCTCGTGCTGGTTAAGGATGCTAACCTACCGCCACTGCGTTGGCGCCGGGGGCGCATTGTTAACTTGTTCCCTGGTAAGGATGGGACCCCCCGGTCCGCAGAGGTTCTAGTTGGGGACTCAGTTATCAAACGAGCGGTAGCAACGTTATCTCGCCTGCCTGTAGATTAGGGAACAGGTACGGACCTGTTCGGGCGGGTGACTGTTAGAAATCGAACGTCATTATAATGGCAACATTTTTGATTGTCATGTTTTTTGTTTGACGTTTGAAGTTAAAAGATAGAACTTAGCTGAGGCTTTGTCCACCAGTGTGGGTTTTGAGTGCCGTTTAATTGAAATTTAGCTGATTGTCCATCAGACTCGGTTTTTCGTTGTTTACCGTTATGATTGATCTGGCTTGGACACGCGAGATTAGTAATCGCGTCAATTAGGCGCGATCCGCGACATTTAAAACGGGTGTATTATAAATTAGAATACTCTGGAACCTGTACTACCACTAGGAGTGGTGAATGTGTGAAGAAGCAGAGGGCGCACCAGAGGGGCCCCTCAGAACGCCGATATCAAGGAATTCACATATCTCCAGTAAGTGCTTGATATTACAGTAGCTTAGAATAAGAACAGGGTGAATCGCCCTGAGTTGAATTCTTTTGCCAGTGAAATAGCTTAGCGATTGAATGCCTGTACATATGGGCCCTACAGACATTACAAACTTCACACGGTGAACGCTTCATTGGCGAAAGGATTGAACATTTTGCAAAACAAACGAATCCTACAATTCATGATTGAGACCGAGACACGTCCCCACTGAGCGCTGTCCAAACAACAAGTGTGTAAACATAGCCAAGCCCCGCCCCTTTATAGGTTCGCACTGCATAATTTATCGGTAGAGTAGGGTAGGTAACACCTAACAATGACATATTTTGCAATGTGGAATATTTAAATAGGTAAATTTTAAGTGATCTAACATCTGATCACTGTGGGCAATTTGTTACATTTCCTTGTATAAAAGCAAATAGAATAAACAAAATTATATGCAGGCCCATGACCAGTAACCGATTATTGAATTTTAGTAATAACATTAGAGATAAGGTTTCCAATTTAGATTGGACTCAAAGGGATCCGGATAAGCTTTACGGCTGCTTATTCGGTATGATAGCATTCCAATTTAACAGTATATTTAAGTCAAAAACAATTATGCAAAGGCCAAAAATTACGTTCTGTGATTGGGCGACGGCAGGAATATACAGAAGTAGAGAAAGGCTTTAGGGTTTGTATGCCTTGAGGCAGAGTAATTTTGACCCAAAATTTCATGATTATGTTAGAAATTACTCAAGGATTTTTAGGAGGACGTGTCGCGTGGCGAAGTCTTTGTGCATAGGTGATAAAATTAAGTCTTCAAATAATAAAATAAAAGCTACGTGGACCATTATTAAAATAAAACTGGACGTAGTAAACCTCGAGACAATGATTTAAAATTAAATATTAATAATAGGTTTTTAACAAACAACTTAGACATAGCTGAATCTTTTAATACCTTTTCCAGAAATTTACCAGTTAGTACAACTAGTACCTTGAATTCTTGTGCGTCCGGGTCTGAACTGTTGTTAAAGGCCAATGTAAATGAACGTAAGAATTTATTTGCATTTGAATACATAAACCCTACAGATATTATGAAAACATTTAAGTCTCTTAAGTCTAAGAAAACAGGGGACTTATGGGGGATTTCTGTTAAATTAATAGAAACTATTATCTATATATATAAAAGCGAAATACCACTCACTTATTAATCACGAAATCTCAGAAACTATAACACCTACAAACTTGAAATTTACCAGGTAGGTTTTTTTTTATGGAATAAAAAAAAAACCTACCTGCTAAATTTCAAGTTTGTAGGTGTTATAGGTTCCTTATAGGATGTAGACATCCGCTAAGAACGGATTTTACGAAACTCCACCCCTAAGGGGGTAAAACGGGGGTTGGACGTTTGTATGAAAGTCCTATGTTTTTGAAGTAAGAGACTTGAAATTTAAAATGTATGCTCTATAGATGGTGTGGAGGTGTACTAATAATGTATCTTTAGAAATAAACCCCCTTTTAGGGTTAAAACGGGGGATGGTAGTTTGGACGCAAACGAGGTTGCGTAGGTCAGCTAGTAATTGATATAGCACCATTTTTAGCTGTAACTTTCAATAGATGTATTGATTCTGGTGTATTTCCTAACCTCATGAAATATAGCAAAGTAATACTTTTATTCAAGAAGGGTAGTACAACTGAACCAAGTAACTTTAGGCCCATCTCAATCTTACCGGCTATTAGTAAAATTTTTGAAAATGTCATTTTGCAACAACTAGAAAGCCATTTTAATCTAAATAATTTATTTCACAAGGAACAATATGGCTTTACAAAGAGTCGTTCAACAATTGATGCTGGTGCAACTCTTTTGAGACATATATTTAATGCATGGGAGAATGCGATAGGTGAATTTTGCGATCTTTCAAAAGCTTTTGACTGTGTAGAACATAGCATGCATGGTATTTTTTTTATTTTTTTTTATGTATGGCCTGCCAAAATGACTCTACTCTGCCTGATGGAAAGCATTAGCAGAATCCACGAGTGGTGGCCACCATATTCATTGCGAATACAGCAATGCTGTATGGCGACCCACACTATGGCGGCCTAGTGATGCTTATACATCTTTTAGTCTAGTCAACAAGTATGGAACTTGTTGACTAGACTAATTGGGCCTCCGGTCTCGCACTCACCAACGAAACACGACAGCACAAACGCTGTCATTTTACGTTGATTTTCTGTGCGAGGGTAGTACCGCCCCGGTCGAGCCGGCCCGTTCGTGCTGAAATCAGCGTGGCTCTACTACTTACCTACTATTGCTTTGGAACTAATTGTTTCCTACTTGAAAGATAGAATTCAACACGTAGATGTCAATGGTGCGAGTTCTTCTGGACTACCTTTTACTATGGGCGTTCCGCAGGGCTCTATGCTGGGTCCTCTACTTTTTCTCATATACCACGTGTCCCAAAATTCAACGATAAGCGGGCGCCAAAAGGTAGACCTGCTCATTAGTACATAAGGAAAAATATTTAAAAAAATATACCTAGTTTTTTTTTTAGTTATAAGAAAAATTTAGAATTTCTTTAAAAATTTACACCCTTTTTTTTAAATTTATTTATTACGTAGTGGTGTCCATACTTTTTTTTACAAGACAATGAGTCAAAGTACACTAAAAGGAAAAATATTTCAAAATTTTAGGGAAAAAAATTATTTTGAACGTTTTTTGTGTAAAAACTGCGGGCAATTTGGTGCTTTTAAGAGTTGTGGTGAATAGTAGCAATATCATGAAAGGTATAAATTTACAAAGAAATTCAAAATTTTTCTTGTAACTAAAAAAAAAAATAGGTATATTTTTTTATTATTTTTCGTTATGTACTCATTAGCAGGTCTACCTTTAGGCGCCCGCTTATCGTTGAATTTTGGGACACCCTGTATATAAATGATTTACCATATTATTTAAAAGATATCTGTGATATAGTTATATTTGCTGATGATGATGAGTAGTAGAGCCACGCTGATTTCAGCATGAATGGGCCGGCTCGACCGGGGCGGTACTACCCTCGCACAGAAAATCAACGTAAAATGACAGCGTTCGTGCTGTCGTGTTTCGTTGGTGAGTGCGAGACCGGAGGCCCAATTAGTCTAGTCAACAAGTTCCATACTTGTTGACTAGACTAAAAGATGCAGCAGCATCACTAGGCCGCCATGGTGTGGGTCGCCATACTGCATTGTCTGTATTCGCAGTGAGTATGGTGACCGCCACTCTTGGATTCTGCTTGTGCTTTCCATCAGGCAGAGTAGAGTCATTTTGGCAGACCATACATAAATAAAAAAATAAAAAAAAATGATACGTCACTTCTTTCTAAAGTCGATCTTAAGCAAACAGTTTTTGACGATGTGAATAGGGCACTAAATGATGTATTGATTTGGTTTACAACAAATAATCTCCTACTTAACTCAAATAAAACAAAGTGTGTGAGATTTACTATGCCAAATGTAAAACAGCTAGGCACTAATTTAACTCTAAATAGTGAAATCATAAGTATTGTAGACTCAACAGTATTCTTGGGAATTACATTAGACAGCAAACTACAGTGGGGAGCCCAGATAGTTAGCCTTGCAGGTAGACTTAGTTCGGCAGCTTATACAGTATGGAAGATACGTCAGCTCACTGATACGGATACAGCTAGGCTAGTTTATTTTAGCTACTTTCACAGAGCCATGTCCTATGGTATACTACTTTGGGGCAAGGGGGCTGATATTGAAACGATTTTTATTCTACAAAAACGAGCCATCCGCTCAATATACAATTTAGGTGCTAGAGTCTCTCTTCGAGAGTTGTTTAAAGATATATGTATTTTAACTGTTGCATCACAGTACATATTTGCAAATGTTATGTTTGTTAGGCAAAACATTAATGACTATAAGAAAAACAGTGATGTACACAGTATTAATATAAGAAACAAGTCTAAACTCGTTGGTACCTATCATCGTTTACATAAGGTACACAACTCTTTCGAAGATCTTGGTATACGTCTTTATAATAAAATTCCTACAGATGTAATTGACCTTCCTATGGATAAATTCAAGCGTACTGTAAAAACCACCTTATTAGGCAAGCCTACTATACGATTGGCGATTATCTGAACGACAAAGAGTCATGGGCTTAAGGTGTTATTATATACACACTAACTTCTTCATCTTGAAATTGAGCTAAAAAAAATTTTTTTTGAATAATGTATTAAAATTTGACATGTTGGTACTCCGGTATGAATATTGTTTTTATACTCTAACCTAACGACATCTCATTCCGACAAAAAATTAAGTTAAGATATTGTTTTTGGGTTTGGGACTATTTTCTGTATAATTTTCTTTAATAATTTTCCTTTTCTCTTAATTAGTTTGTTCTTGTTTAAATTTTCCTTTATTTTTATATTTTTCTTGTATCAATTCTACTTCATTTTCATCTTTCTTATTTTCTTAAATACAAATTGTTGATTGTTTTAGTTGCAACTTATAAATGAAAACATACAACACATACTTGTATAATGTAAATGAATACATGATGGTACTTTGGTACTTATCTAACAATATGTTTCCCCATTCATTAAATACGCACTTGTTATTGTATGAGCACCTTGTCGACTATGATTATTATTAATTTCTTTGATATTGACCTGATGATTTGCTGTGCGGCCTGAGTACGCAGCTCAACTATGGTTGAATAGGTCGATGGCTGATCCATGCGTCTTACTTTAGGTTACATTTGTGACATTTTATTGATTGTTTTATATTTGGACATATTACATCTTGTTAACCGACTTCAAAAAAGGAGGAGGTTTCTCAATTCGACCGTATATATATATATATTTTTTTTTTTTTTTTATGTGTGTTCGGGGATAACTTCCTCGTTTATGAACCGATTTTGATGATTCTTTTTTTAATGAAAAGTAGATGTCCCGACGGTGGTACCATGATAAGAAAACCCGGATCTGATGATGGCATCCCAGAGAAATCGAGGGTAACCCTCATTCTTTTCAGGCACGTACTATGTTTTTCGGATATTTTCTGAAGCTACGCCGGTATTTGCGTCTGGTAGTCATCATTTAATGATGATGAGCTGATGATGATAGGTAAAACTCCTTAACGGTTAGGAGTTGGAGGATAAATCTTTAAATGTCATATGTATGTATGTTACCTTTAGTCGTATTCTTTCAAGTTATTTAGGTAAGCTGATGATGGAACGTACAACTCCTCAACAGTTAGGAGTTGGAGGATAATTTTTTCAATTTCATACGTATCTATAGACCTTTAGTTGTATACTTTTAAGTTATTTAGGTGAGCTGATGTCACAGGCGCTATGATGACTAACCCCTTAATGTATTTTGCTTTAAGTAACTCGCCTGCTTCTATTTCATCACGACATTTAAGCTTGGACACGATTTCTATTGCCCCGTAGACCACGTTCTCGGTAACAGAAATCTTGCATCTCAGCATAATTTTGGAAACTGATCATACTCAGTTTTAATTCGTCTTTAAACCACTAAAGTTATTCACATCAGCAGAAATTATATGAAATAGTTCAACTTACTGATAACCTATGATTGTTTGCACTAAAAATGGAAAAATAAAAACTTTTTATAAAAAAAAAACCGACTTCCAAAAAACCATCCGACGAAAACTCCCTGCCAAAAACACTAAAAAGCATAAAATAAACTGGCTCTTCATAAATTGCTATGTGCCAATTCTTGTCTATACCTAATTCTTTATTCATTTAAATAGTAGTATTATTGTGTATGCTAGGTATTGTAATGTATTCATTTACATTATACAAGTATGTGTTGTATGTTTTCATTTTTATGTTGCAACTAAAACAATCAACAATTTGTATTTAAGAAAAAAAGAAAGATGAAAATGAAGTAGAATTGATACAAGAAAAATATAAAAATAAAGGAAAATTTAAACAAGAACAAACTAATTAAGAGAAAAGGGAAATTATTAAAGAAAATTATACAGAACCCAAACCCAAAAACAAAATCTTAACTTAATTTTTTGTTGGAATTAGATGTCGTTAGGTTAGAGTATAAAAACAATATTCACACCGGAGTACCAACATGTCAAATTTTAATACATTATTAAAAAAAAAATTTTTTTAGCTCAATTTCAAGATGAAGAAGTTAGTGTGTATATAATAACACCTTAAGCCCATGACTCTTTGTCGTTCAGATAATCGCCAATCGTATAGTAGGCTTGCCTAATAAGGTGGTTTTTTACAGTACGCTTGAATTTATCCATAGGAAGGTCAATTACATCTGTAGGAATTTTATTATAAAGACGTATACCAAGATCTTCGAAAGAGTTGTGTACCTTATGTAAACGATGATAGGTACCAACGAGTTTAGACTTGTTTCTTATATTAATACTGTGTACATCACTGTTTTTCTTATAGTCATTAATGTTTTGCCTAACAAACATAACATTTGCAAATATGCACTACTATTTAAATGAATAAAGAATTAGGTATAGACAAGAATTGGCACATAGCAATTTATGAAGAGCCAGTTTATTTTATGCTTTTTAGTGTTTTTGGCAGGGAGTTTTCGTTGGATGGTTTTTTGGAAGTCGGTTTTTTTTATAAAAAGTTTTTATTTTTCCATTTTTAGTGCAAACAATCATAGGTTATCAGTAAGTTGAACTATTTCATATAATTTCTGCTGATGCGAATAACTTTAGTGGTTTGAAGACGAATTAAAACTGAGTATGATCAGTTTCCAAAATTATGCTGAGATGCAAGATTTCTGTTACCGAGAACGTGGTCTACGGGGCAATAGAAATCGTGTCCAAGCTTAAATGTCGTGATGAAATAGAAGCAGGCGAGTTACTTAAAGCAAAATACATTAAGGGGTTAGTCATCATAGCGCCTGTGACATCAGCTCACCTAAATAACTTAAAAGTATACAACTAAAGGTCTATAGATACGTATGAAATTGAAAGAATTATCCTCCAACTCCTAACTGTTGAGGAGTTGTACCTTCCATCATCAGCTTACCTAAATAACTTGAAAGAATACGACTAAAGGTAATATACATACATATGACATTTAAAGATTTATCCTCCAACTCCTAACCGTTAAGGAGTTTCACCTTTCATCATCAGCTCATCATCATTAAATGATGACTACCAGACGCAAATACCGGCGTAGCTTCAGAAAATATACGAAAAACATAGTACGTGCCTGAAAAAAATGAGGGTTACCCTCGATTTCTCTGGGATGCCATCATCAGATCCAAGTTTCCTTATCATGGTACCACCGTCGGGACATCTACTTTTCATTAAAAAAAGAATCATCAAAATGGGTACATAAACGAGGAAGTTATCCCCGAACACACAAAAAAAAAAAACTATATATAATAGGTCTTTACCTATGAAATTGCCGTTTTGTATGCATAAGTGAAAGTACTTATTTTTTTAAACTTTTTTATTTCTGTTATTTGAAGTAATCACCCATGCAATCGACGCATCTTTGCCAACGCATTGGCATTTTTTTTGATGCCCTTCTTGTAAAAATCAGCTGGACGGGAGGCAACAAACTCTTCAAAGGCATTTTGTACTGCCTCTCGGGAATTGAATTTTTTACCCACTAAAAAGTTGTCAAAATTTTGGAAAAAGTAATGGTCGGTAGGTGCAAGGTCTGGTGAGTATGGCGGATGAGGGAGAGCTTCCAACCCCAGCTCTTGTAGCTTGGAGACTGTCTGTTGCGCAGTATGGAGTTCGCGCGATGTCGTGAAGGAGCAGTGGGGACGACCGATTGACCAAAGCTGGTCGCAGATGTGCAAGCTTCTCCATCATTCTCTCCAGTTCTTCACAGTACACATCTGCATTAATGCTCATGCCATTTTGTAAAAAGCTGTGTTGAATCACACCAGCACTAGACCACCAAACAGTGACCATCACGTTTTTAGGAGTCATTTTTGGTTTAGGGCATTGCTTTGGTGCTGAACCAGGGTCTAACCAACTTGCTGAGCGCTTTCGATTGTCGAACAGAATCCATATTTCGTCGCACGTAAGAATTCGTTTCAAAATTCCTTCATTTCTTTGCCTGTTGAGCAGCGCAAGGCAAGTCTCGACGCGTACGTTGCGCTGGCGATCGTTAAGGTCGTGGGGCACCCATCTATCAAGCTTTTTTACCTTGCTAATTTGTCGCAAATGGATCAATATTGTTTTGATGCTTACATTAAAAGCTCCTGCTAGCTCAGCTGTAGATTGAGTTTCGTCAGCTTCCACAATCGCCTTAAATTCATTATTGTTAACCAAAGTCTCCGGACGACCACGAGCTTCATTTTTCAAGTCAAAATTTCCAGAACGGAACCGGGAAAACCAATAACGGGTTGTGCGTTCGTTTATACAGTTCTCTCCGTAAACGTTTTTGATGTTACGTGCCGTTTGTGTCGCGTTGGTGCCACGACGGAACTCATATTCCATAATTACACGAATTTTTAAAGTATCCATTATGACGAAAAATGTTCAAATGTAATGAAAATACAACGCTAATCAGAAAACAAAAGACTGAGTTTGTAAATAGAATGTCATGGTTTTAAAACAAAATTAATTTGAATTTAGAATACAGAGCCATTACAAACTTTTTTTTATTTTAAATGACCAGTACTGAAGAACGGCAATTTCATAGGTAAAAAGACATATACGGTCGAATTGAGAAACCTCCTCCTTTTTTGAAGTCGGTTAAAAACCCATGTCCTACATCTTAGCGGTCACTACTCACCAGACCGAGAATCGGTTACAAGTTACAATTCTTTTATTTGTATGTAGTAATTGTCTCGTTTCTTGGATTTCAGATCGCCTTAGCAACAGAGAATTCAATCATCCTGCAAAATTTGGATTTTGCTGCAAGTGGCAGCTACTCGTGTGAGGTATCTCTCGACACGCCGATTTACACCAAAGCCTCTCCCGAAAAACAACTCACTGTTTTCCGTAAGTAAATATTCTATTCGTTCTTTGTAAGCTTCTTTGTCAAATACGTACTTGGGAATCATTTGCATGTCTCTAGCAGGGGTACAACATTGCAAAATAAATATCTTTATCTAAATATTTCTGGACATAGTATGTAAAAGAATATGAAAGCATGTTTCAACTTCGAGTATGTAGGTACATTTTAATTATAATAGAATCAATTGTAAAAATAGGTACATGATGACCAATAGTGGCATCGAGCGAGGGCAAAGCAAAAAGAAGCAAAGAAATATTTCGTTGTGATATTACTGCAACAACCTCATCATATATCTTATTATAGTGTTACGTTTAATAATTACATGCATATCAACATAAGTTCCTAGAAATTTCAAGAAGACGATCATAAAAAAATCTTAACAATACAGTTTAAAAACCAACCTAATCTGTTTTGCATGATTTTAGTGTGTGCGAAATATCACCTACTGGCAACATTGTTTCTTTAATCATCATCAGCCTATTGCAGGCCACTGCTGGACATAGGCCTCTCCAATTTCTGTTTCTTTAATACAGTCTAAAAATCGTACAAAAAGTTATCAATTCCAAAACATACTTCCAATTTCAAAGCTAATCTATTCACCGCTACTACGTTACCTAAAATAATTACCCATTTTACTTAATTTAATATTTCCCTAGTCACTAGGGGTAACTGAATGATTTGGTGTAAAATACCACATTTTACAATACGCTGTAAAATGATATGACGGGACATGATTATGATTGAGCCCGGAGGCCTAAATTTCAGACATCGTTTTTAGTTATTGGATATTATACTATTTTATTTTACTTTGGATAACTTGTTACATAAATTTAGTGAGATTTTATTCTAAATACTAGTAATTCTCTGGCAGTTCACTAGCACATAAAGGCAGTAACGTCACGTTAGGTACACTGCCTAGAATATTATTTTTTTATAAATACTTTAAACAAACCCTACAAATATCATATGAATAAAATAATCAATATATAAAACCAATGGTGGAATGTATAGATTTGTCTGGTACTATTGCATATAAAAATAATAAATAAAATAGTAAATCACTGAAATTTATTAAAAATTAACATTGTTCAAAACTGTAAACTTACATTATGTAATTACATGTTACTTTTTTATTGTTATTTTCTGAGTTTTAGTACCATAAATACTTGTGAGGCTAACTGAACATCAAATGAGCACATTCTTTCACTGTAACATCTTGCATAGTCTTGATATGTTGAATAAAGTTGGAGTGCCGCAAATCGAAATCAAATACCCCTCCCCCCATCAGGAATTATATTCAGATAACTCTACTTCATTGGCCTGTTTGCTTGCAACTACTATCGTAAAAATCGTAAAAGTCGGTAGGTGCAAGGTCTAGTGAGTATGGCGGATAAGGGAGAGCTTCCAACCCCAGCTCTTGCAGCTGCTTCACGACAACGCGCGACCCCATACTGCGCAACAGACAGTCTCCAAGCTGCAAGAGCTGGGGTTGGAAGCTCTCCCTCATCCGCCATACTCACTAGACCTTGCACCTACCGACTATTACTTTTTCCAAAATTTTGACAACTTTTTAGTGGGTAAAAAATTCAATTCCCGAGAGGCAGTACAAAATGCCTTTGAAGAGTTTGTTGCCTCCCGTCCAGCAGATTTTTACAAGAAGGGCATCAATAAACTGCCAATGCGTTGGCAAAGATGCGTTGATTGCATGGGTGATTACTTCGAATAACAGAAATAAAAAAGTTTAAAAAAATAAGTACTTTCACTTATTGCATACAAAACGGCAATTTCATAGGTAAAGACCTATTATTTGGCCCCGCCGTTGCCTGCTTTTTTTGAGCAACATTATACCTTTCATTGTGCTATATGCATGTTATATATAATGATATATAAAACTAAGGCTATTAGTAAGAACCCAAGGTTGATAGTTATTTTAATTTTAAACTAGACACCGTTAATGATATCATGCACGAACTCATACATTTGTTTTTGTCAGAATAAATACAAACTCATAAATTTCGTCTAAATTGATTTGCCCTTCGTAATTATTTATTTTTATATTAGAAGAACCATTCCATTACCTTTCATGTCGTATAATTATTTTTTATATCAGAAATAAACTTTTTCATTCTTTTAAATATTTATGTCAATTTTTTGTAAATCTTAACATATGTATATACAGTATCTTTTTTAAGTCGGATGATGCCAGGATGCCATCAATGCGGATTCCAGGATGCGGAAGTTTTAAACTACCTATGTATTAACCATCGTATTATCTTATATATAAAATTCTCGTGTCACAATGTTAGTTACCATACTCCTTTGAAACGGCTGGACCGATTTTTATGAAATTTGGTGTGCATATCGGATAGGTCTGAGAATCGACCTTGAATCGAATTTGCCGTGTCAGCTAGTATGTATATATTATGAGTACATGAAATAATAGTTTGCATACACACATGCGACACATAACTTAAAACGATACTCTGCTGGAAATATAGAGAACCGTTACCTACAATTTTTATGATAGTAGTTGCAAGCAAACAGGCCAATGAAGTAGAGTTATCTGAATATAATTCCTGCTTGAAACTTAACTAAGAAAAGCATTATCAAGACAAAAGAGGAATAAATTTCTAAAATTATTCAGACTTCCGACATGCACTTGATTAATTGGACTTTGCGTCGCATTTAATAAACACTCGTATACTCGTTTACAATTTATGAACGGCTCATAAATAGGACATCTACAAACTACACTCATTTAAATTAGTCGATTCACCGTTGTCAATGCTCAACACCTGATTATAGCTATGAACAGTCGGCTCATCATATCCTCTGGGAATGTAGTCTTTGGTGCAATGAACGTAACATAATGCTAAATACACACATCAAAAGTGTCTAGGGATCAAGCATTTTTATGCGGATTTCTTGAGATTGAGATGTGGCTTTGGCCCTGGCCTGCTCAGTCGCCAGACTTGAACCCGATTGAGCATGCATGGGATATGCTACAGAGAAGAGCTCTGCCGAATATGGAGGGTATCCAGTCGCAAGAAGACCTTTTTTTGTTGTTGCAACGAACATGGGCGGCCATTCCACAGCGTGATTTGGATGAACTCATTTTGAGTATGCCAAACCGATGTTCTTGTGTTAGTGTTCGCGGTAGAAACACGGATTATTAATTGTTTAAGTTACCTAATAAAATTTTAAAGAAAACTGTTATTTCAGTCTTTTTTTCGAACTTTAATGTTAGTGGTTCAAATGTCAAAAATCCTTTTATTAGGAAAATGGCAAATTTCTTTATTAATGCAAAGGTGACTTGGTTTATCGTTACTGTGACAAACGAAAACACTTTATTTGATGAATCCTTAAAGAAAATTTTAATTAATATCAATCAGGAGAAAAGTTATTGCAAAAATATATGTTGATCCCTAGACACATATGTTGATCCCTAGACACTTTTGATGTGTGTAGCTTACAAATTACATCTGGGGCGGTATACTATGGGGATCTTGTGTCAACTGCGGTGAATTTCCGTGCGGTTAGGCGATTCTGCCATACATACTATAGTATTCAAATATTGCTCACTTAGGACCCATAATATTTTATCCGTGGTGCTTCCCGTTTTGAAAAAGGTGTATGCCTATTTTGACTTCATTTTGTCTCTCGCTTTGGTAAGGAGGGAAGTGGACTTATAATATTTCCAACTCCTTCAACTGAAGGAGTTGGAAATATAAGTCCTAAATAAGGAAATATTATATATATATCTCCTGATTAATTTCGTTGCGGGTTCCAAGACAGTTTAATTTTTTCCTGGGACTTCCCGAGTGTCATAACTCGGTGTGATCGTTGGTCACCGCTGTTGATCCTGGTGTACAGGAGTTACAGTGGTGGGCGTGTGGGCGGGATTAGTCCCAAATAGGACATCTACTGCGTAAACTTTTGTAAAGTTTTTTAAACTTTTTTTAAACTCAAACATTTCATATTTTAAGTTTAGGAAGACATTGTTATATTTTCTTATTCATTACTTATTAGTGCTTCATTATAAAAGGTTTGTCCCTGAAAACGTTTTATGAAAACATCAGTTATATTCAGGATACTGCCGATTTATAAAAATGAAAACACTTTTTTTCTAAATTGTAACATTTTTATTTAATCAAAATTTTTACTCTTGTTACCTGTGCATTATTGCCATTTAATCTGAAGTTCATTTATACCTTTGCGATAAAAATTTGGGTGTCTAGATTCGACAAAATGTGTGATAGCACTGGTGCTGCATTTGACCTGGGGTCAACCATTGCATTTTTCGCTTTTGGTGGTCGTAAGGAATCCACTCTTCGTCACATGTCACAATTTGACCCAATATTCCTTCATTTATATACCAATTCAACAAGGCAACTCAAGTTTCCACACGCGTGCGGATTGGTCAAATTCTGAGGTACTCATTAAAAAAAAAACATTTTGATGCAAATGTGTCAATATCATTGGTAATGTGTTAGTTATACCATGCTGCTAATTCCTGGTTATCGTATCGGCTTCCACCATCATCTCTTTAATTCATCGTTATTCACCTGTGTGGGCGGTCTTCCATTTGGATTGTTCTTCAAAAAACTGTTTCAAATAATTTAGATTGCAAGGTAAGTTGAAAAATTTGTCATGCTTTAATTTTTATGGCAACAATTAAAATGGCAGGGAAAATAAATGAATAAGAAGTATGAAATATTAACACTATTTATTTTTAAGGTTTTATAATTAGTACAACCTCAGATTATATCCCAAATAACTTTTTTTAAAGTAAGAATGTAGGATACGTTTTGCGAAGTTCCTCCTTCGAACTTTTCTTACATAAATTTGCACCAATCAACGCGACGGCATTTTTGCTCATCGGTGAGAGAATGAGGTATCCGTCGCGAACCAAGCTTCCTAACTTTAAGGTGTTAATGCAGGATGGTGGGAATTGCTTGTGATCCAAGTTTAGTTCAGCTTGTATCTCTCGATGTGTAATATTTATTTATTTATTAACCCTTAATGCCTTAAGGCATTCTCTCCCAGTTGACCTTCAGGTGATGTAGAAACAAGATCTGGTAGGTGCAAAGAGATTGATTTTTGTAAATAAGAGATAAACCTACTTTTAGAATGAGGGTATCCGAATTATTGAAATGAGGGTATTACAGTAATAAAACGATTTACCCCTACTTTACCGATAAACTAGACAGAGCCAACCTATAAAAAGACTGTACTTGGCTATGCTTGGACACTTGTTGTTTGGTCAGCGCGGCGGTCGGTGAGGACGTATTTCTGTATATCTTGTCGTTTAATTTTATATCGTTGTGAACTGTTTAGTGTTTTAATTATGAGAATAAGAGCTGAGGTTGGGCTACCTCCAATCTGACACTTTTATTTATTTCTCTCTTATAGTTTCTAAGACTACATTTAATATTAATGATATACATAAATTTACCGCTACATATACTATATTAAGAAATACATAATATATAACATACATACGTATAATACTATACATAGTATATGATACACAGTCAGGTGTTAACGTTGTTTGTGATGCCAATTCATTCCAAAGAAGATCACGTAGTTTTGACTTGAACGTAAGGTTTGTAGACGGTTTGTTGTAATATGTCTATTCTCTCGCAATAGCCACTCTACCCTGATGACGTTTTCATGGGTTACTGCATGGATTGGTGGTCGGCCGGGTCTGGGGTCATCGTTTAAGTTCTGTCGACCGCGTTTAAATTCACGAAATCAATAAGTAATTGTTGCTAACGCTGGAGCAGACTCCCTAAAAGCAGCTTGTAAATTTTCTTGAGATTCCTAAAAGTTTAACCCTCGTTTATAATCACAGATTGACTGCACGTTTGGCCTAGTGGTTTAACGGTCACCACGCCGTTTCCTACTTCGCCAAGTGTCGTGGGTTCAAATCCCACGTAGGACAACACTTTGTGTGATCCACAAATTGTTGTTCTGAGTCTGAGTGTTCTTTGTGTCCGTTTCATGTATGTTTGTAAAGTCCCCCGCGACACAGGATTTATTCCTAGTGCGGGAGTTGTCCTTTAAAAAAAATAGATAGAAAGTATAAGTATAAGCACGAATAGCTTCCCGAGAGACGTCCATTGTTGCGAACAAAAGAATAGTGACAGATAATCTTTAAACTTATTAAAAAAAACTACACATAGTTTGCCAGTGATTTTCTCAAAGGAGGTTTGTGTTGGACTTAGCCGTCAATCCAAAATAGTTTCATGAAAGAAGAGATTTTATTTATTCTGTGCCTATCAATTTTCGGAACAACCTAGGTACAACAGTTAATTGGTTGTTGTAATCCATCAATCTCGTCCCGACATTGACGATTTAGTCTATTTAATATGAATATTTGAAGTCATATTAAGTTAATAATTTTTATTCATAATCGCTATAAAATGCAAAAATGTAATAGGAGTTTTCTTGTGCTATTTATCTACTTACATTTATCTCTTTTTTTAAATTTAATACAGCATTGTATCGCTTTAAAATGCTCGAGAAAACCTTGTGAAAAATTATTACAAGTTCTCTTTGTTGTAGAAGGTATAAGTACTTTGGTATTTCTCTCCTGTGATCATTTATCAAGTCGAGGGTCGAGCAACAAATATCGTGGTCTGGTTTTTATTGAAGAGGATCCGTTTCCGTTCCTTGATATATAGCAGATGTTGTATGGTTTGTATATGGATATTTATTTGGATGTTGTGAGAAAAGAAACATTTTGTTTTTCTGCATTTTTAATGCCATGATTGGTGTGATTGATTTCTTAAATAAACTGTATATTAATTATGAGAATTAACATAAAACTCCATTAGAAAAGAAAATTATCTACTGTAGGTTTATCTCTCATTTATCAAACTATCATAAACCTTTTTTTTTTTGTTGACGGGGTGAAAAATCCCTTCGGATATCGAGCTCCTCGGGGTCACAGGACATCGGTATATTTGAGGGCACTGATTTCCCAATAACGATTGCCATAGATGTTCATGACAACCGGCAGTGCCGTCTTTACCATAAGGGCACACGTGGCCAGTGCCCAGGGCCCCCATTCTAAAGGGGGCCCCGAGGTACCGAAAATTTTATCTCGGACATATGTTCTCGTTATAAATTTTCGTTCACTTTTTTCACAGAAAAATTTAATAGGTACATCAAAATATGAAATAATTACTATATAGGCTTTAAATTTTTATATTTTTATGGTTAAAAAATCAAAGCGTACAATAGAGTTGTGCCTCCTTCACCTTCTTTACGATCGTTAAATCTTAAATTCAATATTTTGTCTGTCCATAGATTCGCTTAATTTTAGTAGTTGAAAAATCTTTAAATCATTAAATATTCATCGTTGAGATTATGTGCTTGATGTATATACAATTATGCTCTGTCGCTAATGTTATTTTATTATACTTATAAATTGTGTAAGAAAATAACTAACTTTAGTGTTAGTGGTCAAGGCACATTGCTCGCAAAAACGAAAGCCGATGGGGCCAGAAAGTTCCCCCTTGGTAGGTCCCTCGCAAGGTGGTCCGACGACCTGACGAAGGTCGCGGGAGGTCGTGAGATGTTGGCCGCATGGAAAAATTGCGGGTGGAGTGATGAACAGTTCTGACTGCCCTTACTGTTGCGCTTAGGGAGCAACCGTTGTCAGTCCTAGAAGCACTACCTGGTTCAGGTAGCGCATATAAAGAATTGTTAGAAGCGCTAGAGTCGAGATATGGGAAACGCCATCTGAAACATGATTTACGCTCCCAGCTACGCGATAGAGCCTAAGGCTCAGGAGAAGGCCTGCAACAATGTGCGTTGAAAATTGAGAACCTCGTACGGAAAGCGAACCTTTCGACTGACGGGAAGACTATAAAAGCAAACATCGTGCAGGTTCTCAAAAACGATATCAAGGACTTGTAGGTTAGAGCTGCAGTGAAGCTTGGCCACCATGCTTCACTAAGGGAAGCACTGGCACATGCACTGAAGGTCGAAGCGGTTCAACAGGATATCCGGTCGACCCACAAGCTAAGTCTCAGAGGAAATCAAAGAAGTCAAGTCGTCTTTTAAGAGGGGTTCTGGGATCATGTGCAGAATGGTAGGAGAGGTCATCTGCAGCTAAGTTGCCCGCTAAAGAGTTCGCAGATGTCCAGATTTAAAAAAAATAAAGGACTGCCTGTAGGAGCTAATGAGAAAAACGTTACGAAAATAGATGCACACAAGGCGCAAGATGCAAGGCAGCAATCTGGGAAAACATGACAGCAAGATAAATGGTGAGATCATAAGACAATGCAAAGAATATGTCACGCTGAGAAAATGTACTCCGACTACAAACTTTAAATGAACATGCTTGACTTTTGGGACCATGTGAAGATGAAACAATGAAGATAGCACAGGGGGATGACATTGACCTAAAGAAACTTATCATATGGGAAGTACAGGGTGATATAAGGGTATTGTATCATCTGCAAGCGCTATTACTAAAGTTTATTGGGCAATAAGATAGGTTAGTTCTACAAAACGAACACTGTACTGAAAATGGGAGAAGTCCAACAGCACAGAGTTCCACCTGGAGATAATTGTGGCAACAGCTAAGGTGCCGCACGTTCTACGTGAAGTTTACACTAAAGCAAAGAAGTGTCGGCAAGATGTACAAGATTGGTGCCGTAGTGGTGCCGTAAATGTACTACTTGTACTGTTGTAAAAAGTTCCACAGATGCGAAACCATGAAAACAAGCAACTTTAAAACGGAATAGAAACTAATCACAGTCGATATCTCGAGCAGGAACGAAAATCCGATACGACTGGCTCCTATACTACAGATCAAGTGGAAGGGTCCGTACAAAGTAGTGCATATCGACCGCCTGGCTAAATATCGTGGTAGAAATAGCAATGCTCTGGACGAGCGAAATGGCAGTGTTACGAAAAAATATCTGAGTGATGTAAGTGACCGACCTCAGCGATCATTAAGAACTATTATGTATTTATAAAGTCTCTTTATAAAGTCAGAAGGCTTAATTCTCAAATTCGTCGAGCCCAAACACGTAATCTATACTAATATTATAAAGCTGCAGAGTTTGTTTGTTTCATGAAAGAAGAGATTTTATTTATTCTGTGCCTATCAATTTTCGGAACAACCTAGGTACAACAGTTAATTGGTTGTTGTAAACCATCAATCTCGTCCCGACATTGACGATTTAGTCTATTTAATATGAATATTTGAAGTCATATTAAGTTAATAATTTTTATTCATAATCGCTATAAAATGCAAAAATGTAATAGGAGTTTTCTTGTGCTATTTATCTACTTACATTTATCTCTTTTTTTAAATTTAATACAGCATTGTATCGCTTTAAAATGCTCGAGAAAACCTTGTGAAAAATTATTACAAGTTCTCTTTGTTGTAGAAGGTATAAGTACTTTGGTATTTCTCTCCTGTGATCATTTATCAAGTCGAGTGTCGAGCAACAAATATCGTGGTCTGGTTTTTATTGAAGAGGATCCGTTTCCGTTCCTTGATATATAGCAGATGTTGTATGGTTTGTATATGGATATTTATTTGGATGTTGTGAGAAAAGAAACATTTTGTTTTTCTGCATTTTTAATGCCATGATTGGTGTGATTGATTTCTTAAATAAACTGAATATTAATTATGAGAAATAACATAAAACTCCATTAGAAAAGAAAATTATCTACTGTAGGTTTATCTCTCATTTATCAAACTATCATAAACCTTTTTTTTTTGTTGACGGGGTGAAAAATCCCTTCGGATATCGAGCTCCTCGGGGTCACAGGACATCGGTATATTTGAGGGCACTGACTTCCCAATAACGATTGCCATAGATGTTCATGACAACCGGCAGTGCCGTCTTTACCATAAGGGCACACGTGGCCAGTGCCCAGGGCCCCCATTCTAAAGGGGGCCCCGAGGTACCGAAAATTTTATCTCGGACATATGTTCTCGTTATAAATTTTCGTTCACTTTTTTCACAGAAAAATTTAATAGGTACATCAAAATATGAAATAATTACTATATAGGCTTTAAATTTTTATATTTTTATGGTTAAAAAATCAAAGCGTACAATAGAGTTGTGCCTCCTTCACCTTCTTTACGATCGTTAAATCTTAAATTCAATATTTTGTCTGTCCATAGATTCGCTTAATTTTAGTAGTTGAAAAATCTTTAAATCATTAAATATTCATCGTTGAGATTATGTGCTTGATGTATATACAATTATGCTCTGTCGCTAATGTTATTTTATTATACTTATAAATTGTGTAAGAAAATAACTAACTTTAGTGTTAGTGGGCAAGGCACATTGCTCGCAAAAACGAAAGCCGATGGGGCCAGAAAGTTCCCCCTTGGTAGGTCCCTCGCAAGGTGGTCCGACGACCTGACGAAGGTCGCGGGAAGTCGTGAGATGTTGGCCGCATGGAAAAATTGCGGGTGGAGTGATGAACAGTTCTGACTGCCCTTACTGTTGCGCTTAGGGAGCAACCGTTGTCAGTCCTAGAAGCACTACCTGGTTCAGGTAGCGCATATAAAGAATTGTTAGAAGCGCTAGAGTCGAGATATGGGAAACGCCATCTGAAACACGATTTACGCTCCCAGCTACGCGATAGAGCCTAAGGCTCAGGAGAAGGCCTGCAGCAATGTGCGTTGAAAATTGAGAACCTCGTACGGAAAGCGAACCTTTCGACTGACGGGAAGACTATAAAAGCAAACATCGTGCAGGTTCTCAAAAACGACATCAAGGACTTGTAGGTTAGAGCTGCAGTGAAGCTTGGCCACCATGCTTCACTAAGGGAAGCACTGGCACATGCACTGAAGGTCGAAGCGGTTCAACAGGATATCCGGTCGACCCACAAGCTAAGTCTCAGAGGAAATCAAAGAAGTCAAGTCGTCTTTTAAGAGGGGTTCTGGGATCATGTGCAGAATGGTAAGAGAGGTCATCTGCAGCTAAGTTGCCGCTAAAGAGTTCGCAGATGTCCAGATTTAAAAAAAATAAAGGACTGCCTGTAGGAGCTAATGAGAAAAACGTTGCGAAAATAGATGCACACAAGGCGCAAGTTCCAAGGCAGCAATCTGGGAAAACATGACAGCAAGATAAATGGTGACATCATAAGACAATGCAAAGAATATGTCACGCTGAGAAAATGTACTCCGACTACAAACTTTAAATGAACATGCTTGACTTTTGGGACCATGTGAAGATGAAACAATGAAGATAGCACAGGGGGATGACATTGACCTAAAGAAACTTATCATATGGGAAGTACAGGGTGATATAAGGGTATTGTATCATCTGCAAGCGCTATTACTAAAGTTTATTGGGCAATAAGATAGGTTAGTTCTACAAAACGGAACACTGTACTGAAAATGGGAGAAGTCCAACAGCACAGAGTTCCACCTGGAGATAATTGTGGCAACAGCTAAGGTGCCGAACGTTCTACGTGAAGTTTACACTAAAGCAAAGAAGTGTCGGCAAGATGTACAAGATTGGTGCCGTAGTGGTGCCGTAAATGTACTACTTGTACTGTTGTAAAAAGTTCCACAGATGCGAAACCATGAAAACAAGCAACTTTAAAACGGAATAGAAACTAATCACAGTCGATATCTC
Organism: Diaphora mendica; assembly: GCA_949125395.1. Lineage (NCBI taxonomy): Eukaryota > Metazoa > Arthropoda > Insecta > Lepidoptera > Erebidae > Diaphora > Diaphora mendica. The sequence continues at coordinate 14,749,271 of OX421319.1, read as the reverse complement.
GAGCAGGAACGAAAATCCGATACGACTGGCTCCTATACTACAGATCAAGTGGAAGGGTCCGTACAAAGTAGTGCATATCGACCGCCTGGCTAAATATCGTGGTAGAAATAGCAATGCTCTGGACGAGCGAAATGGCAGTGTTACGAAAAAATATCTGAGTGATGTAAGTGACCGACCTCAGCGATCATTAAGAACTATTATATATTTATAAAGTCTCTTTATAAAGTCAGAAGGCTTAATTCTCAAATTCGTCGAGCCCAAACACGTAATCTATACTAATATTATAAAGCTGCAGAGTTTGTTTGTTTGAACGCGCTAATCTCAGGAACTACTAGTCCGATTTGAAAAATTCTTTCAATGTTGGATAGTCCATTTATCGAGGAAGGCTATAGGCTATATTTTATTTTCAAAAAAATTAGGGATCCGTAAGAAAATGGCTATTTCATAACCCAAGGTGTGAAATCGAAAACCTATTTTTGCGTGCGCTGCAAATACTATTGACAATAGAACAAAATAATGTATTAGGGATTTGTAGGTCCCAACAAGATCTACAAAAAAGTCCGCGAGAGCTAATCTAACTATCATGGTTTAGTCACAATAACCACTTTTGTGTTCAAAAAAATTATTAAATCGTCTGAAGAAAGAAACTACGTTACATGTGTATCATAATATTAATTCTTATCCAAATAAAGCATTATGTTATGAAGGGTATTTATGTAGAAGTAAAATACTTTTGTTTCATCCCAATCGGATGAAACAAATCCCCTATCGTGGGAGAGCCACGCTTCGGCATGAATGGGCCGGCTCGACCGGAGTGATACCACGGCCTCACAGAAAACCGGTGTGAAATAGTGCTTGCACTGTGTTTCACCGAGTGAGTGAGGATACCGGAGGCCCATACCCCAATTCCCCTACCCCTACCTCCTCCCCCATCCCCAAAAGGCCGGCAACACACTTGTGACGCTTCTGGTGTTGCAGGTGTCCATGGGCGGCGGTAATCGCTTACGATCAGGTGATACGTCTGCTCGTTTGCCGGTTTATTCCATAAACGGACTGTTCGTTTAGAAGATATCACGAGTATAAGACGCTAAGAGTTGGTATCTAATAATGAGGTATTTGCCAAATAAAGGTGTTGTTGATTATGAGTATTAGATCTAAGAAGAGTAAAATAAAAACATCCATACTAATATAAATGCTATGAAATATATTTAGCTTTAATTCCGCGAGACAAATATCCAGGTCTGAAAGCAGGGCACAAATCCCACCGTCATGCATATGTACACATACAAAACAAGTGAGAAATAATTAGCATGCCATGCAACCAAACCTATACTCGACACGTGTTTCGCCCCTCCACGGGGCATCCTCAGGAGATGTTGACTCGTCGAGCGTTTGAGCTCGAATGCGCGCTAGCGCACCGCTGTCGGCCCTTTATATACCGTTTCGATGACGCTATAATCACGATCGATACAATGTCACAACGACATCTGTGCCGAACTACCCGCAATCATACTTAGAAGTGGTGATGGAATTAAGTTTGTTTGGTCACTCAACAGTGTATATGCATTATTATTGTTATATTTTGATATTTCTAACTGTTCCAACACACTCATCCGGAAACCCTTATCGCAAACATGCAGAATGTTATAGGTATTGTTGCCGCTCAAGGAGTGGCCGGTGTCGATTAAATGTTTTGCGAAATGTGATTTATCTGGATGGCCATTCCTGTGAGCGGCAACATGTTCCCTGTACCTAATTTCGAAACTACGGCCTGTCTGACCCACATAGACCCCGTTGCAATCATTGCATACTAATTTGTAAACTCCGGATTTTTTTGAATTCTCTAATTTATCTTTACCGTTACATAGTTTACGCAAGTTATGATCCGATCGAAAAGCTACGTAAACATTGTGTTTTCTTAGAATATTCGCGATTCTATCTGAAATTGGGCCTATGTAAGTGAGACTCCCGACATTCTTGTTAATTCTTTCGGGGGTACATGCATAAAGTGCTGAGCGAGCCCGGTCATTCTGCTTTTTCTTAATTATATTATCAATAACTTGTTTGGTGTAACCGTTTGAAGTCGCGATTTGATACAATATTTTGAGTTCTTTTGCGTAATTATCCGTGGACAGTGGGAGTGACATTAAACGGTGGACATAGCTGCGGAAGGCTGCTAGTTTATGCTGTAGTGGGTGACAGGATGAAGCGGGAATCGTTGTGTCAGTGTGTGTGGGCTTTCGATAAATTTGGAAATCGAGTTTGTTATTGACTCTTGTGATTGTTAGATCGAAAAAATTAAGGGACTGATTTGATTCTAATTCTAATTTGAATTTAATTTTGGGGTGGTGAGTGTTGAGCCTATTTACGAAAATATCCAATTGACGATTAGTACCTGTCCAACAGATAATTACGTCATCCACATATCTATAACGGATTTCCGCAAAGTAACGCCTGATTCCATAACTCATACTAATATATAAAACTGAAGAGTTTATTTGTTTGTTTGAACGCGCTAATCTCAAGAACTACTGGTCCAAGCACAGAGCAGTGGGTCCAAGGTCCAATTTGAAAAATTCTTTCAGTGTTAAATAGCCCATTTATCTAGGAAGGCTATAGGCTATAATATATCATTACGCTAAGACCAATACGAGCGGAGCACCAATGAAGAATGTTTAAAAACGGGGGAAAATTATCACGCTACGGGCAATAGGAGACGCAAACGACGTTGCGTGGGTCAGCTAGTAATAAATAGAAGGGTTTGCTTAACAAAGAACCTGAAAGAAACCATTATTATAATTGTAACCAAAAACTAACAGCATACATGATTCCACGATCATGAATGATCATAGTAGAAAAATGTTAGTATAATACGCTTTCTTTACTTTCCAAAAGGGCCCCAAATTCTTGTGTGCCCAGGGGCCCCAGCTTAGGTTAAGACGGCCCTGACAACCGGGACCGACGGATTAACGTGCTCTCCGAGGCACGGGCGGGAACCATATTCCATACTCCGGGCTGCTATTAAGATTTTTTTGTAAGAAAAACCCAACAGCAGTTCGACCCGGAATCGAACCCGAGACCTCTTGATCTGCAGTCGCTTACGCTAACCACTAGACCAAGGAGGCAGTGAGGTTACTATGTAGATGAAAACCAATGAAATCGTTGCATCGCATACCAATACTTATAACACCAGTTGTTGTTGTACGAAGGGGCGCGGGGCGAAACTTGTTCGAAAAAAAGTAGCCTAAGAAAAATCTTTAAAAATTGATTTAGATGTAGGTGCAGTATATATGTGTACTATATGTATACTTTCATATGCATTTATTTAGTTACTAGTAAATAAAGTTAAGAATACAATTAGTCAATTTTCAATAAATTGTACTTTTATCTATTTCTATTTAATTAACTTAAAATTAACCATCAATAAAATTAGGCATAGGACGATACCAAGTTTATTGATATCGTATTATTGTTAGTAGTAGTAATAATGGAATGAAAGTACCAGTTTCATTTCAAGAATTAATGCAAACTAAAATAAAAACTACTTCACTACTAAAATCGCATTAACCAATAGTCGATTGACTTAAAGCACTTTTCAATTTTTAGTTATGTGTCATCATAATAAATTAATATAAATTAATAGAGCACTGAAATGGTTCGGAAGGAAATTTCTAACCCGAAATGGCAGTAAATCAACTCATATCACTGTCCCAGTGTCCGTAAAAAAGACGCTCAAAATTGAATAAAACTGGACAGTCGATTTAGTTGTTTTCAGTTAAATTTTTTTAGGGTACCCAAGCTCCTAGCAATGATAATTTCTATTTACCTGCTGAGGAGTGTGGGGTGTCAACCACTTTACGTATTCAATATTTATACTATACCGCGTATAAGATACATCTTTACGAATAAATTTAAACCTTGTGTGTGTTTGTAATTTCAAATTAACAGCTTTTCACTAAATGCATATGGAAATACCTACATTCACGGTCCATGACTGCCATATACTGATATACCGCCATGGTGTGGGTCACCATGCTGCATTGTTGCATTGTCTGTATTCACCATGACCACTAGTCTTGAGATGAAAATTTAAGAAATTTTAGCCAGGTCAGTCTTTGCTTGAGTGACCGTTCTTATTACAATGAAAAGTACGATAATAATTTTTCTACAGAAGTATTAGCATAAGTATGTATATTTAAATATACTTTGGCATGGGTAACATGGATGTGTTAAATTAATATCTAACTACATTAACCATGTTACAGATCCACAAAAACATCACCCTAGAATCGACTTCCCTATGCGCTTCCTGAGTTTTGGTGAGACCTTGCGAGCTAACTGCACTACAGCGCCGGCCTTACCAGCTCCTCACATCACATGGTTTATCAATGGACGAAAGGTATTGAAAATAAAGCTAAACCAGATTTTTATTGATATTCCATTTATTATAACACTACTATACACACATCAAAGGGGTAAAAAAAAATATTTTCATTTTTTTTAATCATCAACAGCCTTTAATAGTCTACTATTGGACATAGACTTCTCCTTCGAAAGGAATATTTAGTTATTATTTTGAATATTTACTATAGATTAGAAAATAATATTTCCTCCTACATATAGTTTTATTACTTAACACCCATCTTAAACTCTTGAATATATACAACTCAGGAATCTCGAATGCATTTTCTTTGAAATTAGGGTTACGGCCTTTTTTTTGAAGGTGATATTGGCTAGACACTGCAGGCGGTAATATGATCCACAGGTAAAAAAAAAGGTAGGAAAAGGTAGTGTGGGGTACCAATTATTATCCAACATATGGGTATGAAATATTAAATGATAACGGAAAACCAAGTCCAGCATAGTTTCGAAGAAATTCGAGATGCTCTGATCTGATTACTTGAATAGGTGATAAATAATGCAGATTGAATCTACAACTCTGCGCAAGGAGTCAATTCGATTTGTACAATTCTAGCACTGGTTAATATTGGTTACATTTGTTTTACTAATAAATGAATCAATCTATCTGGTTTTCAATCAAATTGAATATCAACACACATATAAACATTTTTCATAAAGATTCAAAAAGTATTAATCAGGTAGGTATACTCAAACATCAACCCTTATCAAGTTATGCAGTAAACTACAATTCAATCTTACTTTTGTTCTACTTTCATTTGCTACAACTTCTAGATGGATGAACTCGTTGCACAATCTCACAAGTATCGCGTACCGATGACTGAACGAAGTGGAAGGAGAGGACTTCAGAGAAGCTTCGAGTACGATCACAGCATCAGTAGCCCTCCTCCACTTCTAACCCTCACACACGCATCCCATGTTGCCACTCGCCCACCTGGCTGCAACATTAAAGAACATCAGGTACCTATTTTTTTTACTTTTTTTTACTACATAATATTTTTAAATTCTAGTTTAGTTGGTATGGGCGTAAATGCGTAACAAACTCACATTCGAATCATCTATAATATTTGTAACTGACCTGCGCGAAAATCGGTTGAATAATTTCGTAGTTCCTGGTGAGCAACAAAGTAACACTAGAATTGTACTTAACAGATTTAGATATTATTGGCAGTCTACCAGACATCTATGCATGGATTCCAGGACAGCCCAGATCTTGATGGTGTCGAACACACATATGCTAAGCAGAGAGGCAGGTTGCATTTCTCTGTCTTGCTAACGAGCCATCGTGGCTCAACGAGCGGCCTCGCACCACTCACGTATCTTTTCGGGCGGAGGCCGAAAGCCGCTCTCCGTTCGGAAGTCAGCCGTCCGCCGATAAACTTCGGCGAGCACTTCCACCTCAAAAGCTCACGGGGTAGCTCCAGCCTTTGCGCACGCTGCCTCGGCCGACATGGTGCGGTAACCGCATATGGCTCTCAAAGCTTATATCCTCTGAGAGCGCCAGTGGCGTGCCCTATTCTGTGCGGCCACCCACACCGGTGCACATACAAAGGGTGCACCGTACAGTGCCAAAATGATTGACGGGATAATCCCTGTATATAGCTTGCCGCAATGCTGGCTGCACTCAAATTGGGCAGAAGTCCTCAAAGAGCCACCTGCCGTCGAAGATCAGGCCCTCAGATACATCATCTGGCCTTGATTCTTCGATTCCCTGACGGCGGAACATCACTCTCCTACTCCCCGTCGTCTCCGACCGAGACGGCCATCGTCGATGGTAACTTGCCCCTACCTAGGCCAAGACCTGTACCTTACCAGGTAAAAGTATCGGGTAAACATCGGGTACGATGTTAGGTGACCTTTTAATATTATTTAAGTGGTCTTGGTTAATATAATTTCTTTACTTTTATCACAGATTTTTTTTTATTTTTAACAACGCAAAATATGAAGGCAACGTGTGCGTATCAGTTGGCAGCTATTTGTACCTCTGTTGTTAGTGTTTTGACTATTTATCTAGATATATATATATAATCTAAGCATGTATAACGTCGCTTACATAAAACGGACTTATGTTTGTGTATGTTAGGTACATACATGTCACGTAAATGTAAATACTTATTTTATATTTATGCATGTGTATACGTATCTACTGTTTAATGATGGTGAAATTTTTATTTGGTAACACTATGTAATAAATACTTCGTTTTCCTTACCCGCGACTAGAGATTACCGTAGGTATTAAATTTTAGGTCATAGATAATATTTATTTATGATAAATATTCTAGTTAAGGGTAGGCACACAGCGTTATCTAAAACTTATCGGCAAAATTATATTTTATACATACTATCGCTTCTAAGAAACGAATAATAATGTTTTATTACGTTTTCGTTTTATAATATACGTACTCAAATACACTTAGCTTTGTGTTACTTAGTCAATGAAAGCAATATCTTCTTGAAGATTCGCTGGAGCTAGAGTTTAGTATTTCGTGTCAGCAGTATTTCGTATTTTATTTTTAATAAATTTACTTCCCTTTTTATACGAGTATATTAGTGCTCAAACATATTCGTGATAATATTTTCAGATTGGTGAAATCAAGGAGCATGAAGAATTGAATACAATTCACACAAGCAGCCGACATAAAAACCACAAACCCAGTAAAAGAGAATTATATGTAACGGTGTCAGAACTGCAAGTAGTGGCCACCGGCAGGCTTGAAATTACTTGCGTCAGCACGATACCAGAGTTTAGAAGTATTGAAGATAAGTTCGCTGATGTTAGAAATGATACTGCCATAGGTAAGTATGAGATACAAAAGAGAATTTAAAACACAAATTGGACGGCGTTACGTAAGAACGAATCAAGGGCATTCAAGGGTTTTGAATGCAGATCGATTCCAGGCATAATAAACTATGTACTCAGCTATTTTTGTGTTCAAAAGTCACTCCTAGTGTCTTTTAATAAGGGGTGAATCAAGCGACATGTCAACATTTGTTAGGGCTTGTGCACAAATTCATTACGTAATAAAGAATTAACCGCCTAAGTTACTGTTACAAAATACACAAATAGGATTTGAAATTGCATAAAAGAATCATATCCACAAAAATTATAGTTGATCCGTTTATTTTGTTATTTAAAAACGTAATATCGAACTAACCGCCTAAAATGGCATATAATACGTAGATGCAAGAGAACAAATTTACAAATTTTGAAATGAAAAATTAAACAAGTTTTTCGGAGTTTCCAAAATGATGAAGTCTAGAACATTATTAAAAAAAAAATGTAAATGGCGTAAAATTATTTAGTTATTTGTAATAACTTTTTGTATCCATTTTAGTCTTTAGGATCTGGTCAAAGCAGTGGCGAACCCAGGGGGGGGATATGGGGGATATATCCCCCCCCGAAATATTTATGTTCAATAAAAAAATTAACTTCACGATTGTTGGCGAGCGACGACGCGAATTGGTGCCACGATTCCTGTAACAACTGCAACATGTAAGCGTTCGTTTTCAACTCTAAGAGGAGTGAAATCTTACTTGAAAAGCACCACAGGACACCGAGATGTTCCTCTAAACCCAAAAGACATCCTTAACAAGCTAGCGCACAATAAATAAACGCGGCTTGATTTTATTTTTAATCATTTGTAAGAGTACAAAAATTCCATGAAAATCATCATTCATATTGAATTTACCACGAATAATTTTATAAAGTTGTACTTTTTTTCCTTCAAATAAAAACATGTGATTTTCGGTTGTTCTCTGTGTTTACTTATTCGTCAACCTTTCTTCTTTACAATACCCTTCGTGGGGGGGGGACATGAACGCCGTGTGTGGGACTCCCGACGAATTGGTCTACCCACTAAACCCCGCAGCGGACTACCTCGGCTGTCGGGGGAGCTCCAGGAATGCATCAGTGGCTTCTGGAGTTCCCCCTGCCGTACCTCCCCGTACCACCCCCGGGGCAGGTCGCTATCGCGCCTCTCACCGCTCTACACAGTAAGAGTCGGGACACCGACCGGCCTTAGACGACACCCCGGTGTCACAGGTCTCGAGTCGTTTGCAGCGGCCCCATTTCCCCTAAATGTGGCCACAACGACCCTTAAGCGACGATTGGGGAGTTAACGGTCTCTATCGCGTCCCCTTCGTTGCCTCCTGCGAGCCGGATCTACCTTTTCTCGATCCCGCTCTGCGGACTCCTTCTGCAGCATAACATCTCTTCACAGAAGGAGACCGCGGCCTCCCATCCCACACTACTCGCCAGCATTGCCGCGATCAATACTGGTGGTAACAGGTTTTGTCCGATCTGTCTGACCAGGACTCGAGGCTCGGACTCCCACGCAGGGCAGCCCTCCAGCGTGTGCTGGGTGGACCCGCAGTGGTGGCATTGTGCCGGAGCCTCACGTCCGATTCTGTTCAGATACTCACATAAGCAACCGTGCCCGATAAGTATCTGAGTAAATCAGTAGGTGACACAGTCGGTTTTCTCTATCCGAGCTTCGAAGCTCGGCAGAACGGCTCCGACAGCGTGTTGGCTGGCACAGCCCTGGATTTCGAGCCGTACCCGACAAGCCCGTAGGGCTTCCGTATGTGCGTTCCGCCGAAGCATATTCCGGGCTCATGATCCGGCGCTGTCTCGGGTGGCGGCGGCGGGTGGGGCTCGCGCCAGTATCGTCGCCGCCTCGTACGACTTATTCGTTTACCTGAGCAACGTTTCTTTCTATCTCTCTCTACATATATTTATATTTTACTGGCAATCTGTATAATCTGGTATTCTACACAATGCCTAGGCAATGTACACAATACATAATACGTAACATTTACACTAAATTGTTTATGCATTTCTAAGGTTTACAAAAGATGGTATCCCCCCCCCCCGAAATAAATTCCTAGGTTCGCCACTGGGTCAAAGAGATCTGTTAGTATTCTAGCTAGTGATTGTTTAATATATTTGTACTGTTTTTAACATAATGTAGATGGTAAAAAGGAAAAAAAAATGGCAGTCATTTGTAAGTTATTTATAAAATTAATGTGTAAAATTAGAAATTTCATATTGTTTAAATTAAAATCATCAAAATCAAACATAAGCATGTCGGTGACGCGAACCCATAAGATTTTCCCCTACCAAAAAGTGCTTATCGCGGCTAAAGAAGTTTTCACTTCAAAAATCTAGAAGGAATTGCTGTAAATTGGTTGAAAAATAATGAATGAAAGAAAACTCAGCCGAAGTTGGATGGTATGACACATAACTACATATACTGATACATCACTTTATTCTTATTTCATCTGATGCCAGATAATATTAGGAAAATTTAACAGGATAAAATGATTTAGAAGAAAATCAGAAAAATAATTATTGAGTGGGTACTGTTTTTTTATTATTTGGAGTTTTTATAGTTTGAGAATGTACCGCACGATCTCCTTTGAGCCGGCAAGTCTCCTAGCCGGAACTGGAACTCCACCATGGGACCTGGAGGCGAAAGTCCTTGCGGCTCTTTACCAGTAGCGCAAGGCGGCGCAAGCGTTGGGTAGGAGTCCTGAGACTCGAGAAATCGAAGATCAGAAATCCCAATCCCGCCAGGTCCTCGTGGAAGGAATGACATGGGCAACCTAGCGCTGGGTACGCCATTATTGCAGCGGTAAGACCCATTATGGATTATTGGCTTGAGAGGCGTCACGGGACCCTCTCATACCGGTTGCCGCAGGTGGGCACTGGAAAAGGTTGCTTCGGAAATCACTTGTTTGATCCGCAAGGACCCAGCGCCTGAGTGAAACCACTGCGATGGCTAGAGCGTGGACACGGTGCTCCACACGCTGGCAGAATGTCCGACGTGGGGGGGAGCCGAGGTGTGATCTCGTGGCGGCCATCGGGGTGGGAGTTCTCTCGCTCGGTAATATGATTGCGGCCATGTTGCGGAGCAAGAGTGCGTGGAACTGCGCCGTTTCTTTCTGCGAGCAAGTCATGCTCGCCAAGGGAAGGCGGAGCGAGACCGGGAGAGGTTTAGAACCCTCCCGCTCCGCTAGACCCGGGAACAGGCCAGGTACCGTAAGCGACTCAGGCGCCGGAGATCGCAAAATTATCTCCGTCCTCCATAAACGCAAGCCTGATGATGACAGATGAGGCCATCTGTCGCTCCTCCTTTCGGGGACAGCCAAGGGTAACATCGGGGTTCCCACACAAGAGGGGACCATCTACAAACCGTAGGTGGCACGAGGTACGTCGGGGTTCCAGGGTTTTCTTCTCTAGCGTTCACCTGGTTCCCCGGCTTCTAGTACCCGAGACGATGACCTGCGGTTTTAGTCGGTTCGAGTATGACATGCCACCAGTAGGTGGTATCCGAGAAATTTCCGAACAGGAAAAAAGGGGCGAAAATTTAATAAAAAGTATGCAATTATTAAAAATAAGTATACCGCTTTTTACCCTCAAACACAATAAACGTTATGGTAAATACTTATGTGCAGTTAATAGTTATTTTCAAATAATGGCCCGGGAGCCAGGTACAAATTCGGTTAATTATTTTCTCTCGAGCCAAACTTCGTAAAAGGCATTAGGAATGTATATTATGAATACTCGTGACCGTCAGCTGCGACTCCGTCGGTGGGGCAGGCAGTGGCAGCCGACCCAGAAAAAAAATAGTTTTTCAGTCATTTCTTCCCATTTCAAAATTTGTAGGAATATAGTTTACCTAATATCTTGAAGGAAAAATAAAGTCAGCTGGTCATAACATGGTGGATTATACGTCAGCTGGGCATTTGAACATGCCAAAAAAACATTTTTTTCAATGATTTCCTCTGATCTAATTTTTTTTTCTGGTGATAGTTCATATGCTACTACGAATAAAAATTCATGTCAGCTTGCTCTATCCCAGTGGAAAGTTTGTCAGCTGGCACCAATGGCTGGCACCTTGAAAGTGTAACGCAGCTGCATCTATCACCCAATGAATCTTATCAGCTGACGACTTTTTCCTTGACTTACAGCTAGCTGATTCTTTTCAGTATTTACTAGAGCATGTTAAATAAATTTTCTCACGTTAAAATACACAACGTTTGCGTGAAAGAGTAACAAACATTCATCCATCCATACTTACAAACTTTCGCGTTTGTAATAGTATTAGGATACATATCTAAACTTATTTAAATTATCTTCGCTAAATAATTTGAACTGACCATTGTTTTTTTTTTTAAAGACGCAGTAAGGTATCACGTTAGGAATTTTTATTATATACTGGCTGACCCGGCGAACTTCGTATGGCCTTATTTATTTTTAACCGACTTCAAAAAAGGAGGAGGTTCTCAATTCGACCGTATATAATTATGTTTTTTATGTGTGTTCGCGGATAAGTTCATCGTTTATGAACCGATTTTGATGATTCTTTTTTTAATGGAAAGGAGATATCCCAACTTTGGTACCATGATAAGGACACTAAGATCTGATGATGGCATCCAAGAGAAATCGATCGATTTGGTCGCTCTTGAAATTGGTTTTATATAATTAAATAAAAAAAAATAATAGATTGAATCGTTACTATCACAGAAATATAATAATATCAGGATAGAAGATGACGAACATACTTTTTCCTGTGTGTAAAATCAACAGCAAGCCACACCCCATCAAACGCACACGATTGGTCAATGCGCCAGCGCCGACTAGTAAAGTGTCACACTTTCTTGTTTATGTAACGAAGTAAAATTTTTTATATAAATCGTTTCTTACACAAGTCTTATTTTAAATACAGTTTAATCTTGGGATAATGAAACGTTTTCTTAGGTAGTTTACAAAAATACTATAGTAAAGTACGCTAAGAAGAAAAGAAGATTGAACATCATTGTCCTTGAAACAGCATAATACTTATTCAATATTTGACGTTTGGAAAAAGCGAACCGCATAGCCGCATAGTTCTTAAATTGTGAAATCTCACGTCTACATACATATACTTCAGTAATTTTAATCCACAATCTAGCTGCAATGTAGAAAAGGCTTATGTATCTAGCTTCAATCTGTAAAAAGAGAATAACTTAAGAAACTTGATATCCTCTAGAATGAAAATTTGTAAGAGGATTGACAACATGCTCTAGTAAATATTGAAAAAAATCAGCTAACTGTAAGTCAAGGGAAAAGTCGTCAGCTGACAAACTTTCCACTGGGATAGAGCAAGCTGACATAATTTTTATTAGTAGTAGCATATGAACTATCACTAGAAAAAATTCTAGATGAGAGGAAATCATTGAAAAAAAATATTTTTTGTCATGTTAAGGTGCCCAGCTGACGTATAATCCACCATGTTATGATCAGCTGACTTTATTTTCCTACAAGATATTAGGTAAACTATATTCCTACAAATTTTGAAATGGGAGCAAATGACTGAAAAAAAATTTTTTTCTGCATGCTTGGCAGGGTGCCACTGCCTGCCCCACCGACAGAGTCTGCTGACGGTCACGAGTATTCATAATATACATTTCTAATGCCTTTTACGAAGTTTGAATTGGGAGGGACTTGGTCATCAAAATCTGTCACTGGCTCCTGGTCCATAAGTTTCCTAAAACGTTAAATTATATTAAAGCATATTTCATCAAATTGTTGAGCTACTTTTAAACTTTATTGTGTGCCAACTATTTTTCTCAATCTTATCGGTGTATTGTAATGCAAGACCAGGCTTATTGGCGGTACTTGGGAGGGGGAGGGCTCGATGAGCAGTGGAGGGTGATAGGTTAATGAAACTTTATTGGGATTTAACTGTTTACAGTTGACGTCATCAAGCCTCCAACGCTGCAGCAGCCGCCTGCAAACATCACGAAAGCTAGCTCCAGCACATCTGGAACGTCTAACACACCACTTTCATCTTTAATGATTATTGGATTCATTTGGATGCTCACAGTTGCTTGATAGTACATGTCATTTTAAATTAATAAAGGGCTGTGATAAAATATTTGTAATATATTCATGTTTAGATTATTATATAATGCAAGAATGTGAATATGCTATATAATTGCGTTATGCAATGTGTACATTTTGTGTTAAGGTGTAAAATATTACTTTAATATGAAGTTCAATAATATTCCAATTGATCTTAAAATGTAATTCAATACCTGGTGGTTTATTGAGCTTTTCAAATCGGTTTACTTAAAGAAAATCAGAAGATAGATCTTAACGAAGAGATCTGACTGAATAATTTTGTATTTTTTTACTATGATTTCATTAAATGCTATGAAATATATTTAGCTTTAATTCCGCGAGACAAATATCCAGGTCTGAAAGCAAGGCACAAATCCCACCGTCATGCATACTCACATGCACATATGGGTATCATGCATATGTACACATACAAAACAAGTGAGAAATAATTAGCATGCCATGCAACCAAACCTATACTCGACACGTGTTTCGCCCCTCCACGGAGCATCCTCAGGAGATGTTGACTCGTCGAGCGTTTGAGCTCGAGTGAGCTCGCGCCACCGCTGTCGGCCCTTTATATACCGTTTCGATGACACTATAATAATAGTCGATACAATGTCATAAAGACATCTGTGTCGAACTACCTGCAATCATACTAAGAAGTGGTGATGGAATTAAGTTTGTTTGGTCATTCAACAGTGTATATGCATTATTATTGTTATGTTTTGATATTTCTAACTGTTCCGGAATTAAAGCTAAATATATTTCATAGCATTTAATGTCATGGATTTCCGCAAAGTAACGCCTGATTCCATAACTTATACTATGATTTCAATAAATTGATCATCCATTTTATTGTAGTAGTAGTGTTTTAAAGTTAGAAAATTCACATTTGTTTCCCGTCTAGAGTTTGCAGTTCAAGAAGTTGGTCTGTTAGAAACCTTACCTGTGGCAATTGTTAATTTGTTAATTTCGATCCTTTTTCATAGATAAGCTGAAGAAGCTGACACTTTAACATATAATAAGATTAGGTATTCGAGAAGTAACATTGGGCTTTTAAAACTTCTTATTGAAAGCATAGTACATTTTTTATTTATACACATTTAATTTAAGTTTCGTTCACCACAATTTGTAAATATTTTTGATATTTTCATCAAACAAACTACATTCTATGTGGCAATATTTCTATAAATTTATCAATTCATATTTCACATGATCTGTTAAACGTCTGCTATGCCTACTGATTAAATACAGCAGACATTATTATAAGACGGAAAAAATTAAATATGAAATAATTGTGTCTATTTTTTACGTACCTAAATCAAATGTAATATGTACCTATTAAATGTATAAATTGCTTAAAGATGTGACATTTCAACAACATTAAACACTAAATCAATGATGATTTAATTCAATCAATCAAATCAAAAAAACATTACATTCCTAATACCTAACTGAGTAACTGTTATCGAAAACGTCCAATGTCAAATGCCTAGTTGCAAAACTAACGGGGCCTTTTCGATTAATTAATATATTTAAGTGCTAAGTTTATTTTATTGATAACTTTTAATCTATGTCACTGTAAGATTGTAAAAACCGTTAGATTTCATTGCAACATTGCAATCTCGCTAGGTTAGATTAGAATCTACCTAGCGAGATTGCAAACTATCGATAGATTGTCAACTGTGATATACTGCGTACGGGCGTCATATTGTCAACAGACTGTCCCTGATTGGTCGGTTTTACAGTAGGCCGTTCAATGGCCATAGAGTTAGGTTAGAACCAAGGGCGGATCCAGGGGGGGGTCATGGGGGTCATGACCCCCCTGGGCTTTTGTCATGACCTAAATTAAATTGTTAAACATAATGTTCTTTATATTTTTTGTCACAATATAGATTTTAATCGTACACAATATAAAATTTAATCATGGCTAAGAGCTTCAATGGTCGAAGAACGTCTAATCGGACTGACACTTCTCAACATCCATAAAAACGTACCCATTGATGTAGCAATAGAAGTGATAACGTGTTTTGGGAGAAAACGTAAAAGAAAAATTGTTTTTCTTATGTAAGTATAGGTTTTTTAAGTATAGTACTTCTAAACCCATGTATAATGGCCCAATCAAGAGGCTAAGTTTTTTTATGTGATAAACGAGCAGATGGATCGCCTGATGGTAAGCGATTACCGCCACTCATGGACACCCGCAACACCAGAGGCGTCACAGGTGCGTCGCCGGCCTTTTAAAAAGGAGTATATATGTTCGGTTTCTTGAAAGTTTGAAGGTCTTATTGGTCCGGGAATACCGCAGGCGACAGTTCATTCCAGTTTTGTTGTGCGAGGCAGAAAGGCTATCGCGTAGGACGATGGCGGAAAGAGGCAGCAGGGATCCGTTCGCACAATTCCTCGGAGCATTCCCCATAGTAAATGCGATAGAAGATGCATAGCGAGGCCACACCTCTACGCAGAGCCAGAGAGCCAGCCGATTTGGAATATCTTGGCAGTCGACAATTCGAGTCGCTCTCCGTTGGATGCGGTCCAGAGGGAGGAGCTGGTACCACGAGAACAGCTGAGAGAAAACCTGCGCCGTATAAAACACAAAGCGGTGTGCCAGAGTGATATACAGTTTAGATCTATTGAGCACGCCAAGCTTCTTCAAGGAAAAAAAAAGGCCCTACCCTCCAAATGGCCACGAAACTGGACTTCTCTCGATATGTTGACACCAAGTTTTCCAATATTGGCAGAACTGGATATCCCGCATACAGCACCGCAGTATGGTAGGTGGATCCTGTTCCTCGTCATCCAAGGTCGAGTTAGACGCAAAGAGTTTGGCCAGAAGATTGGATTTCTCCTTGGGCATAGGCCAACGAATTATTTCCTATGTGTAGAGGTGGTAAGGATGGCTTACAGAAATTCTCTTCGATAGCCTTGGCAAGAGACCAGAACGCCCGAGTTCCCGTAGGAACACGCTCAAGCCTCTCGCCAATCCTAGCAATGTGCTCCAACTTCGCCCTTGCAATGTCTCTCTTGAAGGACTTGGAGGCAAAGTTGTACTTTTTCTAGGTCTGCTTCTTTCTAGAAGCCTTTTTGGAAGATGGACCAAACCAGGGCCGCAATTTGCCACAATGGGAACCACACAGGAAGGAATGGAAAGCTACATACCCTGCACCACCACATCAGCAATAGAATCAGCAGCGGTGGGATCATCCGGCGAGAAGCATACCTGTCGCCAAGGGTGGGACTGTAGTGCAACACAATCTGCTGACTTGTAGTGCTACACACGGCGGCTGCGTGCAACTCGCGATCGCAGCGAGCATGTGAGAGGCACTATACTCCGGAGAGGGCAATGGTCTCAGGAGTTAAGTGGAGCGTCTACGGATACGAGGTAACCGTCCGTATGAAAGTCAGCAGAGGGTCTAACAACGAAGAATTCATCACACAGACTCGCGTGGCGTGGTAAACAGTTGTGCCAGGCTATATACCAGTGCGAAGTCGTGAACAGATCTCCCGCATGATCCGTTTTATTACTAAGCCAGTCGGCGTGGTGGGCGTTAGAATCACCAAGTAAAACGATCTCTGCGGCCGGGATCTGCTGCTGCACGAAGTCTGTAGCCATCTGGATGAGCTCAATAAGTCAGTCAGTTTCGGCATCACCGGTATGGGATCTATAGAGGCATGCATAGACGCGGGGTGGTCGTCGCTGACAAAGTCGCCTACACGGAGCCGTAACATTGAGAAGTCCCTACCTTCAAGATTGCTGAGGGGCCGAAAACTGATATCGTTTCAAACGTACTCGCACACTTCGGCCATAGTCATGAAGGAGTATTCTAGTCCGTACCCAGAGAGAGTGAGGTAGTAGTGTCCGCTGGAGACGATATCTGCGTCTCGGTCAAGAAGAGCAAGCCTGGCTATGTTGTCTCAAGGTGGTGATGGACAGCATTAAGGTTAGGCACCATACAATCCCCTGATGTTGCAAAGGTCCACGACTAGGTGGTCGGGGGTGCCATGTTAATTCTGCTCTTACCCCGGGCATAATTACGACTGCCTCGTTGGTCTCGCGGTTGGCGTGTGCGACTGCTGAGCATGAGGTCTTGGGTTCGATTCCTGGGTCGGACCAAATGTTTGTATGATCTACAAATATTTGTTTCGGAGTTTGGGTGTTTTCTATGTATATTATGTATGTATTTACAAAAAAAAGTATATATGTATTTGTATCAGTTGTCTAGTACCCATAACACAAGCTCTGCTTAGCTTGGGACCAGATGGCGTTGTGTGTTAGATGTCCGAAAATATTTATTATTTATTTATTAATTGAGCCCCCCCCCCTCTCCCCTCTAGAACACGAAGAGCAGCCTGGGCGTCCACGCTCAATTGCGGAAACAGCCCGGGAAACTAAGTACATTACTTATTACATTAAATGCTATGAAATATATTTAGCTTTAATTCCGCGAGACATGGAATTAAAGCTAAATATATTTCATAGCATTTAATGTAATGGATTTCCGCAAAGTAACGCCTGATTCCATAAATTACTTATTACACTTACATACATTATTAAAATACCAAGTTTATATCTGTATCTATTTAATATCAAAATTAAATTTATAACTTCTTGTGACTTGACCACGACTATATGACCTGGGGCCAAAGCTGGATCCGCCCTTGGTTAGAACTTCTTTAAACAATTTTATATCACTAATTCTAAAGTTCTTACAAATAGCTTTAAGCTTTAGAATTAGTGATATAAAATTGATTTTTATTTTTTTTATTTGCAAGAGACCCAATAGCTCTACAAAACATGTTACAACAACTGTCACTAGAAAGTAAAAAAGCAGGATTATCAATGAATGCAAATAAGACTAAAGTGATGACGAACAAAGCCAAATTTAAGATCGAGTATGTCGACGAGTACATATATCTGGGACAAATAATAGCGGTAAAGGACCTGTCTAATAAAGAAGTGGGCAGAAGAATAAATAATAGTTGGCAAAGATATTGGTCTCTCAAAGAGGTCATGAAAAATAAAACCATACCTGTTTATGAAAAATCCAAATTGTCCAATACTTTCATCCTTCCGTGTCCCACATACGGTTGCCAGACCTGGCCATCCACAAGAAAGATTGAGCGAAAATTAAGAGTGTGTCAAAGAGGCATGGAAAGAAGTATGCTGGATCTACGACTAAAAGATAAATGGAAAGCTACAAAAATGAGAGAAATAACGAAGGGTGCAGATGTAGGAATAAAAACAAGGTCGTTGAAATGGAAATGGAAAGGACATATGTGGAGATCGAAAGCAGAGAAATGGACTAAAAAAGTTACGGAATGGTATCCCAGGCATGGGCAGAGACAGAGGAAGGCCAGTAAAAAGATGGGAAGACGATCTGTCAAAGGGATGGAGAAGAACTGCACTAGACCCAAACAAGTGGAGGGAATTAGAGGAGGCCTATGTCAGAAGACAAGCTGACCTGGTTACTGATAATGCTAGTTGATCAGATATCATTTTAGTTTAAGTTATTATCACCTATATTGTCAACTAGATTTTAAAAAATGTATACAGGTTACAGGAAATAAAGGCTATTTTTATTTTATTTATTTATTTAATTCTAAAGCTGTTAGGTATTTTCAACATGAAATCAATTTACAATCACAAAAATACTTTACATTGGACTACAAAGGAGAATTAACAAACAAATATGGCGGCGCGGGACAGATGCCGTTCAACCAATCAGCGTGCGACTTGCGATTCGTCGATACCATTTCACAATCTTTCGACTGTTTGCAATTTCGCGAGATCGATTACAATCTAACGGTTTTGACAATCTTGCGGTAACAAATATAATACAATGTTTCAATAAATACAATCATCCTATATAAGGCCTAAATAATCGCCCATATCATTACAATCTAAACCTTACACACGCTTTTAAAACCATTGATGTGCCTAGACATTTTCAAGTCGCCAAAATAACATATCATTTCGTCTAGAAATATTTAGAAGTAAACTTAGTTAATAAGATATCTTAATACCTAACTATAAATATAGTACCTATAATAGAAATTAGTTACATTTATTGTAAAAAATATTAGATGATACCAAAGTGATTGGTTGTTTAAATATTCGGTGATACAATTAAATTATGATGAATGTCTAAAGTAAATTTAGAATACCAACTGAAATATAAAATAATATATTTACGAATAACTAAAACAGTAAAAATTTGAAACCGCCAGTAGATTGTTATAATTAACTGCTCCCCAAGTATAAAACGCAGCTTCGCTCACGTGATGAATGCTTATTTCGTGCTTCTAACTTCAAAAATGGCGAACTTCCATACAACAAATCTTCCTTGATTT
Source organism: Diaphora mendica (assembly GCA_949125395.1). Classification (NCBI taxonomy): domain Eukaryota; kingdom Metazoa; phylum Arthropoda; class Insecta; order Lepidoptera; family Erebidae; genus Diaphora; species Diaphora mendica. The sequence goes on along the minus strand of OX421319.1, from coordinate 14,729,614 downwards.
TATCCCTTTTTCCAAAAATCCTGTCTTAGATTGTTTTTACAATATAAAAAGCATTAAGCTCCCAAAATTGAAAAAATGTAGCGCGAGAAGTTTTTATTTCATTTTGGACATCTAACACACAACGCCATCTAGTCCCTAGCTAAGCAGAGTTTGTGTTATGGGTACTAGATAACTGATATTGGTACTTTTATATTTATTTTTTGTAAATACATACCTATTATACATAGAAAACACCCAAACTCCGAAACAAATATTTGCAGATCATACAAACGTTTGGTACGACTCGGGAATCGAACCCGAGAACTCATGCACAGCAGTTGCGTACGCTACCACTGATGGTAAATAAATAAATATACAGAAAGATTCCAAAACAATCATCCAACTCAGTTTGAGTTGAACGGTCAAACCCCATAATATGATGGTCGTTTGTTGTGGATGGGAGACCGGTCTTAAGCAATTCTTTCCATACTTTTCACCGAGTAAGTAAGATTACCAAAAACCCAAATTTTTAGGGCATCGTCGTCGGTAGCCGCCACAGAAATAGATCAAGATAGAATGGTGACGAAAGTACTTCGCCATATAATTCCTGCGTGGCAACAGGTGGCAACAAACAACCACGCCTCTAAATGCACACGATTGTTCAATGCGCGAGCGTCGTCTAGTGAAGTGTCACACTTTCTTGTTTATGTGTGAAATAGTGCAATCATTGGAAAACTAAAATGCAACTTAATATTTAAGATAATATTTCACAATTAAGTAGGTATATAAAGTAAGTTCGAAAACTAAAAACCACCTACTTAAAAAAAAGACCTGTGGCACTCGGGGACTGCCGCGCTAAAGCTATTGCATAGCATTTTTTATTAACTTATGCAATTATATTTATTTTTTTTTTTTTTATTTATGCAGTAGTGTATGGTTACCATGAATAATTTTATACATTATATGACATAACAAATCTTCGTGTCCAAGGCAACGAATCTTCCTTGACGTATTTCAATACGCCTTCGCGGCCGGCTGTTGACATATTCATGGTCTAAGAAAACAAGATCTCGCATTCCGAGAGTGGCTCAATTTGACGTCACTATCCAGTTACCACTTTATAGTAACATAACACGAAATGAACCAACGACAATGATATTATATAATATCATTGACCAACCACAACCAGCGATAGTGATGATGACGTCATCTCGATCTCTGTCTTCTCGTCACTGTATCTCGAAAAGAAACAGAGACAGACAGATTCGTTGAGTCGTCGTTCGGAGCAGCTCTCAGTCTCGAACCGTGCGAGCTTCGGGTGTCAGGTTTTATTTGTGTTACGTTACGTTACGGAATTTCTTGATTCGGTCGCCGCGCTCGAAGGCCTCAAAGGCCGCGATAAAAGCTATGCAATAGTTTAAAAATCTTTATATAAAAATATAATAAATTTATTGAACAGCTCATTTTTTTTAAATTTATATTTATCGGTTATGAATTAATATACACGTAATTTAGGTACCTATATCATGGATGTTTTTGAAATGTGCTAATAAAGCCTTTTTATTTAATAGGATCCTGGTAACTTCAAAATTTATACATTTATAATGTAAATATTTTGACTAATATACCTACCTAACTTATTTTTATTTCAAATAGAAAATAAGTTTCACATTCTCATTCACAGTTAATATTAATATAATAATGAAGACAGTTGGTAGTTAAACAATATAGAAATAGCACTATCAGAATTAAACAGTCTCTTGGCTGCATAATAACAATTTATCGATACCTACATTCACGTACGTAGTGTATCAAGCTCTAGTGCAAGTCGCATTGGGCATACGTACTTCTTACACACAGCTTAAGGGTCCGTTCACACAGACCGGCTCGGAGAGGAGAGCACATTTTTAACACGTCTGAAACAGAGTTTTGAGTAATTGTAATAAGGTTTATTTTTGCATGTGCACTTCTCTTGTCATTAGGAATGCTTGAACGCGCTCTGTGTGAAATAATAAGAGGAGCCGACCGGCTCCGATTGCGTGCTCTTTCTCGCTCGCACCCGCGCAGATCTCTTCCAGCCGGTCTATGTGAAATAGTTGGCGGCTCCGCTCCGATCCGGTCTGTGCGGGCCGATGCTCTCCGAGCCGGTCTGTGTGAACAGGCCCTAATTAAGCGTTCGGAACGATTGTTTATTTCGATATTCATTGCGCGGTCACTTCACGGGAATAAGTAGGAGTATTGTATATTGAATGTAATGGATACAGTACCTTAATGAAAAAGTAATAGATATGTATATATATATTTAACCGTGGGAGAGCCACGCTTCGGCATGAATGGGCCGGCTCGACCGGAGATATACCACGGCCTCACAGAAAACCGGTGTGAAATAGTGCTTGCGCTGTGTTTCACCGAGTGAGTGAGGATACAGGAGGCCCATACCCCAACCCCTCCCCCTATCTCCCCCCCCCCCATCCCCCAAAGGCCGGTAACGCACTTGTGACGCCTCTGGTGTTGCGGGTGTCCATGGGTGACGGTAATCGCTTACCATCAGGCGATACGTCTGCTCGTTTGCCGGTCTATTCCATAAAAACAGAAAAAAAAAATGCTTTTAGTTGACAACATGATAGTTGAAAGAACATTTTGATTCTTGTTTATCTTTATTTTACTAAAAAAATAGTACTCACTGATGAAACGAAATGCCTCCTTTCTTCAGAATAACTTCACTACTCTTATTTTTACAGTTAGTAATTGCACAATACGACATCGTAATGAAGTTTTTGTTACGTCGCGAACGCTGTTCCGTGATAATGAGGGTAATGAGCGGGCGACATTAATACTATGCACTATAGTGCATACTTTCGGCACACGTGGCCCGCCTCTTTCGCCATTCTATTCTGATTTATTTCTGTGGTAGCCGCTTAGGACCGGAGTACCCGTATTCAAGTTGGCTCTGTAAAATCGTAGTTTACTGATAAACTGGTTGACAATAACTGCAGTGATCTGACGGTTTGGTCTTTTAAATATGTTAAAATTCACATTACTATTTTTTTGACATTGCTCAAAGAATGCCGTCTCTGTGCGTCTATGTTGAACAAAAAAAATAATAATTTGTCTACTTTTATAATAAGTTTAATAATATTGTTAAGCATATGAACTCAGATTACAAAAGAAAGCCAGATGGAACGTTCTTGTCAAATAACATGACGCCGATTGATTTATTTTAGTGTGAGTGACAACTGACAGTCGGTGCGACACTGTAGGAACACGTACATCTTTGTGTGTGTAATGATACCATACGCAGTAAAAAAATCCCGATTTTTTGATAAATATTATGATGGAAAAAAGGGTATTTTAATATTAAAGAATTTTAAATATTATGGTTTTCATTTTAGTTACTGTTACATACTATGCAAACTCTCAGCAACCTTTATTTTGCACAAACTTTTTATAATATTGTCGTTTTGCGTGTACATTTCGTGAAAAAATTATAAAAAGCTAAAATCAATTACTTTACCAAAAATACTTGTAATATATGATTAATAAAAATAAAAAACTGCGGATAAACGGTAAGTACCTGGGAACCAAGTTTTGTACTATCGATTATTCTCAATCATTCAATTATGATGTGAAGCACAAGTTAAAGACATAAAACACATCTATACACAGAACAGCAATTTGTAGAAACATCCACAAATTGTTTGTATGTAATAATTATTAGAAATAATTGTATGTATCACCAAAGAATACTTTCAGATGACGTTAGGAACCAAGTCCCTAATTAAAGGTTCACTAATGTCTGAATGGAATGGACTAACACGTAATCTCCCTAATTGAAGGGAAAAAAAATAGACAAAAACTGGTATCACAGTCGAGCTACGGTTGAGGTTTTGTGTTCCGACACAACAATATAATTATCGGGTTAATAAATAATTATAGCAACTAAATAATCTGTATTTACCTGTAAAAAGATATTCCATCTTCTTTTTTTTTGATTTTGGGAACTACTCTTACAGTGTTTAATGATGCAAGACGGCGTTTTGAAAATAAAATTAAAAATCACTCGTGACGTGTACACAATATGGCGGTTTGTCAAACACTGCCGCGAGAATGTATTCGCTTTCTAATTTATATTTACTTTGTAGATTCATTGTCGTGTTCTTTACGGTCTATCTGGCTTTCTTAGTAATCTGAGCATATGAATGTATAATTTACATGCCATAAATAAAACAACTAAGTGGGATCAAAATAAATTAATTGTTAAAGTTATGAATAGTAATAGTTTTGGCAAATGATGTTTAGGTAAAAGTAAAAGCTAATTTGCCTTAGCAAATGTCATGTAGGACCTTTATCTTGCTGAAGCAACACTATGGTATTGATAACTTTATTTGCTACCTTTTTGGTAAAAGCTTTTGTCACTGTAGAATAATATCTGTCAACATAATATGTATTTCACGCCACGTCACGACATAGACAGGTCTTCTGGGGATTCTGCCACGTAACACAGGTCATCGGCGTACATGACTTCGGTGATGGGAGATCGTTTTATGTTTTTTCGGAAGATGGTCCCCATTTCATCTCATCCACATTTTTATATTTTTTATCATTAATTTCATCACGACGAAGACTAAAGACTTGAAGACCTAAGATATAAAGATTATTAACACTTGAGATTGGCAGAAATAGCTGATCCGAGAGATCCGGCTGGTTGCCATTTCATCAAAAGAAAAAGAAGACTTCTGTGATAAAGTCGTAGGAAAGGACAGTGGCAGGTTTGTATGGGACTTTTGTACCGCTTGGCGTATGTCATAGTAGGGATTGTTTTTATATTTATTTGGCTGCTAATATCACCGACAATAACATTTTAATTTCCTAGATTTTTACGACATAGCATTAAAAAGTTATTTTAGATTAAAACGAAATACATGGATCACTAATGAGTTGTCATTATTGTCAACAAGATGGCGTAATATTATATTTTTGAAATCAAAATTATCGTGATCCGTCATTATAATGTTACTCTTTTACTAAATTCATCAGTAAGTAAGCTCATTCATGAATATAGATTTAAATATTTAATCGTTTTTATGTAATATAGATTTTAAAATAATGTAATAATTTCGGCGTAGACTTTAATCATGGCGTGTTTAGAAAACGTAGGAGTGCGTTTTGTTAATGTAGTTGTAACAACTTTATGAGCAGAATTAAAATTCTGTTAGCACAGTTCTAAAAATATAATAAATGCATGAAAATAATTAGGATGATTCACTCAATAAACGGTATAAATCTCATAACCATTCATAACATATTGCCAGCGGTACAGAATCTGCCATTCTCCTTTGGTGTGTTTGCGATCGGGTTAAATTAAAGAGTTTCCGGTCAGTCCGAATACGAATATGTATTGTATACCCCGTTTACCCTTTGTATTGTTCTGCAGGGAGTCTTTTATAACTACTGCAAAATATACTTAATACAAAAAGGGTGGGTGCTAATACACATCCTTGTTTTACCCCGCAAGTGACTCGGAAAAAATCCTATTGCTCATTCCTCATTGTGATACAGCAACTCAAATCATCATGAAGTAGTCGCATTAGCCATTTATCAGTGCAACCGAGCTTATGTAGTAGGTACAATCCACAATGCCTCTTGAGCGACACTATCGAAAACCTTTTCCAGGTCCACAAAGCAAAGCACCGAGTTGAGAGTTGAGAAAGAGACTGGAGTTGATGGAAAAACTTAATAAGTCTTGCCGTGTATTCGGCGACTTGACAGCAGATACCATTAACGACTCGACGGTGCTGTCCTGAAGCAGGTGGACAAATTCAAATACCTGGGTAGTACCTTGACATGTAAGGGTAACCTCGACGCAGAAATTAACAGCAGGATTGGCGCTACTTCAGCAGTGTTTGGCAAATTCCGTGAGAAGTTATTCCGCTCACATGCCCTAAAACTACAAATGAAGGTCAATGTGTACATGGCCATCGTCTTACCGAACATTCTATATTCTTCAGAGACATAGTGTGTGTACAGAAGACATATACGTACCTACATTAGATCGTTTCCATCTCAGGTGTCTTTGCAATATTCTGAACATAAAGTGGTCCGGTCGGAACACGGATGTTCTACAGAGAGATCATGTTTGCGGCTTTGAGGCTTACCTCTTATGTGCCGTCAATTACGGTGGTCTGGGCACGATGTAAGAATGTCTGACCAGAGGGTCGCAAAGCGCATCTATTACTCTGAACTCAGAAACGGAAAGCGGAAACGCGGCGGCCAGTTCAGACACATAAAGAGATGCAATATGGACACCTCTCGCTGGTAGGATTTCGCTAGGGATAGACCTGGTTGGAGGCGGATGGTTCACCAGAGTATCTATAACTTTGAGGATCAAAGGAGATATGGTCGCGATTTGAAACGAGATCATCTCAAAAACAAACCGCCCGCCAAAATAAAGTACAATAACCTTAATGGGGTGCTTACTTGTCCTCACTGTACACGTTCCTTCAGTGCCAAGATAGGGTACCTACGTAAGCCACACCAGAGCGCACGCCCGAAGCTTAGATGCTCAGACTTAATCAGTCACCATAGCCGCAATCGGCAAGGGATAATATCACTGACCTCTATTAAACAAGTGCGCTGGACTGCATACGTCGTAATCTAAATGATGCCCTTTGATTTTCGCCATTTTGGCGCTGATAACAGTGTGAAGTTCCGTGGAACTAATATTAGGGATGAGACATAACTTGAAGTATTGCATCACTTTATCGATACAAATACTTGGTGTCATTTCCTCCTTTATATGTGTACTTACAAGGCATAAAAGGAATTTCACCCAGTTATTAATAATTTGTTAGCATTTAAGAAATCGACTTTACTAACAATCATTTTCAGTTTCAATAAAATGTTACCCCCTTATTCACTAGTAGTTCACTGCAAGTTCAAATACACAAACTCTTATTAAATAAATGTTTTAAATATCACTTGGCAAACACCAAACATAACAAGTATAGTCTTCAATAAACAGAGATGCACCAAAATAACAACGGTCATTTGCAACAAATGTCAATTTTAGTACGTGAAACCCTCGTGAGGGGCGCTTCAAAACGGCACAAACACAACTGTCATTTCTTAGAGAATATTACTAGAGGTCACTTGTATAACTACTTGTATAAGGTCAGTGGATTGCATACACAGACTGAATATAGACCGATATATATAGACAGAAATATAAACCTCTGGCAAATACATGGCCTATGTTTATCATAACGTTACTTGTAAGTATCTTCATCACCACGATCACCTATCGCAGTCCACTGATGGACATAGGCCTCCCCAATTTCACTCCACTCGCAAGTACCTATCTTAGGTTGAACAAATCTGCGCATATATTTGTTAAAATGTTTTGCCTGACTACATCGAAATGTAAAACATAAATCAGTATTTAACAGTTACTTTATTTGATTAGATAAAACCCTTGCCATGTGCTGTATTATCACTGTTTATCACGCAGATATCTATCTAACACGAACTGATACCAATTTTGCTATTATAGACATGAACTAATGTTAGATGGAGATAAATGGTTATTAAACTTAAAAAAAAACATTATTTAATGAGAGAAAAAATAAAACAAATACACAGTTTCTATTATACCATATCTTCGATTTTACAAATAAATTGTGTAATGAAGAGATGTAAAAAATTACCTATCTACAGTTATTCACTATTAGCACAGAACACATATACTCCTAGCGGAGACTATTAGTCCCATAGTCCGCGCGCTGTAATATAGTCGAAACGTCAGGCAATTCAAAAGTAGGTAGGTATCTATCTAATTATTATATATGTATTGTGTAAAATATTTACAAGTACAGAAACTTTAAAAGTTATTATCTTTTATTATTTAAACAATACAAATTTTTCTTCACTAATCGTCAAATAGTATTGTAAAAACTATCCCTAATATCAGTTAGTGTAAATATTATGTACCTATTTAAAAAACTGGTTAGGTATCTGGTAATTTGTAAAATAAGTTAATTTAAGGTGTCGTCATATTTGTAAACAAATACCTACCTGCTAGAAGAACATTTTAGAAATTTCTAACCATCTGTACATTACGTCTTTTACTATCTACCTACTCACTTTGACTACCTTATATTCATCTTTATAATCTAAAACCTACAGTGGTGGATTTACCACTAGGCTGAGTAGGCTGAAGCCTAGGGCGGCAAATTTCAGGGGGCGGCAGATTTGGCACAAAAATTTTTTCTTACAAATATGTACCTAAAACATAATTATATGATCAACAGTACGGATAAAAGAAGTCTTAAAATTTAACAATACTTTAGGATCAAAGAGTGTGCCTGGCGTTTACTCTCAAGTTTAAAAAAAAATATCGCACCGACCGAAACATAACGTCCTTTTTAAGTCAGTTTTTTAACTGTATGAAACAATTCGTGACACATATCTTCGTGAATATGGATTTTTTTAATATTTCAATAGCTGTAGATTAAAAGTAGTAATGTTAAATTTTTACTATCTTTTAACCACCACTCAGAACAGCACGAGGCCCGAGGCCGAGGCTAATTGTGTCTGAGTGGGAATCTTCCTTCCAAGCCAAAACAATTATTGAGCCCTCTTCGCCGCCTCCTTTCGCGAGATGATCTCTTAGCAGAAGGGTCTGATGACTGCAAGGAGGACCCTTTACGCTTTTATGTCTAAACTGGGCAAATTACATAAGTCCTCACTACAACCACAATCTGAGTGAATGCGATGGGTGGGTGCTGAGTGAAATCTGGTGCAACGCGCACGGTAACCGCGTATGACTAACCGCTTATACCGCTCTCTGAGAATGCCATTTGCGCGACCTTCTCTGTGGGGTCAGAGCCACAGTCAAGACCAGTGTACCAGTGACCAGTTTTGGAGCAAGCCATCGCAAACACTCATCAAAGAGCCATCTTTCGTTAAGGATTTTTTATGAAATAGGGGGCAAACGAGCACACGTATCACCTGATGGTAAGCGATTACCACCGCCCATGGACACCCACAATGCCAGAGGTGTCACAAGTGCGTTGTCGGTCTTTTAAAAAGGAGTACGCTATTTCCTTGAAGGCTTGAAGGTCGTATTGGTCCGGGAGTACCGCAGGCGACAATTCATTCCACAGTTTTGTTGTACGAGGCAGAAAGTTTCTGGAAAAACGCACAGTTGTGAACTGCCAACCATCTAAATGATGGGGATGAAACTACTGACGCATAGGACGATGGCGGAAAGAGGTGGCAGGGATCAATTCGACCAATTCCTCGGAGCACTCCCCATAGATACTGCGATAGAAGATGTATAGCGAAGCCAATCTCTACGCAGCTCCAGGGAGACCAGCCAAATTAAAACCTGTATGCAGTCCAGAAGGAGAAGCTGATACTGGGGTGCCCCTGCCCAAAGATGAGAACAGTATTCCATATGAGGCCGAAACTGAGCCTTAGGCACAGATACTTGGTTTAGGCCTGAACCAGTACGAGGATCGAGTTAATCAAGGTTCAGTCGCCAGGGAGTGAGCAACGATGGGGCCCCTGAAATATGAGGACCTCTGTGTTTTACTTATGGGTGTCACTGTCACCCGTAAATTCAGCGCTTACCAGTGCGGTACCTCTGGTAGCCAGGTGCGCCGCTTTTTTCAAGTTCACCACTAACTAAAGTGTCATTAGCGTACTGATTACACCCAGCGCATCCAGTTTAGCCCGAGTAGGAGGGCTTCTTGAGGTCTGGACTGCATGACATGATTCATTCATTTCCTCCTAGCGACGAGTGCAGTGCGAGAGAGAAAAGGGTACTGTACTGCTGCCTTGTCCAGTCGTCGATGATCGACTGGAGAAGTTCCATGGCGGGGAAAGCCACTACGTGGAGCCTTCAGCTTGGACGACCAGCACGTCGTCTTGGGTCGGTGAACGCACGTACTCACTCGTGGTCATTTCACGCAACAATGCGCCGATCATCGAAAGCGCCGCTCAAAATCTGAATTATTCATTCCGACAGATCGGGCCTACCTCACAGAAATGGCAGTCGATGCTGGTCGAGAGATTCTCTCAAACAAAATATGTGAGAGAGAGTAAGATATGGCGATTCGAATTGGGACCACCGTACAGCAGTAATGGGTAGGTATACTCGATGGCAGATGGCATTATTTGATTTTATGTCAGATTGTGTGTCCCTGCCCACTTCCGAGTGGTCTTTTTAACGTTAAATACTGTTACATAAACCATAAAAAAACTTTAAATTTGAAATCTGTCATTCATAACTATTCATAAGTCATTAATAACAAAAGAGATTGCCTTTAGTTTCTAAGAACTGCCTTACAAGTTATATTAGGTACCTATGTACTATTAAGATTTTTGTGACCACATTTATTTTAAGATTTCTGTTTTGCTCTACCTCAGTGGCGGACTAAGGGGGGGGGGCGGAGGGGGCGGTCAAACTTCCACCGAAAATTGGTTTGAAAGAAATCTAGTAAGTGGTTTTTTTAATACGTCATAAATCGTAAACCGAAAAATGTCGACCAAAGTTACAAGAACTTTTATATTGTGTACTTGCTGCTACGGAACCCTTCATGGGCGAGTCCAACTCGCACTTGGCCGCTTTTTTTAAATAAAAATAATTTTGTAATCATATTTAATAATAAACTTAGTTTAGTATTATAATGTAATAGTGTTTTTGGTTCTTGTTGCGGAATATAAACAAAAAAGTTTTAATAATTTAATGGTTATATTGTTGCACATCTGAAGAAACAGTACCTAAGTAATATCCTCATATAATTTATTAACTAGCTGACCCGTGTCCGCTTCGCTGGGATTCAGATATTTCTTAATGTGATTTCTTTGTGGTTTATGGAGGGAGAATAATAGGAAGACGGATTGCCGGTCCCTCCCGTAGTGAAAATTTTCTACCAATTTTTAGGGTTCCGTAGTCAACAAGGAACCCTTACAGTTTCTCCTTGTTCGTCTGTCTATCCGTCGGTCCGCGGTTTAGATAAAAAAAAACTATCGGTTCTAGAAAGTTGTAATTTGTGATGGGTATACACATTACTTACTCCGCCGACAGTGTTGAAATAAAAAGTTGCAAAAACACAAATTTTTAGGGTACCTCCTCTACACGTAAAGTGGGGATAGTGTTTTTTCTATTTGTCTTTCCCGTAGAGTGGGATATTGTTGGATAGGTCTTTTAAAATATTAGGGGTTTTTCAATTTGGTGAACAGTTCGTGACTTATTAAGCTTTATAGTGGCAATTTTCGTTAGGGTCAAGTGAACAGGCCTAAGATCTTGCTGGATTTTTATCGAAATTCCTATTTTATATCAAATTCTCAATATTAGAGGTAGTAGAGCCACGCTGATTTCAGCACGAACGGGCCGGCTCGACCGGGGCGGTACTACCCTCGCACAGAAAATCAACGTAAAATGACAGCGTTCGTGCTGTCGTGTTTCGTTGGTGAGTGCGAGACCGGAGGCCCAATTAGTCTAGTCAACAAGTTTCATACTTGTTGACTGGACTAAAAGATGCAGTAGCATCACTAGGCCGCCATAGTGTGGGTCGCCATACTGCACTGTCTGCATTCGCAATGAGTATGGTGACCACCACTCTTGGATTCTGCTTATGTTTTCCATCAGGCAGAGCAGAGTCATTTTGGCGGGCCAAACATAAAAAAAAAAAAAAAAATTAAGAAAGATGACGTTTGCGAAGAAATTAATCAAACTATTGAATCAGTCTCCAATATTGAAATAAAATGATGTACAAGAATAGGTGAAATGTCTTGGGATACTAACAAAAACCAGTGGTGAGTTTACCACTAGGCTGAGTAGGCCCTAGGCCGGCAAATTTTAGGGGGCGGCAGAATCGGGACAAAATTCAAATTCAGTCACCATACTCATTACAGACAATGCAGCATCAGCCCACACCATGGCGGCCTAGTGATGCTTCTGCATAATTGGGCCTCCGGTCTCACACTCAAGTGTCAGCGCAGCCAGTTTAGCCCAAGCAGGAGAGCTTCTCGAGGTCTGCATTACACCACGTCATGATTAAGTCATTTCCTCCTAGCGACGAGTGCAGTGCAAGAGAGGAAAAGGTACCGTACTGCCGTTTGGGTGGATGGGCCCGAGTAGAAACACAGCACCTCCTCGTACCACCTGACGCAGACGATGTCCAGAAAACATACTTTGGAGATCACGTCTGGCTGTAACAGAGTGGGTGTAACAGAACAGAGCGAAGGAGAGAGCGGAGTGGAATTGGGTGAGCTTTAGAACCATCTTATTCCACCAGGCCCGGGAATGGTCCAAGTTCTGCACTTAGTTAAGGCGCTGGAGATCGCTGAACGACCTCGAAGGCTAAAAGCGCAAGCCTATCAACAGAAATAAGCTAGTGTGAAATTAGAGACAGAACCATGGTACCCTGGTCACCACACACATACTGTTGTAGGAAAAGGCTGTCGTGGGAGAGCCACGCTTCGGCATGATTGGGCCAGCTCGACCGGAGTGATACCACGGCCTCACAGAAAACCGGTGTGAAATAGCGCTTGCGCTGTGTTTCACCGAGTGAGTTGGGATACCGGAGACCTATACCCCAACCCCTCCCCATCCCTAGAAGTCCGGAAACGCACTTGTAACACCTCCGGTGTTGCGAGTGTCCATGAGCGGCGGTATTCGCTTACCATCAGGCGATACGTCTGCTCGTTTGCCCACCTAGTACATAAAAAAAACTTCCTGCAGGAAGCTGGACATGAGAGTCTCAGGAAGAGGGAGGGGTATGATGCGCGGAGACGGAAGCTAAGGGGGTATCGAAAGGGGATATGAAAAGAGCAGGGAAATGTTAAATTGTAGGTTAATAGGGGCGGCAAAAAATTTATAGCCTACTGGCGGCAAATCTGTAAATTCGCCACTGACAAAAACTGTGACGTAAGCCACACTAAAGAACTGGACGAGACTGAACTATTTTGCTAACTGTTCATGAAAGTCTAATTCAAACGTCAATTATAAAATGAAAATCAATTAACAGAAGTACATACTCAATGGTACATATATACGCAATGTGAAATTATTAAAAATATATTTTTACACTAAGGCCTCATTCAACTATGCCGCCCCGGGCCTCTGACGGGGTTAGTCCGCCTATGCTCTACCTTTAATAAAACTTATTTATCTTATAAATAAGTAAGTACGAGCGCGTACCGCCCACATTAACCAACTCTTTGTAACATTACACTCCATAATATTACAGAGATACCACAGTTAACATTAATATGAAACTGTAAAAACATTATGAACCCTGTCCGATATGTCCATATACAGTGTAACAAAGTCAGTGTATCTTTAATATAACGATATCCTCGATTTAACAAATTTTTCGAAATCTTACAAGTTATAATTTAATTATACAGGGTTACTGGTAACATGTAGCAATCCCTTTAAGGGGGGGTGATAGTAGAGATCATTAGCTATCAAAATGTCTTCGGGTAAATGAGTCAAAAATGTACCGTTTTGGAAAAAAAAATCTCATTTTTTTAAGAAAAGTGGATCACGCTACTTAAAAGTGCTCCTAAAACAAACACTTGTGTATTTAATTATTGTTTTTGGTGTTTTTAGTTTGCTAACACCCTAATACGTAATAATAACACAACACAAAAAGAACAGAAATGTAGTACCGTTAGTGAATAATGATTCAGGGAATCTAAAAATTTTCATACATTTTACTGTTTCTTATGACTAAATGCAATTTTATTTTAAAAAATCACCTTACAATTTTATCGGCGTAATAGCTTAAAAACAAGTGTCTTTTATTAGCTATCCAACGAGGTATAAAAAAAATAAATACGTTGACAAATGGCTGAGTAATTGAACTTAATCGGGGTAAGTGAAAAATCGTAACTTTTAAAATGTACTTATTTTGCGGTCTAAACTTAAATTTACAGTCGATTTTAAAAGTGTGAGCCCCTGTTTCTAATGCAAGCACGCATTCTTGTCCTCAATTGAGTTTTTACAACACCACTAGACGAGTTTTTGATTTCACTTGCGGCATTAACTATGCGGATCCTTAAACCTATAATATTTTGTACAGGCGAGACATCATAGACCAGGCTCACACACACGTAATAATCCATCAGGGTAAGATCTGGACACCTTGCTGGTCATGGGATAGGTCCTCCTCTACCAATCCAACTATCAGAAAAAAAAACATTTAACCATTGGCGGACGGTAATTCTGTATTTTGAGTTTTTTTATTTTTTTTCCAAAACGGTATATTTTTTACTCTAAATGAGTCTAAAAAATGTACCGTTTTGGAAGACAATTTGATAGCTAATGATGTCTACTATCACCCCTTAAAGGGATTGCTACATGTTACCAGTAACCCTGTATAGTTGCAATCCTTTAGAGCTGCCCGTAAGAGCTAATGCAAAATATACCTTTACATAATGAATACATTGGTTCAAAACCTTTTTATAACGAATTTTCAATCGTCGTTATAATCAAATATAAAAAGAAAGTATTTACCCCTATTTACCGAATTTCGTCAACTTATATAACCTTTACATAAACGAATCGTAGACCAACCTAACCTGTGTATTACGAAGCTCATTGTAACAAATTACTTGAAATTGTTATTGTTACGTGTTAGGGTTCGATGTATTTGAGAAATAAACCTTCTGACGTGTAAAAGAGGCTTTATTAACAACACTCTTACAATCACAATATCACTCCGAATAACAATCCTTAATTATCTCTGATAGGAAACTTAACTACTTCATATAACCACACTGCACTTATCTGTTCATTGTATAGACCACCCAAAGAAAGTAAACACAATTTTAAAAAGGTCTACAAAAGTCCGCGATGGTACCCAATGTGTCTGTAACCCACCATAACCATTTTTCTCATTTCTTTTTACGAGAAATAATGGCTTATTACCGAAGCGATTTTAAGCGATACAGCATTAATCCTTATTCAATTAAGTACCTTAAAGACATTGTGCATTTAATATAGGTCAATATGGCCCTTTACAGTATGTAATTTATATGAATATATCCGAAGATATTACAGATTTAAATTGCACGAATAGTGACGGCGGTGGGTGCATCTAAAATCCACCCGTGCGAAGCAAGCTGATTCCCTCTTTAGTGCAGATTTTTTGGCAAAAAAATATGTAGTTAAACTATTCTCTGGCCGAATGTTTATAATGACCGTCATAGGTTTCTGTTTGTAATATAATATAAATTTATTGAATTAGACATTCAATGACAGTAATATAAATTAAAGTAGTATTATTTTATTCTAAATTAAAATTATTGAATAAAAAAGATCATCACGTTCAAATTATGGAAACAGCAATTAAAATTTATTTTCGTCACCATTGTATTTTGAATAAAATTTATTCCAACCATTCATCTTAAATAAATGATACAAGTTCTAAATCTAAGGCGCAGCGCAGACGACAGACTATCCGTGACGCACTTTTTAGTCTGTGATAATAGAACCTATGCAAATATATGCAGTAACGCACACGACGCGCAAAAAGTCCGGCGCTCAAAAAATCCGTATAATTCGGGCAGACCGCACCGCGCCGCGCTGCTCCGCACAAAATGTGTGCGAAAAAAATTGAACGTTTGCTTCAACGCGCGCTCGCTAACGCAGACGGCGCAGGCGCACACTTCACTTTAGTCTACAATCTGCATTTGTTAGGGGTGGACGTAACGCACGCGATCTTTTACTATGGCGCCAGATCGATGTAACGATCTTAATTCAAGAATTACAAAACGGACCAGCAATTTATAATACTTCGAAGGCAGAATATCATGATATAGACATTTAAAAAGAAAAATGGGGGATAAGTGTGTTGTAATGTTTATTCCGCTCCTGTTTGTGTTTTCATATAATGTTTTGGTTTAAATAATAAGTACATCAGAAACCTATTTGTTATTTGAATAATGAAAAACTTAGTATGTTGCTGAGAGAAATAATAAATAACTAGCTGAGCCCCGCGGTGTTACCCGCGGTACAACAACAACCGCGGTTAACACCGGTATTAAATTGTACAGTCTAGCATATAATATTTAAATTGATACTTGTTTAAGCTAAGGCCTTATGGGACTGGCATACCCTAATAGAGTAAAAGTCCCTTAAAAATAAATAAAGGAAAAAAAAGTATCCTATGTACGTCCCCTGGTTCTAAGCTACCTCCCCACCAATTTTCAGCCAAATCGGTTCAGCCGTTCTTGAGTTATAAATGGTGTAACTAACACGACTTTTTTTTATATATATCGATATAATTATGATTATTTACCTATATTTTATTTACTTACCTGAGTGTCACAGACACCCTTTCTTCTGGACCAATGCACTTCCACATTGTTGTTTCTGAATGAATCAAAGCAGGTCTTAAAATAAATAGCAACTCATTAAATGTAGTAACAGACATTTTATAAAATTTGAAAAAATTATCCGGATGTTGTTTAAGAGTTGAATGTTTAATATAGAACTGTCCCTTCAGTAATCTTTCCGAAAGTATAGGATGTACCCAAAATTCTCTATTTCTTCTTATTTTTCTGTACTTCAAGTACAAAATAATACTTCGCGAGCTCTGCACGATTTCCATAGCGTCTACGTCCCTACAGTTCTGCCGACAGAATGATCGAAGATGTGCGTTGAGTCGTAAAAAATCGGCGACCGACTTTTTGCGCGCTATGCAGACATTTTGTGCGCCGCAGACACGATCACACAAAAAGTGTGCCGTCTACGCTGCACCTAAAAGATTTTTCATTGCTGACCATGGACAACAGCAAATGGATTATTATTGAATCAAAATCCAATAGCCTTTGAACAATCCTTATCTATTTGTTATTACCGATTCAGAGCTCCAACATCAAGGTTTGTAATTCCAATTTAATTGTATAGACCCGATGAAGCCTTACGATTATCGTCAAATCAATTATTAATAATATTTCAAATTGTTCCATCGCAGTCTAATACAAATGAAACGTATCAGTAATGTTAATTTAAATTTCCTATTAGGTACAATAAGTATGAACAATGTATGATAAGGTCGGTGAGGACCGATGTTAAGGATTGAATATACCTAAACTCCCGAAATAAAAAAAGTAAGAAATAAAATGTGTTTGTTTGATTCGAACCCACTGCATTTGTCAATGATGTTTACCCACATTGATATACCAATAAACCTGTTGAAATACCTACACATGTTTTACAGAGTGTTCTAGCGCCAAATTAACTAGTCTTAAGTTGAGTAAATAAATATATTTTTTCGTTATGTAGGTACTTGTTTCTAAAATAACTGCTTTCTAATTGTTAATTCATCAACATAATGAAACTGGGCATCTAACATTAAGAACGTTTTAAAATAAGGACAATTTCCTAAAAATGCAGAATGTTTAGAAATGGGCACGTACGTAGGATAGGTTTTCCGAAGTTTTTCCATACATATTCTTAGGCTAAATCTTACTATTACAAGTTAATATTTTTCGTCAACTACATGCTGCTCTAATAATAACGTTCTTAACGACTACATCTTTTTGTAACCATCTGTATATGGTAACAAAAGACTGACAGGTTCAAGGCGTCTGTGTAGTTTTAAGGGCAACCTGTATTAACATCTTTATTATACGTGCTATTTATGCTATAATATGTTATTATAGCATAAATAGTTCGTTTACTTTATGAATCATTCTACACTAAAACATCCAACGAAAACTCTGTCAAAAAACACTTAAAAGCGTAAAATAAACTGGTTCTTCATAAATTGCCTATACCTAATTCTTTATTCATTTAAATAGTAGTATTATAATGGGTGCTAGGTACCTAAAATCTGTTTGAAGTCGGTGCCAAGTGACTATCGCTTAGACTTTTGTAATTGTTCGTTTGTATTCTTTTTGGCTTAGCACCGACTTCAAACAGATTTTAGGTACCTAGCACCCATTATAATACTACTATTTAAATGAATAAAGAATTAGGTATAGGCAATTTATGAAGAACCAGTTTATTTTACGCTTTTAAGTGTTTTTTGACAGAGAGTTTTCGTTGGATGTTTTTGGAAGTCGGTTTTTTTTTTTATAAAAAGTTTTTATTTTACAGTTTTTAGTGCAAACAATCGTAGGTAAGTAGTAAGTTGAATTATTTCATCAAATTTCATCATCAAGAATACAAATTAAGGTACGTGTAATATTAAAATCATCCTCTAATCCCTAACTGTTGAAGAGTTTAATCTTCTATCATCAGCTCACCTAAATAGCTTGAAAGTATACGACTGAAGGTCTTTAGATACGTATGAAATTGAAAGAATTATTCTCCAACTCCTAACCGTTGAGGAGTTGTACCTTCCACCTTCCATCATCAGCTTACCTAAATAATTTGTAAGAATACGACTAAAGGTAACTTATATACATATGATATTTAAAGATTTATCCTCCAACTCCTAACCGTTAAGGAGTGGTACCTTACATCATCAGCTCATCATCATAAAATGATGACTACCAGACGCAAATACCGGTGTAACTTCAGAAAATATACGAAAAACATAGTATGTGCCTATAAAAAATGAGGGTTTCCCTCGATTTCCCTGGGATCCCATCATCAGATCCTGATATGCTGGCAATGGGACCACCACGGAAGCATACCCTGTCGAATACAAAAAAAATATTCAAAATCGGTCCACAACTGACGGAGTAATCAGGTAACATACATAAAAAAAATACATACAGTGGAACATAGAACCTCCTCCTTTTTGGAAGTCGGTTAAAAAGAGACTTTATGAGACAGTTCAAACAAAACTGTTACGTAAAAAAATAGAAGATTAAAAGTAGATCAATGTTATCTGTCATAAAAAACTAACCAATGGTAATCACAAACATTGTATTTATTTAATGTCTTTTTAGGGTTCCGTATTTCACGTCTCGGAACCCTTATAGTTTCGTCATTGCATATCTGTCCGTCCGTGCTCGTCTTACCTTCCAAACGGTAAGAGCTAGAAAGATGAAACTTACCATGGATATGTGTATTTACCACGTCAACAAAGTGCTAAAATAAAATCAAATTCTTTTTTTCGGGGTACCTTCCGTACACGTAAAATGGAGATGATTTTTTTTCTCGAAGCCAACCCATAGTATGGGGTATCATTAGTCTTTAAAAAAAAAATTGGATTGTGCTCATGCTTTCCATCAGGCAGCATGAGGCACTTGAGGCAGTACTCATTTTGGCAGCTATATACAATACATATATAAAAAAACTGTATTGCTTTTGTATGAATCGGACTTTTATAAACTGTCCATTTAACAGAGGTTAAACTCTAAGATACTGAATATTAAGGAGTGCAAAAGGGCTAAATCACAAAACAACCATATATTTACAGTGCGATAATTTGCTTTATTAATCGTTGCTTTATTAGTGACACAGTCAAATATCTACGACTAAATTATAGTGTGCAATAAAACTAAGCATGTAACAGTTATCTTAAAAGCGAATCACAATTAGAAACAGTTATGGAACAATGAAAACATTTTACTTATATGTATAAATACAAGTCTGTCGGGTTCTTTACCACATTCTTTGGATTCGGTACTCGGACCTTCCATCGGATAGGTTCCAAAGTCTTAAAAGTAGACAAGCGACGTCAAATATCCATGTAAAATATTTGAAGTTGTGATGGGTATGAATAACTTTTAAATATTTTAAGCAGAAAACTCTGACTTTATTTTGACTAGACTCTGATTAATAAAAGCATAGACGTAGCAGTTCCGTCTAAGTCCTTTCGGTTTGACAGTGTATGACTGTGTAGGACACAGATAAATATTCTACAATAAACTGGACAAAAGTTTAAGCGTTTCAGGGTTCAGGTCCGATTTAGCATCGGTTAGGAATAGAGACTGCAATGAAGAAAGTCTCTAAATCTTTACAATTAAATGCGAACTGCGGCCTTACTCTTAAATCAAATTCCGATTTCTATCCAATCCAATTCCAATTTTTACAGCAATTTCAAAAAAATATGGCGCTAGTGTCGAATTCAAGAATACGAAACGTCACAATTTCAAAACCGAATAAACCGATCGATCGGAATTTAAAACAAGGGTAAGGCTGCAGTTTTGCTGTTTTGCAGATCCATTACGAAGGTATTAGTCATACAAACACATAATGGTAATGATGTTCAGGATCTGCTGGGCCTTGGTGTGTAGATACTATAATAAATAATAACTTTTTGGTTGTGGTTTTAGCAAATTTTGCGTATTCATACCTACCCCATACTAAATAGGTTCTCCATTTATAAACTTTTTAGATCATGGATTTCAACCTTTCACCTTAGTTAAAAAATCCAAATAAAAACGATTTAAAATTAAGATTTATTAAATTTAATCGTAAACAAAATAAGTTATAGGTTTAACATTTGATTTATAAAGCTATTTATCACAATTTAATTTAAAAACAGGTAATCACAAGGACCACCGAACTATAATCTTATTGCCCTACTACGGCAAAGCCAAAGGAGGTTTATAAACATTGTATGATTTCACACTCCCACTTGGATGACAATCTAATGAACTACACGAGTAACAGGTATCAGTGTAGTATGTAATATAAAGTATATTTATTAGTACGTACATAATATAAATTTTAAGAGTTTGGCAATGGTTGCCAGATATTCTTATTTTACGTACATGTTACATGTGTCAATAAACAAAACAAACTATCTGAGAGATAAGGGCGTATGGAATAAATTTAAACTCAACAAAATCATTACATCTTTATTTTAAAGTTAATATTATAAATAGTGCCATTTAATATAAATCATATCAGGTAATATTCATCAATATTCTAATACTAAGTTTGTCGGGACCTGACTTCTTATAGCTATATTTAGGCAATTATGGAAGAGGTTAATCTAATAAATAAATTAATTTAATGGAAGTTTCTACTTACATAATTACACTGTTATACAGATACTTATTTTTACTGTATACCATAATATGTTATGTTCAACTTTTATTAATTCAAAAGTACAGTCACAAATAGGAAGAATTTTGAATGTGTCAGAAGCTTAAATACGGAATTTAACAACCACACATTTTAACAACTGAAACAAAATCAAACAAAGATGACTTTTTAAATTTTACTTTCAAGGTGCGATGACGTAAACAGTGAGACTTGTAATAGAGACTGTTGCCAAGTTCATTTAGTTCATAACTTACAGACCAATACCGCGTCCACTAACAACTGAAAAATGTATTATTATTCTATTAGATCTGTCAATCATCTATTCCAATTAAGATAAGTTGGCATTCTGGGACGCAGAATTCTGGGATCGAATTAATTTAATAAACATGCTACTGCAGGCAATTTGTCGTCCCATAAATTGTGACAGTCAATAAATATAATATATAATGGCGATCCTTACAACTTCGAGTAAAACTCGCGTTAGGTATGCAAATAAAATTAAAATTTTGTTTATTTTATGCAATAATTTGAATTGGAAAGTCTTGACGTTTTACAAGTTTTCTTTAGTTAAACTTTATTGAAATTTAAAATAAAATAAATTAAAAAATATGAAATATAATTTAACAATATATGGTAACAAATCATATTTAAGGATCGTTTTATAGACTCGGCCGCATGTTTTTTCGATATTTTCAAACCTTTTTTTCTGGTTTATACACCTTTTGTATTATCGTGAAACATAATCTGACTGTATATCGTAATTGCGTTTACAATCCGGGATCATCAAAAACTGTTATCTAGTCCTTTACCGCATATATTTAAAGTTACTGATAAATTGAAACTGTGTCTTATTAGTTTAGTATGCATTGTTGGTTGATTCGTAATATATACCTATATAATAATACACACATCAAAAGTGTCTAGGGATCAACATATGTGTCTAGGGATCAACATATATTTTTGCAATAACTTTTCTCCTGATTGATATTAATTAAAATTTTCTTTAAGGATTCATCAAATAAAGTGTTTTCGTTTGTCACAGTAACGATAAACCAAGTCACCTTTGCATTAATAAAGAAATTTTCCATTTTCCTAATAAAGGGATTTTTGACATTTGAACCACTAACATTAAAGTTCGAAAAAAAGACTGAAATAACAGTTTTCTTTAAAATTTTATTAGGTAACTTAAACAAGTAATAATCCGTGTTTCTACCGCGAACACTAACAACACAAGAATCGGTTTGGCATACTCAAAATGAGTTCATCCAAATCACGCTGTGGAATGGCCGCCCATGTTCGTTGCAACAACAAAAAAAGGTCTTCTTGCGACTGGATACCCTCCATATTCGGCAGAGCTCTTCTCTGTAGCATATCCCATGCATGCTCAATCGGGTTCAAGTCTGGCGACTGAGCAGGCCAGGGCCAAAGCCACATCTCAATCTCAAGAAATCCGCATAAAAATGCTTGATCCCTAGACACTTTTGATGTGTGTATAATTCGAATCGCGAATAAATAAACCCGCGTCAGGTTTTTCGCCTGAGACAAGGCTGAATTGGGTTCATTTTTGGTACCAGTTAATACTTTTTTGCTCATATACACACCTCAACAAAGTCTAGGGATATTTTATATTTCATCAAATATCTAAAAATCTAAGAAAAATTTTCATAGATAGTAAATGGAAGAAAAGTAGCTTATTTTAGGGACTTTAATAAAAGAAGAAAGCGATTCGTGATTATTTTGTTTTTAATTAAAAAGTTAACTTTTTTAATTGTTGTAGAAAATTGGTACGAAAACAAATGTCATAGAATTTTTGTAACATTATTAATATTAATAATATAATTAAAAATGTAATAAAATCTAATTATTAATAATCAGTGTTGCCACCTCTTACATTAATTACAACTCGACATCGATAATTGTTCATACTTAAAATTAAATTGTCAATGTCTTGCTGCGGTATGAGGTCCCAAGTTCTTTGCAAGTGTCTGTATAGTTCTTGTTCCGTCGGCAAATTTGGCGGGAAATCTCGCAATGCTTTTTCTTGTCACATGTCCCAGGCATGCTCGATGGGATTTAAGTCGGGCGACTGCGCAGGGCAATCCAAAACTTGAATGTCATGATCTTGAAGAGCTGTCGATACCAGTCGCGCCGTATGAGTAAGAGCATTATCGTGCATATATAGAAACTCCAGGCCCATTTGGATTCTGTGTGGGATAATCACAGGCTCTACTACCTCTTCGAGATATTTTCGTGCAGTCATGCTGCCTTGAATCCAAACGAGCTGGGTTCGCCCACCAAGACGAATTCCTGCCCACACCATGATTGTCCCGCCTCGGTTAGAGTGGATCTGATGAGGGTGCCGCAGACGGCTAACTCTGCCTGGAGTTCTCCAAACACGAGTTCTTCTTGAATCCGGATGAAATCCAAACCGGGACTCATCAGTGAACAGCACCGATGACCATTGTTGATCACTCCAAGACAAATGCTCCCGAGCCCACGAAAGCCGCCGACCGCGATTTCCACGTCGCAGAGCTGGAGGACGTAGCGGTCTTCGAGCATGAAGGTTGACTTCATGCAACCTCCTTCGCACGGTTTGGTCGCTTACCAGCAGCTGGTGGTCCTCCTGGAGCCTTTGCACAAGTAGCAACGCCGTGATATTGGGTTGTCTTTTAGCGTTCATTTGGAGGAATCGATCCTGTCTTTGCGTAGTTACCAGTTGTCTACCACTGTGCCGTTCACTTTCTTTTCGTAATAAATTACCAACAATTTTGCCGCCGTATTTTGTTTTCAGCATTGTTATTCTTTTTATATTTTAAAATTTTGAAAATAGAATAAAAGAGGTTTCATTTAGTATATACACTTTTTATGGAAACTAAAAAGATTTTTAACTATAAAGTCGTCAATATTATGATTATGATTTCCAAGACTTTGTTAAGGTGTGTATTTCTTTAGATTTTTTTTATTTTTGTTGTTGCCAAAATAAATATTTTTTCATTTCAAATTTGAAATTAAAAAATATTTATTTAATTAGCAATTGTTTTTCAGTAATGTAATGCAAATCCATTGTTTGTGTTACATGTTAACAGTTGTTTAATTTTTAATATTGTTTTTTTTCAAAAAATATTGGTTTTACATCGGAATTAACCATTGAAATACTATGCAACATGTTACCATTCATTCAGCACAAATTTCTTATTTCGTTTAGGCGGAGAAATCTTTAAGATTAAAAAGAAACAATAAAGTCCATTCAAACCCTATGGCCATGGTATTAAATAGGTGTACCTACCTCAAACGTTTGTGAAACTACTGTACTAATGTGTAATCACCACAAGTTTTGTATGTAGGATAAATACCAGTCCACTTTGTGTTGCTGGTCATTAGTTACCAGCACAAATTGATTGCACTTTTTAATTAAGTATGACCTGCCCTGAGTTATGACCTAACATCTGTCCTTCCTCTGAATCTTTTTCCAAAACTAGGTTGGGGTTGGTAGTAAGTCATTGGTCCGAACGTGTTAATAACTGCAGTACCCGGATTCCTCCCTTCACAGGCGCAGAGTGGCACACCGTGTGGTTTTAGTCGGTTCGAGTCCGACACACCGCCCCGCCGCAAGCCCCGGTGGGGTGACGGTCCGAGGGGATTTCCACAAGTTTAAAAAAAAAAATGGTAGTAAGTCATTGATACAGCTGACCTCTTGAACAGACAACAAGATCTTTCCTATTTGAAATGATTAACTGTGCAAACATGGCATCTTACTCCAGTTTTAACCTCAGATAAAAGCTTTGGACAAAACGTCTCTCAGCTTTACTTTGGTAAATTAAAACAGAATTGTTATGCTTTATTGTCTAATTGTTGGACAATTTGATTGGAAACTACTTTTGTAGCTACAGAAGCATTAGGAATAAGAAAACGATCCATATCTTTTATCAATAGATTGTCACCATCTGGTATTCCATATTTAAATGTTATAAGTTCTGGATGTCTCTTTTTGGCTGTGATTTTGACAATTGTAGATAAGGGTCTCCTAGACATAACCTTTGCGGCGCCCCTTTTATTTGGAATATCACGTAATACAATCAGATGTGTTTCAGTTACAACTAGATAGGAATCATGCATATAGCCGTTCAGTAAAACCTCCTGACATTGGAAGTTGTCAACTACATTGTGTTCTTTAAGGAACAAATTCACTTCAACAATTTCCTCCAATGAATCTGAATCTGTCAAATCTCGCCTCAAGCTATCTGATCTTGAATCATCATCCTCATCATTAATACTGAAGACTGCCGGTACATTTCTATATCTCTGTCCTTTTCTATCTCCAGGTGATACATGCCATTCTCCATTATTGTATGTAGAATTAGGATTTACAATGTACTCAATTAGCTTACCCTTCACTTCCTGGCTTTTAGCTTTCATAGCCGAAGACAATTTACTGAATAATTGTTTAGCTGGTATATTTTCCTTTATTTTAGTCTGATGAGTTTCTATTCCCTCATTGTTATTATTTGGAGCACAAACTAAACATATAGAGGGATTGTGTTCCTCTAAACAGTCTGTCATATGAGGGCCAAAGTAATCATGAATTGCTACAAAACCACCTTCTAACATTGAAACATGTTTAGCATTTCTTTTCAAAAATGATGCAACAACCATGTGGGCATAACTGTCTTCCTCTGTTCTACCAGAACCAACAAAACATAGGTGTTCTCCTGCTGCCAAAGAGCCTGCAGCTAATGCCTGCCTTTGAGCATTCAGTAATCCTTGAACTGCTGTGTTGAATGCTGAAGGTTCTTGTAACATCAAGTTGCAATCAAGATGGAATGCTGTTGATAAATGCCCTGCATTATACTGTTCTGCTGGTCTACAATCAACCAAAAAAAATTTGACACTGTCACCATTTGTAGAATCCAATGTAGCACTTTCAATTAATTCGTGGACAGCAACAGGAAGACACAGTGCTTGGGAATAAAGTTTGGAATTTATTTCTAACAAGCTTTCAGAAAATAATACTTCTAAGACATCTTCTCGGAATGATTGAGGAGTTTTCAATGAATAATAATGTGCAAGTGAACAGAAGTCTGACACATCATTTGCTTCTAAATCAGATGGCATATTGATCAAAGTTTGAATAATAGATTCTTTGTCTTCACTTTTCATTTGCAACAATTGTTCTCTAGCATTGATAATCATAATCAAGCATAAGAAAAATATAAAAAAAGGATCTGACCTTTGGAAATATAAATCCCACATAAAAAGCACTACCTCCAAATGACACGTGCCAGCGAAGAGCGACCTTAGCCATGACATACAATATTGTTCAGGAGTGATTCGTTTTGTATCAAGAAATGAGCAAAGCTCAGGGTCATGGTACTGGAGAATTAAACGTAATATGTGAAATGGCACACCATTTTTTACACAGCCTTTCGGAATATAAAGCTTTAAGATTTTCTCAAATAAATTGTATGTGTCTGACCTTGGCAATTTTAGACTTAGTAGTGGTAACAAAATTTCAATCCAGCCATTATTAGCACTATATTTAATGGATTTAGACTTACAGTAGAAGGTTATTATAGACTCAATATCAGATATAACTGATAATTTATCGTCATCGTCATTTCCAAGCCGTTTGACAAACTTTTTGACATCATCACGAAGTTCATTCTGATTTGTGAGATCAAAAATTTCATCGAAGGACAATAGTTGATTAGCAGCTTCTTGGCAATTTAAGCAAAGAAGCCAAACATCGGGGCGCAAGCTTTCTGGAATCCTTTTTCCTTTTGTTAGGACATTAATTTCTTGTGCTGAGCAACCATCCAGCAGAGCAGATTCTAATTCGATTAACCTGAAATGGAATTAAATATCGTTATCGGTTATCTCTTAACAACAGAAATATAAATGAAATTAATTTAAAAAAAGAATACAGTCTTTCCAATTACAGAAAGCAAAAAAAACAATACCCAATGGATACATTATGGGAGTAGACAGCACAGCCAGTTTCGGTCTAAGTAAAATGCAAAAATAGTTCTAAGCTTAATAATATTCTAAATTAATTTACCATGTACTATCATCTTCGTCACCAGCCATCGCTAACACTAAAATCTATGAAAAACACTTGATAACACTATTTGTTTCACCAACAATACTTTTTGTCACTGTTCATAAAAATATGTTCTCTACCTCAGTACTTGGGCAAAACACCTTATTTTTTTCCACGCATAATAAACTTCATTATGTTCATAATAATTTACAATACATGTTATGTTTATCACATCAAAATCATCAATCTGTTCCACTTTAGGTTCCACTTCCTTCCACTTTTGCAATTTCAATACTTTTCTAGGGTTGCCTTGCCAATAACATTTATAAAGTTGTAGGTGCTTGCCATGGTAAAACCGTAGAGCATATATACTAGAAGGGACAACTAAACGAGCGAAAGCGTGAAGGAGGAGAGCGTGACTTCATGCAAACTGATTAAATGATGTGATGATGACTGATTTGGCTGGAAAAACACCAACTAATCAGAAGGTTGCCTGAGAGAGACAGACACTACTCAATCAAACTCAGTCTCTCTCTCTCTCTCTCTCTCTCTCTACTCCGATCACGCTTTCCGCCCGTTCGGCAACCCCTCCACATATATATGCTCAAAGGTTCCACTGTACCTATGCTTAGAGCATTATGCTCTAAGTACCTATGTATTTTTTTCACATCTTTAATTGCAAAAGTTGTCATGTTCAACTTAGAGTACGGCCAGTACACACTCGACGAGTGGCGAGAAAAATAGCGAGAGAAATGGGCAGAGACGTAGTGTGGCTGCGTTACTCGTCATGCCGCTCGTCCTGCCGCTCGTCATGCCCGGCGATCCAATTTTTGTCGGCGCGAGTCAAAGGAGCGCAATACGAGCGCGAGTGACCAGCCACACACGCGCGATGCACTCACTCGTCACTTTGCGTCGAGCGCTCGCGCGGTTTGCACGTATTGTACGTACAGTAATTTTGACATGATTTCGCCGCCGCTACTTTTTAATGAATGGTCTAATGAAACAACTTTAAAATTTATCGAATTATTAACTATTACAAATAAATAAAATTGCAGTGTCTGTTTGTAATATTAAACCGCTTTTTAGTTTTTATTAAATGCTTAATATGTATGTTTACATGATACATATACCAAAATATCATTTTTTTTTACTTTTAAACTTTCGCGTTCCATGATATCAGCCTGTGTCTGTGAGCGTGGTCAGCCTGTGACCACGGCCGGTGCAATCAGGTTGAAACGTTAGGCAAATCAGAGGCTTTTAATAAGTGATCGCGTTAATTCTAGTAAAAATAATTATTATTTTAACATCTTTTTCAACTTTTGTCTTTCGGAGTAACTTAGGCTACTTTTTTTAGACTAGTCTGTTTTCGTGTGTTTGTGTACGGATTACTGTTATACTGCGGGTAACGCCGCGGGGCCCAGCTAGTTGAAATATTGAAGTATTAGAACGTAAGTAATTTATTGAAAAAACTAAATAAAAAAACAATTAACTATTGTAGGTTCATAAATTTTTAGTAAGTTAGGCCGAGGCCGCACTACGGCTAAACCGCCGTGGTTTTTACCGCCTGATTTTGTGACAAAAGGAAATGAATGGAAGTGGCCGCACTGGCGGTTTTTTACCGCGACTGATTTTAAAACCGAGACAACCGCGGGCGGTTCTGTCCAGTGTTGCCAGAAGGTTACTTTTGTAACGTTTCAGGTGATTTTTCATCTCTTGGTTACTTTTAGGTTACACAAATAAGATTTTTGAATATACTCCCCTATCTGCCTCTGCCACAATTGGAATACTTGTCGACATATCGAGCGAAGTCCAGTTCAGATAATTGCATTCTTGCAGATTCCTCCGTAGAGACGTTACTGAACTGAGGGCCCTATACTCGTATTATGCCGCCATAAATCTGCAATGTCGCATTCTAAAGTTTTAGGATTTTCATAAAACTTTTAAGAAATTCTTAAATAATAAGTATTGACCTAGAGATAGGACTGCCATCTCAAAAATTTAGAAACCAGGACAACAAGCGTAAAATCCCCGGATATTTGCGGTCATAATCCGAACACTTTTATATTTTTTATTTTATCTAGTCGAAATAAAAGGAATACATAGTTCAATTAGTCGAAATAGTTCTTTTATTTATTTTCATAGGTATTCAGTTTAATTAAATTTAGTTGTTTTTCATCGAAATCAGTGATAGAAAAGTAAAATCTCACAGTTGTGAAAATGCTTTTCAAACAGTATAGTATATTTTTCAGAACCTTTTTTTTAAATCAGACTAATTTGACAAATATATATATATAAATATAAATATATATATATATAATATAAATATATATATATAATATTTCTTTAAGTTGAAACTCATAAGATATCATTACAGTATTCAAGCTCTAAGTTTTTTATTCTTATCTTCTTATTATATAAAAATCAATTGCTGTTCGTTTGTCTCGCTAAAACTCGAGAACGGCTGGGCTGATTTAGCTGATTTTGGTTTTGAAATGTTTGTCGTAGTCCAGAGAAGGTTTAAACTGTAAAAAAATGTAAATATCTTGAAAATCCAAATCTCACGTGTACAAATTAGCGGGCACAGCTAGTAACAAATAAAAAAATATCTGCTTAAAGTTTTCATCAGCAGTCATGTTAAGTTTTTTTTTGTGTTTTCATCTTCTCTATTTAGAATATGTACTCTGAACATTCAATGGCAAAAAACTTTCTTTATTTCGATCATCCAAGCTTTTTGAAATGGTTGCAAGTAGGTATCCTTCTGGTTTTAAAGACTGAATTATATATTTTTTTCTAATGCTTTTATTTTTGAGTAAATGTGCATAATTGAATGCATGAAAAACAGGTATGCCTCCGATTTCAAAAAAATCAGATCAGGGGGCTTTTTTAAGCTTTTGAAATAATCCACATTCAGGACTCACTCGATAGCTCGAAACAGATTTCGCTAACGCGTCTTTGAATGATAGAGAAGCTGTTTATACTCAACCTCGGCTGTGTCAGAGAGTTCTTTAAGAACTTTTTAGAACTTTAGCCTTTATTATTCCCAATTTTATTTGGGGTCGGCTTGTTTAAGTGGCAAAAACTTTTTTTTTTGATGTTGTTGAATCAACATCTACTGGCAGTCAATCACATGCGTGGTGCAGTGCGTTATTGATAATGTGCGCAGAGCATCACACACCAACTATTTTCGAATTCAGATTTTGTTTTAACTTATGGAATTATAAAACATTGTTGATTCCATGGCGCTCTATTCCACCCAAGTTCGCATTATAATTATCTCCAGAAAATGCAACACATTTAGTTAAAAGATCATGCTGTTGAAGTTGCTTTATTATAAGCTCAGTAATTATCTCAGATCTGTCCTTTCATTTCGATTTGGTTTTCTGGTGGTTTTAAAAGTTCATCTAAAGGAGAGCTAGTTTATCTGTTGGCAACACGGGCGGTTTTGCGGTTCGGCGGTTTAACCGCTGGCTGGAAAAAACCGTAGTGCGGCCTCAGCCTAAATACATTCAGTACAAAAAATGGCGTCGACCCCGCCTACCATCACAGAACACATATACTCCCTCCCATTGTGATGCGAGGCGTCGACCCCACCTCCCATAGTGATGCGACTCATTTGTTTACTTGTATCCTAATATATCGATATACCATTAAAGGACTAATTTAAAATGATTATTCATATTAAATATGTAAGAAAGAAGACAAAGAATAATAATAAAGGTAATAATAATCAAATAAAAAAATATGTCATTTTACTATTGATTTTTATTCGTTCCGAAACAATATTAATTTAGTCCAGACTTCTTTAGTTATTAATCCAAAATGTTTGTATCTTAAATCTAAATAATTAAAGACATAAAGTTAATTGCCTTCATGAACATTAATTTGTGAGTGCTTTCATGATTAGAATTTCCATTTGAAAAAATATTTGCTTTTTTATTTATAATTTTATAATGGAGCATTCCGTTATAAATTTATAAATAAAAAAGCAATACTTTTCTCGTTGAGTCTTGTGATCAAAATTTTGTTTGTCAATTTTTTCTTCAAATTTTCTTTGCTGTGAGCAAACTGAGGTTTTATGTTTTCGATGCCAATGTTTTCTTTCCACAACTTATGATGACTTTAATTTTTTGGAAATTTAAAAACAAAAGATTTATCACTCTAAACTGTTATTGAGAACATAAGAACATTGTAGAAAAATCACTCCTACGTGGTATATTTCAGGTTATTTTGCTGTTCATGTATTATTGTGAACAATAATATTGTAAATAACTTTTAATATTTAACACAGTTTTGCTTTTATCGATAAAATACATGACAACACTTCGCGATACGGTAAACAAGTTGTTAAAACCGAATTTCTTGCTGATACACACTAACTAAGAGAACGATGTATTAAATTAAATATTTTAAAAAGATGATGACATATTTTTATCTTAGCACTTAAGTCAAGACTGCTGGGTTAGTAAGAGACAGACATACTTTTATAAGCATCATACGTTCCAGGCTGATTTATCTACAAGTATGACTAAAAAAATCTCTTATTAGGCCGAGGCCGCACTACGGCTAAACCGCCGCGGTTTTTAACAGCCTGATTTTGTGACAAAAGGAAATGTATGGAAGCGGCCACACTGGCGGTTTTTTACCGCGACTGATTTTAAAACCGCGACATCCGCCGGCGGTTCTGTACAGTGTTGCCAGAAGGTTACTTTTGTAACGTTTCAGGTGATTTTTCATCTCTTGGTTACTGACGTAAAAATCTTATTTACGTAACGTTAAAACGTTACACAAATAAGATTTTTTTTTAACACACTCCCCTATCTGCCTCTGCCAAAATTGGAATACTTGGTGTCGACATATCGAGCGAAGTCCAGTTCAGATAATTGCATTCTTGCAGATTCCTCCGTAGAGACGTTACTGAACTGAGGGACCTATACTCGTATTATGCCGCCATAAATCTGTAATGTCGTATTCTAAAGTTTTAGGATTTTCATAAAACTTTTAAGAAATTCTTAAATAATAAGCATTGACCTAGAGATAGAGCCATCTCAAAAATTTTGAAACCAGGACAACAAGCGTAAAATCCCCGGATATTTGCGGTCATAATCCGAACACTTTTATATTTTTTTATTTTATTTAGTCGGAATAAAAAGAATAAATAGTTCAATTAGTCGAAATAGTTCTTTTATTTATTTTCATAGGTTCAGTTTAATTAAATTTAGTTATTTTCATCGAAATCAGTGATAGAAAAGTAAAATCTCACAGTTGTGAAAATGTTTTTCAAACAGTAGTATATTTTTCACAACCTTTTTTTTAAACCAGACTAATTTGACAAAAATATCTTTAAGTTGAAACTCATAAGATATCATTCTAGTATTCAAGCTCTAAGTTTTTTAGTCTTATCTTCTTCTTCTTATTATATAAAAATCAATTGCTGTTCGTTTGTCTCGCTAAAACTCGAGAACGGCTGGGCTGATTTAGCTATTTTGGTTTTGAAATGTTTGTCGTAGTCCAGGAAATGTCTAAACTGTAAAAAATTTAAAATAACTTGAAAATCCAAATCTCACGTGTACGAATTAGCGGGCACAGCTAGTAACAAATAAAAAAATATCTGCTTAAAGTTTTCATCAGCAGTCTTATTAAGTTTTTTTTGTGTTTTCATCTTCTTTATTTAGAATATGTACTCTGAACATTCAATGGCAAGAAACTTTCTCTATTTCGATCATCCAAGCTTTTTGAAATGGTTGCAAGGTATCCTTCTGGTTTTAAATACTGAATTATATTTTTTTCTAATGCTTTTATTTTTGAGTAAATGATGTGCATAATTGAATGCATGAAAAACAGGTATGCCTCCGATTAAAAAAAAATCAGATCAGGGGGCTTTTTTAAGCTTTTGAAATAATCCACATTCAGGACTCACTCGATAGCTGGAAACAGATTTCGCCAACGCGTCTTTGAATGATAGAGAAGCTGTTTATACTCAACCTCGACTGTGTCAGAGAGTTCTTTAAGAACTTTTAGACTGTAGTCTTTATTATTCCCAATTTTATTTGGGGTCAGCTTGTTTAAGTGGCAAAAACTTTTTTTTTTGATGTTGTTGAATCAACATATACTGGCAAACAATCACATGCGTGGTGCAGTGCGTTATTGATAATGTGCGCAGAGCATCCCACACCAACTATTTTCGGATTCAGATTTTGTTTTAACTTATGGAATTATAAAACATTGTTGGTTCCATGGCGCTCTATTCCACCGAAGTTAGTATTACAATTATCTCCAGAAAATGCAACACATTTAGTTAAAAGATCATGCTGTTGAAGTTGCTTTCCTATAAGCTCAGTAATTATCTCAGATCTGTCATTTCTTTTCGATTTGGTTTTCTGGTGTTTTAAAAGTTCAATCTAAAGGAGAGCTAGTTTATCTGTTGGCAACACTGTTCGCGGTTTTACCGTAGTGTGTGCGCTTCGGGCGGTTTTGCGGTTTGGCGGTTTAACCGCTGGCTGGAAAAAACCGTAGTGCGGCCTCAGCCTTACTCTAATTACTCCTATTAGGCCGAGGCCGCACTATGGCTAAACCGCCGCGGTTTTTAACCGCCTGATTTTGTGACTAAAGGAAACGAATGGAAGCGGCCGCACTGGCGGTTTTTTACAGCGACTGATTTTAAAACCGTGACAACCGCGGGCGGTTCTGCCAGTGTTGCCAGAAGGTTACTTTTGTAATGTTTCAGGTGATTTATCATCTCTTGGTTACTTTTAGGTTTTACAAAAAATTTTGAGAGACTATTTAGCAGTATGAAAATATTAAAAAACAAGCAGAGAAATAGAATAAGGTTAAATCTTTTATCTACTATATTTAGAGTACGCTGTGTTTTTTTTTTATGGAATAGGGGGCAAACGAGCAGACGTATCACCTGATGGTAAGCAATTACCACCGTCCATGGATACTCGCAACACCAGAGGCATCACAAGTGCGTTGCCAGCCTTTTAAAAAGGAGTACGCTCTTTTCTTGAAATTGTTAATGATTTTAGTATTCAAGTCGATACTTCTAGTTGTATTGATGAAAGTGAAATTGAGTGACTTAAATATCGGATAAGGATGAAATATAACAAATTAGTGATTTTTAGAGGTGAATAATATAATAATAATAGCAATAGTAAAACATGATAGCCATAAAGAGAAATACTCCATATTAAAGGAAACTGACTATATGACAAGAAATAGGACTACGACAGAACACAAAATACACAGAGAAAGAACTCAAACAAGCAGTGTTAAAAACCAGA
Source organism: Diaphora mendica (assembly GCA_949125395.1). Classification (NCBI taxonomy): domain Eukaryota; kingdom Metazoa; phylum Arthropoda; class Insecta; order Lepidoptera; family Erebidae; genus Diaphora; species Diaphora mendica. The sequence continues at coordinate 14,695,350 of OX421319.1, read as the reverse complement.
ATAAATAAAATAAAATCAAAACCTTTACATGGCCAGTTTTATAGATCAGTGTTAGAAAAAGAAAATATAGATAGGGTACAATCATTCCGTTGGATTAAGAAACAACCGGTATCGCCATCATTAGAGTCATCGTCGTCGCAATAAAGGATCAGGCAATAGTAACCAGACAACATGAAAGGGAAATATTTAAACAAGCAGTAGATGGTAAGTGTCGGCTATGTTTAGTAAAAGACGAGACCGCACAACATGTTGTCTCGGGATGTGAAAAACTCGCTGGCACTTATTACACCAAACGACACAACAACATTGTACAATACATATTTTGGAGCCTTCGTAAAAAACACTAATTCCAAAATTCTGTTAGCTTGAACTTGGCTTGACACGCTACCGCGTGTCTAGATTTCATTACTTCAAACGACTTTTTAAAGTATTTGATTTGATTATTTAGAGGTTAGTAACAAGCAGTCCTTTGCTACGCATGCGTCAGTTGAGAGAGACAGATGGGGTACCGCGGGTCTTCTCTCTCTTTCTAACCGTTGGACGTTTCCACCATTGACCTACAGTACATGGACTACGCATACCTACAAAATTATCGTGCCTACCTACACAAGAAGTTGGCGCATAAAATGGCTGCCATAGGGTTGTACCTATGTAGAGTGACTCGAAATGTCGATATCGATATTTAACTGAAATATTTAATAAATTGCAAAAATAACGATAACATTAAATAATTATAGTTAAATCCGATTGTTTTTTTATCTTTATTAGTTATCGGCTATGAAAACAGCCCTATCCGTTCTATCAGCAACTAGACTAAAGAAAGAACAGAATACCTCCGCATTCAAACCAACGAGAATGTATATCGTTGTTTACCTATTTTTCGTAGCTCCGACGGTTCTGGGATACCGATATCAACATAAAAAGTACTTATATTATGTTGATATTGAGCGAAATAACAAATTGAGTAAATAAAACACGTTTTAAATAGTTGTAATATTTATTCACACATTCAGGTTAGGGCACTGCGCAGTCACGTAATCGCGTCACGTCGAGAGTTCTGTTGTAGGATGTTTAATGGAAGTGCATCGAGCAGACATACCACATTTTATGTTGAGGGTTTATATTTTCCAAACCAATGATTTCGATCCATTTCTTTCTTAAAATTTCATTTACAGGAAATCTGATGAAGAAAACACCATGTTAACATGTTATCGTCACTTTAACTCTACCATCACTATCCTTAATCGTATGTAAACAAATCAAAGTGAAACAAAGCAAATAATACCATTGAGAACCTCAAAAAACTAACAAACGTCTTCGGAAATTATAAAAAGAATATGTTTAATACAATACAATAAACAAAATCGTAAAATATTGAACAATTTCAATGCATTTTTGTACTAACCTGTAGAGTCAATGTACAATGATTATTGTTTTTTCTTGCACCAGATTGTTTAATGGAGCACGAAGGCATGATTTTCATGTCTAGGGCAAAGCCTTGGATACAATAAAAATCAATTTAAAGCCGTAATTGGCACGAAAACAAAAACAAAATTTCCAACAACAACCGCTTGACAGCAGATCTACCTCAGAACTTGGGGCGTAAAATGGCGTCGCCGGTCACGAATTGACAAGTGCATGACGTCACTCAAAGGTGTTGCCAATATTAACGCTCACTAAACTATGTTTATCTCTCTTTTCACACCAAGAGGTAAACATAAGTTAAAAAGAGACAAAATGCTTTTTTGTATATATGTGTCGATCTTATATATATTTGTATAATGAATTGTTCGTATAGTAGAATAGTTCATCTCCTTATATTTTCTTTCCTCATTGGTTTCCACTTACAGGCAGCCGTAGTCTATGTTTTAATCAACTGATGAAATGACATAAGACCATATGTCAATCAATGTCATTCAGTAAAACTAGCTTGTGTGTGTGGAGCCTGGGAGGTGAACTAGCGCTAAAATTTAATTGAAGAATGAAAATAAATGTAGTCCATTTGTAAATTAAGGTTCTACATCACACATATACATCAAACATCTCAATTGTGCTCACATCTCAATAGAACGTCTTTAAATTAAAAAGAAAATGAACGAATGTTTTGAATTGTTTCCTAATAAAGAAGCTTTTATTATTTTTGCTCTATACATAATTCTTTTCGTATTTCAAGGTAAGTTTTTAAAAATAATTTATTTCTTTCCAATGCTTGTAGTTTCATATTATCTTAGAATCAAAACTGTTAAAAGACAGGCACAGGAATCATGTTTCCTGTAATTTCTCAATATAAAATAAACATTGGGAAATGCACATCATAAAAGCATACATAATGCTTTTGTTTTTGTTAACTCTGATAATTCGAGTTACTGTCCTTTAATCTGCTTACTTTACTATGTAGTAAAGTAAGCATTTTTGTATCATTGTACCAAAATGGTACAATGGTACAACTTTACTGTATGTAAAGTTAACTAATTCTTAAAATCTGTCATCTTCATTGAAATCAGCAGCATTAATAGTTTATTTATTTCTCTCATACACAAAGGTAAGTACCTACAATATATTTTATAACTACAATACAGTTTAAGTCACTCTCGTTGCTTTGTGAGAGGCTGGTGTCTGTAGTAGGAAAGTCCAGTGTTCACCACGTTCCAACCTCTTGGACGGTTCTTAGTAACAATTTCCAATCATATTATCATGTACTTAATATAAAAAAAATGTTTTTAAGTAGTAGTAGTTGTTTGGCATTAGCAAATTGTATATTTATGTGCTAGGGAGAGAGTAATAGGTATGAGCATCTGACTGTTCGCTTAAGTGAGACTGTGTATATACGTATATGTGTGGTTGTGTGTCGGGAGTGTGTATATCTGTGTGTGGGTTCTTGTGAAGATATGCACTTATTGGGTTAATGGTACAATTAGATTTTCAATGTCAGTGTAAAATAAGTTTTGGAGCCATGTTAATTTTGCTTTCAACTTAAATTTATTCAAAGAATATTTAGAAAGGTGGTGGTTAATCTTGTTGTATAAGTATGGACCTAGGAAACAGTAGAATCTATGTGATGAAGCTGTTCTATATATTGTATCCAATTGGTTGATTCTATGTTTTCGACACTTAGTAGCCTTAAACAGTGGGTCGTAATTTATTTGTATAATTAATGTAATTAACTTATTTAACTTATTTTCAATATTGTTACATATTGAAATTTCAAAAAGCTGTTTTACTACAAGTATCAAACACTCATGTTTTTTTAAATAAACCAACCTCAATATTTGTTGTTAACATAAATACTTTTATTTATTAGTTTACATGAATTAGTGAAATTAATAGGCAAATATCAGTAAGAGTTGCAGAGATATGCAAATGTGCAACATATTATTAGGTATAAAATTCAATATGATTGAATAAAATACTAATAATGAGAATATCTAAATATTGTGATTAAAATTTGTATAACATAGCTTCCTGTAAGGAAAACAATACAGTGTAAATGGTACAGCACTATGTTAAATAAAACCTTACGTAACATTTTAAATTTTAAACTATAGTTATTTGCTTTCAGTTAACTTCTAAGTATTAGAAATTTTTTTCTTAATACAAAACACTTGTTTATTTCTAGGTGTGTTTGTAACAGCATCAAAGTCGAATTATGGAGGGTATGATTATAACACCACACTTGTGGTACTCCTGTCAGAAGTACTCAAACTTGTTGCTTCTGCAATACTTTACTCATGGAGAAGAGAGTAAGTTTATTCTTCATTGATTCTTGTTTAATTACTTAGGACTTAGTCCATTCTTATATGTAGGCTTTGCTAGTAACTTAATAATTAAATATTATGTTGGATGCGAGTAGTACAGGACCGTTTATAGTGAATAGCTTTAGGATGCTACTTCTTATGCATTCCATCAGGCAGAGTAGAAACACTTTGGCAAGCCTATAACTACTATTAGTTATTCTGTGCCCATACAAAAAAGTAAATAGATAAGTATCATCTGTTGCGATTTGATTACCTTAATATGATTTTCTAGGCAATTTGTGCTTATTATAATGCATACACTAAATTACAAGAACCCCTCAGCAACTAACCTCTCTGCATCTGAAAAGCAATATTTTGTAAGTGTTTTAATAGATAACATAAACATTAAACATTAGATATATGCATGTCAAACAAGATCTTAAAATAATAAACAACAAACGAGAAATTTCTCAATTTTATAGATATTTTTGTGTACATCTTACGTGATGTGATCGTATGTTCGAAACCATTTCATATCATTGTTTTCCAATTGAAGTGCAGTGCATTGAATGTGGTAGGACCCATTTCGATTTGGGTTCAAATCGAATCGAAATTGGTTTTAAATTACAATATTACGAATACAAATCATTACAGTTCATCATAGTTAAGCAAATTAAAGGTCTTTCCGCACACACACATTCAGAACCGTGTCTGGAACATGACCGGGCCATTCGTCTCCTCCTGAAGGGTATGGTTCGAAAAGCATTCCTCGCGTAATAAAAGGTTCCATAACACTTCACTAAAATTGGAAATTGTCAGGCAACATTCAATAACGTGAATGGATCCGTGATATAGATGTGGGCGCAATTTTTAATTTTTTCTATAGTCTTCTTTTCGGCTTATAATCTTTTCCCAACGTTTCTTAAATCGCTCCAAAAATAATATTTTTAAACTTTGCAAAATAGGCTTCTGTTTCCGCGATATTTCCTCCTAGCGCGATTTTTATATTGACGAATAGAATAAGTCACAAGTTCGCAAGTCGAACGAGTAAGGTGGTTGCGAATGTAATTGCAACAGGGGCGTTTATACCTTCTTACAGAAGACCAACCTAAATTACAGTATTCGTGCTGTCGTGTTTCATTGGTGAGTGCGAAACCAAATGCCCAATGATGTAGAAGCACCTCAATGGGCCACAATAGTGTGGGTCACCATGCTTCGTTGTTGTATTATCTGCATTTGCAAAAGCTAGCCATACACGCACAGATCTGCCCTTTGGATCAACCCGACGGGCAGATCCGTGATTCACCACACACGAGTACGGGCAACTGACGGGCAGTAGTTCAAATCGTAACTCCAGCATATACGGTCGTCTGTAAAATGTCTATTTCAAAGCCTAAATTACTTTGTGTCTGCAGTGGGATTGATTTTATTGCATTTTCGACCAATTTTTCGTATCCTTGTGCCTTTAATTATATAGTAAGGTATAATTGCTCATCTTTGACTCTTCAAAAACAAGGCAAAGAATTTAAGGGTTCTATAAAACTTGTCCAAAATTCTTTATTTTCGCTTAACAACATTTCTGTGATCAAACGCATTTAAACTAATTAAGAGTGTTAGTGCGCGACTGACGTCAAATCTGGCGGGCACATCCGTCGCTACGCACACACGTACAGTTGTTAGCTCGGATCTGCCCGCCCCGTGCCCGATCCGTTCGATTTGAACACGGGCAGCGGGCAGGCACCCGGCGGGCAAATCCGTGTCCGTTCTCACCATACACGCACGGATCTGTCCGCCAGGCACGTCTGTCGGGCAGATCCGAGGGGCAGATCTGTACGTGTATGGCTAGCTAAAGAGTAAGGTAACCACTACTTTTGAATTTTGCTCATGTTTTTCATCAGACGAAATAGAGTTACTTTGGCAACCCCATACCTATATTAAAAAAAATCGAAGTGCAAATCCTGCACCACCACAATCAGAGATCAATGCACTGGTGCATTGTCAAAGTGAAACAACACGTTCTTTGGTCAAATTGAGCCGTGCCTCCTTCAATTTCTTATGTTTGGTTAATATAAATTGTTAAACCGTCAGTGTCTTCGGAGAAAGGCCGAGATAAACCCAAACTTGTTTTTCTTAAACTTTTTGATCAAATGTTATGAACAGTTAACAGTTCGAATCTAATCAAAATCGAAGAACCAAATGCAGTTTATAGGAAGAGGTTTTAGAAGCACAGAATAATTTATTTAGAATCACAATTTAGGCTTTCTAGGGGGGGGGGGGGGGGTATTGTGGATTTGTGTCTAATTGTGCCCCACCCCTGAGTAAATGCTAGGTACGCCCATGATGGTTTACATACGGTGAACTCACGCACAAGGGCCCAATCAAGAAGCTAAGTGCGGAAATGGCCCGGTAAAACAAACAAACAAACAATGGTTGTTATACGGTATAGTTTTTCAGTGTGATGTCATTTCTAATTGCATAAAAATGGTCAAACAGCTTATTTAAACCTTAGAAAATAACCATAATATCGATATAATAGTTATAAATGTTAAATTGATGATTCACTAAATTAATCATACATCCTATACCTACCTTATCTATACCAACACATTTAATTGTACCGGTTTTTGTCAAAAGAAATCGCATCCGATTATAATTAAAAGAAAATATAAAGTTATCTATTGATAAGTCGATGTTTAGTTCATTCAATAGCTCTGGTAGATAATCTTGTGGAAGGACTTTCGAATCTATACATTAGATTTCGGGGGATAGATAGCCCCCCTTGAGGGGGGGGGGTGTTGCGATTCCTCATAGTTTTTGTTATATGGGGCATTTCACGTCAAGCGGACAACGAAAAAAATATTTTGTTTATATTCTGGTCAGTTATACTTCTAGAAGACGTGGATGTGTACACACAATATTTTTTTCGTATGATGCTTTATTGTCGAGTTATGAGCTTTTAAAAATTTACTAAAAATGAAAACTGTTATTTTTGGATACTTATTATTTGCATCAATTAATTTGTAATAAAAAACTAAAAAGTATTGTTTCTTATAGTTAAATAGTTGAAATTTTGTTTTTTTTAATCGAATTCTAAATTTGAATTTTTTTACGTATAGTAAACCGGAAGTTAACATTTCAAATCGATTTTTGAGTAACTTCGAATTTTTTTTTTTTTTTTGTATCTTTTCTTCAACTATTTAACTTTAAGAAACAATACTTTTTAGTTTTTTTTACAAATTAATTGATGCAAATAATAAGTATCCAAAAATAACATTTCATTTTTAGTAAATTTTTAAAAGCTCATAACTCGGCAATAAAGCATCATACGAAAAAAATATTAAAAATATTTAACTGCCTCGTTGGTCTCGCGGTTGCCGTGTGCGACTGCTAATCATGAGGTCTCGGGTTCGATTCCCGGGTCGGACCAAATGTTTGTATGATCTACAAATATTTGTTTCGGAGTTTGGGTGTTTTCTATGTATAATATGTATGTATTTACAAAAAAAAAAAGTATATATGTAATTGTATCAGTTGTCTAGTACCCATAACACAAGCTCTGCTTAGCTTGGGACTAGATGGCGTTGTGTGTTAGTTGTCCGAAATATTTATTTATTATTTATTTATTGTGTGTACACATCCACGTCTCCTAGAAGTATAACTGACCAGAATATAAACAAAATTCGGGTGGGGGTTAACCCTTACTTGGGGGTCCTCCTCACCATTTTCACCCGCCGGAAATACTTGGTTCCCTTAGAAAAAATAAAAAAACAGAAATTTGTACAAAAATTGTTTATTCCACTTTATAAACATGTTTTATCGCTGTTATTTATTGTATAAATATATATATATAAAAACTGGCTTCAATTATGAGTCGCTGCGCTGCGCTCCCGCCCTTTTTTAACGTCTATCGGATCGGGACGTATAACGGAAATCCCATCGGACCGTCACCCCACCGGGGTTTACGGCGGGGCGGTGTGTCGGACTCGAACCGACTAAAACCACACGGTGTGCCACTCTGCGCCTGTGAAGGGAGGAATCCGGAAACTACAGTTATTAACACATCCGGACCCCTTCCAGCGCTTGCCCGCACTGAAGCGGGCACCGTCTGCTGTGAAACTCTCAATTTAGGCGAAGTACGGCACACGTGTACGTCGCCCCCTCGCGGGTGTCCACTAGAGTGGATGGAGGGGAAAACCCGTCCCGACCATCCGCGGCCACACTCAAGGCGGCATGAGGCGTTGATAGGCGCGCCTCCGCCGCCCGGTTCGCCGGCGGCGGATTGGGTCCGAGTGTATGTCATCCTCCCGGGCCTTCTCCGCCACCTCCTTCTGCGAGATGACTTCTTCGCAGAAGGTTGCGACCGCGGTAAAACTGCTATCGCTACCGGCCATGGAGCGTATGACGGCCGGTAGCGAGAGATCTCCTCCGATGACTGCAGTGAGGGCCCGACGCTGCGGCGCCCAAGCGGGGCAAACCGCCAGCGTATGCTGGGCCGAGTCCTCACTGCAGTCGCAGTGGTGGCAGGCGGGACTCAATTCCCTCCTGGCGACCGAGTGCAGGTACTTCCCGAAGCAACCGTGCCCGGAAAGGATCTGCGTCAGTCGGAAGGAAAGGGTCCCGTGCTGCCGCCCTGCCCACTCGAGGATGACCGGCTGGAGAGCCTCCACGGCGGCAAAGCCAGCACGTGGAGTCTCCAGCCGGAACGACCATCTAGCCATAGTGGCTCGACGGGCGGCTTCACGCCACTCGCGTACCTCTTCGGGCGGAGGACGAATGCCACTCTCCGCCCGATATTCAGCCACCCGTCGATAAACTTCGGCGAGCACCTCCGCCTCCAAATCCCACGGGGGTGTTCCGGCTAAGGCGCACGCCGCCTCGGTCGTCACGGTGCGGTATCCACGTATGGCTCTGACCGCCAATACCCTCTGAGGTCGCCAGAGGCGCGCCTTATTTAGGGCGGTCAGAGCCGCTACCCACATCGGTGCGCCATACAGCACCATAGACCGGACCATCCCCGTGTAGAGGTGTCTTGTTGCGACGCTGGCTCCACCCAAATTGGGCAAAAGTCGCCCAAGGGCGAAGGCAGCGTCGACCAGCTTCGGACCAAGCTGTCAGAAGTCCTCGTCGAAGAGCCACCTACCGTCGAGTATCAGGCCCAGATGCCTCATCTGGGCCCGAACCGGTACGAGGACCGAGTTGACCTCTATGGAGGTGCCGGCGGGTGGACCACGACGGGGCCCATGGAACAATAGGGCCTCCGTCTTGTCCAGGGCCACCCGTAAGCCCAGCGCCTCGATGCGCCCAACCACCAGAGAAACTCCCCTGGTGGCCAGGCACGCCGCCTCTTGGAAGTTCGCTCCCCGGGCCGTGACTAATGTGTCATCGGCGTAACAAATTACGCCCAGCCCGGGGGGCAGACGACTTCGAAGCGCCTTAGCCATCTAACCTAACCCAATGAAGTCGGATTGTGCCAACTCGGAGTAATACATTGCTATTAATTACCTAATAATTATATCCTGTTCTTATACATTTCCTATAACACATAATATATAAAATATAATTACCTCGATTGTATTTTCTTTTTCCGAATTTAGATTCATTAGACGCAACTCCACCCATCCCAATAGGCGTAGTTAAATGTAATAGGCCGGTGACGGGCAGCAGCGTCACCGGTGCAAGGAACTGCGCCCTGCGATAACCAACCCGCCTGCCCAGCGTGGGCATTAACCTCCATGCAGCTGCAAAATAAGCCACTGCCCCCAGTTCCCGGCAGTCTCGCTATTCCTGGTCATGGTAACGGCGAGGCGGGGGGTGCTAAGAATCTCCGGGTTACGGCAGGCCACCACAACCGACTGAACCTGGCTACGTTTAATGGCCGCACATTACGGCTAGACTCGCATCTGGCACAACTCGAGGTGGAACTTGAGAAAATTAGATGGCATATTTTGGGGTTATGTGAAGTCCGAAGAGAGGGGGAGGTCACCATAACCCTTGACTCAGGCCATCTCATGTACTTCCGTGAGGGAGACCAACAGTCTCAAGGTGGCGTTGGGTTTCTGGTTAACAAGTCCCTGTCTAGCAACGTTGTGGAAATGTCTAGTGTGTCGAACAGGGTAGCGTACCTCATTGTCAAGCTCACCGAGAGGTATAGCCTCAAGGTAGTGCAAGTGTACGCACCGACCTCGGCCCACTCGGACGATGAGGTGGAGTGTATGTTCGATGACATATCGAGGGCCCTCCACTTCACTACTAAAGCCCACTACAACGTTGTTATGGGTGACTTCAACGCCAAAGTGGGAGTACGAAATTGCAGCGAATCGGTAATAGGATCCCATGGATTTGGAAGCAGAAATCATAGGGGGCAAATGCTCGTCAACTTTCTCGAACGAGAGGGGTTGTTCTTGATGAACTCGTTCTTTAAGAAACGGCCCCAAAGGAAGTGGACGTGGCGAAGCCCCGACGCTATGACTAAAAATGAGATCGATTTCATCATGACGGACAGAAAGCACATATTCAGAGACGTCTCAGTGATCAATAGGTTTAACACCGGTAGTGATCACCGACTCGTCCGAGGCTCTCTGAATATCAACTTTAAAGCCGAACGTGTACGATTGATGAAATCCAGGCTCCGACCAACTCTGCTCCAAGCCGCAATGGGATCTGAATAGTTCCAGTCAAATCTGGAAAACCGATTTGCTGCTATGGAAACCACAACAGGCGTAAACCAGAACCTTGAAAATGTGGTTCGAATCCTCAGGGAAGAAGGTACGAGATTTTGTAAAATGCAGCGTAAGGGCAGGAAATCTAAGCTTTCGGAAAGGACCCTAGGGCGAATGAAGGAACGACGTGAAAACCCACTTCTTACTTCGTCGGCAAAACGGACTCTAAAGGGCAGTCGGCCCAGAACCAATATTGCCCTTGCCAGCTGCTTGGCTACGACGGACACTGCAACAGAACACCAAGGTAGAACACCAGTTATATTGGTCCAACCTTTGTACCTGCAGGCAGACCAAGGAGGCCCTCCCGACGATCAACCCCGGATTGTCACGGAAGCTGAAACAACTTAAGAGGCCGCCGCTTCGACTTCTGATCGGAGCAATGACTGGTCATGCACTATTAAACAAACATCTTTTTACTCTAGGTGTAACGGACAGCCCTCTGTGCAGAGCATGCATGGAGGAGGAGGAAACAGCCGCCCATGTCATCTTGGCATGTCCTGGGGTGGCAGAATACCGGGCGAAACACCTTGGATCGCCGAGGTCACTTCAGGAGGTCGTCGGCAACGCCAGGGGTCTGCTAGGCTTCCTGGAGGAACTGGGATGGCACCACTAGTGCCGACCCACTACGCAAAATAGGCGCACCAGAGTCGTCGAATTGCGGAAACCCGGCCCGCGAGTTCAAGTTCAAGTTCAACGGACTCTAAACCGAGAGATCAGCAAACTAGTACGACACGACCTCCGATGCTCCAATACTCTTTCGATCGAAAGAGCGATCGAGCAGAATCGGGGGTCAAAGGTGTTTGTACAATCTCTCGGAAGAAGCCACCTGACGAAGTTGACTACAGCAAGTGGAGAAGTCGTTACTTCCAAGCCGGCCGTCCTTTCGGAAGTGGAACGTTTCTATGGCGGTTTGTACGCTTCGCATGCATCTCGGCCTGATCCCGAAAATGAGGACTCTAGAGCCACATTAACACGCCACTACACCGAAGATCTGCCAGAAGTCAGCATTGACGAAATCGAGATGGCTCTTGGACAGCTTAAAAATGGAAAAGCCCCTGGAGAGGACGGCATTACAACAGAACTGTTAAAGGCTGGAGGTAAGCCCATACTGAGGTAGCTCCAAAAGCTTTTTAACGCTGTCCTGTTCGAAGGGAGAACTCCAGAGGCGTGGAGCAGAAGTGTGGTCATCTTGTTCTTCAAGAAAGGTGACAAGACCAGGTTGAAGAACTATCGACCCATTTCGCTTTTAGGCCACGTCTACAAGCTGTTCTCAAGAGTCATCACGAACCGTCTTGCGCGAAGACTCGACGAATTTCAACCACCGGAGCAAGCTGGATTTCGGAGCGAATATGGCACCATAGACCACATCCACACAGTGCGGCAAATTATACAGAGGACAGAGGAGTATAATCAGCCCCTGTGTCTAGCATTCGTGGACTATGAGAAGGCCTTTGACTCGATCGAGATCTGGTCTGTTCTGGAGTCCCTGCAGCGTTGCCAAGTGGATTGGCGATACATCCAAGTGATGAGATGTCTCTACGAAGCCGCCACCATGTCCGTCCAAGTACAGAATCAGCAAACAAGGCCCATACCATTGCATCGAGGAGTGAGACAAGGGGATGTTATTTCCCCGAAATTGTTCACAAATGCAATGGAGGATTTGTTCAAGACGCTACACTGGAAAGGACATGGCATAAATATCAATGGCGAATACATCTCTCACTTGCGATTTGCGGACGACATCGTCATTATGGCAGAGACGCTGCAGGACCTACAACAGATGCTGAACGACCTGGCTGACTCTTCTGTGCGCATCGGCCTACGGATGAACTTGGACAAAACCAAGGTCATGTTCAATGAACATGTACTACCGGAACCGATCGCAGTACACGGTGCCGTTCTCGAAGTTGTTCAAAATTATGTGTACCTCGGGCAGACTTTGCAGTTAGGTAGAAACAACTTTGAGGATGAGGTGAACAGGAGAATTCAGCTGGGATGGGCAGCGTTTGGGAAACTTATAACAAAACGCCGAGAAGATGTCAAAATTATTTTCACGTATTTTAATTAAAATTTCAAAAAATAATAATTATCTCAAAAACTATGACTTTCCGCAAGTTGAAATTTTAGGAGTAGACTAACAAAAACAAGAACTATCAAACATAAAATTGTCAACTCTCAAATCGATTGTATAGATTCTAAAGGTTAGCCAATACCTGTGTCATATAACTAGTCGTCGATATGCAGCACTTGTGAATGAATATTTATATTATATTAATTATTCAGAAATTACTAATACGATAATTTTAAGACTAGACTACACGAGGCCTATTTTGAGGGAGACTGCGCAGTCTCCCTATTGTCTCTCCTGAAAAGAAGCGTAGGTACGTGAATTCGTGAACAACGTTACATACATACTAATGTACTTATGTATTTAATGGTAGTAATATGTAAATACATACATCATATTTCTATTTTATGTAGTGGCTATACACATTATTTATACACACATCAAAAGTGTCTAAGGATCAACATATGTGTCTAGGGATCAACATATATTTTTGCAATAACTTTTCTCCTGATTGATATTAATTAAAATTTTCTTTAAGGATTCATCAAATAAAGGGTTTTCGTTTGTCACAGTAACGATAAACCAAGTCACCTTTGCATTAATAAAGAAATTTGCCATTTTCCTAATAAAGGGATTTCTGACATTTGAACCACTAACATTAAAGTTCGAAAAAAAGACTGAAATAACAGTTTTCTTTAAAATTTTATTAGGTAACTTAAACAATTAATAATCCGTGTTTCTACCGCGAACACTAACAACACAAGAATCGGTTTGGCATAATCAAAATGAGTTCATCCAAATCACGCTGTGGAATGGCCGCCCATGTTCGTTGCAACAACAAAAAAATGTCTTCTTGCGACTGGATACCCTCCATATTCGGCAGAGCTCTTCTCTGTAGCATATCCCATGCATGCTCAATCGGGTTCAAGTCTGGCGACTGAGCAGGCCAGGGCCAAAGCCACATCTCAATCTCAAGAAATCCGCATAAAAATGCTTGATCCCTAGACACTTTTGATGTGTGTAGTAACTGCCAATTCCAAGTAGGTATACATCGAATTTCAATCATCGTTAACTTGTCTGTTTCATGACTTTGTTTGTATACATCTTTATGATTCAACAAGTAACCACATAGGTACCCTATCAAAATTGTGTATACAACTATTGTTTAATAACGATGTAAACAAAAATGCGATAACTCGTTTGATTGTGCTACACCTACACTGTTACTGTTTTATCAGCGATTAGGCGGTGCCAAAGTGGACACGTGTACCCAGTTAATTAATTCAATATAATTGATTAAATTTCGTAAATATTGCCAACGCGACAATCAGTAGTACAGAAAAAAAGAAAGAGTACCTACTTACATTAAAACTATGATATACAAATAAATACAAGCAAGGCATGATATGTCGTAAACTCGTAACCTCCTAAAATATAGTTAAAGTTTATGTGATAATTTCAATGTTTTGAATTGTAAAATGCCACAACCAATTTGTAACAATATTTTTTTTAGTACATATTTAGTTTATTTTGAAATACGGAGCTGTATGTTATAGCATTGCGAATCTAGTGCATTAAACAAGTTATCAACTCCGCCCCCGGTCCATCGGTTTTCGCGGTAAAGAGTAGCCTATGTCCTTCCTCAAGAATCAAAGTATATCCATGCCAAATAACATTGAAATCGGTGCAGCAGTTTAGCCATAAAGGGTAACAGACAGACAAACAGTTACTTTCAAATTTATAACATTAGTATGGATATTATTACTAGGCCACCCGCCCCGGCTTCGTACGGAAGTATTGTTTGTTTATGTAACTCTTAATCCCACCAAAAACATAAGTGTAAAAAGGAGAGCCTAGTTCAATACAAAAATTATGCTTGGGTGTGGGGTTCTCTGCAATAAAATGGAGATCTAAATGAGTGCCAAGTTCTATGCAAAATCCAAATGTATTTATAGGAACAAAATAACATTGAACAAGTATTAAACTATATTTCTTAGCTTTATTGGATAACTATAACAATTTCTGTTATTTAAAAATGTGAGATCTTAAACTAGGTTAGATTTGACTGTAAAGTTTCATCCAAATCCGTTCACTAGTTTTTGCGTAAAAGAGTAACAAACAACATACTTACAAACTTTCGCGTGTATAATATTAGTAGGATTTACAAAAAAAACTGTATATTTATGTATATCAGTTATCTAGTACCCATAGTACAAGCTCTGCTTAGTTTGGGACTAGATGGCGTTGTGTGTCAGATGTCCGAAATATTTATTTATTTATTACACAGCACAGACTATTTGTTACGTTATCAAAGTGTATAAACTACAATTTTGTAATCAGCCCCGTTTTACGGCCCACTCCTCCGAACGCTATCAGTAACGACGCGAAAATATACATAAATTTCAATTACACTATATACCTAATGCCTGATGCTGTTCTCCATACCCAAAATCTGTAAAACATTGTTAGGCTCCGTGATTTACGATTTTTTAAACCCTAATATCAAAACTGATTGCCAAAGCAAGGTGAAATTCAACTCGACTCGCCGACTCCCTCTTCTCTAAGCTCCTCAGATATAAGAAGGCAGGAATATGTGGTGATTCCACTAAAAAACACCCCGACTGTCGGCCTCAGGACCCTACTCTAGGAGGAACCGGACCATGTTATTTCAGATCCTCCCAGGATCAACGCCGCGCCCTGTCAGACTCTATCCCGCGGGAGACGCCGCTGTTACCACCGACGTCTCTTATGATCGTGATCGCCCTCACCTAATCCCGTTCAACGGTCTCTTTCTGGGGCATTCCAGCTTCACAGAAATAGACCATTGTGCCCTAACCCTCCTCACCCTCCAGCATTGCAGCAACAATTGCTGGCGGGGACTGTTCTCGTCCGACCCTGTTCGGCTAAGACTCGCGACTGATCTTATTCAGATACTTACCAAAGAAACCATGCCCAGTATCTGAGTCAGTCGTCCATTATGTGGCTATTCCAGCTGTGAGGGCTACTGTACCAATGCTTGACGATGAACGTTCCACCGTATTTCAAGCTCCTCCTAGTTTTCCCCGCTCACACCGCAGCGGATGGTGCGAGTCTGATTACAGACCCTCGCGTCCATATGCGCAAGGATATGAAAATGCGGAAAAACTACCAGGACTGTAGCCTCCGACGGCATCCTCGTACGATCAGAATAGCCGCTATCCGCTGCGCTTATTTGAGCTTAGCTCGGCAACGGGAGGAGGCTGATATACGCCTGACCCTTTGATTCTGTGCTGCATAGAAGGCCATGGATTGTAGCACCTCACAATAAAGGCGGCGAACTTCCTCCCGTGGATCCCCTAAATTAGCCTAGGGAGCCCGCCACTCTATGAACACTCATTGATGGGTTCATTCTCAGAGGATCCATGGGTCAGATCCATGACGGATCCATTGATTGTGTTTTTTCTCAATAGATCCATTATTTACTTTAAAGAAATGGGTCTAATGAGAAATTATTGGTAACAAAATAATCGCTAGAGAAAAATGAATGTCGCTAAAACAACGGACTCGGTGAAAAAGTTTTTTTCGTGTAAAAAGAGAGGATGAAGCAACGGACGAGGAGATGGAGGAAGGGAGGGTGGTAAATTAAAAAATATTAATTCAAAAGTAAAAATAAGTGTATTTTATAGATTACTTTTCACTCAACAACGTCTAGAAATCAGGATTTAATAAAAAATTAAATCGTCATAAGATGCATCGTGGATCTAACCAATGGATCCTCTAAGATTGTACGAATAAATAAATAAATATTGCGGATATCTAACACACAGCGCCATCTAGTCCCAAACTAAGCAGAGCTAGTATTATGGGTACTAGACAGACAACTGATAAAAATACATATATACTTCTTTTTGTAAATACATACATATTATACATAGAGAACACCTTAACTCCGCAACAAATATTTGCAGATCATACAAACATTTTAGTCCGACCCATGAATCGAACCCGAGACCTCAAGCTCAGCCGTCGCATACGCTACCACTGCGCCACCGAAGCAATCTAATAAAAA
Source organism: Diaphora mendica (assembly GCA_949125395.1). Lineage (NCBI taxonomy): Eukaryota > Metazoa > Arthropoda > Insecta > Lepidoptera > Erebidae > Diaphora > Diaphora mendica. The sequence goes on along the minus strand of OX421319.1, from coordinate 14,678,781 downwards.
AAACTCAGTATGTCCATTAAGTAAATGAAATTGAAAAAATATTCTCATTAGATCCATCATGGAACTGACCAATGAATCTTCTGAGAATAAACCCATTGATGTCAGGGCCAAACAAGCACAGAGGAATCACACAAGAAATTATTGATCAAATAATAAATTGAAATAAGTTTCGTTGCTGGCATATCTTGCACTAGCTGACCCACGCAACATGATTTGCAGCTTCTATTGCCCGTAGCGTGATATAACAGCGTGAACACAATTTCCATTAAAAAGGTTACTGTGTGCCAACCATAAAGACCCGTATTCACTTTGATTAGTGCTAGTGCAGGTGTGAAGTGCGATTGGTGGAAAATATAATAAATAAATATTTTCGGACATCTAACACACAACGCCATCTAGTCCCAAGCTAAGCAGAGCTTGTGTTATGGGTACTAGACAACTGATACAAATACATATATACTTTTTTTTGTAAATGCATACATATTATACATAGAAAACACCCAAACTTCGAAACAAATATTTGTAGATCATACAAACATTTGGTCCGACCCGGGAATCGAACCCAAGACCTCATATCACCAGTCGCACATCGCACACGCCAACCGCGAGACCGACGAGGCAGTCAAATATAAAAATGGTGGAAAATACGTGTGGAGCTCCATGTATTTTCCACCAATCATTGATAACCTGCACTCCACACCTGCACTCGCACTAATCAAAGTGAATACGTGCCTTAAGAGATAGCTATTTATGCTTTTTTTTTAACTTTCAAATACGAACAGTTTTGGTGAAACTTTACCCGTTTACGCAGCGCACTGGAATAATCTACCCCCGTTTTCGCAACATTTTTCATTGATACTCCGCTCCTTTTGGTCCTACCGTGATTATAGCACTGAAATAATTTTTCAAATCGGACCAGTACTTCCTGAAATTAGGGCGTTCACTCAAACAGACTTTTCTGCTTTAAAGTATCAAGTATAGATATTGAGGACACATAACAAAAAATGACAAAAACAAATGAATTATGGTCGAATTTCGCCCAGTAGGCGACCACTAGTAATTTTTAATCTCGGATTGCAAAAGAAAGACAGATAGACCGTAATAGTAGGGGAGCCCTAGAAGGAATTTCGGGATTTACTCAAGCGCGGCAGATTAATATATAGGGGGATACCTTATACCCGGTTAAGTACCTCCACCAAATATGAGCCCCGTATATATGGCCGCCCGTCAGGAATAAAGGATCAGATTCGTAAAAAAAAATTGATCATCAGACATTCTCGAGCGCTTCAGATTAAGGCAGGGTGATTTAATTACACGCTAACGGCCTTACCAATAAACTTTTATACACGACGTATAACAGGAGTTTAACAAAAACGTTACCAATAAAACAATATTTGACGTTTCGGTTGTATACATCTGGTACACAGATGTTTGGAAACAATGAGATTTTAGACAATCGTTATTCAGCCCTCGGCCCTTGTTTAGCGAACGTGTAACTTATAATAATTTGTTGCTTACGTTATTTTAAGTTTGAAAACCATGGATTATTTAAATTATTTCGATATTTTTGATGAAATTGACAATGAAGAACCACCAAGAAAAAGAAAATGTTACAAAAATCGATATGATCCTTTCTGTTTATCTGAAAACGAGTTTCGGTCAAAATATAGGTTCAGCAAACGATATGTCAGAAAAATTTGTGAATTAATTAGATGCGATATTGAACAGCAAGCTCGAGGGAGTGGACTGTCAATAGAACTTCAAGTTTGTACTGCTCTCAGAACATGGGCTCGACAAGAAGTTCAGGATGATGCAGCGGATATTCATGGACTAAGCCAGCAATCCATCACGAATGTGTGCCGCAGAGTAGCTTTAGCCTTGGCTAATAAAGCTTCAGCATTTATATATATGCCTACAACAGCAGCAGAACAAGCAGAAGTTGTGTTAGGCTTCAGAAACATTTGTGGTTTGCGACAAATAATAGGTGCTATTGACTGCACCCATGTGAGAATAAAAAAGTAAGTGGAGATAGCGCTCAATACTACATTAACAGAAAAGGCTTTTCATCACTGAATGTCCAGGTAGTTTGTGATTCTCATTTACGGATAAGAGATATAGTGGCGCGCTGGAGAGGCAGCACCCATGATGCAAGAATATTTAGAGAGAGTAGATTACGACAACGATTCGAAAATGGAGAATTTAATGGCATTTTATTGGGTGATTCAGGCTATGGCTTAACAAACTATTTATTTACACCACTACAAAATACTTGTAATGCCAAGCAGGAAGCTTACAATCGTTCTCATATATTAACAAGAAACACAGTTGAAAGATGTTTTGGAATTTGGAAGCAAAGGTTCAGATGTCTTTTACATGGATTCAGCATATCACTCGAAAATGTTAAGTTATATATAGTAGCACTTGCTGTATTGCATAACATTGCTATTGATATGAACGAAGATATGGATTTTCCAGAACCTGATACAACTGAGGATACTGCGAGACAGAATGCGTCAAGAAATATACTAGACAGTGTTACTGGTCAAGAATCAAGGCGGATATATATTGAAACACATTTTTAATTATACTTATTTATTTTTATAAATTGTTTTTACTTTTTAATAGTGCTATCTCCAATTTTAGCTTCTGCATTCAAAGCTGACTTTCTTCATTTAATAAATTTTGATTTTTCTTTTGTATTTCAATTCTTAAATTATGCTCCTCCGTTGCAAATCTATGGATTTCCATAATATTTTTCATCTTGAGCTCATGTTCCTCTCTAATACAACTAAGAAGGACATGATTTCTTTCTTTTGCAAACTCTTTGTGCTAAAACAAATACAGATAATTTATTAACATTCACAGTTCAGGGTACCGAATGTTGCCTCCAGTTCTTTGTTGGAAAGGAAAAATAAAGTATTACACCATAAATCAACATCCAATCAAATGTTATTAGTGTATAGAATCACAAACTGAATATTAATTGAACATCCCTAACAAGAGAGATTTACTTATAGGACCTAAACAAAAATAATAGCAGCCTCCACAGAATGGTTTTAGCTTTAGTAACAAATTACTATCTAGAAACAATTCTAATCTTACCAATTGTTTTGGTATATTATCATCATTGAATGGTAGCTTTCGTTTCATTACAGATTTCTTTTGCTGTAAGAAATTTATCTTTGATGTTATTGGTGTCGTCATATTCTGTAACAACAAAAAAAACAAATTAGAAAATGTAATTTTATTTTGCTTATAGGTGCAATGTAATAGATTACAGTGCATTTTATTTACTGTTTACTTGAACAAAAACAGTTTAATGGTAAAGACAGCAGCTTGTGTAATATGAGTGTACACTCATCATTACGTCACAAACTACAAGTATGCAGGCTAAAACAAGTTCTTAGGGATACAGACATCAATGTTCCAGTAAAAAATATTGATATCTACAATCAATGTTCACAATTGCAAATACTACACAGTGTACATATCTCTATTTTACCACATAATGGATGTTAACGTAAATTGACAAACCTTCGCTGTAATTTCTGTATTAGATACTGTTGGTGTGAGAACCAATTCCTGAGTATTAATACTATCATCTAGATGTAGATCTTGTTTCTGAAATAAATATAGAAAATTAAATATGAATTTAAAGTAGCTACACTGAGTTTTTCTTTGTAATTATGCAAAATATAAAGTTCATCAGCCGACATGTTTAACAAAAAAAAAAAATGTAAAGCCGTTTATATTGTAAAAAGCTTGAGACCGAATATACATATCTTACATTTGAACTATCCCATGATGTAAACAAATGTATGTTAATTGACTAACCTTAGCTGTAGTTTCTATATTATTAGCTACTGATGTGAGAACAAGTTCTTGAGTGGTAACACTATCATCCAATTCCCTTTCTTGTTTCTGAAATAATTATAGAAAATTAAATATGAATTTAACATAGCCTCAAAACAAAGGTCATGAACATTACAACAATTATATGTGGGCAAAATGCAGTTCCACATTACAACAAACTTAAATTATCTCACCTTTGGACTCATACCAATGCCATCACTATCAAAGACATTGCTATCTGTTTCAAATTCTTGTGGAATCATGCTCACTATTTCCAAAGTCTCTGGGTCTGGGCTAGGAGGTTTTGGTCCACCACCTGTGCGTTTCATCAATGTTTTCACATCAGATTTTTTTTTTTTCGCATCCAGTTTCATTGTGCGCCATTGTTGTTTTATTTCTGGCAAATCCCTCACGCGATTATTTAATTCATTAAACCTGTAAATTTTATATAGTTTTTAATCGCCTACACGAAATACCTACAATGATATACACGTCATTTTACTAACCTTTGCGATACTTTTTGCCAAGCTGCTGTTTTGCTCTTATTGCTATTAGTATCCGTGTTCTTATTTTCTATAATATACACAAACTCCGTTATACTACGCTTCAGTAAATTCTGAAAAAAATAAAATATTAATTACGTTTTAAATTAATATTATGTTGTGAACATAGCATACTTTTTGAAAGAATAATCTTACCTTTTCTATTTGATCCCAATTAGCAGATCGTTTCCTTTTAGTTTTTTCTTTAAAGTTCATGAAATTATTTGTATTATCCATTAGTGTCGAATATATTTACCGTGCTTAACTTAGTTGTGACCGCAAAAACCTCCGAATTAACGATGCGATGTGCAGAGATTCAGAGATGCCAGAGATCGACTTTGACAACTTACATCAGTTGCGTTCTAAAAATGTATGTAGGTATGGAACGAGCGAAACAACATTTTTTTTATTTTTTTTTATTGTAATAGACCGTAAAAACAATATATTTGGAGATAACATGATGTATTCAATAATAAATACATTTTATATAGCCTTATGTATAAAGTTGTGAGCGTATTTTCAAATGAAATAAAGTCATTGAATTAACGCCGTACGAGTTTCGGAACGCACCTTTTAATGTTGCCAGTGGTTTTTGTTATACGTAGGCGGTAACTATCCATTGTTTACACACTGTTTATTAGTAAGGGTAATGTGTAACGCCTATTCACTGCCTATACATTGTACAACTAAACAGTTGTCAAACAGATGTGTAACTTATTTTTATTAGTAAGGCCGTAAGTGTATATTCCACTAATCTGACAATTTGAGAGTGACGTAAGGAAAGGGGAGGGCTATAAAGTTGTAAACAAAACGTCATCTCGACATTCTCGAGCGTGGCTAATTTTTTTTTATTTTGTGGGAAATCATTCAGGGATCACGAAAAATATATAATCTGACGATAGCCACAAGCCGAAGTAACAAAATTTCGCCGACAAAGTTTAATATATTGATGATGGTGATGCCTATATTTACACTGATAAGTCAGAACTAATTCATGTGTTAGGGCCGGTTTTTCAATCCGCAGTTAAACGGTCAAATAACTAACAAGGGAATAAATGTATCCAGCTCTTTAACAAGCGAATAAACTTTTTGTGTTTTTCAATCGGGAGTAAACAGTCAGATAGTTACTTGATGGTCCTTCACAGCTATGTTCACTGTAATCATGCGCAAGTGAGATGCAGCTATACAGGTAGTCACACGTTAGATAAGGACCAGAAACTTTTAGACAACATTCAAGTTGACTGTTCTTTTTCTATTTCTTTTTATCTTTTATAGGATTGCCGGTTTTCGATATTTAATTAAATGAAATGAAAGCATTCGATTATAATTATTATTTGTCTATAATAGATGTAGTAAATAATAATTTAGTAAAAAGTCGTTTATGATATTCCTGTAGTAGAGTCAAAACAATGATTAAAATCAAAATTTATAAAAATGAAATGCCGAGTTTGCGGGTGGTGCATAGTAATTTTTTAAACGGGTGTTTCTACGTTTAATAAATATGTGTTTAAAAGTAAAAAGTATATTTGTATTTATGACAGTTCTCTGTACCTATTGGTGACGAGCAGATTCCCTAGCGGCAAGTCGCAGAACTAACGTATGACAGATAAAAATACGTATACACGTTAACTTTCCACTTTTAGAATACTGTTTACCCTCACGAAGTGGTCCTAAAGTATTTTTTTTACTACTCCGTAGACGTCTATCAATGAAATCATTGTAGAAAGAATTTAAATGGTGACGAGCAGATTCCCTAGCGGCAAGTCGCAGAACTAACGTATGACAGATAAAAATACGTATACACGTTAACATTCCACTTTTCACTATCACTATTCTACAGAATAAAACACTAACTGAGGTTTGAAAGCTCAGATAAAGTTATCAGTCAGATTACAGCTTTATTCGTCTGATAACTGATGTCTGACTATTGAAAGACCCAAACTTACGCTAACTGAGGAATAAATGCTATTTGACTGTTTATCTGACTATTGAAAAACCGGCCCTTAGAGAAATAAGTCGAAGATATGGAGCAACTGCCATCCCAATTTGACCTTATAATTGTAGATGGGTTCTTTTTACAAGCTTTTATTTAACTTCCAATGTACATTTTGGTAAATTTCATAAGTCTCAAAATGTGGTTTCATGTCCTTCTGATCCCACACCTACTAGTCCGATTTCAATCAATAGCACACAAATTCCTTTTTGGCAAAAGTTAAGTAGCTTAAAAAATTCTATTCCACTTCTTAAAAGAATCCCTCGAGGTGCAAGGCCTGCTGTTGCTGATAATTTAACGAAGTGTGTAGGTCTTGTAGTCCGAGAAAATTCAATATCGGCCTGGGAACAGTTACTTACCTTCCGTTACAGAATTTTATACATAAAAGAAACTAATTGTACCCAAAAATCTTTGACGACCAAAATCAAAGAGAATTGCCTTAACACTACTAATTTAGACCCTAAATTATCTAGCCCTTGGTATCATAAACACAATAATTTTTCTTTTGTAGAGACAAAACTAAGGGAGGGTGATATAAGAGGGGCAGCTAGGTTACTTTTCAGCAGCGATGTGGTAGCGCCTTACTCGCCTGATACAGTTGCAGGCTTGAAGAATAAACATCCCACACCTCGGGATGATCTCTCTTTTCCTGACCCACCTACTATTGACAACGAATACCTTAATGTTACCGCTAAGGATGTTTTTCAGCCATTTCCTCCTTTAAGAGTGGATCTGCTGGTGGTCTCGACGGCTTGACACCACAACATCTAAAAGATCTAGTTTGTTCAAGCGCTGGAGAGGCTGGCGATGCTCTCTTGAAGGAGTTGACGGCTTTGGTGAACCTTATGCTCTCCGGCAATGTGGACGAAGGCATAATCGACATTTTATATGGCGCCAATTTATGTGCATTGCGTAAAAATGATGGTGGCATTCGTCCGATTGCCGTGGGATGTATGTTACGTCAGAAAATATACGAAAAACATAGTATGTGCCTATAAAAAATGAGGGTTTCCCTCGATTTCCTTGGGATCCCATCATCAGATCCTGATATGCTGGCAATGGGACCACCTCGAAAGCATACCCTTTCGAATACAAAAAAAAAAAACAAAATCGGTCCACAACTGACGGAGTAATCGGTGAACAAACATAAAAAAAAAATAAAAAAAAATACATACAGTGGAACATAGAACCTCCTCCTTTTTGGAAGTCGGTTAAAAATTAAAAATTTTGATGAATTTTCTGATCGTTTACTTAAAATCAATAATCATTCGGCTTTTACTATTATTCGTTATTGTCTTTTTGTACCTAATTTTACACATGCGCTTCGGTCATCACCCCTTTGGAAATATTCATCACTTTTGGAAAAAGTTGATAAAATTATACAAAACACGCTTAGTAAAGTTTTGAATGTGGCTTTAAACGATCGAGCCTGGCTCCAAGCATCCTTACCAGTTCGTTTGGGTGGTCTTGGAGTACGCAAAATTGTAGATGTCAGCCTTCCAGCATTTCTGTCTTCGGTTCATGGCACAGAAGAGTTAACCAGGAAAATTCTTACAAACACACTGGTTGATTCTGAAGTATCATGCAAGGCCATTGCCATAGATGCTTGGCAGATAGCTTGTCCCAGTACTGCATTACCTGTTAATCCATTTTCTCAGCGACAATGGGACTCACCGTTATGTATTTTAAAGCAAAAGATAGATTTTAGATACATCAACCAGTCTTGCTGAGCGAGCTCGTTTGTTAGCTGTGGGAGAGTGGGAATCAGGTTTATGGATTCAGGCACTTCCATCACCCAACATAGGTACCTTGTTGGACAATACTACTTTTCGCTTTGCCACTTGCCTTCGTTTAGGAGCGCCTTGTGTTTCTCCGCATTTTTGTCACTGTGGAGAAGTTGTTGACAGTTTCGGACATCATGGCCTTTCTTGTAGCAGAAGTGCTGGCCGAATATCTCGACATGCCAATATTAACGACATTATCCGTCGTGCTCTTGTTACCGCCGGCGTTCCAGCTGTACGCGAACCAAATGGTCTGGTACGGGACGATGGCAAGAGACCAGATGGTATGTCGTTACTGCCATGGAAGATGGGTAAGCCTTTGGTGTGGGACGCAACTTGCGTTGACACCCTCGCGCCATCTCATCTTCCAAGTACAACTTTTTATGCCGGCGCTGCTGCTGCTTCTGCGGAAAGCCTCAAACGGCGTAAGTACCAAAATAGTACGCTAGGTTCATGGGGTCCGAGTGCTCGCGCTATGTTTAAACAACTAGCCAAGCAACTGATTGACGCTTCTCGCGACCAGAAGGCCGGCCTTTTTCTAGCACAGAGAATCAGCATTGCCATTCAACGTGGTAATGCTGCCAGTCTTTTGGGAACGCTACCAGTAGGCGAAGATGTGGAGTTTTTTGACGCTTATATGTAAATATTGTTATTTTTTTTATAAATTATGGTTATGTACATAGGTTTCTATATTATGTAATAAAGATGTAACTTCCAATGTATGTATGTTTGGGTGGAATCTTGCAACTCAATTTTGAAGCAGATATCTTCAACCGATTTTGCTGAAATTTTGCAAGCATATGTATAAAGCGTGACAATACAATATTATAATGACATGGAACTAATTTGATGCTGGAGCTGGAAGGTGGTCATAGGAACTCTGTAAAGAAACGTCGCAACACTATCGAGTTTGGCGTCGTTTGATTCGTCTTGACGAGTACTTTATGTTTTCATAGTATCCAGGGTCTGATGATCGAGCGAGCCGGAAGGTGGTTATAGGAATTCTGTAGAGAAACGTCGCAATACCAACGAGTTTGAAATCGTTTGATTCATCTTGACAAGTACTTTATGTTTTGATAGTATTCAGGGTCTGATGATGGACCCAGAAGGTGGTCTTTATACAATTTATAGAATACAAACGCTTGTCGCAAGATTTACCTGTGTGTAAGGAAGTAATTAAAATAACTTGATTTGACTTTATATAAAAAAAAAACTTCGTTTAAAAAAATCGACTTCAAAAACTGAAAAGTATAAAATAACTTAATTTGAATGTGCTACCTATTCATAGGTTTGAATTCGGCGCCAAGCCAAATGTAATAGTAGGTACCACACTCGCTATATTTCGAGACGAACGTCAACGACGTCACCGACGCTTCGGTTGTTTTGTCCTACGCGAAGAGCAGCTATCCCGCTCAAGGTCACGTGCGGCGAGTCCTACTATTACATTTTGGCTTGGCACCGACTTCAAACCTATGAATAGGTAGCACATTCAAATTAAGTTATTTTATACAAGCATGCAGACAATTGCCTTAACTTTATTGCAGGCGCTCACGTAAATTTGAGGGTTTCCTTCAACTTCCTTGGGATCCCATCATCAGATCCTGATATGGTGGCCATGGGACCACATGGGGAGCATACCCTTTCGAATACAAAAATAATTTTCAAAATCGGTCCACAATTGACGGAGTAATCGATGTACATACATAAAAAAAAAAAAAAAAAAAAAGTACCGATGAAATTGAGAACCTCCTCATTTTGGAAGTCGGTTAATAAAATTTTCAAACGAAGTACAAGTTGTAAGTTACTAAGCTGTTGATCGATCATTGGGCTGATCAGGATCATCAGGAGATGGCAACAATTATAGGTAGTAAGGTAATTTTATGTGATTGCCTCGCTTTGTGTCATAAATATTCAGTTACTGATAATTAATTATAAATTGATTATGATTTGTCATGCCCTGATCATGAAGAAGCGAAGACGAACATAGCATTTATTGCTTGCCAACAAAATGAAGATTCTACTGTTACTATCAGAACTTCTGATACTGATATTGTGGTAATTTTCTAAAAAGCACGTCTGGATTTGGGATCTTTTTTTTTTTAAATTGTCAGATTAAGCGAACCCCTCCAGATAATCGTCAGATTATGAGACAGCACGTCTAGGACATAAAGATGAACCATATATATCTTAATCTGACGCGCTTGAGTATATCAATATGACGATTTTTTTTGCACGTTCATATAACGGCTGTGAGTTTGCGTCACATCCAAATCGTCAGATTATTGAATGAGAGCTTTATTTTAGGTTCACTTAACATCCCCTTTGAAAATCTGACGCGCTCGATAAAAAATTTTTTTGTCATTTTCAAACCTTTCGTACGACCACCCCCACCATGCAAACGATCAGATTAACATACGTACATTATTAAAAATACGTAGGACATGGATGCTATCAATATCTGACGCGCTCGAGTATGTCCATGCATCAGTTTTTTTATACATTTTTGAACATCCATAGCTGCTCACCCCACCGATGAAAAGGTATACAGTAATAACATTTTTTTCGTTTTATCATCTAAGCTTTGCATCCCAATAGGTCTCTATGACGCTCGAGTAAATCCCCATTTAGCATCGTGGGCTCCCCTACTGTAAAGACCACGACAATGAATCTAGAAAGTAAATATGAATTAGAAAGCGAATACATTCTCGCGGCAGTGTTTGACAAACCGCCATATTGTGTTCACGTCACGAGTGATTTTTAATTTTATTTTCAAAACGCCGTCTTGCATCATTAAACACTGTAAGAGTAGTTCTCAAAAACAAAAAAAGAAGATGGAATATCTTTTAACAGATAAATACAGATTATTAAGTTGCTATAATTATTTATTTACCCGATAATTATATTGTTGTTCGGAACACAAAACCTCAACCGTAGTTCGACTGCGATACCAGTTTTTGTCTATTTTTTTCCCTTCAATTAGGGAAATTACTTGTTAGTCCAGACATTAGGGAACCTCGTTTCTATAATTAGGGACTTGGTTCCAAACCTCATCTGAAAGTATTTTTTGGTGATACATGAAATTATTTCTAAAAATTATTACATACGAACAATTTGTGGATGTTTCTACAAATTGCTGTTCTGTGTCTTGATGTGTTTTATGTCTTTAACTTGTGCTTCACATCATAATTGAATAGTTGAGAATGATCGGTAGTACGAAACTTTATTCCCAGGTAGATACTTACCGTATAACCGCAGAATACTAAAAAAGTCGTGTGGTGTCGTGGTACACCATATAGGAACGAAGTTCCCTATCATAAAAATATTTCAAGTTCTATTCAAGGTGTAAATGAAATATTATTTGGGTATACATTTTTTATCATGTTTTTTTTTACGATAAAAATAAAAAAGGAGGCGGTTACCATCGCAGAGAATTGAAGTATAAAATTTATTTATTTATTTAATTAAATTAGGATCTCCAACAAAGGATATACACATATGTACAGTATACAATAAATTACTAGTATTATATCGGTGTACTCCTTCACTTACAGGAGACCACAGCAAGCAAAAACAATTATAAACAACCGAGCGAACAAAGTTATTAGGAACAAAAAAGATTAAAACGCATGTAAAACGAAAAGGGTGAAATATAAACGATTAAGTAATCATGGCAAACTATAAATTTTACAGAATACAAAAACAATAAATGAAAAGTCTAAAAAAAATAAAAAAATACATCTAAAATTTTACGATTAGGCTCACATTGCACTCTCTAACATTTTTAAGCATTTCTTATATCTAGGCAAACTTAGGCATATATCTAAGTTTGATTTTTTAGCAAGCGTGTTATATTGCCTACAAAGCCTTGGCAGAGCGGTGAAATGACCCAGATTTGTATTGGAGCCTGGGATGTAAAATAGACTAAAAGTGTTTTGCCTGGGAATTCGAGTTGGAATCTGAATGGGTAACGAGCTCAAAAGCTCACTGCAATCTATTGCTCCGTTCAGTATCTTATGAAGGATAATCCAGTCCAGACTCTTCCTACGACTGGCCAAAGTGTCCATCGTGTAGTGTCTCAGTCTCTCATGGTAACCTTCTCAAGCCAAATGATCACCGTAGCTCAAGTGATAGAGGAAACGCTTTTGAACACTCTCCAATCGTTTGGTGTGTACCTCGTAGTGCGGATTCCACACCACTGAGTTATATTCAAGGATGGGGCGGACCAGTGTGTTAAAGAGCTTTATTTTTGTAGACGGATCTTTAAACTCTTTACTGTTTCGCAAAACAAAACCTAATGTCTTAAAGGATTTAGAGACCACATTTAGAATATGAACGTCGTACTTCAGCGCTTGGTCGAGTTGAACCCCGAGATCACGAACACTACGCTGTCTCTCAATTTCGACACGTTCTATGTAATATTTGTTGTCTAATATCTTTTTGTTACGTGTGAACTGGATATAGTGACACTTAGTGACGTTTAAAAACATTTTGTTTTGCTTACACCAGCTTACAAGTCGGTCAATGTCTTCTTGAAGCATTTTGGAGTCCAAGTTGCTGTGTATTGGTTTCATTATCTTAAGGTCGTCAGCAAACAAGTAAAATTGGCAGTGTTTGAAACATTTTGTTATGTCATTTATAAAAACATTGAAAAGAATCGGACCCAAATGCGATCCTTGCGGAATTCCTGAGGATGCCAGATAACTGTCAGAAAAGTCACCATTGACTGCAACTTTAGACTGTCTGTTTGTTAGATAGAATTGAAACCATCCTATCAACGTTCCTCCTATTCCTAGTTGAGCCAATTTGAGAATAAGAAGGTAATGATCCACTTTATCAAATGCTTTGCTAAAGTCGGTGTAGATGGCATCTACTGGAATACGACGGTCAAGATTCTTAGCCAAGGCCGATGTAAAACACAATAGATTGGTATTGGTTGATCTAGATTTAACAAAACCATGCTGTTGTTCAGATATGTACGGTTTAAGGTACCACATCAGATGCTTGCTCACAAGTTTTTCGAACACTTTTCCAAACGTCGTTAATATTGATATTGGTCTATAATTAGCCACTAGATGCTTTTCCCCTGATTTAAAAATAGGTATAACAAGAGCTTCTTTCCAGGTGGTAGGAAAGATACTGTCGCGTAGAGATTTATTAAATATTGTCTGTAGAGGTGTTGCTAGAGCCTTAGCACATCGTTTTATAAATATAGGAGGAATGCCGTCGCCACCCGCACCTTTGTGTGCATCCAATCCTATAAGTTCGTGGTATATTTCTTTGGTTTCAAACTGTAAATTACACAACACCGCAGGCGCGACAGCTTGAGAAGCATTTGCGAGACTTAGCCAGTGACTGGAACAGGACCTATCGTCAGGGGTGCTAAAAGCACCAGCGAAATTATTTTTAAACATGTTACAGATTTCATCTCCACCCACAGCGATTTCGTTTCCCATAGACATTTGTGCCGGATATGTACTACTACCCTTTCTCCTATTCTCATACGCTACAATTTTGACTCCGAGGCGTCAATCTTACGCTGTGGACGTTTATTGCCGGCTAGGGTACCCCTCCGAAACGCCCCATAAGGAACTTCGTTCCAAAAAGTATATTAATCATACATTACAAGTACTTTTGGTAAAGTAATTTATTTTAGCTTTTTATAATTTTTACACGAAATTTACACGCAAAACGACAATATTATAAAAGTTAGTGCAAAATAAAGGTTGCTGAGAGTTTGTATAGTATGTAACAGTAACTGAAATAAAGACTATAATATTTAAAGTTCTTTAATATTAAAATACCCCTTTTTCAATCTTAATATTTATCAAAAAAATCAGGGAATTTTTACTGCGTATGGTATCATTACACGCACAAAGATGTACGTGTTCCTACAGTGTCGCACCGACTGTCACGCACACTAAAATAAACTAGAGATGCCACGAATATTCGGCAACTATTCGGTATTCGGCTATTCGGCCGAATAGTTTGCTATATTATATGCTATATTGAATAGCAAAATTAGCAAATCATTAAAAAACACTCAAAGTAATACTCACAAAGATGTTTATTTAACAGACAAATTAATATTTAAAATCTACCAGTTATAGGTTATGATGAAATTATGCAAATTGTGAAAGGGTTGGATATTGTTTACGTTTGCTGACCACCACTTGTAAGGGTGTGCTGCTTTCTTTCCTTCCCCTCCGCTGGAGATCTTGCTGTGACACAACAAACAAATTGCTAGTTTATTGTCTTTACTACAAATTTCATAATATTTTCAACAAGGTTGATATGATTTAAATCGTGCTTTTAATCAAATGATTTTTTATAGAAATCAATGATTTAAATAATTAAATTTTTACTGCAACCAATTCAGTCAAAAATTGTCTAGGGACTTCCCCCGACATAGACTACGGCGCGCACACGTGCGCAACACCGCGCGAGCGAGCGATTACCGACACAGTTCCGGGATTCCAAATGCAACAGAAACAGGACATGTTCTAAAAGTGATCAAATATTTCATAAATCATTTTGCGCATGCTATTCAAATTAAATACAAAGCGACAAGTAACCTATTTCAGATAGTGCACTCATCTGGAAAGTTTTAGAATATGTACTTCAATGAGTTGCTAAGTTTTTACTTACCTTGTTATTTTTTCAATACTACTGTTTTTTAAATTGTTGATTTTAGTAGAACTTGTTAAATTTCCTTTTAATTGTATTAATAATTAGATTTAAAAAATACTTTGTTTCCGTTTAATAAATACCTGACCATTAAAGTAATGAAAAAGACAAGAAAGTAAAAAAATACTACTCACGGAAAGTACTAAGTGTTGCCGAATATTTGGCGTTTCGGCCAAAGGCCTCGCCGAATATTCGGTATTCGGCCAAAAATCTATTCGTGGCATCTCTAAAATAAACCAATCGGCGTCGTGTTATTTGACAAGAACGTTCCATTTGGCTTTCTTTTGTAATCTGAGATTTTAATGGTGTCACCGACTGCACAGCAATGCACCTTGGTATCTATATCATGATGTACAGTAAGAAACTATTCTTTTTTTTTTTTCAATTTTCATCCTTAGGAGCTGTAATCTTTCCTTGAAATTGGTATGAGACCAAACGGGCAGTATGTATACTTTCCCAAATAAAAGTAAATTTTGATTCTTTGTGTATTTAAGCATTACACATAACGTTAGAAAAATTCCTTTTGTCACTGTAGGTATACTACTGTGTCATAGACTTAATTATGTATCTGATCAAATAGTATAGTTATAGAATCATCTCTAGTATTAAAGTTGTAAAATTTATGTATTTTATCTTTTTGAATCTTGATTGTAGGCCTCTTAGACCGGGTGCTGGTGACAGGTGACGTTCCACGATTTTGTCGTGCATGCCTTTTTAAGGCTTGATAGCTAACCCTAAAATATCAATGATAGTCGGGTTTTTAGCCCTCCCACGCGTCCTCTTCATAAGGAAAAGCGCTTTTCTTTGTGTAGCGGATTTTCGTGTTTTTCCGTGATAGTATACTGCATGCCATTGTAATATACAGAAGTTTAAACAAATTAAAGCTGTAAGAATTAATGGCATGCACTCCGCAGCGGCCCAAGATGATTTTTCCAGAGTGTGTTTATCACAAAAACTTCCATTCTTTATATCGGCATGCAATTTCAAAACACGGAATTGCCCTTTAATTTTGTTCAGGTTTTTAGAATCCTATGATCATCTTAGGCCGCTGCGGAGTGCATGCCATCAATTATTACAGCTTTAATTTGTTTAAACTTCCGTATATTACAATGGCATGCAGTAAACTATCACGGAAAAACACGAAAATCCGCTACACAAAGAAAAGCGCTTTTCCTTATGAAGAGGACGCGCGTGGGGGCTAAACCCCGACTATCATTGATATTTTAGACTTAGTTATCAAGCCTTAAAAGGCATGCACGACAAAATCGTGGAACGTCACTGTCACCAGCTCCCGGTCTATCTACAGTAGGTATTAATTCGTGCTGATAATAAATATTTTGGTGTGACAATAAGCGGTATTTTCAAATCTAAATCAGGGTGTATATTTGTAATATATTTTTACACTATTTTTTTTGCAGAAATAAACCACGTTTAATAAAGGCAGTATATGTAAATTACAAACTACTATTGATGTATTTCATACCATCGCTACTGTACTGCTTCTATAACAACTTGGCATTTATAAACTTGTCGCATTATGACCCGACATCGTATTATATCTTACTGCAATTCAGAGTCGTATTAACTGCTCTTCTTTTTCAAGTAAGTTAAAATTACTATTTGAAGCAAAAGAGGTAACGAAGTAATTTTTAAAATTAGTAGTAAGAATTTTTAATGAGCCTTAGCTATATTAAACATAGAAAACATGCCAAATAATTAGCAAGAATTTTAAGATGAAATATTAAACATAAAAATATTTTAAAATATAATTATGCAAGTATTGTCTATATTATATAATAATAAAGATATTCATTTCTATTTTCAGTTCCTGTTTAAAAGGAAATTGGCATTTATCCAGTGGATATCCCTAGGAATATTAACAATTGGATGTATGGTGAAGAACTTCGATGTCGCCTCCGTTCAGTCGAACGGCGACACAACTCTATGGTCACAAATATTTAATATATACTTTTTATCAATAAACTTTCAAAATTTTTGTTCATGTTTAGCTGGAACATACAATGAGTATCTTTTGAAAACGCAAGGATCGAGCGTTGATATATTCTTACAGAATGTCTTCATGTATTTGGATTCAGTAATATGTAACTGTTTTATTTTGTTGTTTAAAGGCGAATTAGGCACTATACTGAACGATTTTAGTTCATTGTATGACACTTTCGTTATACTCATTATAATTAACAGTGCCGTAGTCGGTATTGTTACCAGCTTTTTTTTAAAGAATTTGAATTCAATTTTAAAAACTTACGCCAGTGCATTAGAATTAATCATAACAGCTGTAGTATGTTATATGTTGTTTAATATTTTAATAACAAAATACACAATATTGTCAATTCTTTTAGTTAGTGTTGCTGTAGCTATGTATTTTAAAAATCCAGTAAGTAACAGTAACGTAGCTTTTACTAACTCCGTGGATAAGGAACCACTTTTACCAATGACTGTCAAGTAGTTGGAAGTACGTACGTAGGTACCTAAGTACATTGGAGTAATGTAATGTGTAATATAAATGTTACCTAAACTGTATTTTAAAGTAAATTAAATAGTTTTCCTATCTACAACAGAAGCCATAAAAACTAAACGACTCTTAGATAGCCACAACGACGAATAAAAAGTACGGCAGTAAACATTAGGTAAATTACCATAACTGGGTATGAAAATGATGAGAATCGCGCAGTTGCAAGGTAATTTTTATGTATTTTTGTTTAGTGGGTAATCTATAATCAGCACCATGGCATTTATCGATTCAATCCTGCCTGTTGCCGATCACATAGAAACACGTATAATTTTGTAATTATGTCCCATTGCAATAATATATTAAGACGCCTTTTAGGACTTATGTTAAGTTGCAGATTTAATTTAACTTAGGTTCAGTTAATGAGTCAAACGCGCGTTATTTTTGTAATGTTTAGTTTACGTTGACAATAGGGAATATGCATGTCTTTTTTTTATTTCTTAATCTGATCATATAAGTCCATAACATAGAAAAAAATATAAATAGGTTTCAAAACAGTCAAACAAATTTTCAAAGTGAAATTTAAAACACCGACTAAATTTAAGCTATTCAAACGCCGCCATTTTTCGCGCGCTATTGACATAACATATGACGTCATTGTCATTTCGTGTTTGTTTACTATTGAGTGTTTCAGTTATTTTATACCTATTTACAGTTTTGATTGCTATAAAAATCATGGAAGAAGTTATTTTTTCTCACAAACACTACTAACACAGTAGGAATTTCGACGCCGATAATTTCGAAAATGTAATCGACGTCACATTTCGTTTCGACCAATAGGACGCGTTTTGCAGGTTTGAATTTCCCTCCCTTAATTTTCACTTTTTATTTAATATTTTCTGGGTTTAAATAATAACAAAATAAAAAAAATACCATTTATGTATATTGTAAAAACAATAAAGAATCGAGAAAAAAATGTTTGAGACAAATAAAAATTTTATGCATATTCCTTACTCTATATTTAATTTTAAGAAAATGAGATCTTTTTTTTTCTTTAATCTATTGATGAGTGTTGATTTCCTATATTTCACACTTTCGTTACGAGTATATAAAATTTAAAAAGGCAAATTTCCTGGAATGTAGGTATAAAGAGAAGTGTCCCCAGTGTGTTGTGGAATTGAAAACGATTACTCATGTAAACGAATGTACCTACCGAAAAACAATGATCTCAGAAGGGGCGTCCACACCAGACGATCCAAAATGGATCGGCGATCCCGCGATCCAAGATCGTGATACGTGGAGCGTGGATCGTACTATCCAGTTTGTTGAATCCGTTTGATGAATATGTGCGCAAAAAATCACGTTTTTTGCGCAAATACTTAAGCAAATAAACCATGGTGTGGTGGATCGCGCGAACCACACAAACCGTTAGCCGGATCCACACCGGACGATCCAAAATGGATCGCCAATTCCTGCGATCCGCGATCCGGGAGCATGAGGCATGGATCGTGTCGCCTGACGAACTTAACTTTTCTTGGGATCCCGCCGCGTCGCACCGACACGCTCCAACCGATCCACACTGATCCGCCAAGTATAGCACAGTTGAACTTTCGGTCGCTATGGAGTCACACGTGCAGCAACGACGTCGAATTGCTGTGACAGCAACAACCTACTTTTCTCTTCTGTAACCTCCCGATAAAAATTTCATTTTTACTTTAACTCTTCAACTGGGACATTGTTAATTTCGCGACTAATACGTCGCCATGCATCTTCCCTCGCTCCTCTATTGGTGTATTTTTTATCACTTGGATCCCATAAGCATTTATGTTGTTTGTAAAGTGATATTAGACGACTACTTTCAAAATTTTCCATTATGTGTGATCGCGCGCTCCACACACAACGTCTACACCGAGCGCGCCCAGAGACTGAGGCGCCTTTGTGCTAGTAACAAAAACCGACAACTGACGGATCGCTCGCGGCAAGGAGCGCGCGCTCCTGCCGCGCAGTTTGGGTCGCGCGAGGCAAGTCCACATCAAACGCTCCTACGGAGCGCGCTCCTGCCGCCCGCGATCGGAGCACGTTGGATCGTCTGGTGTGGATCCGGCTGTTCACGCCGTGCGCCACGCAACCGAGGCACCTTTGAGGCTGACAAAAAACCGGCAACGTACGGATCGAGCGCAGCAGGGAGCGCGCGCTCTAATACGTGCGCGGCACGTCTACACCGCTTGCACATTTGGATCGCGTCTAGCGCGATCGGAGCGCGATGGTTCGTCTGGTGTGGATTCAGCTATTGATGCACGCTGACACACGTCATCTCAATGTAGCCTTATATTCACTCATAGTAGGGATATATTTTTTTGTTTTATATGTGTGAATGTAAGTATGTAAATTGTAAGTAGACATTTTTTTAATAAACCATTCAGTTTAAGAACTTTGGCCTTCATTGACAAAATCATTCGCGTACTTCTGGCTGCTACAACTAGAGCTGGACTTTCACCTCTATTTCAATCGAATAGGATTTAATTTTTATGCACAAATATAAAAGACCTTGCGCATTTTCTCGCCATTATAAAACTAGACATGACATGGAGTTCCGTTAACGTAATCGAATGATTCTGATATTTGAAACAAAAATATCGATGGTCCCTATTAATAGTGTTGGATCTGCAAAAAGGTTATTTTTCATTAAAGCAATTTAAATGTTGTTTAATAATAAAAAACAATCAAAGAGCTGTGGATGTTCAAATTTTCACCGACATAAAAAAGAATCGGCGAAAATTTAAACATCCACAGTTCTTTGATTGTTTTTTATCATTAAAACAACACCTACTCAACTCAAAAATTGTCTTACAGATCCGACATTATTTATTAGGGACCATCGATATACCTATCTGTAATTCTGTCACCGTATCCGACATAATATAGGTGTCCCAGTAAGAGTGCGCTTTTTTCATTTTAAATAAAAACTCGTTTTTTTTAGGCTTAGAGAGTTGTGTTATTTTTATTGTATTGTAAAGAAGACATGTTGCGATTAAGTATGGAAAAAATATCCGTCAAATGGTCCACGGGTCTGATGAGGGGTCGTTATTCCTTTCAGGAAATTTTCCATGACTTTTTCTAGGTTTGGCTGCATTTCACCGAGGACTCGTTGGATCTCGGATTTGAGCTCAGGAATAGTTTTTGATTTATTCGCATAAACCCGAGATTTCACAAAATCTCAAAGATTTTTTAATAATACCTGTAAATACTTGGTTGAGAGCAAAGTATGTATTAAAAAAAGAGGCTGACAGGTTGTTCTTTTTTTAAAGATTGCTGCAATGCTGCCTAATTGACAGCAATTACAGAATTATTTTCCAGATTTTACTCGTAAGAAATGGTATTTCTTTGTCACGCTGTAATGTAATGTAACGATGGATTAGCCAATACGGTGGCATAGTTAACACTTTATAATAGCACAACCTTATAATATTCTCCAATGCACATCTAGTAGAACAGTCGGTATAATGAATGCGTGAAATTACTCGAACGAAGGTATTTTTATAGTATATGACAGGCTTGACCCAATTCAATACATTCACATATTTAGTAGATAATATCAATTGTTTACCATAAATATTCTAATGATTATTAGCATACAATTATTATTTGATAATACAGGATTGTGTGACATTAAAGATTTGATATGAAATATAAGTGTGCGTGTGAACTGAGGGACCATAGTGATATTTTTGTTTGAATTTTTTATAAGATTTAGTAGTAGGCTCAAAACAATTGTAGAACAAATCTGAGAATTTGTAAAAAGATATGTTAAAAACTACAGCCCTTTAATAGTGGTCCCTCAATCCTCACATACCATCAGCCGGATCTCGGCAAGTATGTAAAACAATAAGGTATTGTGACTGCAGACATTTAGTAGAGAATTTGTAAAGATATATACTAAAATAACTGAGCACAAATCATCAACGATTAAAAAAATACAACGACTATACTGTGGTCCCTCAATCCACACACGAAAAATTTTGTTATACTGAATATTATCACATCAACGGAATAAAATCTTTATTTTCTTACATAATGTTTTAGAAAAAGTCTTATAGCAATTTGTAAAAAATAAATTTCAAAAAAATATCGACGCACTTTGAAGATATTTATAATTAAAGCTGGTCCCTCAATCCTCACGTTCTCAAACATACTTGCATGTCTAGCTGCTAGACGACTAAAGTATCACAAAGTGTAGTGTATTAAACTTTTTGTAAAAAGTTTCTACAAAATAATAGGTATCTAAAATTGTGTGTATCTTAACTCTAAAATCAGATTATAGCATTTCAGTGATCTTATGAACAGATATACGAGTAGTGTGACCACACAATGAAACAAAATGTAGACTACCAATATAATTTTTATTTAATAGTCGAAACCCAAGGTTGTACGGTTGATTTAGTGTTATGTTACATTACGTATCTTAACAAAGCATGAAATAAAGTAGCTTTTAGACGCTTATCACCATTTAGGCTATGTTTCAAGGAAGCTTTATGTACTTATAATACCCCAGTATTTTACAAACCATTATGGTAACATAGTGGTATTATTTATACTGCTCAGTTTTATACGTTCTATTAACACATAAAATTTAACATTTAAAAACACAGGATTTTGTAAAATATTTACATTATTACATTTTTTATTACATTATTACAATTACAATACATTTTTTATTACAATTACATTATTTATATTTGTAAATATTTTACAAAATCCTGTGTTTTTAAATGTTCAATTTTATGTGTTAATAGAACGTATAAAACTGAGCTGTATAAATAATACCACTATGTTACCATAATGGTTTGTAAAATACTGGGGTATTATAAGTACATAAAGCTTCCTTGAAACATAGCCTAAATGGTGATAAGCGTCTAAAAGCTACTTTATTTCATGCTTTGTAAAGATACGTAATGTAACTTAGCACTAAATCAACCGTACAACCTTGGGTTTCGTCTATTACAATAAAAAATATAATGGTAGTCTACATTTTGTTTCATTGTGTGGTCACACTACTCGTATATCTGTTCATAAGATCACTGAAATGCTATAATCTCATTTTAGAGGTAAGATACACACAATTTTAGATACCTATTATTTTGTAGAAACTTTTTACAAAAAGTTTAATACACTACACTTTGTGATACTTTAGTCGTCTAGCAGCTAGACATGCAAGTATGTTTGAAAACGTGAGGATTGAGGGACCAGCTTTAATTATAAATATCTTCAAAGTGCGTCGATATTTTTTTTAATTTATTTTTTACAAATTGCTATTAGACTTTTTCTAAAACATTATGTAAGAAAATAAAGATTTTATTCCGTTGATGTGATAATATTCAGTATAACAAAATCTTTCGTGTGTGGATTGAGGGACCACAGTATAGTCGTTGTATTTTTTTAATCGTTGATGATTTGTGCTCAGTTATTTTAGTATATATCTTTATAAATTCTCTACTAAATGTCTACAGTCACAATACCTTATTTTTTTACATACTTGCCGAGATCTGGCTGATGGTATGTGAGGATTGAGGGACCACACTTAAAGGGTTGTAGTTTTTAACATATCTTTTTACAAATTCTCATATTTGTTCTACAATTGTTTTGAGCCTACTACTAAATCTTATAAAAATTTCAAACAAAAATATCACTATGGTCCCTCAGTTCACACGCACACGAAATATAAGTCGCGCCGGAATGCGTATGAATGCGGTATGACAAGCGGAAGGCGCCAAGATAATAATATGAATCAACTATTTACATGTTTATAAAATCACCAATTGAATTATAAGGTTATAATATATTTTATTTTATGCCTAGTAATTACTATGCAATAATTATTAAGATTGAAACGAATGAGGCGTTTATACGAGGTTGGAATCGTTACTTATAATATAACATTCGGCCATCCTGTGCATGCCGTGTCCCACGGCGATGAGAGCTGCCACTAATTTAATTAAATCTGGTATTGACCAATTTATTTATTTTTCCAAGATCACATAGCTTTTATTTGCTACACGTCACACAGTTTTGTATTTGCTATACGTCACACAGTTTCGTATTTGCTATACGTCATACAGTTTCGTATTTGCTATACGTCACAGTTTCGTATTTACTATACGTTACACAGTTTCGTATTTTTTTATAATTCGTCACACAGCTTTTTGTTTTTACTTGCATCACGCAGTTTTTGTTTTTACCTGCATCACGCAGCTTTTGTTTTTACCTGCATCAAACAGCTTTTGTTTTTACCTGCATCACACAGCTTTTATTTTTAATACGTCACACAGCTTTTGTTTTTACCTGCATCAAACAGCTTTTGTTTTTACCTGCATCACACAGCTTTTATTTTTAATACGTCACACAGCTTTTGTTTTTACCTGCATCAAACAGCTTTTGTTTTTACCTGCATCACATAGCTTTTATTTTTAATACGTCACACAGCTTTTGTTTTTACTACATCACACTTACACAGATTTTATTTTGTACTACATCTATCGTGGTTACACGGACTTGATCACATAGCCGCCCGTATTTACATGTAGTACTTGAATTTGGAAACATAGCTTAATTTAAGTAAATAGACTTGATCACACAGCCGTCTTTACAGATAAGATTTAACACAGCGGTAAATAACTGTTCACTTAGTAGTATCACACAGTGTAGGTACTATATAATTGCAGACAGTGATAGGTGAATGGAAATCATGATGAACTTTTTTCCACTTTTAAATTTCATTATAAATAAACTGGAACGTACTCACCAGATGTACAGATAGATATACTTTACTGCACCTTCACCAATTACTCTAACAAAAACAAGAAAATTTCGTAGGGTATCCAGATAAAAATTTCGTTAACTTTTAAATATTTTCAAAAAAGGACGCGCGAGAATGCAATCCCACTTCTGATATGTAACGATGGATTAGCCAAGACGGCGGCATAGTTAACACTTTGTGTGTTATATGCATAGTTAACACTGTGACGAGCAGATTCCCTAGCGGCAAGTCACAGAACTAACGTATGACAGATAAAAATACGTATACACGTTACATTCCAGTTTTAAAATACTGTTCACCCTCACGAAGTGGTCTTATAGTATTTTTTACTACTCCGTAGACGTCTATCAATGAAATCATTGTAGAAAGAATTTAAAATAACAATGCACTCGCTCTGTATATTAAACTGTCAGGTAGAAGTATCTGTCATACGTTAGTTCTGCAAACGGCCACTAGGGAAATCTTCTCGTTACCAATAATATTCTCCAATGCACATCTAGTAGAACGATCGGTATATGAATGCGTGAAATTAATCGAACGAAGGTATTTTTATAGTATTTGACAGGCTTGACCCAATTCAGTAGTAAATTCACATGTTTAGTAGATAATATCAAATATTATATAGACACTGCACGTTTGGCCTAGTGGTATAACGGTCACCACGCCGTTTCCTACTTTGCCAAGTGTCGTGGGTTCAAATCCCACGTAAGAACACTTTGTGTGATCCACAAATTGTTGTTCTGAGTCTGGGTGTTCTTTGTGTCCGTTTCATGTATGTTTGTAAAGTCCCCCGCGACACAGGATTTATTCCTAGTGCGGGAGATGTCTTTTAAAAAACCATTTTTACCATAAATGGACGCTGTTAAGCATTCGTGTGTTAACCCACACCGAGCTAGTAAGTAATCTGCTGTTAAAGTTTTTTTGAGAACAATCTTCTTTTTCCGCTTATGTTAAGCAACAAAATATTGTTATGCGGTATCATTTTTTTTTGTTGTAATGCATAGATTAATAAAATAAATGTATATTTCATAATAAATTCATTATTATACTAACTTTTAAACTTTCGCGTTCCATGATATAATTATTATTATTTTTACGGGAATTAACGCGATCACTATTTCAAGGTACTACATACCTCTGTTTTGCCTGACGTTTCGACCAGGTTGCACTGGCCGTGGTCACAGGCTGACTGGCTCAGCGGCGCACGCCCTCCGTCGTCGAATCCGTGAAGTCGAAGGTTCTTCATCCACCGGCACATTTTCGATATTATTGATATTTTTGTTTCGCCATGTACCGTCACATACCACACTAACAGGG
Source organism: Diaphora mendica (assembly GCA_949125395.1). NCBI lineage: Eukaryota > Metazoa > Arthropoda > Insecta > Lepidoptera > Erebidae > Diaphora > Diaphora mendica. The sequence continues at coordinate 14,653,328 of OX421319.1, read as the reverse complement.
TCCCTATTCTGTAAGCAAACCGATGTGTTCCTATTCTGGTGTTTATCCGACTGGGCAGAAAAGCGAGGTGGTATGTTTTTTAACACTGGATTCCACGCTGTAGATAATTTAAAACCATCTTCCCGATTGAAAGTTTTATGCTTTTTAATCTCAATCGCTTCACGTACAACTCTTGAATAAAAGTGACGTTCGGTGGAGAGGACTTGCGTGCGGTGAAATTCAATCCAGTGATTGATGCCTGCATCGAGTGCATGTTCTGCAATCGCCGATTTGCTCGTCTGTCGGTTCTTCACAGCAGCGATATGTTCTTTGACCCTTTCAGCAATAGTCCGTTTCGTTTGGCCTATGTAGGAACTTCCGCAGCTGCAGTCTATTTTATAAACACCCGGAGTTTGTAGCGGCAATATATCCTTCGGTGTGCCGACGATGTTGTGAACCTTTATGCCTGGTGTGTATACTGTCGGAATGGAGTATTTCTTTAACACGTACCCGATCTTATCCGTAACTCCCTTGACATAAGGCATATAGGCTGGTTGCCTGTTCACTTCTGGATACTTGCGTCTTATTTTCGGTTGCTTCCGTCCTCCATTCACTTGATATCCGTTACCTTTGAGTACCTCCTGAACATGTTCTAGCTCCCGTTCTAAATGTTCAGGGTCACAGAGATCGTAAGCTCTGTTCTTGAGTGAAGTCATAACAGATTGCAAGTGCCGGGGGTGATGATGAGACGTGGCGTGTAGGTATCTATCCGTATGAGTAGGCTTACGGTACACACAGTGTGACAAGGACCCATCTGATCTCACGGTTACTTTAACATCCAAGAACGACAACGACCCATCCGTCTCCATTTCATATGTAAACCTTATTTTAGGGTGAATAGAGTTAAGATGTTGTATATATTGATCTACTTCTTGTTTATTTCCTTTAACGATACTGAAGATGTCATCCACGTATCGCTTCCACAGCTTAACGGTATTCGGGCCGAGACTTAGAGCCTTCTCTTCAAAATGTTCCATCCAGATGTTGGCAAGTACTGGGGCTACAGGACTTCCCATCGCGACACCATCAATCTGGAGGTAATGTTGACCTTGGAAAAGAAAATAATTGCCATCTAAACAGTGTTCAAGTAGATCTATATAGTTGAACGGCAGTTCGTTGTCTCTCAGCAGGTCTTTTACGACGTTTAAGCACTCTTTTATTGGAACATTGGTGAAAAGCGACTCCACGTCAAAGCTCACCATGACGTAATCCGGTTCCAACGTGAGATCTTTTATGATTTGTATGAAGTGCCGTGAGTCTTTCACAAAAGACGGTGTTTTGCCTACAAGTGGTTGCAATACTGAAGCAACGTGCTTTGCAAGATCGTAAGTAGGAGAAGCAATTTGACTTACAATGGGCCGCAGCGGCACGTCAGGCTTGTGTATCTTAGGCAGACCATATAATTTGTCCTCTCCACCGAACGCCACTTTTATTCAAGAGTTGTACGTGAAGCGATTGAGATTAAAAAGCATAAAACTTTCAATCGGGAAGATGGTTTTAAATTATCTACAGCGTGGAATCCAGTGTTAAAAAACATACCACCTCGCTTTTCTGCGCAGTCGGATAAACACCAGAATAGGAACACATCGGTTTGCTTACAGAATAGGGACCCTGTTAGTGTGGTATGTGACGGTACATGGCGAAACAAAAATATCAATAATATCGAAAATGTGCGGGTGGATGAAGAACCTTCGACTTCACGGATTCGACGACGGAGGGCGTGCGCCGCTGAGCCAGTCAGCCTGTGACCACGGCCAGTGCAACCTAGTCGAAACGTCAGGCAAAACAGAGGTATGTAGTACCTTGAAATAGTGATCGCGTTAATTCCCGTAAAAATAATAATAATTAAATTCATTATTAAATAGAAAAAGCATAAAAATGGTTGATGCTTAAATTGCTGAAGGGTTTGTTATATTTAGCACTAAGATGTTATGTGCCTTAACACATTAATGCAAAATTATTTCTTTTATTTTCCGTGGGAGAGCCACGCTTCGGCATGAATGGGCCGGCTCAACTTGAGTGATACCACGGCCTCACAGAAAACCGGTGTGAAACAGCGCTTGTGCTCTGTTTCATGGAGTGAGTGAGGGTACCGGAGGCCCATCCCCCAACCCATGATGGTGCAGTAGATAGACAGATTGTTACCCCAGGAGGGCACTAACTGCGATAGCGTTGGAGCCCCTCTATGGGCATCCGCGCTCAGGACACAACGCGCCTGAACGTGGATGCCCAGGCTGGCTCTTGTATTCTGGGGAGGGCAAAATTGCGGTCAATCAAGCTCGGTGTAAGAGCAGTAACGTCACGGCACCCCCTACCACGCTGGTCGTGGACTTCTGCAACGTCAGGGGATTACATAGTAATCTTAATGCTGTCCATCACCATCTCGAGACAGCAAAGCCAGCATTGCTCTTTTTGACCGAGACGCAGATATCGTCTCCAGCGGACACATCCTACCTCAGCTACCCTAAGTACAGACTAAAACATTTCTTTATGTCTAAAGCCGGAGCGTGCGTATACGTCAGAGACGATATTAGCTCTCGTTGCCTCAGCAACCTTGAAGGTAGGGACCTCTCCATCTTATGGCTCCGTGTAGAAAGCGATGACTACATCCGCGTCTATGCGTGCCTCTACAGGTCCCAAAGCGGTAATACAGAAACTGACCGACTCATGGAGCACATCCAGATGGCTACAGACAGACGTTCAGCAGCAGATCCCTTCCGCAGAGATCATCGTACTTGGCAATTTTAACGCTCATCACGCCGGCTGGCTAAACTCCAGTAAAACGGATCATGCGGGCAGATCTGTTCACGACTTTGTCCTGGCATATGGCCTGACTCAATTGCTTACCACGCCACGACCACCACACGAGTCCCAGATGTGGAAGGCCAGAATTTCTGGTTGTTTGGTCTTCTGCTGACTTCTCATCCGGACGGATACCACGTATCCGTAAACACCCCACTTGACTCCTCAGACCATTGCCTTGTCCGGAGTACAGTGCCTCTCACATGCTTGCCGCGATCGCGAGTTGCACGCTGCCTTCATGTGTGGCGCTAAAAGTCAGCAGATTGGGATGGGATGCGGTTATTCTTTGCGTCCTACCCTTGGAGACGGTTGTGCTTCTCGCCGGATAATCCCAACATGGCTGCTGATGTTGTGCTACAGGGTATGGAGCTTTTTATTCCATCCTCTGTGGTCCCCATTGGTGGCAAACGTCGGCCCTGGCTTGGTTCATCTTCCAAAAAAGCTTCTCGCGGGAAGCAAGAAACTTACCAAGCCTGGGCTGTTGCGGTGGTGGTTCGGGATAAAAACACCAACGCTCTATAAAAGGAGTACAACTTTGCCTCCAGGTCCTTCAAAGGAGACATTGCAAGGATTGGCGAGAGGCTTGATCGTCTTCCTTCGGGAACTCAAACATTCTGGTCTCTTGCCAAGGCTATCGAAGGGAATTTCTGTAAGCCATCCCTTCCACCTCTGCACTTGGAAAATAATCCGTTGGCCTATGACGCAAAGGAGAAAGCCGATCTTCTGGCAAAACACTTTGCGTCCAACTCGACCTTGGATGCTGGGGAACAGGAGCTGCCTACCATATCGCGGTGCAAGTGCCGTATGCTGGATACCCAGTTTCACCAACGCTTATATAGTTCGTTTAGCACTTTTATCCCTGGATATCCATACGTCGAGTGGTCTTGATGGCATCCCCCCTATAGTGTTGAAGATGTGTGCTCCAGAGTTGGCACCGGTCTTAACGCGTCTTTTTCGGCTCTCCTACTCTTCTGGCGTAGTTTCGATATCATGGAAGGCAGCATTGGTCCACCTGATCCCGAAAAAAGGCGATCGCTCTAATCCGTCCAACTACAGGCCGGTAGCTATAACTTCCATCTTCTCAAAAATAGTGGAGTCCATTGACAACTGTCAACTCCTACGGTATCTAGAAGATCATCATCTGCTTAATGATCAGCAGTACGGCTTTCGTAAGGGTCGATCGGCTGGTGATCATGTGGTATGCCTGACACATCGCTGGGCACAGGCTATTAAGACTAAGGGGGAAGCCTTGGCAGTTAGTTTGGACATTGCGAAGGGTCGATCGGGTCTAGTACAAAGCGCTTCTTTCGAAGCTCCCTTCCTATGGGCTTCTCGAGAAATTATGCGATTGGGTTACTAGCTTCCTAGCAGATAGAAGCATAAAGGTCGTAGTCGATGGTGAATGCTCTGACTCCAAATCTGTGAATGCTGGTGTCCCGCAAGGCTGTGTGCTATCGCCTACTTTGTTCCTCCTCCATATCAATGACATGCTGCAAATTAGCGGCATTCATTGTTATGCGGATGACAGTACCGACGATGCTCTCTATACTGGCCACGCCAATATTTCTCGGGAAAACGTCATCGAGAGTTGAAAAAAACTTGCGTCTGAAGTTGAGACCTCTTCGGAAAACTCCCCTATCTGACCCAGGAAATATTGGAATACTTGGCGTCGACATATCGAGCGAAGTCTAGTTTCGTGGCCATTTGGAGGTTAAGGCTAAGTTGGCCTCGAAGAAGCTTGGTGTGCTCAACAGATCGAGACAGTATTTCACCCCGGCTCACCGCCTTTTGCTTTATAAGGCGCAGGTTCGGCCTCATATGGAATACTGTCCCCATCTTTGGGCGGGGGCACCCAAATACCAGCTCCTCCCTCTGGACCGCATTCAACGGAGAGCGATTCGAATCGTCGATTGCCAAGAACTTTCAACTCGGCTAGACTCTTTAGCGCTGCGTAGAGATGTGGCTTCGCTGTGCATCTTCTACCGCAATTACCATGGGGAGTGCTCCGAGGAATTGTTCGGACTGATTCCTGCCGCCTCTTTCCGCCATCGTCCTACGCGACAGAAGTCTCATCCCCATCATCTAGATTGTTGGCAGTCCACAACTATGCGCTTTTCCAGGAACTTTCTGCCTCGCACAACAAAACTGTGGAATGAACTGTCGCCTGCGATATTCCCAGACCAATACGACCTTCAAACCTTCAACAAAAGAGCGTACTCCATCTTAAAAGGCCGGCAACGCACTTGTGATTTGTATGTTAACCGCAGTATAACACATTATTGCTTTTTGTTGTAGTCTCATTAGATTTTGGCATTAATAATGTAAGGCACTTAGGACATAAATGCTAAATACAAATCTTAATTTAGGAAATAAGCTATAACCATTTTTGTACTCTAGAATATTCTGCGATTTTTTTTTAATAAAACGGATTGCACTATCGTAAACCTTATGATCTAAAGAATAAGACTGCATTCATAACTCAATACCCGATTTTCTGTGGGTTAACACACGAATGCTTAACTGCGTCCAAATATTCTAATGATTATTAATTATTAGCATAAAAATAATATTTGATATTGATAATACAGAATGTGTGACATTAAAGATTTGATATGAAATATAGGTAAGTCGCGCCGGAAGCTGACAAGCGGAAGGCGCCAAGATATTAATATGAATCAACTATTTACTTGTTTGTAAAATCACCAATTGAATTATACCTACCTATGGTTATAATATATTTTATTGTATGCCTAGTAATAGGGTATTTGCCTATTTTTCAAAAAGTGTTTCAATTTAATTATTGATCAATTTTAAGCTTTAAAAAAAATATTTGCGTAAAAAAAACGGCTAACAATGGTAAAACTTAGAAACATAATTCAAATTAAATATTTTCCCGCCCAAAACACAATCACCGTCAAGTGGTCGTGTGACGTCATTTTTCCCAGACATTAGTGTAGGTTAGAATTTCTGTCGTCTTTCTTTCATTTCAATATGAGTTTAAAATTATATTACCAGTATTGCGTAGTGCCTTTTTGTGAAAATACCACAAAAAGAACACCTACGAAATTGTTCGGGATTATCGGCGAAATATCTTGCCACCATAATCGTGTCTATCCGTAGCAAATTCAAACTATTAGCTTTCGTGAAATTTTTTTGCATTAACAATTTGCCTTTTATAATATTTATGCCGAAATAATATAGTTAATAACATATTTCAGCATAAAAAGTTTTTTATGTTATTGACAAGTCGATACATTTGAGAAAACTGACGTCACACTTAATGATTGGCATTTGCGGTCACGTGACATATAGATTAAAAATCATGATTTTTATTTTAAGAAAATATTGAAAACATGAATTATTTTTAGAAATAAAAATGTTATTAAAATTTCCTGGCATCTAAACTAGCTATATGCAAAACATCGTATTTTTTTAGTACCACAGGCAAGTACCCTATTATTAAGATTTAAACGAATGATTCGTTTATACGAGGTTGGAATCGTTACTTATAACACTGATTATGTCTGTCGGCGCATGGCAACAGCAGGCACGGTTCCAGCCTGAAATTTTGGGGGGGTCACTAATCAAATAAGTCGAGTAAATTAGACTTTATTGCACAATACACAATTTTATTTCACACTGTAGTGACTTATTACCTACACTTATTTCCGTGTATTATGTTAATTATTATTATTTGTCAAACATGTTAACTGTCTAAATTATTTATATTGTATACGTTCATTATTATCAAATAATATTATATTTAAATTTAAATCTATTTAAAATAAATAATGTTCAACGTACAAACAGATTTTGTACGTTGAATTATATAGTTGTTTACCTAATCAGCCGGCCGGCGAGTGCGGGCGAGCCGCACGATATGTTCCAATATGAGGGCAGGCAGTACCATCCCGGTCCTAACGCTGTTATCATATCTATCTCGCCGCGCTAATTTAATTATCCTCATATTCTCTTATTATTGTTATTCTTTTAATACTTTACTCCTTCTATATTGTAGTGTAACTTCTGTATGTGTAATTTCTAAAATAAACTTTCGTTCCTTTTCTTTTCTTCTCCTATACACCTACATATTATATTTACGTTACTACAACACATTAAAAACAAACGGATATCTTTTGTTTTTATTGGTAAATCTATTGGGATCATAATATTTGAGACATCTGTGCCTATCTCTGGATGAATATTTAGAGGATCTAGCTCCGTTGGGGGACGAAGGGCGTGTATGGAACTCCCGACAAATTGGTCCAACCACTAAACACCGGCGGCGGCCTACATCTGCAGTCAAGAGGAGCTCCAGGAACGCATCAGTGGCTTTTGGAGTTCCCCCTGCCTTATCTGATCACAGAGGTACATTCCGGGGTAACCAGATTCAAATGTCATATGCATGTCGCTCTCACCGCTCTACACAGTAAGAGAGTGGGAACACCCACCCGCCTGAGACGACACCCCCGGCCGCATCGAGGTGTCGGGTCGTTTCCAGTGGCCACATCTCCTCAGCATGTGGCCACAACGACCCTTAACCGACGATTGGGGAGCTAGCGGCCTCTAGCGCGCACTCTTCGGACTCCTTCTGGAGCATAACGTCTTCACACTACTCGCCAGCATTGCCGCGATCAATGCTGGCGGTGACAGGTTTCATCCGATCTGTCCGACCGGGCGAATTCACCGAAGCAACCATGCCCGGTGGTTCTTTCTATGCAAGCTTCGAAGCTCGGCAGAAAGGCTCCGACAGCACGTTGGCTGGCACAACCTTAGGTCGCGAGCCGTGCCCGCCAAGCCCATAGGACTTGCGTATGTGTGTTCTGACGAAGCATTCCGGGCTCATGATACGGGTGTGCGTGTGAACTGAGGGACCATAGTGATATTTTTGTTTGAATTTTTTATAAGATTTAGTAGTAGGCTCAAAACAATTGTAGAACAAATATGAGAATTTGTAAAAATATATGTTAAAAACTACAGCCCTTTAAGTGTGGTCCCTCAATCCTCACATACCATCAGCCGGATCTCGGCAAGTATGTATAAAAATAAGGTATTGTGACTGCAGACATTTAGTAGAGAATTTGTAAAGATATATACTAAATAACTGAGCACAAATCATCAACGATTAAAAAAATACAACGACTATACTGTGGTCCCTCAGTCCACACACGAAAGATTTTGTTATACTGAATATTATCACATCAACGGAATAAAATCTTTATTTTCTTACATAATGTTTTAGAACAAGTCTTATAGCAATTTGTAAAAAAAAAATTAAAAAAAAATATCGACGCACTTTGAAGATATTTATAATTAAAGCTGGTCCCTCAATCCTCACGTTCTCAAACATACTTGCATGTCTAGCTGCTAGACGACTAAAGTATCACAAAGTGTAGTGTATTAAACTTTTTGTAAAAAGTTTCTACAAAATAATAGGTATCTTTAATTGTGTGTATCTTACCTCTAAAATGAGATTATAGCATTTCAGTGATCTTATGAACAGATATACGAGTAGTGTTACCACACAATGAAAAAAAATGTAGACTACCAATATATTTTTATTGTAATAGTCGAAACCCAAGGTTGTACGGTTGATTTAGTGTTATGTTACACTTTTTTTTTTTTTTTTTTTTTTTTTTTTTTTTGTGTTATGTTACACTATGTCAACCTTTACAATATAATGACATTAATGATTACTATAAGAATTTATTATGATTGAAATAAGTCTCACGAGGTCTCACGACTCTTCCTTCCACGACGTTCCTGGTGTAGAGGATGTCTGTTGCTATCCAACGGGGCAACGCTGCAAGTATCATGGGCACTGATGCAGGGTGGGTTATTATAATGACATGAATTATTTGATTGTTTTTAAATATAAATGATTGATAATTATTTTTAAGTTTCAAAAAAAGGAAATTTCTGATGGATATAAAAGTAAGCTTTTATTTGAAAATCGTTTACTTTATTTCAATAATAATTTAAGTTCCGATACTGATTTTCCTTCCAATGTGATCGTATATTACTTGCACGTTTTCTAAGTAGGTACCTACATAAAATTTTTAGTTACGTCAGGGGCTTTCACTTCTCAATTTAGATATGTTTCGCCGAGCGCTCCTCCCGAGAAGGACTACGGCAATGGTTGCCACCACAGAGTACAATGTTTATGGTTGTCACTCGGCGCTCGGCTCGTACGCTAGCCGCATCGCGTCGTGCGTAAACAAGTTTACATGGTGGTTTATCTTGTATGGAATTACATTTTTTTATGAATAACGCACTCTATCCACTATTCCTTGTACTATTTTAGTATTAAAATGCGTTCACGTAATAATAAAGAAATATAAAAATAGTTAAATTTGATGATATAAACAACAGTAAAAAAATAAAAAATGATATTAATGTAAAAAATAGAACTCTGGGTCCTATCAGAGCGGTCACGCGGTCAAGCGTTCTGCGTTCGAGCGTGCAATTGCTCACGAACCCCGCTTTTGAACGGTCGACGCGGTACCACTAGTGTCACCATGTTTTTTGACGATAGTTCTTCATCGGAAAACGGATTATTGATTTTGTGGTCATTATCAGCGCCAAGACGGAAAAGAAAACACTGGGTCCGCCTAGTAAATAAGGATAGAGAACGAGAACGAGATGGAGAATTTCATAGACTTTTTTCTAAATGGGTTAATGATGAAGAAATTTTTTATAATTATTTTCGGATGAACATCGATTCCTTCAATGAACTGTATGACAAAATTAAACATGACTTAGTTAAACAAGATACTAACTGGAGGAAAGCCATTTCAGCAAAAGAAAGATTGGTGGTATGTTTGAGGTAAGTTACTTTATTCCTTAAACAAATAAATGTATATTATTATTCTTAAGCATAATTCATTAACATTATTAATTACTTCAGCGGCTTCTTCATAACACCGTCTAAGCTCAGAAAATTCAGATGTATTTTGGTCTTGATTTTCTTCATTTGACTTAACATGTTGTGTATCATGTAATAATTCATCCATGTCGCGTGATGACAATTCATGCCTTGGCAGACCTTGTAGATCTTCAACATCTTGTAACATACTGTCTTCGGATGAATACTTATCCCTTCGTGTGGTGGGCCCTGGCGTTTCAAGTGGCAAGTTTCAAACAAGAGAGTTTCAAGTGGCTTTGACGACAGATGCCGTAATGAAGTGGCTTGATTTATATGTTTCTGAGTAGTATGGTTCATGAACTTTATATAATATAGATATCAGATGTATAAGTTCCTTTATTTCAAAGAACGGAGTATATAAATCAACCCATTTAAATCGGACACTCAAATGACCAACTTTACTATTTACAGTTTTAAAGCGACAATCACGCGGTTTTTTCATTACCGCTTGTTTGTTACAAATAGTACACAATATTTACTATAGAATATATAAAAAACAATAAGTACTTGCTAACAAAAAATAATTAGAAATAAGCTTACAAACATACACGACAAGAGCGCGACAAGAGCACGACAAGCGGTGAATTTAACATTGCGCGGAAAACTACGTACGTAGAGTGTCAAATGGACATGGCATTGTGATAGTCATAATTTTTTTTCATATGATTTTTAAAAATGTTATATTTATAAAAATTATGTGTTGTGAGGATTGTTTTTTTTTTAATATGTACCTATTTATTTATCTATTGTATATAATGATTTTTTATTTATTTATATCTGGAAGAAATATTTATTTATTTTTCTTTATTGCACACACAAAGCAAAATGGTTCAAAATTAGAGTAACAAAGTATCCAAGTATAACAATCAGAGGTCTTACTGCTCACGGCAATTTCTTTTAGACAACCATAACATGACATGAGGTGTTTAAAAATTTACCGTTGTTTACATATAGGCAACACATACTTAATAATAATAAACAACAAAAAATGGGATCGAGCCCACCATCAGTGCTGTGGAAAGAACTGAGTGTCAGACATAAATACACATACATAATAATTGCACTGATTCAGGCCCAAACATAGCCCTTACAAGATATTATATCAGGAAGCCACCGCTTATAATTATTTTAACAGTCAACTTACTGGTTTACTATACTGTGGAGCCACCGCTGAGTTTATAAGTATTTTAATAGTCAACTTACTGGTTTAATGTACGTAAATTATGATGACTTTTCTACCTCACCTCAATTTCAAAAGCTCTTTGATAGACAAAGTGTAAAAAAAAACCGGACAAGTGCGAGTCGGACTTGCGCACTGAGGGTTCCGTACAAACCTGTAGGTATATAAGTAAAAGTTTTCTGAAATTTTCTGTTACCTGTGCTGTTAAGCTATTGCTTCTCACCAAATTTTAATTTTCTATGTCAACAGGAAGCAGCTTTTAGGTTTTGATTCCCTTGCGAGCAGTCGCGAGTTTCAAAATATGTGGTATAAATGGTTGTACCTCTGCGTTTTGCGTTTTTGCGTTGACTTTTTTTTTTTCAAAGCTTAAAGGCTATACACCTAATTTTGATATAAATTTCAACTTGATACCTCTGCGCGTTCATGAGGCAAACGGTAATACATAGTATGTAATTATTAAAAAAAAAATGTCATGTAACCTAAAAATTTAAGATTTTCGAAATGTTTCCTTTAGTTGTGCTATAAAACGTTGCTTCACGCCAAATTTCAAGATTTTAGGACAGCGGGAAGTATCCTTTAGTTAGTATAAAAGTTTGATTTTGTTACAGCTTGAAGGTGTTATAGACTTGAGTCTTTGATATGAATTCAATACCTCTACGCGATCGTGATGAAAGTGGTAGCCAGTTTAAAATAAAAAAAATAAAAATATTATGGGATGTAAAAAAAAAAATGCTTTTCGCAATTTTTCCTTTATCTGTACTATAAGACGTTGCTTCATACCAAATTTCAAGATCCTGAGTTCACGGGAAGTACCCTGTAGGTTTTGATTTCCTTGCGAGTAGTTGCGAGTTTCAAATTTAAAGCTTAAATTGCTGTTTCTTTTGATTGCCTGTTACAGCTTAAAGGTATTATAGACCTGAGTGGTTGATATGAATTTCAATTTAATACCTCTACGCGTACATGAGGAAAGGTTTAGTAAGGTTTAGTAGGCCTGTAAGTTTTGATTCCCTTGCGAATGTCGCAAATTTGCAACATAAACGGCTGTATCTTTTGATTGCGTTGGCTTAGAAGTTTGATTTTCTCACAGCTCCAAGGGGCAGTGGACTTGAGTATTTCATATGAATTTCCGCTTGATACCTTCACGCGTTACTGAGAAAAAGGGTCTTAGACACAGACAGACGGACAACAAAGTGATCCTATAAGGGTTCATTTTTTTCCTTTTGAGGTACGGAACCCTAATAACACTTTAGCGAGCGCCAAAGTTTAAACAAAAACGAATTCAACAAAAAACTCCATCTTACATTCCGAGAAAAACGGAATTACTTCACTGGGAAAATACTCAAACCCAAAATTCTAAACTCGAATGGAGTCAACAAAATACCACATCATAAATGCCAGAAGAAACGGAAAACATCACAAGAACAAAAAGCGTTCATGGGTGGCATCTCTGAAGCAGCCGTCTGCTCGTTTGTCCACTCTGTAGATTCTGTCTGTTCATTTGCCCTCCCGCGTTTGTTTTGCTCCGTCTGCTCGTTTGCTCTTCAGAAGTCAGTTGGAGCCGTTGTCAGATGTCAGCCGCGGCCGCCAGGTGTTGAGCGCTCTTTACGCCGCTGTTCTCATTACTTGTGTAATATAAAAGCAAACAGAAAGGAAAACCACACATAAATAAAATTTAGTATCTGCCAGTGAAAGTTTCATCAAAATCGGTGCAGCCACAAGCTATAAATGAAATAATTACCTACAAATTTTAACAAAAAAAAAACCGACTTCAATCTAGACCAAATTTAAATGGGACCATTCGGGAAGCACCAGCTTTCAAATAAAAAAAGAATGATCAAAATCGGTTCACCCAGTCAAAAGTTATGAGGTAACAAAAAGACACAGTCGAATTGAGAACCTCCTCCTTTTTTTGAAGTTGGTTAAAAATATAGTAGAATAGATAACCTCCTCCTTTTAATTTATATCTTATTACATCAGCTATCAGCCAGTAAAAGTCACATCAAAATCGGTCCAGCCACTAGTTATACATGAAAAAATACAGTAGAATAGATAACCTCCTCCTTCTAATTTATATCTTATTACATCAGCTATCAGCCAGTGAAAGTTTCATCAAAATCGGTCCAGCCACTAGCTATACATAAAAAATCCAGTAGAATAAATAACTTCTTCCTTCAAATTTTATCTTATTACATCAGCTATCAGCCAGTGAAAGTCACATCAAAATCGGTCCAGCCACTAGTTATACATGAAAAAATTCAGTAGAATAGATAACCTCCTCCTTCTAATTTATATCTTATTACATCAGCTATGAGCCAGTAAAAGTTTCATTAAAACCGGTCCAGCCACTAGCTATACATGAAAAAATTCAGTAGAATAAATAACTTCCTCCTTCAAATTTTATCTTATTACATCAGCTATCAGCCAGTGAAAGTCACATCAAAATCGGTCCAGCCACTAGTTATACATGAAAAAATACAGTAGAATAGATAACCTCCTCCTTCTAATTTATATCTTATTACATCAGCTATCAGCCAGTGAAAGTTTCATCAAAATCGGTCCAGCCACTAGTTATACATAAAAAATCCAGTACAATAGAGATAACCTCCTCCTCCTAATTTACATCTTATTACATCGGCTATCAGCCAGCGAAAGTCCCATCAAAATCGGTCCAGCCACTAGTTAGACATGAAAAATACAGTAGAATAGATAACCTCCTCCTTCCTCCTAATTTATATCTTATTACATCAGCTATCAGCCAGCGAAAGTTCCATCAAAATCGGTCCAGCTCTTACAGATATGGACCAGAACAAACAAATCGACAAAAACCATAAAAATGTTATTATGTAATATATGTACCGTGTATACAATCCATATACTACACAAATTCAAATTAAAAAAAGATGAGCACAATATGAGCATAGTTTTTGTTTTATACCCTCTTCATTTCCAACCGACATCCGTGGAATCACGCGGGCGTTTAATGCACGCAAGCGGCAATTGCCACGGCTAGGTATTTATATGAATAATTATGAAATTACTGCACCGATGCTCTCTATTTAACTTTCGTTCGTCACTTGAGTTATGTTAACACACAATACAAACACAAAATATATATATGCATACATTTTAGTTTTCAAAATAATACATAAAATTCATTGATGGTGGCCTAGCACGTATACACTTTCATTTCTGAGACAAAGTACATTTAAAACACAAAGAGAAACTCAAACAAAAGGTGTTTTAAAGTAGATTACTTACCCAGACATCTTTTTAATACAATATAATCACAAAACTGCAAAAAAACACCACTTTTTAAATATATTTCGTTCCCGCCACAATTGACATACACCGCACACACGCTCTCCGTCTCGTCCGAATAGCTAGCCATACACGTACAGATCTGCCCGGCAGACGTGCCTGGCGGACAGATCCGTGCGTGTATGGTGCCTGCCTGCCTGCCCGCTGCCCGTCGTCAAATCGAGCGAATCGGGCACGGGGCGGGCAGATCCGAGCTCCCAACTGTACGTGTGTGCCTAGCGACGGATGTGCCCGCCAGATTTGACGTCAGTCGCGCACTAACACTCTAATTAGTTTAAATGCGTTTGGTCACAAAAATGGTGTTAAGCGAAAATAAAGCATTTTGGACAAGTTTTATGGAGCCTATAAGTCTTTGCCTTCTTTTTGAAGAGTAAAAGATGAGCAATTGTACCTTATTATAGAATTAAAGGCACAAGCATACGAAAAATTTGTTGAAAATGCAACAAAATCAATCCCGCTGCAGATACAAAGTAATTTAGGCTTTGAAATAGACATTTTTACAGACAACCGTATATGAGCGTATATGCTGGAGTTACGATTTGAACTACTGCCCGTCAGTTGCCCGTACTGCCTGCCGGGCAGATCTGTACGTGTATGGCTAAAAAGGAGAAAGGAAAGGGCTACGGCTATGTCGAACGGAATTTCTCTATGCCTCTGGCAAAAATTTGGTGCGCTTAGCTAACGTTGTCCCTCCTTGACGTAATAGTGCAAGTGCAATATCAGTCGACAATTTCGTTTGTTATTGCATTTTATATCGACATGAGCGATCCGCCAGGTCCTGGCGCCGTGCCACTTATTGTAAATATCAGTGAAGCCAGGTCCTGGCGCCACATCACCCGATATTTTAATATTACGTGTACCTACTTACTGCGAAAAATTACTACGAAACATTAATTATTATTTTTGTAGTTACTTAGCAATAAAATTATTTAATTAATTGTTTAAAAACTTAAATAGTATGGTGGCAAAATTCAAAAAAATCCTAACAATCTAATTTCGTCTGCCGATGGGAAGAACCAAATAAAAATATTTTTAGAAGGAAACTAAAAACTCACTATAGTTTTTGTACCTACCTTCAAAAGTTTAAAAATAATTTTCTAATTAGTTGTAAGTTTTGTTTTCAAACTAGTTTTTTAGTTTAGTTACTTAGTAATACTGTTTTATAAAGTTCATAATTGTACGGAGACTGGATCCCCCAGTCAAACCATCAACCAGGTTTTGGGAGACAAAGATTGTAATTTAGTTTGTTTTTCTCTGTTTAATAAACAAATACTTAAATATGTAAATAAAAACACATAGTACCTAGTACGAGTAATACGTTACGTAGACAAGATTATCATGTTTGTTAAAACGTTTTTAATTACTTTGTTATTTATTCTAATGTTTACCTAAATGTACAGCAAGTAGGATTTGATGATTCTTTTTTTATTTGAAAGCTGGTGCTTCCCATGTGGTCCTATTTTAATTTGGTCCAGTTCTGACATGTCATCCATGAGAAAATCATATAAATCTTCAATTTGCATTAAGTATGTGCGCGACAAATTGACGAAAAACTCAATATCACGCGGACTGATTTCCATGATTCCTTTTTTATTTGAAAACTGGTGCTTGCCGTGTGGACCTAATTCAATTTGGTCGTTCCATAAGTCGGATTTTTTGTTAAAATTTTGTTATGCCTAAACTTGACTTTTGTTCGAGAGTGGAACTTCTGTACGTTAGTACTATTGGTTATTTTGTGGTTACGTACAATTTATGGATTTCTCAAAAAATCTTTGTAGTTTGTATGATTTCATGTTTCATCAAAAATTTATGATTTACTTAATCAGATACTTTTGGCGACTTAACGTACAAGTTAAAACAGAACTGACTGCCTCGTTGGTCTCGCGTTTGTCGTGTGCGACTGCTGATCATGAGGTCTCGGGTTCGATTCCCGGGTCGGACCAAATGTTTGTATGATCTACAAATATTTGTTTCGGAGTTTGGGTGTTTTCCATGTATAATATGTATGTATTTACAAAAAAAAAGTATATATGTATTTGTATCAGTTGTCTAGTACCCATAACACAAGCTCTGCTTAGCTTGGGACTAAATGGCGTTGTATGTTAGATGTCCGAAATATTTATAAAAAAAAAAATAGAAGAAAAAACTTATGATTCACGGCGTATGGGTACCTCAGCAAAGTAGTAGCTAGCTAGCGAACTCAAATAAAATAGATAGGGAAATAGACTTTTTATTTACACTCTAAAGTTTATATTCTATAACTAGTCACAACAAGTAAATAATTTAAAAACAAGTATAAGCACATTATCACAACTGTATATAGAATTAAACTTGTTAACAACATTGCACTATTATATAGGTGTCTAGAGTACCTACCTATGACCTTGATCTCACTAAGATTTACTTAGTGTAATTGTTATTCTAGTAATACACATTCATCACTAAAACTCCTACAAAAGTTCTTTTGGGTTACCTTACTACCATTGTCCCTATATAAATTCGCTTAGAACAAGAGACATATGAGACATGATCGTTTCCAACACACATTCTTATCCGGCAACAAATCTGTATTTTGACAACTGTACTGC
The DNA here is from genome assembly GCA_949125395.1 of Diaphora mendica. NCBI lineage: Eukaryota > Metazoa > Arthropoda > Insecta > Lepidoptera > Erebidae > Diaphora > Diaphora mendica. Next base: position 14,636,476 of record OX421319.1, on the reverse strand, counting down.
ACCAATTAGATGTTGGTTTAAAGGCTGGAACAAAGTGCCCAGTGATAATTTTCACGTATTTTGTATGTTTATTACTATGTACATGTGATTTTACTAATTTACTTTAATCATAGTTAACATTAACAAATGTATACAACTTTAAATAAAAACTTGCCTAAGCACTGATTTCTTAGTAAAGTACAGTTCATAATTTGGTGTTCATGTACATTGGAGTCGTAATGGCTTTGCTTATAGAAAAGCAACAAAGGAGCCTAATACAGAGCCTAAGTTGTCTGCTGTCAGCCTTACAAAATAACAATATTATCTATTAAGTAATATTTCACAATCTGATGGCTAATGAAAATCCTATGTTGAAGTTAATTATAGTAAATACATTTCTTGCAATTCAAATGTAGTTATTTATTAAAGCTAATTATGACTACATAGTAGGTATTTGGAAATTTGATTTATAACAGATTGATAGATACATCAGATCAAAACATAAATTATATAGGCTTGTAAAGCAGCGTTGTAACATACTTCTTTCTGTATCTATGAGTTGCTGACAATACCATTACACCATCTTTAATTGACAATGCATACAGGTGGTTCAGCATAACATGATTTGGTTCTGGTAACAATGTAGGCTCACACTGAAAATAATAAAACAATGGTTTGATTGCTCACTAAGATCCAACTGGCTGACTTAAAATCTGAAGAATTCAAGCAAAGTTGGTAATAAAATAACTCAGAAATAAATACTTTTAACTATCATAAACAAATGTAATGGCATCAGGTGTTTTAGTCACAGCATCTCTATACCAATCTTTAGGTTGATTACTAACTGCATTGCCCATTGTTAACCAAAATTGTTGAAAAATATTTCGTAACATTAGACTTTACAGAGAGTGAGGCAATTAATTTTTTTACCTCTATTCCACTTCACCTTAGGGATGAGCAACATTAATCGACTTTGGTAAAATATTGAGTTTATTGGAAAATATTCTATACTTGAATAATAAGACACAACTTGTGATAAATGAACAAAATATTTCGATAAATGAAATATTAAAATATTGTTCATAAAGATAGACATTTCGATAATTACAACTTTCAGGGACTTGTTGGATGCGGGCCCCTCCCGACCGGTCGAAATGGAAATCAATGGGGGGAGGCCTACATTCAGCAGTGGACTTCTTACTGCTGATATGATGATGAAATGTGATTAATAATGTGTTTAATTAAAATTTAAAACAAATTGCCAAGCATAGGTTGCCCACTTTTTATACACTCACTCTTTTGAAAAGTAGTCATTTTGACTCATGCATTGTTATAACTTCACAGATGCCTTCGTATATTGATGGTTATGTAGAGCTAAATTATTTTTAAAGAAATATTACTTACTGATAAAGGTGTATCTTTATTTAAAATGACTTGTAATAGATGTGGTGGTAGGATAGGTGGTCCTGAAACTTTTTCCCAGGGTTTGGATTGTGGTATTTCCTAAAACAAAGCAATTTATGTAGAAACATGGTATCAAAATTACTTACAGAATTTCATAAGGCATATAGTCTCTTGCTTCTATTAGTTAACTCAAAGTAAATACACAATTGGATAAACATAACAAATAATAAACATTACCTGGGAGTACTCTGTTTGAGCACTGCTATGTACTCCTTCACTGTCTTTCGCAAGAGCTTGAAAAACCTCAAAGTCCGACATTTTTACTGATACTAAATTATTTTTACTACCCATTCCATTGTCAACTAGTTTCTGCAATCAAAAAACAATTTTTATTAAAATAATTTACAAATAAACATGTTTATTGATTTATAAGCTGAGCTACAATATTAACATTAAAATAATGAACATGTAGCAGAAGAGTAATAGAGTTATTTGCAATCTGGCTTTCTAATGGCGTCTCTTTATTTAAGAAATCTAGAGATAGTATCTTGTGCAATAATGAATTGTTTTATAGATTGGATATCTTACCACTGAGGGATCATGCCGCCATTCACCATCCACGAAATATTTATATTGATGTTCACCTTCAGGCAAATCAATGATAGTAACAAAGTCTCCATGAGATTTCACCATAGGAATAGTTTTCCAGTCAGTAAAAGTTCCACTAATATAAACCTGAAGAATTCATTTAAGATATTAAAATAAATTAAAAAAAAACATAAAAGGGAACAAGACCAATAATTTTTACCCTACTTGCTTGCCTCCGCCCTCCCATTTGAAGACAGTTGGTAAAACTTTAACATCATCTACAATTTTACTACCTTCAGACAAAGTGTTTGACCTCTCACGCGTATCAGAATATTCTACAGTACTTTCGGGAACTGCTTTTGTATAGTATGGAGCACCATCTTCAATGTTATTTTCGTCATCTCGACCACCACGGTCATCGTCAACTTTTTTATCAAATGTAAACGCCTCTCCTTCCTTGGCTGGCGATGATGGCCCCGCATCAGGTGTTTTAGTCACAGCATCTCTATGCCAATCTTTAGTTTGATTACTTCCTGCATTGCCCATTGTTTACCGAAATTGTTGAAAAATAGTTCGTAACATTGACTTTACAAAGAGTGAGGCAATTTTTTTTACCTCTATTCCATATTCATTCCATTCCACTTCTTACTCCTTAGGGATGAGCGACATTAATCGACTTTGGTAAAATATCGAGTTCATTTGAAAATAATTCTATTCTCGAATAATAAGACACTACTTGTGATAAATGACCAAAATATTTCGCTAATAAATTAAATAAATTGTTGTTAAAGATATAGACATTTCGATAATTACAACTTTTAAATACCGGAATATTTATATTATCATTTGGTAGCTCATTGATTCTATTGTGCTGGAGATGGGTAAGCACCCGGGTTAAAACCCAAAGCTGGGTAAAAACCCAGTTTTAACCCGATTTTCTCCCATTTATAACCCATTTTACTGGGTGAAAATGAAAATTATAATCATGCATTTCATGCTACTAAAAACAAAATTCTGAACCTAAAATCAGACGGACCTAAAACACAACGCAAAAAATTGAGATAAGTTAAATTAATTGGAATCTCTAGTTGAATGCAAATATTGTTACAATCTGAAAAATTAAAATTGTTAACGCCTCATGTGCCGTTTCCGTGGTCAGTCTATTTCTTTTCTTGTTGTTTATGTTACTACTAGCGACCCGCCCCGGCTTCGCACGGGTGGATTTCAGATGTCCCCGTCGACGACACGATTCGTGCATTTTAAATCTGTAATATCTTCGAATATATTCATTTAAATTAGATACTGTAAAGGACCGTTTTCATCTATATTAAATGCACAATGTATTTAATTTACTTAATTGTATAAGGATTCATTCTGTATTGCTTAAAATCACTTCGTAAATAAGCCATTATTTCTCGTAAAAAGAAAGGAATAAAAAATGGTTGTTGTGGGTTATCCCTAAGAGATAGACATATACCGTCGCGGACTTTTTTGTAGTACTTTTTAAGGTGTACAATACTGTAGTACATTATTTTGATCTATCTCGTAGGGTGCAAAAAAATGTGTTTATTTGCTACATCACATCAGAAACCTCGAAAATTAACAGAGTTTCCATACTATATTATGCATGAATTATACATAACAAACCTTCCTCTTGAATCACTCTATCTATTAAATAAACCCGCATCAAAATCCGTTGCGTAGTTTTAAAGATTTAAGCAAACAAAGGGATATAGGGACAGAGAAAGCGACTTTGTTTTATACTATGTAGTGATGATGCACCAAAACATCTCTCTACAACAGCAGATGTGCAGGTGCAGTGAGTATTCGTTACTGAATGGAGTAACCACATGTTCCTTTCCATAATGTAATTGGGCCCTTTTCGTTGACGTTTGCCCATAAAATCGTCGACTTCAAAAACCATCTCTTGCTTTGTATTAAGCTAAATTAGTCATCACATTCAAACCCATACTTTATCATACTTCGTATATGAATTCCATCGCGCATTTTTACGTAAATAAATAAATATATTCATGTATCAGTTTATAGAAGGCACCTACTATACAAATTTCAATGATGTGGTGTGAAAAATGGCTGTGTGGCCGTAGAGTACTGTTCTCTTCTCTACCATGGTTCCGAACAGTAATTTGCTTGACGATCCTGATCGGATGTAGCGACGAAGAGTCCGCATTACCAACAGCCCCAAACCGCCGAGTTTCTTGAGCCTCTGCAGTTGCGGAGAGATATCGCCTTAAAGGAGATTACTCACATGGTAAACCATGGAGAGTGTTATGAAGAGCTCTTCCAACTGGCCCCACCTTCTCCGTTCCTGTACAAAACAACACGTGCTGGTTTTGAGGTTTTGGACCCAGAGTAGTAGAAATACGCTCTCAAAATAAACAGTTCTACACTTGCTTCTACGATCCCGGGTCCTTTAAGCGAGGCGTGAAAAAGCAACCCACTAAGCTACCATAGTGCGGGTCGTCATTCTGCAATGTCTGCATTCGCTGTGAGTATGGCGGGCCCCACTTTTGGATTTTACTCAAGCTTTTTTATGTATGAGCCTGCCAAAGTGACTCTACTCTGCCTGATGGAAAGTTGCCATCAGTTATATACGTAGTTTGTTTTTCAAACCTCATTCATTCCTCATTTTATTTGACCTTATCTTCATTTATTTTTTAAGCAAAATAATGAATGAATAAAACAAATAAAAAATGTAAAAAAATATTCAACGGTTTTGTTGAAAATAATAACTATTGTAAATAAAAAGTAATAAAAGCTAAAAAAATATTCAGTAGATCCCAGGTTTGAGTCATCACACCCCCTCTCCCTCGGGAATCTAAGGTATTGATCAGATAAAAAAATAAATTCGTTGGGCGTAGTAAATCACTTACCATCAGGTGATACGTCTGCTCGTTTGCCCCTTATGCAATAAAAAAAAAAAAAAAAACTAAGTTGACTGGGTGGAGACACGGGCCCAACGATTTCATTTTTAACCGACTTCAAAAAAAAGGAGGAGGTTCTCAATTCGACTGTATTTTTTTTTTATGTTTGTTAACTCATAACTTTCGACTGGGTGAAAGATTTTGATGATTCTTTTTTATTTCAATTTGGTCCAGTTCTGACATGTTATCCATGGGAAAACCATTAAGTCTTCAATTTGCATTAAGTATGTGCGCGACAAATTAACCAATAACTCAATATTCCCGTATGGTCCCATTTAAATTTGGTCCAGATTGAAGTCGGTTTATTTTTTGTTAAAATTTGTGATTACTTTGTTTATCGTGGGGAATATTCTGCCAAGCTCTTCGATTTTTTTGTTTTTTTTAATGACTTTTTTTTTAATGAATTGGTCTCCCCTTCTCCCTTCCTCTACAAGACAGCACTTGCTGGCCTTCGTAGTCACCGTAAGAGTGGTAGATATACGCTCTTGTTGCGGTTCTTCATTCCTGTGCCGAGCGGTCAAAACCTGGAACTCATTACCTGTTGGAGTGCAATGTCACATCACTAACAGTCGTCTATGATTAACTGTGGTTACCTCTATTATTGTCGATGCTTTTTCTTCCCTTGCAATATGGAGTCCGCAGAATGTAAGCGTATCTAAGTTGTTTCCTATAATAAAAGGCTTCTCAAATATATACACTGTCTTTCCCTGGTGTCCCATATGATCTAAACCAATAGGTTATGGACCCAGATAAGAAATCGTGAGTAGATTAAACTAAAGTTTCGTTTGGTTCGAGTAAGACGCGGTGAAGCAAAGGTTGGAGCCCTACGCGACACGTGGTTCGAGCAAACAAACAAAAGTTGTTGGCGTATCTTGCGTTGCATAGTTAAATAAAACAAAATGTCAAATTCGGAGTGTGGAACGATCCTTCTAAATGGTCGGAATTGGCAAGCGTGGCGTTTTCAAACTATGATAGTTCTTCGCGGGAAAAAGTTATTAGAAATCATACAAGGCACAGAAGCGAGGCCTAAAGTAGAAGGCAAAGCACAAGATTCATGGGATGAAAGAGAAATTAAAGCCCAAGAGCTCATAGTCACCAGGGTGGAAGAGACAGTAATGAGATATTTAATATCGTGTACTAGTAGTGCGGATATGTGGAAAAAGCTGACCACGATATATGAACCATCTACAAAGGTCGGTGTTCATCTGTTACAACAGAAGTTCTTCAACTTAAAATATGAGGATCCCATAGCTGTGTTTATAGCCAACGTTGAAGAGTGTGTGACCCAGCTAATAGCAACAGGTGAGCAGGTGTCAGAAAATATGGTCATTACTAAGATACTTATTTCACTACCAGATAAATACAAGCATTTCATCTCTGCCTGGGAGAGTATGCCAGAAGAGAAGCAGAAACTGCAGGAGCTGACAGGCCGGTTGCTAGTTGAGGAGGAGCGGAGTGGCATTGGTGCCACCAGCAGCATCAGCAGTACACCGCAGGATTCAGCACTAGTGGTTGGTATGCGAAATAAAGTCAAATGTTTTGAGTGTGGTAAAGTCGGCCATAAAATAAGTGAGTGTAGAAATAGAAAATGTTTTAATTGTCAAAAGAAGGGTCATTTAATAAAAGATTGCAAATTAGTTAAAAATAAATCTAATGAGAAGAGTAAATATAGCGAGAAAAATAAGTCTAAAGAGAAAAGTAAAAGTTCTAGTTCAGAAACGTTTGTTTGTCATACAACCAGAGAGATTGAATGTAATTCATTAAATATAAAAAGTTTTGTTTTAGATTCAGGTGCTAGTGACCACATGTGTTTTATTAAAGAGTATTTTACAGAGTTTTGTGAGTTAATAAATAAGAAATTTGTCACAATAGGCGATGGTACAAAGTTAGAAGTATTAGGTATTGGGAAAGTGGTTTTGCATGCCTTCAATGGTTCTGAATATACTACCTGTACACTAGAGAATGTATTGTATGTACCAAACTTGAAAGTAAATTTGTTTTCTTTATCAGCAGCAATTAATAAAGGTCACAAGATGTTATCAGATTCTAATGGGTGTAAGTTTTATAAAAATGATGTTGTTACAGCGATAGCGGACAAATGTGACAAAATGTATGTAATGAGATTTAAATTTAGTAATGTAGCTTTGTTAACTTTGACAGATTGGCATATTAAGTTTGCACACCAGAATTATAAGTATATAAAAGAGTTTTTAGATTCTAGAGGCATAAAATATGAAGAGCAGACTGATCAGTGCTTACCGTGTATTCAGGGAAAACAGCATAGGTTACCTTTTGGCCATAGTAGTAGTAGGTCAGTTGAAATAGGTGAACTTATACATATGGATCTATGCGGCCCGATGGAGGAAGTATCTGTGGGGGGTTCTTCATATTTTCTTTTGTTGAAAGATGACTGTAGCAGTTTTAGGTTTGTTTATTTCATAAAAAGTAAGTATGAAACTAAAGAGAAAATTGAAGAATTTATAGAGCAGTTTGAAAATGAGTTTACATGTAAAATAAAAAGATTTCGTTCAGACAATGGTACAGAGTTTGTGAACAGAGCAGTTGATAATTTATTTAAAAGGAGAGGCATAGTACATGAGTTAACAGTAAGTTACACACCTGAGCAAAATGGTAGGATAGAACGAGAAATGCGTACCATTGTAGAATCAGCGAGAACATTGATCATACAATCAGGTCTAAGCAAAGAACTTTGGGCTGAAGCTGTGAATACAGCGGTATTCGTAATAAACCGAACAGGAAAAAGTAAAATTAGTAATAAAACACCATATGAGATATTGTATAATAAGAACTTTGATGTTACTTTGTTAAGAGATTTTGGCACTACAGTGAGTACTCACATACCAAAACAGCATAGACTAAAGTGGGACCCAAAGGGAAAATTAGGAGTTTTTGTAGGTTATAACGTTCACACAAAAGGATACAGGGTGTGGTATCCAAATACAAGAAAAGTAGAGACTCATAGGGATATTATATTTGTCAAGGAGAAAATAGATGTTAAGAAGAATATTAACTCAAACAGTACATTACCAGAGAGTGAAGAATCAACAGAGAAAGATGAAGAAGAAAATCAAAATCAAGAAGATAATATTGAGAAAGAAGAATACAGAGATGTCCAGCAGCAAGAAGAAAGAAACATAGCAGAAGATGTAGCCTCGAGTGAAGTAGACATGATGGAAGAGTATCTTGATGAAGAACTCTTAGATTCCGAAGAGGTTTCCAATACCAAAGAAAATATTTCTAGAAGAAAAAGGCAGGTGAAAAAGCCAGCATGGACAAAAGATTATGATTTGGCAATCATAGCTCAAGAAGAAGAACAATTAACATATGAAGAGGCGGTTAGTGGAAAACACAAAGAAGAATGGCTAAAAGCTATACAAGTAGAGCTAGAAGCGTTAAATAAAAATGAAACATGGAGAGAGGTTATTTTGCCACCCGAGAAGAAATTAATAGACACCAAGTGGGTTTTCAAGATTAAGAAAGAAGGAAATAAAAATATTTATAAAGCAAGACTGGTTGCAAGAGGCTTTAAGCAAGAAGATCAATTTGATCATTCAGAGATCTATTCCCCAGTCGCCAAACTACCTACACTGCGTATTGTATTAGCAATAGCGAGCAAATATAATATGGAGATTCAACAAATGGATGTCAAGAGTGCATTCTTATATGGGAACATAGAGGAAGAGGTGTTCATAGAGAAGCCAAAAGGAATGAAGCAAGATGGCAAAGTATTAAAATTACAGCGCTCTCTATATGGTCTCAAGAAATCGCCAAGATATTGGAATGAGAAGTTTAATCAATTTATGATTCAGGAAGGATTTACACGAAGCCAGTGTGATTATTGCCTATATTATAGAATGGATAAGAAGTTCTATATTATATTATATGTTGATGATTTAATTTTAGTATGTGAAGACAAGCAGGAAATACACAGATTAAAAGAAGCATTGCAGAGAAAATTTGAGATGAAAGATTTAGATGGCAATAACATGAAATATTTAGGAATAAATATCACTAAGAAGAGAGATATAATTGAGTTAGACCAAGAGCAGTACTTAAAAGATTTATTAAAGAAGTATAATATGGAAGAATGTAAACCTGTGTCAACACCTATAGAACAAGGATTAGTATTACATAAAGAAGAATCTTCTAATAACGCATTAATCAAAAGATGCAGACAGTTAATAGGAAGTCTCATGTATGCTATGCTAGGAACACGTCCGGATCTGTGTTATGCATTAAGCTACTTAAGTCGGTTTCAAGGATATGGTAATGAGAGCTTGTGGAAGGCTTTAAAGAGAGTCTTAAGGTATATCAAGGGAACAGTAGGATTAAAATTAATTTATAAAAATGGGGTTAATGTGCAGTTGGAAGGGTATACAGATGCTGATTGGGCAGGAGATCATAGTGATAGAAAATCTACATCAGGTTATGTCTTGAAAGTTTTTGGTAATACAGTGTCTTGGTCCTCCAACAAACAGCAGTGTGTATCTTTATCAAGTACAGAATCAGAGTATGTCGCACTAGCCAAGGGAATTGCAGAGGGTTGTTGGATAAGGAATTTACTAATAGAAATAGGGGTTAATTGTAAAAGTTTTATTATTAATATTGATAATCAGTCTGCAATTCATGTTGCCAAGAATCCAGAGTACCACAAGCGTCTCAAACATATAGATATTAAGTATCACTTTGTGAGACTCAAAGTTGAAGATAAAATTGTATGTTTGAAATATGTACCATCAGAAGATCAGCTTGCTGATCTATGTACTAAGTCATTAGGTACAGTTGCTTTTGTAAAATTGAGAGACATGTTGTTTTTCATAAGAGTATTTAATTAATATTTCTTTTGATTTATATAAAGTTTGGAAAGAACATTTAGTTTTTGGATTTTGTTTAGAGTTGAGGTTATAGTGTTCTGTGAACTTGAGATTTTAGTTAAGTACCTAGTTATAGTTAGAATTTGTATTGCAAGATTATAAAGATTTGTTTTTGTAAGTGATGTTTACATTGAGGAAGGGTGTTGGAGTGCAATGTCACATCACTAACAGTCGTCTATGATTAACTGTGGTTACCTCTATTATTGTCGATGCTTTTTCTTCCCTTGCAATATGGAGTCCGCAGAATGTAAGCGTATCTAAGTTGTTTCCTATAATAAAAGGCTTCTCAAATATATACACTGTCTTTCCCTGGTGTCCCATATGATCTAAACCAATATTACCAGTGCACGTGTTTTCCTCCGATTATGATCCCGGGTCCTTTAAACAGGGCGTGAAAAATCCTTTCACTATGCCCCCATAGTGTGGGTAATCATGCTGCACTGATCGCGTTCGCATTGAGGATGGTAACTATCACCACCCTTAAAGTCTACTCATGCTTTCCATCAGGTAGAGTAGAATCATTCAAGCAGCTAAAACATACAATAAAAGAACAAATAAGGAATCCACATCTCCATGAACTTTTATTCGTGGGAGAGCCACGCTTCTCGACTGAAGTACCTAACCAAAGTACCACGGCCTAACAGAAAACCGGCGTGAAACAACGAGTGAGTGAGGACACGGGAGGTCCATCCCCCTACCTCCTCCTCCAAACTTCCCCTCCCTCCCCCAAAGGTCGGCAATGCACTTGTGACGCCTCTGGTGTTGCGGGTGTATATGGGTGGTGGTAATCACTTACCATCAGGCAATATGTTTGCTCGTTTGCCTCCTAATCATTAAAAAAAAACAAAAGAAAACTACCAGCCCTAAACCATCTACGTCTGGCATTAACAAATTTTTTTTTCAGATTGTGTCAATATTTCTGATTCAACTGGAGATTCCAATTAATAATTAAAATAACTTATCATAATATTTTGCGTTGTGTTTTGGTCCGTTTGATTTTAGGTTCAAAATTTTATTTTTAGTAGCTTGATAATAATTTTTATTTTCACCCAGCAAATTGGGTTATGTTATGTATGGGTTGGGTAATGGGTTAAAATCAGGTTATAACCCAAATCATCCAGATTTAACCCAATTGGGAAGAATTGGTTTTTACCCGTTACACACTGCATAACAATTACACACATCAAAAGTGTCTAGGGATCAAGCATTTTTATGCGGATTTCTTGAAATTGAGATGTGGCTTTGGCCCTGGCCTGCTCAGTCGCCAGACTTGAACCCGATTGAGCATGCATGGGATATGCTACAGAGAAGAGCTCTGCCGAATATGGAGGGTATCCAGTCGCAAGAAGACCTTTTTTTGTTGTTGCAACGAACATGGGCGGCCATTCCACAGCGTGATTTGGATGAACTCATTTTGAGTATGCCAAACCGATTCTTGTGTTGTTAGTGTTCGCGGTAGAAACACGGATTATTAATTGTTTAAGTTACCTAATAAAATTTTAAAGAAAACTGTTATTTCAGTCTTTTTTTCGAACTTTAATGTTAGTGGTTCAAATGTCAGAAATCCCTTTATTAGGAAAATGGCAAATTTCTTTATTAATGCAAAGGTGACTTGGTTTATCGTTACTGTGACAAACGAAAACCCTTTATTTGATGAATCCTTAAAGAAAATTTTAATTAATATCAATCAGGAGAAAAGTTATTGCAAAAATATATGTTGATCCCTAGACACATATGTTGATCCTTAGACACTTTTGATGTGTGTATAAATAATGTGTATAGCCACTACATAAAATAGAAATATGATGTATGTATTTACATATTACTACCATTAAATACATAAGTACATTAGTATGTATGTAACGTTGTTCACGAATTCACGTACCTACGCTTCTTTTCAGGAGAGACAATAGGGAGACTGCGCAGTCTCCCTCAAAATAGGCCTCGTGTAGTCTAGTCTTAAAATTATCGTATTAGTAATTTCTGAATAATTAATATAATATAAATATTCATTCACAAGTGCTGCATATCGACGACTAGTTATATGACACAGGTATTGGCTAACCTTTAGAATCTATACAAATGTCAAAAACCCCTTTATTAAGAAAATAACAAATTTCTTTATTAATGCAAAGGTGACTTGGTTTATCGTTACTGTGACAAACGAAAACACTTTATTTGATGAATCCTTAAAGAAAATTTTAATTAATATCAATCAGGAGAAAAGTTATTGCAAAAATATATGTTGATCCCTAGACACATATGTTGATCCCTAGACACTTTTGATGTGTGTATTTCAACTTTGAACATTAAGTCAAATAAGTTTATGGCACTGTATTATCCTTTTATTAAGATTAATGAAATCAATTAGTTTTAGTCCTTCTCCTTCATAATTAAATCATTGTTACATACAGAGCGTAAAAATATCGTTATTTAGAGACTCACGCCCGCGTATATGTCAGTTATCGCGGCAAATAGTAGCATGTTATTCTGATGTTTAGGCTATATTACTGTAAAGTTTCATTCAAATCTGTTCAGTAGTTTTTGCGTGAAAGAGTAACAAACATCCATCCATACTTACAAACTTTCGCGTTTATAATATTGGTATAGGTTTAATGAAAGGCGAAGTTTAATGTTAAACCATGATCGTGTTAATACCTTTGTCACTCTAGAATTGCACACTACTCTACTTCGACTACTTCACTAGTGTGAACACTTGATTGAACTTGACTTAAACACTTGACTTAAAGGTCTTAGTTACCAGGTCATAAAATCCCAAAAAAAAAAAAAAAAAAGTGTGTTTGACACTTTGACAGTTGAGAACAGAACTATTGACAGCTTGCTACATTGCTGTGTGACGAGTGACGACATACATCCGAGAGCCGAGACTTGAGTTTCGTAAATTTTTAATTTTATTCAGTCAAGTCAGTTAGTCTCTTGAATCCCGTCGTAATTAGGGTGACTGTGAAGCATATGGCTCTGCATAATATTATTTAATAAAATACATTTAAGCATAAAGGTATAATAATTAAAATAATGAACGATGAAAAGCTACCGCTGCTTACGGGACCCAATAATTCAATTGATATAGTTGAACAGTCAGTAGAACTAGAAGCAGAGCCAATAGCGGCTTGTCGTGAAAAGCCCAAAGGGGAATATCACCCGGGCTTGGAAAGATGCCTGGAACACCCAACATCAAACTGCGACACTTTAGTCCATCTTCTGAAAGGAAATATAGGAACTGGCATATTAGCTATGCCAGATGCCTTCAAAAATGCTGGATTAATCCTTGGTAAGTGACAAAAAATATCTAAATATTATACAGAAAATTATTTTTGGTGAAAAATATTTATTACTACTTTATAATGATAAATGTTTTGTAATATTTTTAACTTTATTTAAATATTTACTTGCTCAAATTTGAAACTATTGGCTAGTGACTATAAATAAAAACAAAAAAAAAGTAAATTGTATTATTGTCATGCCCTGTATGTATATGAAGGTCTTTTAACCTTTTACCCATACATCAAAATATAACAGTACATTTTTTTAATCAAATTGTTTGAGTGCTTTATGCATCATTATTAGTCCTTAGTCAATATTAATGTAAAGAACAATACAGTATAAAATTTACAAATTTTAACTACCCACAAAATGAAAATATACATTTACTCCTTAACTTGCCTAAAAGGATCTTTTATTTTTCTTTATTGCAGAACAATATTCTAGTAATAGATAATTTTCGATAATTAGATCAAATTATTTTACTTAAAGAATGTCAACCTACCTTTAATTTGTTACTTTTCTAAAATTTTTAATATTTTATTATTATCACTTACCTCTTTTACTTTGTTCAAATGAATTTGTTCATTCAATTTTACCATGGTTCAAATCAAACAATTCATCATGCTCTGTTACCTTTCTAAAGTTAATATGGAAAGCTTAATTTGCAGATGTCTGATACATTAGATAGATTGGTATTTAAATTTTATAACTCAAAACTCTTGGTAAAGGTTAACATAAATATTACTGGTAAAATCTATGTTAAGTCTATTTTGTGATAGTGATAAAATAAATACTTTTTGTTCAGGTGTTTTCGGAACAATACTAATGGGTGCAATTTGCACTCATTGTATGCATGTTCTTGTGCAATGTTCCCACGAGCTCTGTATTAGGAGTCAAAGACCAGCTTTGAGTTTCTCGGAAGTTGTTGAAGATTCATTTGCATCAGGACCAGTTTCTTTAAGACCATATGCTAAGACAATGAAGTAAGTCATCTATTTTCATTTGTTTTTATTATGTATAGTATTTATTACGGTGTTGTTTTAAATTGTTCCTAAAGATTTCTTCTACCGATAGATTTTCAATTAGAAAATCATACATGTACAATAAATAAATAAATAAATATTTCGGACATCTAACACACAACGCCATCTAGTCCCAAGCTAAGCAGAGCTTGTGTTATGGGTACTAATCGAACCCAAGACCTCATGATCAGCAGTCGCACACGCCAACCGCGAGACCAACGACCAACAAACAATTTCTTAATAACCCACATAGCATCATTATATAATCATATTAATTTAATAATAATTAAAATCAATAAGGTGGCTTACTAACAAAAACATTTTTAACTTGATTAATTTCCTGAGATTACCATTGTCAAAAATATTCAATAGACTGTTCAATAGAATTAATTTGATAACATAATAATGTTATCAAATTTTCTATTGAATATAATTAAACAAATGTAAGCAATAAATGTTCAGCCGTGGACAGAGATAGGTTGATTTGAAGCTCTAGCACATAAATAATTTTAAATCATGATAACTTTTCAAGATGGCAGAATATAGAACAGAACTACTTTTATAGTACTTTCTTCAAGAGTGTGATATTAAAGTAAATAGAGTTGAGAGGGGACTTTTTGCCACCTTAATAATAATCTCATTAAATTGCTCACAGACACTTGTTTACACATTGCTAAATTACTTTGACTATGTAACTAATCTGCATTATCTATACAATATGTATTTATACCTACGTTTTAGTATGATATTGGTCACTCATATAACACAAACTCAATGTGTATCATAATTCAATGCTTTTAATCTTATCTGGCCACATATGTCAACCTCATTTGCACAACACCTTAGTCAGACATTTTTTATTAAAAGTACAAGCATTTAAATTATAATTTTTATGGCTAAGTAGCCAGAACAACAAAAAGGGTATCCTAATCCTTATAATTACATCATGTCCATCCGTCCACACAATCTCACAGACAAATTTTGTATGTTATTTTTATATTCATCCACATCATGATCTGGGGTGTGTTTAGTGAGATGTCTTTTAAAAATAATTATTAGGGCTTGTGACAATACATATTTTGATTAAGGTACCCATTTGTGATATATCTATGCTTTATGACTTCACTATCATCACTACATAGTATAAAACAAAGTCGCTTTCTCTGTCCCTATATCCCTTTGTTTACTTAAATCTTTAAAACTACGCAACGGATTTTGATGCGGGTTTCCTTAATAGATAGAGTGATTCAAGAGGAAGGTTTTTATGTATAATAAATGCATAATATAATATGGAAACACTGTTAATTTTCGAGGTTTCTAATGTGATGTAGCAAATAAACACATTTTTTTGCGCTTACATTGCAAACGCTGGTTGCTCCCTACGAGATAGATCAAAATAATGTACTACAGTATTGTACACCTTAAAAAGTACTACAAAAAAGTCGGGATAACCCACAACAACCATTTTTTATTCCTTTCTTTTTACGCGAAATAATGGCTTATTTACGAAGTGATTTTAAGCAATACCGAATGAATCCTTATACAATTAAGTAAATTAAATACATTGTGCATTTAATATAGATGAAAATGATAATTTATATGAATATATTCGAAGATATTACAGATTTAAAATGCACAAATCGTGTTGTCGGCGGGCGGCGGGGGCATCTGAAATCCCCCGTGCGAAGCCGGGGCGGGTCGCTAGTTTTTATAAAGCTGAAGAGTTTGTTTGTTTGAACGCGCTAATCTCAGGAACCGCTGGTCCGATTTGAAAAATTATTTCAGTGTTGGATAGTACATTTATCGAGGAAGGCAATAGGCTATATATCATCACGCTACGACCAATAGGAGCGGAGCACCAATGAAAAATGTTTCAAAAACGGGGGAAAATTATCACGTTACGGGCAATAGGAAAAGCAAGCGAGGTTGCGTGGGTCGGCTAGTTAACCAATATAAAGCCTTATATAGCTGATTTTCATTAGTCATAGTCACTCCCCTCCTAGTCAAACGGTAGGTAGTACTAGATATTTGAAAAAAATCACAGCAGTAGCATAGAGAACGGAATGTAATATTAAAGGCCGCGAAACCGTTAATATGAAATGTTTGTAATATGAAATAACATAACGCCCTTACTACTGTACCCTAAATTCAAGTAAGTCTAAAACGATGAATCTGGTATCTCTTATGGTCTCAAAAACATACTATTTCGACTATGTGGGTAGGTGGGAAGGTCGCAGTCGATTTTTTTTTAATAAATTTGTTTCTCGTAGAAGCAATTGAAACATTCAGACACTCTTGGGAACTTCTTTAACTAAGGTTCATTTGTCACGCTTCCATATTACCGTTAGCGTTCCGTTTATAGTTCGGGAAATGAGGTACGGTTTAGTCTTATGGTCAATAATAAGTTGAAATTGCGGACTAGCGCTTTTGTAAGCAGGCTCTAAAGTGGCCTAAACAGCGTCATATTATGTAATACACGTAGGGGGCGTCCATAAATTACGTGAGGTGTTTTTTTTAATTTTCTGTACCTCCCTCCCCCCCCTGGTGAGATGTCGTGAGATTTTATTCAACCCCCTCCCCCATCCCCCAATCTCACGTGAGATTTTCCAAAATGTGGGTTTCTTGCGTAAACGCGTTGGATTGTTATTGTAAAAAGAAAAGAAAAATTGCTTCGTGTTTTTATTTACGACTAGTTAAGACTACTAATCAATATTGCTGAGAGTTTAATTATAAATGTAATAAAAAATTAACAATAGAATACTTAAATCGTAACTACTGTGATTAAAAAAAGAATATCTACTCTAATTCAGTCCATGGAGAATTATGCGCGGTCTCAAGAGAGACTATTGGAACCAACATGTCCATATGATTTTCAGTGAAATCATCTGCTCCTTCAACTTCGTTCTGATCTAGCCATTCTAAGCCGTTGGCGCTTGCACACAGTAACTCATTAGCTCGTCTTGTGACAATCCGTGAGGGTCGCACTTTGCGGAACATACGTGCTTGTTGCTGTAACGTCGAAGTATGAATAAAATTATTTTCATTCGAACGAATTAATGAATGATCTTAATCGTATTACGATTACGCTTAAGATTAAATCTTAAGCATGTACAATCTGGATTAAATGGACCAAAATAGTTTTTTATTTTTGTTTCATTCGGAAAAAATTGCGTGATATTTGCCGACACACCCCCGCCCTCTCTCCAAAGTAAGATAAGATGAGATTTGACTCGACCCCCTCCCCCCCTTAAACATCTCACGTAATTTATGGACGCCCCCGTAGACATAAGGAACTTTTAATCAATTTTAATGAGGTCACATAGCGTTACGTAATCTATATAACTATATCTCCCAGAGCGTCTAGAATCTAGAACGTATAAATTGTTTATGTAGATCTGCATGCATGTATACATGTACTACGTAGGTACGTAAAACTAGTATTAGTGGCCGTATTGAATCCCACTGTAATCGTACGCAATATAATGTTAGTGCACCCATTTGGTTCATGTTGCTATATTCTAACTAGTTAGGTACTTACTCCACATTCGAGTTATCTCTTAAAACATAACTCAAAGACACCTCGGCGCAATTAATTGTTGTCGATCTACACTTATATTTATATAATTTATACCAGTTCGAAAAAAATAAAACTAAATATCATGGATTTAAGAAACCATTTTTTTCCTATATAAAAATATTCAGTGCCAGGTTATGAAATTTCCAAATGCCGAAACCGAATTGTACCTTTTCTCGCTTAAGCCCCACTCACTTCACACACATTCCTTAGTCGTAAACGCATTTTAAATAGGTATGTGCAGAATTGAACATTATTAGAAAAGGCAAAGTTAGGACTTAGGACTACTTTACACATACATAATTATTTAGGTACCGAATATATCCCAATTCTGTCCTTACCGTGGGAGAGCCACGCTTCGGCATGAATGGGCCGACTCGACCGGAGTGATACCACGGCCACAGAAAACCGGTGTGAAATAACGCTTGCGCTGTATTTCACCGAGTGAGTGAGAATACTGGAGGCCCACCCCAACCCCTCCCCCTCCCCCAAAGGCCGGTAACGCACTTGTGACGCCTCTGGTGTGGCGGGTGTCCATGGGCGGTGGTAATCGCTTACCATCAGGTGATAGGTCTGATCGTTTGCCCCCTATTCAATAAAAAAAATGCTAAAGGTGTAATTAAGTGACTGACATCTGAAAAAAAAGAAAGTGGCACCTATTGATGAATAAAAAGGAATACCTACATAATAAACTAAAATTAGCCTTATTTTAATTGTAATTATTTTAACCTAAATTTTATATATAGTTGTTTTATCGTAATGTATTTTTATTACTTCTACTTCTACAAAGAGCTAATAATGAACTATTTGATGTCAAGCACCTCATCCTTTTTTATCTTACTGCATACAGCACATTTATCTCGGTTCAGCTAGGATTCGCCTCCGTAATATAATATGTAGGATATCGGTCATATAGTTAGTTTGCAGTTCAGAATGAGCACAGATATTTTATTTGGATGACATGTGTATATTCATTGAAATTTGTTATCACATTTAATTAAGTGAGTCACTATCGTGGTTAGAGATTTGAAACTTTCCTCTTAGTTATCATTTAGGAATATTACCAACAAACAAACAGTAACTGTTCCAATATATTTTATTGATTAAGGTATGAAAAGATTTACAAGCAAACAACAGTAATTAAATCGATAATAATTAGATACGGAAGTAAGTTTAATGTTAATAACATGTAAAGTTTTATCTTCTTTACATAGTATAGAATGAAGTCGCTTCCGATGTCTGTGCGCTTAGATCTTTATCGGGCAATAGGAGACGCAAACGAGGTTGCGTGGGTCAGCTAGTGTAATATATGCATATTATAGTAGATTAAATCTGAGAATTTCAAAGACTTCAGTGCGAAGCCTGGGCTGGGTCACCACTGCGATGGCCGGGCCGTGGACTCGGCGCTCCACACATTAAAATCTCCGGCGTGGAGGAGCCGAGGCGTTATGTTGTGGCGTCCATCGGGGTGGGGGTTCTCTCGTTCGGTAACATGATTGCGGTTATGTTACGGAGCGAGAGTGCGTGGAACTCCGCCGTTTCTTTCTGCGAGCAAGTTATGCTTGCGAAGGAGATGGCGGAGCGGGACCGTGAGAGGTTTAGACATATCCCGGTCCGCCAGGTCCTCCATAAGTGCAAGCCTGTGGATGACTGGTGAGGCCATCTGTCACCCTAGCAGAAGAGAGCGCTACAAAGAGCGCGCGCCCTTTTATAAATAGAAAAGGAGCACCGGGGCTCCGGTACAGGAGGAGCTAGAAGCTTTAGTCCATTTGTAGATCTTTTTCTATACAATGGGGTAGCTAATTCATGCGACGTTAAGAAATGTTCCGTACATGCGGCAAAACTGAGTCACAGATTGGCTCCTTACACTATTGTATGACATGATGCAAAGTCTTATGGTGCACGGTATATGATGATTCCTGGTTGATTCTGAATGACGATACCTTCCGTGATTGCGATAGTGAACTTTTAAAAAGACATATTGTAAAATTAACCCCCAAGTTAGCTAAGTTAAGAAACCTTTTATTATCTTTTATCTTATTTTTTTTTTTGTTTATTTATCATAAGTTTTTTGAAGTCGACCGAGCATTTATGTAACCATAATGGTAGGTAATCGTTACAGACACCCACAGAACAGGCTTGCCTAGTGTAGGTTATTTTATCTACAAACCGTAAGTAGCCCGAGGTACTTCGGGGTTCCAGGGATTTCGTTCCGAGGCTGCACCTGGTTCCCTGGCTTCTAGTACCCGAGACGGCGTGTGGATTTTGGTCGGTTCGAGTCCGACATAGACACCAGCCGGTGGCACTTGAACTTGAACTCGCGGGCTGTGTTTCCGCAACTCGACGACTTTGATGCGCCTATTTTGCGTAGTGGGTCGGCACTAGTGGTGCCATCCCAGTTCCTCCAGGAAGCCTAGCAGACCCCTGGCGTTGCCGACGACCTCCTGAAGTGACCTCGGCGATCCAAGGTGTTCCGCCCGGTATTCTGCCACCCCAGGACATGCCAAGATGACATGGGCGGCTGTTTCCTCCTCCTCCATGCATGCTCTGCACAGAGGGCTGTCCGTTACACCTAGAGTAAAAAGATGTTTGTTTAATAGTGCATGACCAGTCATTGCTCCGATCAGATGTCGAAGCGGCGGCCTCTTAAGTTGTTTCAACTTCCGTGACAATCCGGGGTTGATCGTCGGGAGGGCCTCCTTGGTCTGCCTGCAGGTACAAAGGTTGGACCAATATAACTGGTGTTCTACCTTGGTGTACTGTTGCAGTGTCCGTCGTAGCCAAGCAGCTGGCAAGGGCAATATTGGTTCTGGCCCGACTGCCCTTGTCTCCGATCCACTCCTTGCTAGTGTATCAGCTGCGTCGTTTCCGCGTGAGTTGCTATGTCCTTTGATCCACTGGAGAGTTATACTATTTGTAGTACTTACCTCTGTCAGGGCTCTGTGGCATTCGTAGATCAGCCCTGAGGTAGTCGTGTGACTTTGTAGAGCTTGTAAGACTGATCGGCTGTCGGAAAGTATGCGGATGGGGTATTCCGTTACCTTTCTGGAGATGATCGCATATGCTGCCATTATTATACCCATACACTCTGCCTGGAAGACTGTGTTGTGGGCTCCTAATGGTGTCGAGATGTGTATGTTCAGGTCCTCAGAGAATGCTCCCGAGCCAGTGCCTGACCTTGTTTTGGATCCGTCGGTGAAGATTCTTAACTCCCTTGGGTTAAGTCCTTCTTGGGGATCCTCGTGCAGTTGTATCTTGTACTTTTTGTCGAAGACGAATTGCCTGGGTATTGTGTCAGTTACCGCTTCCATGAGCGGTTCCTTACCTATGGCCTCATAGAGGATTTCGGTGTGTGGTACCCTAGGCGGTCTCCAGAGATTTTGTTTCTTTAGCCGCATTGCTGCAGCTAAAGCCTCCTGCCTTATAAAGAGGTGGAGTGGTGGAAGACCTATAATGGCTTCCAGAGCCGCAGTCGGTGTAGTCCTCATGCAGCCCGTGGCCGCCAGATAGGCCAATCTCTGGAGTCGTTGTAGTTTAGCTTCGGCTGTGGATAGTTTGGTCCGTGGCCACCAGACTATCGCGCCGTAACTTACCATTGGTCGGATAACTGCCTCGTAGAGCCACAGAGTGGTTTTGGGGCTTAGTCCACAAGTTTTACCTACCATTCTGCGGCACTGCCAGAATACGACTGTTGCTTTTTCAATTTTGTTGTTGAGGTGGGCGCTCCAGTTTAGTCTGTGGTCGAATATTACCCCTAGATACTTTACCTCAGACGAAAGTTGGAGCTCTGTATTGAACAGCTTGGGAAGTCGATGGTTTCCCAGGTTCCGTTTGTTGGTGAACATTCATTTCAGTCTTCCTTGGGTTGACTGACAGTTCTTTGTCCACGCACCAGCGTTCCACTATTGCCAGTGCCGAGCGCGTGACATCGCATACTATACCTACGTGCATGCCGCTTGTTAATATCACTATGTCATCCGCGTATCCGATGGTATGATGGTGATTACAACCATACTGCACGGTTGGCCTAGTGGTTTAGGCGGTCGCCACGCCGCTTGCCAATTCGCCAAGTGTTGTGGGTTCAAATCCTACACGGGACAACACTTTGTGTGATCCACAAATTGTTGTTCTGAGTTTGGGTGTTAATTGTGTCCGTTTCATGTATGTCTGTAAAGTCCCCCGCGACACAGGATGTTTATTCCTAATGCGGGAGTTGTCTTTTTTAAAAGAAAAGAAAATATTGTTGTTCAGAGTGGTGATAAGGTCGTTAACCACTAGGTTCCATAGGATTGGTGAGGGGACGCCACCTTGGGGGCAGCCCTTCGCCACCAGTGCTTGTTTGGTAGCGTCTGCTTCGAGTCTGATGACTCTCTGGCTCAGCATCTTGTTTATCCACTCTATCATGACTGCATGCACTCCGTGCCTTACCAGTGCTGCTGTTATGCTGGTGAATTTCGTTTTGTCGAAGGCTCCCTCTATATCTATGAAGGTGCCTAAGCACATCATCTTGTTTTTGATCGCCACCTCAATTTTGGTTGTGACCGCATAAAGTGCCGACTCTGTTGATTTACCTGGACTGTAGGCATGTTGGTTCGGGTGTAGTGGTGCTTGGGTCAGCGCCGTTTCCCTCAGGTGCCTGTCGCATAACCTCTCCAGTGTTTTTAGGAGGAAAGAGGTTAGGCTTATTGGTCTGAAGGATTTGGGATCCGAGTAGTCTCTGACATCTCTCCACTGTCTTGGCACATATCTGTGTGCCAGACAGATCCCAGGACGTAGGTCAACCGTTGAGTAAGTGTCTTCCCTCCCCATTTAAGCAGGGCTGGGAAGATCCCGTCCGGGCCTGGAGATTTAAATGAGTCAAAGCTGTCGATTGCCCATTGCGTTTTATATGGGTCGATTACCTTGTGGGCCAGCTGCCATTCCTCCTCCGTTGGGATGGTTTCTGCATCTGACCATCCGCCTGGACTGATTATTTCACAGTCCGGGAAGTGTGTTGTTACCAGAGTACGTTCTGCCTCTTCCGCCGAGGTGGTAAAGGAGTTGTCTGGTTTTCGTAAGGACCCCAGTGATATGGCTGAGTTTTTGGAGAGAACTTTCCTTACCCTGTTGGCCTGTGCAGTAGACTCAATATTTGTGCAGAAGTTCCGCCATGAGTTAGTGCTCCTGTATCCGAGTCGTTTTTTGTACCTGGACTTGGTGGCCTTGTATTTATCCCAGTCCTGGTCTGTGCCGGTGTTCATCGCTCTATTGAGTTGCTTCCTCATCTCGCGCCTGAGTCTCTCCAGCTCAGGCCCCCACCAGCTCTTATTTTTCATTTGGCCTGCTGGTGGGATGGATAGGGGGCATGTATGATGGTAACAGTCCATCATAGTGTCTGTGAGGAACTTTACCTGTTTTTCGATTTCTACGGTACCTGTGATCCTAGTTGGTGGTAACCGGGGATTTCCGAAAAAGGGGCTTACACACTCGTACTTCAAGGCTAATCAAGATAACGATATCATCTCTAGCGGACATATTCTACATTTCTGACCTGCCTATCAAGTAATACACTTGATAGGCTTGTAATCCTTTTACTCGGCCATTTCATTCATCTAGTCATTGGAAATGTATTTGTAGCTGCGCTAAACGTCACCGAGAATCAAAACAAACTTGCTTAACATTAAAGTTGTTCTAAAGTTCCAAGTAGAGAAATGTAGTCTATGACAACATTTACAACCCCTGATAGCACACTATTTTTTGTATTTGCCCGCTTTGTCAGTACTTTCCTAACTAGCAGTTAAATTCGAAATTTTAATGCGTAGATATCGAGCAAATTTCAGTTTCGCGATGACTTAGATGGTTGTGACGTTATTTCACTCCGGCTCACTACCTACCAGCGTAGGTGCGAGTGCGGCACATATTGATTAATCTCCATATCCTTGGGCACGAGCACCCCAGTTCTAGTTTCTCTCTATGGACGGCATTCAACGGGAGCAACGCGTTTCGTCGATTGCCAAGATATTAATCGACTTGACCTCATATTAGTGATGTAGTACTTCACTTTACATTAATTGTCTTCACTTTGCTTTAGACGTATGAATTTTATAATATCAGATTAAATCTCATAAAATACACTTCTCATCAAAAAAATAGAAAATGTTTCGATTATTTTGATGAGAAGTCTATTAACAGAAATTTTCAAAATCACTAACTAACTTGGCAGCGGTACCAAAAGTGGTTATTCCCCTTCATTCAATGTCTTAAATTTCATGTAGAAAAGTGATTTGAATATTTTCAAGCCTATTTATATTTATTTCTACGTTATAAAAATGAAAATGATTAATTAAATTCATAAAAAAATTACAAATTGACTATCTATTAATCCACTTAAATATGTCAAATCAATCAAGCAAAAAGAATGTGATAGTTTGGTGAGGTCCAATATAAAGAGCTGCTTATCATATTTTGCGTATAGTTGCTTAGACATAATCTTGGTTATATTATATTATAAATGAGCCTATCTAACATATACGTGTATTGTTTCAGGAATGTTGTCAATGTATTTTTGGTAATAACGCAATTGGGATTTTGCTGTGTTTACTTTTTATTTGTTGCCACTAACCTTCAAGATTTGATGCAGCTTCTCCATGTAAATTTAAGTGTACATGTCTATTTGGTTTTATTATTCCCTCTCATACTTGCTCTGGCTATGGTGGAGAATCTAAAATATTTGACTCCGGTGTCTATGTTCGCATCTATGCTGACTGCATGGGGACTTCTGGTAACATTTTGCTATATATTGCAAGATTTACCACCTACTAATACAGTACAAGCATTTGCCAGTTGGCATCAGTTACCTTTGTATTTCGGTACGGCAATATACGCTTTTGAAGGAATAGGAGTGGTAAGTTACATTTTTATTATTATTCATTCATTTAAAATACTTCTTCGCTTTACTTTTAATACGTAACTTTTCAAAATGGTGTGCTTATTAAATTGACTACTTTTATGTTTAATTGTATCATCACTATCAGTCACCAGAGCTATGCTTAGGCCACGCCATGTAAACAACACGATGTGGCCTATTAAGCATAGCAAGTCATCATTTTGTATTGATTTATTTAAGAAATTTGACTACAGAGCTAGCGAGTGCTCTTGGTGGCAAGGACGGATTTAACCAGAAAACTGAATAATTTTATTTCTTATTTATTGACTAGATTGCGAACGATGTTTTAGTTCAGTAAAAAACGTGTTACTGTTACGCGATTGATTTTGTAACACGACTCAATCTAGGTGCGATAACCTTGTCATCTCGTGATGTGATGACCTAGACAACATTTGGCTGCACGATATATAGGTAAATATATGTAAAACATAGAGTATAACAAAGGCCGCCAGTGAAAAGAGAACCGGAAGTGTATTCATGCTAGTGTAATGACAACAATGTCAGATATTGTATAAATTAATAAAAAACATAAAATAACTGACCAAAAAAGAAATAGGGTTATGTCTTTTTAACCGACTTCAAAAAGGAGGAGGTTCTCAATTCGACCGTATATATGTTTTTTTTTAATGTGTGTTCGCGGATAATTTCGTCGTTTATGAACCGATTTTGATGATTCTTTTTTTAATGGAAAGAAGATATGATACAACGATGGTACCACGATAAGGACATTAAAATCTGATGATGGCATCCAAGAGAAATCGAGTCGAACCTTGAAGTCGGTTTTTGTTAAAATTTAAAATACATAATAATTATGAAAAATAATTATTATAAACGATGCTATTTTACCTAAAAACTAATAAAACGGCAAACGTCGTTGCCAGTGTTTGGATCAAATTGTCCGAGTTAAAGATTCATATTTTTTTTTCAAGTAGTCTTTTGTTTTAAACTCATATCCTTCGATTGGGTAAACCGATTTTTATGATTCTTTTTTTATTTGAAAGCAGTTTTTGAAGTCGGTTTTTCAGATTTTTTGGATCCGGAGATACGATCCGGATATGAAGAGGAAATGAATAAAAAACTAGTGACTTTCCTAATGACAATAGTAGCCATCGCTCTTTAAACGTTGGTTAATTTTATCCTCGTTGTCTAATCTAAGCTATTGGACATCTACTACAAACTAGACCAGACTTAGAATCGCATTTCTTTGCAACGAATAGACTGCTGCGTGAGAACTTTCTTATTTAAACAAAAACTTAAAATTGGTGATATATCATCAGTAGTTATTATTTTTTCAAAACAGTTTATGAAAGGTAAACATTCTCTACCCTTCTCTCTCTCGACGTTTCTGAAATCCTAGTGTCCTATCATTGTCCAACTTCGACTTCCTATAAATAATAAGACCTGAAGGAGCGATAAGAAATTGGCTTATTCATTACTGAAGAGCAGTAACAACAACGCTCTTCAAATGAGTGAAATCCCAAGCCGCCCGTTACTTAAATTGTAAAAAAAATGTAATAGTACCTACACGTAATTGCATGATCACATGTTGAGGTAATTTTGGAGTACGTAATTCTCGTGTGTAAATATTCTTAACAGTAGCAGTTCATTTGTTTGCATTTTATGTTTGGAAGCTGTTTGATGGCAAATCGAATGGTAGTTCTACAACTGTGACTTGTGACAAATATATATATATACACATATACATACAATAAAGTTAATATAATATTACAGGTGTTACCGTTGGAAAACAATATGAAAACACCGGAAGCTTTCGGCGGATGGAATGGAGTGTTAAATACGGGAATGGTGATAGTAGCCGCTTTGTATACTGGGATTGGATTTTTCGGTTATCTAAAATACGGTGACCGCGTAAAAGGCAGTATTACACTCAACCTACCTGACTCTTAGTAAGTGTAAATACCAGCTTACTACAATATAGAAATCTACATTATAAATAGGTTATATATGTTATATCTAACCTATCCTACTAATATTATAAACGCGAAAGTTTGTAAGTATGGATGTTTGTTACTCTTTCACGCAAAAACTACTGAACGGATTTGGATGAAACTTTACAGTAATAGTAAGAGAGCTACTGAACCTTTCGACCAACGGTGTGTCTGTAAGGCTAGAAACTCTTGTAGTGATGAGTCATAACGTGCTAAGTACGTAACCATCGCCTGGCAGGCCTCAGCCCTGCACATCATCATCTTTCATGGTTTTGAAAGTGTAAAAAAAATGACACAAAAAAACTTGTTATTGTAAGGCTGAAATTTTTATAGGATTTAGATCATTCATTATGAAGTTCAAAAACAAAATGACAGGCGATTCCGATGAGCACTAGTACCTGCCAGGCGAACAGAAAGACACGCATTTCTTCAATTACATCATCAATGTAAATAAATTTTATTCTGTAAATTTGTAATTCATATATATGTTTGTCTGAGTGATTTAAAGAAAGTAGGAACAATGACCGGCGGTGCAAGCTAGCATATTTCCTAGTCAGGTGAGGAGAAAGATAGCACTTGAGTGCAAGTAAAAATGTGTCTGAGAACACTTGGTCGGTCATAACTCGACAAACTTCTCATTATTAGTCATAAATAACATTAAATCGTCGGAAGCATCTAAATCAATGCAATATACATTTCAACTAATCGATATATACGATTTTTTATGAACAAAAATAAAGCATTGCCCACATTATTGTGCGTATGACACATATACAGGGTGAATTTTTGAGACGGGACAGTAAGGGCAGGTACCTTAACCTTTATAGTTACAGGAATACGCTTTTAGGAGACTATCCATATATTTTTAAGATATTCTGAACTGCATTTACAGATTTTGTAATAAATGTACTGTCAGCAAGAAAATGGTCATTTTAAACAAAAACTTTTTTTGATGTCAATCGATCCTGTTTTTTATAAGGATCGAAAGTCTCTACTGGACCGACGGAGGTTTGAGTACTAGTATGATAAGGCAATTAACACTATTTAACCATAAACCTAGTTGTGTTTGAAGTATAAATATTATTATATTCAATAGTAATCAATCGTCACCCGCGCCCGCCGGTGCTCGCCGCCGTGGCCGTGTGATGAGCGAGACAGACGATGAAAGAAAAAAAATATTAATTGATTTATTTGTTACGTTAACACTTATGTGTGTAATTATTTTATGGTGTCCAAAAATTATGGACGTATTTTGTGATTTTAAAAACGTTAATAACTTTATTGTTTTTTTGGTTGGGCATTTCTATTATGCTGTTTTATGTAAGTACATACATTCTGTATCTGCCCCTATTTTTTCTCTGGTAATTAAAAACTAATGGTGTATAGTAGATATTTTTTGTACCACTAGTATTATCTTTGATGGGCGTCACAAATTCACCCTGTATATGTGTCATACGCACCATAGTGTGGGCAATGCTTTATTTTTGTTCATAAAAAATCGTATATATCGATTAGTTAAAATGTATATTGCATTGATTTGGATGCTTCCGACGATTTAATGTTATTTATGACTAATAATGAGAAGTTTGTCGTGTTAGGACCGACCGAGTGTTCTCAGACACATTTTTACTTGCACTCCAGTGCTATCTTTCTCCTCACCTGTCAAGGAAATATGCTAGCTTGCACCGCCGGTCATTGTTCCTACTTTCTTTAAATCACTCAGACAAACATATATATGAATTACAAATTTACAGAATAAAATTTATTTACATTGATGATGTAATTGAAGAAATGCGTGTCTTTCTGTTCGCCTGGCAGGTACTAGTGCTCATCAGAATCGCCTGTCATTTTGTTTTTGAACTTCATAATGAATGATCTAAATCCTATAAAAATTTCAGCCTTACAATAACAAGTTTTTTTGTGTCATTTTTTTTACACTTTCAAACCATGAAAGATGATGATGTGCAGGGCTGAGGCCTGCCAGGCGATGGTTACGTACTTAGCACGTTATGACTCATCACTACAAGAGTTTCTAGCCTTACAGACACCGTTGGTCGAAAGGTTCAGTAGCTCTTGGTCCATAATATTGGTAACAAGAAGATTTCCCTAGTGGCCGTTTGCGGAACTAGCGTATGACAGATACTTCTACCTGACAGTTTAATATACAGAGCGAGTGCATTGTTATTTTAGATTCTTTCTACAATGATTTCATTGATAGACGTCTACGGAGTAGTAAAAAATACTATAACCACTTCGTGAGGGTGAACAGTATTTTAAAAGTGGAATGCTAACGTGTATACGTATTTTTATCTGTCATACGTTAGTTCTGCGACTTGCCGCTGGGGAATCTGCTCGTCACCATTTAAATTCTTTCTACAATGATTTCATTGATAGACGTCTACGGAGTAGTAAAAAATACTTTAGGACCACTTCGTGAGGGTGAACAGTATTTTAAAAGTGGAATGTTAACGTGTATACGTATTTTTATCTGTCATACGTTAGTTCTGCGACTTGCCGCTAGGGAATCTGCTCGTCACCAATAACTACATCAGAATACCACATAGGCTAATATTTACCGCGATAACCGACATATACGCGGGTGGAGCCGCAGGCAAAAACTAGTATACAAATAAATAAAATTGAAGTGCCTGTTTGTAATTTCAAATAAAGTAGTATATAATATGCTACCTACATTTTTTTTTTAATTTGTCTCTGTTCCCGCTAATCACTGGAAAGGCTGTATTGATTTTGACGGAACTTCAGTGGCAGATTGCTATAATATAAAGAGTAACTTCGGCTATTTTTATTTTAAACTAGCTTCGCCTCGCGGCGTTTTCCGTGGTCGTTGTCGTAAAGGTACAACAAGAAACGCGTATAGCACTGCGGATCGCAGTTAGTCTATTTAGTCTACAATTTCGGTATGAAGCTTTTATGAAAACAAACATTAAACTCAACTGAAGAAAAAATACCAATCAAATTGAGAACCTCCTCCTTTTGGAAGTCGGTTAAAAACGTGTAATTAAGTACCTAGATACATAAATCTATTTTCAGATGAATGCTTTAAAATTTCAGCTTCGCGCACAGTGCTCGCTCAGTGATGGCAGCTTCAATATTTCTCTCGTACGGTCTTCAGTTCTATGTGCCAATGAACATAGTGTGGCCGTATGTAAAATCAAAGTTGTCCTCGGAACAGGCCCTCAAACATGGCGAGACGGTAACCCGTTTCGTGCTGATCTCTGTAACATGTAAGTATTTACTCAATTAAGATTTCACGTTCTATCTCATAAAGTCACAAAGTTTATCTCTCTCTCTGCCTAAATTACTTGATTATCCACTTTTTGTTAACTTGTAATGTTATCTTGTTATAACTTAATTTTAATTAAATGACTACAAATATCAGATAATAATTTTGTAAAATAATGGCTCTCCTGTCCCACATACAAACAAAACAACAGTATTTATTAAATCCATTCTGTAGTGATTGTTATTTTACAATATACTGTCCACAAACATAACAAAACTTATTTGATGCATTTTTGCAGTTGCGACGGACACTTCATTCAGTACTCATATTGGATTTACAAATAAATATATTTAATGATATTGAGGTTATCCATTAGAAATGATTTGTAAACAAAACAACACTAAAAAATGAATAACACATCGATAACGTCAACTACTACATACGCGTAAAGTGAGGGTAGTTGAAATATTTATTTACGTGTGCCTCGAAAACTAGACGTGATGGATACCTCTTATGTTTGGGACTTTTTATCTACGACTCATTACCTATTCATTCCAGCTATCAGTTAAGCGGGTACCAAAATCGTGTAACGCAGTGTTATTTAAGTGTGCGTGACAACCAGCAGCGAAATAAACTTTGTCTACATACGTGTAGGATTGCATTTGTGCGCAGAAGTGTTATTTGCATGGCTCCAATTGTTTATAATAAATTTCCAAACAGTTGGAAAAATCTAGATTGCCAAGCGTTTAAGCAAAAAGTCAAATCGTTTCTTCTTGGAAAGGCCTATTAAAAGTGAATTTATAAATGATAAATTTGATTTGACATACATAATTAAATGCTATTGACAAAATTTATCTTAAAACATTGTATATATTTTTTAACGTATTCATACTCGTATTGATGGTGAATCAGTGATGGGAATTTATCAGTGACTTCTTGAATGATAAAGAAGAATGGCAGATCCTGTACCGCTATTGACATGTGATGGCTGGTCTTGAGATTTGCATCGTTTATAAAGTGACTCATCCTGAATGTTTTTATGTTACTCTCATATTTTTAATTAATTGCAAAGAGTAAATAAGTTCTTCTGAAAAAATGTTATGAATGCTATAACTAAACGTTTGAGTTAACGTCAACAAAACGTTTTCGTTATTTTTTAAACTTGCCATGCTTATAATGTAAAAACATAAATCGATTTTCATAATTAAATCGATAGTCATATATGAGGTCACTACTGTCATTAACATTTAAAAACAATATTTTTTAATAAAATATTGACTGTACAGATTAAAAGATGAAGTATGTAAAAGAAAAAATATTTTAAATCAATTAATTTTAGTTAAAGGTCCATTATATTTTGTAAGTAACGTAACGACTAGATAAATCGATTCCATTATGTGTAAAAGTCATACATCTGATTTGACCGGGCAACATTTTATTGACGAAATACAAAAATCGTATACAAAAATGTCAATAGCTTGTTTGTTGTTGTGCTTTCAAAGAGGGAAAGCTTATTACGCGTTTATGACAATATATTAATTTGATTCGTATCAGACAACACAATCTTGTAAACGAGAGTGAAAACCTAATCAGTATACAATCGACTGTGGAATTATCATAGACATGTAGGTAAGTAGTTTTACAGACATATAAACATTAATTCTTTGTCATTTGTAATATAAAAAAATGATAAATAATTATAATGTACAATATTGTTTTATAATTAAATATTTTATTTTAGATTTCGTCAGGGATGAAACTTGTATTCCTATTCCTTGTATTGTTGGTGAAGAGAAAACCCATTACCGCAACTTGAGTTCCAATCTGTATCAGCAGAGGTTCAATGTATACCTAATCTATGGTGACTACAATCCTAACATTATTTGTGGTGTTTGTGGACGGGGTGGGTCATCTACAGTACCTTTTGCTAAACACCACAGACCTGAACATACTGCTTAGTTAGTTGGTTGGAACATAGGCAGGTATAATATTTAAAAGCTTTTATGTAAATAAAAAGTAAATAGTAACACTAACTGTCAGAGTAATATTTAAATTAAAAATATATAAATCGTAATATATTTATTAATATAATAATCTCTTTAGTAATTATAAAAGTGGTAAACCCTTTTATCCATAATAGCCAAAAGGACCTTAATCTGATCATAAAGTAATTGTAAAGCATGAAAATGCATACTCCCACTTTTACAAAGAATTATTTTCAAAAGTAACATCTTTTCTTTTTACTTGTTTTAATTTCTGTCACATCTTATCATTATAAATGTTTTCAGTTTTCATCAATGACTGCAGAATGTGGTGTTGCATACACCAGAGACAGAAGACAGAGACAAAAAGAGTTTGTGATGGTCCTTATCGCTTGGAGGCACATATGCGATGAAGAGTAAAATCATCATCAACAACCCATGATGTCCCACTGTATTAAATGTATAATCTATACAAATAAATAAAATTGGAGTGTCTGTTTGTAATATTAAAGTAACTGCTTTTTACTAAATGCATAATATGTGTACATGGTACATATTTATACCAAAATAACATTTTTTACAATTTTTGTCTGCCTGTTTGTTCCGGCTAATCTCTGGAACGGCTGAACCAATTTGACGGGACTTTCACTGATAGATAGCTGATGGTATAAGGAATAACTTAGGCTACCTTTTTTAGACTAGCTTGGCCCTGCGTTACGACAATAACTGCGGGTAGCACTGCGGCGTTGAATATGTATAAATATTATTTACTTAAATAATGTACCTAATTGACTAAAAGAAAAGTTGGTTAAGGGACATTGATCTCTCTTCGATAATGGTCCCTTACTTATTTCTTGAAGGCAATGAGAGTTTGTGCACTTTTGAATATTTAATTTTCATAGCGACTATAACTTAGACAAATGGTCGGGATGCAATACTAAGCTATTGTTGTAATTCTATAGTTGGTTTAAAATGTACAATGCTGCATAGGATCTGTTATGATATGAGTGGACATCCATGAAGCTTTAACTTGACCAGCTCTTTTCTTAAATGACATTATTTTGATTATTTTCAGTATGTAGCGTGGATGTTTATACATTTGTCTACAATAAATGAATACTGCAATATTATTTGTTATTTATATCGTAAGTATAACAGCAGCACAAAAAAAACCTTAAAAGAAAGGCTTATGTCCCACCAGTTGTTGTACTCTTATGATTATCATAAACTGGAGGTTTATGATAATCACAAGAGTACAACATAGGTTTACCTAACATGATTTGTTATACCTAATGCATGTATGTACATTTGTCTACAATAAATGAGCACTGAAATTAAAATATGGTATTATTTGCCTTATACCCTAAGAATAATAGCATTTCAAAGAGAATGAAAACTTGAAATAGGATTTTGTACGAGCGTAGTGGACAATGTGGTACTATACCATAGTACGCCAAAATCTTCATCATAGAGACTTTATATTTATTTATATTCATCAAGGGTGGTCAGTGGGCTACGTTCCAATGGTCAGAACATAACACAAGACAAGTGTATTATCATTGTATTTTAAAATCGTAACAGTTCATGAGAAGGTTTTGTTCAGAGCAATGCTAGAAACATACGTATCTTTTACGTAATATGTAGTAATATTAGGACACCACATTCCTTTCTTTAAAAACGTTGACAATAGAAAGATTAGAAAGGTTTACGAAAATGCGGAGTGAGCAACTTTTTGACAACTCATTTGTGACAGCTAGCTGTCAGATTTCAATTTCACTACAGATTAGAGGAATGATTTAAGTGAATTTAAAACTGAAATATCTTTTGAACGCAAGCCTCTAAAAATCTGATAATTAAAACTGAAATTGTTGATGATATAACTAACCTAATAAATACAACAATAATCCCAACCATGAGAAGTGATAGGCGGTACAAAAGTCCCATACAAACCTGCCATTGTCCTTTGATTTGACATAGCTAAATAGGTACCTAATTAAAAATGCTATTGACATAATTTGTTCAATTCTTTCGCCAATGTAGCGTTTGAAATTTGTAATGTCTGTAGGGCCCATTGTACAGGCATTCGATCGCTAAGCTATTTCACTGGCAAAAGAATTCAAATCAGGGCGATTCACCCTGTTCTTATTCTAAGTTAATGTAATATCAAGCACTTACTGGAGATATGTGAATTCCTTGATATCGGCGTTCTGAGGGGCCCCTCTGGTGCGCCCTCTGCTTCTTCACACATTCACCACTCCTAGTGATAGTACAGGTTCCAAAGTATTCTAATTTATAATACACCCGTTTTAACTGTCGCGGATCGCGCCTAATTGACGCGACTACCAATCTCGCGTGTCCAAACCAGACCAATCATAACGGTAATCAACGAAAAAACCGAGTCTGATGGACAATCAGCTTAATTTCAATTAAACGGCACTCCAAAAACGACACCGGTCGACCGCTAACACAAAGCCTCTCGTAAGTTCTATCTTTTAACTTCAAACGTTAAACAAAAAACATGACAATCTAAATGTTGCCATTATAATGACGTTCGATTTCTAACATAATTGATCTTGACATTATACACAATTTTCTGCTAATTTTGTTAATGTCTCCTTTTTATCGCTTGTTCCAGTTTTGGCAGCGGCTGTAATTCCCAATTTGAGTGGAATAATTTCACTGGTGGGGGCCTTCAGCAGCTCCGCGCTCGCACTCATCTTTCCTCCGCTGATAGAAATAATAACCTTCTGGCCAGATCAACTAGGTAGAGGTGATTGGAAACTATGGAAGGATGTCGTAATAATCATTTTCGGTTTTACCGGCTTCGTCTTTGGTACTATAACTAATGTACGAAATATGTTTTTTAAAGAGTAAAAGCTCTTTTGTTAACTCTAAAAATAATTCACCAAAGAGTTCAATACCTAATATTATGTGTTGTTTTTTATGATAATCATGACAATAATTGTGTATAGTAAACGTTAACTATATTTTGCTTTATAATATTTAATTAGCTTATAGGTGTTGATTAATTGACAAGCTCAGCTTATTTTTACACTTTTATTTTTTATTTGACCTTTTTAGTATTTTGTGATAGTGATATATTTACTCGAATTATTTAAAACTTAAAATAAACATGACAATGAGCTTGTAACAAGGAGTAGATAATTTATTGTTAACCTACTAAGTGTAGTGCTATTATACACGACATGTACTTACTATATAATTATTCTGAAATCAACCCAACCAAATGTGATTATAGTAAATAATTTACATTATCTTGACTGTGTATAGAAATATATATATAATGATGTTGTGTAGAGTACCAGTCGGTATCTTGTGTAACGTGATTGTAGTAGGTACCTAACTTATATTTAAAATTATTGTGTTAAATCTATAGAAAATATTTACATATGTATTTAGAAGTTTTTTTTTAGGTTATAGTGCAAAAAATAACCTTAAAAGGTTACGTCCGTATAGAACCAGTAGGAGTAAATAATGTAGTCAAAATGTATTTAGTTAAATTATTATTTATTACTGCTTGGAACCTCATGATTAACACCCTGGATCTAATATTTCGAATAACCTTATTCTATCTTGTCTGTGTTATAAATAGTAATGAATATATAAAGATCTATATTATATTTGGTTTCAAAGATTTGTTATTTTATTTGTTTTAAGTAGTTATATAGAAAGTTTTGATGCATAAATGAAGCTAACATTCCATAGTATACTTGTCCAAAGTTTTTTTATAGTTTATGTTAAGTTGTGTTGCTCAAATTAATTGTTATAGGAAGAATCATCGTACTGTTAACTACATCATCTTATTACTGTAACTGCTACCAATGTTAAAATAGGTAACTAAAATGTTTTTATGTTTTACACCCGTATGGGTAAAGTTTATTAGAGGCTAAAATTAAAATAGCTAAATGTTTTATGAAAAACTAATCAATTGAAAAAGTATTACGCACAATTTGCAGCCAAATTATATAAATTATTTTGTTTTTTTACTATAATGTCTATAATATACTATTTAAGAATGCACATCCTACAATAAACACAATAACTGCGTATTAATAAAATATAAACAGTGTTTTGCGAAATTTATTTACTTGGTGGTTTGCTTATTGTGATGTTATTGTATTAAATAAAATATGTAACCAATGGTGCAAAAAATCAAATTGTTTCAATGTAGATATATATAGCAATATTATAATTGAATATAGACAATGTTTCAAACAGACCTTGAGTCATTTTCTTACTAAGGACAGTCTAGTAGTTTTACATCTTGTCTCTCATTAAGAAAGTCACATCCTCTTTATCACACATGAAGCTGTTTAAGTCTTCGAGATAACAGCCCCAACTAAACATGTCTAATCTAAGGTCTTCGGAAAGACATGTGATTTCCAAAACAAAACATTAAACTATTTCTGAGGATGTTTCCGTGGATCACCGGCAGAGGTCTCTTGCCTGTGAAGCGCCCGTATGCGATCACTCCTCTAGCGCCCTCTAGTCAGCCTAGCGCCCTTTAGTCAGCCTAGCGCCCTTTAGTAACCCTAGCGCCCTTTAGTAACCCTAGCGCCCTTTAGTAACCCTAGCGCCCTTTAGTAACCCTAGCGCCCTTTAGTAAGTGCGCAGAAAAAGTGCCATGGCCGGCGCACCTAACACTACTGCGCCCGTGTGCACCGCACACTTTGTACTATAGGTAAACGCCCCTTGATCACCGACAGCATGGTCATTCTGTTTAAACAAAAAAGGAATGAGAGAAGACACCAGTTACGCTCCGTGAGTGGTAGCAAGATATGTTTTATTGCTTGTCTTTCTGCGAGGGCGTCGCGTCTTGTCTTGTAGAAGGTAAAGAGAGCTTGGGAGGGAGATTTCTACGCGGATGCAATTCCTCGCTGGTGGAGGCCCACCTTCCAGTGCCTCATGTCGCCCTGAGGGTTGTCTCACGTGCACGGATTTTCCTCTCCATTTACTAAGAAGGCCTCCCGCCAGGAGGTGACGACCTCGTGTGGCGGTCTCCTACATAAGAGGTTTTCCCATCTAAGGTGATGGCCAACGGCAGGCTATAACGACAGGAACGGTTCAAAGACATTAACTATCCAAGTAGGGCAGATCTCGATTTGCGTAAAATGTAGTGCGGTATTACTCACCGGTCGATGCTAGGGCTACTCCTGTGGAACATCGACTACGACTTCGGTGCCTACTTAGGCGGCCCCTAGACGATACAATAACATTGCACAATAATATTGAAAGGCGCTTTGCGTTTTAAAGGCGTTTGTAACGATCAATTATATTGCACAATATAATATTGTGCAATGTTTTTGTGTTCAGTCGGAGAATAGTGTTTCAATAGTTACCTACTTCTCAAAGAATTGAACTTTTTCTTCACATCGTCTTTGCTTGCCTGTGGAAACATCTCTTTGTATTTTTTTTATGTAATAGTTGGCACACGAGCCGCCGCGGTAAGCGATTACCGCCGCCCATGGACACCCGCAACACCAGAGGCGTCAAGAGTGCGTTGCCAGCTTTTGGGAGATTTGGACGGGGATGGGGGGAGGGGTTGGGTGTTAGGCTTCTGGTATCCTCACTCACTTGGTGAAACACAGCGCAAGCGCTGTTTCACACCGGTTTTCTGTGAGGCGGTGGTATCACTCCGGTCTAGCCGGCCCATTCATGCCGGAGCGTGGCTCTCCTACGGCAAGCAATTTAGTCAACAATGTTTCATAACGAGCTTTTTTTTATCACAGTCATGAAATTCTTTATTCTTGACATTCCACAGAGACGGTAATTCTCTATATCATTGAATTCATTCGACGATAAACTCTTGTCCGCCATTTTTGCATCACTCGCATGTGTACCGTAAAATGGGGTGAAAAGGGGAAAAGGGTTCAAATTGAACTTTGCACAAGGTTTTTCCATGTCACTCTAGTAAAGGTGAATCTTATCTAAATAATAATAATCTTTATTAGCAATCCAGTTTATACATAATTTTGTGTCGGTGTTTGCCGGCTCAGCCTGTATCGCGGCTAGCTATAGTACGATTTACAAATTGGACTTAAGGTATAGGGACATAAACTAATAATATTGGTTTAAACAAAGTTTGATACAATTAGATATAATGGTAAATGGTTATTATGTTTGTAGTAATTGAGTGTTGTGTGAATAGTGTGTGATGTTGAGTGCGTATGTGGTGTGTGAGGTGTGAAGGATCAATTCATTTACACATCTGGTTTCAGAAATTGCTCCAGTTCACGGTAACTAAAGCAAGGGCGGATCCAGGGGGGGTCATGGGGGTCATGACCCCCCCCTGGGCTGTTGTCATGACCTAAATTAAACTGTTAAATATAATGTTCTTTATATTTTTTGGTACAATATAGATTTTAATTGTACACAATATAGAATTTAATCATGGCTAAGAGCTTCAATGGTTGAAGAACGTCTAACCGAACTGACGCTTGTCCACATCCATAAAAACATATCCATTAAAGTAGCAATACAAGTAATAACGCGTTTACGGAGAAAACGTAAAAGAAAAAGTGATTTTCTTATTTAAATAAAGGTATTTTTAAGTATAGTACTTCAAACCATGTACAATGGCCCAATCAAGAGGCTAAGTTTTTTTTTATTGATAAATGAGCAGACGGATCGCCTGATGGTAAGCGATTACCGCCACTCATGGACACCTGCAACGTCACAAGTGCGTCGCAGGCCTTTTAAAAGGGAGTACCTACGTTTTTTTTTTTCAAAGTTTGAAGGTTGTATTGGTCCGGGAATACCGCAGGCGACAGTTCATTCCACAGTTTTGTTATGCGTGGCAGAAAGTTTCTATTAAAGCGCACAGTTGTGCGCAAAGTGCCAACCGTCTAAACAATAGGGATGAAACTGCTGTCACGTAGGACGATGGCGGAAAGAGGCGGCCAGCCGATATGAAACATCTTGGCAGTCGACGATTCGAGTCGCTCTCCGTTAGATGCGGTCTAGAGGGAGGAGCTGGTACTAGGGGTTCCTGTGCCCAAAGATGAGAACAGTATTCCATATGAGGCTGAACCTGCGCCTTATAAAGCAGAAGGAGTGGGCCGGAGTGAAATATAGTCTTGATCTATTGAGCACGCCAAGCTTCTTCGAAGCCAATTTGGCCCTACCCTCCAAATGGCCATGAAACTGGACTTCACTCGATAGATACATAAATATGTCGAAACCAAGTATTCCAATATTATCTGAGGCAGATAAGGGAGTGTCTTCAAAACGAGGACATACTACCAATGGAAGTTATTTAGCGGTGAAATTGTACGAAATTAAAATTAAGTCTACACCAATCTATCGTGGGAGAGCCACGCTTCACCATGAATGGGCCGGCTCGACCGGAGTGATACCACGGCCTCTCAGAAAACCGGTGTGAAATAGGGCTTGCGCTGTGTTTCACCGAGTGAGTGAGGATACCGTAGGCCCACACCCCAATCCCCCTACCTCCCCCCATCCCCAAAAGGCCGGCAACGCACTTGTGACGCTTTTGGTGTTGCAGTTGTCCATGGGTGGCGGTGATCGCTTACCATCAGGCCAAACGTTCGTTTGCCTGCTTATTCCATTAAAAAAAAAAGATCTTTTCCAAATAGTCTCAATTTCAGACACAAGTTTGTTTCGACTCTTAATGAAGTTTTCCCGAGAAATATTAGTGGGGCCGCTATAGAGAGTATCGCCCGTGCTGTCATCCGCATAACAATGAATGCCGCTGATTTGCAACATGTCATTGATATGGAGGAGGAACAAAGTAGGAGATAGCACACAGCCTTGGGGGATACCGGCATTCACAGATGAAGTCAGAGCACTCACCGTCGACTACGACCTTTATGCTTCTATCTGCTAAAAAGCTAGTGATCGCATAATTTCACAGGAAGTCCATTGGAAGGTAGCTTTGAAAGAAGCGCTTTGTGCCAGACCCGATCGAAGGCATTGCGAAATGTCCAATGAGACTACGCCAGAAGTGTAGGAGAGCTGAGAAAGAGCAGAAAAATGGATATCTAGGGATAGAATGCCAAACGCACTGAGCGTTGGTAGAACTGGATATCCAGCATACATCTCTCGCACCGCGGTATGGTAGGTGGATCCTGTTCCCCGTCATCCAAGGTCGAGTTAGACGCAAAGAGTTTAGCCAGAAGATCGGCTTTCTCCTTTGCCAACGAATTATTTTCTATGTGTAGAGGTGGAAAGGATGGCTTACAGAAATTCTCTTCGATAGCATTGGCAAGAGACCAGAACGCCCGAGTTCCCGGAGGAAGACGCTCAAGCCTACCGCGAATCCTAACAATGTGCTCCGACTTCGCCTTGCAATGTCTCTCTTGAAGGACCTGGAGGCAAAGTTGTACTCCTTTTTTAAGCTCTGCTTCCTGCGAGAAGTCTTTTTAGAAAATGGACCAAACCAGGGCCGACATTTGCCACCCATGAGGACCACAGAGAATGGAATGAAAAGCTCCATACCCTGCACCACCACATCAGCAACAAAATCAGCAGCGGTGTTGGGATCATCCGGCTAGAAGCATACCTGTCTGCAAGGGTAGGACTGTAGTGCAACAATAGTGACTTGTGGTGCTACACACTGCGGCTTCGTGCAACTCGCGATCGCGGCGAGCATGTGAGAGGCACTGTACTCCGGGCAAGGCAATGGTCTCGGGAGTTAAGAGAAGCGTCTACGGATACGTGGTAACCGTCGGATGAAAGTCAGCAGAATAGTCCAACAACGAAGAACTCTGACCCTTCACATTAGAGACTCGCCTGGGCGTGGTAACAAATTGTGTCAGGCCATATACCAATGCGAAGTCGTGAACACATCTCCCCGCATGATCCGTTTTATTACTAAGCCAGTTGGCGTGGTGGACGTTAAAATCACCAAGTAAGACGATCTCTGCGGACGTTATCTGCTGCTGCACGAAGTCTGTAGCCATCTGGATGTGGTCAATGAGTCGGTCAGTTTCGGCATCAC
Organism: Diaphora mendica; assembly: GCA_949125395.1. Taxonomy (NCBI): domain Eukaryota; kingdom Metazoa; phylum Arthropoda; class Insecta; order Lepidoptera; family Erebidae; genus Diaphora; species Diaphora mendica. The sequence goes on along the minus strand of OX421319.1, from coordinate 14,595,704 downwards.
CGCTATGGGATCTATAGAGGCACGCATAGACGTGGAGGTGGTCGTCGCTAACAAGGTCGGCTAGATAGGGGGAGGGGTTGGGGTATGGGCCTCCGGTATCCTCACTCACTCGGTGAAACACAGCGCAAGCACTATTTCAAACCGGTTTTCTGTGACGCCGTGGTATCACTCCGGTCGAGCCGGCCCATTCATGCCGAAGCGTGGCTCTCCCACGGTCTAACACTTAGGTACATACATTATTAAAATACCTACTTTTTATCTGTATTTATTTATTAACAAAATTAAATTGTTGTGTGACTTGATCACGACTATATGACCCCCCCTGGCGCCAAAGCTGGATCCGCCCTTGAACTAAAGCCTATTATAAACGCGGAAACGCTGATCTGTGTTTCACGGGCGGTGTTATGTCTAATGTCTAGTTTGTTTGCGATTGAATTGTGAAGATACGGGAACATAAATTTTTGTGATCTTCTCGCAAATTAGGTTTTGGTTCTAGTAGTATTGACTTTAAATACTCGTTGTGTTAACTTATCTTTGTATTCTGGTGAGTTAAGGACATACCTACTTATGGATGGAAATAACGGCACGCGTTATATAAAGACCATGAACACTAAGTAATTTAGTTTCTCTGTACAGACTTGCTGTAGAGAATTTGATAGGTTTTTTTAACATGACCTTTAAAACCGATCTTTGCGCTCTTTCTAATTGTAACAAATGCGAAGATGATGTGCCGCCCCATACGTCAATACAATATGATAATATGGATTGGCAAAGTGATATATAAATAGATTTTAGCAGTTTTATATCGCCTACATCCCTAAGTTCTACAAAAACATAAATTAATTTCCTAATTTTGGCAGATAACGTACTAATATGTTCTTTGTAGGTAAGTTTCTCATCTATAATGACACCTAGATATTTTACCGAGGAAGATTTTTAAACTTCACTGCAGTTGCAGTTGTGTCTAATAAATACGTTCTCTTCCATTTGATTAAGATCACATGTGTGTATGCGGATTTTAGTGAAAAGAACAGGAGAAGAGGCGACTGTTTTATGAAAACAAAGAAAATTCGTTTTGTCAGTATTTAAGGTTAGTAGATTGTTACTTAACCATTTCGCTATTTATGACATACCATCTTCGGCAGTTAGAATGCAGTCATTCCAGGTTGCGCCATGAAATATAATTGTTGTGTCATCTGCATAACAAACTATTTTAGCATTTCTAAGGGGTAGCTGGGTAAGGTCATTAATGTATAGTAGGAATAACGTTGGTCCCAGCACGCTACCCTGGGGTACACCAAAAGACGTTTCCTGCTTAGAACTCAGCCAAGAATCTACTCTCAAACATTGCCTCCTTTTAGTAAGGTAACTCCGAAACCATTCTAGGGCCATACCTCTGATTCCAAAGTTTTCTAGTTTCGTTAACAAGATTGGGATAGCTACAGTGTCGAAGACCTTAGCTAGATCCAAGAAGACTCCCATACAGGCACGGCCATTATCTAGATGAGCAGTGATTTCATCCGTTAAAAGAGTAGCAGCATCTTGAGTGCATTTATTTTTCCGAAAACCGAATTGCGTTTCACTTAAAAAGTGGTTATTTTCTAGGTATTTCACTTAGTTCGCTTATTTACCACCCTCTCTAATATTTTAGAAAAAAACTGGAAGTAGTGAAATTGGACGACAATTATTTGGTAGGGCAGTATCACCTCCTTTGTGAATAGGCACTATAACAGCATTCTTCCATTCTTGTGGTACACTTCCCGTCGCAAGACTTTTATTTATGACTATACTAAGGGGTTCTACTAAATATTGTTTTAACATTTTCACAAGTTTGTTTGTAACATCGTCTATTCCTGGAGCACTTTCAAGTTTCAAACTCAGAATTATGTCTAATACTTCTTTGTGGTTCGTTGGTCCAAAAAAGAAGGACTCTAAAGGACTTGTAGCATTTTTAATCTTTTGTGCTAGCGATATTTCAGTGGTATTAAGTTTATTAAGTATGTTTTTGGCATAGTTTTGTCCTACTGCAGCAAAAAACTCATTACAATTGTTTATTGCAGTATCTGGACACTGTTGAAATGTAATAAGATCAGACGCAGAAGATTTGGTATTGATTTTTTGTTTGCTATCGCATTTATAGTTTGCCATAGTTTTCTTGGTTGGTTCGTGTAATTTTCTAGCAAATTTTTGTTATAATTATTTTTCAGTTTACGAAGAAGAGAGGTGTAAAAGTTTCTATATCTTGTATATATTATTGATTTAACGTCATTATTTGGCATTTTTCTAGCTTCTAAGTGGAGTTGGATCTCTTACACGTGAACATCTTAGTAGCCCCTGAGTCATCCATGGTTTTAAAATGTTCTTTGATCGACTAACTTGTATAGATCTGGAGTTTGTATCAATAATTTTCTTGAAAGTGTTCATAAAAGCGTCTGTTTGTTCACCAACATCCTGGATTTCATTTAACCGTGACCAGTCTACATTGCTGAGTTCCTCTGCTATTGAGTCGTAATCCAGACGTAACTTGTATTTTGGAAGAGTTATAGTGTTTTGTTTAATATTTGATAAACCGGTTAATACAATATCATGATCAGTCACAGCTGATGGGCAGATTATTGTTTCAATATTCACTTTACCTTTATAAAATACGTGATCTAGACAAGAGTTATTTCTAGTGAGCTTGTTTATAGCTGGCCTGAGACCCAGTTCTGCCATAGCTCAGAGGTACGTTGTTGTATCAGTAGCAGCTGTATCGGTGATATTTATATTAATATCACCAGTAATTGTACATGGTTTTAAATTTAGTTTTTGTATAGTATCCTGGAGTGAATTAATAAAATTATCAATAATTTTGAAGGAAGGACTTCTATATGCACCTATCACAGTTATCACATTGGGAATGGTTACAGCAATACATTGTGCATCATCAATTTTCGGTTCGAACACCTTTGGTGACCAAGCATGATCTTCATTTCGTGTTTCTGTAAGATATGGTAGGACTCCTCTGCAGTGTTAATATAATGGCAATTTACTGTGTTTGAGTTATCCATAAGTTGCAATATTTCAAGTGTAGTCATAGTTAAAAGCTAAAATATCAAGAAATAAAAAGTAAACAAAGCTTAATGCCATTATAAAATTCGAAAACAACATCGAGATATTACGTACTACGTACGTTACGTACTACATTATATCTCGATGGAAAACAACAATTGAAAATTTTTAGGAGTCTGTGTCATATTGTTATTTGTGTGTTCTATGCTAAGGTTCTATGTGATATGTAAGTGATGTGTAATGTTTCGAACATTTGAATGAAAGTAATTATACATTTTAGGTGACTGCATGTGTTTGTATACGTAGTTCTGTATTTTATGTAGGGTATGTTGAACTGTTTAGAACAAAAACCAAAATACTAAGAAACATAAAATAAGAGATTAAATTAATTATAATGAACATAAGAGCTAGTTGTTGATGCTGGTGGTACTCCAAGATGCTCATCCAGATCATCAATGGTTTGAATACGTATAGCTGGGAATTTATTGTTTGGGGTGTTTTCGCTTTTTTTTATATAAATGTACCCGTTTCTAATTCAGCAAAATCGAAAGCCATAGCATTGTGCCCTGGATCGCGCTTCACGAAATAACAGCCTCTTCTCCTTAGTCACGCTCATTAACATATATTTTTGATGATGTGCCATGAACTATATTTTCAGTAGTAATGTTTCTCCTAGATTTAGCAGCTGCAATAAGTTCATCTCTTTTGCTCTTACTGATTAGTATAGCTACAATTGGACGGTGTCTATTTGACATTTTCTCAGAATTTTGTTTATGCCCATGCCCGACTCTAAAAACGTCATTTATGTAAGAAGCCTGTAAATTGACACTCATTTTTTGAGAGACTGTAGATGGTTAAGATTTTCGTTATTTTCCTCGGGAATGCCACATATATCTATCTCGTTCTTTAATGCGTTTTGCTCGAGAGTGCTGAAATGAAATATGTGTCCGGAAACCCTAATAATACAATACTATTATTAAATAACTATTATTTACGTAGTTATTAAAATATTCGCTAAAACCTATGCCATCCCTATTAAAACTGAATGTGGGGTGAATAGGGACGGGCATGAGGTTGCTAGAGAAAACTGGTCAGGGTTGTCAAAAACAATAGGTAATTCCTTTATCCTCCTATAACCTATATATAGGTAATTCTTCATGTTAAAAAATAAGCAGTAGGTAGCTAATAAGTTACTTCATTTGCAATTTGGGATAGAAATATAGAAGTAGGACTGTTTGTAGGTAGGTATTAGATAAAAGTTCATTCAACTAATAGTATTATTTGAATTATATTTATTTGAATAAAGCTTAAAAACTTAAAAAATGACTATAGTCTAACACCAAACCTTTTAACTCCATCAAAATTTAATGAACGAATACGTTCAGGCACTTCTCAATCATTTACATATACACTAAAGCCAATCTACCCTCAAAGTCCTGACATTATTCAAAAACTATTTATAAAAAAAAAAACTAGACTCGTGACAACCCTGTCCCAATATTAACACTATATCGTATCTATATACCATTCATCCCTAATAACCCAGGTAACCCGACCAGAGTCAACCCATTCGTCGGTTCTTTTTACACATATTGCCGCCCCCCAGTGACCCCAAAAGCAATGTAAATTGTATTGTTTTTTTCAAAACACTATAATTGAATAAATACAAAATAAAAACACTTGCTTGCAATAATACCGCTTCATGAAAGTACACTAAATCATATGAAACAATATCAATTCAAAATAACTTTTTAAAAAACACCAGTTTTATTGTAGTAGTTACAATAAAACTGGTGTTTTTTACAAAGTAATTATTTGGGGCATAAAATTGTGACCAATTCTAACGATCATTTCTATGACATATTTTGAAACTGCGGATAATATCAGACTGTTTCAGTGTTACTATTTTATAAAAACATAAATTCTACTATACGTTTGTAATAATTTAATGTTTTTTGCTAGAATTGCAAGTGACCAAAATTCTTAACAAACTTATTCCTGATTTTATCCCTTGTCACCCCTGAAACCCTTTACACCCCGTTTTACGGTACTACATCAAAACGAAACAAAGACAAAAAATATTGTGCAATATTGACCCTAAACGATGCAATAAAAAAATATTGCGCAATAAAAATTAAACTCGCTCAAACTTTTGTTCAATCATTGCACAATCTTAAATATTAGCCCTAGACGGTCAATAATATTGCACAAAATGGAATATTGCGCAATTTAATTGATCGTCTAGGGTCCGCCTTAGATGGCATCGTCGTCACGTGCGTGAATAAATTTTCATTATCAGTTTAGTGTTACCACTTTAAAAATATTTTTTCAAGAAGTGGACTACAAGGACGGATCCAGGATTTTTTTCTCACAAGGGGCGAACGGGCAAAAAAAACAACAATAACTGTTACTTGAAGTATACTAAAGTGAAAGTAGGAGTATATTTCAAGTTTATTTCTATAAGTTCAAGTACCTATGTCTATGAAGGTTTATGAAAGTGTCAAATAGAAAAATTAAATGTTTGTATACCAATGATATTTTAAAACCATAGATATGTTACGTACGTAATAATTTGCGCCGAAATCTGTGCCCTGCCGGGCCGTACGGTCTAAAATTGCATGCATTGACAAATTTCACTGAAAGATACGAAGCAGCATCTAAAAGCAAAAGATAGAATTATTTAATAGGTCAGTACTCATGAAATTGCCGTTTTGTATGCAATAAGTGAAAGTACTTATTTTTTCAAACTTTTTTATTTCTGTTATTCGAAGTAATCACCCATGCAATCGACGCATTTTTGCCAACGCATTGGCAGTTTATTGATGCCCTTCTTGTAAAAATCAGCTGGACCGGAGGCAACAAACTCTTCAAAGGCATTTTGTACTGCCTCTCGGGAATTGATTTTTTTACCCACTAAAAAGTTGTCTAAATTTTGGAAAAAGTAATAGTCGGTAGGTAATTTAATCAACAATGTTTCATAGCCAGCATTTTTTATCAGTCATGATATTATTTATTCCTGACATTCCAAAGAGACGGTAATTCTGTATATCATTGAATACATTCGATGATAAACTCTCTGTAGTTTTTGATTAATAACTTTGTCCGCCGTTATTGCATCACTCGCATGTGTACTACGTCAAAACGAAACAAAGACTAAAAAATATTGAGCAATATTAACCCTACACAATGCAATAAAAAAATATTGCACAATAAAAATTAAACTCGCTCAAACTTTTGTTCAATCATTGCACAATCTTCAATATTAGCCAGGCCGCACCTAGACGACACAATAACATTGCACAATATATTTTATTGCACAATAATATTGAAAGGTGCTTTGACTACAAACGATCAATTATATTGCACAATATAATAGTGTGCAATGTTTTTGTGTTCAGTCGGAGAATAGTGTTTCAATAGTTACTTCTCAAAGAATGGACCTTTTTCTTCACATCGTCTTTGCTTGCCTGTGGAAACATCTCTTTGTATTTTTTTATGTAATAGTTGGCACACGAGCAGGCGTATCACCGCCGCGGTATGTGATTACCGCCGCCCATGGACACCCGCAACACCAGTGGCGTGGCGTGACGAGTGCGTTGCCGGCCTTTGGGAGATTTGGAGGGGGATGGGGGGAGGGATTGGGGTATAGGCTTCTGGTATCCTTACTAACTTGATGAAACACAGCGCAAGCGCTGTTTCGCACCGGTTTTCTGTGAGGCGGTGGTATCACTCCGGTCGAGCCAGCCCATTCATGCCGAAGCGTGGCTCTCCCAGGGCAAGCAATTTAATCAACAATGTTTCATAACCAGCATTTTTTTATCACAGTCATGAAATTCTTTATTCTTGACATTCCACAGAGACGGTAATTCTCTATCTCATTGAATACTTTCGACGATAAACTCTCGTAAGTTTTTGATTAATAACTTTGTCCGCCAGTTTTGCATCACTCGCATGTGTACTACGTCAAAACGAAACAAAGACTAAAAAATATTGTGCAATATTGACCCTACACGATGCAATAAAAAAATATTGCACAATAAAAATTAAACTCGCTCAAACTTTTGTTTAATCATTGCACAATCTTCAATTTAGGCCTAGACGGTCAATAATATTGCACAATATGTATTATTGCGCAATATACTTGATCGTCTAGGGTCCACCTAACACAAAGTCTTTAAACTAAGTAATTGTTAAGTAGCTCCTAATTTTAACATATATATAGATATTAAGTAATTGCAGCCTTAATGGATTTCAGGGTTAATAAAAACCGAAAAGTGAACATCTCCCTGCTTGATCAACTACAGCTGATATTAGTTGAGAATTTCATTCCAGTTTTCGAACGAAGAAAAGAAAACACGCAACACTACGGTGAAATGTCATTCACCGACAACAATTAAAAAATGTCGGAATCGTGTCAAGACGGTAATTGTCAAGGAAATAATGAATATGGGGCGGAGGAATCACCCACCAAACTTATTGTCAATTACATTCCCGAAGTCATGACCCAGGATATGATGTTCTCACTATTTTCGACAATGGGTAAACTAGAAAGTTGTAAATTGATATCGAACCGAGGCTATGGGTTCGTCGAGTACTCTCGTCCAGAGGATGCAGTCAAGGCACGTAAAGCATTTAACGGGCTCCTGATGCAAAACAAGACTTTAAAAGTGTCACATGCACTTCTCAATCCAGAGTCTAAACCTCCATCGAAGCCTGAAGCAGACTGGAACCTTTACGTATGTAACCTGCCTAATGAACTGACCTTGCAGGATTTACATGGACTCTTCGCACAATTCGGTAAAATAGTTAATTCTCGCATAGCTGCAGGTATAGCATTTGTATTATATGAGCATCAGTATGAAGCGGAAAGGGCCATTCAGAGTATAAATGGTACAACGCCGCCTGGATTTCTACATCCATTAACAGTTAAGTATGCTAATAAAAGTAATCCTAATAAACATAAAAACAATAATAATAACTTTTCCAAAAGTTCGCTTGTAAGACCTTATCATTGGATTAATCATATGAACGCAATAGGAGATCATAATTCTCCGAGTACATGGTCAATATACATTTACAATATTGCCCCAGAAGTGGAGGAGTTAACTCTGTGGCAGCTTTTTGGTCCATATGGTGCTATCGTCTCTGTTAAGATAATTAAAGACCATCAAACGAATAAAAGTAAAGGATTTGGTTTTGTCACTATGAGGAACTATGACCAAGCAGCGATGGCAATACAGGCTCTGAATGGGTATGTTCTTCACGGCCAACCCCTGTCGGTTAGTTTCAAGACTCAGAAGAGATAATGCTAATGTGAAAGACTTAATAAACTCTACAATATCAATACAGTAATGAATAGACAAAAAATATACCTAATTGTTGATTGGCGTTTTTTGATATTACAATATAATAGTTCCAATTCTGAATCTGTATACACCCTCACACAACTATATGCGCAGTCAGTTGACTCTTGTTGAAAATATTATATTACTTTGAGCTATCGACATTGTTAAGTTTGTTTATGAATAATAATTTATTCAGTTTGCTCGTTAAATATTTCAAGTTTACTAGAAGTTTAAGATTGTATTGTATTTGATTGTTGTATGGAAATTCAACATCAATTGTGAGCTGTAATGCTTTCATTATTTTAATCTATTATTTAAGTATAATAAAACCATTTTAAAGAAAGTGCTTTTACAAGATCTAACTAATTGATAAGCCACATTGAGATGTTTAATCAGCTACTAGTTTTAGTTGTACACTTTTTATAACATGATGTCTATTTAGGTAGTGAAAACGAAATCTAGATTATATCATATTTATACATTTAGTATAAAATTTGCTGAATTAAAGTTCATTTTCACAATTTTAAAAATGTGTTTTCATTTTATTTTAATCTTGCCCTGTTGTGCATTCAAATATTTAAGTATTCGTTATTTAAGTATAGATGTGTAGTAATAACTGCTTTGACTGGTAAGAATGGTATGTTACTTTATAAACTGAACTTATTGAAAATAAATTGACTGAAACCACTTTTAAGTGTACTTAAATGTTTTGTACATACATTTAAAAATACTTCTATAAATTAGAAGTCACCATTTCTTTTTTTTTTTTAACTTCTGCACTAGGAATAAATCCTGTGTCGCGGTGGACTTTACAGACATACATGGAACAGACACAAAGAACACCCAGACTCAGAACAACAATTTGTGGATCACACAAAGTGTTGTCCTACGTGGGATTTGAACCCATGACACTTGGCGAAGTAGGACACGGCGTGGTGTCCGTTAAACCACTAGGCCAAATGTGCAGTCTATTTCTATCTTGCCTTCTTAGCCAAGATGCAAGTGTTTCCCCTCGAATCTCTTTCTACAATCGCTAACGCCTCGATTCTCTTCTCCTATTGGCTAATATTTTGTTTTAACCACGTGACTTAGCTTTAAGATGACAACATTCCCATACTTTTGTTACTTTTCTTATAATGTTTTTGTAAATAATAATGTAATGAGTTTAGGGTTTTTAAAAATATTGGAAAATTTAATTTAAATGCAATGCACAATTAATACAAATACTTGTTTTCTTTTCTGTTCCATGTCTGTTTAACAGAGGTGATCCTGGTATCTACATAATCATATTGGTAATACAGTAAGTATGACCACGGCTCAACTTTGACCATTTTTATACCTATATTTTTCTTGTTTCATCCTTCTTGCCCCCCCCCCCCCCTCGACCCTTTTTACATATACCGTTAAAAGTATTTAAACTTCATTTTTTTATTGAAAACTTTACTGTTTCTTAACTTTTCAATATAGTTACGTTAACTAGGTGTATAAATGAAACGATTGTACCGATTTGATGCGGTTTTCTTTAATAGATAGAGTGATTCAAGAGGAAGGTTTATATATTATGTATAATACATGCATAATATAGTAGAGAAACATTGATAATTTTAGAGGTTTCTAATGTGATGTCGTAAATAAACCCATTCTTTTACGCTTACTTTGCAAACGTTGGTTGCACCCTACGAGATAGATCAAAATAATATACTACAGTATTCTACACCTTAAAAAGGTATACAAAAAAGTCCGCGATGGTATATGTCTGTATCTTAGGGATAACTCACAATAACCATTTTTTATTATTTACTTTTTACTAGAAATAATGGCTTATTTACGAAGCGATTTTAAGCAATACAGCATTAATCCTTATCCAATTGAGTACCTTAAATACATTGTGCGTTTAATGTAGACCATAATGGCTCTTTACAGTATTTAATTTAAATGAATATATTCGAAGATATTACAGATTTAAAATGCACGAATCGTGTCGTCGGTAAGTGCATCTGAAATCCACCCGTGCGAAGCCGGGGCGGGTCGCTAGTATATTATAACTTGAACAATATGATACTTATACACATTTGTAATGTGCTTGCCAAGACCTTTACTTTGATATACAACATACAAACACGTGATAAACATCTCACTTGTTTTTCGAGGTTAGAATCTAAGGTCTAAATTCCGAGATTTCTAATAAATTTATATAGCCTATGTTACCTGCGCCATTCTTATGAATCTATTGACATCTCATCTCATGCATTTAAATTCGGCTCAGTAGTTTATATGATCCAATGGAACATACCTACATAGACAGACAAAATCATTACCCTTCCTCTTGACTTCGCCGTAGTCGGGTAAAAAGTATCTTTTCGAATCATTTTAGTCAGCTTCAGTTTCTGTTAAGGAAATGTAGGTTTTTGAGTAGTATAGAGTAAATGTAGGTAGTCAATTAGTTGTTGCTTTTCACCAATTATGGGAGATTACTGGAGGCTCAACGCTGTGACGCACATTATGTGATTTGAGCACCTAGACGGTGTAATACATTATTTCTATTTAATTTATCTATCACCTATACCGAGTGAGTGAAGTTACCGGAGACCAACACCCATGCATCCCTCCGATTCTGGGGGTCTTAAGGGGCGGGAACGAACTCTTCACTCTTGGGTGGCAGGTGTTTATCGTCGGCGGTAGTCACTTAAAATCAAGTGACCCGTCCACTAGTTAGCCCCTATACCATGAAAAGTAAATAATCATTATTCTAACAAACATTAGGTGATTATTTTCAAATAAATATTTTTTATTTGTAGTTATTCTAATAAATTAGTTCTAATACTCACCCTGTTTATCTATATTTTAATAAGAAGAAAAATTATTAACTAAATGAATATGAAGGTAGGTAGTATACCTACCTACCTATATACTGTGCTTAGATAAAAAAAATAACTTTAAAAAAATTGTCTGTCTGTTTGTTACGGCTGGTCTCCGACTCCGGCTTAAAGCTGATGATGATAGAAGATAACTAAGCTACTTTTTACTCGACTACGGCAAAGCATAGGAGGGTTATGATTTTGACAGGCTATGTATGTTCATCTGTTCCTTCATAGCTCCTTTACTTATTAGAACTGGACAAATGAGGTATCGTTAGAAGTGTCTTGATCGTCCGCTGGTTATAGGCTATATGACATGTCACTGTATCTAATGTGGCGCCCTCTAGCCGACATAAATTACTGTATTAAAAAATAAATTTGAGATAAATATGCCGTGTATGGTATCATTGGAAAGAGCGTTACTTGTAAATTTCAAAAATATATAATATATATTATTTGCATTTTCTCGTGTCTTTGTCCGTAGGTATTCATTCGATAATTGTGATATTGCTATGGTACCTATTTAAAATATACTTTGCAAAGAAATTAATATTATAGAGGCACCAAAACATTTTAAATAAAAAAAATTAAAAACTAAAACACATTAACAACGCGTGACTACGGCTTTTGAAACTTGTTTCATACTTTTTCAGCGTCGTTTTTTGTCAAGTACGACAAAAAAGTATGAAACAAGTTTCAAAAGCCGTTGTTAATGTGTTATGGTAAATTTCTCCGTAACGCGTGACTACGGCTTTTGAAACTTGTTTCATACTTTTTCAGCGTCGTTTTTTGTCGTAGTTGGGTTATAATTTTTGTTTTCAGATTAGGTTCATCCCACGGCATTGCCCGCTGTTGTTGTTGTATAATTACAACAAGTAACAACCGCAGGGCTCAGCTAATACCCATATAAAATAATAAAAACTTACAATTATTGTAATTACTTACGTAGTTTGAGTTTTATCTTTTTTGCAAGGTTCCATGGCCGATTGACAGATGGCGCTAATTGCAAATCAATACAAATAACTGCTGATATTATTCGTCATAGTTATTATAATTAAATATTTTTATTGGTATCAACGAAAAAAACACTTATTTTACATGTGTTACTTACTGTTTAAATTATTGCCTATAATGCAGTCCCACAAAAAACGGAGCAAACGCCATCTCTGATTATAGATATCATTGGAGTTATAAATGGGTAAGGAATTTTGAACCTCAATTTTGTTGCGAAATAAAAAATAAGCCGAAGATCTTTATTTATATTTAAGGATTTTTATTTGTATAATTGCTCAGTTTGAACTGTTCTACAGTAAATATCTCTTGAAAGTTAGAAGAGCGCATGCTCGTTGTAGAATCGATATCACATTTTACGAGCCAGTCTTACGTCATACAATTTCAGTTTTAGAGTGTAGAGTGAAAGCATTCTCTAGATATTTGGAATATTAATAGTTGAGAAAGAAAAACTTTCATTCATCTCGTGTGACGGCGATACGGCCGTGGCGGACGGAGAGGGTTCTGCAGTGGCGGGAGGCGTCGGCCTCACCGTGAGTAGTAAGGTGAATATTACTTAAATTAACTTCATTAAATTATTGTAAAGCAAGTCAAGAAGATAGTCGTTTATTATAGTAGGTACACAAATAATGTGATAAGTGGTACATTGGTTTAATACAAATAACCTTCTCCTTAATGAGAAGAAAACTAAATTCATTAAATTCTCTACACCAAACGTTAGGCATGTTACAACCAATGTTCGATTGAATGGACTAGAGTTAGATCCTGTAGAATCAACTGTATTTTTAGGTATTACTATTGACGCTAAGTTACAATGGGGTCCCCAAATAGAAAAACTATCCGGTAGGCTAAGCTCAGCGGCTTTTGCTGTAAAAAAGATTCGACATTTAACTGATGTTGATACAGCTAGAATAGTTTACTTCAGTTACTTTCATAGCATAATGAGTTACGGTATCCTACTCTGGGGTAACTGTGCAGATATTAATGCCATATTTGTTTTACAAAAACGCGCCGTACGAGCCATTTATAAATTAGGCCCTCGAGTTTCTCTTCGTTCCAAATTTAAAGAGATAAATATTCTGACTGTATCTTCACAATATATATACGAAAATTTAGTTTATGTTCAAAAAAATATATCAAAATTTACTAAAATCAGTGATGTTCATTCGGTAAATACCAGAAACAAACATAATCTTAGTGTTCACGTCACTCGTCTCCACAGAGTAGGCAACTCGTTCATGGGTCAATGTATACACTTTTACAATAAACTCCCTATTGATATTAGGAATTTGCAATTAAAGAAATTTAAGAATACCATAAAATCTAAGTTATCCGCAAAGGGGTATTACACCATAGCAGAATATCTTAATGATAAAACCGCCTGGGATTCAGCTGCCCATTCTGCACATGCTGTTTATTTTTAATGTTTAAATTTATTTTGATGTGACGATAATTTATAGTTTGAAACAAATTCATTTTAAATTATTGCTATTGTTGTCATTTTTTTTTTAATTATTATGTTTACTGATTATTGTAATTGTGACTCAAATTGTAATTATCGCATTTATTTTATTGAAATAATGTCTTTTGCATATTGTCTGGACTTTAAAAGAGACGGTGATCCCTGAGTTTGTTTCGTCCTTTCTTCTCAGGGCTAGTCCAGTTAGGAAAGGCCGAACTCATCTGCTCAAAAAAAGTTTAACTTGCAAAAGTGTTCATGTAACCTAATTGCAGAATAAATGATTTCATTTCATTTCATTTCATTTAATATTAAAAAAATGTAAGGGAGGGTAGGCACTGGCCTACCGATTTATTAGTCATTTTTAACCGACTTCCAAATGGAGGAGGTTCTCAATTTCATCGGTATTTTTTTTTGTTTAATTTTTTTATGACAAATAATCGGTAATTTTATGACAAAAAAAAATACTTTGGCAGAAAAGAAAGATTTTATTTTAAATTGCTATTTAGATTTCGTAACATAATAATTACAGCTAATAATTGCTTTAGCGGCATTTAAAAATAGATTAGCACCACCGGTATTAGGTAATCATGTAATTCTCAAGGGCATCTTGTTACAATCTTTAACATGCACACAAAAGCAGTAACAGTGTACCTATGCATGAATCTATGACATAATTTAAAACAAATTCTAAACTTAGGTATACCCAAGCCCGGGGGCGGCGCGCGGCGTGTGGGCGCTGCCGCAGCCGCCCCCCTGCACGATGGCCGCTGAAGAGCCTCTACCGCCGTGCTCCCCAATGTCGCCTGATGCGCCAGCTGCTCCTCCGCGGACTATTACCAACATCAACTATCATTCTGATCTTCATCAACTCTCAGCTCTTATTTTTGAAGCTGTTCGGTCCGGGTACGTTATACTCCACTGATTCCTTATAAATCAATAGATTGCTTTTAAGTACCTTCGCAGGTACATATAATATACATTTAAATCTACACAAATAAATAAAGCCGAAGTGTTTTTTTGTAATTTAAAATTAACAGATTTTCACTATTGCATGTTAATTTTTCAAAATTTTGTCTGTCTGTTCCGACTAATCTCTGGGACCGCTGGATCGATTTTTAGACTAGCTTTACCTCATGGCGTTACCTGTGGTTGTTGTTGTAAAGGTACGACTATATCCGCGAGTAACACCGTGGGGTTCAGGGAGTAGGCTAGTAAATCCTACTTCCTATCCTATCCTTCCTTCCTACTAATATTATAAATGCGAAAGTTTGTAACGATGTGTGTTTGTTATTCTTTCACGCAAAAACTACCTAACGGATTTTCATGAGACGTTGCAGTAATATATCTTAGACAACGGAATAACATAATAACTGTGTGACTGCCTCGGTGGCGCAGTGGTAGCGTATGCGACTGCTGTGCTTGAGGTCTCGGGTTCGATTCCCGGGTCGGACCCAATGTTTGTATGATCTACAAATATTTGTTTCGGAGTTTGGGTGTCTTCTATGTATAATATGTATGTATTTACAAAAAAAAGTATACAAAGTATTTTTATCAGTTGTCTAGTACCCATAACACCAGCTCTGCTTATTTATATACTTTAACTAATTTTTGAAATATTTATATACTTATTTATAAGTTAAAATTTATAGAGATTTTTAAAATTTAAATACCGACATAAACGCGGGCGGAGCCGCGGGCAAAAGCTAGTATAATAATATATTAGGCTTATCTATTTTTAATTGTGCTTTGAAAAAATATTTGCAAAGGGAAGTGTCTGAAATTGAACGCCTGGTGGAGAAGCTTGGTGTAGAAGTCCTTAGTGCACGAGATCAACATGGCTACACTCCTGCTCACTGGGCAGCATTGGACGGTAGCGTGGCCGTTATGCGATATCTTGTCGAAAGAGGAGCTCCCATAGATCTTTCTTGCTTAGGCACTCAGGTATTATTTTAAGTAATAAATATTGAACACCTGTCATGCTTAATAAGACATTATTAAGATTTTAATTAGCTTATTTACAATTTACAGGGTCCTCGTCCAATTCATTGGGCTTGCCGAAAAGGACACGCGTCTGTAGTGCAAGTGTTGTTACAGTCGGGTGTTGCTGTAAATGCAGCAGATTTCAAAGGTCAGATTAATTTAAGAAAAAAAAACTTCTTCGACGTCGAACAATTTTAAAATATATTAAGGTGTTCTTCTTATTTCATTGATTACAACACAGGTCTAACTCCACTTATGACGGCATGCATGTATGGCAAAACTGCAACTGCAGCGTACCTTCTCGGCATGGGAGCAGCAACTCGACTCTCAGACATCAATGGTGACACAGCGCTTCACTGGGCCGCATATAAGGGACACGCTGACTTAGTCCGCCTTCTTATTTATTCAGGAGTACCACTACATTGTACTGATAACTTCGGCTCGACACCCCTTCATCTGGCATGTCTCTCTGGAAACTTGACGTGCGTAAGACTACTTTGTGAAAAGGTACATATATTTTTTTAGATATTACCTACCTATTCATCAAGTAGTAGATTTCATTTACAATGTGAATCTATTTTCTACAGGTGAAAGCAGAATTGGAACCT
Organism: Diaphora mendica; assembly: GCA_949125395.1. Classification (NCBI taxonomy): domain Eukaryota; kingdom Metazoa; phylum Arthropoda; class Insecta; order Lepidoptera; family Erebidae; genus Diaphora; species Diaphora mendica. The sequence continues at coordinate 14,579,389 of OX421319.1, read as the reverse complement.
CGTGACAAAAATGGAAAGACGCCACTAATGTTGGCACAAAGTCATCGACACCTAGAAGTTGTTAAACTGTTGCAAAAGGAAATGAAACGCAAATCACATTGGATGCCGCCTCTATCAGAGTTATGGGCATTATTATTTGGCGGAGCTGGTGATTCAAAAGGACCTTTATTATTCTTTTTAATTTCAGTTCTTCTGTGGGGGTATCCCATGTATGTTATACGATGCATACCTTTAACTTGGAACACATTACGTCTTTCTCACTATTGTTTCCTGTACTGGAATGCTATAATGTGGCTGAGCTGGGTAATTGCCAATAGAAGGGATCCTGGATATATTCCTCAGAATTCTGAAACCTATTATAGAGCTATTAGACAGATTCCATATTATGATAAATGGAAGAAAAGGAATGTAATTTTGTCACGATTGTGCCATACATGCCGATGTTTGCGACCATTGAGGTAAATTAATTTATCAATAGTCTAGATCTAGATCTTATGCGCCGCCATGTGTCCCAAAATTCAACGATAAGCGGGCGCCAAAAGGTAGACCTGCTCATGAGTAGGTACATAAGGAAAAAAAATAAAAAAATATACCTAGTTTTTTTTTTAGTTACAAGAAAAATTTAGAATTTCTTTGAAAATTTACACCCTTCATTTTTTTTTATTTATTTATTACGTAGTGGTGTCCATACTTTTTTTTTACAAGACCATGAGTCAAAGTACACTAAGAGTAAAAATATTTCAAAATTGTAGGGAAAAAAATTATTTTGAACGTTTTTTGTGTAAAAACTGCGGGCAATTTGGTGTTTTAAGAGTTGTGGTGAATAGTAGCAATATCATGAAAGGTATAAATTTTCAAAGAAATTCAAAAAATTTCTTGTAACTAAAAAAAAACTAGGTATATTTTTTTTATTATTTTTCCTTATGTACTCATTAGCAGGTCTACCTTTAGGCGCCCGCTTATCGTTGAATTTTGGGACATCCTGTATAAAATTCTCGTGTCACAATGTTAGTTACCATATTCCTCTGAAACGGCTGGACAGATTTTTATGAAATTTGGTGTGCATATCGGGTAGGTCTAAGAATCGACCAACATCTATTTTTATACCCCATTTTTTTATGGCAAAACAACGTCTGCCGGATCAGCTAGTTATAGATACATTTCTAAATCGTTAGATTTTTTGTTTTAGTTGAAGTGCCTAGCACGTTTCAACGAACTTAGCTTTCACTGATTGCAGTCTCATATTGCGAAAATATGTAAACATTATAATGATTACAAGCAGGGCTTTTTTTGTGGGGGCACGCGGGGGCACGCAGAAAGAAGAAAAGAAAAGAATGGGCAGTGCCCCCAAAGAAAGTGGACAGTGCCCCCAAAGAAAGGAGAGTGGAAGTTTAAACACTAGATATAACGTGGTGTATCAGATGTCCGAAAATATTTTTAAATTATTATAAAATTACATAAATAACCTTAAAATACTTAAATTGATATTAATGTATGAACTTACTATATAGTGTAATTTCTAGGAGACTAACATATTATTGACGTATGAAGAAAATGGGCAACGAATGATTTTGATTACAAAAATTTGGTAATACGCCATCTTGTAGACAACAATGACAACTCATTGGAGATCTTAGTTGGAGATCCATGAATTACATTGTAAATTAAAAACTAAAATGACTATCAAAAAGGTGGCATAATATTTCATCAGTGAGTACATCCTATTTTTTAAAGAGTTAAAGGAAGGTGTTAAAGCAGCAAATATTTCCAACTCCCTTATGAATTGTCTTCAGTTTTATGGAATGACCAAACAGTATGTATCTTAAAGATTATTTAATTTCTCTTGCCTGTAATGGTGCTGCTGTTATGCTTGGTAGATCGAATGGAGTTGCGAAACTCATACGAGATAAATTTCCATCAATAATAGTGTGGCACTGCGCTAATCATCGTTTGGAACTAGCAGTAAATGAAACGGTCAAGTGTATCGGGAAAATTAATAAGTTTAAGGTGTTCATGGATAAGTTATATGCGTTATATCACGCGTCCCCGAAAAAATCCAGAGATTTGAAAACTTGTGCTCATATTATGTTAGAGGAAGAAGTTTTTAAAATAGGACGAATTTTGAGTACAAGATGAGTAGCTCCTAGTTTTCGTTCGGTGTCAGCTACATGGAACAGCTATGTTGCATTAGTTACATTTTAAAAATGCCAGTACTGATGATACGAGAGATAGAAATGAAAAAAGTACATTCAGTGGACTTATGAAAAAAATCATTAGCACGGCATTTGTCTTAGATTTGGCGCTAATGTGCGACGCTCTTCAAGAGCTAAGTGAGCTGAGTTTAGATTTACAAAATCGTGATGTAAGCCTAATAAGTGCTAATCAAAAAATTTAAAATGTGGTTCAATTATTTGGACAAAGAATAATTAAACCTGGTACGTATTATGAGAAGGCTTTGGAAGCGGTGAATAAACTGTCTTTCTTTGGAGTGGAGCTACACAACGAAAGCGGAAGTAAAATACAGCAACCTATAGATCCAGAAACTTTTTACTCTCATTTGGCAGCTTCTATGAAAGATCGCTTACTAGAATCGAGTGATAGAGATTAGAGATATCGTTCAAGCATGCAGTGTTATCATACCCGAAAAATGGCAAGATGAAGTTAAAGCAAACATAACGTTTGGAGAAAAAGAGATTCGTATGTTGACGAACAAGTTCCAGTTGAATGAACGAAATATAATCCGGGCATTTCGCGATTAAGTACTTGGTTGACAAAAAGGTGTCAAAAAATTTAACTCCGCTCATCAATACTGTCCATAGCAGTTTCAACAAGTTAATGCGAGAGAGGATTTTCGCAGATGAACTTAATAATGACTCCACAAAGAGCCTCTCTCCGTAAAAACAATTTCATCGTAATTGGTTATCAAGTTGAATCTTCGAGCAGTTGGTTTAATGCTCTAAGAGTTGAATGGTACACCACTAAAAATCCTTGACCCTCTGAAGTATGTGGATTCATGGCAGGCTAAGAAATCATCATTCTGCCACGGACCAAGATAGTAAAGTCCGTAAGCGCGAACAGAATTATGACGAAAATCTAGTTAATATTTGGAGACTGTTTTAAAATGTTTACCTTGGGTTAAATAATTATATTGACAACGAATGTTACTTTTTACATTGTTACTCACCTAAAGTTATAAGTACATGTTTAATTTCCAAAGATATTATGTTTTTAAACAATAAAAAAATGATTACAATGTTTTACTTAAATCACAGGGGAAAAGGGTGGAGGGAGAAAATTTTTTTAGAGAATTAGCGTGCCCCCTTATAAGAAATTTCAAAAAAAGCCCTGATTACAAGGCATTGAAACTTATGTCCATTTTATAATTCTGTTTCTTGGTAATGTAGATATAAACTACACACATCAAAAGTGTCTAGGGATCAACATATGTGTCTAGGGATCAACATATATGTTTGCAATAACTTTTCTCCTGATTGATATTAATTAAAATTTTCTTTAAGGATTCATCAAATAAAGTGTTTTCGTTTGTCACAGTAACGATAAACCAAGTCACCTTTGCATTAATAAAGAAATTTGCCATTTTCCTAATAAAGGGATTTTTGACATTTGAACCACTAACATTAAAGTTCGAAAAAAAGACTGAAATAACAGTTTTCTTTAAAATTTTATTAGGCAACTTAAACAATTAATAATCCGTGTTTCTACCGCGAACACTAACAACACAAGAATCGGTTTGGCATACTCAAAATGAGTTCATCCAAATCACGCTGTGGAATGGCCGCCCATGTTCGTTGCAACAACAAAAAAAGGTCTTCTTGCGACTGGATATCCTCCATATTCGGCAGAGCTCTTCTCTGTAGCATATTCCATGCATGCTCAATCGGGTTCAAGTCTGGCGACTGAGCAGGCCAGGGCCAAAGCCACATCTCAATCTCAAGAAATCCGCATAAAAATGCTTGATCCCTAGACACTTTTGATGTGTGTATATGCTATGATACTAGTTATTATTGAAACACTATCTAGTTACCTACTAAATTCTTAATATTACCTAGGTACAATCTCAGATCAAATAAACAAAGGTAGGTATACCCCGAACCAAACTTTATGACGTCTGTGAACATCGTGCGAGTCGATGCGCAGCATACTATTTTAGGTATCAGAGGGAACGTACAGGGGTGCGGGTGTAGACCAATACAAGGCGCAATTTCCTTGTGTGTGTTGTGTGACCGTGTCCGTACACTACACATGCACTCATAATCTTGTTTACGTACAGTCGAGTTGTTAATAGTTTTGAATTGTTTCGTAACCTACTTGTTTTGTACTTTTTTGTTTACTTGTTTTATTATTGACTGTTGTAGTTTAGTGTACCTTACGTTAGCTTTTCAATGGTTACATATTTGATGTGTTGATTAAAATGACTCGCGGACTGTATAATCTTCTAAGTCAAGGTCATTTATTTCTGTTAATAGGTTTTCACAAAATACTTCAACTTGCTAGAAAACTTTTAGTATAATAAAATAGAATTACATTAATATTTGAGATCATATTTTATTTGCCTCGAACAACATCTCAGAAATAATTATTCGGTATAATATAGTTGGATAAGAACGGTAGGAACCTACTCATGTTTTTACAAATTAATATGCTAAAAAATAAGTACATGTATTATTAAATTTCATATTATAATTATATCCAGTCATCTAATTATTTTAGACTTAACTGTACCTGCGCCGACCTGCTTGCGCAGCTAACTTCAGAAACGTCATAAAGATTGGTTCGGGCTATACCTAGATAACGCACAGCCATAAACTACGCTACTTTTCGTCAGTATCGTACAAGTATCGACAACTCGTACGATACTGACGAAAAGTAGCGTATTTTCTTAACATGTGTGTGTTAACGCGTCTGTTTACTTGGAACTACGCTACCTTTTATTGCTTCAACATGAATAAGCTTTACTGCATTATGTACCTTCTTTAACCGACTTCAAAAAAAGAAGGAGGTTCTCAATTCGTCTGTTTTTTTTTCTCTATGTTTGTTACCTCATAACTTTCGACTGGGTGAACCGATTTTGATGATTCTTTTTTTATTTGAAAGCTGGTGCTTCCCGTGTGGTCCCATTTAAATTTGGTCCAGATTGAAGTCGGTTTTTTTTTGTTAAATATTTTATTTGTAAAATTTTTGTTAAATATTAATATTTTGGTAGGTATATGTAGATTCCGTTATCTAACTTCATACGTAAATAAAAGTATCGAGTTATGCTCGATATATATTTTTAGGCAAATTTTCTAAAAATTAACCTCCTGCATATTGAATTTCATGAAAATCGTTGGAGCCGTTTCTGAGATTCAGGTTATATATACCATGTGTCCCAAAATTCAACGATAAGCGGGCGCCAAAAGGTAGACCTGCTCATGAGTACATAAGGAAAAAAAATAAAAAAATATACCTAGTTTTTTTTTAGTTACAAGAAAATTTTTGAATTTCTTTGAAAATTTACACCCTTCAAGATATTTTGAACGACCACGATGACAATTTTTGTGTAAAAACTGCGGGCAATTTGGTGTTTTTAAGAGTTGTGGTGAATAGTAGCACTATTTGGGTACAAGATTTAAAAAAATCTTAAGCATATTTGAGAAATTGTCATCGTGGTCGTTCAAAATATCATGAAAGGTATAAATTTTCGAAGAATTTCTAAATTTTTCTTGTAACTAAAAAAAAACTAGGTATATTTTTTTTCCTTATGTACTCATTAGCAGGTCTACCTTTAGACGCCCGCTTATCGTTGAATTTTGGGACACCTTGTATATTAACAAGAATTGCTCGTTAGATTACACAATTTACACCGTCTTTTGAACCCTTACCTAATACTTATTTAATACTAATTATTAAGTAGGTTGGTAGATAGTTAATTGTACTTTGATTGACAGGGCTAAGCATTGTCGCATATGCAAGCGCTGCGTTGCCTACTTCGACCACCATTGTCCTTTTATTTACAACTGCGTCGGAGTTCGCAACAGAATGTGGTTCTTCCTTTTCGTGATGAGCGTCGCCATCAACTGCACATTGTCGATATATTTCGCCTGTTACTGCCTTTTGTTAGAAGGATTTGGACTGCTCTACGTACTTGGGCTGTTGGAAGCGATCACTTTTTGTGCACTCGGTTGGATACTTACCTGTACATCTGTAAGTTTTAAGTTAATATTATTTATTTAACAATTTATTTTATGAAGATTAGTAGGTATTTCCTTGATGTATATGTGACGTATTATTGTAAAATAACTGAGTATAATTTTTGTACACAGCCGAAGAGGAAGCGATTAGATTGTCGTGAAAATACAGGTGCATACTACGGTGCGTTGTAATAAACCATAGATATGCCGGCGTAAATAGTACTTACAATTTAAATTTGCGACATCCTAATATTAATAAATAATATACTATATTACATTAGATAAACCTACCTACTTATTATTTTTTTGATTATAACGATGTTTACCTAAATTGATCATCTGACCCTGCCAGAAAGAACTACTTTCGGCCGTAGGTATTACCTGCCCAGTAGGACCCTCTATCTAAACCGGTCGGTAGATTTTATACGTGCCTTCAGTTCAGATATAATAGCAGTTTTTATCAGTTTACCTGAAGGTTTTTAAAAGATAGGTAGGTACATATGCACACTCAGATTACAAAAATCTGAGTAGGTATATATACTATAGCTTCATTACAGATTTACATAATTTGACACATGATGAGATTCCCGGAATTATGTTATGAGACATTATAATTTATGATTATGTAAATTTGCACTGAGTTGCGCTCTTGTTTCAGAACCGAACCAACTTTTGTTTGTGTTTGAAATACCTAAGTACCTAGTTGCTTTAAGATTCTGAGTTGTTGTTTCATAGTGATATGTTTTCATGACAACGTTCCTACTTGTCGTATTGTATTTCAGATACTGCACGCATGCATGAATTTGACAACAAATGAAATGTTCAATTATAAAAGATATCCATATCTCAGAGACAAAAGAGGACGTTACCAGAATCCATTCTCACGAGGGCCTTTAATGAATCTGATAGAGTTCTTCGTATGCTTACCAGACAAGGGTGATGAACAAGACATTTTTCATGAAGAGAACATTTGATATGTACTTCAATGACGAAGCAATAACTGCGTTCCATGCAAGAAATCTCAAAATGTTATTTAATAAATTTTGCGTGGTTCTTGCTTACGAACCACAAAATTACGATTATAGTGAGCACCTACTGCTGATTTAACTACGATGTTATGGATTTAAGCTTTCGACAAATGGAAGCTGAGCTAAGCCGATAATAATTGAGGCATACTTAATTTCCATATGTAGGTATACTTTCAAGTAACTACTGTCTGTTTACTTGTGCAAGTCAAGATTTTCTTTCGTCACGAATACGTACGTACTGTTCCCTTGGTCATTATAAGTCCATGAAAAATTATAGTTACCTATTATAGCTAAAAATTTCAATAAACACTTAAATTTGATCAGTCATAGATTATAATGTACCTAAATATAATAAATCAATGCTTACGAATTTCGTTGCATTTTATTTAATAAAATATTGATTATAAATGTAGTAGTTATATATAACTTACTTTAAGAATTGGTAAGTACCTATAGACCTTAGTTAAGACGTTAGTTCAACAAAAACACGTATTGGGAGATTGGTTATAATCGGGTTCGAATCCCGGACGGCCCAAAAAGTGTTATTGAGTTTTTCTGATTATAGAAATGCTTATATAACAGCTCGGAGCTTGGGGTCTTAGCCCCGTGCCTCGGAGAGCACGTAAATGCGTCGGTCCTTTAGATGGGACCATCGGATTATGAGAGTAAGGGTACAGAGAGTGCACCTGTGTTTGCGCACACACTTGTGCAATATTATATCTCCTGCGTAGTTGGCTGGTCTACGTTGAGACTGGCCACCCTGGCCAAAATTCGACTAGGAAAATATCATAGCAAAGCGTGCCCAAGTAATAGTACCTACTTTTGAAAAAGTATTTTATAGTTTTTGAATGTCTCATTATAAAGATAAATACTAATACTTCCCTTACTAAGTTTTTAATATCAGTTTTAGATAAGGTTTCTTCAGAACATAATTTGATATTGTAGGCACGAACTGAAGTATCTTATAGAGCTGCAAACTGGGATGTTATCTATATACTAATAACGCGAAAGTTTGTAAGTATGAATGGATGGATGTTTTTACTCTTTCACGGAAAAACTACTGAACGGACTTGGATGAAATTTTACAGTAATATAGCTTATACATCAGAATAACACATAGGCTACTGTTTGCCGCGATAAACTATATACACGGAGCTAGTGTATTTATATGTTTTTAAATGAAAGACGTTTAGTTAGTGCTATAATAGTTATTTACTCGTCAAACAGTTATTTTAAAATAATATTAATTTTCCGAGTAAGCTTCAAAATGACGTGCGAATTGTTTTATAACGAAAATGATATTGACAGTAAGTTTGATTACGTTAACAATATAACTAAACATATATCATAAATACATTTGTTCACATTTCGCTTACATACAGGATAAACAATTTTATCCTTCTAAGTATCACAATCTCTTACACATCAGTCCATAATACACATTGTAATAGCGTATATACGTATGCAGATATATTTAAATATCGTATCAGTAAGAGTAGTCAGACCAGCTGACCTAACAATAAATACACACAAGTCCTGTAAGTGTCATAAACTATTCAATATAATTAAATTGTGGCATTACTTTTTAAAAGGATTGGGTACTAAAGAAATCAAAAGTATTTTGATACTACTAAGATACGCACATTTTACATTCTTGTCATCTATCGCAATTTTTAGGTCTTAATTTACTTGTGAGAATTGTGTCATGTAGACAGAATTATCAAAATCTCATTACCTTGTTATACAAATAATCATTTTTGTAACAAGAAAAAATCTTATATACCACATATTTCATCGATAAATAATTAATTTTAGAGGAACGTTTAAAACGTTATCAACGAATTAGTGTTTGGAAACATCAATGATAGTTTCACTTCACTTGATTTAAATGCAACAGACTAGAACTACATTAAGCATAAAAACAAAATAATCTAAAACAATATGTGGTCTAAAATACTGATGTGTTACGTTCATTAAATTATTGCTATCTATCTATATAAAATAACTTATATATATTATATTGAAAAGCGCACAGGTATTTGTGTTTTAACATCTAGATGAAATATAGCAAAACTAATAAAAAGCATGTATTACGATAGTCATATCACTGAAGTGTGCCTATGAAAGCTTATGAAACATTTAAAAGATATTAATCACACATCGCTCGAGACAGCCGGCTGTTTGACAACCTTCACCTTGAGCGTCTAAGGAAGTAGCCGCGCAACTTAACACTTCTGAACACTTAGTATTCATAGCGAATATAAATTAAAATCATCACAGTGCATTCAGATCGTAACGCATTGTGTGTTTACTTCTTATAAATAGACATTGGAATCTCTATGATAATTATTAACTGTTATATACTAGTCGAATAGATAGGTCACATGGCCTATACTAGTACATTAGTCATCCTTAGGATTGATTCTAATAGCAGCATCAACTTCCTCCTTCGAATGATCTTTGTCACCCCATCCCCATAGATTATGAGAACCGTCACCTGTGCGTTGGACTCTATTCTTCACGATTTCATCAGACACCGTCTTCATATCATAAGCCCAGCCGAGTTTAGAGAAGAAATTAATGAAGTTGGTTGTAAAGTTAAGTCGATTGTTTCCGAGTTCGGCGGTTTTATAATCCCACGGGAATGTGTGGTGGTAATTATGGAAGCCTTCACCGAGTGCGAATATCGACACCGAGATGTTTTCCGATGGCTTTATGCTTTTGTCATACGGCTTGTCGCCCCACTTGTGTGCGGCAGAGTTGACGAGCCACGTGACGTTCAAAATGAAAGTGTAGCGAAATAGGGCGGCCACAAAGAATGCGTTGATCCATGATTCACCCCAGCAATATACAGGAATCGCCGTCGGCAGGATGAAGCAAGTGATAGGCATCAAGAGCAGATAATACCTAGAAAAAAAATGTTTAACTTAAATTTTACAGACTATTGATTATTTAATTCAACCCTATATTTTCAAGACATCGAGCGTTTATATTAAATAATCGAGAATGTATTCACTTTTATAATGAAAAAATAAATACAAAATATAGGAAGATAAGACAATTCAAATCTCTTTGAAAAATTTCTAGTTCGTAATATAATCTACATATAATTAGTATGCAAATACATATGTTATCACTTTTATCCTTGTATACACAAGGTTTAGTCAAACACTCTCAAGGTGCGAGTGTCGCGAACCACATTTGCCCTCCTGTGACCTTCTACAGACCGCTGTCAATTGTGCTCACCACCAATGTATGTACCTATCGTATAATGGCGTACATACGCTAGTGAATATTGAACTATTGTGTCATTTGCGCCTTTGGTAACTAACTTTTATTGGACTTATTCATACTACATTAGTCTCATTAAACGCAGCATTACAGTCTAGATTATCCTCTAGGGTCTTCATCTTTCACATTAATGTTTGTAATCTTTCTAATCTATTAGAAAGATTACAAACATTAATGTGAAAGATGAAAAAAATTAATCATATCGTTATTAAGGCAACAAGATTGTGATTTTGATAAAAACTGTTATACCATTTTTTTCATCAAAGATGAAAAAAATTAATCATATCGTTATTAAGGCAACAAGATTGTGATTTTGATAAAAACTGTTATACCATTTTGTCCTTAATAACATTGAAGTACAGGTGCAGTAAATTATAATCTCCAGTAGCAACTGCGATATTTATAAGATACTAGCTGTGCCCGCTACTTCGTACACGTGACATTTGGATTTACAAGTTATTTTTAAATTTTCACCGTTTAAACCGTCCCTGTACTACGACAAACATTTCAAAATCAAAATCAGATAAAATGGCCCTGCCATTCTCGAGTTTTAGTGAGACAAACTAACAGCAATTGATTTTTACATATAAGTTTGTGAAATTATGCAGGCTTTTTATTACTTAGATTACTATTTTGATGGGAACTGTTACTGAGATTTTTTTTAAACCCTATTTGACCGAATTATTTCAATTTATTACTTTGTTGCTCTCTGAAGAGGCAACTTAGATGTGTCTCAACGCTATTTCTGTTAGTACACTGCATATTGTAGCTGTAAGCAATTTGTACCTTTACATAATCATTTCTTATGATCATGCATTAATCAAAAATTTGCTGTCGATCACTACATTTGTTTAAGTAATATCTGTAACTAACTTTTTCTGGAATCGAAGTATTGGATCAGCGTATAAATCGCTCAGGTCTAGTCCCTTGCCCTTTTTCTTTAACTCAGGATGTTTTCTAACGAGCAGCCAGCCAATATGAGAGAAGAAAAAGCCACGGGTCGCATTGTGAGGATCAGCATCAGTTTCTGAGTACTTGTGGTGCATGCGGTGATCACGAGCCCAATCTATAGCAGAGTCCTGAAAGAATTGAGGAAAAATCATTTCATGTCACCATTATATTTTCTCAAGTATAGTTTCAGTCTGCTCTCTGCTAACTGCAAACAAATAATTATGAACCACTAACAGAAAAACACTAATTTGTTTTAAATAAAAGCCAATTATTATTTTTCTGTTAGTGACTTATTATTATTTTATACAAATTTCATACCAGAAAATCACTAAAGAAATCCAGAAATATGAAATTCAGAACTTGAAATGCAATTATTTTCATTCAGTTGTCATAATATCAGTTCTAAAGGTGTTACAAAAAATCAATAATGGGTATTAACAATTGACGCTTATTATTCAAAGGATGCAAATTCTGAGTCATTTATTTTAGTAAATAATTTAGGTAATCAATATAGGTCTCATTAATCATACTGACATCAATTTCCATATTTCTAAAGAAACAATACCTCTGATAAGCTGATCCACTTAAGATATGCGAACAAAAATAAAATAATGTAATACTTGGTATTACCTATATCTGTTCCTTATCTTAATCTGATATACTCCTACAGTTGTTTACAAACTAAATCTTTTGTTTCAATATTTTTCCATTGTAAATACTTTCATATTCATGTACTTTTCCATTCCATAAAAATCTTACTAATATTTTAATGCGAAAGTTTGTAACTATGGATGGATGTTTGTTACTCTTTCATGCAAAAACTACTGAACGGATTTGGATGAAACTTTACAGTAATATAGCTTATACATCAGAATAACACATAGGCTACTATTTACCGCGATCACCGACATACACGCAGGTGGAGCTGCGAGCAAAAACTAATATCTATTAAAAAGATAATGAAATAGCAACCAAGTAAATATAAAAGTGGAACAATAAATATTTTATTCTTTCTTTGTTTGACTTTATTCATTGCTCTAATAAAATAGAATACTTCAGTTTTTTGTATCATCTTCATCATAATTATGTAAACCCCCATCATCACTTACTATAAATTGGTACATATGTTGCCCCATTGAACCAAATAAAAGTCTATGTATACCGCAGATTAAATTAAGAAGACTAGATTTATGTGTAAAGGTTCAACTCAATCTGTTAGCCATTTACTAATATATTTATGTATATTATCAGAAACATGATGATATTATTTAATATACAGTCTGGATAAACTCACCTGAAATGCCATAGTGTTAAAAACAACCAATATAAGTCTTAGCGGCCATTTAGCTTTGTATGATTTATGAGCCCACAAGCGATGTGCTCCTGCTGTAATGCCAAGCCCAGACATCACATACAAGATATAGGCTGAAAAATTAATCAAATAAGTTAGTAAATACTACCTATTTTGCATTTATTTTAAAGATATTAAATATTTTTTAAGGAAAATCATTAAAAATGACTCGGAGAATTATTAAGAACAAAAGTCCATTAATGTGTAAGATGTATAGGAATTAGTCATATATTATTCCATTTGAAACCGAATACTTTAACACAAAATTTCCTTTATTACATCATCCATATTAAGAACAAAAGTCCCAAAATGTGTAAGATGTATAGGAATTAGTCATATATTATTCCATTTCAAACAGAATACTTTAACACAAAATTTCCTTTATTACATCATCCATATTTATTGAGTAGGTACAGACTATTCATGATGACTATCCATGAATTAGATATGCCATCAAATTCACTGCATTAGGTTAATGCTGACCTAACACATTCATGGGCAGGGGTTCATGACTACTACCAACTACTTTTCAGCTGAGGAACTTCTTACCAAAAATATCTGTTTGCCATTTAGCCGAGAACAGAAACAAGTAACCACCATATAGCGCCGCTAAGTGAAGATATGCAAAGAGTATAATATTCCTCCACACCAGTTGCTTCGGATTGTTATCAGCTTTCTGCACAGGTGTGGTGGCCAGCGCCAGGTCTGGTGTAGCAGCATCACTCTCGAACAAAACGCCATTCGTGTCCGCCACGTTTGGTGCCATTTTATTGTACTTCCTTTTAAAAATATACAATAAAAATTTGTACTTTAGTTTATTTGTAAATACAAACACTTCATTTAAATTAATACAAAATTTAGGGCAAATATGTAATGAAACTTATTATGTATAAAGAAATCCCAGAGACTAGATTTCATACTCAGCTATGAAATTACGAGTAAACAGTAATTACCTATCGACTATAATTGGCAAACTTTAATAAACACTGACAAAATTTCAGATCAGTGCTCTTAGCCACAGATTATTTTAATGTACTCTTAGCTCAACGTTTTGAGTACATACATAGCAGCAATAACTGCCAATAGCAATCTTTTGCCGATTGCCGACTTTGACATTGACAACGTAAAGTAAATAGAAATGACCATAGATATTTTATTGATTAATAGCCTTAGACAAAGAATACTATAGACTAGACACGCCAACAGCGTTACCACGAGCGAGTGAGATAACGATACCATTTACCAGTGTGTTAGAGAAAAATAGAGATACGTATTTTCTATCCTTGTCGCCGTATCGCTTTTTTTCGTATGGCACATAACATATGTGACAAACAGTGTTCAAAGCGGGAATTATATCAGGAGTGAAAATAAGGTTTTTTGACGGAATTACTGTGTGATTTCAAGTGTATCTAATTGTTTTTAACCCAGATACTTTAAAAACTATGGTACAGTGTTGTGTTGTCGGCTGCAAAAGCCGCAGTAAACGTAAATATGAAAATATAACCTTTCACACGTAAGTATAAAAAATTGCGTTTTATCGGCACAATATTGTTTTTAATAATAACTACGATTAATTACATCTATTGTTGTTAGTTAATGTGCAGAAATAATACAAAATAAGTGATAAAAACTAGTTTCTAAAGAGTGAAAATTTTGTAATTAACCGACTAAATTGCGTAGGTTGTCACAGCTATAGTTCGAACGACCATTAATGTGTAATGGTAATTTTGCAAGGTTATCAGCATTTTAGGGATAACGTATCAGCCTTTTGAAATTACCCCATAAGGTGAGGAAATTTAATTTGATTGTGTTTTATTGTTCTCCAGATTTGTTGTGGTTGAAGGCTACTGGACGACAAGATTGGGCACCGACAAAGTATACCCGAATGTGTTCTTGCCATTTTGAGTGCCGATTCTTTCGCAAAACGGAACACATGGTGTTTTTAGACAATTAGTGTTTTTTTATACTGTGCTATTAATTAAAGCTATATGTAAAAATATTTGAACGTAAGGATACATTACAGCACAAAAATATGCTGATAACTAAATTTATTTATTTAAATTTTGAAATTTCTTTAACAAACTTATTGTGTTTAAAGGTCAATAAATACTATAAGCTTCTAAATATTGTTTTTTTTACAATCAAATCAATCCCGATCCCGGTTGCATCCTCAGCTTTCGCTTTGGCCCAGAGCCTGCTATTCTGATTTAACCATATTTGACAGATTTGTTTAACGTTTGGAACAGTAAACGGAATTAATAAGGGAGAATTAGCTTTAACCTGGCAACATTAATATTTGATGTACTTTGTTTCTATCCCTTACGGGTGTACGCATATGTCAAGTCTATAGTATTCTTTGTCTAAGTTAATAGCATAACTGTACAAACCATAATCGGGAATAGACTTATAGTATATGCTCTAAGGGAATAGGCTAAAAATAAGTTCTTTTTACCCGACTGCGAAAGAAGGAGGGTTATGTTTTTCGAGTGTGTGTATGTATGTATATTTC
Source organism: Diaphora mendica (assembly GCA_949125395.1). NCBI lineage: Eukaryota > Metazoa > Arthropoda > Insecta > Lepidoptera > Erebidae > Diaphora > Diaphora mendica. The sequence goes on along the minus strand of OX421319.1, from coordinate 14,564,068 downwards.
TTTGACACACCCAAGCTAGCTTTAACGGCTTGTCCATAGATTCGTCTTAATTGTGAGAGTGACACTGGGTACCTACCTACATTAATAAAAAAAAACAAATTAAAAATATTTAAAAAATATATTTTAAATTCAGTTCTAGTGATTTATATACTTTTTGTTCAGTTCTTCAATGAAATAAATAAAGATATTGACGCAGTCAGGGTTTTTTTAAAATAATTTATTACTTGTCTATCATGTTATGTAAATTTAAGTAATTATTGTACCTGCTCTTGCAACACAATAAGAAATGTATTAATTTGCAGTCTGTGTTTGTAATATTAAAATAACCGCTTTTTACTCATCGTCACGTTGCCTCATCTTGCAAACATTTCTTACAGACCCATGGACCTACTACCCAAGTAGTAGGTCCATGTACAGACCATAATAGTGTTGCCTTATACATTGGAACTCCTGCTAAATCAATACCTGCTAGTATATTTAAACGCGTAGATTACGATCTCTTAAATGCAGAATTAACGAACGTTGATTAACACATTGTACGCGATTAAAGACGTCAATGAAGCCGCAATTTCGTTTCAAAATATTCTAAAACAATACTAAAGAAATGAAAATACAAAATATGAAAAATATATTAATCTCTGGATAACCCCTGGGATCTTAAAATGCATCAGGAATCGTGACATAAGAAAGTAAAAATTTCTCCCAAAAATGAATTCTTTAAAATTATCTATAAAAAGTACCGTAATTTTTGTTCAACTATATTAAAAAAGTTAAAAGAGACTGAGAAACTTCGGTTTCAAAGTGCAGGTAAAGATAGCAAAAAAATTTGGAAAATTGTTAAAGATATTATACCTACGTTAAAAAAGACAAAAGCAGTTCTTTGGATCTAATGGACACAAGTGATCCACAACAATTATTTTTTAAGTGTGGGATAAACTTTAGCTGAAAAAAATAACACTCAAACAGATTATATCGCTTTTAATTTTTGTTGTCAATCTTTCATTGTTCTTCCCACTGATGTTGATTAGGTGAGGACATTGATAGCGGGCTTGAGGAGCGAGTGCTAGGTTGGGCTGGACGGGATATCTAGTGAAGTTTTAAAGTCAAATATACATATTCTGACATCACCAATGACGTATATATGTAATTTATCTCTCACAACTGGAGTATTTTCGAAAATTTTCAAAAAATCGCGAGTTCATCCGATACATAAGAAGGGTAACAGAGACTGTGTCAATAACTATAGACCTATCTCCATTCTCCCGACTCTATCAAAGATTCTAGAACCCCTTATTAACAATAGACTAGTTAAATATTTAGAAGAAAAACATATTTTATCACGAGCACAGTTTGGTTTTAGAGCAAAAAGATCCACAGCAGGAGCTGTATTAGATCCTACCAACTACATAGTCAATAATATAGACACAAAAAGGAAAACAATTGGAATCTTTCTGGATTTGGCAAAGGCTTTTGACACAGTCTCTGTCCATATCCTGGTTAAAAAGCTTGAGAGTATTGGTATCAGGGATCTTCAACTAAGGCTCCTACAGGATTAATTGACTGATAGAACGCAGTGTGGGAGGATCGGTGATGTAATCAGCTATGAGCTACCAGTGAATTTTGGTATCCCTCCGGGCAGTATCTTAAGTCCAACCTTGTTCCTAGTATATTTAAACGATCTCTGCCAGATTGAACTTACAAATACAAAGATCGTAACTTTTGCCTTACTCTTTAGTGGCAATACATGGAGCGAAGTATTTATAAATGCTCAGAGTGGAATGAACATGGTCACAGAATGGTTAAATAGAAACATGCTCACATTAAATGTTGCAAAGTCTATGCTATATATAGGCTATGAACTGGCTACAAAAGCTAAATTATGATTTAACAGAAAAACTTCTTCATTGTAATTGACTCAAACACTATCCTACACGCACACACAAACACACACTCGCACACACACACATGAATTATCATTAGTGATCCTGACACGTTACTCTAACACACCCAAAGAGATTCGTATTCTTGGCGCTGTCTCAGTGATAGGATTTAAATGTTAAATAACCTATTTTCTTAAACATATACATGTATATTTATTTTTATTGTTAACTTTTCATTACTCATTCCCTAATTATATGTGATCAATAGAATAAAATGTTGAAACACAGTGTCGAAAATGTACCTGTAAATCCGTGGGGTGAGGACCTGGTGATTTGTAACACAGGCATCCCATGCCTATCACAGACACCAGCTCCTCACATTTCTAAACTTAACTCTGTAAAATAACTAGTTTTAAGTATACCATTGTGAGGAGAAATAAAGTATTTTAATATTATATTATTACTAAATGCATATGTATGTATACCACGGTACACATTCTAAAATAACATTTTTTTAAATTTTTGTCTGTCTGTCTGTTTATTCCAGGTAATCTCTGGAACGGCTGCGCCGATTTTGATGGGACTTTCACAGATAGGTAGCTGATGATATAACTAATATCTTAGGCTACTTAATTTTTTTTATACAATATCCGCGGGTAACACCGCGGGGTTCAGCTAGTTAATAAATATAATAACTTGACAATAGGCTGAAATTTTAAAATTTCTACTCTAATATTATGTAGTAGTAGTTACTGAGATCAGCGCTCTCAGGAACTACTTGCGTGCACTGCGTGAACGGTTAAAGTTTTGCAAAAATAATGTATAATAGAAATAATTTTATTGTTGTTGTTTTAAATGTCTATCTTTTAAGGTTGGCTCACTATAACATTTTCTTTACGACAATATGTCGTACCGCAGGGCGAAGCTAGCCTATGTGCTATGGCGACGCTAAAAAAGTAGCCTATGTTACTCCTTATATCATCAGCTAGGTAGCTGATGGTATAAGGAGTAACTTTCACTGATTGGTATCAGTGAAAGTCCGGTCAAAATCGGTCCAGCCGTTCTAGAGATTAGCCGGATCAAACAGACAGACAAAAATTGAAAATGTTATTTTGGTATGTGTACCGTGTTGTATACATGGTACACATACCATACCAAAACATGCATGCATGCATCCATGCATTTAGTAAAAAGCGGTTATTTTAATATTACAGACACTATAATTTTATTTATTTGTATAGATATAGACTAATTTGTTCACGCTGCCTGTATAGGTAGGTACGCACGCGAGGTTGTGTAGGTCAGCTAGTGGTTATTTCATAAGCACCGTAATCGCAAAGGAACCTTAAAATGTATACCTATAAATAAATTAAAGAAAAATATGGACCTATTTATATAAAAATAATATTATAATAATGTAAAAAAGAAAACTCTTGAGATAACATCTCCTAGTGAAATGTATGACCTGTTCGTCCTTGTCAATTTTTAGCGAACTACTCTAGGTAACTAAATTTAACTGTTGAAGTGCACTAAAATTAACTAAATTATTCATTCATAACTTTCAAAACTGTCAATATTAACACCACCACAACCTTACTATAGCATAAATTGCTTACCAAAATACTCACGCAGAATAAATCTACACGAAAATTTAATTTATCACCGTTTATAACACCACGATTTTCGCAATCTCTACACAGAGTCTTAGCAGTAATGATAACTTATTGAATTAAGTCCATTATATATATGCAATCATAACAGATTACCAAACAAAAACAATGTGAAATTTTGGCCCGGCCGGTGCAATCGATAAGATCACGTGTTGAACTGTGGACTACTATGGAGTGTGGACTTGTGACTTGTAGCACGCACGAGCATTCGTCTACCGATTTGTTTAGACTGGTTTAGACTGATGGTGTGTTAGGCGAATAAGCGATCGTGGATTGGCCACTGAAATGGCGTGATGTCACACTCACCACCACGTCACTGGCCTGTCATGTAGCCGAGCACGACCTACTGATGTGATCAGGCGTTTTTTAAGTAGCTAGGCTATAATTCGACAGTTCAAAACATACATAGGTCAATATTTAACGTGTTTTTAAACGTGGTGATATGATGCATAAGTGCTAATTAAGAAAAATAATAAACGAATACTCCATACTGGAAATGGATTAAAACTTTGTATTACCTCCAGGAAATTACTGATATAAGCACTAGAAAATGGTCTAAACATCAAACAGTTCTTATTTTCTTGTTTTAGTTTATTAATTGATAACATCAATAATCATTGAATAAACTTTCAATACTATGATAGGTCAACAAATATATTATACTAGCTGACCCGGCGATCTTCGTACCGCCATATTTACTTAACAGTGCACACAGGCAGTGTACAGTCGCGGACAAACAAAAAACACTTTTCCCGTTATCTTTTATTTATTTTCTTTCTAGCAAAAAAAGAATGTTATCTATGGCAGAGGCAATAGATTTGGCGTCCATGGAAATTAGTTCGACGAAGCCTAGAAAATCTTTGCGAATCAACATCCTTTCTTCGTCAAAAAATCTGACGCCGTAACTTGGAGGAGGCACCCAACAGTTCTTTAAAATTTGAAGTTTTGTGCTGAACATAAAGAAAATGAGCGACCTAGACCATGTCCCACGTCATTTGCGGCGTAGTTCTGTTGCTATGCAGTGGAAGAAATTTGCACTTGTGTTTGCGGGTCGCTTTCCTGCTCAACTCAACCACTCACTCACAAACACAAACGAAAAACAAGAGAATTGCGTTTGTGTAACGCATAAGCGACCGCTTTTTGTTTTGATCGCATTTTTTTTGTGTCGAATGTGAACTTTCTTACGTATCCGTAAGAAAGTATTGTAGTTAGTACCTAGTTTATTTTTTTGATTTGGTTAGGTACCTTACAGGTCAGAGCCCTGGCCCACAGTGGCTACGCCCATGCGTAAGCCGTATAAAAACCCGCCACACGTAAAGTTAAAATTTGTGCCAACCCGTATACACATTCACTCTAACCACTAGGCCATTCTCTTGATACAGCTTTGTATAAAAAAATATGTACATAAGATGTCGTCGTCACAGTCGAGGGGATAACGGATAACTATTACCTACTTTGTCAATTTTTTTCAGTTTTCCTTCTTCGAAATGTTCGCTATTTGGGTCTGTGCCCTCAAATATACTGATATCTTGTTTTTTTAAAGTGTGGAAACCCCCACGGGCCTTCACCCCACCGGGGTTTGCGGCGGGACGGTGTGTCGGAATCGAACCCACTAAAACCACACGGTGTGCAACTCTGCGCCTGAGGGGAGGGATCCGGGAACTGATGTTATTTAACACATCCGGACCCCTCCCAGCGCTTGCCCGCACTGAAGCGGATTGGGTCCGAGTGGAGGTCCTCCTCCCGGGCCTTCTTCTGCGAAATTACGTCTTAGCAGAAGGCTGCGACCGCGGTAAAACTGCTGTCGCTACCGGCCATGGAGCGTATGATGGCTGGTAACGAGTCCGACGCTGCGACGCCCATGCGGGGCAAATCGCCAGCGTGAGCTGGGCTGAGTCCTCATTGCAGTCGCAGTGGTGGCAGGCGGGACTCAGTTCCCTCTGTGACCGAGTGCAGGAACTTCCCGAAGCAACCGTGGCCGGAAAGAACCTGCGTCAGTCGGAAGGAAAGGGTCCCGTGCTGCCGCCCAGTCCATTCGAGGATGACCGGCTGCAGAGCCTCCGCGGCGGCAAAGCCAGCGCGTGAAGTCCTCAGTTGGGACGACCAGCGAGCCATCGTGGCTCGACGGGCGGCTTCACGCCACTCGCGTACCTCTTAGGGCGGAGGGGCGAAAGCCATACTCCGCCCGTCGATAAATTGCAGCAAGCACTTCCGCCTGGCGCCTCCAAATCCCACGGGGGTGTTCCGGCCAAGGCGCACGCTGCCTCGGTCGACACCGTGCGGTATCCGCGTGTGGCTCTGACCGCCAATACGCTCTGAGGCCGCCAGAGGAGCGCCTTATTCAGGGCAGTCGGAGCCACCACCCACACCGGTGCACTATACAGCGCCATCGACCAGACAACTCCTGTGTACAGTAGTCTCGTTGCGACGCTGGGAGCAAGCTGTCGTAAGTGCTCGTCGAAGAGCCTCCTACCGTCGAGGATTAGGCCCAGATACTTCATCTGGGCCCGAAATATAGTGACAACTAGTTCAAGCTTCGAAATCTTAGGGTCGCGGAGGTCCGATGTGGGTCGCTCCGACGAAAAACTGATATGTATTCATGTAGGTATAATCGGTTGAACTAGTAGTTGCCCCCAAATTTTCTTGAGAGTCATAGAGGCTTAGAAGATGATGATTTTGCCTCAAAAAAGCTGAACCTAAATGCACAGGTACGGTCCGCTCGTTAGAATATCCGAGAGTTCATTAGGTACTCAATCCAAAAATTTATTTGTTGCCATATTGTGTACGTGTAAAACAGTCACAATGTTAAATAATAATTATTAAAAAAACTAGTAAAACAAGGTACATGCGAAAACTGCGTAGTTAAGAGACCAAGCAAACTTGAAAAAATATGCGACTTCCCGTCACTTGTTTTTATCTGTTTACAACAAAACTTCTGATGTCATTGTAACAAAGTACAAAATAAACAGCCTGGAATGTAAAGGCCATATGTTACATCATGCCATTTTAAATAGGATAGGTGCATAGACAAAACAAGCCGGAGGGCAATGGTTGGTCCTGAATTATAACTAACAAACCTAATAGAAAATATTTTTATTGTAGTACATACATATCAATAGGTAAATCAAAGACGTAATATTATTTTTAAAAAGAATTTTATATCATTATAGCAGTAATCGTACCATCAATAACATTAGATAAATATGTATAAAATTAAGTGTTTGTGACGATGTCGTCTAATAGTTATTGTAAGTCATCAAACATGACTTTATGACTGGATAAATATACAAAAGTATGATACAAAGCTCATTACAGTCATATTGGGGAGATATCCACAAATAAATGATGAAATATCGAACTACATTACAATTATAATGCCTACCTAGCTATATATTTATATTATATACCTACCTATCTCAAATAATTAACTTTTTTTAAAGTATCACTAACATCAATGCGTCTACATAACGATGAATTATGATAGGTAAAGTAACTTCCTCATTCCTTAATTTTCACCCTTACAGGTGGAATCCCGGAATCGGTGTAAAAGCCCTTTAAAATACCAAAAAAATACAAATCTCAGACAGTGGTCCCACCGCCGACGATGAACGAGAAACGAGTAGAACTAGAAACTATGAGCGAGTTGGCGATCAGTGGGCAGCGAGTGTGTAGTTTCGATAGTTTTGTCGCTGGGCTGTAAGCGAGTGTTCAAGTGCGATGAGCGATTACTCGCAGTCGCGCCAGCACCACATTTCAAGACACTATGGATGAGTTTTTTATTGAACGTGTCCGACAATATCTCTATCGTAAAATACATCATCGTGGGCGTCTGAACTAGACAACAATGAGATGAGAGTTGCAATGATTTGTTGATATCCATACGTGTACTTTCAAAGCCGCACTGTATAGAAATGATCAAGCTAGCGAGTGTGGCTGAGCGAGTTTATCTTTGAAAGTTCTTGTCGCTCAGCGACACAAACTAGTAAAGCGAGTAGTCGCCGGCAATGTGAACAGTCGGAGAGCAACTATTACTATATGCACCTCTTTCGCTTACACGGAACTCGCCGGCGGTCGGACCACTGCCGTAAGCCTAATCTTTAATGACAGAGCTTTGAGGTAACAAATATACAAAACCGTCAGGTTGAGAACCTACTTCTTGTTTGAAAATTTTAAATTGATATTTGAATATTTAAATTCCAAAATCGTAACATAATACTACAACTCTTAAAAATCTCATTGTGAATGTACTCATTGAATGTGTTCTCTACGACAACTGGCATGATACCATTTTGTTATTACACATTATTAATTTCTAATTAAAATATGAAACACTTCTATTTTTCAGAAATCACTTATTGTAAAAAAACTTGTTACGTATATGACGTCAGGTAATTAATGAGTAAAGTAAAGTGTATTGTGTTAGCGTCTTGTATAAGTATAAATTTATATTGCCTCTTATTCATAATCTTGAGCGAGTAACACTTCAGGCCAGCGAGCCGTCGCTTCAGGAAGGAGAGAAGACGGACACAATAGTAGTTCTTGAATAGATCCCAATGAGTAGCTTCCAAGACAATTAAGAACCCATTCGTAGTTTACTGGTACTAAACTATGTTCCATTGCAAGGTCTGAAATAAATAAACAATATATAGCGCTACTGCACATAGTATAGGACCTTTATAATTAATAATAATAAGTAACATCCACTTCATGCCCTGCATGATTCCAAAATTTTAATTTGTTTTTTTTTATTTTTGCGTTTTAATTGTATGTTGTGTGTATTGTGTCTTGTTATGTCTCACTCTCTACTTCATTATTTAACTATGAATTTACCTACAAATTACTTTTTTTATGGAATAGGGGGCAAACGAGCAGACGTATCGCCTGATGGTACAAGCAACACCAGAAGCGTCACAAATGCGTTGCCGGCCTTTGGGGGATGGGGTTGGTGTATGGGGGGAAGGGTTGGGGCATGGGCCTCCAGTATCCTCACTAACTCGGTGAAACACACTGTGAGGCCGTGGTATCACTCCGGTCGAGCCGGCCCATACATGCCGAAGCGTGGCTCACCTACATTTCTTGGCTATTAGGAATGCGACTCCTGGCAACACTATTCAAGTACGTCTTTTGTATGTACTGGCGTGTGAAATGTTATTATTTCAGACTTTTTGTTCACTTTTGTGTAGTTTTTACACCATTTAATTGCACAAAACGGCATTTTGTAGGTAATCTTACTGCATGACAACTTGTACGATGCTAACGAAAAGTAGCATAGTTTGTTGCATGTGTGTGCGTTAACGCGTGTGTTTACTAGGAAGTAGCTGAGTTTTTTGGCTTCAGTATGAACAAAGGCCGTGCGTTATCTACCTTTTTTATTTATTTATTTTATTACTTTATGCACAAATACATGCATAGGCGGACTTAATGCCTAAGGCATCTCTGTTCCTTTTTTCCTTTGATCTGAGCTCGTACGCTAGTAGCTCGCCTTTGCTGTATACACCACAAACAGTAGCTGCTGCCCAGTCATGCGAGTTTTTGCGATATCGAGTGAAAAAAAACACGGGTTCCACTCACAACTGTCCGGCTGGCACTGGCGAGCTACTGACAAACGCGAGTTGCTGCCGGGTGAGCAGGCGAGTGAATACAAAAACTGTTTAAGTAACTCGGATGCGAACTACTGTCCAACTCCCAAGTGCGAGTTACTCGTAAGTGAAGTCCAAACAGTGCGAGTTACTGCAGTGCAGCTACTCGGCTGGCTGACTCTACTGCTACTAAGCCTGCTCGCACTGTGTAAACCAGCCTTTAGCGTTTGAAAGCGCGCCCAACGGCCATTGACACGCTGACGTTTCGGTCGCACTAAGCCACTCGACCCCATAATATTGACAGACAAGTTGAGAATTATATTATGGAAGTATTGTAGAAATTGTGAGAAAAGTTCAAAGAGAATGTATAGGAATATGTGGCACGACGATAATATCGCCGCGATTCTTTCGCTCGTGAAGGGCCCCTTAGAGACGTGGTGAACAGCCATAGGTGATTAAAAAAATAATCAAATAAAATGTTACATACATATAAAACGGTCTTCTTGTGTATTTTCTGGTTCGGCCAGTAGTAAAGCGGGCTGAGTATTGTCTTTCGTCACTCGTACGTCTTTAATCTCCTTTACAATTTGGCCGCCAGCAGCCGTTAACATGTCCTGTTATAAAATTGTTTTAATAAATTAACAACATATAATTCACCACAAAACTATTTCTGAGAATTTCCTTCTTTACATAATTTATACTCTCGATTGTCGGCACTTGATGGAACTTGTTGCAATACATTCTAGAATCAAACTCACTTGTACTTGTTCCACTAGTTTTATTTTATCTTTACACCTGACCGGTTTCGCCTTATGGCATTCTCAAAGGTTATGGTTACATGTATGTATTCCTTCTTTACAAGCAACCATAATTCTGTCCAATATTATATATGTAAATAAAAGTAAATTTCCGAATCGTAAAAATAACAGATTTACTCGAAACAGTAAAAATGAGATCTTACCTTCAAAGTATTTAGGTCTAGGACGCTAAAAGGCGGCATACAGTAAAACTTAATGCCTTGAAATAATTTTTGTTTAGCAATGCGCGAGCGCCTCGGTCCTGGTTCACCAAAACTATCTAGAGCTTCAAAATATTCCTAAAAATTTCAAAATTATGTCTTGAATTTAATCATATATCAGTGCTTAAGTTGAGTAATATAGATAAAAAAAGACTCAAACTCAAAACTTAGAATATTATTTGTAACATTAAAAATGACGTCAGCATGTCGGTGACGCGAACTCATAAGATGTTCTCCTACCAAAAAGTGCTCAACGCGGCTAAAGAAGATTTCACTTCAAAAATGCTGATGGTGACTATCATGAAGGATGGGAAATGGGATTTAGTTAGAAAAAAGGCACAAACCATTTCTTGTGTTTTAGCGTTCTGTTATCGTAATTAGATGTGTATAAATATGGATAACTAAATTATTACCTCATCAACAGCACTTTTCGTTCTCAGACAATGTTCTATCCACGAAAATGACACAATCCATTTAGAATCAGCGAGTGCACACATGTACTTCACCGATCTGAAAAAGGTTATACTTACTTAATATTGCGTTATTATACTGTTACCATACGAAAAACATTCGGGACAAGAATTGACTTTCGGTCTGACCGTGCAAATTCTAGATCAGTTCCTATAATAATACTTTGACAGACACAGAACAATGATCTTTACGAGAATATACATGTAGTCGAATATAGATTGAAGTGCGGTTGGCTTGTTTACGTTCGATAGCGTTTTCTCGGAACGGTCATTTCGGAGGCTGTTGAACTTTTAGTCGTCAAAAGGCTAAAAAAATTGTTAGAACCCTAACACGTACAATACATAAAATTCAGTTTACCCATACATTTTGAATGGATTATACTACACCTATTACATTATATTAGTACATTTAAATACAATATTCATTCAAAGTGCTCTAGATGTTACGATGCAATAATATTTATGCGTAACTTACGAGCGACTGTTATAGTACACTAGCTGACCCACGAAACGTCGTTTACGTCTCCTATTGCCCGTAGCATAAAATTTTTCCCCCGTTTTTGTAACATTCTTTATTGGTACTCCGGTCCTATTGGTCTTAGCGTGATGATATATAGCCTATAGCTTTCCTCGATAAATGTACTATTCAACACTGAAAGAATTTTTCAAATCGGACTAGCGGTTTCTGAGATTAGCGCGTTGAATCAAACAAACAAACTCTTCAGCTTTATATATTAGTATAGATATAGTATAGATTTCATCATCTTGTGATATGGTATGTGGTTGTCTCTTAAGCATGCATGTTATAGCTTGAAAACAATGCTTTGTAACAAACCTTTGTGATTTGTTTTCTTCATCAACACTGACTACTAAATGTGTTATATCTTTTGTATAATTATCGACATATCTCCATTTCTGTTGAGCGCAAACTATTTTAACTTTTCCAATTTCATCTGAGGTCAAGCGAGAAGCAGCCAAACAAAACTTTTTGATTGCTTTTGACACATTTCTAGCTACCAGTGGTCTGGCGGCAGGAGTCGTTGGTGTACTCTCAAATGCTTTACTCATAATTTCTTTTTCTTGTGTAGTTTTAGCAACTATGTCTGATGTGGGACAAAGTGTCTGTTCAGGGTCATTCTCCTCATTTTCATTATCAAAGTTGAGTGACTTCCTGGCTACTGGTGTAGATTTATATATAATGTGGTTAGCGAACTTAGTTATAGTAAGAGGAGTTTCTAATGTTAGTTTTTTTCCTACTGGGTCAACTAAAGTCAAATCCCTATTACTATCGCTAGATTCTCTCTCTGTGTCTGTTAAAGTAATGATACTTTTGATGCTTTGGTCAGATGGTTTGGATGGAATCTTCTTGGTCTCACACAAAGCAATCTGTGATACGTTTGAAGTGCTGGTCCTCTTTACTTTCAAGAAGGAAACATCCCTGGAAAGGAAATTTTTTATAGTATTATGATTCCTTTAAAAACTTATATACATACTTATATTCTTATTCAATTAGAGGTTTTGAGTTACTAACTTTTGAGGGGTTTCTTCAACTACACTTCTGTCAGAATCATCAAAGTTCTCTGATTCTTTGACTGATTTATATGTTTTCTGTCCTGCATCATTGCCATCTTGTAAAGAATCTAAATGCTCGCATACAACTGGTGTTAACAATTCGGCAAGTTGTTCAGGCATCTAAAATAAAAAACATAAAGCAATTAATTTTATTTCACACACATTTCTGGCAAAATGATTTGAAACACTTACTTTTTCATGTGTAGATGCTTCCAAATGATCATCATCTTTTTCCAAAATGCTAAATATGTTTTCACTAAGTTTCTCATTTATACAATCAGGCAATTTTTTTGTTGTCATTTGACTATTTGTGTTTGGTATTTGACTTGCATGTTTTATTATCTGTGTCTTTTGTGCTTGAGTCAGACTTTTATTTTTTAGTTCATCTGACTTTGCTGGATTATTCTCAATATGTTTAGAAATTTGCATATCCTGACTTTTCCTTATATTTTCCATGTCAGCATCAATGCTGGCAAATACTTGCCCCATAATGACATCATAGTTGATTGGTTCACTGTCAGGTGGAGTGTTTTTATCATTCATTGTTTGTTGTGCTGTTAGTTTAACTTTTTTACTTTTCGGTAAAATTTCGTCCTCTCTGTTTTCCCTATTTCTTTTCTCAGCATTTTTCTGAGTTTTTAGTCTACAACCAACAGTTGATATTAGTATTTCTGAAGGTGCATGTTTTTGCATTATGTGAACATTTCCTTCCTTAACTGAACCAGAAAATATATCTAAATCATTTAGATCCTCAAAGTTTTCCAGATGTTCTCGTCCAGTTTTAGCTGTGTCTACCTTCTGTACTTCAGACACATCATTTACATTTCCGATTGTTTCTTTTGCTCCCTCTTCAGTCTCATATTCCATTATATTTGACAACTCTTTTTCAACACTTTCAGTTATTTCAAACTGTGCAGTAGCAGTTTCTGCCGATGCAGTATTTTTCTTTTCTGATGTGGATTTATCTACTTTGTCTGCGACTGGGATTGTCCCACTATCTTTAACATTAACTTGAGCCTCTTGGCTATTAGCCTTACTCATACTTACCTCTATGTTATGAAGACCATTATCCTTTACTGGGGTCTGGTTTTGATCTAAATTGTGTGGTCCTAATGATGTTTGTACTTCACGATCACTATTTATTTTAACCTGAACATCATTTTTCTTTTTAATTAATATATTTGTTATAGTAGTTCCTATTTTAATTGAAATTTCAATATCATCTGAGTTATCAGGAATTGTTTCTTGTGGAGGTATATTGGGCACCTTGTCACATGTCACATCGATATTTTTTGGACATAAAGCACTTTTTTTAATGAATGGCATTCTATTTACTTCTCCAAAACTGAGGTTAATTTTATTAACATGTTCCTGTTCTTGTGTTGTAGAAGACATCCTTTGTTTTTTTGAACTGTTATTGTAGCTGATATCCTTATCTGGAGAATGATTACCCTTGTTTGGTACAGAATTGTTATTTGATTTAATCTCTACAGTTTCTAGTGGTACATTTAATTTATTAGTAATTTCATCCATGTTTTCACATGAAATTGCATATTCATCTTTAGAACTGAGCTTATTTGAATTTACACTTATCATTTTATTTTCTTTATTTGTATTGTCAGGTGTATTCTCATCTATGTTGACTACATGTTGAGAAACAGTTAATGATGTGTTTGGTTTCAAATTTTGAGTTTTCTTGACCATCTCAATAGAAACATTTAATTTACCTCTATTTTTTTTATTTAATTTACTAAATTCTTTCCTCATTCTCTTTACACTATTCCAAGTTTGTTTACTTTTTTGTGACTTTTTATCATTTTCACAGCTAGAGTCCTTGGAATTGCCCTTGTTGGGAAACTCATTGACTTTCTGATTTGAATCGTCATTTTTTACATCTCTTTTTCTAGAACTTCTGCGAGGATTGCATGTGGTGTACTCACTATCATCCACAAGAAATGGTTCTATGTCCATGGGTCCCACAATATTGTCACTATTTTTAGGAATATTTTCTTCATAAGGCATTTCTTCAATTTTATCCCAGTCATCTTGTGGTGGTGGTACATGAATGATCTTAGGTACTTCTGTCAAACTTTCCACTTTTTTTTCTTTTGGGTGGATTATAATATTGCTAGCTGAGATTTCTACTGGATTCTGAGGTTGTTGGGAATCTTGTGAAAATGTTTCCGAATTTTGTATAGGTGCTGAAAAGTGATTTTGTGAACTTGTTAACCAGTCCTTTACATTTTTGACAGGATCCTTATCTGATTCAATATCTCCAGGTATGTCAAGGCTAAACTCATCTACTGCAATAATAAAAACAAAATGTTTAAAGATTCAGTACATTAAAGTACACATTTACATTTAATGTCGACTCTATGCTGGTGCATACATAATTATATTACTTAAAATTTTTTTTTGTAGTGTTCTGGCAATTTTAATGATAGGTTTTTTATCAATCAGAACAATTTATAAGTTGTGTCATGTAGGAAGTTATAATTTAGTGGTCAATACGTAGGTATAAATGCTTACACTGTATTTTGAAGAGTTTTTCAAATGCTTCACCAAGTGTTTGAATATGGTTTGTAAGATTTTGTAAAGGTAAGTTAAGTTTAAGTGATTTGCGATCAAGGGAGCCAGCACATAGAGGACATGCACGACGCCCCCGCCAGCACGTATGACATAAAGTGTGTCCACAGGCAGCAGTCGCTGGTGCTATGTAGTACTTACAACTGTAAATAAAAAAATTGGAATATATCTGTAAATTAAAGTTGAATAAAGTTCTATTTTAACCGCTAAACATTAAGTATTTCTGGTATAAAATTAGCTACTTTTGGTACAGCATTTCTCAACCAAAACACCAAAAAACAAATAAAAATCTTGCTTACCATTCAATACATTTTAAATGGTCAGTGTATTCTGAAGTTAACTTTGTAAGCTTAACTAAATCTAAGTTCTTAAGGTTCATCTTGAAAAAGATTAGAAGCTATAACTATTAGGAACGACGAGACACAATTACAGATTTGTTACCACTGAAATAGCATTATGTATCGAAACAAACTTCTTTCATTACATTAAGTAATGAAAACATTTTAAGGAAACACCTAAATTACTATGTAATACAAAAAATCACTATAGAAATACGGTTTTTAATTTATAAGTTTAATTCCCGCCTTAATCACAAACAATTCAAGTTGTTCACGTCGAAACTCGAAATTCAGGCTGTCAATTTTCTAGTTTTGGACAGTTTTGTCACATTGACAACTGACAGCTGACAGTTGAAACAAGCAAACAAGAAAAGCAGAATGTACAAAAAATGAAATTCAGTCGGGTTTTTGTAAAAATCTAACAAAGTATTTTTATGATTACTTTAGTTTTTTCTGTATATAGTAATGGTTCTGTAATAAATGGCAAAAAAATATGTACACCTTTCATGCGACAAACATCTCTCTTTGTTTATCGGGCCATTTCCAACCGCACTTAGGGACTGAGGCCGCACTACGGTTTTTTCCAGCCAGCGGTTAAACCGCCAAACCGCAAAACCGCCCGAAGCGCACACACTACGGTAAAACCGCGAACAGTGTTGCCGACAGATAAACTAGCTATCCTTTAGATTGAAGTTTTCGGAAATCGGAGGCATACCTGTTTTTCATGCATTTAATTATGCACATCATTCACTTAAAAATAAAAGCATTAGAAAAAAAAACGGTCTTTAAAACCAGAAGTATACCTACTTGCAACCATTTCAAAAAGCTTGGATGATCGAAATAGAGAAAGTTTCTTGCCATTGAATGTTCAAACTTTAAGCAGATATTTTTTTATTTGTTAATAGCTGTGCCCGCTAATTCTTACACGTACATGTGAGATTTGGATTTTCAAGTTATTTTAATTTTTTTACAGTTTAAACCTTCCCTGGACTACGACAAACATTTCAAAATCAAAATCAGCTAAATCAGCCCAGCCGTTCTCTCGTTCTCGGTTTTAGCAACAGCAATTGATTTTTATATAATAAAGAAGATAAGACTAAAAAACTTAGAGCTTGAATACTGTAATGATATCTTATGAGTTTCAACTTAAAGATATTTTTGTCAAATAAGTCTGGTTTAAAAAAAAGGTTCTGAAAAATATACTATACTGTTTGAAAAGCATTTTCACAACTGTGAGATTTTACTTTTCTATCACTGATTTCGATGAAAAATAACTAAATTTAATTAAACTGAATGCCTATGAAAATAAATAAAATAACTATTTCGACTAATTGAACTATGTATTCTTTTTATTTCGACTAAATAAAATAAAAAAATATAAAAGTGTTCGGATTATGACCGCAAATATCCGGGGATTTTACGCTTGTTGTCCTGGTTTCTAAATTTTTGAGATGGCCCTATCTCTAGGTCAACGCTTATTATATAAGAATTTATTTAAGAATTTCTTAAAAGTTTTATGAAAATCCTAAAACTTTAGAATACGACATTACAGATTTATGGCGGCATAATACGAGTATAGGCAGTGCCGTCTTTACCATAAGGGCACACGGGGCCAGTGCCCAGGGCCTCCATCATCAGGGGGGCCCCGAGGAACCGACAATTTTGTCTCAGACATGTGTTCTCGTTATAATTTGCGTACACATTATACTTTTTTCACAAAGAAATATAGTACACTAACTGTTGCCCGCGGCTTTCCTGGCGTGGAAGTTGATTATATGTATTTAATTAAAAACTGTATGTATGAATAATTTATTCATGTTTTTAATAGTTTTATTTATTAACTAGCGACCCGCCCCAGCTTCGCACGTGTGAATTTTAGATGCACCCACTGATGACACGATTCGTGCAGTTGAAATCTGTAATATCTTCGAATGTATTCATTTTAATTACTTACTGTAAAGGGTCACATTGGTATATATTAAATGCACAATGTATTTAAGGTACTTAATTGAAAAAGGATAAATGCTGTATTGCTTAAAATCGCTTCGTAAATAAGCCATTTTTTTCTCGTAAGAAGAAAAGAATAAAAATGCTTATTGTGGGTTATCCCTGAGAGATATACATATACCATTGCGGACTTTATTGTAGCCCTCTTTAAGTTGTCTAATAAGAATAAGAGATGACCGTATACACGTTATTGCAGCGTTGGTAGGTACAGGGTAGTCCGAAGACCTGGTGAAGATGCGACTGCGGCTCTGGAAGCCATCATAGGACCACTCCACCTCTTAATAAGGCAGGAGGCTCTAGCTGCAGCAATGCGGCTAAAGAAACAAAATCTCTGGAGACCGCCTAGGGTACCACACACCGAAATCCTCTATGAGGCCATAGGTAAGGAACCGCTCATGGAAGCGGTAACTGACAGTGTGCGTCGCAGCCAAGCAGCTGGCAAGGGCAATATTGGTTCTGGGCCGACTGCCCTTGTCTCCGATCCGCTCCTTGCTAGTGCATCAGCCGCGTCGTTTCCGCGTGAGTTGCTATGTCCTTTGATCCACTGGAGAGTTATACTATTTGTAGCACTTACCTCTGTCAGGACTCTGTGGCATTCGTAGATCAGCCCTGAGATAGTCGTGTGACTTTGTAGAGCTTGTAAGACTGATCGGCTGTAGGAAAGTATGCGGATGGGGTATTCCGTTACCTTTCTGCAGATGATCGCATGTGCTGCTATAATATACCCATGCACTCTGCCTGGAAGACTGTGTTGTGGGCTCCTAATGGAGTCGAAATGTGTATGTTTAGGTCCTCAGAGAATGCTCCCGAGCCAGTGCCTGACCTTGTTTTGAATCCGTCGGTGAAGATTCTTAACTCCCTTGGGTCAAGTCCTTCTTGGGGATCCTCGTGCAGTTGTATCTTGTACTTTTTGTCGAAGACGAATTGCCTGGGTATTGTGTCAGTCGGAGACAAGGGCAGTCGGCCCAGAACCAATATCGCCCTTGCCAGCTGCTTGGCTGCGATGAACACTGCAACAGAACACCAAGGCAGAACACCAAATATATTGGTCCAACCTTTGTACCTGCAGGCAGACCAAGGAGGCCCTCCCGACGATCAACCCCGGATTGTCACGGAAGCTGAAACAACTTAAGAGGCCGCCGCTTCGACTTCTGATCGGAGCAATGACTGGTCATGCACTATTAAACAAACATCTTTTAACTCTAGGTGTAACGGACAGCCCTCTGTGCAGAGCATGCATAGAGGTGAAACAGCCGCCCATGTCATCTTGGCATGTCCTGGGGTGGCAGAATACCGGGCGAAACACCCGGGATCGCCGAGGTCACTACAGGAGGTCGTCGGCAACACGAGAGGTCTGCTAGGCTTCCTGGAGGAACTGGGCTGGCACCACTAGTGCCGACCCACTACGCAAAATAGGCGCATCAAAGTCGTCGAGTTGCGGAAACGCAGCCCGCGAGTTCGAGTCAAGTCAAGTCAAGACCTGGTGAAGTTCACGGGACGTCGTGAGATGTCGGCCGCATTGAAAAATTGCGGGTGGAGTAATGAACAGTACCTGACTGTCGTAACTGTTTCTCTTAGGGGGTAAGCGTTGTCACTCTTAGAAGCACTACCTGGTTCAGGTAGCGGATATAAAAAATTGTTAGAAGCGCTCGAGTCGAGAACGCTATCTGAAATACGTTTTCTGCTCCCAGCTATGCGACAGAGCCTAATGCACAAGAGAAGGCCTGCAGCAATGTACGTTGGAAATTGAGAACCTCGTATGGAAAGTGTAGATGATAAAAGCAAACAATATGCAGATTTTCATAAACAGCATCAAGGACTTTGAAGTAAGAGCTGCACCCTGCGGTGGTGGCCAAGCCAATGAAGCCAAGCCAAGCCAAATGAAGCACTGGCACACGCCCTGAAGGTCGAAGTGGTTCGACAGGATATCCGGCCGACCCACAAGCGAAAACAGAGGAAATAAAAGAGATCAAGTCTTCTTTTAAAAAGGGTTCTGGGATCATGTGCTACAGATATGGCAAGAGAGGTCATCTGCAGCTAAGTAACCCGCTAAAGAGTTAGTAGATATCCAGGTTGAAAAAATATATAGGACTGCCTGGAGAAGCTGTTGAGGAAACGATGCGAAAAATAGTTTGTTGATGTAAGACGCACGTTCTAAGGCACCGATCTGGGAAAACCTGATAAACATCAGATAAAAGGTGACTTCATGAGACCATCCAAAGAATATTTTTCGATGAGAAAATGTATTCCAACTCGAAATTCGAAATCTTTCTTCAAACTCAAAGCTTGACTTTTGGGACCCTGTGAAGATGAAACAATGAAGTTAGCACAGGGGGGTGACATTGACCTAAAGAAACTTATCACATAGTAAGCATCTAAGGTTCCAGACCATCTCCGTGAAGTTCACGATGGAGCTTCAGGAGGCCATCCTAGTGTCAAGAAATGTCCGCAAGATGTACCGGGTTGGTGTCGTAGTGGTGCCGTAACTGTACTACCTGTATACTATTGTAAAAAGGCCCACACATGCGAAACCAAGATATCAGTAAATTTATAATGGACTGGAAACTTAATTGCAGTTGACATCGCGAGCGGGAATGAGAAAACTCGATACGGCTGGCGCTCAAACGGTTTTGATAAAGATGCACTGGTTTGGCTGAATAACTCAACACGTATGCATAGAAAAGCCCCAAAACTACAGACCAAGTGGGAGGGTCCGTATAAAGTTAACACAGGATTCAGCGACAATCGAGTTCAAAGTAGTGCATATAAACCACCTAGCTGAATATAAAAGTGGCTTAATATAGCAGCAATATGGCGTATGGTAGCAATAGCGATGCAATGTTAGCCGAGAAAGTTCTAGTCGGATTCTTGAGGCACAGAATAATAAAACTTAATGAACTGACTGTCGCGCGGTTGGCGGGTGTATATTTGACAGCGTTTTTTCGGAACCGGGCGTTTCGAGAGGCTGTTGAACTTTCAAAAATAATCTAGTAATGGCGGCATCTAGTATAAAAAGGCAGTTTAGTTTCAGCTACAGTGCGACACAAAATCTGAGTGATATAAGTGATTAACAGAGCGACCTAGGCGGTCATTAAGGACTATTATTCTAAGTTGTTCTGTGGTTTTAAGAGCGTTTATAATAAAGTCTCTTTTACGCGTCAAAAGACTTAATTCTCAAATTCGTCGAAGCCAAACACGTGGTAATAAATAGAAGGTTTTGCTTAACACAAAACCTGAAAGAAACCATTATGGTAATTGTAACCAAAAACTAACAAAACGATTACTCATAATAAATGTTCATAGTAGAAAAATGTTAGCATAATACACTTTATTTACTTTCCAAAAGGGCCCCTAATTCTTATGTGCCCAGGGGCCCCCGCTTAGGTTAAGACGGCCCTGAGTATAGGTCCCTCAGTTCAGTAACGTCTCTACGGAGGAATCTGCAAGAATGCAATTATCTGAACTGGACTTCGCTCGATATGTCGACACCAAGTATTCCAATTTTGGCAGAGGCAGATAGGGGAGTGTATTAAAATGAAATCTTATTTGTGTAACGTTAAAAGTAACCAAGAGATGAAAAATCACCTGAAACGTTACAAAAGTAACCTTCTGGCAACACTGTATAGAACCGCCCGCGGTTATCGCGGTTTTAAAATCAGTCGCGGTAAAAAACCGCCAGTGTGGCCGCTTCCATACATTTCCCTATGTCACAAAATCAGGCTGTTAAAAACCGCGGCGGTTTAGCCGTAGTGCGGCCTCGGCCTTATGCTCGAAACAAACTATCGGACGCGGCTGACGGACGCGGCTGACAGCCGTAATCTAGAGTATTTTACATTGAGGCAAATGATGTTTTTGTCGCATCCGTGTCAGTGTTGCCAGAGGGTTACTTTTGTACACTTACACAAATGGAAAGTTTACATTTTAATAACTTTTCGAAAATTGTAGAATTAACTCAATTTCTTACATTGCTCTAAGTTTATTATATATTTACTAAAACTAACGACGTGGGACATTACTATAAGGTTCTGGCAGTTTAATTTCTGGATTATTGTTAACTAATATCATTAATGCGCCCGGTATTATGTTTTTAAAATCAACTTCAAATACTTCTGCTGGTATTTTTTCTTCATCTTGATCGATTATCTTTGTGGATGTAAATGTATCTTGATAATTTAAATATTTTCAAATATGTATAAACATAGGAACTTTACAACAACTTGTTTTTTTGAGTATATTTAGGGTTGAAACCTTAAACATTCTTAAATTTGCTGCCAATCTATTGTACCACGACTTGCTGTTGCTAGTTCAACTCTTTATTAAGTTTATTGTATGTCTAAAGCCACGTTTCAAAACAGGTAATTTATACTCGGCAAAGCAAAGTGTACATTTTACTAAGCCAAAACATTTATCAGGGCCTTTACCGAAGGGTAAAAGGGTTGGAAAATATGTATTTTCTAAATTCATTGAGATACTTTAAATGTATGTACTAAAAATTATTATATAATTTTCAGTGTTTTTTTTAAAATGTCTCTGTCTAACTCCTAAAAATCATCAAATCTAGTGACAAAATCACTTAGTCAATTACAACAAAGTCATTACATAATTTTTCAGTGTTTTTTTACATTTTTTTAGAATATCTTTTTAGTTAGTTAGTTAGTTTACATAAGTTTTTTAGAATATCTCTGTCTAAAATCACTAAAGTGGCAACACTGAAAACGTCCGCAAGCAACGTCCGAAGAGACTGTGCACCCTTATCAGCCGCGGCTGTAAGCCGCGTCCGTCAGCCGAGTCCGATAGTTTGTTTCGAGCTTTAGCCTCTTCATTGGGCCGCGGCCGTTGTACGCTTAGAGCATATATATCTGTAGGGGTATCTGAACGGGCGGAAAGCGTGTCGGAGTAGAGAGAGTAAGAGACTAAGTCTGTCTCTCTCACGCAAGCTTTTGATTCGAATTAAATAATTTTTAAATAAAAGATTAAATTCCCACAAACAAACTGATCAAGAAAACTCCAACATTGGCATGATTGGCAACACCATAGATAAGAATATGTACTTACGTATAGATAGCCAACTCTTCGTTTTGCATCAATACGCCATCTAGTTTCCAGTACCCGAACTAAAACGTAGTGTCACTGGTATATATACGTATACGTAGGTACATATATATATGTATACCTGGGTATGTATACATATCTATACCTAGGTACATATACATTTGTATACGTATACCTAGGTACGTATATAAATATACGCCCTATATACTTTGAAAACCCGCTAAGGTGCAGAAACGCATTTTAAAGTAAAGATGTCTAATGTTTTCACTATTGATAAAAAATAGTGAAACCATAAAAACATTGACTTAATTACTTTAAAATACGTTCCTGCAACTTAACGGATTTATTGTATTAACTTTACTTGTCATTTTTGTTTTTAAGATCAAAAACAAAAATGAAATGCTAATAATCACTATGTGAGAAGAAAAATTAAACAAATAAATTTACTTATTCTTTTTATTTTTGAAATTATATTCACTGGCTAATTTCTATATACAATCACTGTTGTCGATAATAACTACTTTTGCCACACAACAAAATTAACGTTGCACAATACAACAGATTTTTTGAGGCATGATAAAGAGTCTATTTTCTCATAGGTATTATTATAAATCCACTAAAACTAGATCACAGGAAGTCATATCTCAACACTTTTTATCACAGTCAGGCAGTATTTCGTGAACATTGCGTCGCGAAGCCGGAGAAGTAGATACACTCAACTCGACATACTTAGCGGAAAATCCCACGAAAATAAATGCACAGATAAGAAGATAGATAAAAAGCAAAAATGCAAATTAAATGATCGTGCACAAAGTAACATTCGAACATCGAAAAACAGTTGTTGTTGACTGACATGCTGACGACATGACATTGTCATTTTTTTCTACTAGGATAAACGGCTCTGGGTTCTAGCCCTTTTAGACGAACAGACGGTCACTATTTCGTGATGTTGCCATACTGCACAGTAATCCTTTTACTTTACTATGGTGTAGGAGAGTAGTACTATATATAATAAATTAATTAGTATTAGTAGCGTATCTTAGTATACTTTTTGTTAGTAAATAAATGAATATTTTACTTCCCCGGTCGAACTGGGCTATTCATACTAAAATCAGCAGCTTTAATGCCTACAATAGGATCAGCGCACTACATAAATATACCGTGCAATTATTAAAAGAAGTTTGTGGAAAAAATTACCAATCTGCTTCATAACTGGGTGCAGCTACAGACCGTTCACCGTAAGGTGTCCCCTGCCGTGATGTTGGCACTGTTACTTGTCATTCTTGTCAATCAGTTGTTGTCAGATGTTGTTGTTGTTGTCTGTTTTTGTGCTAATATTTATATCCTTGAAATATATCATGCCAAAGCCATTTAAAAGCAGTGCAAGAGAGATTGTGTTGAAGGTGCGTGCCTTTTGTGAGAGAGAAAAGGCAAACCAAGCCCCATTAATTCGACTCAATCAAGTGCGAGCACGAGTCGCCGCCATGACAGGTTAGTAAAATAGGGATACCAGCTTCAGACACAATGTCTTTAGTATGGGTAATAAAAATTAAGTGGCACAAAGGATTAAAATAAAAAAGTACATATCTCAGTGAATTTAATTTATTTCGATAATATTGTCATTACTTGTGTTTATAAAAATATTTAATTTTATGAAAGGATACAAATTTTATGTGTCTATTTCAGGCATGTCGGAGAAAACCGTGAGTAGAATATCTAAAGAAGGTGAAGTTGCTGCCTCTACGTCTCAAAAACTCAAGTCTCCTGGAAAACATCGTCAAAAACGTAATATATATATAATAATATATAAAAACAGTGGATCTTGATGATTTCGATTTATGCGCAATAAGAAATAAAATCCATGAAATGTATACTGTCAGAAAAGTTGTTCCTACCTTGAATAAATTACTTATAGAATTAAAGAATGATATAAACTTTGGTGGAGGTCGAACGACTTTGTGGAAAATTTTAAAAGGAATCGGATTTCAGTACAAAAAGTGTGGTTCGAAGCGGAAAATTTTAATGGAAAGACACGACATAGTTGCATGGAGACGCAAGTATATCAATACTATGAGACAAAATCGTGTAGAAGGTCGGCCAATAGTTTTCTTAGATGAAACATACATTCACGCATCATATGCAGTGAAAAAATGTTGGCAAAAAGGTGACGAGGACGGAGTACTAACAAGTGATTCTGCTGGAACGCGATGGATTATTGTTAATGCAGGTGGAGAAATGGGGTTCATTTCTAATGCTCAATTGATTTTTAAATCACAGAGTAAATCAGGGGACTACCATGACGATATGAATAGAACAAATTTTATGAAATGGCTTTCAGAGAAACTTATACCCAATTTGCTTCCGAACTCATTAGTCGTCATGGATAACGCTCCCTATCATACAGTACAAGTGAATAAAGCACCTACTATGAGTTCCTCAAAACTCCAAATGCAAGAATGGATTACAAATAAGGGATTGTCTTATTTACCAACAATGTTGAAAGCAGAGCTTTATCAAATTATAAAAGAACACAAAGAAGCGCCGATTTATGAGGCTGACCAATTATTGATAAGCCATGGCCATAAAGCGGTTAGGTTGCCCCCCTATCATTGTGACTTAAATGCAATTGAGTTTATGTGGAGTCTGTTAAAGAGACGAGTAGCTAGCAATAATGTCGGCCAAGAAACTGGTAATATCGTGAAGTTAACTGAAGAAGCTTTTTCATCGATAACTCCTCAGGATTGGCAAAAACAGTGTGAACACGTAAAACATTTAGAAGACAAATTTTATGAACGTGATGGCTGCATGGATAATATTACGGATAAACTCATAATTGAATTAGGAGATGACAGCAGCACAGATTCGGATACGTCAGATGACGACGTATATGCAAGTGACAGTGATATGTCTGGAATCGTTCCTTTCGACCATACTTACTGTCAGGAAAAATGAAATCATTAAATAATATAAAATTTAAATTGTGTCATCATTTACAACCTTAATAGACTTTTAGCTAGCTGTATATTAGTTAGTCATATAATAAAAATATACCAGGTCGATATCTGTACTTTGAAGATATTGAAGATAATCACAAATTTTAACAAAAAAAACCACTTTAATCTGGACCAAATTGAAATGGGACCACACGGAAAGCACCAGCTTTCAATTAAAAAAAGAATCGTCAAAATCGGTGCACCCAGTCAAAAGTTATGAGATAACAAACATAAAAAAACAGTCATATTGAGAACTTCCTCCTTTTTTGAACTCGGTTAAAAAACTAAAATAGTTATATAGTATAACTAAATATAGTATAACTTTATTAGAGCAACATAAGCCAAAACAATAATTTTAAATTACATACAAGATAATGGGGGGGTAAAAGGTACATATATTGTTGGCAACACCGTTGGCAATGCTACCAATCCCGAAGGCAGGGGACATCTTATGGTGAACGGTCTGTACTTAACTTTCACTTTATTTTACTACGAGAATGCGTTTACACCTTAGAGCATATAATAAATACAGGGATCTCTAAACAAGCGAAAAGCGTGATCGGAGAAGAGAGAGACTGAGTTTAGGTCGAGTCTATCTCTCTCACGCAAGCATCTGATTGGTTGGTGTATTTCCCACCAAATCACACCAACCAATCAAGGAGACTGTGTGAGAGATAGACTCTCAATGCCCCCTCCATATATTGTATGCTCTAAGGTTTAACCTTACTTTAAATTGAAATATCTTTAATTAGAGACTTCTAAGACTAATACTGTCTAAGACGAAATTGTTCAGGGATTTCATCTGCATATTTCTGTATTTTTTTCATTGCTAGACGCTAAAAAAATACTTCAACAAAATTTTGTTTTTTTGGGATTTCGCCATTGTTCTTAACAACATAACTTATCAGTATGTGATGTCGAACTTTGTTTCCCAAAAATATGAAATGAATATTATGTATAATAAATAGATAATATAAAAAATATATTTTCTATATTATTTATCACCAAGTTTATGTGAGTTATGCGTTTCGTAATTTTGTTCAATTTTGCACGAAACACGAAACTTTTTAAGCATTATGCAACACTGAAAGACTTTTACACTGAGTGCGTTCGTTTAAAATTATTTCAAATTTCAAGTGTTATAATAATTTTCATTATTTAGAGTTAAATTTTTTACATTAATATCATTTATTAAATAATATTTTATTTTATGTTGTTTATAACTTCAAATTTTACTATTTTTATATTTCTTTATTGTTACGTGAACGCATTTTAATACTAAAATAGTACGGGGACTAGTGGATAGAGTGCGTTATTCATAAAAAAATGTAATTCCATACAAGATAAACCACCATGGGCAACACCACATTGCTTTCTGTCAAGTGCCGAAAGTCAAAGGGGTGTCAAAGATTTTTTTGTAAATTTCAGAAATTGTAAATTTCTCAAAAAATATGTAAGATTCAAAAAAATTAATACCTATTTAAAGTCTCATTTTCCACTTTTATAACTAATCAAATAATAATTCCTTCTGTTTTTGTTGCAAATATCAGAGTTACTGAATGTTAAAAATTATTACATAATCCAGGGTTTGTTTTCAAATTTTACAAGGGTTTATATCTTAATTAGCTATTTAAATACTTTTTATAGCCTAGTAATGAGAAACCAACTCTTGTTTAAATTATGTGTGCCCTTGATAAGGTACAAATTAATTCGTGGTTAGGTTAGTTTTAATCATGGTTTAGCTATTTCTTATAAGATAGAGCAACTTAAAAGTGTAGCGAGGAAACATAGGCGGGGAATAAATGTAACACGAAGTTAAATATGTTTTGAAAAAAGTATTTTTGTAATTTTCTATTTCGTTATTTACTGAGACGTGTTGCTTGAACAGTTGCTGTAGGTGTACACAATTATATGTATACGAGAACTGTTTGGGCAACACATCTCTTCATCATCAGTTCATAGTCAGGTTCAGCGTAGTACATACTTATATTCTATCTCACATTGTTATAAATTTCTAGTCATATTTTTTACAGCATGGCCTTGCGTGGTGTTCTGAGGAGTGTGGCAAGAAGGTTGCAAGTACGTAGCTATGCTGATGCTCCTAGGGGTGATGAAATGGCCCTTACATTTGCTGCTGGAAATAAGGTATGGACCAGTCTTATAAGCATGCACTAAGACAAGTTTTTTTTATTAGATTCCATAGGTCAGTCCAGTCTGTTCATGTCTCTCTTTAGCAAGGAGGTTTTGGCCTGCCATACTTTTTTTAGATATTTAAGGATATATTCACATAATATATTTCTGACGTTCTTTTACTTCATTATGACCCTCTGTTATATAAGGATTTTTTATTAAGATCTTTCAAAGTGAAAGACATTCTTACATTTTATTTAGTTTTGATAAAAAACCAAAAATGAATTTTCATGCATGAATAGTGTTAAAGTCTCATTAACAATAATTATTTGTATATTCACAGAGTTTTTTAATTTATTAATGATTTGCCCTTTTCTGTCATCACGCATCTCAATTGGTGATTAAGTAGTTATGGCAGCACTAGTCAGAGGGTAGTAACAGTAATCCTCCATCTCGTGTCTCAGCTTCACAGTTGATAAAAAAATCTATTAATAATAAATTTAAATATTGTTATGTCACTTTTTAATTAATTTTTGTTTTCAGGTCTTCTATGACAAACAAGTAGTGAAGCAGATCGATGTGCCATCGTTTAGTGGCTCTTTTGGTATTCTGCCAAAACATGTGCCTACACTTGGTATGTCATATCATTTTATTGTAACTTTAACAATATTGAAGAAATCATAGCATAGGCACTGAACCTCAATAGCAGATAGAGAAAATGACTGTACGGTTGGCCAAGTGGTTACAGCGGTTACTTTCTAATTCAATTCAATTCAAGGGTTCAAATCCCACACGAGACAACACTCCGTGATTCACAAATAGTTGTTCTGAGTCTAGGTGTTGTTTGTGTCAGTTTCATGTATGTTTATATATATGTTTGTTTATATATGCACTGTGGGTGCCGTACAAACCTGTGGGTATATTATATGAAGTAACTAAAAATTTATGTTTTTCGCTATTTTTCCTTTATCTGTGCCATAAGTTGCTTACGTTGCTTTGAACCAAATTTCAAGACTCTGAGTTCATGGGAGTGTCGTAAATTTGCAGCATAAACGACTGTATCTTTTGATTGCGTTGGCTTAGAAGTTTGATTTTTTCACTGCTTCATGGGACAGTAGACCTGAGTATTTGATATGAATTTCAGCTTGATACCTCCATGCGTTCCTGAGAAAAAGGGTCTTAACAGACAGACGGACAGCAAAGCGATCCTATAAGGGAACCCCAAAAAAAAAACCGTGTAAGGTCTATATATTGTCTTGACAAATAGTGTTAATGACACATCATTTGCATTTTTGAGATATTTTTTGAAGTAAAAACTTCTTTAGCGGCGTTTTTTGGGATGGGTAAAAAAGAGAAAAATGTTAAACTAGTTTTCTGAGCAGAACAGGTTTCTAAACAGAAACTCGCAATTGTGGTGGCGAACGGGGCTAACAGAAAAAAAAAACTTTTGAGCGTAGGGCCGGGATAACGTACCACGCAATTTGTAGGACAATGTGGCTGTTAAATTATATAAATATTAACTAACATTATTACATAATGGAAACAAATATTTGTCCTACAAAATGTATGGTTTGATCCTTCCAATATCGATAACAAGGTCATGAAAAAGGATACTAACTAGCTGATTTTTTAACAGTTGCTTAGTTAATATTGATATAATTTAACAGACACATTGTCCTACAAATTGCGTGGTACGTTATCCCAGTCCTACGCTCAAAAGTTTTTTTTCCTTGCTAGCCCCGTTAGCTACTACAATCGAAAATTTTTGTAAGGTGAAAGGTTGGCCCTTTATCAAAATGAAGCCACTCGCGAAAAATTGGTTAATTTGTTCCGGGGATCCCGGACTAATACCCTGTAACTTAAATAAATTTATTTTGCTGTTAATGTACGTATTTGAAATTTTGTTTTTGTTTTGATTTAGCGGTTCTGCGTCCCGGCGTAGTTACTGTGACAGAAAATGATGGTGGGCAGAAAAAAATCTTTGTCTCGTCTGGCACTGTAACCGTCAATGATGATTCCTCAGTTCAGGTATGTATGGAGTAGTTACATGTTTTTTTGTTTTGCCATGGAAATCAAGACACATCTATCTATAAGTTATAGTAGTACCTGCATTTTGTACTGCCTCTCAGGAATTGAATTTTTAACCCACTAAAAAGTTGTCTAAATTTTGGCAGCTTGGAGACTGTCTGTTGCGCAGTATGGGGTCGCCCGTTGTCGTGAAGCAGCTGCAAGAGCTAGGGTTGGAAGCTCTCCCTCATCCGCCATACTCACCAGACCTTGCACCTGCCGACTATTACTTTTTCCAAAATTTCGACAACTTTTTAGTGGGTAAAAAATTCAATTCCTGAGAGGCAGTACAAAATGCCTTTGAAGAGTTTGTTGCCTCCCGTCCAGCTGATTTTTACAAGAAGGGCATCAATAAACTGCCAATGCGTTGGCAAAGATGCGTCGATTGCATGGGTGATTACTTCGAATAACAGAAATAAAAAAGTTTGAAAAAATAAGTACTTTCACTTATTGCATACAAAACGGCAATTTCATAGGTAAAGACCTATTATACAAGAATTGCTCGTTTAAAGGTATTAGATAGATAGTATTAGATTAGATATAGATGAATTGAAACATTTGTTGTTTGTTAATTATTTTATTATTTAAATATAAACTATAGGCAGAATTCATTTGTACTATGTGCAAGTAAACAAATTAACACGATATGCGAGTGGCATGGCTTTGATATTTTTCAAACAAATGTGTCATCAGCCAGAAGGCGCTTAAGCCTAATTTTTTTAGCAGCAATTATTGAGAAGATTTAAATTAAGCACAGTCATTAATATCTTATGACAAGCTCATTCACTAATCAAATCAAATTTAGTCATTATTTTCTCTTTAACATTGTTATGTGTACATTAAGTGTGCAGCGATGTTTGCAGTTTAGTTATCTAATATATTTTTATAAGCGGAGACTTGTAATTGGCTGTCAGCTTACTACAATATTATTATACTGTTTTTTGTAGCTGTAAGTCTTCCATAGTGCTTAAATAAATAAATAGATATGAAAGGCAATGTTGGTCATAAGGATTTGTAGTAAGCTAAATTTTGAGTAGCATTTCTTAAATTATCGGCAACATTTTTGTTTAAAGTCAATGTCGATATCAATGAAGCAGCCTCAAAATAGGTTTAACCATTATTTTTTACTCATTTCAGGTCTTGGCAGAAGAAGCCCACCCATTAGAGAGCTTAGACCGTGGCGCAGCACAAGAAGCTCTTAACAAAGCCCAAAGTGAACTAAACTCTGCTGGTAACGATAAGGTAAAGATCCATTATAAACTAAACAATAGAACGCATTGTTACATTGACGACCATTTAATTGTCTTTCAAATAAAAACTTACTTCATCCTTATAGTTCAGAGAATGTTGGATTTAAAACTGAATGATTATTGTAATGAATGTATTATTTTCATAAAACAACTTATTTTTTAAACTTTGACGAATCTTCTAGCAATTGACATTGCTTTCTCCCTTCGAGAAACTCGTTCGTAATTTTTATCGCTTACCACTGATCAAGCAGCCTGCAAATTAGTCCAATATGCGAGCAACGCCCGAAAGAGCTCTTTTAGGACGATGTTGATGTTACCATTCTCTACTTGTAATCTACATTCAAGCAGTGAATATTTTCGTAACCAATACTAGTAATAAGTTTATTGTCTTACCTATAATTTATATACAATCTTTGTTTATAAGGGGTGTTTATTTGTAGGCCAAAGCGGAAGCCGCTATCGCTGTGGAGGTAGCCGAAGAGATCGTAAAGGCCGCGACTGCGTAATCAGCATTGCCAGGAAACATTTAGAGTTGTACGAACTATTTAATTATTACCGTTATGTATAAATAAACATCTCCTCCAGTAGAACTCGGATGTTTTTTATTTTATTGAATTATATTATTTTGCTGCTACCAATAAAAATGCCAAAAGTTTCATGTCGTAACTCGTGGAAATGATGATGAATCGATAGATTCCCTAAATCATGTTAACTTACTCAGACAAATATAAATTGTATACCTTATCGATATAAATTGGACAGTCTTACATGGTTCAAACTGAAAGTTTTACGTTATTGGCTGTTTGAATTTCGAATGTTATATATTTTTTAAACATGAAAACTCTAATGAGTTTATCATCAAAATTTATCATCATGTGTCACTTATCATCAATGTTGAAGTTGAAGTTCGTTGTCTGTAGCAAAAAAGTGCGATGCGATGATTTTTTACGATTTTTAAAGTCACTCTCCGTCAACTGCACTGCTCGTCTTCAAAAAGCTTTTGGGGGTAGCACTACATTTGAGCACTAAGGTGTTGGTATGCGGAATTTCATCATGGCCATGTTTCTCTTCAAGATAAAATTTGTGAAGGTCGACCCTCAACTGCGATTACGGAGGAAAATGTGATTACTGTCAGACGACTGAAGATAACCGGCGTATCAGTTATGAGGAGATTCGAGGAGATTTGAGGATTGGATTGGTATGAACCAAATTCAGAAAATTTTAAATCCACATTTAAAAGATAGGAAACCTTGTTGCGGGTGGATTCCACACGAACTCACTCCAGAACAAAAACGGAATCGAGTAGATTGGTGTAAAAAAATGTTCAAGTGCAATCACAGATGTTCAAATGCTGTGTATGACATTGTGACAAGAGATGAAACATGGATTTATTGTTACATTACGGAACGAAAGAAACAATCTTCTGTATGGGTGTTTGAAAACAACCAACAAAATTGAGGCAGGTGAGAAGCGTGGGCAAACAAATGATTGCGTTTTTTTTTAACAAGACGGGTCCTGTCTGCACGACCCCACTTGAACAAGAAAAAACAGTTAATGCTGAGTTGTTGAGAACACCACTATTTGTTTGACCAATGTCTTTGAAAAAGTTATGGTAAAACGACCTAGAAATCGCATCCTGTTAAACCATGACAATGCTTCGGACCACACCGCGAACAAAACAAAGTCATTCTGAAAACATAGAACTCGTAATCCATCCCACACACAGTCCAGACCTAGCTCCGTGCGATTTCTTTATTTTCCCAAAAATCAAACATATGAAAGGTTTGACATTTACGAGCTCAGAAGAGGCATTGATTGTTTTCAACCAGCACCTAAAAACATACCCTCAGGCCAGGGTTTAACTAATTCACAGAGGTATTTAACTACAATAATAATAATAATTTTTTATATGTATATTTAAAAATGTAAATAATATGTTGTATAATAAGTTTAATAAAGAGAATAATAATAATATTTTATTTTATTTCTCCCACAATGTACAATATACACACATCAAAAGTGTCTAGGGATCAAGCATTTTTATGCGGATTTCTTGAGATTGAGATGTGGCTTTGGCCCTGGCCTGCTCAGTCGCCAGACTTGAACCCGATTGAGCATGCATGGGATATGCTACAGAGAAGAGCTCTGCCGAATATGGAGGGTATCCAGTCGCAAGAAGACCTTTTTTTGTTGTTGCAACGAACATGGGCGGCCATTCCACAGCGTGATTTGGATGAACTCATTTTGAGTATGCCAAACCGATTTTCTTGTGTTAGTGTTCGCGGTAGAAACACGGATTATTAATTGTTTAAGTTACCTAATAAAATTTTAAAGAAAACTGTTATTTCAGTCTTTTTTTCGAACTTTAATGTTAGTGGTTCAAATGTCAAAAATCCTTTTATTAGGAAAATGGCAAATTTCTTTATTAATGCAAAGGTGACTTGGTTTATCGTTACTGTGACAAACGAAAACACTTTATTTGATGAATCCTTAAAGAAAATTTTAATTAATATCAATCAGGAGAAAAGTTATTGCAAAAATATATATGTTGATCCCTAGACACATATGTTGATCCCTAGACACATATGTTGATCCCTAGACACATATGTTGATCCCTAGACACATATGTTGATCCCTAGACACTTTTGATGTGTGTATATCAAAACACAAATACAAATAGTTCTGAAAGGGAGACAGGAGCCCATACTAAGTGAACTTGTGTTACAGGTCTCCTGGCCTCTCCATCCCGGATGAACATAATTGCAATTATTTACACAAAACTTATACAATAATAGCATGATGAGAAATATTACAAAAATATTAGAGATAGTTTGTGAGTGTGAGTATGCATGCATGTGTGTGTGTATGTGTCTGTGTGTATGCGTGTGTGTGGGCGTGTGTGTGGGTGTGTGCTCGCGCGTTGTTTCTCATGTATATTAAATTTCCTTGTGCCTATTTAGAATCTTTTCAGTTTCTTCATATTTAAGAGTAAGAAGCCAATTTAGAACCTTCCTTTTGCATTCTATTTTATTGTGCGGGTATATATTATTTAATTTGTTGGCTAAATTATATAACCGTGGTCCTTGGAAAAAGAAAAATTTATCGCTACAAACCTTTTTAGAAGGTTTAGCTAGACATACTTGATACTCTCGTCGCCTCACTAATGTTGGGTTGTTGGAATCATACTGTATTAGTCCATGTTGTCTTAATATAACAGCGAGAATGTAAAGTTGCCTAACTGTCAGAACTCCAGCAAGCATATACAATTCCGAAGTAGGAAAAAGTCTCGGTTTAAACAGGCTTACTTTCAGTATAAGTCGTTGAGCTCTCTCTAATTCAATGAGATGAGTTTTAGCTGCTCCTCCCCAAGAAGAAATACAATAGGTAAGAACCGATTGACAGAGTGCCATGTAGCCAGTTTTCATAACTGTGGAGTCTGCTACGTGTCTAAGCTGTTTGAATATGTATGTAAGTTTACGGACTCTCTTGGCAACATTATTTATATGCCGTTCAAAACTTAGATTTTCATCAATGGTTACTCCTAGGTAGTTTATAGATGTTGTTTTATGAATACATGGACAGCTACAAATAGAATTAAGCACCGGAGTGCAAGAATGTGCTACTATATTTAGTTCAGGCAAGACACATTTTTTTATAGTGAAGGTTATGTAATGCGTTTTATCGGAATTAAGGGTTAAAGAGTTCGTGGAAAGCCAATGAACAACCCTATTGAAGCCGTTTTGTGCGTACTCGTAAACTTGAGGCCATGATTCTCCATAAAACGTTAGGGTGGTGTCGTCAGCATAGGTGAAGATTTTACAATTTGGTAGTTTTAGGCTACATAAATCGTTTATGTAACATAGAAACAAGGTAGGACCCAAAATACTACCTTGGGGGACCCCAAAATTCACAGAACACTCCCCACTCAAATAATCCCCAATCCTATAGGTAAACCGCCGTAAGCGTGGCCTTCCTGATGGTTTGCGGGGCGCGGGGCGGGTGATGCAACCGGCTATACACGATACGACGTAATGACTCGTATCTTGAGATTTAATTGATCTTAAGATTGATATACATATTTTAAGTATTTTTTAAAGTTTATTTTTACATTTATTAGAACTAATATTAATAAACAATGGTCGTTATATAATAATAATATAATATAATATTAAACAATGGTTGGTCGCCTCTGATATAGCTTTATTCACATTCATGTCTGTACCTGAACAAAAAAAAATGTTCGTCAAAAAATGTCTAGCTTTACTATAATTTTAAAATGATGAGACAATAAATACTATATAATTAATAATTAGTAATTTTACCTTGTGATGCAGCTTGGTCTAATTTCATTTGTTTAATAAATTTGGCAACATTTAATAACATAATTTTTGACTGTCTATTTAATTTTTTATTACGCAGAGTAGGTAGGTTATCCTGATCCATGTCGCAAGATTAATATTATCGTGTGTAGCAGTCGCTAGAAAAATTTCACGCGCGGACTGGCGTTCACGTCAGTCACTGCCGGCCGACACCGGCAGACTAGTTGATTGGCTGAGCGCGCTCCCGCCCCGCGCCCCGCAGACCATCAGGAAGGCCACGCTTACGGCGGTTTACCTATAACCCGCTGAGCACGATTCGACAGGTAACTCTTAAACAGACAAAGTTGAGTATCCCTGACACCCATTTGTTCGAGTTTCAACAGCAGTTTGGAAATAGAGACTGTGTCAAAAGCTTTTGCTAGGTCCAAAAAGATTGTTAAACATTTGTTTTTACTATCTACCTTCGTAGCGATGAATTCTGTAAAAGAATGTATTGCATCATCAGTTGATCTGCCCTGTCTAAATCCATATTGAGCATCCGATAATAAATTCTTAGATTCCAAGAACTTAACGAGCCTCTTATTTATAATTTTCTCTAGAACCTTAGACAGGGATGACAGGATAGATATTGGCCTATAATTATTGACACAGTCCCTATCACCACCCTTATAAATGGGTACTACAATTGATTTCTTCAATGCGTCAGGAAAAATACCCTTGCTCAGACACGCATTGAAGAGTTCCGATAGGGGGAGCGCTATATGATCCTTAGCCAGTTTTAATATCTCACCAGAGATAGTGTCCCAACCAGTACTACTATTAGGCTTTAGATCAGCGATAATGCTGCTCACTTCATCCTTATCTGTGTCCAGAAGCACAAAAGATGAGGTTGGGGTGTTCATTTGACCTGCGTTATGTATCACTAGCCGATTTGGGATCTTAGCTGCCAAGTTCGCTCCAACGTTGGCGAAAAAATTGTTGACTTCGTCCACTGAATTTCTAGGTGTCCCGCTCACTGTTAATAGTTCGTGATTTTTGACTGCCTTGTTGGTCTCGCGGTTGGCGTGTGCGACTGCTGATCATGAGGTCTCGGGTTCGATTCCTGGGTCGGACCAAGTGTTTGTATGATCTACAAATATTTGTTTCGAAGTTTGGGTGTTTTCTATGTATAATATGTATGTATTTACAAAAAAAATGTATATATGTATTTGTATCAGTTGTCTAGTACCCATAACACAAGCTCTGCTTAGCTTGGGATTAGATGGCGTTGTGTGTTAGATGTCCGAAATATTTATTTATTTATTTATTTGATTGCTTCGACTTGTGCGAATTAGTAATGTCTCTTATACTATGCCATAATTTCTTGCTATTGTTCCTTGCCGAGTCCAATAAATGTTTTTCATAATCAACCTTACATTTCCTAAGTATTGTGTTACAGAAATTTCGATATTTTTTGTATGTCGTGATCAAGACAAGATTATTTGGATCACTTTTCAATTTGAAATGCATCCGATCCCTATTTCTAATGCACCTTAATAAACCAATCGTAATCCACGGTTTTAATGTTGCTTTATTACACGGTATTTTAATTTTTATTGAGTTACTAGTGATTATATTTTGAAGACATTTTATTAAATTATTTGTTGCTGTATTCGGATCTACGTTATGAATTAATTCATTGAAATTTGTGTTTTTAATATCTAG
Source organism: Diaphora mendica (assembly GCA_949125395.1). NCBI lineage: Eukaryota > Metazoa > Arthropoda > Insecta > Lepidoptera > Erebidae > Diaphora > Diaphora mendica. Next base: position 14,527,433 of record OX421319.1, on the reverse strand, counting down.
TAAAATATTCTCAAAGTTTAGTTTCTTAACAGATTCACTAACAGTAGTGTGTTCAATTTTAGATTTTACACAAAATAAAACTGCAGCATGATCCGTTAGAGTGGAGTTTAGTATCATTGTAAGTGAGTTTAATTTACTTTTTATAATTACGTGATCAATACAAGACCTGTCTCTAGTTGCTGTGTCGTAAGCGGGGATCAGGCCATGGAACGACAGCAATTCCAGATAGCGAAGTGCTTTAGAGTTTGTGTCTAAAATATTAATGTTTATGTCACCTATTATAAATATATTTCTAAATGAGGATAATTGAGATAGGAGTGTATTTAATGATTTTAAGAAATTATCAATGTCCTTAAAGCAATATGGGCGGTAGATTGAAATAATAACAGTATCATTATCTTTTTTAATGATTAAGCAGTTTGAATCACTTAGTGATGGCTCTTCAACTTTATGCCTAATTAGTTTATTTATAAACAGTACAAGACCATCATTTTGGTTAAAATTTTTTGTACTACTGTAAGTGTAGTAGTTATCCAAGTTGGGGAGGTTCAGGGCACAAGACAACCAACACTCCGATAAAATAATTACGTCACAATTTATTTTCATCTGGTTCAGCAGAATACAAAGACCGTCAAAATTTTTATTAATGCTTCGAATATTTTGATGAAATACTTTGAAATAATTTTCTGTTGTTTTTACGACTTTCGCACTGCTCTGGATCACAAACAAATGTATCCGTTACGTTGAAATTGTCTATATGATCCAGTAATGTGTTAATATCTGAGAATTTTATTACTGAAAATCAAAATGAATCAATAATATTGTTCTATTATTATTATTATTTGCGAATTCTTTTTACGAGTGTGATCTGCTGATAGTATGATCATTGTATTTATGTTTTGCTGTGATGAGAGAACAATGTAGGCACAGGATTGATAATTTTCGTGTGTGTTGGTTTGTGTATGTGTGAGATACGGAAAATATTTGTAATAAATTAAAATAACAGACATGCATTCTGAAAGCGAACAATATACAAACAATTATGTTAATTGTTTTTCCTTGGCCAATTAAGTTAACCTTTAAGTAGCCATCATGTGTAATGAAAAAAATCAGTCATAATGAATTTCTTAAGCCGACTAGATCTTGCTCGCTCTTTATTTTAATAGACCGATCACCTTCCTTTTTTCGTAGGTAAATGGCGGCAGGCGTAGACCAGCAGAATTTGAAATCATTTGTAGTAGCAAAATCTCTGGCAAGGAAAAGAAGTCTCTTCTTTTTTAGTGTTAAATAATCGGATAAATATATAGTTTTTGCTGGACCGTCGATTTCTAAGTGGGTACTATTCAATTTGCGACTGATGTTATCTTTATCTTTATTAAACCACTTATAGGAGGAGATAATTTTGTTCTTTCTTCTAAGTCTTAGTTGCGTATTTGTTCAGATAATTGCATTTTTTGCAGATTCCTCCGTAGAGACGTTACTGAACTGAAGGCCCTCTATTATGCCGCCGTAAATCCGTAATGTCGTATTCTACAGTTCTGGGATTTTCTTAAAACTTTTAAGAAATTCTTAACTAAATTCTTAAATAAAAGCATTGACCTAGAGGCAGTACTTTCTGAGATCTAGGCCATGTCATTTTTTGCAAGCATCTTAACTGAGGTCCCAAGTTATTTGATCATAACAGCTTAATTTTAACTAGATATTTATGACCCATTGCTTTAGGTTTTGCTATTTTTTACTAATTTCCATTTGATTGTTATATTGTTTCGCAAAAATTAAATAATGAGCCCGCGGTCCTGATGCACACGTTTATTATAGCCGAAGACACGTAGTTTATACATAAATCGAACCTTAATATATGGGTTTACACAAACCTAAAAAGCAGGCGTCTTAGCTTCCTGCCCTCCCTGCAGGCTTAACAAATAGGGGTCCGGAACCGGCGCTTGGTCGGTTTAAAATTCGGGATATATTTAATTAAAACCACATTTTGTAGTTGACATTTGAGTAGTTTATTTAATACAAATCAAACACTTTGGTACAGTTAGTTAGCTGCTGTTATCGATGTCGTATCGCATAATTATTGTAAACTTATTCCAACTAGCCGCATACCAAACATACATCGACAAAAGCGAAAAATATCATAAATTAATTGTTACTCCTTTGCTGTCAATTTTTTTACGATTATGGTACAAATTTTAATTGATTAATTTTATTTTATAATTTTGAATATAATTTATTTAATTTGTTCACATTTGAATTTTAACTAGATTTTTCATTAAATCGAATTCTAATTGGAAGGATAAGAGAAGATTCCGTTGCTAGGAAGTACGCGAAAACCTAACTACAAGCCTACAATGCGAAGCTTACATCACAATACACAACATATAACGGGAAACATCTAGAGAACGACACGCGAATGTCTTACGCCTAGTCGCCCGCGTAATATAGAAAGATAAAATTACGATTAATAAAAATGCACCTTAACGTACTAGATTAATATTTTAAAGATTACTTAATTCCATGTCAGCAGAGTCCGTTGCGTTTTTGAAAGTGGTATTAATTTCTTGCTGTGGGTCAATAGGGTAGGTAACTGTTCATTATTATCATAAGTATGGTATGGTTACCTGTACTTACTATTAATTGAATTGCCAATACATCATGTAGACAGATACGCCTACTAATGAATAAGTTAATTTATTATAAGTATATTGCGTAACGCGTGTTATAACTAGCTACGGATTATATAGGTCTTTGTTTAAAAGTTGATTAATTACTAATAAAGAAAATGTATACCTAAACTTATTCTAAGTAGTATATGCATAAATGCGAATCAAACCGTAACACAAACATGTTTGTCACAAATCAGGACGTGGCAATAACGAAAATGATAAACAGAAATATTTAAACCAATAACGTTAAAGGAAGCATAGAACAACCATTCGGTCGTGGATATTTTAACATTACCGTCCTACGAGTATATAAATAAAGTTACTTCATGTAAAATTAAAGGGGATAAGAATACAAAATATCACATACATTATTACATGTTGAGCTTAATTTAAATCGGATTCCATACACCCCAATAGCAGATGCAATATGACTTAAAACTGAAATTTCTTTTAAATTAAGCTAAACAAATAAAGTAAATTACAATTAAATTAATCGACAATGCGTAATAAATACAACAAAGTTGGGTACGTAGGGAGAAGGTTTATTACATGGACAAGACAGTAACGCGTCACCTACCTATTTAAGCAAATATATCAATTTGAGATAACTACCACAACCATAATTTTCTGCTTTTACATGGTAAGACTACAGTGACGCGTCCGTAGGCTCTACTCAGGAAAGGTAGATCTAATTTGTACAATACCCAACTCTGCGAAGTTATTACAGCCGATAAGTTGAAATTAAAACTAAATACAAAAAAGTCCAGCCAACTAAGTTGGGGTAAATTTAAAAGTAAAGAGTAACACTGAAATGCGACACACAAAAATCATACGGTAAAAAACTTATTAGATTTGGCACGTGTATCACCATCCTGCTGAATGCTAGATCAAATTATAGAGCGAACGTGCAATCGAGTGTTTATTCTGACAAAATGATTAGCGTAAGCCAGCGAGCGCTACATCAGCAAGATGGTAATGGTCCGTTAAACTAAATTATTATAAAAGTGGTGTCGTGTGTCGCTGTGCGCGTGCACAACTCCGGCTTACAGGTTACACTGCCACAGTATCGTAGGCTGTGAGTCCCCGCCCGTGGACTGCTTGCTGGGGGATTGGGGTGGCTGCTTCTGGTCTGTCAATACATTCCAAATATTTTATTATATTGCCAACCTAGCTGTCTATATCGTACACAGAGCAGAAGTAAGGTAATAGCAAAAGGGCAAGCCGCTGCATGTAAACAACAAAATATATTTGAGCTTTGTTGTAGCATTGTAAAGGAAACCACAGCACTTTAAAATAGCTACTGCTATATTGGTTTTGAGGTCCGTATGGGAGCGAACAGGATTTAACAAAACAAATGCTAATGACAGTAAATAAATCCATCACGGACTATGTAACAGCAGGTGCCAGGGATATCGCTATTCTATTTTCACTATAATTCATAGCTTTAATGTAATAAAATAAATGTTTTAAGTATTTGCATTTCATGCCTTCGGTATCGGCAAAGTAATCGTCACAAAATTAATGAAACTAGCCTTGGTTTAAAGAATAAATAATTTTTTTGTTGGTCTTACCGTTCTTCGAGCAAAAAATAATAATATTTAAGTGCACCACAGTTAATGTTAGCCACAAAAAAAGTTAATAACAGAAACACAAAAATCAGGCAAAACAAGGTAGATTAACATTACAAATTGTCATTTTTCACATACATACTTTCACTTACTGTTTCCTGTAGATCATGGATGCAGAACATAACACATGCTTAATAACGAGCAGATACTAATACACAATGCTTTATGGGTAAACTGTATTCTAGAGCACGACACAGGTTAATCGTGCTAGCACACACACAAGGAACCGGCTTCTCTATCAGTTAGTAATACTCGGTGTAAAGGGAGCTGCGGTCAATCTTATTTTAGATTCATACCTGGCATAATGTTACTTTCGCAATACAAATTAACACAATTATGCACACACTGGTCGGTGAGGCTTGTATTGACATTAAGACCTCATAAGTATTTGTGGGACTGTGTACAAAACTTCAAATACCTATATGTTAAGGGTGCATATTGCGCAAGGCCTATAAAACTGACCTGTCAATGAGTTTTCTCATTTCCTCGCTGTGCATACCGTCCTTGGCAGTGTGGGCCCTTACTGCAACAACACACAAGTCACGACGCGCTCTATTCTAGTCACGGCACCTGGAGCCGCCTTCTACGCGACACCGCGGACAATAACCGCACCGCGTTACTCTTTACTAACATTTACCTAATGTTATCCAATAGGCGGTTATTGTCCGCGGGTCCATCTCCAAAACACCTACTAAATATCTACAGAATCATTTCAAATGGAGTGAATTAGTTAACACAATCACGTCTAAGCACATATAGTAGAAAGTTCAGATACATTAAAAATAAAATTAACTTTCCCGTCGGTGGTTCTTCTACTTGTCAAAATAAAACGGGCTAGCATTGTTATATTGCTGTTTTAAGCCTTATTAATTGATATATTTTCAGAAGTAATTCGTATTCCGACGAAGAGAAAAGGGCTAATAGTTACTACTGACTAAATGCTAAAGTCGTTAACTTTAACAAGCTTGGAAACCAGACACGAAGATAAAGAATTTTGAAAAATAAAGATAGTAAGCCAATTGCAAGATGACTATTCTTGAAGCTTTAATTCAATTCCTTATTACTGATATAAATGTTGCATGCTGTCAGTCACAATATTGTTAAACATAAAAGAATCAAACAATTTGATTCAAAAAAGTTTACCGTCTTCTGTTCAGGTGACACCCAAGTGTGCATGAACCAATTCAATAACAATAAATTTCAAACAAATGTTGATGAAACAGTTAATGATAATTGTTAAGTTCATACTTTTTTGTTGCATTCGACATTTTACTGAGCATTAATTTGATTTATAATGTTGAATTTTAAAAATTGCTATTGTCGTTACTTTCTGGTACAACATATAAGAAGAGCTCGGATGCTCGGACCTCATTTTTAGCCTAGAACCGATTTCTCAGGTTGGTGTCAACACTTCCGTTACTCAGAAAATTTCAATAATAAATTATAACTGGCTATTAGGTAAGTCTTAATAATAAAATACATTAAAAAAAATATTATTTTAAAATAAATTAATGCTCAGCATTTTAAAAGGTCCTTTAAATATTTTATAATTTCAAAGCAGCAAATACTGAGTACATGGAAGCAGTCGGTACACAAAAAAGTATGATATAAGAAAAAGGTGTTTACACGAACGGTGTAGCAAAATTTGTGTCCCTGTCAGAAGATGCCATGTTGTATATGCGCATATTATGTAGCAAGCTGGGAAGTGTAAATCGCTGTATTTGTTATTATGTTGTCTGTTTGTTCACTTTGAAGTAAACATGATCGTAGAAATACCGTTGGATCTTTTCAATAAGGTATTTGATTTTCGATCACTTATGTGATGGTGGTTTTCGAGAAATAAAATTATGTATATGAAAGCAAGTTATTAAACCCACGGAGACTGTGCAAAACGAGATATAAATTTATTAGTTTTTGAAGAAAATAACTTTAAAATGATGTGTTGGTATGTATGTAAGTAGGTATGTCTGTTCGTGTTAGTGTTGTTCCTTACCGGGATAGTTGCGGGGTTGGTCGCATTCGGCTTCGGAGATTTCGTTCGAGTCCTTGCTCTCGTTGAAAGAAGAGGAGCAGTTGTTGTCGTTGTTGGCGTTGCGTGGTGGGGGTGGGGGGGGCTCGGGGGAGCTGCCGCACTTGCGAGTACCTGCGCGATACACTTTTAGTCGCTAGTTTCACTTTCTATTGTTAAATCGCATATGTACCCTACTAAGGAGTTTAAAAATTAACTGGAATCGTGTTGATAATAAATAAGGCCGCTTAAGAGACAACTTTGGGACTGTAACCTATTCCATATCAATTGTTTAATTATAGATACATATTTAACACTTCTTTATACGTGGCATTATCTAACAAGAATTGAATAGCATGATAATTTAAGTTTATGATAGCATCGTAAGTATAATAAAGATGAGTGATGTGATGTGAGGGTAGATAGGTGTGGGGTATAGTCCATTCGCGTAGATACGGTAACTTTAATCGCGCCGCCGTCCCACGTGCGGCTTTTTGTCGAAGGGACGCCGCCACAAAATCAAAAATCCGTCGCGTACAGCCACAAGTAAGTATGATTTGTCAGTTTTCGCCGTTGTATTTTTTTATGTAATAGGGGTCAAACGAGCAGACGTATCGCCTGGGTAAGCGATTAAAGCCGCCCATGGACACCCGCAACAACAGAGGCGTCACAAGTGCGTTGCCGGCCTTTGGGGGATGGGGGGAGGGGTTGGGGTATGGGCCTCCGGAATCCTAACTCACTCGGTGCAACACAGCGCAAGCGGTATTTCACACCGGTTGTCTGTGAGGCCGTGGTATCACTCCGGTCGAGCCGGCCCATGCATGCCGAAGCGTGGCTCTCCCACGATTAAATATGTATTCGGATTTGACAACAATAACCACAATTGCGCGAGGGTGTACCGACACTATGTAAACGAATGGAGTATAGTTACCGATGCTGGGGCGCGAGCCGTAGTGGTCGGAGTAGGGCGTGCCGTAGGCGCCGGTGTACTGGTCGTCCTCGGGCGCGCAGCACGCGGGCTCGTCGTACTCGGGCCCGCACGCGTACATCGGCCGGGAGTAGCGGGCGCGCTGCGAACACGCAATAACCTATTATACTATATAATCCTAGTTACATAACGATAAATGTCTACTGGAATATTTCATTTAACTGCTTCGGTGGAGCAGGGGTAGCGTATGCGACTGCTGTGCTTGAAATCTCGGGTTCGATTCCCGGGTCGAATCAAATGTTTGTATGATCTGCAAATATTTGTTTCATTTACAAAAAAAAGTATTTCTGTATTTATAACAGTTGTCTAGTATCCATAACTCAAGCTCTGCTTAGCTCTATTATTATTATACCTACTAATCATATTTAGATAAAGATAACTGTCTACTAAAATGTTAGTTAACGTTTCACTTTTCTATAAAAGTATGCCGTAGATTCCACTAGTCTGAACATTTGAAAAGAATTTCTCATCGTGTTATTTATTTGTTGTTGTTTTTCAACTGAATTACACCACTCAGGCTAAATTACAACCAAATGGAGTCCTCTCCTAGCATTGATCAATATTATCTCGTTTAAATCCGATTATTACCTCTAACTACCGCTAGTAGCTTTCTTCTTATGTTAAGATACTGCAATCGAATAGTAAATACATTTTAATCTTTATTAGATAAGGAAGTCTCACGTATTGGTCCTCTTCAGCACAGGTGGCCGGGTCGTCGTATTCGGGGGCAGTTGAGTAAATGGCACTTTGTCCTCCCTGAGAGTTCTTGCGGGCATAGCGGCTGTTGGCACGGGGCTGTATAGCGTATGTTATAATTAGATGATGTTGTTAGTGTGGGTCACCATGCTGCATTGTTGCATTGTCTGCATTCGCAGTGAGTATGGTGACCACCACTAAGGATTATGCGTATGCTTTCCATCAGGCAGAGTAGAGTCATTTTGGCAGGGCCAAACATAGAAAAAAATCGTTAGGGTCTCGAGCGAGGAATGAAATCGAAACTGTTGTTGCAAATGTTTATATCACCCCGGTTACTATTTACCGTCACGGGAGCCTTAATGTGCATGTTATCTACATTTTCTGTGGACAATTGACAGTTTACACACAAGGTAGACTATCGACTGTACACAGACTTTTTTAATGGGATTTACTATGAACTTTGTGGAAATAAACTGTTACAGAAACACTAGCCAGCTCGCACAACTTCGTGCGTCTCACTTAAAAGCAGATATTGGTTTTATTGCTTCTCTCCCCTTTCTTTTTTCATATTTTCTCACAGTTTAAGCTTTCCTTGGACTACAACAAATATTTAAAGGTCAAAATTTACCAAATCAGTTAAGCTATTATCGAGTACTACTACTGACAAAATTAACCGAATTGGTCGGGCAGTTCTCGAGTTATGCGCTTAGCAACACATACGGCGATTAATTTTTATTTATATAGATAAGATAATACTGACCATACTCTGTGAGCCGGCGCGGGAGTGTGCGGGGTGATGTGGGTGGGGGTGCGCGAGGGTGCCAGCGTGCGCGGGGTGGTGGTGCGGGAACGCGAGTGCCTTGCTCGGGTCCATCTCCTCGCGGAAGCCCAGCAGGTGGAAGGTGGCGTAGGGGCAGATCTCGTCCTCCATGCCTGAGAAACACGACACGGGAAATTTTCAATAATTATTACAGATCTTTTTTGGGACCCATTTTTTTTTTCGATGAAGGTTTATAGATAGGATAACTGAGTACAACAGTTTAAACTTTTAAACACAATGATGTGGTCTAACGATCAGATATGGCATAATAAAAAAAATAACGTGTGGGTATATTGAGATCCCTTAGTAATTTTTTTCCCATCCCTTTACAACCTATACTAAACATGGTTATAACATTTTATTTGAAAATAAATATGTTAACCTTCACTAGATCTTTGGAACAAATCTTAATGTTTGGCACAAAGTTAGATTAAACCCAGGAGTGTTGGTTATAACTCCTTAAATAAAGATTAAAAAAAAAAAACCCAGGAGTAACACCTAGGCTTTATGCCGGGAAAAATAATTGACAACATCGCTGGTGAAACTACTTTTACGAAAGGGACAGTAGTTTGACACACTTAGAGAATTAGTAGTATTAAGTATTCAATACTTTAAGGTTCATTTTCTTACCTAAATTACACCTAGTACCTATAGCAGTAGTCTTGAATTTAAAATGTAAATTTATTATTAAAATAATGACCAATAATATTCCTTTTGTATGTATATTTAACTTTTTATGTATACTTACTCATATATTGTAAATAGTTAATATCATGCTAAAACGGTGTAATTAATTCTATTACTTATCTTATACAATTAGTAACACTTTTAACAGTGCATGTTACATATTTTAAGATTAGATTTGTATCTAATATTTACATAAATAATAAAGCAAAAATAAAAATAACAAGGATTAGAAAAGGCAAATTAAATTGTTAGTAAATAATGACTATATGGGATAACATGCAAGTCATGCAAGACATTAAGATATTCTGTACATTCGATACTTACACTTTGTAGACATTGTTAGTAGATTTTCATTCAAATTTGTTTACGATAGTTACTTACACACACCTTTAGTTCATAAGAAGAAAAGACGTATTCGATTAGGTATTTTACTTAATTTAGTTTTAATATTTTATATTGTACCTAACTTTCTCATGAGTTCCTTGTTATGAAATTAGGTCATTCTAGTTTTACTTCTCTTTACATTGATGTCCTGCATAGTGTGTCTCTTAAGACATTCGTGTTATGAACGGTATTTCTTCTACATACATATTAAACTTGATGAAAAAACGTCTTTTCTTCTTACGGCACGTAATGTTATAATAGGGTAGTTGACGCCTTACTTTTTTTTTTTTTTTTATCATCTGTCAAAACGATAACTTTGTATGAGTAATGTACTAAATACAAACTTGTGACGTCACTATTGTAGACTACTCAATTGAGTAATATATTTCAATGTTTGTTTTATTAAAATTTGTCATAGAAATGATAAGCTGTATATATTTTCCGAGATGTATTGTATTATTAGAGTGAAGGAAAGAGACAGAGGTATTTATTTCCGATATAACGAGACAGTCAAGTACCCTATTGAGCACAGCATAGCTAGTGACGGTGGGGCGGTGGGGCGGTGGGGCGGTGGGGAGCTACCCAAGCCGACTGACCTGTGGAGGCGGTGTCGCCGGAGCCGGTGCGCAAGTGCGTGCGACGGACGCGCTCGTAGTGGTGGCGGCGCGGGTCCCACGTCGAGTGCGCGCCCACTGAACCACACTACTGAGTTACGCATGCGCCTAACACCACTTACACTACCTAGGTACTCATTTACCATCCCACTCACATTTTATGAATAAACAAAATATGGCTTTAAGTGATTCTGAATCGAACTGAACTTTACTAGGATTTTGTAGATACAAATTTATTAGTAATTCATCTGATCCCATATTCTTTAAACTTTGCAAAAAAAAATACAATTCAAAATTTTCTATTTTAAATATTAGAACAATTATACGAAATATTTTTTTTAATCATTTAAAGTTTTATAATACAGATAATGTTCTCTTGTTTAGTATCAATGCCTTAATTTTGAAATTTTTGAAAATTGAATCATAACGTACGTATAAACCATTCATAATTTTATTCTTTATCATGAGAGTGAGATAATATACGAATCGATGACATGAACCATATAAAATAAATGAAGGGATTAGGTAATGCTTGCGTCCAGCTTACTATATCAACATATTTTAGTTTTATCTATTACATGCTTTAAATTACACAATCACTCTTCTCTTCTTTAAAAGACAACTCCCGCACTAGGAATAAATCCTGTGTCGCGGGGGACTTTACTAACATACATGAAACGGACACAAAGAACACCCACTCACTTGTTTATTTCTATTTATTATTCACTGTACATTAATATATGTATTATTAAACCGACTTCAAAATAAGAGAAAGAAATTCACTTGTTTATTTCTATTTGTTTTTTTTTTATTTCTATTTGTGGACTATACATTAGTCCATTCGCTTAGATACGGTCACTTTGATCGCGCCGAAATTTGTTCACTCTTTTATGGGATTTCCGTTAGGGAACATTCAACTGGTTACATTTGATTGTTGAGCATATAACAAAATGGATTTTCTAAACATTGAAGACGTTTTTTTTTAATGTATATAAAATATTTATGACGATATAATAAGCCGGCCCAAGCATCCAACAATTTTTTTTTTTAAATTAACTATGAAAAGCTTTTTTTTTCTTTTTATATCCTCTACCAAGGACACCTTATAGCTGTGAATAAGAAGGCAGGGTAAACTAATAATATTGTTTCATTATAGTTTAAAAAAAATAAGGGAAAATAAAGAAGAAAGATGCGTTGAGTTGAGGCTACTAGACAGCTATCACCTTACTTCCACCAATAAGAGTGCTTAAACGAGGTATTCACAAATGAAGGCCATGTTTTTTAAATATATGTAAATAATGACTTTTAAAACATTTTCCTTCATTTTTTAATACCACGTTGTCAACTAAGGAATTAAAGAGAAAAATAAATAACATTATAGGTAAGGCACAGAGAAAGAATCATAGCGTAAGTCGTGCAGAGAGAATAAAAAAGAAATTTGAATAGTACTTAGATAACCGTTACCTTATAGATATCCTTATTACTGTGATCGAATGTCGACCCCTGTCGTGATTAAGTTAACATAGTGTGCGCTTCTTATGGAAATAATCTTTGCGGATAAAGTATGAAACGTGTAATAGTTACAAATATCTTATATATGTAAAGCCGGGTCTCCTGCGATACTGTTTTGTGTCTTCTAACACCTAACATCAAACATCTAACAAAATATGGGCGTGCCTGTTTTGTTAGCTCAAACAAGCAAACATGTTATCCGAAGTGGACGGAAAGCATCCCCGCGTTCACCTGCGGGGGAGGGTCGATTTCATTTCATATTTGTTTGCAAATATTGACGTTATGCATTTCGTATTTTCTGATTTGCACTTTCTGAGCAAAAATTTTTTTTTGCTTTTTCTTGTTGTATGCAAAATAACTTCTAAAACATCGAGTACGTCTTCTTCGTCCGAAGTCATTTTGTCGAATAGATGTTTGATGTTCAGGTCTAAAAGTCGCAGACTGCAATGTTTTGCTAACATGTTTTGTTATTTTTAGGAGCAGGAGACACGTCTTCACTTTGGGTAGTAATACCTATTCTCTGAGAAGTATGTACTTTGAATACTAAAACGTGAGTCTCAGAGAAGGAGTATCGTGACGCGCAGTATTGTCGGTGGGTGGTGGGCAGTGGGCGCTACTCACTGATGACGGCCTGGCGCTTGACGCGGTCGCAGGTGTTGTAGTTGGAGCCGGGCACGGGCGGCAGCTTGCGGTTGGGCGGCGCGATGTAGCCCAGCTCGTCGCGCAGCCCGCCGCGCTTGTCCAGCGTGCCGCCGCCGCCGCCCAGCGCCGCCTGCGACGCGTTGTACACCGCGTCGTCTGTACCAACACCATACATACACTCTTCTTAACTACTTCATACAATACTTATATCAAACGTTGTTATTGTATCGAACGGTTAAGTACGGTTTAGAGCAAAAAATATCAAAACGACTATGAATTTCGAAAACTGAAATGTAAAAAAAGAGAATAGGTATTCGAGATTAGTCCTCCGTGCTAAGTATACGTCGGACGCGATGTTTAAAGTTGAAATCAAATCGATAGAAGTAATGATGGTTCGGATAAAAGTAAACGAGAAAGCGGTGTTCATGCCACCATACATACAATACTCGTCCTTCTGACCTCGCAGGCGGTGCGGGGTGTTCCTGCGCGCCAGGGTGAGGCAGATCACGACGATTCCTACGATGAACACCACGATGGTCGCCAGGATCGGCACCAGCACCTCCGGTTCGAGCCAAGCCTTCACCCACGGGGGCAGTTCCTTGTCACCGTCAAAGTTGCCGGGCAGAGGAGCGATAGTTCCTAGAAGGGTGAATGCATTAGTTTACCTTTGTGATGGTCCCTGGCGCCTCGTACGACGCAGACGACTACGATCGCGATAATGATGACGAGAATGGCCGCGACGACGGGCACGATAAGGTTAAGGTGCGACAGGATAATCTTGATCGTCTGTTCAGTGGTCAGAGAGCCACCGCCGACTTCGCGCGCGGGCGCGATCGTACCTGAAATGCAATCCCGACAGTTATACTACTTATATATTTATATAAAAGACATCTATGCAAATAATTTGATCAAAAATACAATAACGATGCATTTCAGGTACGTTTTTGGTGTTCATGCAAGTGAATGTTTTTAATAATGGCGAATTTCAAATGAATTTAAAAAGTAAGGATGTTCTCTTTGTACTTACCTCCAGTCATTGTGAGAGTAGCAAAGTCATATTCGGCCACGTTAAATCCGGCATTGTTATGCGCAGTTATTCTTAAAACATACCACGTAGCAGGTTCCAAGTCTAGAAATATATTATTGGTTACTTTGTAGACATATGTGTATTACATATAAAATGACCCGGTAAAGTCCGTATCATCTACATCTATTTACCAATCTATTTTTCCCAATAAGAATTAAAACTTAATTACAAAAAATAAACAAGTGACGCATTAAAATAACTTAACAGAAAATCATTTCACTTTCATTAATTCCGATAGAATGATTTTATCATGTCACAAGGATGAGATGAAACATTTTAAAATAAAGTTCATGTAGAATATTGGCCATGGCTTTCAATAGTTTTGTCTTTTCATATCGTCTTATGTTTAAACTTTCCCTGGACTTTTATACTTTAGGTGTAAAATCAGTCCAGCCATTCCATGTTTAAGCGAGATTACCGAACAGCATGTATGTATATGTGCATGTATCTATATATTATATAAAAATGAATCGCCGAAATGTATGTACGCGCGCATAACTGCCGATCAGCTGCACTGAATCATATATATAGTTACCGGGAAAGTCACTTTTTTTGGTCCGCGACTGTACACTGCCTGTAGGAAGCTGAGACCGATATGTAAATATGGGGGTACGAAGTTTGCCGGGTCAGCTAGTAATGTATATATGTGTGTACTAGCTATTGGGCGCGGTTCCGCCCGGGTGTATGTCGCTTATCGCAGCAAAGAGTAGCCTATGTCCTTCCTCAAGAATCAAAGTATCTCCATATCAAAGTATCTCCATGCCAAATTTCATTGCAGTGGTTTGGCCGTGAAAGCAAGACAGACAGACAGAGTTACTTTCGCATTTATAAAATAGGTATGGATTTAATAAAACGTACCTAGGACAACGAAGTTACCGCCAGGTTTCACAGCGTTCGAGATTTGGTTCCATTCAGCAGCGCCCCTGTTACAAAAGAACACTATTTATCTATTGAGCATAAGTTTGTTTTAAATTTAGACAGAACTGTAAAATTTGCATGCCGGTAAGGTAGACCTAGGCGAACATTTTTTTGCCTCATGTATTAATATAAATATAGATTATATCTGTTCTTTACCAATATCTTTTTATTTAAATGTTGTAACAAAGTTCCAAAGAATGGGTTCTTTTATTTCATACCTTTTTGGACACTTATTCTAAGGGCCACTTTCACGACATAGCTTAAATACATTTAAGACATACTAAATGCGTTATAAAAGGTAAAACACAATTGGTATCTTGCACAACGATACATTTTTTACAAAACATTTTTAAAAACTGCCGAAGTTAAACATCGAAACTCGGCTATTTAGCGGCGCTAAAAGTGTTTAACGCGTGCATGGGTGCGAGTGCAACACTAGGATACTGCCGTCTCGCCCACACTCGCAGGGCGCGCCGGCGCGCGACCCCTTATCATATTTAACTAAATTTACCTGCTGTCATCGTTGTGAAAGAGGGCGCAATTTTTTTTTTTGTTACACGTGTTATTGCATTTAACAAATTTTGTTTAGTAGCTACTTAAGTCGAAAGTTGTGCAAGTGGCCCTAAGAGTCATATATGGAGTTTGTAGTCGAATTCCATACGTACCTTTTCTTATTCTCGACGACAAAATGGCTCATGGGGCAGCCTCCGTCCAGCCATTGTTTTAGGTGCAGGGTCACAGAGGAGCTCGCTACTTCGATGAAGTCGGCCGCGCGGGGAACTGGCGGCTTGGAGCCACGGGTGCGAGCGATCACCACGTCCGAAGCTTCGCCCGTACCGATACTGATGGGAAACAATTTATTTAGGGATTTAGGTACTATCGACAAATTTGAATCATGACCCACTATAAGCTTCCTTTCTTACAGACATTCAAATACTTTATAATATAAGATCGACATTCGCGTAATTCGTCGTATTTCCATAGTAATGACCTTGTTATCTGTCAATAATTATACAGAGAATTATCTGTTACAGTGGTATGCGACATATTTCTCGTAATTTGTTCTGAGTTATAATTAATTCCAAAGAGCACGGATTGAAAATATCATTATTAATTACCGTTTTATCTCATATACTATCTACTGCAGTGATGATACAGCAAAAAAATTGCATAGATCTTCGACCAGTATTGACGTAGCTTGCTTAATATTTAAAACGTCCTAAGTTCGGTTGCACTGTAATGGAGGGAAATCTTTGTTATTTTGACGGTTTCAAACGATTTATCTGCAAAAGTGGGTCATGATTCAAGTTTGTCCATATTACATTGGACTCTCCATTATTGTCTTTTAAAGTATATCACGATTTAGCTTGATCTGGTTACATACCCGTTGTAAGCCGTTACGTAGAGTTGATATCTGGATCCGCAGAACAAATTCTCCAAAGTGTATGTGTCGGTAGAGCTTGGAATCTAAAAAGAGAAATGTGATATTTCAAGAAGAAGTTTAAGAAATAATTAGGTTAAGGAGTCACTTCAGCTCTTTAAGGTTTGCTGATCTTTGCACACTTACAGCGACCTTAAAATGAATAAGACAAAAAAATTGGTAAGAGCAACAGTTATCCGAGATAAGTGAGTGTTCGGTAATTTAAGATATCCTTATATTAAAAATTTAGCATAAACATACTTTACATCAATTTTGTATCGGTATTCAGAACTTAAACATTGTTTTTTTTTTTTTTTCAGCCTGTGACCACGGCCAGTGCAACAATTCCCGTAAAAATAATTATTATTATACTTAAACATTGTATCAAGGAAACACTTATTTTAAATTTCGATCGAAATGAATAATATTTACCTATATTCCTTCATATCTACATAGGTATATAGTACGATATCTAACCTGAACAGTTTCCCAATCTCCGAACTCTTGTTTATAGTGGATGGTGTATCCGGCCGCAGGTGATTGGTCCACGTCGTCAGAAGGCTTCAGGCGCAGAGTTAGTGAGGATACCGAAGATGAGGCAATAGCCAGTTGTGGAGGGAACGGTGGCGCTACACAACATAATTAACAATAAAGATCTCTGTCCCATGATCCAATAAAGATGGGATCTCTTGTTTAACCGACTTCAAAAAAGGATGAGGTTCTCAATTCGACTGTATTTTTTTATGTTTGTTATCTCATAACTTTCGGCTGGGTGAACCGATTTTGATGATTATTTTTATTTGTAAAGCTGGTGCTTCCCGTGTGGTTCCATTTGAATTTGGTCCAGTTCTTACAGTCGTTTTTTTATTTTTTTAAAACACGTCCCTCTCTAGGAATATTCCTGTGCCGTGGAGGACTTTACAAACATACATGAAACGGACACAAAGAACATCCAGACTCAGAACTGTAATTTGCACTATTTAGTATTTTACTATTCATCAACACCTTATCACATTATCCGATCCGATGTCGGTGTCGGGCGCCGTTACGATATCGGAGGAAGTTAAATGTATAATATTTTTTTTCAATTCTTTTAAAAAAAGACAACAACGGGACTTTACAAACATACGTGAAACGGACACAAAGAACAACCTGTACCTGTCTTTCATATTGTCCGGCCCGATATGGGATAACTGAGCCGACACATACATACATTTTACTTCCTTCGATATCGCACCCGCTTGTGTAACTATCTATAACTTCCAATGTGCGTGAGAAGAATACTGGCAAAGAAACTCATGGCCACTCTTTTAAAAGTCAGATATTCAGGTACAATATTGTTAGTAATACATGAAAGGAAATATTTGTAAAGTATATTAAAGCTTATCAAAAAGTACTTGATATTAGTGAGTTATGTTACATGTACATGACTTTAAATTTTATTTTGTTGTTTTATCTTGTCGTTGGCTAAATTCGTGTTCTACCTTCAAACGTATTTGTATGTAGATATTATGTACTTACCAAGAACGGATAGCGTGTGCGTGACAGTGTCAGTTCCAAATTGATTGTCTACATGGCACGAGTATTCGCCGGCATCTTCACGAGCCACTCCAGCGATTTGAAGAGATCCTTCGGGTAATTGACGAACGCGTTCGGAGGCATCCAACATGTTACCTTTTACCTATGTGAACAACAAAGGAAACGATTTAATAAATAATAATGAAATAAAAATTTAAAAACTCAATTTGAAATACTGGCTAATAATATTATTTGCCATAGAGTAAAATACTAATTAAGTAAGTTACATAGAACCCTTACGTACCTACTCAGTACACGACATTACAAAATAAAATAAATTTTGGTTATTATCGTTTAAAGGTTTATTACACTTTGTTCATCTGGATAAATTAATTCGAAGGTGAACGAAGGCCACCGCTTAAGTCGAATTATTTCACCTGGGTGAAATCACCTAGGTGAAATACTTCCAAGGTAAAATGAGGAAACGCAGGTGAACAACAAAGTGGAATAAACCGTTTCAAATACTTCTTTAGTATATAATAAAGTCACCTTCCACAGAATGTTAGGAGGAGGTACACCGACGGCGAGGCAGGGCAGTTTGACATCTTCCTTGTAAGTCGCGGTGAACGATTCATCGAATGATGCAATTTTGGCAGGTACTGAAAAGGTCACGTGAAACTTTAGAAAACTTTGTATGTGAAATTTAGTAGCAAAGCAATCAATTATCAGAATTTTTCTGTCTCAGAATAGTAACTGAAAATACTATATTTACCTTTGTCGCTTGGGCTGCAGGAGGCGGTTGCTGAGGGTTGACCTTCTCCAATCATGGTGGCAGCGGTAACCCAGAAATCATAACGGCCAGGTTTCAGATCCGTTGCAGAGTAGCTAGTTTGGGAGGCAGGCACCTAAAATTTAAAACCACTGTGTTAACTTCTCTATACTGGTACAAGAAGTAACGAGGAAAAATCATCACTTCAATTACTTTATCGTTGTTTGTCTCTCTCTGAAATTTGGTAGAAATTTCGCTTCGAAATAGCGCTTGCGCTGTGTTTTACCGAGTGAGTGAGGATACCGGAGGCCTACCGGGTATGCCCCAAACCCTCCCCACATCACTCTCCCCATCCCCCAAAGGCTGGTAACGCACTTGTGACGCCTCTGGAGTTGCGGGTGTCCATGGGCGGCGGTAATCGCCTACCATCAGGAGATCCGCCATTACATAAAAAAAAGAAAATTTAAGATAATTCAAACCTTGTTAGGATGAGGTTCGGCATTCTGCGCTTGAGTATATACGTTGTAGTGAGTGACAACACCATTGGGCTGCGCTGGTGGTCTCCATGAAACGAGGATAGAGTCTGGTCCCATAACTAGAGCCTTCACGGCGCGAGGTGCTTCGGGAACTGAAGTTCAATATTTTTAATTAGATTTTGTTCAATTCTAAGAAACACTTTTTACATTGTCCCTGGCACAAAACACATGGCCTTATAACTTTTCGAATATTTACTGCATGTTATATTTATATCATTAAGTCTACAGTCTAGAACTTAAATTGCAATTTAGATTCTGTGATTATAAAAGCTAACCATAAAGTCCACTTTGAACTTTTTTATCGTTTAAATAAAATTATGAGGGCTCACCGTCTTGTTCGGTTTGGCAGTGAATCGGAGCAGATCTGACACCATCGCCGCCATTGGTAGTCGCTAGCACTTCCATTGAGTAGTTTGTGAATTTCTTGAGCCCATGAAGAATGGTTTCGCTGCTGGCCGTAATCTTGGTGTCCTTAGTCTTTTCGTCTGCAGTAAAATACAATATTAAAAAATGAACTAAAATTTGTTAACTACATTTAAAGTTAATAGTAAAGGTAAACTTACCATACCAGGTCTCACTTGGACCATAAACAACCTTGTAAGCCTTAATCAGTCCATTTGCAGCAGCTAGGGGTGGAGAGACCCAAGAAACGCGGATGGTTTGAGCGGTTAGAGTAGTGCATAGTACATCCTGGGGCGAAGCGGAGGGAGCACCTTCGGCAGTATAAGCACGAACCTCACCAGAAACTGGGCCTGATCCCATTTTATTGAATGTCTGTACTACAATCGCGTATTGAGTGTAAGTCCTGCAAGCAATATAGCGTCATTTAATGTAAACATATATTCTAAAAATGTTTGATTATTGTTAACATTTAAGACCGAAAACATACTTGAGATTCATAATGTCCAAATGATGTTCTTTGCCAGATTCCTTGGAAATGTCAACAGTTTCAAAAACGAACGATTTGTTGCTGGAAGCCAGTTTGTAGCCAACATAATATCTGGAAATAAAACCAATAACATTTAATCTTCTATGTAAATAAAAATGAATCGCCGAAATGTATGATTATACCTCAAATAGAACTTGAAATTAATATTTTTATAATAAGGAACTTCGTTCCTATCTTGTGTCCCACGACACCAAATTGTATTTTTTTTATGTGTTCGTTATTGTTAGGACAATGTTTGTATAGAGGAAAATTATTTTTTTAAATAAATAATTAAAACAAGTTTTTCAGAAATGTAAAAAATATTTACGAAAGAAAAACATGGCGGTACGAAGTTCGCCGGGTCAGCTAGTTCCGTACAAATTGCACTATCTTCTTTAAATTATTTACAATATAAACATTACCCCTGAAGTTCACCATTCCAATCATGAGGTGGGGGTGGCTTCCAGGTGACTCGGAGAGTGTGTTTGTCAGCGGCGTCAACTTTGACGTCTTGGGGTGGACCAGTTGGTGCTTCTTCGGCTGTGATAATAGTAACTGTTTCAGACGGCTCAGAAGTACCTAGATCATTTTCAGCAACGATTCTGATGTGGTATGCGGTGGCTGGTCTAAGGCTAAATACACCAGCTTCAGAGGCATCACCAGGTACAAGAACTCTGGAAGTAGAAAGAAAATTAGAATAATTGTGGATTGATGGTCGGCTCCATTAACCGCAGTGTGAATCTATTTCCTCTACAAGTGGGCTATGAAACATTTAAAAGAGTTTTTCAATTCGACCACTAGTTCCTGAGTTTAGCACGTGCAACCAAACAAACTGTTTAGCTTTAGAATATTAGTGTAGATAGGGTATTTCGAAGATACTATTATTTTTAAGCACTTGCCTATCGATATCCTTATCCCAGTTCCCCTTGGCTCGCTTGTACTCAATCAGGAATTTATTAATCGGGGAATTGCCATCGTAAGGTGCAGCCCACGATAACTGCACTGTCCTTCCAGATTTGTCCAATACTTTAAGACCGTATGGTGCTTCGGGTACCTCTGTAAAATATATCAGTATTTTAATAAATCTTCCGGACATATAAATAAATATTTCGGACATCTAACACACAACGCCATCTAGTCCCAAGCTAAGCAGAGCTTGTGTTATTTTTTTTTGTAAATGCATACATATTATACATAGAAAAGACCCAAACACCGAAGCAAATATTTGCAGATCATACAAACATTTGGTCCGACCCAGGAATAGAACCCGAGACCTCAAGCACAGTAGTCGCATAGACTACCACTGCGTCACCGAGGCAGTCATTTGTTATCATTTACAAATTGTCTGCGTAGTTTTTGCACGAAATTTAAATTTTACACACTTACCCTGAATTATCATGTTAATGCTAGTGTCGTCTGAGCCAAATGCATTAGTAGCAACACATGTGAAGAGAGCGCTGTCGGATCGTTCAGTCCTCCTGATGCTAAGGTCCGATACGACACCACCCGGCAAGATTTCCTCGCGAATAGTATAACGTGGGTCAGATTTAGGTTCAAGACGTTTGTTATTCATATTCCAGATTATTCCAATGGGCTATAAATTATTATCATATTAGTCTCTTTTTTAATGAAGATTATTGAATTTAATTGAGAATCAAACACCATACAAATATAGAAGCGTTACCTTTTCTCCTTTAGCTTGACACTGCAGAACAGCCGGTTCAGTTCGGCGAGCGGTTTGGTTCCTCATTTTAATCTCAAATTGGGGTGGTGCTGTAGTTAAAATTAACTTTGTTGTTACAAACTGCCTTCTATTTTGTCACATAAATAATAATATCTACTTATAACTTTGACTAGCCTTATATTTTCATTGCATATGTTTGCCGTCTTCTAATGCAATTAGTACTTAATGTATTTTATTACACACTAGTTGTTGCCCGCGGCACCGCCCGCGTGTATGTCGGTTATCACGGCAAATAGTAGCCTATGTGTTATTCTGATGTATAAGCTATATTACTGTAAAGTTTCATTCAAATCCATTCAGTAGTTTTTGCGTGAAGAGTAACAAACATCCATCCATACTTATAAACTTTCGCGTTTATATTATTAGTAGGATATCAGCAAGAACAAAACTGTGTTTCTTGTGAGCAACAATTTAATACGATTTCGGTAACTTAAAGTTGATTTTATTAATAAAGGGCCTAATCTCTTTTGCTTATTTGCGACTAATTCTATGGTATTCTTGTGATTGATTACTGGGTAATAATAATATTTCACTCACCCTGGACACTAATAAGAATAACAGCAGATAAGCCTGATCCAATTCCGTTGACAGCTTCGCAAAGGTAGTATCCCTCATTTGTCTTTTGAATATTATTAATAGCTAAAGTTCCATCTTCAACTTTTACATTAGGGTTGTTAGGCTTAAGATCTTTGTAATCGCCGGGCGTATCTCCTAAAATAAGCAAGTAGGATGAGTTACATACACCGCCTTAACTTTTATCTTTAAGACCTCAGATCAAATAAAAAAAGGTAGATAACGCACCGTCTTGTTGAAGCAGAAAAAAGGACTCGTAGTTCCAAGTAAACACACGCGATACGCACTAACTATACTATAAACTGGGGTACTTTTCGTCTTTTTTCTGCTTCAACAAGAATAAGGCGGTGCGTTATCTACCTTTTTTATTTGATCTGAGTTTAAGGCCAATAAAATATATATGAATACATTTTACCTTCAGCCCTCTTCCATGTAACCTGGGGCTTGGGGAAGCCATCGGCTTTGCATTCAACTTTAGCATCAGACCCTTGCGCAAAAGCTTTATCAGTGGGTTCAAGAATCCAACGAGGTGGAACTGAAATATTATCGACATGTTATAGCGAACTGTGAGCTGTCTCGATAAAAAAGACGGGCAAAAGATTACAACATATTATAAATTAACTTTTAGAACAAGAATTTCAATTTACTTTATTAAAAAAATATTTTAACTAAATATTATTCTTGAAAACACGATTTTCAATTAAGATTATTAAAAAGAAGTTAAAATTTTATAACAAAAATATTCTAAGTCAATGAATACCCTAATATATATTTTTTTCTTATTAGGGTAAAACAGATTTTTTTGCATTTTAATACTTTATAGAAGAAAATTAAATCAAAATATTTAAAATATTGTAAGATTGGGGTAACTTTTCTCATTAATAATAATAGCCTGACAGAAAATCAACTAAAGATGAACAAACATCGGTATTTATTGATATTATTAAGACTGCCTGCTAATTGAAATATTACTAAATGTTGCATTACCGTTGTTTTTACCGTCAGGCTATTCATATATTTATCAAGCATATTGTATGGGAAATTTGTATAAAACTCTTTATTTTCTTAAAATTTGTGTTGTTTATTGGATTTCAGTAAGTTTTATACTAATTAATTCAATATACTTGAATACACATTTTTTTATAAGATTCTATAACGACATGCCAATAGTGAAGGATGATTATATTATCAATTATTTATTTGAGGAAAATGTTAAGATCGAAAATTATCAATTTTGCGTTCCTTAACGAGCCGTCGTTATAGAAACTTTAACTTTTAACATAACATTTAGGCACTTCAATCTAAAACTCAACAAAATATTAAAATGGATTTAAATAAATCATAATAAAAAAGCCAATCCACCCACTTCCAAACAAGCAATAGGCAATGAACCTAAAGAAATAATGGTCATTTATTAAATATTTAACATAACCCTTCGGCTGTGGGTGTATAGGATATAGACATTAGATAAATAAGTAAAATCAAAATGACATTATTTCTCTAGATATAATATATTAGTAAGCTAAGCAACAAGCTTCAACTTAATGGCATAATTATTAATCAATGAAACAAAGGCAGGATCCCATAGGAAGGAAGGATAAAGGAACATAAATTAGATAAAATATATGCAAGGAGAGGACAAAAAGGTTCGTCGATGATAGCCGCAGCCGGTTCCTATAGAAAGCATTCAGTGACTGATCTATACCCTGTCTAAAAATTTCGTAACGTTGGTTGAGTATATAAATCCATTTTTGCGAAAGAACTCGTATAACATTGCCGGAAGTGCTAACACAAGAAACCTTATTCGATCGACTTTGAAAGGTTACAAACATATTGAAAGCATAAAACTATCGAATCTACGCAAAGCTGGTCCGTGCTAGGAGTGAAGGGTACACAGATGCGTGATGTATACCATGAACTTCTAATGTGGCGGTATAGTTGGACATGCCAGCGGCATTGCGTGCTATGCACGCGTATGAACCGCTGTGCGACCAACCCGCAGGGTCGATCAGAAGTAAGGAAGCTCTCTGCGCGATTTTAGTTGCCGTTACTCCGGCTTTCTCCTTTAAAGGTTTCCCTTCAAAGTACCACTGAATATCGAGGGGTTGATCACCCTCCGAGACCAAGCAAGTGACTTGACTGGCCTGCCCCGCATACAGTGGAGTCTCGAACGAGAATGGAACTATGCGAGGCAGTACTGGAAAGAACCATAGAAGTTTGGGTTAGATTCGTCGAGCCAGGCAATGTTAGCAATTAATGAGAATATAAGAGGATAGAACGGTGACTGTGATGAGACTGCTCCATTGAAGGTGCTGTTCAGTGATGTTAGTTCCCGAAGTAACGATCCAGTATGCAACATAGCCATTATCATGTATAGACGTGCCATTGACGACGAGGGTCGCAGCATATTCGGCGCGGCCGGCCGCGTTCTTCACGATGCATGTGTAGTTTCCTTGGTGATTTGCGCTCACGGAGTTGATGGTGAGAAGTGAGGCGCGAGGATTTAGGGCCATCGTTGTGATACCTCGCTGTAGGGTAGGATCTATAGTTTCACTGCTGAACGTCCACGATATGTCGAGAGGTAAATCTCCCTTGGTGGCGAGACAATTCACTAACGCCGTGTCACCAGGGTTGAAAGGCACCTCACCAAAATTGAACGGCATTATCAACGGTGGAACTAAGAAAGTAAAAATTACACGGTAAAGTAAGATTCGATGAGGAAATAAAATTTTAGTTAAGGAAGGTTCGGAAGCGTAAAATAGTTACGTGTATCTTTTAGCGCGCACCCTTTACGACTAATTCGGTGGTATGAGCAACGACGCCCGCAGCATTGCTCGCAGTACAATTAAAAAGGCCTGCGTGAGTTGCATCCACTGATTCTATGGTCAATACACTACTTCTTCGGTCGATGTTACTAATACGAACTCCGGAAATAGATTTTGCAGATCGATTGTTGATTGTCCAGTCAATAAGAACCGGTTGATCCCCGTGAGTTATTATACATTGAAGAGCAAAGTAATCCCCAAGGAAGGCCGGTTCAGGGCCGGCAATGAAAGGTGCAATCTTAGGAGGAACTGAAACAAAGTTTATCTAAATGACAAAATAATAATTATTTATAAGATTTTTGAAGACTAACCATAGACAATTAAGTCTTCTGAATGAGAATTTCGCCCAGCGCGATTTTCTCCGATACATGTATATGTACCGGCGTGTTTTGCATCCACGGACTCTATTATTAATAGGCTACTGCGTTTGGACTTATTTACAATATAATTACTATTTCTTGGGGAAATGTGTTGTCCGTTAAACATCCAAGTTATAGTGAGCGGCAGATCACCAAAATTAACAGTGCAGGCAGCTTGTAAATATTCGCCGACATTAGTGGGTTTCTCACCGAATGTAAATGGTAAAATGTTGGGAGGAACTGGAATGTTAGCAAAGTTCGTAATAAGATTGGCCAGCTTTGTAATCAAACACAATATCTTTAATAACTCATCAATAACTAACGGGTAAAGAGATTAGTATTCGAAGTTCTATGAGTAAACACCGTTAAATATCAGTATCTCTTCAGTGCCAAAGAAATATGAATAATAATTTAATAAGATCATCGTAAAACTTGAATTTAGCCGCAAGAAAAGGTTTGCTAGTAGTACAAGAGCCGGTAAAGATCGACTTACACCCATCTCATACCCAGATCAAACTTGTTTTATTTAAATTGTATTAATTAATGAACACATCTATAATGGCTTGCCTATCGAAAAACTATCGTGACTATTTTCAAAATTTAATACATAATTAAATTGATTTTTAACACTTTTTTTTCATCCTTTTCCACTCTATTGATAACCAACTAAATTTATTCCCAAATGTTAATTTTCTTTATAGAGAATATGCCTAAGTAGGCTTGCTTACTTATTTCTATATAGCTTTCTGACAACAGGTATGAACAGGTAAATCAATATAGGTAAATACACCGAGCTAATAACTAATCGAAATATAGGCTTGCCTGAGAAAAAAAAGAATTAATAAAGATTATAAAAAAATAGTGATGACAGTTTTGCGATAGGTAAGACATCATAGATGTGTTCATTAATTAATACAACTTCAAAAAATACAAGTTTGATCTAGTTATCAAATGGGTGTAAATCGATCTTCACCGGCTCTTAGACTATAGAGATCATTGCGAATTCGACAAAATGGAAGGGGAGGACCATAGGAAGAACTAAACAGCAAGCAAACACGTTCGAGTTATAACGATCGAGTACCAATAACGTTGAGAAGAGCGGTGTGGGTTGCGGTGCCTGCCTTATTGGTCGCCGTGCACGTATAGTTGCCACTATTATGTCCCAAAGAATTAGGTATATCGAGGACGGATACACGTTCACTTAAGGTTGTTGTCTTTACGCCTAGTTTGCGTGTTATAGGTTGTCCTTGAAAACTCCAAGAGATACTGACAGGAGTGTCGCCTTTTGAAACGTGACAGTCTAGGTGGACTGATTCTCCAGCAAATACGGCTTCGTCCAACTCAAAAGGTTTGATGTGAGGGACGACTGAGCAAAGAAAATATTGAAACATTAGTAATAATGTATAAGCTGCATGCTGTGATACTTTGCGGAAATACCCTTAACGTTAAGTGTCGTAGAGTATCTATCTTCTCCAGCTTTATTTCTTGCAATGCAGGTATAATTTCCGCTGTGAGCACCCGTCACAGATGCAACAGAGAGGAAGGAACTTTGCTCCGCCATTTTCATAGTTTTAATTCCCATATTTGTAGATAAATCTTTGCCTTCAAAAGTCCAAG
This sequence comes from Diaphora mendica, assembly GCA_949125395.1. Taxonomy (NCBI): domain Eukaryota; kingdom Metazoa; phylum Arthropoda; class Insecta; order Lepidoptera; family Erebidae; genus Diaphora; species Diaphora mendica. The sequence goes on along the minus strand of OX421319.1, from coordinate 14,500,491 downwards.
TGATAGACATAGGCCGATCTCCTTTGCTGACATGGCAGATCATTTGTACAGATTCTCCATAATAGATGGTCTCAATCTCAAACGGTAATATGTGAGGAGGAACTGATGGAAGGAAAACAGTGGTTTCTAAATATATATCTAAACGTGCAAATATATCTATACACATGAAACAGTTTTCTTGCAGTAACTATTGTACAAGGAAGAACGGATCCAATACCATGAATATTGACGAGGGCAGAGTGGTATGCGCGTCCGGCACGGTTACTGGCAGTACAAGTGTAGTTGCCGCTGTGCTGGCCCATGGCGGTGGGAATACTTAGAACAGAAGCTTTCTCTCCAAGCTTAGTAGTAGTTATGCCCATATTATTATGGTAGGGTATTTCACGGCCGTCAAAATTCCATGATATTTGAAGAGGTCGATCGCCCTTCGACACGTGACATGTAAGATGTACCGATTCACCAGCGAATATGGATTCTTCGACTTCGAACGGAATAATATGAGGGACCACTTGAATAGAAAATAAAAGGATAGGTAAAAATACATAGACCAAGAAATTTAATTTTTGCACGAGTTCTAGATTGGAAATACATTTTTAAGAATTTCTGAAAAGACAGGTTTCGGGTAGAAATATACGCCCTAAAATCTAAGAATATAAATAGAATCTAAGCCGTCCATTTATTTTTATTCGAACCTTCATTTAGTACTATTTACCTAGGCCTAAAATACGTAAAAACATTCGTTATCTCCGCATTTTCCATTTATATGTTTACAAGTCACTTAGTACGATACAGACACGACTACATAGTTTTGATTGATAAATTTTCAATCGACGACCAAAACAGTTTTCTCGCCATATAACACCTGATATGCGAGGAATTACGTAACAACAACAGTATTAAATGTTGAATTACTGATTCGTTAATTTTATGCAAAAGAAAATTAAATGATAGGGAATGACTAAAGTTAAAAATGATAAACTTTAAAATAAAAAGAAGCGTTCGCTGCTCTTAGATATGATAACAGAATTCATGCTAATCCAATTATCAATCTTAAGCACCAGTACGCTGGGTGATAACATAAAATGAAACCTTTAATGAACAAATGAAACTGACCATGAACATTGAGAGCAGTAGAATGGTTAGTGGAACCGGCTCTGTTAGTTGCTACGCAGGTATAGGTACCACTGTGACCGGCAGTCGCCCCAGAAATCGATAGAAATGAGGTACGTGACGTCATTTTATTCGTCATAATATCTAGATGCGATGTTGAATTTTCGAACCCATGAAAATGCCACTTGATATTTAAAGGTAAGTCGCCTTTTGAAACGTGACAATTGAGCTGAACCGGTTCCCCAGCAAACACCGACTCATCCGCTTCAAAGGGTACGATGTATGGCAGAACTGTTAATTCAGAAGGCCAACATTATTGCAGAGTAAAGCGTGCAGCGTGCGAGAGGCAAGGACAGCTAACGGGCTGTAAGAATATACCATGGACATTAATTGTGGTCGAATGAACCGCCAGGCCAGCACGGTTAGCAGCGTGGCATGAATATTCGCCACTGTGACTAGCTGTTGAACTAGATATCGTCAATAACGATGTACGTTCGCCGATCTTCATCGTAGTTATTCCTTGATGTGAGGATAAATCCTTGCCGTGAAAGCTCCAACTGATCGTGATTGGAGCATCGCCTTTTGAAATATGACACGTCAACTGAACCGATTCTCCAGCGAAAACTGGCTCTTCGGCCGTAAAGGGAACGATGTGTGGAGGAACTGGTGAGGGCAAACAAAAAAAATAAAAAATGAAAACACTAAAATAACCAATGTACCCTGAACATTTAATGTAGCTGTGTGGTTGGTGCTGGCTACAATATTGGAAGCTGTGCAAGTATAATTTCCGGAATGTTTTTCTGTCGCAGCCGGTATGGCCAGAATTATACTTCTTGTGCCTAATTTCGTTATTACGACTGCATCATTCTTTTTAATTGGTTTTCCTTGGAATGACCAAATGAAGTTTAGCGGCATGTCGCCTTTTGGAACATGGCACATTACTTGTATGCTTTCACCGTAAAAAACGGCTTCATCGAACTCAAAAGGAGATATTATTGGTGCCACTGAAAAAGATAGGCAAATATTCTAGGTAGCAGTTATTGATTGAACTACAGCAAATCTATTGTTACAGGGTTGACTGAGACAGACAGAACGCATAAGCATAGACATTTCACGGAGACCGTGTACCCTTGACATTGAGCGTGGCATGGTGACTATCACTGGCGACAATGTTAGAGGCGGTGCATGTGTAATTGCCAGAGTGTTTAGCCGTCACCGCAGAGATTATTAGAGCTGAACCCCTATCCCCCACGTTCATGATGTTTAAACCGGCTACTGAACTCACATCTCCTCCGCTAAAAGCCCACTTGAAATTTAAAGGCTTATCTCCTTTCGGAACGTGGCACATCACTTGAACACCCTCTCCAAAAAATACTGATTCGTCGAATTCAAAATGAGTTATAACTGGTGCCACTGAAATATATGGTTTTCTACAAGTATAAATAAAAATTTCTTGTTTCTAAAGTCTAGTATTTGTTGAACTAGAGACTATAATTTTATAGCCCGCCAAAGTTACACAATATACAAAACATAAAAGAAAAACTCAAAACAAACATGTCTACCAGGCAAAATTATTAATTCAAAATACCGTTGACGAATAATTGAGCTGTATAATTCATTGCACCCGCTTCGTTTTTTACCACACATGTATAATTTCCTTGATTTTGGTGACTAACAGAGTCGATGTTAAGTTGACTTGAGCGCCTTGTGTTTACAAGGTTTATTCCAATATCGCCAGATTTCACAGGAATTCCATTGAAATACCATTCAATTTTTAAAGGCAGGTCGCCTTTGCTGACCGCACAGGTTACCAAAACCATTTCTTGAGCGTTAACTGGGCCATCGCCAAATTCAAAATGTTTTATCTGTGGAGGGACTATGCAGGAAAACAAAAAATATTCTATTAATAAAGCGAACAAAAAAATTTTGGTCACTTAAAAAAATTGGTATAATAAGTTTTTTTTTTAAATGTATTTCTTTGTTATACGTTCCATGGTGATATGTTGCTGAAATCTTATATTGCCACGAAATTTAAAGGGGACGATATTTTACTAAGCGATGGAATTGGTGTTTATTTTCCAAATTACTGAAAGGAAATTCAGGATGAAGATGGTATTAGCTACTATCCAAGAGCAACCTCTTTACTTTTCTTTTAAAAGCACTGGGATTTTCGTATATCTAGGACTCCGATAAAGGAATGACTAAGGTTTAATTTATCCGAAAAAAACCTTTGCACTCTGATTGAAGTGAATCTTAAAAAAACAATAAGGAACCGATGTTCATGATTCGTGAGTATATTTGTTTGTAAGCTATCGCGCTTTTAGATTCCTTGTAGTTTCAGTTTAATAATATACCTAATAAATAATAATAGAGTTAAGTATTAGTGCTATCAATATTTTGGTAAGGGAAGAGGTTTGTGTATGATAATGAACTCAATATTTAAGTACATAAATAAATCAATAATCATAGAAACCGTGCGAGCAAAAGCTTAGCAAATTGTCGATATGTTTATGTTATACCGTTCACGTTGAGAATTGCGCTGTGGCTACTGCGGCCAGCTTCGTTTTCAGCAATGCAAGTATAATTGCCAATGTGCTCATGTTGAACATTTTCTATACTCAAAACTGATATTCTTTTCCCATTGCGATTTATGAATATGCCGTTACCAGAGTTAAGAGTTTGGTTGTTTAGTTGCCAGTGAATGCTTAAAGGTAAGTCCCCCTTCCCAACGGTGCACGTTAAAGATACCGTATCGCCTGCATTGAGAATGTCTTCCCCAAAATCGAATGGTGTTACCTGCGGCACAACTATTGATTCTTTTGTTATTATTAATGTCTTATTAATTATCTCAGTATTAAAACACTACTGCAGTTTTTCAAAATAAAAAAACACAAAATTTTTCGTTATAATACCTTTTCAGGGACTTTAGGAAAAGGAATGCTCACAAAAGAACTAAACTAATATATTATTTTAAATATAACGACAATCGTATTAAAGATGTAGATACCATTCACAGTCAAGTCAGCCGAGTAATTGGCACGACCAGCTTGATTTTCAGCTAAACAAGTATAGATACCAGTATGTATGGATGTAACTGAATCTATTGATAAACTGCTTGATTTATGTCCAATCTTTGTAACAGTGATTCCTTGAATATCGCTGGTAATCTTTCCATTCAGTAGCCAAGTAATATTTATTGGGGAGTCACCTTTAGTCACCATACATTGAATTCCAACTGTGTCACCGGCGTTAGCGGGTTCGTCTCCAAATGTAAATGGGTGAATTTGGGGCAAGACTATAACAGGTAATCGTGTGACAGGTATTTCATTTGTTTCAAATGACAAATATAATATTGGAATCTGGATAAGCAAGGTCCACAGTGCACTAAACCACAGTTGACAAGATGTAATACCATTCACAGCTAATTCCATTGAATAATTGGCTTGTTCCGTTTATTAGCCGCCAAATAACTATACACTTCAGTATGGACAGATGCAACTGAGTCGATAAGTGCTTGACTTCAAATCGATGTTAAAAACGTTGATTCCAAGAACTTCTCCAATTGATTTTCCTTTCAAGAGCCACGTTAGGTTTATTGGTGAGTCACATCTCGTCACTATGCAATGAACTACGACAGTGTCACCTGCGTTAGCTGATTCATCTCCAAAGGTTAACGGATGCGTATAGGGCTAAGCGGTTAAGTGCGAACTATTTTCAACAAATTGTTTCATTGTTTATTTTTTGGATGCAACTCTTTAGTTTTTTTTTTAAAGTTTAAAAAGTTATTATTTATCTAATGACGTATTAGTTGTATTATATTGCGCTTCATATCTAACATGTCTTTGAATAAATTAAGATATTTATTATCTACCCTTCTAGATTTTTCTTAGGAGATTATACCATGTGAAGTATTGATGTAAAAAAATGGAAGACAAATATAGGTAAAAAGCAATAAACAAAATAAAGGAGGCGTATTAGTAAAGTATCAACATTGTGTAAAAGTAGGTAGATACCATTAACAGCCAATTCGGCCGAATAATTGGCATGCCCAGCTCGGTTAGCAGCCAAACATGTGAACACGCCTGTATGCTTAGAAGCAACTGAGTCAATAGACAAGCTACTTGACTTTGGACCGATTTTAAAAACGGTTATTCCTTGAACTTCATCAGTCGGTTTGCCATTTAGTAGCCAAGTAATATTGACTGGTGAGTCACCCTTTGTCACCATGCATTGGACTCCAACTGTATCACCTGAGTTTGCCGGCTCCTCGCCAAACGTAAACGGATGGATTTGGGGTAAAACTGTTACAGGAAAGCATTTTAGAGAAAACAAGTATCTTAAGATATTCCTACTTATTGCTCACTATTCGTTTACAGCCAAAATTTTCTCATTGGCTGTAAGTATAGGAATGATTGCTACAAGGATAGTTTTAAAAGGTACTTCAAAATAACTTAGGAATAAAGCAAATGCAATATCAAACAGATGTCTAATTTATAATAGATACCATTAACAGCCAGTTCAGTTGAATAATTAACATGGCCGGCGCGGTTGACAGCCAAACATGTATACACTCCCGTGTGTATAGATGCAACTGAGTCAATCGATATACTGCTGGACTTATGCCCGATCTTTGTTACGGTAATTCCTTCAATTTTAGTAGTCGGTTTTCCATTCAACAGCCACGTAATGTTAACTGGCGAGTCACCCTTCGTTACTATGCATTGAACTGCGACTGTGTCACCAGCGTTAGCGGGTTCATCTCCAAAGGTAAACGGATGCATTTGGGGCAAAACTGTTAAGTGCGAACCATGTTCGATCAATCATTTCATTGTATTTTCTAAATATGTAAGACGCAAAATCTAAATGGGGTTAAGTAAAATTTGGCACTGCCTATCTGTTTATTGATCGTATAAGCATTGAGAGAGGGAGGTGTTTTTTCAAAACAGATACGTTTTGAAAAAACAAAAATATATGCAGGAAAGTATTGCAAAGAGGTATAAACTATGCAAAAAAGCAACTGATACAGCGTTTTCAACGAATTAAACAGATGTAGGTACCATTAACAGACAAGTTAGTCGAATAATTTGCATGACCAGCGCGATTTGCCGCCAAGCAAGTGTATACTCCGGTATGTACAGATCCAACCGAATCTATTGATAAGCTGCTCGCTTTGTGCCCGATTTTCGAAACAGTTATTCCTTGAATTTCACTCGTCGGTTTTCCATTTAGAAGCCAAGTGATATTTATTGGTATGTCTCCTTTCGTGACCATGCATTGTACTCCGACAGCGTCTCCTGCATTTGCAGGCTCATCTCCGAAGGTGAAGGGATGGATTTGAGGCAATACTGTATTGGAAAACCATGTTGAATATCTTTTATTATAATATTTATATGCCATCTCGGTTCTGTCTGTGAGTGACCGGTTTTTTTTCCTGAGTGCTTAACTCTTTGGTATTGAGATTTCCAACGACAAAGAATATCCATACGTATTAGAATCATGAGGTCAACAGTAAAATTATTAGTATTGAATTTGCTAAATATTATGACACACCACAAAGTTGCTAACCATATATGGTTGAAACATTCGGGAATATACAGACATGTTCGTGCTTATTAAATAGCTAAAAAATTTGGTTTGATATAAAGGATTTTTGTTGGGAGATTTATAGGAGATGAATAAGAAAATTGTTTAAAACAAAGCAACTAACACGCAAAAAGAATGATTGTACTAATTTGTAGATACCGTTAACAGATAATTCAGCTGAGTAATTGGCATGCCCAGCTCGGTTCACAGCCAAGCAAGTATACACTCCAGTATGTATGGATGCCACGGAGTCAATCGAAATGGTGCTTGACTTATGACCAATCTTTGAAACGGTAATCCCATGAAACTCGTTGGTTGGTTTCTCGTTTAAAAGCCAGGTTATATTAATAGGGGTGTCACCCTTTGTCACCATACATTGTACTCCAACAGCATCTCCAGCGTTAGCAGGTTCATCTCCGAAGGTAAAGGGATGGATTTGGGGTAAAACTATTATGGGAAATGATTAAATTTGAGTTTGTTAAAATCAAAAACTAAAGAATAATAGTAAACTACATAAAATTGTGAATAGATCAAGAACCATTAACTTCCAGAGTGGAGCTGTGATTGACTTGTCCAGCTAGATTTGCGACGTAGCAAACATATATTCCTCTATGTGTCCCATTTACAGAATCAATATTCAGTATAGACATCTTTTTGCCCATGCCTCCGATAGCGATTCCCATATTGTTGTTCTTAGCGATTTTTCTTCCATTAAGACTCCACGAGAAATTAGCTGGTAAATCGCCTTTATTCATGACGCACTGAACTGATGCGGTATCACCAGCGTTGGCGGGCTCATCGCCGAACTCGAAGGGGGAGATTTGGGGAGGTACTAAAGGTTTAAAAAGCGATTAAAAAGAAATACTACATAATTAAAGAGTAAGCGGACCGTTCACGCTGAGAGTCGTGGTGTGATTGATTGCTCCAGCGTCGTTTTTTATTTCACAGGTAAAGGAGCCCCGGTGTATAGCGCTAACGGAATCTATGTTCAGTATCGATGTTTTCTTGCTAATGTTCGTGAGCACAATGCCGAGGTTGTTGCGCGGCTTGACTTCCTCTCCGTTAAATCTCCATGTGAACTTTACCGGTAGGTCACCTTTGCTCATCACGCATGATACAGATGCAGTTTCTCCTTCGTTCAAAATCTCTTCTCCAAATTCGAAAGGTGTGATTTGTGGTGGGACTATTATCAAACGATTTTAATCGAAAGGGGTTAGGTTACAGGACAATGCTATCTACATAAAAGAAAAAGCAAGGTGAACGTTATTGGATGGTATACCGTTGACTTCAAGTACAGCGCTATGATTAGCTGAGCCAGCCATGTTCGTCGCCACACAGAGGTACGTGCCCCTGTGTATACCACTTACAGAGTCTATGTTAAGTATCGAGGTCTTTTTGTTGATAACGGTTAATACGATCCCCATATTATTGTTCTTTGGTATGACTTGCCCGTTGAGAATCCAGGTAATGTTTAAAGGTTGATCGCCCTTGCTGACGGCGCAAGTCAAGGAGGCCATGTCTCCTGCGTTTGCGGGTTCGTCGCCAAATTCGAATGGTAATAATTGTGGTGGCACTGTATAAAAACTATTTTTTAAACTAAGGTCTAGTGCAGGGGTTTTTGTGGCATTCGATGTATCTTTGGCGGGCATAAACGTTTCGGTCTATGGTTTTACTACACAATTTTATTATTTTAAGCATCTAGTTTGGTTTCCTGTAATAAAAGTTTGATTAGTACATAGTTTAAGAAATGTACCATATTTGATTATTTTGATACCATTTTTTAATTTGAACATTATAATAGATGTTAATAAATGTAAAATAAAAATATTTCGGTACCTGTGATTTCAAATATAGTATTATATGCCGAGGATTACCGAGTTCCTAATATATTCGTATTAAGTATGACATTAAATAATACTAAATAGGTACTTTTATCAAAATAAATGCAATTTGGGACACAATTATTACAATGAACTCGGTCAACAACCATTTACTTTTTACATAGAGACAAAGTAAACTTTCTTGGTTATTAAATGACAATTCTAATAGCAGTATCCTAGTCTTTATGACTGGGGTGTATAATTTTAAGATAAAAAAAGTTATACATATAACATGGACATTTATTGTATTCACATACATTTACACAAGGCTCGAACCCTGTATCTTGAACGTTGTAACTATTTCGTCGCGGAATCTCTTGACTTCTACCCTATTTTTAATTTCTTAAATATTCTTAAGAACTTAACTAACATCAAGAATGATATTGTTTTTGATGTTAGGCACATCATTAACTTATTTACTACTAATTGAATAAAAAGCAAATGGTTGATTCCTCGGAAAAAAAAAATTAACTAACAAATATCGTAAACGTAAAATGATTTCCTTCGAAGTTCTACTTTTTAATCGATGATATTATGTAATCTAAGGAAATCATTTTTGTTTTAAATGAGTACCTTTGAGACAAAAGGAAAAACATATTTTTTATGTCGGAATGCCATAAAATTATTTTAAATACAGTTAAAAATTAATATTTGTGGGTATCTTATCGATTATCACGAATACGTAATTGCTAGCGTCTCAAAGATGTAATAAAACAGTTAAAACTTACCCATGACTTGCACTTCTAATGTTCCCTTTGCAGTGTATCCCTGAGAGTTCTTGGCTACGCAGGTATAGGTCGCTTCGTCGCTCATACGTTCCACGTTCTCGATCACTAGCGTTCCGTTGGAGAATACCTTCTGTTTGCGATTGATCGGTAGTACCCTGGAAACGTGAGTCGAATTTTTAACAAGCGACCATACACTTAATATATTGACCATCTACTAAGTGGTACAGATCTCATTTTTGATTGAGTAGGCTTTTTTAATCTATTGGTTTAATTGCGTTACCTACATTTTAAGATACTAAGACGCAATTGGCAATTTGTTACCCTATGTCAACATAATTATTCTTTTTTAAAGTTTAACTTGATTATTTCCTATAAACCTGTAATTCCTAATATTATAAAGCTGAAGAGTTTGTTTGAACGCGCTAATCTCAGGAACCGCTGCTCCGATTTGAAAAATTCTTTCAGTGTTTTTTTTATTTATTTTTTATTATTGATACAATATATACAATACAGGTGTTATCTATAAAACATCACAAAACCTCGACAGGTTTGTCTGGACGTTGAATCACTTTTGAGCAATCTATTAACATACATTCACCTACAAACATCTCAAAACTAGAAACAATGTTTTTACAATAGTACCCACAATTCGCAACAATTTATCACTAGGAAACCGGTTATCGATCCGTTCGACGCATGTGACCGAGTGACCGGCCGATGCTACCTGACTATGTTATGAAGTTATGATTAAGTTGGATAGTACATTTATCGAGAAAGGCTATAGCCTTATATATCATCACGCTAAGACCAATAGGAGCGGAGCACCAATGAAGAATGTTTCAAAAACAGGGGAAAATTGTTACGCTACGGGCAATAGGAGACGTAAACGAGGTTGCGTGGGTCAGCTAGTGTTCTCTATAAGTTCAGGATTCTTTAGTCAGTTCTTTGATATAAAATAAACTAGCTGAACTGTGGAACTTCGTCTGTGTCTATCAAAAGGAAAAAGAAAACATTTTTGACATAAATTTATTGTTGCTCGAGTTATATTGGTCGTGGCATGATTTTATTCGAATAGTACGCTATTCAGTAATTCGGTTCATAACCGCTAGATGGCACTGTAGTGTGTTTTCTTTGTTGAGCTGTATATGGAAGTCTCCACAAAGCAATGAAAAAAATATAATAAGGAAGGGATGTAGTGTATGCGTCCATTCAGTCACTTCACTTAGTAACGCATTCATTCATTCACTCACTCATTATACTATCTACGAATGAATAAGAAGAAAGCATTCTATCATCCCTAGTGCACGTGCAGTCGTGACACAGTTGAGTCAACTGTGAGCGGCGGAGGTGAGCGGGCATGTGCGTCTAAGAGCCGACAATATATATATATATGGATATACTATATTTACTACGCCTTTCTCCATAAGCGGGCAATCCAATGCTAAAATAATGTTTAATTCGAACTAGTAGTTACTAAGATTAGCGCGTTCAATCAAACAAACTTTATATAATTCGACGAACATTATTTATCATATACATAGGATAAGAGCCAAGATGTATGCGGTCACTCGTCTAGATTAGTATAGTAAGAGTAGTAAATAAATGATAAAATAATACCTGTTATCGCGTTCCCAGACAATAGATTCGATGGGGTATCCAGCAACTGGGCAGTGTACGATAAGGTTGTCCCCGGCAACAACAGGCCGTTTCTTCATGGGGCGCACGTAGGGCAGGCCGTATACGTTCACTCGGGCCGAGTGGCTAGCGCTTCCAACCTGCAACGCATTAGTCGATATTTAAACATCATATTTTTTTATAAGTTACTTGCAATTTACATGCAATAGGTTGGATCACTTTAAAATGGGAAAAAAATAATGTAACCGCACTTTTAAATAATAGGTCTTTACCTATGAAATTGCCGTTTTGTATACAATAAGTGAAAGTACTTATTTTTTCAAACTTTTTTATTTCTGTTCTTCGAAGTAATCACCCATGCAATCGACGCATCTTTGCTGATAACATCATTTGGTACAGTTCGCAAAGATGCGTCGATTGCATGGGTGATTACTTCGAATAACAGAAATAAAAAAGTTTGAAAAAATAAGTACTTTCACTTATTGCATACAAAACGGCAATTTCATAGGTAAAGACCTATTATTATATTTTGCTTTAAAAGTCAACTCCTGCACTAAGATCTTTCATGTTTCGCGGGGACTTTACAAACATACTAGAAACTCAGAACGACAATTAGTGATTCCCACAAAATGTTTTCCATGGAGTTTGAAAAAAAAAAAAAACGCAGCAGAAAGCGTTATTTTAGGTGAATACAATCATATTTATTTTTATTTAAAAACTTTACGCACTATATTTGTACATCGGCGGACTTAATGCCCAGGGCATTCTCTTCCAGTCAACCTTCGGGTGGTATAGATATTTTGTAAGGTAGGTGCATAGAGGTTACATACCTATAAGACGTATAGTTCACAATATATTTAAACGTATACATACACACATATGTATGTATATAAATAAATAAATAATAATAATAATAAATATTTCGGACATCTAACACACAACGCCATCTAGTCCCAAGCTAAGCAGAGCTTGTGTTATGGGTACTAGACAACTGATACAAATACATATATACTTTTTTTTTTTTTTGTAAATACATACATATTATACATAGAAAACACCCAAACTCCGAAACAAATATTTGTAGATCATACAAACATTTGGTCCGACCCGGGAATCGAACCCGAGACCTTATGATCAGCAGTCGCACACGCCAACCGCGAGACCAACGAGGCAGTCAAAGAACGAATATAGATTAAATAGAGTAACATATAGATAAATACTATATTTGTTTACACACTATGAAACCCTGTAACGTGAGGTATGCTATGGATTTGATCGTTCTGCCAGTTCGTTTAGAAGGAGTTCATGTACTTTCCTTTTGAACGTAAATCGGTTGGTGGATATCCTGATTTCGAGCGGGAGCGCATTCCACAGTAGCACTGCTTGGACAAAGAACGAACAGTTCACGAAGTCGGAATTGTGGGAGGGACATGAGAGAAGCAGATTTTTAACTGAACGAAGATTACTGTCGTGATTAGAGCACAGTTATCGGAAATACGGAGCAAGGTAGGTAGGTAACGATGGAGATTTGAGAAATGAAAATAGGGAGGTAAGTGCTCGCTGATTGCGCCGTAGGCGTATCGGTAACCATCTTAACTGGGAACGCAAAGCAGATACGTGATCATATTTACGGAGATTAAAAATGTATCGAATGCAGTTATTGAGAAGACGGTCAAGCTTATTAAGGATATCTGCATTCAGGTCGAAGTAACACACATCACCATAGTCGATTGTAGGAATAATTAAGGACTGCATGAGTGTAATTTTAGTTTTAGGAGGCAGGAAGTTTTTGAGACAGTCGCAGATTTCCAGTTACTTTCTGGCTAACACTAGTAACTTGAGCTCGCCAATCGAGAATAGAGTCGATAAGTAAACCAAGATCTTTTACTACCGGGCTATATGGAAAAACTAATCCATTGAAAACGATTGGTGGGATTGAGGCGGTATCCAATCTGCTCATTAAACGTTTGCTACCCACTATGATTGCCTGGCATTTAGTTATATCCGTGTCCAATAAAAATATGTCAATGGTGACAGTAAAATAAAAAAAATAGGTACCTTGCTAGAGGCAATACATGTGTATAGTCCACCATCATTAGTGTGTACCGAAGAAATGTTCAAGTGCGATTCAACATTCCCATCGGCGGTAACAAATTGTCCGATCTGGAGTCGTTCGCCGCTGTTCAGCTTGTCGCCGTCGAGGAGCCACGCAATGTCGGGAGTTGGGTTGCCAGATGCTACGCATTTCAAACGAAGGGATGGGCCGGAACGGAAAGTTTGTTCTCCGAAGCTATGACGGATCAGTGGTGGTTCGACTGAAACGTAAAATTATACGTACGTAAAAAAAAAACGTAAAATAGGTAGTAGAGCCACGCTGAATTCAGCACGAACGGGCCGGCTCGACCGGGGCGGTACTACCCTCGCACAGAAGATCAACGTAAAATGACAGCATTCGTGCTGTCGTGTTTCGTTGGTGAGTGCGAGACCGGAGGCCCAATTAGTCTAGTCAACAAGTTCCATACTTGTTGACTAGACTAAAAGATGCACAAGCATCACTAGGCCGCCATGGTGTGGGTCACCATGCTGCATTGTTGCATTCGCAATGAGTATGGTGGCCACCACTCGTGGATTCTGCTTATGCTTTCCATCAGGCAGAGTAGAGTCATTTTGGCGGGCCAAACATAAAAATAAAAAATATTGAAGTTCGATTAATCTATCGGTCTGTCTGTTTGTTCCGGGTAATCTCTGGAACAGCTGGACCGATTGTGACGGGATTTCACTGACAGATAGCTGATGATCGAAGGAGTAACTTAGGCTACCTTTTTTTTTGACTAGCTTTGTCCCGCGGCTTTAGACAATGACCGCGGGTAACACTGCAGGGTTCAGCTTGTTGTATATAAATTAGTGAAAATGAAACATATGTCATCATCATCATTCAATGACGTAGTCATTTAACAGCTTTTATCAACTGAAACTGTTCAAGGAATGAACAATATATAATGCGGTTTGTAGACCGTTAAGACTTTCAAACAACTACGACAATTTAAAGCATACGGACGACATGGAGTTTTATATGAAATTGTCTCATAATACATACACCGTCCTCCAAGTTTAAGCTCAGCACTGGCGCTCGCACTTTCTTGATCGTTCCTGATGAAGCATTGGTACATTCCTTTGTCTTCCTTCTTTACCGATTCAATCCTGAAATGGCATTCAAAATATTTTTTACATGTTAATTAAATTTGCGTAGATCAAACAATCTAGTTTCATCATCATCAACAGTCTATTGCAGTCCACTGCTATACATAGGCCTCTCCAATTACGCGCCACTCTGATCGACTTTGGAATTCTGGCATACATAGCATAGCTGATACCCAGTAAAAATAGTAAAAATGTAACTTTTACCTCAAAGTAGCGTCGTGGTGTTTCATGTCCTTGCTATCCTTAAGCCACGTAACAGTCTTGACAGGGTTGCCTTCATATCTGCAAGTGAATACAGCGGGGCGTCCAAAGTCCACGGTCTGAGTAGCTGGTTCAACAGTAGCTTTTAGGGGGGCCGTTACCGTCAATACAGTTTCAACAGATTCACCTAAAAAGAAAATATTGTGAGTATGAGTGGATTATTTTACTTTAAAAAAACTAAAATCCGATAATTTTAGAAGTATATACGTATATGTGCTGATTAAGTTATACTGTACTCTCATAGAATTACTTGAAAAACGACTTTGTACACGTCCGGCTTAGTAAAAAGGAGGTGGATTTTGATTTTCCAAATACTTTATTTCATAAAACAAGAACTGCATTGCATTGTTTGGACTTTGTTTAATAAATCGTCTCTTTGTCATCAGATCATAATGATTTGATTTTATTGGGAAATTGAGGGAAACTTACACATTTATCATTTAGTTTTATTTGATGACAGTTTGTGCATTTGATTTTGGAAAGTACTATTTGCTGATGTGTAGTCTTGTAACTTTGGTTTAAAAAAATCATTGGTACTTATAACTTCCTAACGTTTAAAGTATTTTACCTCATGGCTAACCCAGAAGTTACCTGGTACATAATACTTGCTATAAAAATAATTTTATTTCAACTTAATTACATAAGTAAGAGTAAAATAACACTTTTAGGGTGGAATTGAAATTACCGATATTTTATTTATATACGAGTATGCCTACTCGTTGTACTCAATGCTCTGCCCACATTATTTCTTGGTATCTTATTTACCAAATGAAAACAGAATAACACGTGTAAGTAATTATAAAATAGGACAGGACATACTAACCACCAACAGAATTATTCACAACGCAAAGATATTTGCCAGAATCTTCAACTTTGGCTTCCTTGATTATCAATGTTCCAGATACTTGTTTCACTCTATCGTCAAGGGTAACCGGTTGTTTCCTTGTCGTGCCTTCAATGAACTTATACCATCTGAAACAAAACAGAACACGTTCAGAGGACACGAATATTTATTCCAGTTTGGTATGTACTGTTAATTATAGAATGACAGCTGTATTTTTAGATAAAAATGAAAATAAGTTTAGATTTAATGGAATACTCTTTTGTAAATAGTATTGTACAAAATAACTACATTTAGTAAACAAAAGAAAATGTTTTTGCCTACTAGAGCCACCCACCTGAACACAGGAACTGGAAAACCTTGACTTAGACATAAAATAGTGCCCGTTGCTCCGAATTTCAATTCAGATTCTTGTAAACGACCACTAGACAGCTTTGGAGGAAGACTATTTGTTGGTTCTTAAAGAAGAAATAAAGGCCATCTAAGCAATCACACCTTAAATGTGTGTGTACAAAATATACACAATGTGAAGAATATTGATACCAATTGAATTAGAAATAAAAGTGATTTTCACGAAGATTGAATTAACATAAAAAGCTAGCCGTCGGGACAGAGTTATCATAAAGCTACCTCATAAACCAGGGCTGTACTTTAATAATAAAAAAGGGTCAGCCTTGACTCACGAAAGCACAAAGTAAAGATTAAAGCGTCGGAACGAAAGCAAGAACACCCTGACACTTACCAACAGGTGTCTACGCCGCTCAATCGTTACTTTGGCTGGGGACCATAATACGGGCGCGCGGCCGGCCGCGATTCATCACGCCTTCATGTCACGCGTGGGCGGGGCGGCCGCCGCAACAGACTGCAATAACAACGGATATCAGTACATTGGGTGATGGCAATGGTATGACTACGTGATAAATGAGTGCGTGAGATGCCGGCGGCCGGCCCTATTACATCAAAAGCTATACCTCGTAAGAGGGGCCGGGAAGGCTTGAACTTCACAAAGTAGCGCGAGGTTTTCATCTTGTCGACCTATATGTCGATTAAGCCCATCGCCTGTCACCTTTGGTCCCGTTCTACCGCTTGGCTCTGGAATACAAAACCGATTTGTACTGCTCCTACTCACCTAAACAAGGGTGCCGGGTAAGCAGCCACTTGACACGTCAAGTACGCCACATCCATTTGAGCCACGGTGAAAATTTCCCAACCCTCGAAATTTATTGTAGAATCCTTTCGAGGTGCTATTTTATTGGTTGGTTCTGTAAATGCAGAGACGACTATTTGCAACCCATGGAATTATGGACTATTTTAAATTATTTATTAGATAAATAGATGTGACTTACTTAGATTGATGACAGACCTTTAAATCGAAACCTGACGAATGAAATGAAATCGAAATTCAGATTACTAAATAAAATTAGGAGCTAGTATCATGGCAACGATGATTTTAAACTGTTTATAACATAGAATATGACGCACCTTGAGGCTGGTACAGGAAATCCTTGTGCTGGACATAGGATTGCTATCGAAGAATTCTGGTGGAAAAATACGGTAGCCTTGGGAGTCGACGTAATACTTGGTACTGCACTTGCAATCGGTTCTACATAAAGAATTTTAATATTTACTTTGCTACTTACTTTTAAAGAAATCTCAAGTGTATACACCATAGGTTTATGATAAATTCAATATAAGAATAAATAACTTGCCTGAATAAAGGTACAGGAAAGGCCTGTGCTTGACAAAGTAATCCAAAACTTTGTCCGACACTGCGAACAAAAGTTGAACTACGCGCGTCCGTCGAAAAAGTGGGAGCCTTGGAGGCAACTGGTTCTGTCATTTGGAAAAAAAAATACTTGCCTAAAAATTGGAGCAGGAAAGCTTTGAGCCTGACAAAGGAGTGTAAAACTTTGTCCAACACGTTTTCGGAAAATGCTGCCCATTGATTCCGAGGAAAAAGTTGGGGATTTAGCGCCAACCGGTTCTAGAACATTATATCCAACGAAATTGAGAAAAGTGTTTAAAAACTTGCCTGAAAATTGGTACTGGGAAAGCCTGTGCTTGACATAGTAGAGCAAAACTTTGACCTTGGTGTCTTTTAATGGAAGAAAGAGCTGACTCAGTCGAAAAAGAAGGAGCTTTGGATCCCACGGGTTCTGCACAAAAAACCAGATTTTTAGCACTAGTTAAAGAAGTAGATATATATATCTTAAAGACTTATCAACAGTTGTCCACCTACAGCATTATGTTCACCGAGTGTTATACCTACATATAGAAGATCTACTGGGACTTTGAGCTATCGGGTTTTGGGATAGTAACAAATGAAAATGATAACTTACCTAAATATCGGTATGGGAGATGCCTGTGCTTGACATAGTAATGCAAAACTTTGTCCAATTTCTCTAACAAATATACTCCCCTTGGAGTCAGTCGAAAAAGAAGGCGCTTTTGCGCCTACAGGCTCTAAAAGCAGGACAGTTAAGTCAAAATACTTGTATATAACCCACCTGAATATTGGTTGGGGATACCCCTGTGCCTGGCAAAGCATTGAACCGCCAGAAAGAGCCTCTATTTCGTAATTGTAAGAACTTGCAGAAGTAGGAAATGTGGGCGCTCTTGCAGACACCGGTTCTAAACCAAAAAATATACTCTAAATTTGAGTCACTCACTTGAATATAGGTGGAGGGTGAGCTTGAGCCTGGCATAAGAGAACAATTGCTTGTTGTATCACTTTTGTGAGAGTAGTACTTTTAAACTCCAGAGAAAACGATGGTGCCTTTGACCCAATAGGTTCTGCGACAGATATGAATCACATCAATGAAGACTGAAATACAACTTCTCTTACCTGAATATTGGGACTGGAAACGCTTGAGCTTGACATAAAAGTGCGAAATCTTGACCAGTTTTACGAGTTATGCCAGAAAACTGTACGTCGTTAGAAAATGTAGGGGACTTTGAGCCAACGGGTTCTATAATTAAAAATTGTAGGTATTAATTTATTCACCTGAATATTGGCACCGGAAAACCTTGCGCGGGGCATAGGAGATTAAGACTTTGGCCAGTGTTCCTCACATACCAAGAAAGCTTAGTGTCAGTAGAAAATGTAGGTGACTTGGATCCAATTGGCTCTAAAATTATACAATTATCTCATTAAGTTACCTGAATATGGGAATAGGATGTCCTTGGGCCCGACATAATAATGCCAAACTATGTCTTATAGGTCTTATTATAAACCAAGCCAGTTTATCATCGGTAGAAAACGTAGGGGGCTTCGAACCAATGGGTTCTGAAAATTGTTCCCATGAATAATTAGGATTAATTCAAAATTATTCGTACAATTAATCTTTATGGGCCGGGTACATACTTTCAAGTTTTCCTTCATATTGAAAAGAAGTCTATTGAAAATACACTTAATGTGTTTTATTGCAAAGATTTAAGAAACATTACTCAAGAATCATTAGCTAAACATCTCGTTTAAATTTATGCAAGAAAGTTTACGCATTTAGTCTTAACAATGCTTGAAATCTTTTTACAAGAACGCGGGTCCAAGAGCCTAAGAAAAATAAAGAAATTTCACCATCCCTCCATTTAAAGCTGTTTATTATGAAGATATAAATATGTTTACCTGAACAGGGGAACTGGAAATGCTTGAGCGGGACACAGCAATGTTACGCTGGCTTCGATATAAGCATTGAATCCTCTAGAATTATCAATTGATGGAAACTTCGGAGGAACTCGTCCTACGGGCTCTAGGTAAACAATGCAATTCAATTTAATTACCTGAATATTGGGACTGGAAAGGCTTGGGCGGGGCATAGCTATGTAATTGTATTATTGAGAGTGCCTTCCGTAATATCAATCATTTTCATTGCTACCTTTGGTGCTGCGGTACCCATTGGCTCTAGGAAAATGTAGATATATGTATATACGAATGTAGATAGCATAAAGAAAATTAAGAACTATTGATTGCGACTGAATGCTAAAGTAACACAAACTTTAGTATTTAAAAAAAAATCTATACATATTTAATGTAGGTACTATTCACCTGAATATTGGCACAGGATAACCTTGAGCTGGACATAAAAGGTTTAAACTTTGGAAAGTACTCCTCACGTACCAAGAAAATTTATTATCCGTAGAAAATGTTGGCGACTTTGATCCAATCGGCTCTAAAATTACACAAATATCGTGGTTAAATTATCTGAATATAGGAATGGGATGTCCTTGGGCTGGACAAAATAATTCTAAATTATGTCGTACTGGTCGTATAAACCAGGCCAATCTGTCAGTCAGTAGAAAATGTTGGAGGCTTGGAACCAACAAGTTCTGGAAGTCGTGAAGAATAACAAATAAGCAATACGAGTTTCCTTACCTAAATGTTGGTATAGGCTTCCTTTATGCCCCCCCAATGTATCCCTACGTTGTCGTCGTGGTGGGGCTTGCGTGGGTCGATGATCTCTGGGGCTATGCCGGTAGAGCCACTCATTCCGGATGGGCCCAGAAGGAGACCCCAGACTAAATGGGATACCAGGCGGAAAGACTGTCGCGGAGGGCACTCTGAACGTCCCTCTGATCTAGCAGAGGGCGTATTAGAGTGCCAGTGGTTCCGTGAGGAACCTTGGGGCGGGTCAGCCCACTGTTAACTCAGGGGCTGGCAGGCACTCGTGCCACCGTCGGTGAGACAGAGCTAGCCACCCTGTCGCATTCCGTAACCAACAGGGGCTCAGCAGCGACCTGACTGGTGGCTCCAGGAGGGTATGCTGAGAACCTGTTGACCGGAGGGCTTGCCTTGATTGGCCGGCCCATGACAAGGATAGTCTATAACACCCGACAGCCAAGTCGTAAAAACCTGTGGATACCAGCCGACCTCCACAGTATTTAGGCTTATCCGGGTGCAGGGGGCACGCCCCGGATGGACATTTTATTTCCCCCATACTCGTGGGCTAAGTTATGGCAAGTGAAAATAAAAATACACAAAATAATACGATCGATTTAACTCTAACGACAATTGGCATACATACAGGACAGGAGAGGGAGAATTCGAGGATGGAGACGGGAGGACTGTCTCTTGGAAGCGGCAGCGAGAGCCAAGGAAGCTCGCACGCCTCCTCTAAATTTTGGAGGAAGCGCTCGCGTGGGAAGAGCTTAAATGCCTCCTCAGGCGAAGACGAGATGTCGGCTTCCAAGATACCGACGGTAAGGAGAGGTGGCCGCGCTGTGGTGGGTGAAGCATCCGCTAGTCTGCCGCAGCGCGATCAAAGGAGTCGTTTTTTGCGGCCTGCTACGCCGATTCTGGCGGTCCGCCTGGTCCGCCTGGATCGGCCCGAGGTGGAAAGCGACGACTCCTCGATCGCTGACCTAAGCGCAGATTCCGCTGCGTCCCCGCTATTGCTAGGCAGCAATAAAGCGGAGGTAAACGCTGCAAAGCGGGCGCAGCGGAAGGCGGTTGCGTCGGACGAGGTGGGCGAGATGGCCCGGCAGGCCCGAGAGCGGCGGGCTGCTCGGTTGGCTGCTGGGGAGGAGGCATCCGCGGTGGCACTCAGCCGCCAGGTCCTGGACGGCGTTGACGTTGTCCTGAAAGTTGCCACTAAATCGGGCAGCTTGAAGGGCACGTTCACGCGCGCTCTCAAGGAGGCGGCTGAGGGCATAAAGGAGGCGGCTGAGGTCCTCCTTAAAAGAACAAGCTCTGAGGAGACGGCCAAGCTATGGGAGGAGAACGGCCGTCTCCGAGCTGAGCTGGAGGACCTTAAAAGGGAGGTTGCTGCACAAAAATGTGCGGCTCCTGCAGTGGCTGCCTCCCCAGCGGTTGCTGCGGCCCCGCCGTCGGCCCCTGCACCTGCGGATGCGGAGATTGAAAAAATCGTCCGCATCTGCATGCAGCAGTGTGGGGGCATGATGAATGCCCGCCTGGAGGCCTTGGAAACGAGGCTCCTCCCGGCCCCAAGCCTCCGGCCTCCGTTAGCGGCCGACAGAAGGAGGAAGGAGGAGGAGGCCGCAAAGTCGGGGCCGTCAACCGTGGTGGCCAAGAAGCCCGTGAAGGGTGTGTCGGCCCCAGCTGCCAGCTCATCTGCGGCCCCGGCGACCGCGCCACCGGCGACCGCTCCTTCGCCGACCGCTCCTCCAGCGACCGCTCCTCCGGCGACCACGCCCGGCCTCACCGCAGAGGCTTGGACGACGGTCGTCAAAAGGGGCGGCCAAAAGAAGAAGGTGGCGCCGCCTACACCTACGACGACGCCCAAGAAGACCAAGAAGCGGAGGACCCGGAAGAATAGGGCCTCTCGTTCCGCGGCTGTGGTACTTACACTACAGCCCGGAGCCATCGAGAGGGGCCTTACCTACAAGGATGTCCTCACGCAAGCGAAGGCCAAAGTCGCCTTCCCCGACCTCGGCACACCGACCGGCTTCAGGATGAAGTCGGCGGTAACGGGGGCGCGACTGTTCGAGGTGGCGGGTCCGGACGGCAAGGAGAAGGCGGACATCCTGGCCGCCAAGTTGAGGGAAGTCCTCAATGAGGAGGACGTTCGAGTGTCCAGGCCAGTCAAGACCGCAGAATTGCGTGTCGATGGGCTGGACGACTCGACAACTCCGGAGGAGGTCGTGGCGGCCATCGCTCGAAACGGTGGATGTCTGCCGGGGGACGTACGGGCTGGCGACATTCGCGCCAATGCTGCCGGGCTGGGCACTATTTGGCTGAAGTGTCCGGCTGCGGTGGCAAAAAAGGTAGCTGACAGCGGGCGGCTTCTGGTGGGGTGGGTTGCAGCACGGGTGAGGCTGCTGCAGCCCAGGGCTATGCGGTGCTACCGATGCCTTGACGTTGGGCACGTCGGGGCGCGGTGCACCGCAACAACTGACCGTAGCGGCCTATGTTACCGCTGCGGTAAGCCCGGCCACAGAGCGGCCCAGTGCTCCGCGAAGCCAAACTGCAGCCTCTGTACAGCTGCAGGGAGACCCGCGGAGCACAGCATGGGCGGAAATGCCTGCGGCGCCCCCGCCCAGAAGAATAAAAAGGGGAATGAGAGGAGAGAGCCAACCAGAGCTGCCCCTCAGCCTGGTGGCTCTTCGGCCGACTCCCGGCCCAAGGTTGTAGAGGAAATGGATTGTGTTTAATGGCACAATTCCATTTCCTCCAGTGCAATATCAACCACTCTGCCAGAGCTCAGGATCTTTTACTCCAGAGCATGGCGGAGTGGTCGATTCATGTGGCCGTGGTCGCCGAGCCGTACTACGTCCCCCCCCGGGATAACTGGGTGGGAGACCTGGACGGCTTGGTGGCCATCATTGGCGGGGCTCTTGCCGACCCGTCCCGAGGTCGCGGCTGGGTGGCCGCCCTCGTGGAAGGCATTGGCACTGTTGGGGCGTACTTCTCGCCCAACAGGAGCCTCGCTGACTTCGAGAGCTTCCTTGTCGAGTTGGGTGCCGTCGTGAACGGGTACCACCCTCGCCCGGTGCTGCTGCTCGGGGATCTCAATGCCAAGTCTGCGGCGTGGGGATCCCCGTGCACTGATGCCAAAGGCGAGGCACTGGAGGAGTGGGCCGTTACGACCGGCTTGACCGTCCTGAATCGGGGCTCGGTGTACACGTGCGTGCGGCAGCGGGGCGGTTCCATAGTGGACGTCTCGTTCGCAAGTCCCGCTGTCGCGGGCCGTGTCCGCAACTGGCGTGTCGCCGTGGGGGTGGAGACGTTGTCGGATCACCGTTACATCCGTTTCAGCGTCTCCGCCCAGACCGCGGGCGGTCGCGGGCCATCGGCCCCGAGGACGGACGGTCCACGCTGGGCGCGTAAGCGCCTCGACAGGGAGCTACTCGAGGAGGCCGCTATTGTGCAGGCCTGGATCCGGGAGTCGGCAACGACCGGACCCGTCGACGTCGAAGAGGAGGCGCAGTGGTTCCACGGGGCGATGACGCAAATCAGCGACGCGTCCATGCCCCGGATCCACACACAACCCAGAAGGCGCCAGGTGTACTGGTGGTCCGCCGAGATCGCGCAGTTGCGCGTCTCGTGCGTTCGTGTCAGGCGCCAGTACACCCGATACCGAAGAAGACGTCGTCGGGTCGCGGAGGAAGAAGCCGCGCTGTACGAGGGGTACCGCGCGGCTAAGCAGGCTCTACAGCTGGCCATCGGCGAGGCGAAGACGCGAGCCAGGGAGGAGATGTTGGAGACTCTAAGCCGGGATCCGTGGGGGCGTCCTTATCGTTCGGTCCGAGGGAAAATCGGACCATGGGCGCCTCCAATTACGGAGAGTCTCCAACCCGAGCTGCTGGAGGAAGTGGTCGCAGCCCTATTCCCGGCACGAGCGGAGCACACTCCGCCGCCGATGGCTCTGCCCACAGCTGCGGAGTCTGAAGAGGAGGACGCCAACGTCCCAGAGGTGACACAGTCAGAGTTGGGGGCGGCCGTGTTGCGGCTCCGGGTGAAGAACACTGCCCCGGGGCCCGATGGCATTCACGGCTGCGTGTTGGCCCTGGCTCTGAAGGAGTTGGAGCCCCAACTGATAGGTCTCTACTCAGCGTGCCTGGAGCGGGGCCAGCTGCCCGCTCAGTGGAAAGCTGGTCGTCTGGTCCTGCTCAGGAAGGCGGGGCGCCCTGCGGACTCGCCGTCCGCGTACCGGCCCATAGTGCTGCTGGACGAGGTGGGAAAACTATTCGAGCGGATAGTTGCAGCCCGCCTCGTCCGCCACTTGTGCGAGGAGGGGCCGGACCTGGCCGAGTGCCAGTTCGGGTTTCGGCATGGGCGCTCCACCATTACGGCGATCTCGCGAGTGAGAGACCTGGCGGAGGAAGCGGTGTCCCGGGGTGGGGTGATGTTGGCGGTGTCCTTGGACATCTCCAACGCCTTCAACACTCTGCCCTGGAGTTGTATCCGGGAGGCACTGCGCTACCATCGGGTGCCTCCTTATCTCCGCCGCATCGTTGGGGCTTACCTGACGGAGAGGTGTGTCACCTATCTGGGACGTGATGGCAGACACCAGCGCCTCATGTCGTGCGGTGTTCCACAGGGTTCGGTGTTGGGCCCACTGCTGTGGAACATCGGTTACGACTGGGTGCTGAGGGGCGAGCTCCAACCGGGTGTGGACCTGACGTGTTACGCCGACGACACGCTGGTCACTGCCCGGGGGAGCACACACAGGGAAGCAACGTTGCTAGCGACGGCGGCGGTCTCACAGGTGGTGAGCCGCATACGGCGCCTTGGCCTGGAGGTGGCCCTCAACAAGTCGGAGGCCATAGTTTTTCATGGCCCCCGACGGGCGCCGCCGCCGGGATTGCACATGGTGGTTGGGGGGGCTACCATCGCTGTCGAGTCCACCCTAAAATATCTGGGACTGGTGCTCGACAGCCGGTGGGATTTCGGCCCCCACTTCCGGCGGCTAGCACCCAAGTTGATGGGCGCGGCGGGGGCGCTGTCAACGTTGCTTCCCAACGTGTCGGACCCGAGCGCCGCCTGCAGGCGGTTGTACGAGGGGGTCGTGCGATCGATGGCCCTATATGGGGCCCCGATTTGGGCGGCTGACCTGACGGCCGGCTCAATCACCGTGCTGCGGAAGCCGCAGAGGGTGATGGCCGTCAGAGTCATTAGGGGTTATCGCACGATCTCCTTCGAGGCGGCTTGCGTGCTGGCCGGATCTCCGCCCTGGGACCTGGAGGCGAAAGTCCTCGCGTCACTACATTGGTGGCGTGAGGACGCGCGGGCCCGCGGCGTGGGACCGACGCAGCGAGTTATCGAGCTGCGCCGGTCACAGCTGCGCGGGGTCCTGGTGGCGGAATGGCGGGACAGGCTTTTAAGCCCTTCCGCTGGCCTCGCCACTATCGAGGCCATCCGGCCAGTGCTCGACCTATGGCTTGGGAGAGGGCACGGCTCCCTCTCGTTCCGTGTGACGCAGGTCCTCTCGGGGCATGGCTGCTTCGGGAGGTTCCTGTGCCGCATAGGCAGGGAGCCGGACGCTCGGTGTCACCACTGCGTCGACTGTCGGGAGGACACGGCGCGGCATACGCTGGCAGAGTGTGCTGCTTGGGAGGGGCCGCGCCGTGCCCTCATCTCTGTAGTAGGCAGTGACCTCTCGCTGTCGGCCGTAGTTCGTTCTATGGTCGACGGCGAGGAGTCCTGGGACGCGGTGGTGTCCTTCTGCGAAGCGGTCATCTCGCAGAAGGAGGCTGCGGAAAGGGAAAGGGAGATCCTGACCTCTCTCTCGGTCCGCAGCAGGCGCACCGGGCGTCGGGGGAGGGCCTACGCTGCCCTCCACCGGCCCCCCTAACTGGGTCCAGGGGTGGCGGACTTGGGGATGTCCGTCGCCCCCCAACTGGACCCGAGGTGGCGGCGCGTAGTGTTCCCGCGCGCCCCTCTTGAAGTCGCGAGGGAAACTCTCCCTCGCTGACGAGATGTGGCCCGCAGCGGCGGGCCGGCACCAGTCGGGGATCGCGGTTGTCTCTTATGTTCCCGTGATCCCCGGCGTAGGTGTGAGACGGAACACCGGGGGGTTTTAGTCAGTAGGAGTCTGACAGACCCCTTCGCCCCTTTCCCCAGGGCGGAGGACATCCATGAGGATTTCCCCCCGTCAAAAAAAAAAAAAAAAGGCTTCCTTTATGCAGGTCACATAAAACCGAAAGTTTGGTTGTTTCTGATTTCAAAACAGGCTAATTTTGATACACTTGAACCGAGTTGAAAAGTTTAAAAAACATTAGTAAAAGTACCTGAACAAGGGAGCTGGGAATCCCTGAGCTGGACAAAGCAATGCAAAGGCTTGCTTTACATACTTTACATACCACGCCATTTTGAAATCCGTAGAGAAAGTAGGTGCTTTATAACCAATTGGTTCTAGAAAACAAATGAGTACGTTCATTGTCGAGTTGAAAACTCACCTAAACAGAGGGACAGGGTACGCTTGGGCCAGACAGAGTAGGGTAACGCTGGAGTCCATAGCGAATTCCACAAATTCTATCGTTTTAGTCGGTACTTTTGGCGGGGCGCTATTGATTGGTTCTAAAAAAATATAAGTCATTTTAATAAATAAATTTACCTGAACAAGGGAACTGGGAATGCTTGAGCGGGACACAGCATTGTTACGCTGTTCTCGACATATGCATTGAAACCTCTAACGTTATCCAAAGTTGGAAACTTCGGAGGAACTCGTCCTACGGGTTCTAAGTAAATAATGAAATTAAATTAAATTACCTGAATATTGGAACAGGATATGCTTGTGCAGGGCAAAGTAATGTTACAGTATTATTCAAAGTTACTTCTGTGATATCAATCACTTTTGTGGCTACTTTTGGTGCGGCGCTACCCAACGGCTCTAAGAAAAATGTAGTTAAGACGTATTAAAATTACGTTTTAGTTTATACCTGAACATCGGGGCAGGGTATGCTTGGGCTGGGCACAGCATAGTGATACTATCACCTCCGTTAGCATCAAATGCTCGACTTTTGTCACCCGTAGTGAACTTTGGTGAAACGCGACCCACGGGCTCTAAGGGTGAAAGAATTGAATTTCTTTTTGTTCGTTTGTACTTTATTGTTTACCTGAATAGTGGGACCGGAAAAGCCTGTGCTGGACATAAGATCGTCAAACTGGTGTCAAATGCGCCACTGAAACTTCTGGAACTATCCATCGAGGGAAACTTTGGTGACACTCGCCCCACAGGCTCTAAAGAAATAATATCAAGATAAAGCTATATACCTGAAAGATGGAGCTGGAAACGCTTGCGCTGGGCAGAGTAAAGTCACACAAGAATTGGAAGAAAACGTATAACTGCGGCCCGTTTCAATTGTTGGGAATTTCGGTGATACTTTGCCCATAGGTTCTGTATATACAAGAAATATTAACAATTAAAAAATTACCTAAATGCTGGACTCGGGAATCCTTGCGCGGGACAAAGTAAAGGTACTCCACCTCCCGCGTTGGCAATGAATGTTCTACTTATATCTCCTGTTGGAAATTTAGGCGACACCCTTCCCAAAGGTTCTATGAAATATAATAATACTAGGTGTTCTAAAAAGTTTTTGGAATAAGTCTCTTACCTATACATTGGGGCAGGGTATGCTTGAGCGGGACATAAAATTGATAGACTTTGACTGCTGTCATAATTGAATAGTCTACTTTTCTCTAAGCTTGGAAACTTTGGTGATACTTTTCCCATAGGCTCTGAAGCAAATATATTTTGATATATGTACATAAAGGAGAAATGGTGTGTGAAAAATATTTTAGAATACCTGAAAATCGGAACTGGGAACGCCTGTGAAGGGCACTGAAGTGCAAACGGATCAGATTTCTTCGTTCCGATCATAGTTCCCATCACGACTGATGCAAATTTTGGAGGTACACGTCCAACTGGTTCTATAGAAGCAGTGAAGAAACATTACAGTGTTGAAGTTACCATTTACCTGAATAAAGGAGTAGGAAACGCTTGGGCAGGACACTGCAAAGCGTAAGAATCACCCTTAGTAACTTCAAACATGGTTCCAGTCAGAACAGATGCAAACTTGGGAGGTACTCGGCCAACGGGTTCTAGAAATTATTATAAAATTACAAGAATACCAAATGCCATACCTGAATATGGGGACAGGGAATGCCTGAGCAGGACATAGTAATGTAAATGCTGATCCATGCGTAGTTACGAACATCATGCCCACTTGTGTTGTTGATAACCTAGGTGGCACTCGCCCTACGGGCTCTGAGAAAGCACGGAACAACGTTAAATTGACTCTTACCGGTACATTGGTGCAGGGTATGCCTGTGCTGGACAAAGAACTGAGATGGTGGAGAGCTCGCTAAACTGGTAGCCACTGGTGGTCGATGCACTAGGAAACTTGGGAGGTACCCGGCCCACTGGCTCTGCGCATGTTGGGAGAAGGCGAGTCACGAATAGAGGGCATTAATATTCACTTAGAAAATATACAGAAACTGGGTCCTAATAATCCCCTACACTATTGATGACATAGTTAACGCGGGTCAAGGCTCTACAGGGTACCCTATCCCAACATTCAGGCAAGTCATAAATTCATTATAAAAGCTTAAAGACACAAATATTTAATTGTATATTCAAGCTTAACAATCGTAGATATAATAAAAATAATCTTTTGGTGTTAGTAGTAAAATAAATTCTGATTACAAATTGTTCTAGGGCCGTTTTTAATTTTGTTGTTTTTTTTTAACTTATACACTGATAAAAGATTATAATTATTATATAAAATTGTTTAGACACTTCAAACAAATTAGCAAACATTCTAAATATCATTTATATTTTTTGCAAACACCTACACTGTCATAATACTCAATTAAACCAGGTATTAATGCTTAATTTTAGAATGTTTGCTGTTTGACACACAGTTCTCAGTCGTTTACGGCACACAAAATAATAACGTCTAAATAGAATATATTAATGAAAGAAATAAAAAAACTTATAAGTTCAACTTTAATTTTCATTAATCACAAATAATATTAGATTTGTTGCTGAGAAATATGTGCGATTAACTACATTCAGAAGAGAAAAATCATTTACGAGCGCTATTAATTCATGATTTTAAGTGACTTACTATTAATTGAGAATAAATATTCATCTTCAGTATCGGGTAAATCATGAATTAATACCTCTCACTATGTATTCCTAAAATTTTATAAACTCACCAGTGATAACAAGTCGTCCTTTAGTTGCGGAAAGGCGGGTTTCACCAGTAAGTCTATGTTTTGTCCTGCATTGATATGATTTATAACCATCCTCAGGCCCAACATCACGAATATGTAATTCTCCAGAGGGAAGTACCAAGTATTTGCCGTCTGTTGAAAAAACAAGTGGTTATATACAATTGTTCAGTGGATCAAAAACTATATCATTCATTGATTGCAACGCAGCATAGGGCTGCGATTTACTTATAAATTCCATGGCATGCATTAACTTATGGAAGTGGGAATAAGGATGTAGGTAGGCCGTTAGACCTATGGAATCACGGGAACCCGTATAAGGATCAGTGCCCTAAGCAACCATATCCTAGGATTCGACGCGATCATTGACGTTCATGTAAACGTTATCTTTTCCCACAAAAAATATTGATATGACAATCGTCAGGATATGTGAAGGCTGTCACTGCCTCAAACACTATTAACATCATACCGTCAAAGTTATTTGATGAATCTAGTTTGATGTCTAATTCGTTGTCGTCTTCGCTGATGATCCAAGAGATTACCGTAACATACTCTGACACAAAGCTCGGTATATGGCATTTCAAAATAGCGCTATTCCCTCTTAAAACGTATTCTTCCATCAAATTCACGGCGTATGCCTGAGAAACCACTGAAACAATATTGCGAGAAATGACCAAAGAGATAATACATATATCATCATTATGTACCCCTTGAAATAAAGTCCTAACAACTAATAAATATAATCATAGGACAATGGAGGCGGATTAGGAGGCCTTGTAGGAGTTTTAATTAATACCTAAATCGGAAGTAGAATTTATTTTTATTTCTTGGTCATTCTCATCTTCGGAGATAATCCAGGAATTCACGGACACGTATTCAGCGACAAAACTTGGAATTTGACATTTCAAGATAGCGGCGTTTCCACGCAAAACGTATTCTTCCCAAAACTTTACGTCATAAGCTTGGGAGACGACTGAAATTATTTTAAAAAGATCAATTAGACAATGTCTAAATCTAGCCATTTTTTTACACCTATCTTAAAGAGTTGAGGATATGGATATAGGAGGTACGATTCCTACAAGCACTGGTTATAAAGAATTTACCTAAAATAAAATCAGAATCTAAATTTATCTCCATTTCATCCCGGTCCCCTTCGGAGATAATCCAGGAAGTGACCGTGACATACTCGGTGACAAAACTTGGAATGTGACATTTTAATATGGCGGCATTTCCGCGTAAGACATTCTCTTCCCATAAGTTCACAGTATAAGATTGCGAAACAACTGAAAGTATATTAATTGTAGTTTTAGTTACTAAGTAAGATTAGTCTTTTCGGGGGTAGGGAAGACAAGGAATGTTTTAATGTTGTGTAAAGGTGATTGTACCAGGTACCTAAGCTAAAAGATTTATCAAGTTGAATTTCTTTTTCGTTGACATCTCCTTCAAATATAATCCAAGATGATACTGTTACATATTCGGTTACAAAACTTGGTATGTGACACTTAACGATAGCAGCATTTCCACGCAGAACATTCTCTTCCATCAAATTAATGGTGTAAGCTTGAGAAACCACTGAAAGTAGTATGGACAGTCAAAATAGTTTGTAAGGAGTCAGGACAAGTAAAGGATAAAAGGAAAATAATAATCGCAACAAAACCTAGGAAATATCAGAGTACCCAGATCATTGGATTCAGCTTTTATCTCTAATTCATCGACATCTCCTTCTGAGATGATCCAAGAAGATACACTAACATATTCAGTTACAAAAGTTGAAATGTGACATTTGAAAATAGCAGCATTTCCTCGCAATACACTCTCTTCCAAAAGATTAACAGTGTAAATTTGTGAAACCACTGAAAATAAGAACAATGTAATTTTGGATTTGCATGAATACAGAGTACAGGAGGTCTAGGGGGGGGGGGATTAAGTAGTTAGACGTTTGCTAATTTAGACATCTAAGTACCCTCTTTATCGACTGAATTACTGGTTGTTATTTCGTTTTCGTCTTCGCCTTCAGAAATTATCCAGGATGCTACCGACACATATTCCGTTACAAAGCTTGGAATCAAGCATTTTACTATCGCCGAATTACCACGCAAGACGTTTTCTTCAACCAAATGAACGGTGTATGCCTGCGACACAACTAGAATTTGAAAATGCCAATAGTCACTTTCAAGATCTGGTTTACGACTCAATTAACTTAAAATCTAAAGTTAAATATTACGGAGAGGATAGAAGGGTAGAGAATCGTCAGCCTAGGAGAAATGTACCGTAATTTTCATTCAGTGCGTATTCTCCGTCGTCAGTATCATGCCAAGAGATAACTTGTACATGATCAGATACAAATGAAGGTATATGGCACTTGAATACTGCAGCATTACCACGAATAACATATATGTCGTAAACTTGTGACTCGTAGAATTGATTCACAGCTGAAATATTGCAATACAGAACAATAAACTATGTGATTGTATATTTGTTGAGTCAGACACGGGATTCAGCGGAGTGCGGATAGGGACAATTGGGGCCTCGCAGTGCTCTCGATTACCGTAATTGCCCTCGGATCCATTGAACGAAAATGTAGAGAGTGAATTATCTTCGTCCGTCACCCAATCCACAACATGCACGTAGTCAGCCACAAACGATGGAATGACACACTTGACAATGGCAGAGTTACCTCGCAGAACATCTTCGTCAGTGACCCTAGGCTCATAAGACTGACGAACCACTGCGGACGCAAAATAGCCTCATAGTATTTAGGAATATGCATGAAGTTATAACACATACAGCTGCTATCGTATAGTTAACAGTGTATTTATATAAACTTACTATAGGGGACCAGGAGTAAGGACTAAATATATTTTAACGATGATCTATTACCGTCGTTGTTATAAGAGTGTTCATCGGCACTAACAGTTTCATTATCCATAATCCAGGCCACAACATGAACAAAATCGCCGACGAAAGAAGGCACGATGCATTTCATAATTGCTGTGTTCCCCCTTAAGACGAATTCGTCATTAACTCTAGCTTCGTAAACTTGAAGTACAGCTGTGTCAACAATATTAAGGGAATTAGGATTAAAGGAGTTTTGTTTTTTCTATTTAACAATTTACCCTCGCCAGCATTGGGGTAATAAGTGCCTCCTTCGCTGTCCATCCACATTTCAACATAAACGAAATCAGAAACAAAGCTTGGCACTTCACATTTCATGATAGCTGCATTGCCTCGAATGACGTATTCGTTGTCGGCCTCTGCTTCGAAAGGCTGTGATACAACTACATAAAGGTAATAATTTAATGGATAATAATAATAGACGAGGAAAAGTCATGGACAGGAGCTTTGGAATGATTTTGATGTTTTAGAAAAGTACCCTTGTCTGTATTTGTACTGTTTACTGTAAGAGTTTCTCCGTCATCCATTACCCAAGCTTCAATATAAACGAAGTCGCTAACAAAAGAAGGAATCTTGCAGTGGACAATGGCTGCGTTTCCTCTAATCACGTATTCATTTTCGGCTTCGGTCACGTAATATTGTGATACGACTGAAGAATAACAATTAGATTAAGTTGGAACGGTTCGAGGTGTAAGGAATTGTTTTGAGTACGGGAAGCAACTATAATTTGTTTAAGAGGACATTGATACCAAGATTTTTAGTATGAGTAATAACTGCTCCCTCCTCGTCGATCCATGCTTCCACTTTTACAAAATCAGCGACGAAAGATGGTATAGAACATTTTAAAACAGCAGCGTTTCCTCGTATAACATATTCTGTGAGAATCTCTGCTTCATAGAATTGATTTACAACTGAAAGAATACATGGAAGGTTGAGGTAAAGGATATAGGACATATTGTATAATAATTGAAATGATATACCGATATCATCGGTCTGTAAATATTGTCCTCCATCGGAGTCAACCCAAGCTTCCACTTTCACGAAATCGGCAACAAAGGAAGGAATATTGCATTTAAGCACGGCAGTATTTCCTCGAATAACGTATTCTGAGACTACTTCAGCTTCATAGTATTGCGTTACAACTGCAAGTAATGCGGTTGATATAAATTTCAAGACAGGATGAAAGGACACGGACATTGTAGAAACATAGGAGGTAGATTGTTTTTTTTTTATAGGAAGTATATGGTACCATTTCCATCTTTATTATCGTCGGGAGTAAATGAATTGCCTTCTTCGTCCTGCCAGGATACAATATTCACAAAATCAGCTACAAACGATGGAATGGAACATTTGAGAATAGCAGAGTTTCCACGAATCACATATTCATTATTTACTTCAGATTCGTACTGCTGCTGTACCACTGTGGAGATTGAATGTAAATAAATAGTATTTTAATATGGAAAATGGAACTGGGATATGTGGCAAAAATTAAGAAGAATGGTGAAAGAATAACCATAGTTCTCGCCAGGAAAGAAATCTTCGTTGTCATCAGTGTGCCAAGAGAGAATCTCAACGAAATCAGCTACAAACGAGGGGACCTGACATTTAAGCACGATACTATTCCCAAGAATGACGTACTCCTTGTTCACGTCAGTGTCGTAATGCTGGGCAACCACTTCGTTATAAACAAAACATATTATCAAATTGTATTCGAATTATAATACCTGAAATACACGATTATTTTATACAATATTAAATAATCTAATTAAATATACCACGCTGGTTTTGCAGTCCTGCGTGATATAATAAATATTCATAAGAACCGACCAAGGGAGCAACCCTTGGTCGGCTCTTAGGAAATCCACGCAATGTGATAAAACATTTGTTTTTCATTATTCACATGTGGGTTTTTCACTTTTTTTATTTTCCTGTATCTATTGTATTTGACGCATTTTTACAAAGTAAAAAGGTTTATAGCCAGGCCATGTATATACATACGCGACTATGTAAGGATGAAAGTCGTGATGGTGATATTAATAGTAAGAACACAATGACATTCACTCCATTTGTTGTGTTCAAGAAAAATAGGCGAGTAAAACTATGCACATTTTTTTAATACTGGTGTGCACCAATAAAGTGCAACTGTTTAGTTGGCAACACCTGGAGCGAAATCAAGCGAGACGTTCAAGACAGAACGGGATGGCGATGCACTGTAGACGCCTTCTGCCTCTGCCCCATCTAGGGGACAAAGGACCTTAAGTCAAGTTTAGTTGGCGTGCGTATCGTTATAGACCATTTCGTTATCTATAAAAACACGAATAATTTGATTGCATCGGAAAAGCTGTATCCATGCTTTACTATTTAAAAAAATGGATGCATTTTGGCTCTATTTTAAGTATCTACATCAGCATCAGTGCTTTTCAATGCAATCAACAACAATTAAATAACGGGTAAACTGAATGTGATCGCATGTTTATAAAAGTGCAAAGTTATAAAAAGTAAAGCAACTACTTGCACTATTCAATATGCTAACAAAGTGGTAAGTAATACAAATGTAAGCATTCAATGTGTGCTTTAGGTCATTATGTAGCGCCAAGCTTGAGTTCAGTTTACGCATTGTGATTGTGACCAATGTGATCACCATTTTAAAGTAGAATGTTAAACTTAGTGAGGACAATTTCTGTGTTAATGTTACAACTTTCATCTCCTACTTCACTTCGTCTTATCTAAATATCTGTGCCGAGCAACGGTAGCACCCTAACATTCAATTCGATGTATTCATTGGTTGATTATTTAATTGACCGGGCTTGACCTCGTGTCATAAAGGGCAGCGCCCTATGATGACCAATCAGCCATTTATATTTTGTGAGATACTAGCTGCCCCAGCGAACTTCGTACCGCCATATTTACATAATTATCTGTCTCAGCTGCCCGTCGCGGACCAAAAAATATTTTTAACGTTTTCTTTAATTTCTTTGTACACAAACCTTGTCCTAACAATAAGGAACACATAAAAAAAAAGAATTATTTAATTTGGTGTAGCCTATCGGAAGTTATGAGCGTACATACATTTCGGCGATTCATTTTGATATATTAAAAATAAAGTTCATATTTTACAAGAAAGAACAGTGAAAAACCCACATTGAATTACGTTATCTTATAATTATATTTTGGCAACTAGACTACTGCTATTTTTTTTAGTAAATATATACATTTTATAGATAAATTGCACCTAGACACAGAATAAATACAATAATCTATAAAACAAACAAAATAACAATATCACTCCATTTTTCAAGTATCAATCAAATTATCTATTCAAATTACGATACAATAAAACGAACATTTATCATTTGGAACGATCAGTCGACTATCAAATACAATATGAAAGGGGTGATAAGTCAACAAATAAAAGGCCTTTGGACATAACTAGAAATATAAGAGTGTTACACGACATAATTATGTGTGCTTTTGTCGTGTAAAACATTGAGCATTATTTATAAATCTGTCAAGATGGAGCTTAATAGCTTTCTATGACGAGTGAAAATGTTTCTTGTTTTTGACGTGACAACGTCTTATAATTCGATGGAGCCGGCAGCACGCACGAAAAAACATGACACATGCGGCGTTACCTCGCTATGCGGCGTTACCTCGGAGGCGTTCCATTTAAGGCTTGAAATGCAAGCGAGAGATAATATATCTCTCGCTTGCACTTCAAGCCTTAAATGTTTCGTTATGACGTTGTCACGTTAAACTATCGTCCGTAAACAGACTTTACAGACAACCATTTTTGTTGTAATATTTATAATCATGTAACTTTCTCATAGCTACAAGTTATGCTCAAGTTGAGTAATACGTGTTTCTGAAGTATTTGTCCCTTATCCAGGTTGTACTGTTAAAACTTAAATACTTTAATGGCAATTTCGTGTCACGCGTTAAGAGAACAAAAGGTTAACAATATTTCTTGGAATTTGTGTATGTAAATGTCGCTTACCGGCGCGTACATTAACATCCCGGGAATGAATGGTGCCAACTGAGTTGCGTGCGAGACATGCGTATACTTGAGCGTGAACTTCTTGACGGTAATCCTCCGCTCGGAAAGGCGGGAAAAGAAGGTTTCCATTCGCCTG
The DNA here is from genome assembly GCA_949125395.1 of Diaphora mendica. Classification (NCBI taxonomy): domain Eukaryota; kingdom Metazoa; phylum Arthropoda; class Insecta; order Lepidoptera; family Erebidae; genus Diaphora; species Diaphora mendica. The sequence goes on along the minus strand of OX421319.1, from coordinate 14,464,594 downwards.
AACCTAAAGTAAACGAAAATAAATTATTATCATTATATTTCATTGAAGATAATGGTCTTAGTTAAAGCTGCTAATCAAACTTTTAATGGAAGCACGCACAAGTATCAAAATTTAATTATTTTTTGTCTGTATTTTAATTTTATCACTGATCTTTTTGATACCGAACTCTATAAAACTCTCTTAGTCGATATAAAACAACAGAATTATAGTAAAAATATCTTCGCTATGTTGGATGTGATGTGTATGTGGATGTAAGAAAATATGGATAAATTGTATAAAAAATGACATGGCTAGCATGAAAGAGAGAGATGAAGACTCATGACAATCTGTGCATCCAAGTCTGTTATGAGCAACAAGGTACTTATATTGTAATACGACATTTTTTTCCGTTTGTGTGATGGTATATTCTTAGCAATGTTAGTTTGGTTACGAAAAACTTACGTAGCAAAACCATAAAAAGACAGTCAAAATAAAAATGAAAGTATTTAAATGCGACCATGTGACACAATGTTGCACAGACATACTTATAGTATAGCATCGAAGAGAAGTACATAAAAATAAGGTAAAACCTTTCCATACCTGACGCAAACCGGGCACATCTCCAACGGCAGATCCATCAGCTCGCACCCAAATAATGTCAGGGGTCGGGGATCCTCGGGCAGCGCATTCGACAGTCGCACCGGTCGTATTACTGAAGTCTATTCGGTTCGGGGGTTCCTTCATGAATATCGGTCCTATAGTTTCGTCCTCGCATAGCACTGACCCTGGAAAAAGTTTCAATTATTGAAAAATGCTTCAATATTAGCCAGACATTCTCTCTCTAATTCGACACATGAGAGTTAATCTCACCTAAAATGCATGATTGAATAAATTCCCTAGAGGTTTTATTAATGTAAGTCTATTAATGTAAGTTAATTGTAATTTTTCATCACTAATTGTGTACTAACATACCATTTGCATACAAAAAATAAACAAATTATAAATAAATATTTTTCGGACATCTAACACACAACGTCGTCTAGTCCCAAGCTAAGCAGAGCTTGTGTTATGGGTACTAGACAACTGATATAAATACATATAATATACTTTTTTCTCTAATAATTCACGTTATAAAAAGTATCAATAATTGTGTCTACACTTTCTTCTACTTTAATACGATTCTTGTCAGCCGTGTCGATCTAAATAATAAGCAAGGCAGTATACAGCCAATAAAAATGAGCTATTGGTAATGTTCAGGTTTTGTACGCGGATAATTAATCTTACCAATATTCTAAACGTGAAAGTTTGTAAGTATGGATGGATGGATGAATGGATGGATGTTTGTTACTCTTTCACGCAAACTACTGAACGGATTTGAATGAAACTTTACAGTAATATAGCTTATACATCAGAATAACACATAGGCTATTATTTGCAGCGATAACCGACATACACGGGGGCGGAGCCGCGGGCGACAACTAGTATTATTATAAAGACTGCATGTATACGAGTAATAGAAAGACTGTACCAGTATAACTCCTTTTAAAGTAAACAAAAGAAGACTACTTTACAAAACAAAAATAAGTGCAATAAGATTCTTATATTATATACTAGTTTATGCTCGCGGCTCCGCCCGCGTGTATGTCGGTTATCGCGGCAAATAGTAGCCTATGTGTTATTCTGATGTATAAGCTATATTACTGCAAAGTTTCATACAAATCCGTTCAGTAGTTTTTGCGTGAAAGAGTAACAAACATCCATCCATCCATCCATCCATACCTACCAACTTTCACGTTTATAATATTAGTAGGATCTTTATATATTCTGAATTTCAGGAAGATTTTTATCTAGATAAACCTCCTTGCTACGAAGAGGACTCTTAAAAGCTGTTATTGTGATGTAGTAATGTAAATATATTTTATACTGTATCGAAAAACACAAATCAGAAAGTACATAAAATATGGTTTAATACATATTTTGTAATGTGATACAGAAAACAATCTTTGAGAATCTAGTCTCAAAGATTGTAGTGTAGATTCTGTAGACAATATCAACTACTCCTAATACTCAGAAAATAATGCTAGCCTCAGATCTTTTTACTGGTGTGAGATTCTGACATTTCAGTGGTGTAGAAATAAATATTATTGGCTTGAAGAGATGCTTATTACTGCCTCGTTGGTCTAGCGATTAGCACAAGCGACTGCCAATCAAGAGGTCCCGGGTTCGATTCCCGGGTCGGACTGCTGTTGAGTTTTTCTTACAAGAAATTCTTGACAGCAGCCCGGAGTATGGAATATGGTGGTGTATTCCGTCCGTGCCTCGGAGAGCACGTTAAGCCGTCGGTCCCAGTTGTCATGAACACCTATGACAATCGTTATTGGGAAGTCAGTGCCCTCAAATAAACTGACAAATAGTTCAACCTTCAAATTCAGTTCACCCTCAGGGTTACGGAGGTCCGATGCCAGTCGCTCTGTGGAAAAAACTGATATTCAGGTAAAACCGGTGGAACTAGTAGCTGACCCCAATTAATCTTAGGAATAATAAAGGCTAGGAAGATTATGATGATAGTGGCTTAATAGAGGGGTTTGTGGCTTAGTGGAACAGAGTAATCTTTTGTTTAATTTTGTGTTCAACTAATAATAATAAATCTATAGAATATCTTCGGTTTGAGTTAGTTATTCAATATTGATCATTGAATTCATGAAAAAAATATATATAATGATCCACTTTGATTTTCTTTTAATACATTTTAAATACAGATTTTAACTATGTAAATATTTCCGTCTCTGTCGAATATTAGCATATCACAAAGTCGACAGTAATCAGTAACTAAAGGTTTTCGAATTAATTATCCCTGTGACAGTACTAGGTGAAGTAAAAAGTAATACCTACTTAAATATTATACACGCCTGTGTGCACTAGTTTCAGAATCTCAACATTCTCGACCTAGTTTATATGAGGGCTGGAAAAATGATCCAGCTCAAGTGACGTACGCTCTCTTGCCACGTTCGTTCGTTCGTCTGAGATGATGAAGTGTACGGCTATGGCACTTATTTCATGTTAATTACTGACCTCATTAGCGAAACATACGCTTCGACAAACGACGTAGTCTAATACACGCGGCAGTTAAAGTTTAAATATCGCTCTGATTCTCTCTTAGACAATTTCGGCTTCAATAGTTTAGCAATAAGTAGAGCCTATTATACATACTTCTTTAGAATATACAAAACGTAAAATAAATAATCTTGTGATAATATATAAAATACTCTTACTAACTTTAAAATTATCTAATTAAATCGGCTAGGATTTGAATAAAAGGATAAAGTTTGAATGCCCAATTTACGGGTTCACGTCCACGTTAACACATAAAAAATAGCATCAAAGCGAACAAAAACGCGAGGGAGTGTTGCCTGGGCGCTGTACCCGCGACAGATGTGCGTATACGCACGCTTCTGATTGGTCGTTGCTGCGACAGATGTACTTCACATCTCAACCTGAACGCAGGAGGCTGATTCAACTAAGATTTATCACACCACTTGTAACGATTTCTACTATAATAATAGGAACTGCTTCTAAAATACTTAACTATTCATTATCTTGTAATAACTACTATGTAAACTTCTATTTTAATTTTAACAAAAACTAATAAAAACAAACAATTATAAAAAATATTTTAAAAGTATAAACATATCGCCGAGATAGAAGCGTTATCAATTTTAAGAATAAGGTATGTTCGATGATAAGGTAGGACAGTAGGTATGCCTTAGAGGTGTAAAATTATTACAACAGACGTCACTTTCACTAAGTTTCTGACAGCTAATACGTACTTAAGGGGCGCGTCCCTAAAAACGCGCGAAAAGGCACTTGCAGTTTTGCAAAACACAAACAACTCAATTGATATTTGACACTAAAAAAAAAATCTCAGTAGTTTAATAAATCAGTCTACCAATCTACCGAGTGACATTTGTAAAATAATTCTTTATTTTTGTGAAAAAAAGCCTTAACAAAGATCAAAATCATCGAAATCGACCTTTTTAATTAGCACACTCTGTCCTATTTCGTGCTCTATTTTAAATGTTTATTTCTTATTTCGCGAAAAAAAAGTATGGAGAAAAGATTTACCGTTTTAGTTTTTTATTAATTTTCACCAAAAAGCAATAATCTAAGGCTAAACATCATTCATTTTTAGCGACAAAAGTTCCATACATTTTAGTACGTAGATATCGCCTGCCGTAAATTGCAATAAATAAGTTTTATCGCGCTCAAAAAATTCAGTGCCCGCCGAATATTCAAGGTGACACCACGTCCGTTTGTAGTTCGCACTGAGCTCCATAATACGTAAATGACAAGTTTTAGGGTGGGTTGCCAGTGAGTGTCGAATTGTAACTGTTAATTTGTATTCTTGAATTTAATTATTTTTTTTTAAAGAATAATTTCAAAGAAAAATATTTGTATTTTTTATTAACTTATTTTTATGTTTTTTTTAACTTGCTATGTATGTATCTAACTATATTTGTTAAGACGGAATCTTGCAACTCAATTTTGCAGATATCTTCAACCGATTGTGTTGAATTTTTGTAGGCATATGTATATAGCGTGACAATATTATATTATGATGACATATAGCTGATCTGATGTTGAAGCTGGAAGGTGGTCATAGGAACTTTGTAACGACGGAACCTATCGAGTTTGGAGTCGTTTGATTTGTCTTGACGAGTACTTTGAATACACTTTGACAGACCGAGACACTTTGAGAAATTGTTTTTAAAAAAGTAAATTTTTTTTTTTTAATGATTTCTGTTAGAATTGAATAACTACTACTGAAATAATGAAATACCTTAAAATTACAGTTTTATTTTTGACTGCATGGTTGGTCTAGTGGTTTAAGCGGTTGCCTCGCCCCTTCCTACTGTATCAGGTGTTGTGGGTTCAAATCCCACATGGGACAACACTGTGTGATCCACGAATTGTTGTTCTGAGTCTGGGTGTCCATTGTGTCCGTTTCATGTATGTTTGTAAAGTCCCCCGCGACACATTGGATGGACATTATTGGATATATACGGAAGTTGTCTTTTTTGAAAAAAAAACTAGCTGAGCCCCACGGTCTTACCCGCGATACTACACCAACCGCGGTTACTCCTAATATCAGCTACCTATCAGTAAAAATCCCGTCAAAATCGCTCCAGCCGTTCTAGAGATTAGCCGGCACAAACAATCAGACAGACAGACAAAAATTGGAAAAAAGGGTCCCATCTACACTTTACGTCATTTCCATTATTATTCATCCCTTAAGTTCGAATTTAATCAATTGGTGAATTGTAAAACAATAGATGCCCTATCCCTTACATTATCTGATATCTGTACTCTATATAAATAAAAGAGGAAGGTGACTGACTGACATACCCAGAGATCAACGCACAGCCCAAACCGCTGAAGTTAGAATCCTGAAATTTTGCATGTACTTAGGTTCTTTACATAACGTAAGTGAGCACTAAGAAAGGAATTTTTGAAATTCCACCCCTAAGGGGGTAAATCAGGGGATGAAAATCTGTGTGGGCGAAGCCCCGTGTAAAAGCTAGTATTATATATTTAAGGAAGTTTCCATTTCAAAGTTTTACACTCTTAATATTAATTTTAAGACAAATAGTTTGTTTTTTAACCGTCTTAAAAAAAGAAGGAGTTTATAAATTAACTGTATTTTTTTACCCGACCACGGCAAAGCCAAAGGAGGGTTATGATTTTGACAGGCTATGTATGTATGTTCATCTGTTCCCTCATTTTTTTTCGAACATTTTTTTTTTTTTTTGCTCCTTATTGCTCCTTAACTACTAATTAGAACTGGATAAATGAGGTATCGTTAGAAGTGTCTTGATCGTCCGCTGCTTATAGGCTATATGACGCGTCACTCAATTTAATGTGGCGCCCTCTAGCCGACTTAAAGTACTGTATTAAAAAAATGAATTTGACATAAATATGCCGTGTTTGGTATCATCGGAAAGGGTGTTACTTGTACATTTCAAATATATATATATATATATAGGTATTATTAGCATTTGCTGGTGACTTTGTTCGTATTTATTCAATTTTTTTTATATTTCTATGTTAGGTATTTAAAATATACTTTGCATATAAATTATTATTATCACTACACCAAAACATTTTAAATAAAAAAAAATAAAAACTTAAATTAAAATAGAAACGTACCATAACTCTTAAAAACACGTGACTACGGCTTTTTAAAACTTGTTTCATACTTTTTCAGCGTCGTTTTTTGTCAAAAAGTGAAAAAAGTACGTAAGTAAGTAAGATCTATGTAGTAAAATTTAGTCAATATGAGCAATAAAAGCGATCAAAAATTATATTTTTAAGAAACATTATGTTCCATTAATATAACATATATCATACAAATTTTATTTCATAACATAGCATTGAAATCCGTTGATTACTGTAAAAGATCTAAGCTGACAGATTAATTTTATACTGTGTAAAAATATATTATTTGTCCATGAAATGAATTAAAAATGAATAGGTACACTTGAACCCCATTCTCGGCCGTTGACGAGTTACTTAAAGCCCGCGGGCTTTCCGATATGACTAAGATACATTGCGTGCTTTGTAGCACATTCTAAACATTCTTCAAAGGCGAACAGTTAATGCATATGTAACGAGAACAAAAAACCGAAAGTAAATTTATTAGTTACCAGGGTTAGTATGCAACAGTGCCCGATGCGTTTGTGTGCATGTAAAATATGAATGTTTGTGTTCAATCACAAATTCCCACGCTCAAGGACTACAGTCTTAATATACAATGTATTTTTAAAATAGTTAAAACTTCTTATTTAATTCATTTTCACACTAGGTTGTACCAAGCAAGTTGTGATGTAGATATAGCTTGAGTTTTATTTTACTTAAACTTCTTAAGTATACAATAAATAACTATTATTTATTTATTTAGTACCTACGTATTGCATGTTGTACAAAGGTGGACCTCATGATATAAAGCATTCTCTCCCAGTCGAACTTCAGGTGATGTAGAAATATGATATCGTCCCCCCCCCCCCCCCCTGTAACTTCTAAAATAAGAGAATGATAAAATTAAAAAATATATATAATGTACATTACTAAGCAAACTTCACCGAAAATTGGTTTGAACAAAATCTAGTAAGTAGTTTTATTTAATACGTCATAAATCGTAAACTGCAATTTAACTTTCATTCAATCAACACAAATATAAAAATCAAATAAAAATTATATTATGTTACTTGCTGCTGCGGAACCCTTCATGGGCTAGTCCGACTCGCACTTGGCCGCTTTTTTTATAGTAGTTACATATCTGTTTGGTGCATAAGACATAAATATAAAACTATACTTAAGTACCTATCACTCTCTCTCACTTTTTTAGTCTTTAATGAAGTCAATGTCAATGTTATCTTATCAGTCGTTATCTTTGGATAATGCGTAACGCTAATCAATAAACATCATTCTCAAAATGGGTCGGATCCATTTTGTACATTTACATATTATTATTATACAACCACAAATATCTATCTAAACAACATTTTTTTGCCTTTCTAGTCTAGTAGGTAAATGAATGCTAAATTATAATCATAGTGGTCTGTGGTAGTAATGAGGACTAATTACAAAGTTCCACTTTTCGCCGTTTTGACACTTTGTGCATAATTTATTATATAGATCAGTGGATAGGGAGATTAAAATTATTTAATATTAAGCTGAAGAGTTTGTTTGTTTGTTTGTTTGAACGCGCTAATCTCAGGAACCGCTGGTCCGATTTGAAAAATAATTTCAGTGTTGGATAGCCTATTTATCGAGGAAGGCTATAGGGCTATATATCATCACGCTTAAACCAATAGGAGCGCAGCACCAATGAAAAGTGTTTCAGAAACGGGGGATTTTTTTTACGCTACGGGCAATAGGAGACGCCAACGAAGTTGCGTGGGTCAGCTAGTTTCAAGATAAAGCTTTGGGTAAAATGAGGTTGTCCATTTTGTGTCCTACACATAACCGGAGAGGTAAACTTTTGAAATATCTATAACCGGTTAAACAAATATTTTGATTTCTCATATAAGTTGTTTATGATCTGAGGGTTTTCCTTTCTTTTATGGTCACTTTTAGACAACCAACTATCCGATTTTTTATTTACTTAGTAACGTTCATTGTAAAATCTATTGCTCTTTATTGCTATAATATAATAAATTACACTGGCCATAATTAGAAAACAATCGTCTACTTTCGTGACTTCCTTGAGGATCGTGTCACTGGGCGTTGAACTATTGATGCATTCTATAATTTTATAACAATAGATAGGGAACTACAAAGTAGGCGATTTCGTAAAATAATGTTTGTAGGAGGTTAGTATGTACGCAATTTCATGTACTTATTCACAAAATCTTTTGAAGAAAGCAGTGATACTATACTTAAAGTGTCACTTTCTACTGCACTCAAAATGGCATAAGAAGTACTATGATGGTGAGCTTGCACCTTGGAAGCTTAATTCTTGAAAAAATTCAAGACTAAAGCCATTTCACAAACTATATTATTAATCTTCTTATTTTGCTAACAATTAATTAATTACTGGACAAAAATAAACGTATCGTGACATTTTCTTTTCCAATCGTCCATCTCTGCAAAATTTTATACACATCTTCCAATTTTTTCCTTTATATTTACTGGTTATTGCTACTATTCGAGTACGTTTGATGACAATGATCTTAGGAATTCTACGGTCGATATCGCTCAAGTCGGCTAGATCTTTCATTTGGATTGTTGTCATTTAAATTTATTATTTTAATTTTGTTAGAATTAAATTATAAAGATATTTTTATTTCAATAAGACTAAAGTACTATGTGCTTGCATTAATCCTAGTAATATTATAAACGCGAAAGTTTGTAAGTATGGATGGATGGATGTTTGTTACTCTTTCACGCAAAAACTACTGAACGGATTTGGATGAAACTTTACAGTAATATAGCTTTTACATTAGAATAACACATACAACGCTACTATTTGCCGCGATAACCGACATATACGCGGGCGGAGCCGCGGGCAACAACTAGTGAGAAATAAGAAACAAAACTGATGTGAAAGCTAGCTAATCTTTGAAAAAATCTTTGAAGTTAGTTGTAAAGTGTTAAAGTGTATTAAAATTTGTGCTTATTTTTTAAAGCTCTTAGGCCGCGTACTCGAACTCAGCGGGAGCGGGGCGGGCGCGGGAGCGGAGCGGGCGCGGAGCGGCAGCGGCACGTTCAAATGTATGGATTTATATGGGAGTGTTTTCGAACACAGCGGAGGGGCAGCGGAGCGGGAGCGGTCGACGAGCGGGTGACGAGCGGCGGACGAGCGGTGCGTATAGAGGTATTATAGATAGAGTAGGGAAGACATATGACTGCCGGTAAGCGGAAACGTCCAACGATTAGAAAGAGAGAGAAGATCGCGGTACCCCATGTGTCTTTCTCTACTGACGCATGCGCAGTAAAGGACTGCTTGTTATTATGATAACCTCGAATAATAAAATAAAATTATCTCGAAAATCTTCTAAATATATAAAAGAGGAAGGTGACTGATATAGAGAGAGATCAACGCACAGCTCAAACCGCTGAACCTAGAATCCTGAAATTTTGCGTGTAGGTTCTTAATGCAACATAAGTGAGCAATAAGAAAGGATTTTTTGAAATTCCACCCCTAAGGGGGTAAATCAGGGGATGAAAGTCTGCGTGAGCGAAGCCGTGTGTAAAAGCTAGTACCTTATAAAGTTGTTTGAAGTAATAAAATATAGGTACACACAGACAGGTAGGTACCGCGATCGTCTCTATCTTTCTAACCGAGGAACAGCTGGAGGCCTGGTTCCCCTCCCTGGGTCCGTAATTTTACTGCGAAAGTCACATGTTCGATGAATGGAAAGTCGTCTGAACGTTACTTCGAATACTTTTTAAAGATAAACTCTTCTTCTACTGAACGATGATTCATCGAATATTTTTGAATCGAATTAATGCTTTTTCGAATAAGTTAAAAATGAAAATAAAAGTATAAAGAAAACATGTGAGGTGTATTCTTTCATACAAAATCAAGAAAATCTAATAACTTTTAGATATCATACGTTCCTTCCGTACATTAAAATTTAAAAACATGAAATTTGACAATAACCTGCTAGTAAAATATAATAATGAGAAGCACCTAGGTTACTTGTCAACGCTAGATAAATATTATGTTTGCATTTAGATTGCCGTAGGCAGGCTTTTCATAAGCAGAAATACTAGACTTCAAACAGATTTTAGGTACCTAGCACACAATATAATACTACTATTTAAATGAATAAAGAATTAGGTTTAGGCAATTTATGAAGAACCAGTTCATTTTACGCTTTTAAGTGTTTTTTTTTGGCAGAGAGTTTTCGTTGGATGTTTTTTGGAAGCCGGTTTTTTTCTTTATAAAAAGTTTTTATTTTTCAGTTTTTAGTGCAAACAATCGTAGGTAAGTAGTAAGTTGAACTATTTCATAAAATTTCATCATCAAGAATTCAAATTAAGGTCTATACGTACGTGTAACATTAAAATCATCCTCTAATCCCTAACTCTTGAAGAGTTTAACCTTCTATCATCAGCTCACCTAATTAACTTGAAAGTAAACGACTGAAGGTCTTTAGATACGTATGAAATTGAAAGAATTATCCTCCAACTCCTAACCGTTGAGGAGTTGTACCTTGCACCTTCCATCATCAGCTTACCTAAATAATTTGAAAGAATACGACTAAAGGTAACATATATACATATGATATTTAAAGATTTATCCTCCAACTCCTAACCGTTAAGGAGTTGTACCTTACATCATCAGCTCATCATCATAAAATGATGACTACCACACGCAAATACCGGTTTAACTTCAGAAAATATACGAAAAACATACTATGTGCCTATAAAAAATGAGGGTTTCCCTCGATTTCCCTGGGATCCCATCATCAGATCCTGATATGCTGACAATGGGACCACCTCGGAAGCACACCCTTACGAATACAAAAAAAAAACAAAATCGGTCCACAACTGACAGAGTAATCGGTGAACATACATAAAAAATAAAATACATACAGTGGAACATAGAACCTCCTCCTTTTTGGAAGTCGCTTAAAAAGTATCCTATGTCCGTCTCCTGGTTCTAAGCTACCTCCCCGCCAATTTTAAGCCAAATCGGTTCAGCCGTTCTTGAGTTATAAATAGTGTAGCTAACACGACTTTCTTTTATACATATACTAGCTGAGCCCCGCGGTGTTACCCGCGGTACAACAACAACCGCGGTTAACGCCACGGGACAAAGTATAAGGCTATACCGACATCAAAAAAGCTATTAAATTGTACAGTCTAGCATATAATATTTAAATTGATAGGTACTTGTTTAAGCTAAGGCCTTATCGGACATACCCTAATAGGGTACAAGTCCTTTAAAAATAAATAAAGAGAAAAAAAGTAACCTATGTCCGTCTCTTAGATTATAAATAATCAAAGGCCCGTCTCCTGGTTCTAAGCTACCTCCCCCCCAATTTTCAGCCAAATCGGTTCAGCCGTTCTTGAGTTATAAATAGTGTAACTAACATTTTATATATACTTTCTTTTATATATATAGATAAGAAGAAAGAAGATTTTACCACCACGGTTACATATGTACATACTCTGCCAATGTCCCATCAGAGGTGAGTTATCTCAACTTCGTCCTGTCCAATGATACTTAGTCGGAATGTTACACGCAGTTGGCGTACAGAATTTCAAAAACAAAACGGTTGTCACGCGTCTACTGGCTTTGAATTGAATTCCTAATTTAGAAAACAATCAACGGTTCATGTAAATTCGCTTCATGTGCTAACGGAGTGCATGACAACTCCTTTTATTATGAAAATAATCTCAATTAACATTCGATTCACAAGTCATTACACTACACAGGCACACTTTTATTAACTAAACATATTAACTCATATTGTTATATACTAGTATCACTAAACTAGAATAGAGTTGGTCTTATGTAATAATCTTAAGACTGACGGTTTACTTTTTGCATTTGAAATATTCAGTAAAAGCTTTTTGAATTTTGCAAAGTTTGAGCCATTTTGCCAAGTTTCTAAGTTAAGAATTAGTGTACATAAAAATTTTGCAAGAAATTAAGCCGAACATCTGGTCCAGTATATTTATAGTCGTGGTTCTGCATGTAATTACGAGATTGACAACGTATAGTCAAAGAGTTCGTTACGCACTACTTACAGCAGAACGGCGCGGGCGCGTAAATGCCAAACAAAATATAACATAAACAAACAATGAATATCGTTTGGTGTTATGAATATTTTACTCTGGCCATTGCCCCGGAAAAATTCCAAGTTGTCTGCCCCACTGTATCTACAATCTACCTACATACATATTGTATTATCATCATCTCCTTATCTCGTATTTCATAACGTGTTGCAACACCACTCACAACTTAAAGCTACGCCTCTTTTTTAACCGACTTATAAAAATGACGAGGTTCTACGTTCCACTGTAAGTATTTTTTTCATGTATGTTCACTGATTACTCAGTCAATTGTGGACCGATTTTGAAAATTCTTTTTGTATTGATACATTATAGTGAACCCTGGGTTTTTTTGGACGTTACCTATATTTTTATGAAAGCTTTGCAAATATAGAAATGTGGAATTTTGAAATACTGTATAGAACTAAAATTGTGTACAATGTGTGTTACAATTTTTAAAATTATGTGGAAATTGCTATATCAAATTAATATATGTAATAATAATAATAATGAGCAGAATTATTTTTATTCTGTCTAGATGTAATCTAAACCTACACAGGTATCTATAATACCTGTGTAGGTATGTATTAAATTTAAGTATGTAGTAAAATATGTAAGTGCGATCATCAAAATTTTGCAGCCCTAGACCGGCCACGTGCGATATGTCTTGTCTTATTGTTGTTAAAATAATGTATTAAATTTATGAAGAACGCACAGTTGTACTACATATATGAATAGATAGTTACCGAAGACATACTCGTAGTACTAATCGGGTTACGACAGTGAAAACTCAAGATATTGGTAAACCGTAAAACAACTAGTGTTTAAGAGTACTTTAAACGATATAAGTTCAAAGTTATGCACTGTAGGTAATGTTTATGTGTTATGAAACCATTGCGGATCTACGAATATGTTGTGATTATGCTACGACAATGCAGCTGCGACGTCCGTTGTCTCTTTATTAGTTCAGTTGCACAACATAAGCATAGATAATAATAGCCCTAGATGCAGGAATGTGGTCCTTTACCATAAAAATGTGTAATAAGATACTACGGGCATTTAAGCTATTTCACTATCTTTAAATGAATAACTTTAACATCGTAATGGATTGTAATAAGCTGTTTTTATCAGTCTTTAATTTTTCATCCCTAAGGGTGTTTGTGTTTCTTTTTACTTACTTACCGAAATAATAGTTATTTGTTATACAAGAGTGCAAAGTTGCTTTTTAACCGCGTGCTCAATTTTGATGACCGAGCAAGCGAAGGATTCTAAAATTAATTAATTAATTAACAAAAATAAGAATCCTGAGCGTCAGCGAGGGAATCAAAAGAGCACGAGGTGAAAAATCTTTGCACTCGAGTGCAACACGTAACTTTTCATTCCACCTCAGCGAGGAAACAACTAAATGCAAAAAAGCATTAACAATCACAAGATACTTTTATTTCAGTTTAGGTATAAATATTTATTAGGTACTACATTATGATAGGTACCTAAGTATTACAGATTAATTTTTAAATTATTTCAAAAATACTTAGGTACTCGCTCAACCCCGCGGTGTTACCCGCGGTTTTTGTCGTACCGCGAGTAACACCGCGAGACAAATCTAGTCTAAAAAAGTTGTCTAAGTTACTCCTTAGATTATCAGCTATCTGCCAGTGAAAGTCACGTCAAAATCAGTCCAGCCGTTCCAGAGATTACCCGGGACAAACAGACAGACAGACCGACTGACAGACAGACAATGTAACAGAAATTATAAAAAAATATTTTAGTGTAGGTATGTACCGTGTATACATACATATGCATTTAGTAAAAAGCGGTTATCTTAATATTACAAACAGACATTTCAATTTTATTTATTTGTATGAATGTATAGATAAATTAAGAATAATTGAAAGTTAAGTTGCTATAGTTACTTTAGAAGAAAATGGTGCGGGCAAAGCAAATTAAAAAAAACTACACAAAGAAGGTTCCGAGTCTTAGTTTTTAACAAATTAAAAAATATTTAATTCGGCACCATGGAGGTAGAAGTAAATAGGTTTAATGATGTTTTGAATTCACAAACTTAGTGCACTCGAGCGATGTTCTAAATTCAATTTACTTTATTCCTCTAGAGGATAAAAACGGCTTTTGCACTCAGATATCGAAGGGCAAAAATACTCTTTACGAGCTGGTGGGATGAAAAAATAATTTTCTGAGGTGACAAACATAAAAAAGCGGTCAAGTGCGAGTCGGACTCGCCCATGAAGGGCTCCGAAGCAGCAAGTAACATAATACAAAAGTTCTTGTAGGTCGTTGTAACTTTGATCGATGTTTTAATAATAGTGTATTTTTTTGCGGTTTACCGTTTATGACGTACTAGCTGACCCACGCAACGTCGTTTGCGTCTCCTATTGCCAGTAGCGTAATAGTTTCCCCCCGCTTTTGAAACATTCTTCATTGGTACTCCGCACCTATTGGTCATAGCGTGATGATATAGATAAACTCGCTAAACTTCCTCGATAAACGGGCTATCTAACACTGAAAGAACTTTTTCAAATTGGACCACTAGTTCCTGAGATTAGCGCGTTCAAACAAACAAAAACTCTTCAGCTTTATATATTAGTATAGATGACCCACGCAGCGTCGTTTGCGTCTCCTATTGCCCGTAGCGTAATAATTTCCCCCCGTTTTTGAAACATTCTTCATTGGTACTCCGCTCCTATTGGTCATAGCGTGATGATATAGATAAACTCGATAAACTTCCTCGATAAACAGGCTATCTAACACTGAAAGAACTTTTTCAAATTTGACCAGTAGTTCCTAAGATAAGCGCATTCAAACGAACAAAAACTGTTCAGCTTTATATATTAGTATAGATGACCCACGCAACGTCGTTTGCGTCTCCTATTGCCCGTAGCGTAATAATTTCCCCCCGTTTTTGAAACATTCTTCATTGGCACTCCGCTCCTGTTGGTCATAGCGTGATGATATAGATAAACTCGATAAACTTCCTCGATAAACGGGCTATCTAATACTGAAAGAACTTTTTCAAATTGGACCAGTAGTTCCTAAGATTAGCGCATTCAAACGAACAAAAACTCTTCAGCTTTATATATTAGTATAGATGACCCACGCAACGTCGTTTGCGTCTCCTATTGCCCGTAGCGTAATAATTTCCCCCCGTTTTTGAAACATTCTTCATTGGTACTCAGCTCCTATTGGTCATAGCGTGATGATATAGATAAACTCGATAAACTTCCTCGATAAACGGGCTATCTAACACTGAAAGAACTTTTTCAAATTGGACCAGTAGTTCCTGAGATGAGCGTGTTCAAAGAATCAAAAACTCTTTAGCTTTATATATTAGTATAGATGTATTTATTATACTCTTCTAAGATCTAATACTCATAATCAACAACACATTTATTTGGATAAAGACTAATATTAAGTATTATGTTGATAAAAACTCTTTGGCAAATAACTCAATAATAGGTACCAACTCTTAGCGTCTTATACTCGTGATAACTTCTAAACGAAATGTCCGAATGGGATGAAACAAAAAGTATTTTACTTCTACATAAATACCCTTGATAACATAATGCTTTATTTAGATAAGGATTAATATTACGATAAACATTTAACGTAGTTTCTTTCTTCAGACGATTTATTAATTTTTTTGAACACAAAAGCGGTTATTGTGACTAAACCATGATAGTTAGATATATGCTCTCGCGGACTTTTTTGTAGATATTAATGGGACCTACAAACCCGTAATACATTATTTTGTTCTATTGTCAATTCTTTTTGCAGCGCACGCAAAAATAGGTTTTCGATTTCACACCTTGGGTTACAAAATAGCAATTTTCTTACGGATCTCTATTTTTTATGAAAATAAAATATAGCCTATAGCCTTCCTCGATAAATGGACTATCCAACACTGAAAGAATTTTTCAAATCGGACCAGTAGATCCTGAGATTAGCGCGTTCAAACAAACAAACAAACAAACAAACTCTGCAGCTTTATAATATTAGTATAGATTAGTATAGGTTAAAAAAAACTTCTTACTAGATCTCGTTCAAACCAATTTTTGGTGGAAGTTTGCATAGTTCTGTACATCATATTTTTTTTTAGTTTTATCATTCTCTTATTTTAGAAGTTACACATTAGTAACTTTGGAAGTGTCTCTCGCGT
Organism: Diaphora mendica; assembly: GCA_949125395.1. Lineage (NCBI taxonomy): Eukaryota > Metazoa > Arthropoda > Insecta > Lepidoptera > Erebidae > Diaphora > Diaphora mendica. Next base: position 14,448,159 of record OX421319.1, on the reverse strand, counting down.
AAACTATTCAGTTTAGAAAAAAATGATATTAGAAACCTCAATATCATTTTTGAAGACCTATCCATAGATCCCCACACGTATGGGTTTGATGAAAAAAAATTTTTTGAGTTTCAGTTATATGTATTGGGACCCCCAAAATTTATTGTTTTTTTTTGTACTTTTGTGTGAAAATCTTAATGCGCTTCACAGAATACATCTACTTACCAAGTTTCAACATTATAGTTCTTATAGTTTCGGAAAAAAATGCATGTGACATATGGACGGACAGACAGACAGACGGACAGACAGACAGACATGACGAATCTATAAGGGTTCCGTTTTTTGCCTTTGGCACGGAACCCTAAAAATTGAGTTGAGAACCTTCTCTATCTACTTTTTGAGTCAGATTACACATGATTAAATAATCTAGAAATGTATTTATGTCGAAACAGTCATATTTAACTATGTATTACAAGTTATAACACAACTATCCATATTCTGAGGTAACTGTTAAAAAACTTGTCACTACACTCACAGCTGATTAAAGCGTGCATTTTCTTTGTTGAAAAAATGTTTTAAACTTAAACGCTCAATTAATGCTAAGGGCATTTAAACGTCAGTTTGTTCACGAGCTATTAAAGTGTACGTACCCGAATTAATAACAAAAGCATGTATGGATGTATGTAGTTTAACCTCGCTAATTGCTCTACATATTCATACACAATATTTAGTCACCACTTTTATTATGGTCTAGGTATAGAACTTTTGCTCTTTGCGGTTTATATATCATCATGTCATCAACAGCCTTTAATAATAGTTCACTGTTGAATATAGACCTGTACTTAGTACCTATTAGAAGAACTTTAAAGATTTTTATCACTGAAAATTTGACAACGTACTACAATTTTACACTTCTGAAATTCAACGGTCAAGATTTTTTACTAAATTAAAGGTAACAATAAAGTGGCACGCAATTTTTTTTTTTTTTTGAATAGGCGGTCAAACGAGCAGACGTATCGCCTGATGGTAAGGGATTACCGCCGCCCATGTACACCTGCAACATCAAAAGCATCACAAGTGCGTTACCGGCCTTTTGGGGATGGGGGGGGGGAGGTAGGGGATTGCGATATGGGCCTCCGGTATCCTCACTCACTCGGTGAAACACAGCGCAAGCACTATTTCACACCGGTTTTCTGTAAGGCCGTGGTATCACTCCGGTCGAACCGGCCCATTCATGCCGAAGCGTGGCTCTCCCACACTCTACAATAGGAGAGGCCTATGTCGAGCAGTTGACTGTGATAGGCTGATGATGATGTCATGAAAGGTATTAAATAAAATTTAATATAGTATTGTTTTTTGTTGTTTGTGAACGCATCTCTGATATATTCAGTTCAATTGTTTTTTGATGTTTAGATAATCACAAATTTTAACAAAAAAAATACCAACTTGAATCTGGACCAAATTGAAATGGGACCACACGTGAAGCACCAGCTTTCAAATAAAAAAAAAACATCAAAATCGGTTCACCCAGTCGAAAGTTATGAGATAACAAACATAAAAATAATAAAAATACAGTCGAATTGATAACAACCTCCTTTTTTGAAGTCGGTTAAAATTCTTTTTAACCGACTTCAAAAGAGGAGCCTAATACCTTTAAAAGAGCAATTCTTGTATTGTACCTAAAGCTTTGCTCGGTATTTTCTTTTGTAAATTTTCTAAAAAATATTTCTAAATCAGAATAAATAAACACTGAGCAAAGCTCGGTCATCCAGGTACTACTAATAAAAGGACATAAGAGGTGATAATAACAGCCAGAACACAACAACTGTCCCTGAATTATGTCGCAAGCTTTTCATGGTTTTTTTACCATGTTATCCCCGTCACATACAAGTAGTCATAATTTTGTACTCCTTATTTCTCTGCGGTGTGATGTTTGTCAAATTTGAGTAAGTAAAGCAGATATGTATATAATGTATAGTTTTTGGAAAACAGTTTCTAAGCATCAGACTACAACCATTAGGAGCAGTGACTTTAAACAAGTAATAAAATACCTTGAAAATTGGAATTTATTCATTTTGAAGGTTTGTCAGTTTCGCACACGATATGACTCAGACTTGTTTTTTTTTTAATCTGCCGGCTTAAGGCGACGGATCATATTATTACTCATTCATTTAAGAAAATAGAACTTTATATAAGACTAGTTGTTGCTCCGCCCGCGTGTATGTCGGTTATCGCGGCAAATAGTAGCCTGTGTTATTCTGATGTATATTGTGTCTTGTGTATGTCATTATTTGGTAAACATAATATTATGTATATTTTATGAACTAAACAAAAAACAGCAACCGTATTTATTTAACGTTGTTTTAAACTGAAGTTACGAGTCAAGTGACTTAGTACTTTTAGTTTACTTTGCCTGAGTGTTAAACACCCACACGGCATGCACAATAATAGGCGAGCAGCTATTGTACATATTCGTAATAGTTAATTGAAGAAATGTGGGTCAACAAAGCTGATTACAAACTACAAACATTCTTGATAGTAGCAAAAATCGTAAGACTACGGTTTATTTCTCTTAGACGGAATTAAAACTATTACATATCGAGATAGGACGTTATGAATTACTTCATAACTACCTACAATAAACAACTCTAGACCACATCGTTAAAGTCATGTTAAAGTTAACACAACATAAATAATAGCAGTTGTGACAATACATAGTTTATCTCATATCAATATAGGTTCTATAGCAGTTCAATAACATTTCCGGCGTTAAAAAAACAATATTTATGATCCTTAACTGCGTCTAGTTTGGTTTATTAAATAAGAATCATAATAGCTTTAACATTTAGCAAAATAATATAATCAAATATTATAAAACAAAGCCCTCCGCTGCGTCCGTCTGTTCGCCAGTGGCGTAGCTACCTAGGGGCTAGGCGGTGCAGTGCCCCAGGGCCCTCAAGCTCAGGGGGCCCTTGAACCCTTACCAGAAAATTTCGATCGAACTGAACTTCCGAAAATTTCTCCGATTTGTTCTTTTGAGAAAAAATCGAAAGTTATATCCCATCAAAAACATTAATCTGAAATGAGAGCCAAGTTCAATAATATGATGTATGCCTTGGTTTATTCACTTCAACGACAAAAGTAATGAGATCCAAATGGGTGCCAAGTTCAATGGTCAGTTTTGAAATTTATTTATAACTAAAAAATATTTTGTAACAACTTATATATAATTTCTTCTTAAAACTTAGGATAATATATTGAATCCTAAAGTCTTACTTGCCTAGTTTTTATGTACGAATTATTATTAAGTACCTACTAACATAGTCATGCAAGAACCTTATGTTCGATGGCTAGTTTCTACCAGCAAGCCAAATTTTTAGAAGAATAAAATAAAAACTCAGTTTTAGTATTTGAAAACTAGCCAAGTCAAACTTTAGCCTTAAGGCTAACCGTCGGTAAGCAGATGCGGTATCCAACGGCAAAATAGCTTTCTCACACCAAGCGCTTCATGCAAGATCTTCTAAATGGTTGTCCCTCAGATGCCTTACAGAGCCTCTATCTCTCGATACGTCACATGACGATCTTCAAGAATTAGTTGTCTCACAGCAAAGATATTATCTTCAGTGAAGGCGGATTTTGGGCGTCCTTCGCGAGATTTGTAGCGAGAGTATGTCCACGCTGGAATTCTAAATACCAGCGTTCGACAGTCCGCAGACATGGGCTTCATCACTGAACACAGATGTTAGCTCTTCAAAACACTGAAGCCGTTTCAGGCCTCTTCTAAAGTTGTAGAAAATTATTGCACGAACACTTTCCTTAGAAAGATTCATTTTCAACTGTTTTGAGATTCAAAATTTAAACACATTCGAATATAGAACAGTTCCAAATTAAAAATTGCCGGGAAATATGGAAACGACAGAACTTAAAAGGCATGCCTAGTATTACGTACCCTACTGTGCACGAAAAAGAGCTAATGATAAAGTAGCTTAGCATTTTTAAAGTATTTATATATTTAATATGTTTACTTGATGACCTAACCAGTTTAGATAGTACTGGGGCCCTATTTTTTTATTTGCCTCAGGGCCCTAAGTTACCTAGGTACGCCACTGCTGTTCGCGAACATTTTAAAGCACATAATTTTATGCTGTTTTTACTAATAGATAGAGTATAGATAGATACTATTCTTGAGGAAGGTTTTCGTAAATAATTTGTTAAATTTATGAGTATATTGGCTAAAATATAACGATCTTCATTGAAGACGTCGGAAAAAATTAGGCTGCATACCTAAACATAGGATATATTCATTTTCCGAAATGAACCCGTGTGAAGCCGGGGCGGGTAGCTAGTAATCAATAAAAAATAGTCAACTGACACTAGTAATACTTGATGACACCTAAATTTGCTTCCAGATCTATTATTTCTTCTTATTTCGGAAAGAATAATTGTATATTGCATTTCACAGAAAGCAGTGTCGTCTATCCAAGTCACGGTCGAAACATGACCTTCCTTTGGCAACGTCAAAAGGCCAATGTTCTACAGTGTTTGTATGAAGTCTAGCATTTCGATAGAACCTGATGGCCTCGCCCACACGACTTGTAATCTTCGCTAGTCGCTACTCACTCGCTACACGAACGGCTATAACGCTACCATTGTTTACCTCAATCTATTATAAAAAATGTGTTATTGCAGCTATTTAATTGTTAGCATGATCAAGAGGTAGGTAGTTAAACGCTCGTTTTCAACATCGTTCTACAGATTATGCTGAAAATAGTAGCCTCGATTTTGTAAACACTGTAGTTTATCCACACTATTAGAAGATCATAATCTCAGAATATATTCATATGGGTACCACGTGTTAGACAACATTACTAAGTGCGAAACGGAACGTAGATGCGAATAGTAAACTTTACGTTGCTAACATTATAGGTTCATTGGCCGTCTGCTGTATCGACCTGTGTCGGCACAGAAGCGTCGTCGTCTACCCTACTCTGGGCGGGAGCGACGACTCTATATCCCCAAAAATATAATAATTGGGGATATAGAGTCGTTTATGTCGGGGATATGTTTAACTGTTTAAATTATTACAAACAAAATAATTTGAAAAGATACTCTTTAACATTTTTGTTTATTCCTAGGATATTTGTGGGTATCATGACTTACCGCTCTTATTTAAAAAGATTTATATTATCCTTTTAATAAAGGATTTGTTTCAAATGTAATATAATTTTACTCCCTAATCCATAGAAACCTACCATTAGCCAGAAACATAAAAGAGTGAGAACAAAAGAGTTCTTACTTATAGTCTTAAAAATAATATGAATATTGTGATACTCTAGTTAAGCGTCAAGAGTGTTTAGAAATTTGAAATATGTTATGTGTATAAGATGACCAGTACCTTTAAAGGCTACATTATATCAGGCTATGACCTGTAAGGCAGCTAAGTTGACTAACATCTACTAATCTGGTACTGATACAAGCAGCTTTAATATGGATTCAGCCGGTAGGGATGTGTATCTATATTCTCATAAGTGGTATGTTATTTATAATATTTGGGTACATAAACATAAAGAAAAGAAATTTTCTAAATACGAAGTCAAGAATATAACCAAGAAAAAACAAAACTTATGTAGTATGCATAGTTATACAATGTATGTTATATACTATTAGGACTTTTTGTTCTCAACAATAAAATTTGATGTAAAAGTTATATCATGTTATTGATACACTTGCCTCACACCTCGGATAACCAAGTCCAACAGTAATTACCTACCTAAAGTGATGTATTCATTTATTTTTATTGAAAAAATATCTTACCTATAGCGGCCAGTGCCACGAGGGCAGCTAATCCAATAAATGCCATGTTATCACTTAGACACTTCACAGATCACTTTGTTTTTTTTTGCAGAATTTCGATCACAAATTTCAAAACTAGATGTGCCGCGCTGGCGGCAGGGCTTAGCCCGAATCTGGAACAAAATAAAATAAAGTTAAATTTAGAATATGTCACCATGCTGCATTGTTGCATTGTCTGCATTCGCAATGAGTATGGTGATCACCACTCTTGGATTCTGCTTATGCTTTCCATCGGGCAGAGTAGTCATTTTGGAAGGGCCATACAAAAAATAATAATTATAGATCCCATACGTCGTTCACGCATGGAATTAAGTATGTTCAATATGCATTGGGTCATCTACTTTTGTATGTCGGCGGACAAAAGAACGTCATAAAATGATTTCATTAAACAGTAGAAATTCTAGTCATGCCCAAGTCAAAAACTAGAAAATAATTAAGTGCTAAAGTATTGAGAATTAAGGATCTGAGCAACGGCACCGTTACTAATATAATAATTGTTTTCACACAGACTTGCATTTTTCTTCGCCGCCTACTTTATTTTTCTTCCTTTATAAGGTTCGATTGAAAATTGATTCAACACAATTTTAAATCAGATTTGATTATTTTTGACGTCGCTCTAGCTACAAAATTCTATGCAACTAAATCGGCTTTTTATATCATTCCATCCTTATTCTCTTACTACATTCTACAGAAGCAATGGGGATACCGTCGTCAACTATTTTTAGCCACAGAGCGTGCCACAGAAAGGTTTGCTGTTAAATTTACTGTAGAAATTGGTAGAGACAGTGGCAAAGGCATTATATTGACATTACAAACGGGATTATTTTTTAATAGTTTACCATGTTCATTTTTGTGTTTAACATTAGAGAAAGGTTGGCTTTTTCCACAACCGATTAATTTCATTATACTTCTCATAATCTGAATCTCCTATGCTGTAAATCATACAAGATTCACAGTAACCATACAGTCATTTCTAAAAAAAAAATGTTTATCCATGTTCTCAGTATTTTGTAACCGACTTCAAAAAAAAAAGGAGGAGGTTCTCAATTCGGCCGTATATATTTTTTTTTTATGTGTGTTCGCAGATAACTTCGTCGTTTATGAACCGATATTGATGATTCTTTTTTTAATGGAAAGGAGATATCCCAACGGTGGTACCATGACAAGGACACTAAGATCTGATATGGCATCCAAGAGAAATCGAGTCGAGCCTTAAGTCGGTTTTTGTTTTTGAAAATTTTACTTGTCTATAATATTAGTTCGTAAAACATTTCATTATCCTAGAGTAGTGGACGAGAGAAACTCCTTTCTCTACATTTTGTTTTCCCAGGTGTACTTGAAATATGAGTAGGTATTATTTTAATTGTAATTTAGTCAAAGAAGAAATCCAAAGAAATCAAAGATTTTAGTTTACCCTACATTAATTCTACCAGAAAAAGATGTCATTTCGGTTTTTTAATTAAAATATTCTTAGCATAAGGATTCAAATGGTTCTCATTTACTTTGTTGTTTTGTAGAAGTAAATACCTCTACATTTAAAAATCTATTCATCATCATCATCTCAAGCAAAAGAAGTCCACTACTGGACAAAGGCCTCTTCTGAAATTACGTTCGACATAGCAACCAGTCCTATGCTGCCCATAACCAAAAAGCCTATTTCTTCAACCTAATAAGATAATTTTTGTTATTAGGCAAATTTACATTTTTACTTATTCACATTACTCATTATGATTGAATGTAAATCACAAAGTTAAAATATGTTAAGGAACTGTTGTATTTCCTCTGTAGATACAATAAAATTGAATGATTCATTTGCATTGAAATCTACTCTTTAAAGAACATACGTGATTTCTAAGCTAACAGACTCATAGGAAGCTTCAAGAATAATAAGTAAGTATTCAGATAAGCTTTTTAATGAATAATAGTATAAAGTCCTAATACGCTTTATTGGTTCACATTTGAACATGAATGAACATTTTAGCGATGGAATCGTTACGGGTAGGTAGTAGTAGCCCTAAAAGGTCTGACAACAATCTTTCTACAGAACTTCGATTTCGCCTAATGGGTTCTTAAGGTATGATGGCAGTCGCTCCACGTACATAAGCGAAGTTCACCCGTTTCTTAGTAGACCTAAAAGTCAACCTAGTTTGGGAAAACGACTCAAAGGATTGAGTTTGAGTCTAATATTATGACTTGGTTGCTACAGATTCGCAGAGGCTCAGGCCATTAAAACATTGAAGGATTTTGAATAGACTCATACTTCACCGGATGAAATACGATGGTGAAATATCTGGGGGTATTCGTTCCCGGTATTGCCACGAAATCTATACTTATTATATAATATACTTATATTAATATATATACTTATGATAAAAATGTAACAGGTCCAATTCTGTATATTAAAGATATTTTGAATAATTTTTTTCGAGGGCTCTCTATAATCGATACTGAAGCCAAAACTGTATTTTTTTTTCATTTTTGTCAGTCTGTCTGTCTGTATCTTGGCCGCGCATCACACCGAAACTACTGAACGGATTCAAATGAAACTTGGCATGATTTGAGTTCATACTACGAGGTAGGACATTGAATACTTTTTATCCCGAAATTCAGCACGATTTCCTGGAGAGAGGGGATGAAAGTCAAAATATGTACTTAGTTATAATTCAATAACACATAGTCCGATTTCATTTATTCTTTTTTTGCTAGAAAGAAAAAAAATAAAAGATAACGGGAAAATTGTTGTTTTTTTGTCCGCGACTGTACACTGCCTGTGGGAAGCTGAGACAGATATGTAAATATGGCGGTACGAAGTTCGCCGGGTCAGCTAGTATAGTATATAAGTTATGATTCATGATACACCAGGCCGGAGCCGGGCTTGCTGTAACATGAATCATCTCAAATAGATGGAGCGTTCGTAATTATCAACGTTACTCTAGCATGACATTAGAATTACTTCATCTACTTATATACATATAGTGTATAGATGTAAATATCAAGTTATGTAAATTTCATTTTGGTATCTATAGACATAGTAGCTAATGCAACTTTTTATATCTATATCTAGTTTTTTAATAATGTCTACGACTCTACGATGTTTAATAACAATTTTATTTTTCCAATACACCACCACGATTTACTAAAAAAGCCTAAAGGTGTAACCTCATTTACGAAATAATGAAACAAAATTTCGTAATGCTTGGGGGACAGGACTTGGGCGGAAGTATGGTCAGTCACGCAAGGATAAACCAATTTCGTAAATCGTACCAATGAACACGCTCCCATGTTTTTCTTAATGGACTGTACAGTTTCGTACTTCAATAAAATAAAACAAGCAAACCGAGGTAAGTAACACACCACATACAATATGCTCCTCAATGTAACCTAAAACCCATCACTTCTGTGTGGAGTTCAAGGGCGTTCAACTTATTTCTGTACAGCAGTTTGTTTGCTATCTCTCTCCTGTAATTTATTTAAAGGGGAGGTCCCCACTGAGGGATTAACAAGATTAACAAATGGATTTGGTAATTGCTTTAGATCTTGTCGAAACTGACTAACTTTATCTGATATCCTCCGGTTTTGTTCACCTAAGGTAAATTTATGATAGGAGAAATTCATGGAGTTCTATTTACTTTGCTGTTTATTTTATAATTATCATTATCAGTTCAAGTCAGAATCTTTTAATAATAATAGTACCTACTTGAAAATTAATTGGACAAAATACACCAGGCTATTTTGTTTTTATTACAGATTACCAAAATGAAATGAAAATTTCATTTCATTGATAATGTTTCTAATTGATTGTTTTTCCTTTCCATTGTATATTTACAATAACCATAATTTCATTCGATGGACCCCTTAAAGCTGTGATAAATCTATGATTAAAATAGTTCAGGCATCATGGCCCCGACTAGAATTATGTTTTATCAAGATCAGTTCCCCTTTGATTTAAATCTTCCTTTTTACGGAGAGGCATATGTCAGGCAGAAGACCATTAAAAGCTGTTGATGTTGATGATATTGAACATTAAATTTCCTAAGGCGCCATATCTGCACACATGGTCGAATGGACAAGATAATGTTAGAGGTCAAACTTTTAAAAGCTGACATAGGAATTGTCTAGTTACTGCACGAGTCGCATCTCCCCGCTCTACTATGTTTCTAGTAAATGCTAAAATACGACTAATGCGTAGCACTTAACTAATACCAACATAACCATGACATCACCGTCTCAATTTATAAACTCGCCAACTTACTATGGTATAAGAACCTAGAATATGTTGACATATCGTGGTCGGTATTCGTGTCTTACTTAGGGCTTGTCTATAGTCTAGTAGACGCCTAGGTATTTTTTTGTATTTATTTATTTATTTTTTACTTTTCTTTTATGACACGATATAATAACAACAATGCATGATCACTGAATGTAATTACCATACCGCTGCTTTACAAAATACTTATGCTCAAATCAAATTACATGATATTCTCGTTACCTGACAACGGCGAAGCCAAAAGGAAGCCCGGTACTACCCTCGCACAGAAAATCAACGTAAAATGACAGCGATCGTGCTGTCGTGTTTCGTTGGTGAGTGCGAGACCGGAGGTCCAAATAGTCTAGTCAACAAGTTCCATACTTGTTGACTAGACTAAAAGATGCAGAAGCATCACTAGGCCGCCATGGTGTGGGTCACCATACTGCATTGTCTGCATTCGCAATGAGTATGGTGACCACCACTCTTGGATTCTGCTTATGCTTTCCATCAGGCAGAGTAGAGTCATTATGGCGGGCCATACATTAAAAAAAAAAAAAGCGTAATAGCTTTGGCTGTCTACGTATGTTTGTATGTTCCATTGTAGCGCCTAAACTACTGAACTAAACTGAATGAGGTGTCAATAGATTCGTAATAGCGACTCAGATGACATAAACTTTATAAATATAAAAAGATTTTACATTTTTACAAGGATTTTAGTTCTTTAAACTTTTTCTGGTTTCCTGTTTCGATTGTGTATTAAAGTTAAACTACATGCAATTAGTTTTCATTCCCGGAGACATGTATTTTAATTTACATGGAAAGGGATAACTAAAATGCATTTACAACAAACAAAGAAGAGTTTACATCTATCATGATACGGTTCATAATTATTGTTGTATAATGATGTTAGGTTATCTAGATATTTACTTAGCACGTGAAATCTACTACAAAAAGTGTAATACTGTTTTAACATAGGTACCTACATGTTTATATTTTTTTATATATCGCGTAAATTCATTTAAATGCTTAAACTTCGGTGTAACAACCGCATACCGCAGTGCTTCAAGCAGTACACACTAACCTCGTACAAGAGTGACGGAAGACTATTTCGGGAACCATTATCCAGAAATGGCTACGCTCCGGACTTGTTTTTACGTTTAGGCGTGTGCCTATATTAGTGGGATGCGGAGTGAAATACATTAATGCTTGATATGTCTCAACGAAATGTTTAAAAAATCAGAAGAAACCATGAACAATATTGATTAATTTATTGGTTATCTATATCTATACTAATATTATAAACGCGAAAGTTTGTAAGTATGGATGGATGGATGGATGTATGTTACTCTTTCACGCAAAAACTACTAAACGGATTTGGATGAAACTTTGCAGTAATATAGATTATAAATCAGAATAACACATAGGCTACTGTTTGCAGTGATAACCGACATAAACGCGGGCGGAGCCGCGGGCAACCACTGGTTGTATTATAATTTTAATTGTGTTCAAGGTTTGTTTAATAAAATGTATAATTATAATTAATTAACGCGAGAGTTATGTTTCTATGTATCTAGGAGTGATGAGATCTAAACCAAGCCTAAAACTGTTAAAGAGCATACCTTTTATAGACAGTAGACCTACCTACCGTCAGGGATCGGAAAACCCGTGCATAACGGTATTCGTTATAAACGGTTACCGAATCAATCTGTAACCGTTTCAAAGGGTTACTCATTGATTCGGTTAACAGATTATATGTTTTTGTTTCAACCCAAACAACAAGGGTTAACCCAAATTAAAGGGTTTATGTTTTTGAAATTGTTAACCCAAATGATAGATGTTAACCCAAGATTTCGGTTATTTTACGACGTGACGCGACTTAACCCAATTCGAAAATTAATCAATTTTACTTGATCTCTTGTGAAAAAAAATTAACTTGTTATCTCCTTTTCCCATTCCACGCAAATAATGAACGTCACCAACGACTGTAACTAAAAATGAATCACGGACCTACAAATATCCAGAAACCTATATCAATTTCGGTTAAGGTTAACCGTAATTATCCTGTATTAGATTATTCCTGTTAACAGTTATAATTCGGTAACATATATTTATGTTAATCCAAAATTTAGGTTAACCCATTTCCAAAAGGGTTAATAACAGATTATTTCGGTTAGGTTAACCCTAACCGGAATATCCCTGCCTACCGTTAATTCTAATTATGTAATAAGTACTTAGTACTTATGTGTAATTAAGTACTCCTAACGTACTCGTAAAATCATCAGAATTTTCGTTTTGTAAACCGATCATCACTTAAGTCTCAAATAAATAGTTATTGACTATGTACTCAATCAATCAAGTGTATTTACCCACAGCACTGTCACTGATAACACGATGTTATTATTGAAACAAGTCAGTAGTTATAAATAAACATTTGTAATAAAATACAAAACGTTATATCAAAAAATATAATAAAGTCGTTCGTTGGCAATGTTTGGTTCAATAAGAAGGATTGCCTTGCCTCCGAGCCGTCTGGAAAGCCGCAGTAACGCCTCCCACCCCAGCTCTCTCCCCTAAAGTGGAATTCAAGTCAGCGAATTCCTTCCCCTTCCCTTCCCTTAGATCTTTCCTACGCAGACGTCACACACACAACTCGCTCAGATTAGATGTGGGTAGATATTCGAGTTCCAACATTAAATGTTTTATATCCATGGCCAACCAGTTGGTCTACAAATCTTGTGCCTCATCCTTTATAATTGCATGTATCATGTTGTACTAGATGCATTGCATACACTTATACCACACTAGTTGTTGCCCGCGACTCCGCCCGCGTATATGTCGGTTATTGCGGCAAATAGTAGCCTATGTGTTATTCTGATGTATAAGCTATATTACTGTAAAGTTTTATCCAAATCCGTTCAGTAGTTTTTGCGTGAAAGAGTAACAAACATCCATCCATCCATACTTACAAACTTTCGCGTTTATAATATTAGTAAGATTTTATTTTTTCATGTATGGCCCTGCCAAAATGGCTCTACTCTGCCTGATGGAAAGCATAAGCAGAATAATCCAAGAGTGGCAATGAGTATGGTGACCACCATACTCATTGCGAATGCAGACAATGCGACAATGCAGCATGGTGACCTACACAATTGTACTCTTTTGTAGAATAAAATCCCTATGGCACTTCTACAATTTTTAACATATTCTTTTAATGCTATTTTTTTATTTTGCATAATATGCTTACATATAAATAATATAATTTAACTCGACTATTGAAATTGCAATATTATTGGAAAAAATCCTTGTTCCATTATGGTAGAATAATAATATTGTAAAGGTTCCTCTAAATGGAAAGGTACCTGATAATCTTACAAAAACACGCACCGGCTGTTACCCAAACGAATCGCACCTGCCGTCGAAGAACAGGCTTTTTGAGACCAACACGGCTGAACGTAGATGTAATAATACAAGTATGTACATATATTTTGTCATATATTAGTTAAGATGAACCTGTTATATTATTTTTATAACAGCCAATTCTTCAACATATTTACCGTGTTAATGTTTTAAATGTGTTGTCGCCCCTTCTGGGCGCGTAACTGAGGGAAGTTCGATATGCTACGAGGGTCGACGCGTTATTAATGGCCTACAAAATATATACAAGGAATAAGATATTTCAAATCATGTAAAGTGCACAGCGGTCTTGAAAATGCAAATTTATGACAAAAAAAATATTGTAAACGGGAATAGTCCATGTTGTGAATTTTATAGACAGACCGGTTTTCATAGCGAAAGCTAGCTAACATAAAAGAGTATACAGGCTAGCATTTATTTATTCACGGTATTGAATAAGCATATTCAGTTGTATTAAAATAAAAAATTGTCTATTTAAGTCCATTTGTAATCCTGACCTGAATTCAGATGTGGTTAAGTAAAACATTACATTAAAATTTGTACAAGTTTAAGGAGTTAAGTTAAATGTTAAATGATTTAATGCATTAAAGTTCTAACCATCACGTGTTTCTACTTGGAAGTAAATGAATCATCATATCTTACTGGATGGAAGACCAAAAACGCAATATTTTACTTATAATAAGAATCCACCAGAACTGTCCATTGATAAAAAACATTGAGAATAATACATAAGAACTCTACTTTGAGGTAATGATTATAAAATAACAACAACTAATCTATACTAATATTATAAACGCGAAAGTTTGTAAGTATGGATGGATGGATGTTTGTTACTCTTTCACGCGAAAACTACTGAATGCATTTGGATGAAACTTTACAGTAATATAGCTTATACATCAGAATAACACATAAGCTACTATTTGCCGCGATAACCGACATATACGCGGGCGGAGCCGCGGGTAATCACTAGTAACAAATATATTAAAGAGAGCACTTGCTAAGCAAATTTATATTAAGTAATTTACGATTTCAAATTCAATATTTTTTTAAATAACCCGATCAGATCGATAATTGCGAAACGTGAGTGGCCTGCCACTATTGCCTAATATCCGCCACCCACTAGCATTTCGTTGTTTGATTGAGACAAATTTAAATGAATATACTTAAAGGCGAATTCAGTTATAATAGCTTTAGCAAAATAATTCGTTATGTATAACTGCACGCGTTTGCTACAGTCAGCAGAACAAACTATTACAAGTCCGATAAATCAATCAAAGTCTACGACAGTATTTATAGGTCATACATTATCATAACAGTATGCACAATATAGTATCTTAAAAGGAAATATCAAATTAAAGGCACGATATTGCACGCGACTATATCTACACGGTCGGGACAACATCGTTATCGATCGTGGTCGCGCATTCGCCGGCCCGGCGGTTTTTGCAAAAAAAAAATCCTTTCATAACACAAACACAATATGAAACTTGAAGGAAAACATAATTTGGGGCAGATGCAGTTCTTACCTGTGAGGATCAAGGATAGCTCAGTAAAGCATCCACAACACTTAACACACAACACACGCGAAGTGACGAGTGGCGACAAGCGACTCGCCCAAGCTACGGACGCGGTATGAGTAACTTGCGTGATATAAACGGCCGATGACATCCGTATAAATGAAAGGGATGGCCGTATATCGTATCTCTTCTACGGTTATACCGAATCAACAAAGGTGGCCCTGGCGAGACTGGACGATTTTTACCGAGGGTCCTTTAAGTAGTGCGCACGCAGCCAGGACATTCGACTACATAAACTCCGTCGGTGTAAGTGTTGTACTCCAACGCTAGAACAATACACGCCCTTTATTTAAGATACGTTTTAAGGTATTTGCGCCATCTGACCCGGTTTATAATAGGAGAGACTTTATCCTCTATGCAGTTAGGTACATGCTTGCCTTCACCATTCGGTCACATTGGAAACCAGTTTCCAAAAAAAACATATTTATATTTCTTTAATCAAAACCTGGTTTCCAACAAAGAATGTGGTATATTGTTGTACAACCAATAGAATCATCATCAGGACATTGCAGTCTACTGTTGGACATCGACTCTATCATATTAGAATACTTACTGTTTAGCAATAATATGGAAATTTTCCCTCTTCAAGTAATTATTTTTAAGCAATAAAAGAATTTCCAAATAAAATCAAACATTTTTCGTTAGTAACCAGCTCCGAAACCAGAATTATTTTCTCTGTTGTTAAACTTGGGTTTCCAACAAAGAAACATAATTCTGGTTTAGAAACTGGTTTCCAATGTGACGGAAGGGGGTCATTCATCATCATCACCTGCTCGATTGTCATAAAGTTGTTAGAATCTGTATGTCGTTCCTTCTTGGTAAACTTAACGAAGTAAACGGTTCGGCTCTTCCTTAATGTGGCGAGCAGTTAAAACCTGAACTCACTACCAGCGCACGTGTTTCCCTGCATCTATAATCCCGGATCCTTCAAGCAGGGCGTCAAAAAGCATCTCACTAGGCCGCTATAGTGTGGGTCACCATGCTGCATTTACAATGAGGATGGTGACCACCACTCTTGGATTCTATTCATGCTTTCCATCAGGCTGAGTAGTCATTTTGGCAGCACAAATTGGGGTCTAAATATTTTTTGTTTTTTTTTGGATTCTTTTACTTCTTATTAAATTCTTCACCTGTTTAATTGTTTAATAACTCTGTTATTGAAAAAAATATATACATACAGTGGAACATAGAACCTCCTCTTTTTTTGAAGTCGGTTAAAAATATATCAGAATACAGATACTTCTTACTTTACATAATAAATCATTTAGTTCAATGTTAAATTTAATATAGGGGTATCTACATACGAGGTGTATCTTAAATGAAAATAAAGAAAAATGGAGTTCCTTTAAAAGTAAAAGATCTCATATTTTTCTTTAATTTTTAACCGACTTCAAAAAAAGGAGGAGGTTCCTCAATTCGACCGTTTTTTTTATGTGTGTTCGGGGATAACTTCGTCGTTTATGAATCGATTTTGATGATTATTTTTTTAATGAGGAGTACCATGTCCCAACGGTAGTACCATGATAAGGACACTAAGATCTGATGATGGCATCCAAGAGAAATCCAGTCGAACCTTGAAGTCGGTTTTTATTTTGTTAAAATTTTTCATTTACCTATACTGACTGATAATAACGGTATTTGTTTTATTTAATGTGTGTTTTGATTATGAAATAATTTCAATGTTATACACACATCAAAAGTGTCTAGGGATCAAGCATTTTTATGCGGATTTCTTGAGATTGAGATGTGGCTTTGGCCCTGGCCTGCTCAGTCGCCAGACTTGAACCCGATTGAGCATGCATGGGATATGCCACAGAGAAGAGCTCTGCCGAATATGGAGGGTATCCAGTCGCAAGAAGACCTTTTTTTGTTGTTGCAACGAACATGGGCGGCCATCCCACAGCGTGATTTGGATGAACTCATTTTGAGTATGCCAAACCGATGTTCTTGTGTTAGTGTTCGCGGTAGAAACACGGATTATTAATTGTTTAAGTTACCTAATAAAATTTTAAAGAAAACTGTTATTTCAGTCTTTTTTTCGAACTTTAATGTTAGTGGTTCAAATGTCAAAAATCTCTTTATTAGGAAAATGGCAAATTTCTTTATTAATGCAAAGGTGACTTGGTTTATCGTTACTGTGACAAACGAAAACACTTTATTTGATGAATCCTTAAAGAAAATTTTAATTAATATCAATCAGGAGAAAAGTTATTGCAAAAATATATGTTGATCCCTAGACACATATGTTGATCCCTAGACACTTTTGATGTGTGTAGTAATTAAATTGCTTTCTGCACTTCCGATCTGAACTTGTTATTTTCTTTTCAGTTTTAGTTCAAAGTTTTTTTGTGGTATTTTTTTGTGTAGTAATCATAAATTGGTTTAGTTAGAACATTATTATTATTTATGGATAGTATAATAGAGCCTGCAAGATTATAACTAGTTTAACTTTATTTTGTACGCGGGGAATGCTTTTCGCACCATAACCTCCGTGGGGAGACGAAGGGCGTGTGTGGGACTCCCAGAGGACCCGCTCTACCTACTTAACCCAGCGACGGCCCATCACGGCAGTCGGGAGGAGCTCCACAAACGCATCGGCGGTTTCTGGAGTCTCTGACGTACCCAACGACTGAGGCACATCCAGGGGTGACCAAACTCACCCCCCCGGGCAGGACGCTGACACGCCTCACACAGTTCTACACAGTAAGAGGCGGAACACCGACCTGCCTTAGACGACACCGCCCGGCCGCACCGAGATGTCACCTGTCTCGGATCTTTTGCATCGATCACATCTTCCCAAGATGTGGTCGCAAGGACACTTAGGGGATGATTGGGAAGCTAGCGACCTCTGCCGCGTCCCCTTCGCCGCCTCCTTTGAGCGGGATCGGCTCTATCCCGATCTCGCCCTACGGACTCCTTCTGGAGTTAACGTCCGCAAAGAAGGAGACCGCGGCTTCCCATCCCTCACCAGCATTGCTGTGATGCTGGCAGTGACAGGTTTCGTCCGATCTGTCCGACCAGGACTCGACGCTCGTACTCCCGCGTGTTTGGCATTCCTCTAGCATTTTGCTGGGCGAAGTACCGGTCGGACCTGCAGTCGTGGCACTGTGTCGTAACCTCACGTCTGATTTTATTCAGATACTCACCGAAGAAGCAACCGCACCCGGTGAGTATCTAAGTTAAGGTAGGTAGGTCAGTCAGTCCTCTCTATCTAAGCTCCGAAGCTCGGCAAAACGGCTTCGACAGCGCCTTATATTTCGAGCTATGCATGCCAAGCCTGATAGCATTCCGGGCTTATGATCCAGCGCTGTCTATTCGTCATTCCGACCGTCAGAACAAATTTGGTAGTAGACAATCAAGTCCATGTCGGTCAGAATATCGAAGAGTGGACATCGCGGCAGGACTGACGCTACCTCATAAGAAATCTTGCGTTAGGGCTACCGCAAGATTACCGTACCGGGCGGTACGATCCGTATGGCCATCAGTTGCTGCAGACTTCTGAGTTGCGCATTACAGCGGGAGGAACCCGTCAGGTCTTTAGACCAGATGGGCGCTCCATAGAGGACCATGGATCGTACGACGCCCTCTACATGGGCGGCGTATGATAAGCAGCATACTAGTTTACCTTTTCCCACGCACAGTTGTTAGAATATATATATAAATTATATTAAATGGTTGACTTTTGAAATTTCTGAAGTTATGCCAATTTTTTTGGCAATATTCACTAGAGACGTGAGATGTGTTTTTAGGCGAAAGTACAGATAAAGCCTCGTATAATAATATATTTTATTAAAATAAGATAATAATTTAGGTAACAATTTATATAAAAACAATTTCTATGACAGTATTTTACTGATTTGACGCATTTGATATGCAAAAAAAATAGAAGTTATCAGAATTAACGGTTTTTTGTTTCAAATTTTTTTTATTGTTTCACTCACAGTACTTATTTAGAGTAAAAAAATCTGTCACTGTGCATTTGGCAAGACAAGATTTATGGCACATATATGTTTTCTTATTTCACAGAACGACGTGATTATAGATCTAGTTATAAACTAACATCATTATTGCCTATAATTATAGATTTTTATTTTTATGAACAAACATATCATGCCTTAGTAAAGTTATAGCTGTTTTACTTAAATTCTACGCATTATGATTTCTTTTTCTAAATACAATAATCTTGAACAACATTAAATGATTATATGTATATCTATGTCTACAAACATGTTATATATTTATAAATATAAAAAAATGATGTTATAAAACATGCCAAAAATTCGTGGATCAAACGCAACTAGGGGTTAGATGGGGTTATCAGCTGCAAAAAGTTGTACTAAGGTCCTTAAGGTCATCGAGTGGGCAGGGCGGCAGCACGGGACCCTTTCCTTCCGACTGACGCAGGTCCTTTCCGGGCATGGTTGCTTCGGGAAGTACCTGCACTCGGTCGCTAGGAGGGAATTGAGTCCCGCCTGCCACCACTGCGACTGCAGTGAGGACTCGGCCCAGCATACGCTGGCGATTTGCCCCGCTTGGGCGTCGCAGCGCCGGGCCCTCACTGCAGTCATCGGAGGAGATCTCTCGTTACCGGCCGTCATACGCTCCATGGCCGGTAGCGACAGCAGTTTTACCGCGGTCGCAACCTTCTGCGAAGACGTCATCTCGCAGAAGGAGGTGGCGGAGAAGGCCCGGGAGGATGATATCCACTCGGACCCAATCCGCCGCCGGCGAACCGGGCGGCGGAGGCGCGCCTATCAGCGCCTCATGCCGCCCTGAGTGTGGCCGCGGATGGTCGGGACGGGCTTTCCCTTCCATCCGCTCTAGTGGCCGCCCGCGAGGAGGCGACGTTACGCGTGTGCCGTACGTCGCCTAAATTGAGATTATTAACAGCTGACGGTGCCCGCTACTGTGCGGGCAAGCGCTGGGAGGGGTCCGGACGTGTTAATAACTGCAGTTCCCGGATTCCTCCCTTCGCAGGCGCAGAGTGGCACACCGTGTGGTTTTAGTCGGTTCGAGTCCGACACACCGCCCCGCCGCAAGCCCCGGTGGGGTGACGGTCCGAGGGGATTTCCACACGTTAAAAAAAAAAAAAAAAGGTGCTTAAGGTCAACCCCTGCAGAGTTATAATTTATTTTGTGGTTTTATGAGAAAAATGACTTTTTTAACTAATTCTTATTAAAATTCGATTTTTAGACGGTGCAGATTATGTATTATGGTCAGAGCCAGGAATCTTGAGCATTTATTGTAAAATGTTTTGCTTTAATAAAACAATTATTTCACAACCGTAGTTTTGTTTTTTCGTCCTTGAAAGATATAAAAGCCACGCATAGCCATGTGTATATATAATACTTTCTCAGAATCCTCATTAAATGCGCTAAAACTTGTAATAGGGTCACTTTTCGGTAGAGTATTTTTTTTCACAGTGGGGTCTGAATTAAATAAAAAGTTATGATTTGAGAAAAAAAAAATCGTAAAACTGAATATTATCTTCAACACACCTAATAAACAACCATAAATAGCATGTATAACGCAAGGACTCATCAGTGCCAATCTAGTGAAAATTATAAAAATTAGTTAAAAAAGTAATTTTTCTCATAAAAACACAAAATAAATTATAACTCTGCAGGGGTTGACCTTAAGGACCTCCAGTAGAACAACTTTTTGCAGCTGATGACCCCATCTAACCCCTAGTTGCGTTTGATCCACGACTTTTTCGCCACCCTGTAAAGATGGTTAAGGGATCGTACACACAATGAATGCGGGCTGGGCATTATTTACTTACAGAAATAAAATAAAGGTAAAAATATTAATTTAGTTGTTTAAAAATAAGCCTTATAAGACTATAATAAGAGTTGATTTTGTAACATCATATATATACTTTGCATAATATAAGATTTTAACTACATTCGGTTTGACCGTTCAAAAGTAAAATATAATATCGACGTAAATGGGAAGTAGTAAGAGGATAAAATGATTGGTATACATAAATAGGAGTATTTATTTCAAATTCTACAAATATACTACTCAATTTAGTTGGCTACTCTAAATCACCTCTATGTTGTAAATACTCTACTAAAAAAATATATAACATCTGCATCCAATATTGTGATGTTATTGAACCGATGTAAAATGTAAACGAATAGAAATGAGAATATTTACTAGTAAGGGTGACATTGTCCGCAATACTCTATGCTTCTTAAGCAGTCTCATGAGGTGCTGGAAGTTTCTCCCAGGTTGGTTCAACACCCCAAATCTCACGCGCGTATTCTGCGATGGTACGGTCAGAGGAGAACTTTCCAGAGGAACCGATGTTCTCGATCACCATCTCTGCCCATTTTGCTTGATTCTGTAAAGTAAGTAAGATGATGACTTTATCCCTTGTGTTAAGTCATTTGTCTATTTTTGGAGGTAATTTCACAGAGTTATTTAAACTCCAACGAAGCATAGATCGATTCTTTGGCAAAGACGAATTATGTAGCAAGGAACGTTACGAAAATTTTTGCATAGGGGGCGCTTATCTATGGTAACGTATTAAATTATTTTAGCATTATTACTATTACTTATGTATAAAACATCTTCATATTTTAAGTTTCGCGGTTCTGCATAATAATAATAATAAATATTTGGAACATTTGACACACAACGCCATCTAACTTAAAGATAAGTAGAACTTGTGCTATGACAGTTAGATTGACTGATAACATACTTTTAAATGAATTAATACTTATGTATGAACTATAATTATACAGCTCTATTTCTTTGCAGGATTTCTGTTTCTATACAATCCAGGTACCTACCACAACTCTAGTAGAGAGATAGAGTATTTTTACACCACACACACCATTTACGACGACGTATACATACTTGGTACACTTCGGAGACTTTCTCTTGCGCTTCAATGTACGAGTCGAAGTCTGCAAGATGAAGGAACCGGTCGTGTTGCAGAAGCACATCGGCGATGTGCGCGAACCGTCCCGGCTCACCCGGCGAGAAGAACCCGCTGCGGATCTGCTCTACGCACTGCCGCAGTTCTGGGTTGCGTTCGTAGTATTCGTACGCGTTGTAACTACACGGAAAAAACAAAAAAAAAAAAAAAAAACCGACTACAAGAACTGGACCAAATTGAAATGGGACCACACAGGAAGCACCAGCTTTCAAATAAAAAAGATTCAACAAAATCGGTTCACCCAGTCGAAAGTTTTGAGTTAACAAACATAAAAAAATACAGTCGAATTGTGAACCTCCTCCCTTTTTGAAGTCGGTTAAAAAGGAGCAAAGAGTGCTGTGTGTCGTTTATACAAAACTAGCGACCCGCCCCGGCTTCGCACGGGTGGATTTCAGATGCCCCCGCCGACGACACGATTCGTGCATTTTAAATCTGTAATATCTTCGAATATATTCATTTAAATTAGATACTGTAAAGGGCCATTTTGATTTATATTAAATGCACAATGTATTTAATTTACTTAATTGTATAAGGATTCATTCCGTATTGCTTAAAATCACTTCGTAAATAAGCCATTATTTCTCGTAAAAAGAAAGGAATAAAAAATAGTTGTTGTGGGTTATCCCTAAGAGATAGACATATACCGTCGCGGACTTTTTTGTAGTACTTTTTAAGGTGTACAATACTGTAGTACATTATTTTGATCTATCTCGTAGGGTGCAACCAGCGTTTGCAATGTAAGCGCAAAAAAATGTGTTTATTTGCTACAGCACATTAGAAACCTCGAAAATTAACAGTGTTTCCATGCTATATTATGCATTTATTATACATAAAAACCTTCCTCTTGAATCACTCTATCTATTAAAGAAATCCGCATCAAAATCCGTTGCGTAGTTTTAAAGATTTAAGCACACAAAGGGACATAGGGACAGAGAAAGCGACTTTGTTTTATACTATGTAGTGATTAATGCTAATTGTGATAAATTACTGATATTATAATGTTATGTATATAGATATAGGTTGGTAATTAAATTATCTGCATACATACACTACATAAAAATGACAGCGTGCTGTCGTGTTTCGTTGGTGAGTGCGAGACCGGAGGCCCAATTAGTCTAGCCAACAAGTTCCATACTTGTTTTTTGGCGGGCCAAACATAAAAAAAAACTCTAATAATGTCACATAGCATGCTTACTTTACTGTCTAAAAACTTCCAATGTATCATATAAACGTTTCTGTACAACGAGTATAAACAAAATCTATTACTCCACATTAATTTCTACAAAGCAGAAAGAATAGCACATACCCTCGTTTTTGTAAAGCTTCAACATCATCAACTCTCATGCCAAAGATGAAAAAGTTTTCTTCACCCGCTTCCTCTGCCATTTCCACATTGGCTCCATCCATGGTACCAATGGTTAAAGCCCCATTAAGCATGAACTTCATATTGCCAGTTCCCGAAGCTTCGGTACCAGCAGTTGATATCTTCGGAAAATATGAAATGTTAAAGAACATACTAAAATTTACTCATCTTTTAATTTCTCAGTGAATGGAATATTAAACCTTAAGTTTGAACATAACGGATTTATGCTCGAATTGAACACGCATATTAGAAAATCAATTCAGTATTACTGCGACCGTCGTGTCCGTTACTTGCAATACCTACTTTTGACTGCTATTGGTATGATCGTCAGAAATTCTAGTGACTATAGACACTGTTAACTACTGCCTATCAGGTTGATTTAGTATTTTTTGTCCGAATCCCAGACAAAAAATAGAAAATATAGGTCTCCTTTTAGGTATCCCTAATGATACCCGTTTCTTATTTTTAAAGCGTAACATTACTTAAACAATGAAAGTAAAAATTAACCTTTAGTCTGTAACCATGCCTCTATACATAAGTACATGACTATGAGTAAATTATAAAGTGACTTTAGGGTACCCAATGGTTGGGCTCCAGTATGGGCGGAGGTCCTGAAGGCCATCAATATCGCGCTATTGCGACGACCGCAACGGGTGCTGGCCATCAGGATCATAAGGGGTACCACACGATCTCCTTTGAGGCGGCAAGTCTCCTGGCCGGAACTCCACCTTGGGACCTGGAGGCGAGAGCCCTTGCGGCTCTTTATCAGTGGCGCAAGGAGGCCCGGGAGTTGGGTAGGAGTCCTGAGATTCGAGAAATCGAAGACCAGAAATTCCAACTCCGCCAGGTCCTCGTGGAGCCTGGGAAATGGAAGGAACGACTTGGGCAACCGAGCGCTGGGCACGCCGTTATTGCGGCGGTAAGACCAGTCATGGAGGATTAGCTAGAGAGGCATCACAGGAGCCTCTCAAACCGGCTGATGCAGGTGTTCACTGGGAAAGCATGCTTCGGAGAGCACCTGTGTCTGATCCGCAAGGAGCCAACGCCTGAGTGTCACCATTGCGATTGCCAGACCGTGGACACGGCATTCCACACGCTGGCAGAACGTCCGGCGTGGGGCGAGCCGAGGCGTGATTTCGTGGCGGCCATCGGAGTGGGGGTTCTCTCGCTCGGTTACATGATTGCGGACATATTGCGGAGCGAGAGCGCGTGGAACTCTGCCCTCTCTTTCTGCAAGCAAGTTATGCTTGCGAAGGAGATGGCGGAGCGTGACCGGGAGAGGTTTAAAACTCTCCCTGTCCTCCAGGCCCGAGAACGGGCCAGGTACCGCAGACGACTCGGGCGTCGGAGTACGCTAAACGATCTCCGTCCTCCATAAGCGCAAGCCTGAGGGTGACAGGTGAGGCCACCAGTCACCCTAGCAGAAGCAGGCCAGGGCGGCGGCGCGAGCTCTGTAAAGTGCTAGTGCCCTAACACTTCTGTTCAGAGGGGGCCACCTACAGATAGTGGGTGGCCCGAGGTACGTCGGGGTTCCAGCGTTTTCCTTTCGAGAGTGCACCTGGTTCCCCGGCTTCCAGTACCCGAGACGGTGTGCGATTTTTAGTCGGTTCCAGTCCGACATAACCACCAGCCGGTGGGATCCGAGGGGATTTCCGCACAAAAATAAAAGGGTACCCAATGACTCAAGGTTGCCATTCAGCAAATGTATGTCATACTATGCTATTAATATGTACCTTTATACTACGTTATGCGGGTTTATTCGATATATTTTTTACAATTATTACAAATATAACTTTCATTTACATTTATATGTTGGTGAGCAATGTTATTAATTTTCATAATTGTCTTATATAAGTAAAGCAATTTTTTTTTTTTTTTATGTATGGCCCGCCATAATGACTCTACTCTGCCTGATTGAGAAATTGAATTGAGAAATTTACTGCATTGTATAAATGTTGTTTTTATTATATAAATATATAATAGCGTTGAATGAATAGATTATTGCATTATGAACAACCTTCACTCTACATCCAATAATGTAACTAGTGGTTGCCCAGCGGTCAAAATTCGACCATAGTGCATTTACTTTTTTTTTAACTGTCTGCAGTTCTCCTCCTTGTAAATTTTAACTATGCCTTTCGAAGTTTTGGTTCACGTATATTATGTATAGTAGATGTAATGTTGACGTATGTAGGAAATTCTTCAACGTCAGCTATGCAAGTTGCGAGATATACAGACTTAAAAACGAGTTTCGATTACTTAAAAGCAAAACAAAAATATCTACAACATCTTTATACAACAAATGACATTTGTTTAGTTATTTTTGGGACATTTAAAACAAATAAAAAACTAAACTTAATACAAACCTGTTCACTGAGGTCAGCAGCCGGCATAATACGCTCAGCTAGCGTAACGCGATAATTTTCCAAATAAATTAATTTTAGTTTGTCACCGACGTCAGGATCATTATTAACCTGTTTTAAAATATTAAGAAACACCATAAAAATTTGTTTGTTACATCTTATTAAATAATAACAAAAAGAGTAATCTAGTCTACAAAGAATTTCAAATTGAAGTCAATTACAAATCAGTGTTTTGTTTCAACTTAGGTTTTTGCACTGCCTTGATTCTTCAAATTCATAAAGAAATTAAATCAATATTAGCATATTCTCTTACGAAAATTCTCGAATAATATTTTGTCACTGAGCTTTGAACAATAAAACTTTATTAATCATAATCAAAGTGGAATATGAATGATAATATTCAAAACCTGAAACCTTTCAGTCACAACCCACAACCTTCTAACCATATTTTTTGTATGTTGAAAAACCGAGTACAACAGTGATTTTCTAATCATAAAACTCATTACAAGTACTTGCCTGTACTTATTGCTACTATTGTCTTATAATAATTGTCTTCATAAAAGAAAGTAGATATTTTGTATGAAATGGGTCGAAACTACAAACGACTCCCTTTTTATGCCATTAGCAAAGGCAAATAAAAAACGTGCCTTATTCTTGGAACAACTGCGTTCCCTCAATATTCCAATACAATACAAACGGAAGGACCGCAATTGAACGCACAATGTATACAGCATTGGTTTGTAAAGCCGTCCTGACTTGATTTTAACAATGAACTCTAAATTATAAAGATTTCTTAATTTCTATGATAAAAGCAATTGAATAGTATTTGGATAGTGAACAATTAAGAATTAACAATTAAGGTATTGTACGACGCACACAGAACAACGATACGTATGTTGATGCGCTATATGGTATCAGACATGCTGAGTTATTTTTTGAACATTGATTGCGATTCTTCCTCATGATGACCCTGGTCTATATACTGGACAACAGACAGTGTTACAGCTTCCTCCAGCGATGAACATAATTAAAAAAATGTTTTTACAATTGGAAATTCAAATCGGATAACTTCTATAATTAACTTTTTTATTTAATTGTTTGCCTTTTGTTCGCTAATATGTACAGGTTTCGCTGAAAAGTAAAATGTAAAACATACTTACAGTGTTCCCAACAGCACAAGCTAAGGCAATAATTTGCTTGGCAACATAATAACCAGGAGCTGCCTTTCCTCCGATCATGACTGTTCTCGGAGTGACCACAGCAGAAGGATCGCGTTTGATGCGATTATACAACGTTATCACGTGCAAAATGTTAAGAAGCTGACGTTTGTATTCGTGGATTCTCTTCACTTGTACGTCGAACATAGATGCTGGATTGATTTTTACGCCGGTATCCCTTTCAATTAGGGCTGCAAGTCTCAGTTTATTCTCCTGCTTTACTTTCATTACAGCCCTCTGGAATGCGGGATCTTTAGCCCAACGTTTTAAGCCTTGCAACTTGTCGAGATGGACCGTCCAATCTTCCCCTATCTTGTCACAGATAAGATCTGAAAGGCCAGGGTTACAGAGCAAGAGCCAACGACGTGGTGTGATGCCGTTAGTCTTATTCTGGAACTTTTCAGGCCACATTTCGTAAAAGTCACGGAAGATAGTCTTTTTGAGAATGTCTGAGTGAATTGCGGCGACTCCGTTAACAGCGTGAGAGCCCACGACGCATAAGTGGGCCATGTTTACTCGCTTCTCTCCTTCTTCCTCGATTAGTGACATACGGCGCAATCGATCGAGATCTTCGGGCCATCGCTTCTTAACATCCTGAAGGTGCAAAAAGTTAATATGATAAATTAATTGCATATGTCTGGGCAAGACGTTTTCCAACATACTACAAGGCCATCTCTCCAGAGCTTCTGGCAACACTGTATGGTTAGTGTAGGCGCAGCATTTAACGACAAGCTTCCAGGCTTCATCATACGGAACATTTTCAATGTCAATCAGGATTCTCAGTAGTTCAGGTATAGCTAATGCGGGATGGGTATCGTTTAATTGTATAGCTACTTTATCAGGAAGGCTTTCGAAAGTTGTTCGGACTGCTTCGCGACTACCGAATTTAGATGCCTTGTATCTTCTGATAATGTCTTGCAGAGTTGCCGCGCACATGAAATACTCCTGACGTAAACGTAATTCCTTGCCTTCAAAGAAGTTGTCGTTCGGGTACAAAACTCTAGAAATATTCTCAGCGACGTTACGATCAAGGACCGCTTGGATGTAATCGCCAGAATTAACTAAAATGATAATATATTATTTAATATTCAATTACAATAAATATTTTTACCAAAAGATGATTAATATACTTACAGAATTTCAAGTTGAAGTCGATGGGACTCTTTGCTGACCACAAACGCAGAGTGTTTACAACGTTATTGTTGTACCCAGGAATAGGATTGTCGTACGGCATTGCAAATACCACCTGATAACAATCATAATGAATTTCTTATCAAAGTTCATATCTTCATTGTACTGGGCATTATTACGCCTCGAACGGTTTCTCGATATGGATTTCACTACCTTATTCATTAGAATTTGTTAATTATTCCATACTTTAATTGACACCAGTCGAAGCGACAAGATGTGACGCCACGGTCCCAGGGATTGCAGAATGTCCAACGATAGAGAACATACACATTATTCACATACAATTGGCTTGGTTAGTGTTTTGCTACAAATAATTTTAGATATGCAAAAGATCCGTTGCACCCCTCTGTTTAATGCCTGTTGGTCTAGCATTAGAAGGTGTCGGCGTTCCTGTTTCTCTCGTCTCGGAAAAGATGGTATTTATGCATGTTTGTAATTCTTACACGTACGAAATTAAAGGAAAGTGCTTGACGACCTGCTAACTCATTCATGATTCATAAGAAGGTCAATTAAAAAAGCATCTGCATTCGGGTAAATATCTACATCACATTTTTATAAAGATTTATTTGGATCCTTGTTTTCATTAGTTATTTACTTCTTATTTAATAACATTAGCATTTTTATTGGTTTTCCATAGCTCTTCTATTTTGTACAAAGTCATTAATTTGATAAGCTTATAATGTATTTCTAATTTTGTACTTAACTGGTGTACAAAAAGTTTATAGAATAAACTTTCTTCTATCAAAGTTGCAATTAAGACGAGCAATTTATAATTGGTTAACCGCAGCAATGGTAACATACATAGATCCAACTTGGACATTGACCATTTAGTGTGCACTTACGTAAGATGTTGTATATTTTAAAACATGTTATGCTCAGTAAAGTGTACATAGGATCATAAACCAGTTACACTAATGAAACCTTGATCTGAAAATAGGGTGATAGTCGTTATAGCGCACAAGTTCTCAGCATGCCGCAGTCATTCATGACTGCATGAACAAACATGCGTCATACATGAAAGGCATTTGTTGACGAAATTTACTATAAACAGACGGAATTTTAATCAAAACAATGTTATTGATAAAAATTGTGACATACGTTTTTATACGCGTATCAAGATAATAATATCTTCTATCTATTAAATATAATTTTCGTGTCACGTTACTGCTTAGAACGAACTCTGAAAATATCTAACCGATTTTTACCTTTTTTTAAATGTGTGTGTTTAATAGGATACTTACATCACGCTTAGAACAATAGGAGCCAAACATGGTTGAAAGGAAACAGACGAAGTTGTGTGGGTCAGCTAGTAGGTATATTATTTAAGAAAGTACCCGTTACTGGTTTGCAATTAGAATATAATAAATTAAACACAAAATAAAAATTTAGATAATAGATAAATGATAACTTCCTTAGTGACTGATTAGTTTACCAAATCGAAAAGATTCGTGGATTTTATCACCACGCCGCGCCGACGACATGACCTGTCCCAAGATAAGCATTCAGTTTGTTTAACAGCTTTAATTAATAATACAAATTATGTTAATACGGATGATATTACGTGAAAAGATTTAAATATTCGAAAAACCAGATTTCTGGTAAAAATAAACAGAGTTGAAAATCTGTTGGTTGTCCTATTAATCTATTTCCACATTCTACTAGCTACTAACCAACTAAGGGACCGCAATCACTACTCAATTGAGTTAATAACAGTTTCTGAAGACAACGGAAAAGAGGAAATTGTTTGTAATTTACCTGAGTATCGATCCATTTCTTTCCTTGAGGAGTGTCCACAACTCGACCATAGAAGTTGACAGGCAACATGAACTCCGGGCGGGCCTTCTCCCACGGGTTGCCGTAACGCAGCCAATCGTCAGGTTCCTCGTGCTGTTCACCATTCTCAATTTTTTGTGCGAATATGCCGTACTCGTACCGGATACCTAGACCATGTACAATGATATCACACAGTGCCTTTATTGCCAGTAGCAAACTTAAGCTAAATACTAAATGTAATGGCTTACAGTGTATAAGAAAATGAGCCCTACTACTTGTGTGTGTTATAAAAAACAAGGTTTATGATTTATTTATGAAGTCGAGGATCGACCCAAATGGCCTGTAATTGGAGAGGCTTATCTATGACCAGCAGTTTTTTTATGGAAAGGTTTAGGTGGCAAACGAGCAGACGTATCGCTTGATGGTAAGCGATTACCGCCATGGACACCCGCAACACCAGAGGCGTCACAAGTGCGTTGCCGGCCTTTGGGAGATGGGGATGGGGGAGGGGTTGGGATATAGGCCTCCGGTATCCTCACACACTCAGTGAAACACAGCGCAAGCGCTGTTTCACACCGGGTTTTCTGTGAGGCCATGGTATCACTCCGGTCGAGCCGGCCCGTGCATGCCGAAGCGTAGCTCTCCCACGGTAAACGTGGATAGTGGACTGTGACAGGCTGATGATGATGATTCACAAAAAGGAGCTAAGATACTTAAAATGAATAATAACTACGTAAGCTTATTAAAACAGGTACATTTAAAATCGTTGGCTGCATCGTTGTACCCATTGCAATAAGAGTTCTACGAAATGTGCGATCGTAAATCTTTGATTACCACATTAGCTAAATTGTTATGTATTATTTAATATAAAAAACAGTAGTAGTAAGTTTGGAAAAGTGCCCGCCAGACAGCAATAGGTTACATGCTATTATCGCACGCTTAGATCGCCTAATAAAACACCATTATAATGAAATTGTTCACACAGAGTAATGGATTAAGAAGTATCACATTACTCATCGACTGCCTCGTTGGTCTCGCGGTTGGCGTGTGCGACTGCTGATCATGAGGTCTCGGGTTCGATTCCCGGGTAGGGTAGGACCAAATGTTTGTATGATCTACAAATATTTGTTTCGGAGTTTGGGTGTTTTCTATGTATAATATGTATGTATTTCCAAAAAAAAAGTATATATGTATTTGTATCAGTTGTCTAGTACCCATAACACAAGCTCTGCTTGGCTTGGGAGGACTAGATGGCGTTGCCGTTGTGTGTTAGATGTCCGAAAATATTTATTATTATCATCACCATCAACAGTTTATAATAGAGGTTTTGGGCTACTCTACCACACTGGCCAACCCGTCTGGGTTGGCTAAGATCATTTCAAGGTTTCCTTCTTTTTAACCGACTTCCAAAAAGGAGGAGGTTCTGTGTTCCATTGTATGTTTTTTTTTATGCATGTTCACCGATTACTCCGTCAATTGTGGACCGATTTTGAAAATTCGATTGTATTCGAAAGGGTATGCTCCCGAGGTGATCCCATTGCCACCATATCAGGATCTGATGATGGGATCCTAGGGATATCGAGGGAAACCCTCGTTTTTTGTAGGCACATACTACGTAAAATAAACTGGCTCTTCATAAATTGCTATGTGCCAATTCTTGTCTTTACCTAATTCTTTATTCATTTAAATAGTAGCATTATATTGTGTGCTAGGTACCTAAAATCTGTTTGAAATCGGTAAATACAAGAATTGGCACATAGCAATTTATGAAGAGTCAGTTTATTTTACGCTTTTAATTGTTTTTTGGCAGGAAATTTTCGTTGGATGTTTTTTGGAAGTCGGTTTTTTTTTAATAAAAAGTTTTGTGATGTGTGCAGTAATGTCGTCCTGCGTACTTTAGGGGATATCACGTTTACTACTTCTCTATATATAAACTAGCTGACCCGGCGAACTTCGTACCGCCATTATTTACGAGTACATATCTGTCTCAGCTTCCCACAGGCAGGGTACAGTCGCGGACAATAAAAAAGTACTTTTCCCGTTATCTTTCAATGTTTCTTGTAAACAAACCTCGTCCTAACAATAACGAACACCTAAAAAAGAATTATTTAATTTGGTGCAGCCGATCGGAAGTTATAGGATCGAGCCGATCGGAAGTACATACATTTCTGTGATTCATTTTTATTTAAATGATAGGTAACATTATATTCTACATGACTACACACTACTAGCCAGTAGCCACTATACATAACAGTTAACTGTTTGTATGATCGCTTTATGTCAACTGTTCATTTATCGAGGTAGGTGGTTTAAGCTCATCGCAGTTTGGATGTAAAAGACAATGCGCCGAATGCCGCCCCTGTCACAGAAACAGCTAGTGCCGAGAGCTAAACGATTTCAATTTCCTAGTTTCCTACCGGTTCAAGACTAAATAGAGATACAATAGTTAGGTACGAATAATCTTAAATCTCAAGGCTAAATTAATCTGCAGCAGCCAATTATATTACATACACGCAGACAAGCCTCATAAAACTTATTTTGGTCATTCTTTATATGACTCTGTAGGTTATTGAACTTTAAATCATTCTACTCTTATCAGTCTCAAACATTTATTTATTCTCCAGTTATAGTTTAAAATGGGTTGCACTTTGGCAGTGAGAAAAAGTATTTTAACTGGTTAAAACAATTTGAAATAATGAATTCATTCGTGAATTGTCCACTGCAACGAACTGGCAAGTCGTATGTCTCAAACTTTCAACAGACCGAAAATCTTTGTTTCGTGAGAAATTGAGTCAGATCAACACAATCGCAAAGATTTTTTACGAATCTATTCTAGTTTTCAATGTGCAATCTGCTATTCTTATTTTATTTTTATTTTATGAACACTTCCTGCATTAACATATTGCATGAGGCGGACTTAATTCCGAATGGCAATTTCTACCAGTCAACCTTTGGTTGGATTATAAAGGGACGTGGCAGGTGCGTGTGTATCACAAAAAGACACAATGAATCAATGAATATTATGATACCAATTAACCTAAAAAAGATACATAGATAAATGTACAATTAAATATTTATCTAATACTAGTTGTTTGTTGCCCGCGGCTCCTTATATACGGCCCGCGTATATGTCGGTTCTGATGTATAAGCTATATTACTGTAAAGTTTCATCCAAATCCGTTCAGTTAGTAGTTTTTGCGTGAAAGAGTAACAAACATCCATCCATCCATCCATACTTACAAACTTTCGCGTTTATAATTAGTATATAATCTAATATACATGCAGAACTTATATAGGTATAAACTTATATTTGAGATTAAGTGATTACGAAGATATTTCTTCTAATTGCTTCTTGTAAAGTTCTCTGACTTTGGCCTTAAATGAATCATGGTTAGTTAATTTCGTGATCTCAAGTGGGAGCGCATTCCATAATAAAGTAGACTGGACAGTAAAAGAAGAATGAACAAGAGAAGAAGTGTATGTTGGAGTGGAAGATTATTAGTGGAGCGGAGATCTCTGTCATGGTTCCAACATAGCAATTTAAGCTGCGAAGTGAGATAAGTGGAATTAAGTAGGGAATGAAGGGTAGTCAGGGCCCGCAAGCTACGGCGCTGACGGACAGGTAACCATGACGACTGTGTTCGACAGGCAGAGACATGGTGGAACTTGCGCAGGTTGAAGATGAACCGAATGCAGTTGTTGAGAAGTCGGTCAAGTTTGTTGAGTAGATCTGCATTCCGATCGAGGTAGCGTACATCACAGTAATCAATAATTGGGAAGATCAAAGCTTGTACAAGCATTAACTTGGTGGTAGGTCGAAGGAAGTCCTTAATTGATACAGTGATCGCAAGGTTCCAGTAACTTTCTGGCTTACGTTCCCAATATGTGGTTTCCAAGTGAGGTTAGAATCAATCCATAAGCCCAGATCTTTGATAGATGAAATAAATGGTATAGTAGATCCGTTATAGACAATTGGCGGCAGTTTTGAAGTGTCTAGTCTGATTATCAGTCTAGGACTACCTAGCATTAACTTGGTGGTACGTCGAAGGAAGTCCTTAAGCCGATACAGTGATCGCAAGGTTCCAGTAACTTTCTGGCTTACGTTCCCAATATGTGGTTTCCAAGTAAGGTTAGAATCTATTCATAAGCCCAGATCTTTGATAGATGAACTAAATGGTATAGTAGATCCGTTATAGACAATTGGCGGCAGTTTTGACGTGTCTAGTCTGATTATCAGTCTAGGACTACCCACGATAATTGACTGACACTTCATGGTGTAAACCCTTACGCCGAACCACTTAGACCAGTTTTTAATTGCCTCCAAATCACTGTTGATTTTATCCAATGTTTCTACTAAATGATCTAGACTTGTCTGTGAATAAATACATCAATACGGACCGATTGCTGACGTCCACGAAGATAACATGAAAACCATTCCATTGCTTCAGAGGAGACCATATAGTGAGTAAGGATGGATAAAAGGATATCATGGTCAACCATGTTAAAGGCGTTGGAAAAGTCAATCAGGACTAGGACAGTAACTTTAGCGTCTTCCACGCCATTCCTAATATCGCTGGTCATTTTAAGCATAGCTGTGACTGTGCTATGCCCAGGTCTGAATTCTGATTAAAATGGGCTGAGGATATTGTGTTGAAGGATAAACTTAAAAAGTTGTTCATGAGCACACGCCTCTAATACTTTAGAAAGGAAAGGGAGGATTGACATGGGTCAGTAATGGCTTTGGAAGAGGGCGTACGTATGCCCTTCGCCATGCGGTCAGGAAGTGTCCGGAGTAAAAGGAGAAGTTGATTATGTGGGAAGTATTTATTCTGTATCTCAGGGTTCCTGTTCCCGTGTCTATCTCCACACTCATGATCAAATCCGCCTGACACTTGTTTATGAATGCTATGATGTTTCTGATTGGGCCATTAGTCAAATATCCTATTAAATTACAAGCAGGTGTTGTTGTATAACATGTAGTAAGGTGTTTACTGTATAGTGCACTGTCTTAAAATGCATTAATAATAATGTTCTAGGATCATTAGATCAAGACCATTAGATTGTATTTCCTTTCACAGTGTTATAACATACAAATTATTATTTCAGTATATATGATAATAGAATTCGAGAGAACATATTATTATGTATATAGTTGGAGCTGGAGCAATGCCAGATCACTGCATGTCAACTACTTTAAATTAGTTTATATTGGCTGAAATTATGTCAAGTATGTGCTGCAGCAGTCTGAGGTATTACATTGAGAACTTAATCAATTTATTTCATTAACAGTGACTCAAATAAACACAACAATCAATACATTATAATAAAATTGTAACTGGTTGCTGTCTGTACATGGAAGATATAAGAAAAACTATTATAGGGGGGCTTTATGAACGTAGTAGAACCCAAAACAATAATTTTTACAATTTATATGAACATTTGTGCATACTAAACTCAGAAACAGCTTAATCATCTTGAATGCGGTTTTCACTAATGTGTTTTGGTTTGCTCCAATTAACATTTTGTGTTTGTTTCATTTTAATTGTAATTCATAAATAAAAGGTTATTTCAGTTAGAAAAATCACTGCGATAACCAACCTTTATACGGGCAGAGCCTCAGTCAAAAACTAGTGATAAAATATTTTAATTTTTTAGTGGTGTTGACTGTTGCTATATAAAATAATTAGTAGGACTAGTTGTTGCCCCCGGCTCCGCCCACGTTTATGTTGGTTATCGCGGCAAATAGTAGCCTATGTGTTATTCTGATGTATATGCTATATTACTGTAAAGTTTCATCCAAATCCGTATAGTAGTTTATGCATGAAAGAGTAACAAACATCCATCCATACTTACATAATATTATTGTAATTGTTTGTAATATTGCTAATTGCTTGTTTATAATATTAGTAGGATTAGAATTATTCATATTTTCTTCTCTTAAAAAAGCCAGGGTAAAACTGTTATAACTTATTTACCTAGGGCTTATTATGTATTACAAATAAAAATAAATTGATTTGTTAACAAGAAATTGATGGTCAAAGGCATTTTTAATTATAACATAATATATGCTGCTGCAAATAGTATTTTATGTTAATAGTATGTCACAACAACAAGAAGTCACTGGACGCATATATTATGTTGAGGAACCACATTACTTGACATGCTCATGAAGAACAAGATTGGTACTTCTGTTAATCTCTCTAAGGCAAGTGGAAAATTTGATAAAAAATGACTTAAAAATCTCTTAATATGTTACTACTTACCATAACCATATGCAGCTAATCCAAGGGTTGCCATAGAGTCAAGGAAGCAAGCTGCAAGCCGTCCTAAGCCACCATTGCCGAGACCTGCATCTTCCTCAAGCTCCTCCAATTCCTCAATGTCTAAACCAAGTTGATAAAGGGCTTCATCTACTGTGCCCTGGATACCCAAATTTATCATGGTGTTCTGGAGGGAGCGTCCCATGTAGTATTCCAAGGAGAGATAGTACACACGCTGATAATGAGAAAATACTTATTACAATAAAAATAAATTAGCTTTATGTTCAAATATTACAAGTAAAAAAAGACTTTTTATTACATTTTATATATTGGAGGCCCTTGTTGAATTAAAAACTTAAAATGTTACAATAAATTACTAACTTATTAATATTATAGTTATATTCCCATCTTGACTGCAATTTTACTTTGAAAAGTAGAAAGAACCCTTACTGAATTGAACTAAATAAAGTGTATAAAAAGTAACTAGGCAGTCCACGAAAAATGTATATATTATTAATGGACTTAATTTGAATTGATTGAATGTTGTAGAATGTTAAAAACACCAATATAGCTAAATTGAAATAAAATGAATGAAATTCACCTTGGGATCCTTTTCATAGTAGTATTGTTGGGTTCTAATCCAGCGAGAGACGAGGTGATCCCTGACAGTATGGGCCAAAGCGAAGTAATAATCTCTTGGAGTCGCTACGTTTCTGTCTTTTACCAGAGTATAATGCACATGACGATTGAATGCTTTTTTCACTTCAGTTACATTTTCTACCGCTACGATTCCTCGAACAGAAATCTGTTTCCGTTTATCGGAGTCAGTTTGCACGCTCATCTTCAGTTATTAATATATACTTCAAAAATTAAAATGCCCGTACTACCGCCAGACCTTCTCAACCCTGACTGGTTAAACAACGCGGTTTATTTATCGGTCACCTTGAGAAGGTCAAAGAAATGACAGTACCAGTACCACAGACTGCCCCAACTGCCTCCGGCATAAATAAAGCTAGGGATGTGCGATATTTATCGATATCGTTGAAATATCGATATTAATCTCCGAAATATCGATATTTAAATATCGATAATTGTAACTTTGAAATATCGCTATATCGATATTTTTAACATGATATCGGGTCATTCTCGAAATATCGAAACTTCCATCTCTGTTCTCTTGTTTATGTAAAAAAAATTGTTTATATTCATTCTTAGACATCGATATAGTTTTTTACGAGCAAACTCAGCAGAGTAGCATTCCTATTTTATCTTCTCATTAAATGAAATGCAAATAAAGTCAGTCAATTCTCACTCATTCATTTATTACAAGTCAGTTTGTACTTAGTCAGCTCAGTTCTAATAAACATCGTGTTATTTGAAAAGAATTTAAGTGCAATATTTTCGAGTGGTATAATATCACATCACATCACACTAAGATATAAAGGCGAAAGTTCGT
This sequence comes from Diaphora mendica, assembly GCA_949125395.1. Taxonomy (NCBI): domain Eukaryota; kingdom Metazoa; phylum Arthropoda; class Insecta; order Lepidoptera; family Erebidae; genus Diaphora; species Diaphora mendica. The sequence continues at coordinate 14,410,518 of OX421319.1, read as the reverse complement.
GTGTATGTTTGTTACTTATTCACGCAAAAACTACTGGATGGTTTGGATGAAACTTTACAGTAATATAGCTTATACGTCAGAATAACACATAGGCTACTATTTGCCGCCTAGCCGACATATACGCGGGCGAGGCCGCGGTCAACCACTAGTATAGTATAGTAGTATAGTATAAATTTGAGATGAATTTTCGAACGCAACCACGAAAACGTAAGTATTGATGTGCAACTTACTGTACCCACTATTCAAAACAACAAAAATTATTGATCAGAAGATTGATCGCTTTAAATTGAATGTAACACAACTTGCGTTTTCAATTCGTATTTTTTAATAAATTGTGATAAAAAATGTGATGTCCATTATTTCTCACAATATTTTTTGCACATAACATACATTGACCATGGTTTTCAATCGATATTTTAAAATATCGATATTTTGTGCCCGATAATATCGAACTATCGATATCTAGCTATCGATATCAATATCGATTTCAATATCGATATTTTACTAATATCGCTCATCCCTAAATAAAGCAACTTAACACGAAATGAACCAACCAGAACCAGCGATAGCGGTAATGACGTAAGGCTAGACAGTGGGATACCCTTAGAATTAGAGCATATATTATATATAGAGGGGCTGCTAAACGGCCAGAAAGCGTGATAGAAGTGGAGAGAGAGAGAGACTGAGTGTGGTTAGCGTCTGTCTCTCTCACACGCAGGCTTCTGATTGGTGGACGCACATACCAATTTGCATGACTGATTTGGCGGGAAATACACCAACCAATCAGAAGCTTGCGTGAGAGAGACAGACGCTAACCAAACTCAATCTCTCTCTCTACTCCGATCACGCTTACCGCCCGTTCAGCTGCCCCTCTAGCTATATATGCTCTATTTAGCGAAACCATTTTGGTGTTCGCGGATCCGCCATTCTCTTCAGTGTAGCGTATCTGTGTGTTGCGGCTAATCTCTGAAACGGCTGGACAGATTTTGACAGGGCTTTCATTGGCAGATAACTGTCTTTAAAAGGAGTGACCTCGGCTATTTTGGTGTGCAACCTCTGTATGCTAAGGAGTAAACCTGATTTGGCGTGGCGAGTGGTGACGCTTCGCCACGAAGCGGCGGAGCGCCACGATTTCAATTTTTATTGTACTTATGTTTTGTTAATTGTATTTTTATTTGAATTTTGTATTTAATAAAAATTAATGTTAATGTAATAAACAGTCATTTTTAACCCCCGACGCAAAAAGACGGGTGTTATAAGTTTGACGTGTCTGTCTGTCTGTCTGTGGCTCTCCGTAGCTCGCGAACGGATGAAGCGATTTCAATTTAGTTTTTTTTTGTATGAAAGGTGAGTTACGTGCGATTGTTCTTAGACATGTTTTATGAAAATCGGTTAAATCGTTTAAAAGTTATGGGGGTAAAAGTGGGGAAGAATAACCGAATGTCTGCAAAACGTGCCAGCATAATCGTTGAATGACAATTATATAATTCTAATTGATAACTTCGACCTGATGCTGCATAGGGGTTTTTATTAAATTTATAGTTATATTTTATACAAATCAATTTCGATATTTCACATCTGCCAGGCGTCCCGTGGACGGCTCACGTTTTTGTAAAAAATAAAAAAAAATCAGATGCACACCAAGTTGTGGTGGTTAGCTAGAAAAATAAAGTCGAAATGTAGGCGTTTAATTTGCCATTGCTTACCCTTCCCGGATAAAGATCCTACATTTTAAGACATAATTGAACATTTATAATATACTAGTTGTTGCCCGCGGCTCCGCCGGCGAATATGACGGTTATCGCGGCAAATAGTAGCCTATGTGTTATTCTGATGTTTAAGCTATATTACTGTAAAGTTTCATCCAAATCCGTTCAGTAGTTTTTGCGTGAAAGAGTAAGAAACATCCATTCATCCATCCATACTTACAAACTTTCACGTTTATAATATTAGTATAGATATAGATGCAATATGATAAGTATTTCCTATGTTTTATCTTTACAATATATTCATTGTCAGTACAATAAAATATAAAATTTCAAATAAATTGTTAAGTCTGCATCTAAAAATTATAGTATTCATTGAATAAACTATAGAAATACGGTAGTAGGTACCTGCACAAGATATCACAGAACGAACAGTGTTCCCAATTCCCAACAAAAATATTTACGCCTCAAGCTTTTTATACTAGCTACAGCTAAAAATCTAATCCCTAAGTTTGCCATTATTTGAAAATCCTCTTAGACCACTTTTAGGTTTAGGTACCTACACATTTTTTTACGATTGACTTGATGTAGTGTCTGTAGCTGGAACTAAAACCGTAGGGTTGTGACTCTTAATTATATTTAGACCATTTTCTATTACTAGCGAATAACTTATAGACATCGGTTTGTGTTGTGTCTTTTACACTAAAGGTTTTAAGATAAATAAAAGATCGTTATTAAAGTGATATATTGTTATATTTGTACCTTTATCATAACAATTAATTAATACATTTGCAGTAAATGTATCAGACAACTAGTCACATAGGCTAGTCGCATAGTCACGACGGCCAGACCTTCGTTATACCCCTATATAGGTAAGTAACTATAACGAAAGTATAACTATAATTTATTAAAGTTTAGGGGTGTCTGGCAGGAGGTAGCAACTGTCATAAGTCTCCGGCAATGGATGACGAGATTTCTAAAGTTATCCCGAAGAAAATATGAAAAAATTTAGCTTTATACTTTAACGATAATTTGATACTATTTTAAACACCTTTACTACCTGTTATCTGCCAAAGTAACCATAACCCAAACTCTATAGTCGCTGGTCGTTCTTACCTATATAGGGGTCATGCACAGAAAAACTCTTGTTTTATTACATAAATACGCGGGATAAACATTCATCAAATGGTACCTACTTACAACAAACCAACCAGTATTGAAATGATCAATAAGTATATACAAAAGAATTTCTATCGAAATTATAGGTAGTACCAGCAATTTCTTAATCGTATCAAAATAGTAGAAATACTTTCGATCACTTACAATAGTGGTAGTGGCGACTGCTCTGGGATAGAACGAGTAGATGCTGGCTGTTTCAACAATTATTTGCGAAAGTATTCTATGCAGCCTGTTGATGGTATGCTCGATTAGCATTTAATTATTATTATTATTATTCTACCTGTCGCTTGGCGGTTAAATTCATTGATTTATGTAGTAGATAATTATCTTTAAAAATCGAATAAGTTACTAATATATTTTACAGGTTGCTTCTAAAGTAAATAGGTACGGCGCCAGTGTAATTGTGACAGTGGTGATAAAACAATTATTTTTGCTTTTGGTTGGCAAATACGTAAGTAGGTACTGAAGCAGAGTATATTGAGAGCTTTATTTTTTTAACATTTCATTCAGACTTATTCACTTTAAAAAACAACAACGATCGACATTTAATGTTAAGTAAATAGTAGGTGTCTTTTAAATAAATAAATATCTTAAAATAGCAGTAAAACTGTTTTATAGTTATTAGCTTAAAAAACAGACCAATTTAGATTACTTAGCGTGTTATAATTAATTGACAAACACGAGAAAGAATTTTAATGCACCTCCAAATGTTACGCCAGTGTTACGTACCTGGTCCATACATATTTTTTCTAACATCCACATTCATTTAAAAACAAGCAAATAAGTTTTATTTAACATTTTCTTCTTAAATCTGCCTTGCTGACAATGATTTAAGAAGAAAATGTTTATTATATAAACCTTTTAAAATTGTTTATTACATAGTAATGGAAAACTCTCCTTTCCGAAACCTCTTCATTGTAAATTATTAATGTTGTTAATATACAAGTATCTTATTAGATTTAAGATAATTACATAAGGCTTTCCGGTTAAGGATATCATTTGCAGTAGGTACATCAGTCTGTGACGGATGCACGGTAATTAAAACAAACATATGTACTTTCAAGTTGAAATAAAATATGTTCAGCTGAATAATGATTATTAGTTACACAATAATAACAAAAACAATATATTATGGAACGCAAAAGTTTCAAAGTTAATAGTTAGGTACTTATTCCCTAAGAAGACTTAGATCATGAAAATCAAGCAATATTGCGTATGTAAAGGCAGAGTTATATTTGTCTGACGTGTCGTGTTGTGACGCGTCAGAACGGTATCAGTTTCATACGTTTCAAGAATGAACGTTACCATACATAAATGTATGAAACCGATACCGTTTTGACGCGTCACAACACGATACGTCACACAAATATAACTCTGCCTTATGGTATATGTTACCGTCAGATTGTCAAAACCGTTGAAAATACTTCACAGCTTTTGAATTAGTTATATAAAATTGTTGTGTCAGTAAAATTAATTTGTGATTAATCAAAGAAGTTCTAGCCTAGCTCTATGGCCATTGACCGGCCTACTGTAAAAGCGACCAACCAGGGACAGTTGACAATTTGACGCGCGTAAGCAGTTTAACACAGTTGACAATCTATCGATAGTTTGCAATCTCGCTAGGGAGATTATAATCTAACAGTTTTTACAATCGTACGGTGACAAATACACCTGTAATATTAAATTGACGACAATTAGATCATAACAACTAAATACATTTACTTAAACACTATGTCTAAAACTTTGAATAAATTATAAAAAAGGTGTACTTTTGTAAAACTATTATAACATTGTCAACAAATTCTTCGCATACCTACCTTAAAATTAAATATAACATAAAAAGCCGTGATACCTTGAAGTGTGTAAGAACGTGTGTAGGAGACGGTATACTAAGAAACACTGGACTGCCAAAACCAGCCCATTCACCATTTTTTTTAAAAGCAAATATTATACAACTAGCTGACCCACACAACCTCGTTTGCGTCTCCTATTGCCCGTAGCGTGATAATTTTCCCCCGTTTTTGAAACATTCTTGATTGGTGCTCCGCTCCTTTTGGACTAAGCGTGATGATATATAGCCTATAGCCTTCCTCGATAAATGGGCTATCTGACACTGAAAGAATTCTTCAAATCGGACCAGTAGTTCCTGAGATTAGCGCAAACAAACAAACAAACTCTTCAGCTTTTTATATTAGTAAAATTAGCGAAAGCCTAGTGCTACTCAAGTTTTCTCAGATCTGGCTATATAATAATATAGATAATAAATAAATAAAGTTAAATAGATAATAAAGAGATGTCTCATAAACTGGAATGACAAACGTTTATTTATAAGTTTAAATGAAACGGTTTAAGTAATATTTTAAATTTGTAATTAGTTACTCTGGCCTTAAAATATTTTTGTCTGTGTAGAGAGGAAGTAATTATATTTACAGAATATTTTTCAGCGATAAGTGTTCTGTTAATTCACGGTTTTTTTAATCATCTCCCTTAACTGTATCTTTCTTGTAATAAAAATGTAGATAGAACTAGAATTTAACAACAAAACACATATATACCTAATACATGTATTAAAAGGCTAAATTGCATTCGTGTACAAGAATTTAATGGAATAAAAAATGTGCTCTGTGGTGATAACATGTAGAATTACATGTGAAATTAGAAAATCGCTGGCGAGATTTTTTGATTACTTTTTTAGAAATTGTTATTTTCAATAACAATTTTGAAAAAGTCATTTGGATCTCGAGCGAGAAATATTGTTTAAAATATAATGTATTCTAAAATTTTTTTTTAAATAGATTTGATACCAACAATGTCGCTCAGCATGCGATGCTGGATATGTCTCAACTCGAGAGAATCCGTAATGAAGCGATTCGACAGAGAACTGGAGAAACCGATATCGCACGGAGAATCAGCACGCTGAAGTGGAAGTGGGTCGGTCATGTCTCCAGGCGGACCTATGGTCGCTGGAGCCGACAAGTGTTAGAGTGGAGACCTCAATAAGGTAGTGTAGGACGCCCTTCGAAAAATGGCTGGCAGCATATGGATGCGGACTTCCCAAGACCAGCATAGTTGGCGCTTTTTTGGGAAGACCTTCGTTCACCAGTGAACGGAAAGAGGCTGGAGTAATAAACAATAAAGTTTATATAATTTCATGACGTACTAATAAACAATAAAGTTTTGTAGTCATTTTCTAGTTCAAAATATCTTCGTCATCACTCTTTGGGAGTCCATGACACTTCGAAATAAAATAAATATCACAAAAGAATCTAGATCGTTCAATATTATTGTCCCCTGATTTCCCTATTTGCTTTGAGATTCTATCAAACCTTTTTATTTTGAAATTAATTTAACTTGAAAGCTTCAATTTAAGGTGACCCTAGTTTGGGTTTTAATGTCGTCGTCACAGCAATGCAAGCCATAGCTGCTTCTATTATGTAATGTTGATAATTACTATGCAATTGAAGTAGGAGTGTACCATCACCATCTTACTTTATAAACTCTTCACTCCTTACCGGTTGCTAATTTGGCTTTATTTTTTTTTCATAATTAGTCAAGTTCGACGTTTATTCTTTGTACTCCAATTGCATTGTACCTATAACGTTTGCACAGCATTTATTTAAACGTCCTCTCGTATTGGAGAACTAGATGCAGGACATATGAAGATCTGTTCAGGGTAGAGGTCGCCGCGAATACGAATAGCGCGAACTCCTTCGGCGGCCGCCCGGTGCTCCAGCTCACCAATCAGCATGTTGTCGGAATATATCGCCCATTCGCGAGTGCCTCTTAATATTCTTAGCTTTGTCTGGAATAATTTATTATTGTTATTATTTACTTATTATGAAGAAAGAGTGAAAGAGAAAAGGCTGCTGATATCTACTATAGAAATAAGAAGAGACAAGATGGTAGGCCACCTTATACGTCACGATAACTTTTTAAGTAATATCATAGAAGGAAAGAGAGGAAGAGGAAGACCGAGACACAGTTGTATAGACCAGATTAAGGAATAAGTGGCGGTTGCGACGTATAAGGAGGCTCTTGATAGGGAGAGCTGGATAAAGCTGCATCGACAAGAGCGTAGCTCTTAAGTTAATGATGTTGAGATGAACCAGGGCTTTGGAACCAAAGTTTAAAATATTATTGAAAATGAAAATTATGACAATCAAAAATGAATTTCATTTCTAAGGGTAAATCGATTACTGAACGATTCACTGGTTTATAAAACTCCTTCAATTTAATTTTAAATTTCATTTCTCATGAATTATGAGCAGATAGATAATAAATAGGAGAGCCACTGATTTCAGCAGAAATCTCACAGAATACCAACATAAAATGATAGTTCACAGTTGTCGTGTTGTGTTGGTGAGTGCGAGACCGGATGCCCAATGATGCAGAAGCAGCTCAATAGGCTGCCATTTTGGGGGTCACCATGCTGCATTGTTTGCATTCGCAATGAGTATGATGACCACTACTCTCGGATTCTGCTCATGCTTTCCATCAGGTGTGCGTTACTCCAGCAAAATGTTTATAAAAGTTGTGCTTTAGACCTAGCTAGCTAAATCACTTACAAATTTTGCTATTTGCTAACATTTAGTATGTAACAAAAGCTATCTATTCATGTATTAGGTTTCGGGTTGAAACAATTTCATGAAAATAAATTCTGCTACGGTAATCTTCCAAATGTTACTCCAATAAAATCAGTTTTTGCCGAATGAATTTTAACCTACTACCTGCACTAATCTTCTGGTGTACTCTCATCTCTGTAAAGCACAAATTTTATAAATATTTTGCTGGGATAACGCACACTTCTATCAGACAAAGTAAAGTCGCTTTCGCAGGGCCATATATATTAAGCCGAGTCTCCACCGAACAAAAGTTGTCAATTTTTGTGTTGTCAACACGTGTTGGTGACAAAAGTTTCTGTAATTTCCTCGTGTTGGCAACAAAAATTGTCAACAAATGTTGGGAACCGTGTTTCTGTTTTTGGCGGTAAACATCAAAAGAGTACGCTTGTTGCAGTTCTTTATTGGCTCTGTGGAGACGCTTAGTTCGAATGTTTTTCAAATTCTTGGCGACTCGGTGTAGACACAATGTACACAAAAGCTGTCGATTTTTTTAAATGTTGGAAACACTGAAATTGCCAACAATTTTGGCGGAGGCGCGACTTAAGAAAGGTAGGGTTAACAAGGGTATTGCGAGGTATACTAACATAGGTGCCAGGCACAAGCCTGGCGGTCCGCTGGCGCCGCTCGGGCCCCCACTGGCCGAGGCGCGCGTTGAGCACGACGAGCTGGCGCTCGCGCTGCGACTCGTCGTGCGCGCGCACGTTCACGTGCGCCAGTATGTTGGGCCGCGGCCACTCTCGCGCCGAGTCCATCAGATCTACTGCGAATGAGTGCAGGAGGGGACGCAGTCTGTAAAACATTATTAGTTAAATTAATATTTCAATACTTCGGACATCTAACACACAACGCCATCTAGTCCCAAGCTAAGCAGAGCTTGTGTTATGGGTACTAGACAACGGATTCGGAGATTCGGAGATATAAAGAAATATACCTATACTTTTTTTCTAAATAGATATTATACATAGAAAACACCCAAAATCCGAAACAAATATTTGCAGATCGTACAAACATTTGGTCCGACACGGGAATCGAACCCGAGACCTCAAGTTTAGCAGTCGCGTATGCTACCATACAGCCACCGAGACAGTTATGTTATTGTCTGTGATTTTTATACCCGACTACGGAAAACCCAAAAGGAAAGAAAATATATTTGGCAGTTTATATAATATGATTTTAATGATGAGGTGTCATTAGAATCGTACTAATGGCTCGAGTGACATGGACTATACAAACTCATCAAAAGTTTTTAAAACTTAAAATAATATGTAGTTATAATATATATATTTTTACTTTTTAATTGGTTGTAGTGACACAGTAACATTGAAAGAAAGTACGCCTACATCGAAATATGTGTTCAAAATTCATACATTATAACATTACTGATACGACATTATCAGAAATTTGCTATACCAATATCGATATCAAACCGATTTCGGAGAAATAAATTCGATTAGTTCCGGTTAAAGTAAGTAATGTACAAAGCATCCAAGAAACGACTCTATCTGATCTATCACATCACACTAATATCCCACTAATCACACTAATATATAAAGGCGAAAGTTTGTGTGTATATTTGTTACTTCTTCACGCAAAAACTACTGGATGGATTTGTATGAAACTTTACAGTAATAATAGGTCTTTACCTATGAAATTGCCGTTTTGTATGCAATAAGTGAAAGTACTTATTTTTTCAAACTTTTTTATTTCTGTTATTCGAAGTAATCACCCATGCAATCGACGCATCTTTGCCAACGCATTGGCAGTTTATTGATGTAATGCCCTTCTTGTAAAAATCAGCTTGACAGGAGGCAACAAACTCTTCAAAGGCATTTTGTACTGCCTCTCGGGAATTGGATTTTTTACCCACTAAAAAGTTGTCTAAATTTTGGAAAAAGTAATAGTCGGTAGGTGCAAGGTCTGGTGAGTATGGCGGATGAGGGAGAGCTTCCAACCCCAGCTCTTGCAGCTGCTTCACGACAACGCGCGACCCCATACTGCGCAACAGACAGTCTCCAAGCTGCACGACTTGGGTTGGAAGCTCTCCCTCATCCGCCATACTCACCAGACCTTGCACCTACCGACTATTACTTTTTCCAAAATTTAGACAACTTTTTAGTGGGTAAAAATTTCAATTCCCGAGAGGCAGTACAAAATGCCTTTGAAGAGTTTGTTGCCTCCCGTCCAGCTGATTTTTACAAGATTTCTATTAAATAAGAAATACATAGTACTTAGGTACCATCTGAATTAAGTTTTTAATAGATACCTCGGTAATAAGTAGGTTTTTATTTTCAAATCAATAAACATCCAATGCGTTGGCAAAGATGCGTCGATTGCATGGGTGATTACTTCGAATAACAGAAATAAAAAAGTTTGAAAAAATAAGTGCTTTCACTTATTGCATACAAAACGGCAATTTCATAGGTAAAGACCTATTATATCTTATACATCAGAATAACACATAGGCTACTATTTGCCGCGATAACCGACATACACGCGGGCGGAGTCGCGGGCGACAGCTAGTATTATTTATATCTCTATCTATACCTATTAATCGGTGTTGATAATTTAAATTTTAAAATATAAATCGATACTTAATCTATTCGATTGCGCGTAGAGTTGATATAACAATATAGACCTATTATAAAATGAAAATTTATACTTTTATAGGTCAATCGCCCTTGATTGTATAACTACCTCGATTTCACCTTCACCCACGGTATTTAAAAAAAAAGACTGACATTGCACTATTCAAAAAAATTGTTGCATGTCAAACACACTTTTTTTATTTATTCAGTGTAGCTTCGACCTAGTATTATTGAAATAGCCGTTGTTTTTAAATGTTTAATCACAACACCAGCCTTGGCCGCGCGCCAACATTCACAACTGCGGTTCATTAGAATGCTAATATTGTGTTTTAATACTCGTGTAATAAAGTTGATTATAACTTACTTTCCATATATAACTAACTGGTGTCCTTCAGGAATGCCGTTTGTAAGCAAGGCGGTGATGTTCGGTCGCCATGTGGGCTCACTGTCTTCTTTTGGAACATCTTCAATGCTTGCTCGTAGAGGCACCTACAATAAAATTAAAAAGTACAAAATATATATACAAATATTCAATCGGTGAATACAAAATATTATATTTATTACTAGTGGTTGCCCGCGGCTCCGCCCGCGTATATGTCGGTTATCACGGCAAATAGTAGCCTATGTGTTATTCTGATGTATAAGCTATATTACTGTAAAGTTTCATCCAAATCCGTTCAGTAGTTTTTGCGTGAAAGAGTAACAAACATCCATCCATCCATCATACTTACAAACTTTCGCGTTTATAATATTAGAAGTATAAATTATATTTGAATAGAACTTTTGAGACTATTTTCCATCCTGGTAGGATCCTTTCATCATATTATAAATTCAATAGTAACTCTATCTGTCTGACTGACTGTTACATTACGCTTTCACGGCTAAAACGCTGCACCGATTTCAATTATTTTCTTCCCGAAATCTGACATGAAGGACATATAATAGGCTACTCCTTACCGGGTTAATCGACTCGACATACACGCGGCCGGAATATAAGCTAGATGTGTATGTGCATAAAGATCAAAAGTTTGACGTTTTCGAAACACTTTTTGCAATAAGTGGATTAGCTAACCAAGGTGCACCAGCTGACACTGATAATGCAATGACAATGTAGGAATGGGTCATATCTCTAAATAGTTTGGCAACCGTTCTCGTTGAAATATGTAGATATCGTTTTACAAATGAATGAAGCGTGATGGAAGATAGCGTCAATCTGGTTTCTTTTAACTTTTTTATCTATAACTCAAAAATAACATTTGTAATTCAATCTGATCATCGTCATGGTTAGAAAGAATTAAAAAAACTCTATCCACGTCTATGTCTATAAATACTTGCTACACCATCAATGTCAACAATAATTATTATTTTGTGATAACCTATCTAAATTTCAATTTTAGGTACCTACCTAGTGTTCTACGTAGGTACTGGGACTTCGAAAGATCTTTACAAACAAAAGTAAGAAGCAGGTTTTTTTTGTATTAGAATAAGAGAAGCATACGAATCTCTCAGTTTAGTACTTCGATCAGGTCTGATCGAAGTACTAAATATTAGAAGGATATGGATATGGAATAAGTATTATTCAGAGTAATACCTAGTATTATTTGACTAAGCATTACGTCAATAGTAGTACAAAGGATCAGGAAAATAAAACTAAATAGAAGCAATAATTAACAATAAATGTTTTACTTACTTCTAAAGGGATCGGTGACAAAACGGGAAAATTATCAGTCTTTTGTACTTTTAACGTAGCATCTCTAATGCCGGTAACTTGTACCCATTCCGCGACGAATGGGCTTGGATTTCTATGAGTGTAGCTGCAATATTGATCACCATCTAACGCCCACAGCGTCTCAGTTTCATCAACTAAAATCTCAATAGTAAATAGACGACCCGCTTTAAAAGGAAACAACCTGAAAAATAAAATAAATAGATGAGTCTCAGATTTCTATTAAATAAGAAATACATAGTACTTAGGTACCATCTGAATTAAGTTTTTAATAGATACCTCGGTAATAAGTAGGTTTTTATTTTCAAATCAAAAAGCCTCGTGAGTACCTAAAAAGTTAACGTAGGGTGAACAAAATCGTAGTAAATATTTTTGTGGGAACTATGACTATTTTAATAAGACTTCGTCTTTATAGTTTCTGTATTTTATAGTATAGGATTACTTACTAAAATCGTCATTTTTCAATAAAAGTTATGAGCAAGAATCGAATCGTCACAATGTCATTTGAAAAAGAGATTGCTTTGTAAAAAGTAAAACCATACTATACTAGCTGACCCACGCAACGTCGTTTACGTCTCCTATTGCCCGTAGCGTGATAATTTTCTCCCGTTTTTGTAACATTCTTCATTGATGCGCCGCTCCTATTGGTCTTAGCGTGATGATATATAGCCTTTCTCGATAAATAGGCTATCTAACACTGAAAGATTTTTTCAAATCGGACCAGTAGTTCCTGAGATTAGCGCGTTCAAACAAACAAACACTTCAGCTTTATATATTAGTAAGTACTAGCTGACCCAGCGAACTTCGTACCGCCATATTTACATATCTGTCTCAGCTACCCACAGGCAGTGTACAGTCGCGGACAAAAAAAAACTTTTCCCGTTATCTTTTATTTTTTTGTTTCTAGCAAAAAAATAATGAATGAAATCGGACTATGTGTTATTGAATTACAGCTAAGTATATATTTTGACTTTCATCACCTCTCTTCAGGAAACCGTGCTGAATTTCGGGATAAAAGCGGCCAAGTGCGAGTCGGACTCGCGCATGGAGGGTTCCGTAGCAGCAAGTAACATAATATAAAAGTTCTTGTAGTTCGTTGTAACTTTGTTGTAACATGGGGGGACACATTTTACCACTTTGGAAGTGTCTCTCGCGCAAACTATTCAGTTTAGAAAAAAATGATTTTAGAAACCTCAATATCATTTTTAAAGACCTATCGATAGATACCATAGATACATAGATAGACACGTATGAGTTTGATGAAAAAAAAAATTTGAGTTTCAGTTCTAAGTATGGGGACCTCCAAAATTTATTGTTTTTTTTTATTTTTGTGTGAAAATCTCAATGCGGTTCACAGAATAGGTACATCTACTTACCAAGTTTCAACAGTATAGTCCTTATAATTTCGGAATAAAGTGGCTGTGACATACGGACGGACAGACAGACGGACGGACGGACAGACAGACAGACAGACAGACAGACATGACGAATCTATAAGGGTTCCGTTTTTTGCCTTTGGCACGGAACCCTAAAAAGTATCCTATGTCCTACCTCGTAGTATGAACTCAAATCATGCCAAGTTTCATTTGAATCCATTCAGTAGTTTCGGCGTGATGCGCGGCCAAGATACAGACAGACAGACGGACAGACAAAAATGAAAAAAAAAAAACAGTTTTGGCTTCAGTATCAATTATAGAGAGCCTTCCAAAAAAACATATCTTTACAATCTTTTTTTTACGTGTGAAACCCTCTTGAGCCATTGGGGGTTTGCGGTGTATCGGAATCGAGCCGACTAAAACCACGTATTGCGTAAACATTGTCTGATATAGAAGATAGCAGCTTTATTAAAACGTCCAGACTGTTCTGTTTTGGTGCCAGTATAGTTGGCGCCCAGCCGTTGGCTTCGTGCAGATCAGACACAGCTGACTCCGAAGCATCCTTTTTCGAGGAACACCTGCATCGGCCGGTATGAGAGAGTTCTGTGTTTCCTCCCGATCAAATCTTCCATAACGGATCTTACCGCCGTCTGCTTGGCGCTAGGTTACCTAAATATTTCCTTTTGCTCCTCAACCAGGACCGAGTGAGGTTGAAATTTCGGGTCCTCGAGTTCTCAAGTCGCAGGATTCCGAGCTAATTCTAGCTTCAGCGCGAAGCTCGCAAAGGGTCGACCCGGCTAGTACTGGGAGACCGAGAGATAGAGCGTGCGATTTGCGGAACTACCGCATTCGGCTCTACGTATGGACTTGAGGTTCCAGAGTCTGGAGGACTAAAGCCTGGTAGACCAGCTCAACGTCCAATCGCTCCGTATTTTCACCGACGGAAGCAAGCTTCAGGGCAAGGTCGGCTCCGCGCTCTCTATATGGGACAGTCGGGCGGAGCTGCTGAGCCGGAAACTGAGCTTGCCAGCGTAATGCACAGAGTACCAGGCCGAGCTCTTAGCCATATGCAGTGCTTCAAACGAAATCCTCAACTGCAGTGCTGGGAGCTACAGCAGCTACAGTGACTCGAGGGCAGCGCTGGAGACGGTGACGAGCCCCGGGACCGTGGATCCTCTCGCGATCAAGGCGCGCCGAAACCTCAGCGAGGCCTTGACCCGTGGTAAAGATGTAGCCTTGTACTGGATCAAGGCCCACCGGTATCGATGGCATTCGCCGCGCGGTAGAAAGAGAGGGGATATTACTTCCTCTCCTACGCCACGCCTCCGTCTTACAAATATTCAATCAGGTCAGGTGTCCTGACGCGAGTTTCTGACGCGAGTTTAACATTTTTTTACCCATCCTAGAAAAGTGCACAACTCCGATAAAGAAGTTTTCACTTCAAAAATAGACAAACGACAAACAAGAGCTCTTGTCATGCAAGAGGACGACAGTTTATATATAAAAAAATACAAGCTGCAGGTGGCTCCCTTCAAGGTCGATGTAAGAGCAACGTAACATATTTCTGTAAAGCCATCCCACGACCTTGACACTGGATCCGCCCTAGAACATTTGAAATCATGGCCGTGGCCCTCAGAGTTGTCTCATAGTACCTTTCTCCACGCCGTCATGAGCATATCTTCCAGGTAGCTCGAGACGGCGTCTTAGTTGATGATCTACAGGAACGGCCCTAAAGGCCTATAACGGATTACTAATAAAAAGGTTTTAGCATAATAATGGCCGTCGGCACTAATTTTTTTGGTCGGTGGCTACTTTGCAGTTCAATTAGATGCCAGTTTTGCCGCCCGGCTTGTTGACGACATACCTACCCGACGGTCAGGCAACCCGCATAGTGTGTAGGAGTCTTAACACCGACCCTTGCGGAACTACTTGTGTAGATAACAGCTCCAGCCAGATTTCTCCTAGCGCCTACTTTTCAAAACCACCTGTTTTAAAAAACTGTAATTGAAGTGACGTCCGGCACACGAATGTCACTTTCTCGCGGTAGACCTTTCACATCTTTGTAGCGGGTGGACAATGAAACCCGTCCTGTGACCACGCTCAGAGTGGCATGAAGTGATGGAAAGCACGCAAATTGTTACAGGCGCAATGTTCCTCCTGCAATTTGTCCTATACTGCCGCCCTGTCCACGCCTTATTGTTTGCGGTCGTCGCCGCCGCCAACTCGGGTGCACCATATGCCTTTCAATGAACAAATCTGGTCTTACTAAAACTTATAAAACAATCTCAACTACAGCTGCAGTTGTAGCTAGTACATTTTTATATGGAAACAGCACTAGTCGAACTAGAAGTATTGGTAATTTTTCTTTAATATGTGAGGCATATATTTTTACTATTAAAAATTTGGCGCCCCTAAGCGACCTCGCGCCCCTAGGCACATGCCTACTTTGCCTTAGGGTAAATCCGTCACTGCGCTACGGGCAATAGGTGGGACATTGCGTGGGTCAACTAGTAAAATATAAAAATGAACCCTGTTACAAACACGTAAGATTACTACCAGCATGTTTGGACCTATAACCGTCCGTTTTCCAATAGTGGTGTAGAAATCAGGCAAATAATTTTTTTTAATCACCTAATATTCTAATAATTTAACAATATTTTGAGAAATAATGTACTCGTAGAATAGCACTGTTTGATCGTGCACGTTTGTGGTATTACCTAATAAGATTGAAAGTAAGCGAACTAAAATTAAGCTGTAAAGCCGGGTCTCCTGCGACACTGTTAAATGTTTTTAAACACCAAACATTCAATATTTATCAAAATATGGGCGTGGCCTAACTGTTTTGTTAATTTTAACAAGCAAACATGTTATCCAAAGCGGACTGAAAACATCCCAGCGTATACCTACTTCTCGTATAATGAAACTGAACTAAACTAACATTAATACTTATATTATTCATATTTATACTATAAAAGTAAGTAAGTAAGTGTACTATAAGTCATTTTGTCGAGTAGATAAAATATTTTAACTTTTCGTATAATCGTGTTTGATGTTCGTTTAAAAGTCCGTCTCCTGCGACTTTTCGCTAACATGTTTAGTTAGTTTGTTTTGTTATTTTTAGCCGCAGGAGACACGCCTTAAGATATAAGGTAGGTACTGGAAACAAAACATTATACATGGTGATACAAGTAGACGTACCTATAGATACTGATACAAGTAAAGTACAGAAGTTGAAAAATATATTAGTATATATTATATTAACTATTTTAAATAGAATGTGCATCTAAAATACTTCTGGTCAAAAACGTTTTTATTCTACATAATCCATTATTTAAGGACAGTTGATGTTGAACTGTGGGTTTTTCCTTTGTTATTTGATCAATTATTATTTGGGTTTTTATATATGTATTTAAACACAAAAAATATCCTTGTGTGACACTATACAAACATACCTATTTGTGCGACAACTATCGGGTAGATGATATAATATTATATGTATACACAGATTAAAAGCAAACAATCAGAAAAAAGATCTAATTCTGGTAATCTTATCTGCAATAGTCGACTGGATCTTCAATAGGTACCTGAAATTCTTATTTATACCTATATTATCTGTACTAATATTTTAAAGAGATAAATTTTGTGATATTGTAGGCCTGTAGGTAATCTCTGGATCTACTAAACAGATTTCGAAATTTATTTTACCAATTGAAAATCACAGTTAGTGAGTGTCATAGGCTATTTAATAACCCGAAAAATGATTACGATATCCGACATACCTACAACACTGGGCCATGGGCATGGCATAAGCCAGTACATTATATTATTATCATTATACCTACTATAATCAATATCTGACTTTTGGCCTTGAGATAAAAGAGTACCTAAAATTTAAGAAAAAATCGTGAATGTATGCGTTAACGATACAAAGCTGCATTTAACAGACCAGACGCAGACAAATTTATGTACAACCTTAATCAATTTACTCAATTCTAATGAAAATCTATGAGCCTCATAGATTTTCATCATATCATGAGGTACTTAATGAACTTATAGTCCTGATGACTAATATTTCCTTCACCGTAGGCGAGTCATTGGTCTAGGTAGATAGTAAATACTGTCTACGTGATATGTGTTAATTGGTGGTGATGTAATGTATGTACGGGTGTGTGTGTGTGTGTATGTAAGCGCAAAGCTAATGACCTTCTGTGATTATGTCATTGTCAGATTATTCACACGTATATTTTGGTGAGTACCTATTACCTCCATAGGTAGGTATCTATATTGTATGTAGGTAAATACGAACTTAAGTGTTCTATAGAAAGATTCATCATCATTATCAACAACCATTAGAAATTCATTAGTGGCCATAGATCTCGCCATAAATAATCACTAATAAATAATCACACATTTAAATGGGACCACACGGGAATCACCAGCTTTCAAATAAAAAAAGAATCATCAAAATCGGTTCACCCAGTCGAAAGTTATGAGGTAACAAACATATAAAAAAATACAGTCGAATTGAGAACCTCCTCCTTTTTTTGAAGTCGGTTAAAAAGTGTTTTTGCCTACTATATAGTTAATATATGTGTATATACTACTCTATATTATGGATAGAAATGGAGTAAGTAGGGTAAAAGAGGGTAATGGGGGTCACTTAAGCGAGAACTCAAATAAAACTTCAATTATAAACAAACTATATATTGGAACCACCTTTAAACATTATTTACTTAATTAACTATTATTAGAAATAATTTTCAGACACTTTGGATATTATAAAAGTTTGAAAAAAAACCCGATTTGACTCCCATTACACCGACATGGGGGCAAACGGAGTCAAACAAAATCTAGCAGATATCGCAGAAATAACCTTCAGCTAAGTCCCACCCAGTGCATTCCGCGTGAACCCATAGTTCACATGAGGTGCATCTGAACCACATCTCATTATTTCTTCCAAAATCGTTGCACACTAGGCATCTTTTCAAGCATCTTCTGCGTCGTCATCCTCATCGTCCTAGCATAAGTCGTCAGTGCCAACATCTGAAGTTTCGTTACTTTCCTGCAGTACCTGGCGCTTTGCCTTTTATGGACCCTTCTATGTATTGACTTTATTCCCTGACCTTTATCTTTCCATCTCTTTACTTTTTCTTTACCCCCTGTGTTCATTTTCTATCAGGTTTTCTTTGATTGCGTTGACGTTAAAATTGTAGCGTGTTGCTTCTTTCGGCCCTTTCTTGTATTTATAATAGGTGTTTCCTCTTGTAAATTAGCACTAATTTGGTTTAGACTGATACAATATCTGGTTCAGAATTGGACCAACTTATTTAGACATCCTAAGAACCGGTCAAGCTTTTTAGCTTTTTCCAGGCTATCAAAAGACCAGAAAGCCTTTTCAGTTGTTCTAACTCGTAATTTCGGCATCTAGAAAGAAATAAAAATGACGTAATTCAAAATGCACTGTTGCGGGTAATGGGAGTCACCTGACTCTCATTTCCCACAATTACACTAATGAGAAAAATAATAACTTAAAAAAAAATCTTTAAAACACTGACGAAATCTGAACTACACATCACAATTTTGAACATCTAAGTAAGACCGTGTAAAAGTCTTATTCGTATACTACAAGATATTCGACACTTACCTTCTAATTTGTATTGACGTAAAATTAGAACAGCGGAGCACAAAAACAAAACACCGCCGTATCTCGATGATGCGCGAGCCGACTGGCGCTACTCGTTCTGGGCGGCACTGGAGGGCCAGAGCGGAGGCAGGGACGCTGATTAAGCGTCGCTCGCAAGTACTGTTTCGTGGATCTGAGGGTGACTCCCATTACCCTACTCTCCTCTATACTTCATAGCTTTTAATATGAATTACAATTAATTAAAACCTCCACAATGTGAAGGCTTTTTGAACAAATATGTGAAGTTTATATATTTGTTCAACTACGATATTGCGAAATGACTCTGACTATTATCAGATAGTACATTACGTTATACACTTTATGACCTTAATTATATGTATTTATATACGAGGCACATTAACTTTTTAAATTATTGTGTATATTGTACAATGTACATATTCAATAACATATATGTTATTGTTTTATTTTATTAAAGTTAAGTAATCCATGAACGATTTAAGAATGATAACTAGAGATGTGCCGACTAGTCAACGACTAGTCGGTAAAGCCGACTATCCGGCAACAATCGTAGTCGACGATTAGTCAGCGAATAGTCGGCAAACAACGCCGACTATTCGGCTTATTACTTTGTATGTATTTGTCAATTTTTATTTTATAATCAGTTTTAGACATTTTGAAATGTAAAACAAAGCAATCTTTCTTTTGGTAACCACTTTCTAAAATTGCTTGCTGATAACAAACATATCTGACATTTATTAAACAAAATGTTTACTTGTAGTGTTTGCACTTTTTTTCCTTTCCACCACGAGAAATAATCATTGACATTGATTACACATAACAGCATTAGGGTCCAATGCGACGGCGTGGCCTCTGATTTTCTAGAGGTAAACGCTGGCGTACCTCAGGGCTCCGTCCTGTCACCCACACTGTTTCTTCTTTAGCCCACAATGTTAGCCCATGGCAACATGATAATTGGTAGGCAGACAACAGCACAGTCCATGGGCGATATTTTGGACAACTTGCAGTCAAGCTGGCAGACGTTGAGGAAAAACGTTGGAAAGACGTTGAGAGATGTGGCCGCTACAAACGGCCCGAGACCGGTGACACCCCGATGCGGTCGGGGGTTATCGTCTAAGGAGGGTCGGTGTTCCGACTCTTACTGTGTAGAACGGTAGGAGGCGCAACAGCGACCAGCCCCGGGGGTGACTATGGTTACCCCGGGATGTACCTCAGTCATGATATACGGCAGGAGGGTTTCCAGAAACCGATGATGCGTTCCTGGAGTTCCTCCCGACTGCCGAGGTAAGCCGCTGCGAGGTTAAGTGGGTAGACCTTCGAGTACTACACACGTCCTTCATGCCCCCCCCCCCCCACGGAGGGTATGGTGCACAATGCATTCCCGCGTAAAAAAAAAGAAGGTTCGCTCGTGTGTGGAGTACTGTAGTATCTGTTTGACGCTCTCGACCGGTTACAGCGGCGAGCAATCCGCATTGACGACAGTCCCTAAGCCACCGAGTCCCTTGAGCTGAGCCTCTGCAGTTGCGAAGAGATATAGCCCCCATGGCAGTCCTCTATTGCCTTTATCATGGTGAGTGTTCTGAAGAGCTCTTCCAACTGGTCCTCTCCTCTCCCTTCCTCTATAGGACAACACGTGCCGGCCTCGGAAATCACCGCTTCAGAGTGGTAGACATACGTTCTCGAACTCATCCCTTCGGTTCTTCCTTCCTGTGCTGAGCGGTCAAAACTTGGAACCAGCGCACGTGTTTCCTTCCCACTACGATCTCGGGTCCATTCAGCGGGTCGTGAAAAAGCATCTCACCAGGTCACGCTGTCCTGTGTGTCCACACACTTCTGCATTGTCCTTATTACCTACCTACTACCTACATTGAGGATTGTGACCAGCACTTTTGGATTCTGCTCATGATTTCCATCAGGCAGGGCAGAGTCATTTTGGCAGCAAACACATAAAAAAAATCGAGAGCATTACTAACTTCGCGTACTGAATAGGGTAAGACAGTTCTTTGCGCCCGAGCATCTGTCTTCTTTATGAGACCCAGGTTCGCTCGTTCGTGGAGGACTGTTCTCATTTTTTTGATGGATCCACACAGAATTTGCTTGATGCTCTTGATCGGTTGCAGCGGCCAGCAGTCCGTATTATCAACAGTCCCGATGCCACCGAGTCCCTTGAGCCTTTACACTTGCGAAGAGATATCGCCTCTGTGACAGTCCTCTAGCGTGTTTACCATGGACAGTATTCTGAAGAGCTCTTCCAACTAATCCCACGTTCTCCCATCTTCTACAGGACAACACGTACTGGCATTAGAAGCCACTGCTTCAGAGTCGTAGAAATACGCTTTGGAACTAAACGGTTCCGTTCTGCCTTCCTGTGCCGAGCAGTTTTTAACTGTTTGGTACTTCGCGCACGTATTTCCCTTCCACTATGATCCCGGGTCCTGTAGGCGGCGTGAGAAAATGCATCTCACTAGGCCGCCATAGTATAGGACGCTATACTGCATTGTCTGCATTCGCAGTGAGTATGGTGTTGGAGTGTTGGATTCTACTCAAGCTTTCATCAAGCTCAGCAGAATCACTTTGGCAGGCTTTCAAATAAAAAAAAAACAAAAAACATCGTCCACTTGTTTAAAAAACATCGGCACAAGTGATTTTCTTTTTCATTTAACTCTTCCTTTCAATCAACAATAATAATAATATCTTTATACAAAAATATTTTTTACACTAAAACACCTCCGACTACGACCCTTACAGAAGCAAAAATAAAGAAACAAGGTTCGCAGGCGGCGTTTGCGACTGGGGCGCGAATCAGCTGTAAACGAAGAGTTACGGAAATGTCCGTAACCATGATCGGTTTGGCCGATTAGTCGGCCGACTAGTCGGTCTTTTTAGGGCCGACTTATCGGCTAGTCGGCAAAAGTAATGATCGGCCCATCTCTAATGATAACCTTTATAAATATCTGACTGTTAGTATATTTTTACAGACGCTCATATTTTATTTCGACGTTTTTGTTCTATGACATGGAAACTATGTAGGGCTCTATTTATTACAAAATAAATTAAATTTTATAATATAGATATACCATCATCAATAACATGTATTAACGATGATCGATTGAGTAGTTCAGATGTGAAAGCATTACAAACTAACATTAGCATTGCTAAAATTAGTTGAGAGTATTTACGTGATTACCTAAATGCTGTTGTCTCCTCATGTCCCCATTTGCCGTGACGACGTGTATTTCTTACCACATAGCATTGTGGAAGACGCACGTTGAAATGTACTGCGACGTCCCCACGTGCAGTATCAGGTTCTCCACAACCAATGTTCACAGCAAACCTAGGAGCGAAAAAAAGAAAATTTAAATAATCTTTAATTACTGCAATTAACCGACATTTTACTGAAGTTAATGTAATTGCTTTAATTTAAAAAAGTCGAATTTTGCTTACCATGGCAAATCGTCGGTGGGAGTACCAGTGCAAACAATATGTGATCCGATGCTCAACGGTTCATTCAGTGTTTGTGTAAATTTCACTTCTCGAGCCTCAGCTAGCTGGGACTGAAATCACATAAAAACATTTAAAAGCTATTCATTGCTTTTTATGACAATTAGACTTGGCCTTTGGGGCTTTGGGCAATAAGTTAGTGAAAGCTAACGCGTTCTGGTGTATTTACAACCTGCAAGGAAAGTCAAACCGACATAACAGATGTTCGTTTTACAATGGATTATATCTAATTGAAAAAAAACGTTTAGAAAACACAATATTGTATCAGTGTAACGAAATATCTAATTTTGCCTTTTGATCCATGTCTAATTCTAAATCTATATCTATTTTGTAACTACTAAACAACACAGAACAAGAAAAATTGACATAAGGGTGCTTTAAGCTTGGGGTAGAAATCACTGACTTGTTCGCATTTTGCTCTTGTAACAAAGCTCTAAAATATAGAGCAAACAAGTTCTCAAAAATCAAAAAAGCTTTTGCACTACTTACTGCCATTGTTACCGCAGTATGGAACGTTAAATGTTGTTTATTCCACGTGCTTTGGATTTAATAACCTACATCTAAGAATTTTTAACTGTTTAAGCTCTCGTTCAAAACAGTGTACTATCTCTGACTCAGCACTCATCAAAATGTTAATAGGTACCTACGTACATAATTATAATACGATGCACGAGTCACGACTCAACCTTTTTGGACGCTGATTAAATTAAAGAAGTGAGGTCAGCCAGGCATGCCTTTCCTTAATTGTTACAGCCTAAAAGAACAGTGCGTACAGGAAGGTATATTGATGATATATTCAATTCAAAAGTTGTATTGGCTTAAATTCTATTTTTGTTACGAAATCAAAGGGATTTTGCGGGCAATTTTTAGTGGACTATATAATTAACAAGTTATATTTGCCTTCAGAACCCATTTATTTATTTAATGCACTTGTTTAACAAAAGCGGACCATGAGATGTTTGCTCCGAGTCAATCTTCAGGTGATTCAGAACTATGATGCGGATTGCGGTAAGTGCAAAAATACTCGTATAAGGTTTAAATAGTTATAACAATTTGAGTTTTAGTTATAAACATTAGATTTACTATAAATCAAGTCATTGCTACATGTTATATTTATATAGAAAGCCTAGAAGTATACCCACTAATAAAGATACATAAATTTAGTCCATATAAATACTCAGTAGGATATCAGCGTTGTGAAGCTCCAAACAAATTATCGGACGCGGCTGACGGACGCGGCTTACAGCCGCGGCTGATAATGTGCACAGTCTCTTCGGACGTTGCTTTCGGACGTTTTCAGTGTTGCCACTTTAGTGACAGAGATATTCTAAAAAAAATCACTGAAAAATTAGTTTTTAACCCTAAATATACTCGAAAAAAAAACAAGTTTTTGTAAGGTTCCTATGTTTATACATGTTTGAAAATATTTTATTTATCAAGATACATCTACATCCACAAAGATAATCGATCAAGATGAAGAAAAAATACCAGCAGAAGTATTTCAAGCTGATTTTAAAAACATAATACCGTGCGCATTAATGATACTAGATAACAATAAACCAGAAAGTATAGCGAAAAGTCATTAAAAAGTAACCTTTTCATTTGCGTAAGTTTACAAAAGTAACCTTCTGGCAACACTGACACGGACGCGACAAAAACATCCAGCGCTCCAGATTCCTTTCGGACGTCCGAAGGCTCAAGGTCAGTCAAAGGTTACGTCCGAGACTTACGTCCGAAAGGAATCTGGAGCGCTGGATGTTTTTGTCGCGTCCGTGTCAGTGTTGCCAGAAGGTTACTTTTTTTAATGACTTTTCGCTTTACTTTCTGGTTTATTGTTATCTAGTATTATTAATGCGCACGGTATTATGTTTTTAAAATCAACTTGAAATACTTCTGCTGGTATTTTTTCTTCATCTTGATCGATTATCTTTGTGGATGTAGATGTATCTTGATAAATAAAATATTTTCAAATATGTATAAACATAGGAACCTTACAACAATTTGTTTTTTTCGAGTATATTTAGGGTTCTAACTCAAAAATATTTTATTCATATAGGCACTTATTTTACAGGCACTTATGAATAGTCAATATGTAATATTAAAAAATCGAGTGATTCTAGTCGCCAGTTCCAAGTGCAGCCTACCCTTCATGGAGAAGAATCTGGCAAGAAACTCCATTGTTGCTCCTTTTAAAAAATAATAATACGGTTTACAATATTTTTTACACTAAGAGACTTGAATGAGAACGAAGTCGACCAATGAAAACAAAATAAAAGGTTTGGAGTCATTGCTGCACAGCCATGAGCTAACCAATCATGCGCCGTTCTTACTGATAGCTGCAAGATTTTTACATTGTTATATTGTGACATTGTATTGTTATATTGTGAGGTCCACTTATGGAAAATAAAATCCAAATAGCACTTTCACTCACAGTCAAATTTAAAAAGATGTAATATGTCCAAATATAAAATAATCAATTAATGTCACAAATGTAAAATAGAGTAAGACGCATGGATCAGCCATCGACCTATACAACCATAGTTGAGCTGCGTACTCAGGCCGCACAGCAAATCATCAGGTCAATATCAAAGAAATTAATAATTAATAATAATCATAGTCGACAAGGTGCTCATACAATAACAAGTGCGTATTTAATAAATGGGGAAACATTGTTAGATAAGTACCAAAGTACCATCATGTATTCATTTACATTATACAAGTATGTGTATGTTTTCATTTATATGTTGCAACTAAAACAATCAACAATTTGTATTTAAGAAAAAAAAAGAAAGATGAAAATTAAGTAGAATTGATACAAGAAACAGATAAAATAAAGGAAAATTTAAACAAGAACAAAGAAGGTTAAAACCTTAAACTAATTTTTCAGTGTTTTTTTTAGAATATCTCTGTCACTAAAGTGGCAACACTGAAAACGTCCGAAAGCAACGTCCGAAGAGACGTGCACATTATCAGCCGCGGCTGTAAGCCGCGTCCTTCAGCCGCGTCCGATAATTTGTTTGGAGCTTGATTGTGACTGTGTGCCAAATCATTCCGAAGATCACGTACCTACTTTTCTGAAAGTAGTCTGTATTTTTAACCGACTTCCAAAAAGGAGGAGGTTCTATGTTCCACTGTAGGTATTTTTTTTATGTATGTTCACCGATTACTCCGTCAATTGTGGACCGGTTTTGAAAATTATTTTTGTATTCGAAAGGGTATGCTTCCGAGGTGGTCCCATTGCCACCATATCAGGATCTGATGATGGGATCCCAGGGAAATCGAGGGGAACCCTAATTTTTTATAGGCACATACCATGTTTTTCGTATATTTTCTGAAGTAACACCGATATTTGAGTCTGGTAGTCATCATTTTATGATGATGAGCTGATGATGTAAGGTACAACTCCTTAACGGTTAGGAGTTGGAGGATAAATCTTTAAATATCATAGGTATATATGTTACCTTTAGTCGTATTCTTTCAAATTACTTAGGTAAGCTGATGATGGAAGGTGGAAGGTACAACTCCTTAACGGTTAGGAGTTGGAGGATAATTCTTTCAATTTCATACGTATCTAAAGATCTTCAGTCGTATAATTTCAAGTTATTTAGGTGAGCTGATGATAGAAGGTTAAACTCTTCAACAGTTAGGGATTAGAGGATGATTGTAATATTACACGTACGTATAGACCTTAATTTGTATTCTTGATGATGAAATTTGATGAAATAGGTTAACTTACTACTTTCCTACGATTGTTTGCACTAAAAACTAAAAACTTTTTATTAAAAAAAAACCGACTTCCAAAAAACATCCAACGAAAACTTTCTGCCAAAAAAACACTTAAAAGCGTAAAATAAACTGGTTCTTCATAAATTGCCTATACCTAACCAAATTCTTTTTTCATTAAAATAGTAGTATTATAATGTGTGCTAGGTACCTAAAATCTGTTTGAAGTCGGTGCTAAGCCAAAAAGAATACAAACAAACAATTACAAAAGTCTAAGCGATAGTCACTTGGCACCGACTTCAAACAGATTCTAGGTTCGAGAATTAAGAATTAGGTATAGGCAATTTATGAAGAACCAGTTTATTTTACGCTTTTAACTGTTTTTTTGGCAGAGAGTTTTGTTGGATGTTTTTTGGAAGTCGGTTTTGAGTTGTTCATTTTGTGTTAAGTACTTTTTGTTTTGCATATTTTTTTTTTGAGTAGGATGTCAAATTGTAATCAATGTTGTAACATACGAAGTTATCTTCTGACTGATGTGAATAGGAAAAAATCGAAGTAGGACGAACCCATTAGCCTCAGCAGTGTTTATAGAATAGACGCTGGTCGACGAAATCCGATAACCATCATTTTGATAGCCGTTGTAAAAGCAGACTGATCTCAACCCGAGTCGATATTAGCAACACTAATTTACGTAATTGATAAAAGGTTTTGATTAAATCGGAAAAAAGCTTAGGTATATCCAGAAAAGTTGATGTGGTATGTACTTACATAAGAACATAAATATATCTTTTCATCCCACCATCTCGGAAAGAGTATTTTTACCCTTCGATATCTGAGTGCAAAATCCGTTTTTTTCCGCTAGAGGATTAAGTAAATTGAATTTAGAACAACGTGTGCACTAAATGTAGCTTCAACACTCCCATAATATTAATACCTAGTTAATAACTTACTTGACATCTATTATCTAATACACGTCGTAGGGCTGGGCCTGTACAAACTGTTTTTGTTTAAAATAATTATGGGTCTAATTTAGTACATATCAATTACGTCTGAATAAAGAATAAATTATCGTGCTCATCATTTAATTATTTGTCCTGCATAGGATTCGACATCATGGCCTTTTTCTAAGCAGTCGTGATCACTATCCAGTAGACCGAGAGGACAGTAATAAATAAAACAAATTCAAAACTAAAGCGGACGGCTGCTTACAATATCTAAAATGCAAAAATAGAAATAGAAAACACCCAAACTCCGAAACAAATAATTGCAGGCTATACATACATTTGGTCCGACCCAGGAATCGAACCCGAGACCTTAGCACGCAGTTGCATACGCTACTACTACGCCACCGAGATATATTAGGTCTTTACCTATGAAATTGCCGTTTTGTATGCAATAAGTGAAAGTACCTACATATTTTTTCAAACTTTTTTATTTCTGTTATTCGAAGTAATCACCCATGCAATCGACGCATCTTTGCCAATGCATTGGCAGTTTATTGATGCCCTTCTTGTAAAAATTAGCTGGACGGGAGGCAACAAACTCTTCAAAGGCATTTTGTACTGCCTCTCGGGAATTGAAATTTTTACCCACTAAAAAGTTGTCTAAATTTTGGAAAAAGTAATAGTCGGTAGGTGCAAGGTCTGGTGAGTATGACGGATGAGGGAGAGCTTCCAACCCCAGATCTTGCAGCTTGGAGACTGTCTGTTGCGCAGTATGGGGTCGCGCGTTGTCGTGAAGCAGCTGCAAGAGCTGGGGTTGGAAGCTCTCCCTCATCCGCCATACTCACCAGACCTTGCACCTACCGACTATTACTTTTTCCAAAATTTAGACAACTTTTTAGTGGGTAAAAATTTCAATTCCCGAGAGGCAGTACAAAATGCCTTTGAAGAGTTTGTTGCCTCCCGTCCAGCTAATTTTTACAAGAAGGGCATCAATAAACTGCCAATGGGTTCGCAAAGATGCGTCGATTGCATGGGTGATTAGGGGCCGTTCAAGTATTACGTAAACACTATAGGGGGGCGGGGGGGTCTTGGCTTTGATTATTTTTGATGACATGGGGGGCGGGGGGGTCTAGAAGGTGATTACGTCAGCAGTATTTATTTACTTTTTTACACAAATGGCAACCTACACATTGTCAATGTTTAAAACAGGGTTTTTTTTTTTATTTTTTTTTTATGTCTGGCCCACCAAAATGACTCTACTCTGCCTGATGGAAAGCATAAGCAGAATCCACGAGTGGTGGCCACCATACTCATTGCGAATACAACAATGCAGCATGGTGACCCACACTATGGCGGCCTAGTGATGCTTGTGCATCTTTTAGTCTAGTCAACAAGTATGGAACTTGTTGACTAGACTAATTGGGCCTCCGGTCTCGCACTCACCAACGAAACACGACAGCACGAACGCTGTCATTTTACGTTGATTTTCTGTGCGAGGGTAGTACCGCCCCGGTCGAGCCGGCCCGTTCGTGCTGAAATCAGCGTGGCTCTACTACCTTTTCGGTTCGAAAATATCCGATATTTATAATAAATATCAAAATATCGGATATTTATGATATATATCCGATATATATCAAGTTTGATATATACATATCAATTTTGTAAGCCAACACATTTTTGGGGATTCACACAAATGATGCATACTCGCTTAGAACCGAATAAGCGAATTACTGCGCGCTATTCATATAACAATTTTTTTTCGTTAATCTATTGTATCGTTAACTTTAAGATTGACAATTTGACGCACGCAAAATGTAAGCAAAGCAAATTATTGTTTGTCTGTAACACAAAGATTAATTTGCTTTGCTTACAATACGTTGATCCTCTTTCACCAAAGTTGAATTGTTTCATATGAAGATGTCGTTTCAAATAGATTTCAAATTCAAGTTATACCAAAAAACTATAGCAAGTTTAAAAAAATGTCATACACCTACGAAAGTACAAAATGTGCAGAAATCAGTTAGCCTTTTTTTTGTGCGTCAATCCCCTCGGATGCCACAAACTGATGGCTATGTCGGATTCGAACCGACTAAAAACCGCACACCGTCTCGGGTACTAGAAGCCGGGGAACCAGGTGCACTCTCGGAAGGAAATCCCTGGAACCCCGACGTACATCGGGCCATCTACGGTTTGTAGACGGCCACCTCCTGTGTAGCAACCTTGATGCTCCTTTTCTATTTAGAAAAGGGCGCGAGCACTATGTAGAACTTGCGCCACCGGGCCTGCTTCTGCTAGGGTGACTGGTGGCGTCACCTGTCACTCTGGTCTTGCGCTTATGGAGGATGGAGATCGTTTTGCGATCTCCGGCGCCTGAGTCGTCTGCGGCGGTACCTGGCCCGTTCCCGGGCCTGGCGGAAAGGAAGAGTTTGAAACCTCTCCCGGTCCCGCTCCGCCATCTTCTTCGCAAGCATAACTTGCTCGCAGAAACAGACGTCAGAAATCTACGCGCTCTCGCTCCGTCACATGGCCGCAATCATGTAAGCGAGTGAGAGAACCCCCCTCCGATGGCCACCACGAGATCACGCCTCGGCTCGCCCCACGCCGGACATTCTGTCAGCATGTGGAGTGCCGTGTCCACGGTCTGGCCATCGCAATGGTGGCACTCAAACGTTCGCTCCTTGCGGATCAGACACAGGTGCTATCCAAGGCATCCTTTCCCAGTGATCACCTGTGTCAGCCGGTATGACCGGCTCCCGTGATGCTTCTTGAGCCAATCCTCCATAACGTGTCTTACCGCCGCAATAACGGCGTGCCCAAGAAATTAGTTAGCAATAAGTAAAATACTGTTCATTTTCCTAAAATACTGTTTAATATTCTTTTCAGATCTAAGTATACTTTATTTCTTGTAAAAAAAGTTGCCAACCCTAAGTACTCATAATACAAGCTCTGCTTAGTTTGGTACTTGATGGCGTTGTGTTAGATGTCCAAAATATTTAATTATTTTGACTTGAACGACCCCTTAGTTCGAATAACAGAAATAAAAAAGTTTGAAAAAATAAGTAGGTACTTTCACTTATTGCATACAAAACGGCAATTTCATAGGACCTATTATATATATATTATGAGTATATACATAGATCATATGTATATGGATAATTTTAAAAGTGTTATTCATTATAAACAAAACAATAGAACTTGTGTGAAAAGATGCAACAAAAGATTCTACGAGTATTCATAAAATCAAATCACAAAAAGTTGACAAGTAAGGACAGGACCTGTATAATTAATTAGATAGAAAGTTGTTACTTTAAGATTCGAAAAACAAAAAAAAAAAAGTGCAAAAAAGCACGTATTTTTATGTTAAAAAATATTGTAATGAAATCATATTAAGTACCTACATTAAGTCATTAAGTACAGTACATGGAGTATTATTCAATTTTGATCTAAAAACAATAAAAAGTTTAGTCATGTTTAGAGATATTTAAAGCTTAGAAAGAAGTATGGATGACGTAGCTGTATATATTTACCAATACCACGCCCTATCGTCCTTCGGTCTATACCACAACGCTCGTAAAACAATGGTGCTCAATAGCACTGAAGAGTTATTGACACAAATTAAATTCTGTTAATTGAATACAAATGATAAAAATGTTTACCGTTGTTATTTTCACATTGAACATACGAGTGTGGGACTAAATGCTTATTTATCTCTCCTCTACGAGATTTGTTTCATGACGTTTCAGATTATGCTGCTGAAATCATCACGTATAATTATTTCTTGTGGCCAAGTAATAAACTGTACGTAGTGTCTACTTCTTAAAAAGACTTTCTTGCTTTCATATTTGTGTCTACACTTAAAACAAGCTACTATTGGTATATTAATATACGTAGATATTTTACGGAAGTGTACTGTGTTGCGTGTCTAAAAACAATCGATATCCGAACCAAGGGGGAGTTCATTTTATACGACCATTTATACATAATGTGTGACTTTTTCGTGTTTAATCAATAAATGTGTCAGGATAGAAAAGTACACTTGGCCGGTTAAAATCGACACCAATATCAACCATTCTACATCATATTATGTAGTAGGTATTATCGCCTTGTGATTTCTGTTTTATTTTGTATAGAAAATCTAAATATCTTCTATTAACCCATACCGTAATACAAATATTAAAATTAGAGATGGGCCGATCAGTACTTTTGCCGACTAGCCGACTAACCGATTAGTCGGTCCTAAAAAGGCCGACTAGTCGGCCGACTAATCGGCCAAACCGATCGTGGTCTCTGACATTTCTGTAACTCTTCGTTTACATCTGATTCGCGCCCCAGTCGCAAACGCCGCCTGCGAACCTTGTTTCTTCATTTATGCTTCTGTAATGGTCGGAGTCGGAGCGGTGTTTTAGTGTAAAAAATATTTTTGTGTAAAGATATTATTATTATTGTTGATTGAAATGAAGAGTTAAATGAAACACGCCGTCTAAAGGACCCGGGATTATAGTGGAAGGGAAACACGTGCGCTGGCAGAACGGAACCGTTTAGTTCCAGAGCGTATTTCTACGACTCTGAAGCAGTGACTTCCAATGCCAGTACGTGCTGTCCTGTAGAAGATGGGAGAAAGTGGGATTAGTTGGAAGAGCTCTTCAGAACACTGTCCATGGTAAACACGCTATAGGACTGTCACAGAGGCAATATCTCCCCGCAAGTGCAAAGACTCAAGGGACTCGGTGGCATCGGGACTGTTGATAATGCGGACTGCTGGCCGCTGCAACCGATCAAGAGCATCAAGCAAATTCTGCGTGGATCCATTACAAAGATGAGAACAGTCCTCTACGAACGAGCGAACCTGGGTCTTATAAAGAAGACACAGACGCTCGGGCGCAAAGAACCGTCTCACCCTATTCAGTACACTAAGTTTCCGCGAGGCCGCCTTAGTGATGCTCTCAATTTCTTTTATGTATTTGCTGCCAAAATGACTCCCCTGCCCTGCTTTGCCTGATGGAAATCATGAGCAGAATCCAAGAGTGGTGGTCACCATCCTCAATGTAGGTAGTAGGTAGGTAATAAGGATAATGCAGCATGGTGACCCACACTATGGCGGTCTGGTGAGATGCTCTTTCACGAACCGCTGAAAGGACCCGGTATCATAGTGGGAAGGAAACACGTGCGCTGGTACTGAGTTCCAGGTTTTGACCGCTCGGCACAGGAAGGAAGAACCGAAGCGATGAGTGCGAGAACGTATGTCTACCACTCTGAAGCGGTGACTTCCGAGGCCGGCCCGTGTTGTCCTGTAGAGGAGAGGACCAGTTGGAAGAGCTCTTCAGAACACTCTCCATGATAATGGCGATAGAGGACTGCCATGGGTGCTATATCCCCTAGATGTGGCCACAACGACCCTTTAGCGTCGATTGGGGAGGTAGCGGCCTCTACCGCAGTACCTTCGTCGCTTCCTGCGAGCGGGAACGGCCCTTTCCCGATCCCGCTCTGCGGACTACTTCTGAAGCATTACGTCTGCACAGAAGGAGACCACGCCTCCCATCGGTCACTACTCGCCAACATTGCCGCGATCAATGCTGGTGGTGACAGGTTTCGTCCGATCTGTCCGACCAGGAGTCTAGACTCGGACTCTCACGCAGGGCAGTCCTCCAGCGTGTGCTGGGCGGAGTTCCGGTCGGACCCGCAGTGATGGCATTGTGCCGTAGCCTCAGGTCCGATTCTGTTCAGATACTCTCCGAAGCAATCGTGCCCGGTGAGTATCTGAGTGAATCGGTAGGTGACACAGTCGGTCCTCCCTACCTGGGTCTTGTATAGAAGACACGGATGCTCGGGCGAGAAGAACTGTGTCACTTTGCTTAAAACACCTAGCTTCCGCGAGGCTGCTTTTGTGACACTCTCAACGTATTCGTGCGGGTTAAGATCTCTGCAGAAATCCATGCCAAAGATATCGAGCTTACCTTGTAATTGCATTTGAGTGTTCTGAAAAGTGGAAGTAGAAGGAATGGAGACTTTTTGGCAGATAACGCGAACACTTGTTAATCTTGGCATTGAACTCGACCAGATTCTGATAGCCTCATTGAGAAATGCCGCCCAGAACATGGTTGAGCTCAGAGACAAGCTCCTGTCGTTTTTCCTCAACCTCTGCCAGCTTGACTGCAAGTTGTCCAAAATATCGCCCATGGACTGTGCTGTTGTCTGCTTAACTAAACGGCTTAAGAAGAAACAGTGTGGGCGACAGGACGGAGCCCTGATGTACGCCAGCGTTTACCTCTAGAAAATCAGAGGCCACGCCGTCGCATTGGACCCTAATGCTGTTATGTGTAATCAATGTCAATGATCATTTCTCGTGGTGGAAAGGAAAAAGGTGCAAACACTACAAGCAAACATTTTTTTTATAAATGTCAGATATGTTTTTTATCAGCAAGTAATTTTAGAATCTGGTTACCAAGAGAAAGATTGCTTTGTTTTACATTTCGAAATGTCTAAAACTGATTATAAAATAAAAATTGACAAATATATTATTGAGAAATACATACAAAGTAATAAACCGAATAGTCGGCGCTTTTTGCCGACTATTCGCCGACTAATCGTCGACTACGATTGTTGCCGGATAGTCGGCTTTACCGACTAGTCGTCGACTAGTCGGCACATCTCTAATTAAAATTAATATATTGATGATGAAGTTAATCTCGGTTTTCTCGCAGTATTGTTAAATAGCACAGAATCAACAAATTCAGACAAATGCATTCCTGACTTGCGAACAGTCTTTGTGCAAGCTTACCTATATGTTGATAGTCGGCCTAGCTCAGGGATCGTTTCCTCAATATTAATGAGGGTTTTATCTTCGGTGCATAGACATGCATCGATATACCTACGTAACAGTCAATTTTCTAAGATTAACGTGTAACTTTGTAATCATACATAATTTAGTTGACTCGCGTTTTGTACAGGACAGTACCTACTGATGTAAGCACAGTTATTATTAGGGTGCAAATGGATGA
This sequence comes from Diaphora mendica, assembly GCA_949125395.1. NCBI lineage: Eukaryota > Metazoa > Arthropoda > Insecta > Lepidoptera > Erebidae > Diaphora > Diaphora mendica. The sequence goes on along the minus strand of OX421319.1, from coordinate 14,376,496 downwards.
ATTGTTTTTTTTTTAATATTTTGTACTCATATTGAATTTGCACATTGAATATAAACTTATTCTCTTCGAAATTAAGAGCATTCCATATAAATTCACATAAATATACGAAACATATTAACGATCTCTTGAGAATAAGAGTCTGAATAACGTAGACAGACGGATAATTTGATTTGATGAATGGAATCCTAAATTCGAATACAAAATTAAAATATTTCACGAGATCAGCTACGGTTACAGATATCAACCTTCAGTCTGAAAATAAAATATTACCTACTCGTCACTTTTATTTCTGCGACTATTCTACGAGTAATGTAGTTGTGTGAATCAACTTTTGTGGGTTTGCTTGCCCTTAGTTTTGTAGTTAAAATTATTTAATTCTTTCAAGTCATAATCAGTACTTAGCTGTTTTATTTATATGAAACAATAACTACATAATTTCCTCTTTGTCGCTTTATGGCACATTTGCTTTACGGCAGAAAGTGTTTAGTTGTGTATAAAGTAATAATTGTATAAATTCTTAAAATTTAAAAAACCCCCGACATAATAACCTGAGTTCCCTTTAAAAAGTAAAAAACACGTTATGCGCTTTCATTTGAGACCCCACTCGATGATATTTTTGCAGGCATTCGGTTACCCTTCCCCACTTTCACCCCCATAACTTTTAAACGGCTCAACCGATTTTCATGAAACATGTCTAAGAACACTCGCACGTAACTCACCTTTCATACAAAAAAAACTAAATTGAAATCGCTTCATCCATTCGGGAGCTACGGTGCCACAGACAGACTATTATAGTGACGGAGGTAACGGGTTATCTTTTAAGTTGTTCCCAGGATAATCTATTAATTATACACATTTATACTATAATATTTTTTATTTATAAGCTTAATAAGCTGAATAGTTTGTTTGTTTGAACGCGCTAATCTCAGGAACCGCTGGTCCGATTGAAACAATCTTTCAGTGTTAGATAGCCTATATATCATCACGCTAAGACCAATAGGAGCGGAGCACCAATGAAGAATGTTACAAAAACGGGGGAAAATTATTACGCTACGGGCAATAGGAGACGTAAACGAGGTTGCGTGGGTCCGCTAGTTACATATAAAGATTTACAGAACGATGACATTGTTAAATTTACACTCTTAATTTATTTACTATTTTCTAACAAAACACAGGCTAGTTACGGGTTAGTTACTATTTTTGCGGGATCAATTTTCAATAAATGTAGAGCAATATAGATCTATGTGATTATGAGAGACAGCAATAATCAAGCAGTTAAAGCAAAGTTAAAGTAACTGATTGGAATCTAGGTCTGAAGAAAGTCGATGGTCGAGACTGTATTAAATAAATTGTCATCACCAGCAATTTTGACTCCTGAAGGTATTTGAGCTATTCCAATATCAGTAGGTACATGCATGATTCTGATGAGTATTCAGCATTTACCTACTGTTTTAATGTGACGGATGTGAAACGTGGACACTAACGATCAAGGAGGAGGAGAAACTCTTAGTCGCAGAATGTAAGATATTGCGAAAGATTGCGGGACCGACGGTAGGAGAAAACGAAGAGCGGAGACAGAGATACAACCGAGAGATAGAGAGTCTAGTGTCAGCTCCAAACATAATCGGGGAAGTAAAAGCTGCCCGACTTCGCTGGCCTGGCCACATCGAAAGAATGGGTGAGGATCGAGCCGTCAAAAGAGTAGGTATACCTTGGGCAGCCCATAGGGCGGCGGCTAGTGGGACGACTCAGATACTGCTGGAAAGATGAGGTTGCCAGAGATATGGAAGAGATGAAAGTGTTCGATTGGTCTGAGTTAGCACAGAATAAAAAAGAATGGCGCACACTACTGTCGGAGGCCAAGAAACACTTTGAATCGCAGAGCCAGCGAAGTAAGCAAGTATTCAGCATTTAGGAGCTATTTCTCTGATATTTTTTTTTGTGCTACAGAGGATTCAGAACGAATAAATCAGTTCAAGGGTGGCAAGTTAACAGTGAACTACATATAGATATGTCGAATTCACTTTATTTCTGCCGTAAAGCTAATATGTCCTAAAGAGAACAAGTCAACATTTCTTTGAGTTTGTAAGTGAAATAAAATCAATCAAATTATTGAAAAAAGAAAACCTCGACTGCGTGGGATTTTATACTTTTCTAAGTATGAAATCTAACGACACCTCAAACACCAAAATCCAGCAGTGATTTAGGCTACAGAGCATGTAGACAGGACAGACCCTCCTTATGGCGTAGTCGGGTAAAAAGCAAAACTTCGTTCTAGGTTTAACTTTAACTAAATAGGTGTTTACAGGGAAACATCTAACAATTTGTGCACAATACTCGTGACGGCTATTATAAATGTTTATTGCTTGATGTTTCTCACACTGTCGAATGTACTATGATTAGTGATTAGATTAGCTACACCCAGTATATAGGGGCCCTCATAAAAATGTTTTGAATTATACCAAATACGACTTATTGTAGAATTGATAATAATTAAAAATCGAAGCGAATCTACCGTCAATTCGCTCACATGACTCATATTTTAGGAATAAATGGGTAACTGTAAAAAGTTTTCACTGCCTATGTTTTTGAACTAGGTATGTTTACTTCTCTATATCCTTGTGTGGTAAGTGCTTAAAGTTCTTGCTAAATAAGTGAGTCATTTGAGTAGGTACTAATGTGTCATACAAATAGCGAAATATTTAAGTAGTTGAATGTGTAAACTGTTAACATATTATTTACATGTATACATACATGGTACGTACCTACCTATAAATATGTTGATAATATATTAACCATAGGTACTGTTCTTGACGAGAAAGTTTGTTTAAAAAAATATTATCGTAGCCTGGCTTATTGAATGTAAAACATGCAGATATATACAATACAATCTTGCAATTTAATAGTGTTTTACAACTTAGAATTTCTTTAGTGCATATAAAATAAAAGGTATCACAAAAAACTAGGATTATCAGGTTCATTTACAACACCAAAACTAAATTACCAAGGAAACTGGTAAATGTTCTTCGTTTTCTTCATTTTCCGGTGTTCGTTCCCGGCAAAATAATCGCCTGCAAAAGGCACCACATCCGCATCTATCTCCGAAGCAAACCATAATATCTGTTTATTTATAAACACAAAAGTGTAACTAAATATAAACAACACTATGTGAGTCCGTGTAACTACAAATTTCGCGCGAAAACATTTTACGAAAATATAAGCTCGCTGTGTCAATCGTTTCGGTCGAGCTCGACTAGCCAACTACCTATCATAAAACTTTATACCGCGGTGTAGCTCCTTATCTGTATACACATTCACACATGTATAAAACTCAGTGGCCGACTTCGGTTCGGATATCGCAAAATATTACTACTTATCATCTCTACAATCAAACAGTTTCACAAATTTCGGAGGGGGTTCCTTATGTTCCACATAAAAACCCTTATTTATATTTAGGTGATAAATGTAAGACGGATTAGTTCACTTATTATTTTTAGAACACAATATCTCATACATAAAGGTAATTCTAAAAACAAACATTCGTTTGTACTGATCAGTGTTCGTAATGCAAAGGGGTCACCTCACTCACCCCTGTTGGAGGGTTTTTAAAACTTCAGGTAGTAAAAATCTACGCACACATACTCAATTGACCTTTGACAACGTTACGAACACACAAAGCATCACCTCCAATCTGTCAATGTCATGTCAATTCTCATTCTCACAAACAAAGTAATTCTCACAAAATAATAATTAAGGAAATTACCTAGCGGTAAAGATTTTCTTAGTTTTTGTTTTGTTTACTTTAGTAGAATAGTTGTTTTAATAAAATTCCATTTCCACATAGTTCTCAATTAGATATATGACTTCTGATCCCCTAACGCTAATATGTCCGCAATAACTGTTGTTTCTGCATTTACTGCGTTATTATAAATGTACGTAACACAACATTTTTACACACAAAAAGACTACAATTAAACTAATTGATTTGAATGTTTGTAACCATACTAATAGCATAATTAGCTTATAGATATAAATCAACAAATATAAGCTTACTTCAGAAGTACTTATAACAGCTGTTAAGGGAAACTAACCTCGAAATCCAATGCATCTTCAGCAAAGTCGTATTCAATAAAGTCCCTTGGTATCCCTTCTTCAACATCGTAATCCATTCTAACACAGTTAACACATTGCATCACTTCAACGGGCATGTTTGGTTTCCCAACGTCGATAATGCGAAAACACAGTTCTTTAGTCGTGTTCGGTCATTGTTCTACAAAATCAATATTACATTAACGTAACCGGTTGAATTCCTCTAGGTACCGGATATAGTCAAGTTTTATGTCAAATTACAAATGTTCTCACGCGATCAAATACTTTATCATACTAATCTATTTCGCTTAGTGTTTTTGTTTAGTAGGTGTAAACAAACAAGATAAAATGTATAACAATATAGCTACATTGCAGAGAAGCTGCTGTTGTTATCTCTCTTTAACATTAGCTGTATGAAAGAGATGGTGCCTACCTTGACGCGGCTTGACATCTGATAGAACTTATCTCGAGTATCTACTGGACGGTATCAATGAATACAAAGAATAATAAACTTGAGTCTTGTTCGGAATCAAAGTATTTAATTATATTTTCAATGCACAATCGAAAGAAAAACGAAATTAAGTTTATTGAGTCGTTACTAGCAAGTTGCTAACTCAATCTTTGTTAATTGCGCCAACAAGGACACAAAAAACTTTTTCATATGCATTTGTTATCAAGGCGAATTTTAAAGTGCTTGCTAGTGAATCATTTATGCCTTTATCAACAGGAAGTATTGGTATTATCGGCAAGGATATAAATAGTTAAGGCAGGTTACCAATTCATTTCCTACTATGTTTTAGGGCTCCTTCCTTGCCAGTACGACGAAGTCATCATTGTATCGTCTGACTTGCGGGATTTTATTTGCATGTAGTGCAATGTAGAAAAGCCAGCTATAGAAAATTATTTTAAATCTGCAAAACATGCTCTACATCACATTTCGTAAATGAGGCTGCAAAATCGATTAAGATTCGTTTTTTCGGCTTTACTGACTTATTTTATACCGTGTATTTTTCCAAAAAACAATCAACAAACAGCAAATTGAAATCTATTTAGATTTCAATTTACCAATTAGAAAATTTATTTAGTGTTAGATAGCCAAGTTATCGACGAAGACTATATATCATTACGCTACGACCAAAAGGAGCTGAGTACCAATGAAAAATGTTGCAAAACCGGGTGAAAAATTATTTCTTTTGAGAGATTCCATTGAGAACGCCGCGTAAACGGTTAAATTTCGTAAAATTAATGTATGAAAGGATTGTTCCCCTTTACAAGTTAAAATAGTTCGTGACAGATCGTATTTTTTGTGTTGGCTCACCATAGCCTTTTTTTTTTGGTAAAATTTTTGTTCATGCTGTATAACATAACATCATGCTACGGATATTAGGAGACGCAGACGAGGTTGCCCGGCTTAGCTAGTAATTAGACATGTATTTAAAGCAATATGTATTGATTATATTTTTAAACTACCGACTGTAGTCGCTTCTGCTTCTGCAAATTGATTTTACGCTCTGGATATGTGAAAATGATGTGTAGGTACCCAAAATAGAGAACACCATCGAAATACAGGTGAACATCAAAATAGAGATTACCAGAATACAAGATATTTCCATACTACGTATTTCTCGAAAACACTGATGAATTTTTAATGCCAACTCATTAATTGATTAGTTAAATAATTTTTAAACAACGACGACTATAAGTTTACTGGTTCATACCTCATTCACAATGAACTCTCTTGTCCCGAGCATTTAGTTTACAGCTAAGGTCATGTCGTAAAATATATTTTTCAATAACACACGCACAAATTTTCAACTGTTTATTAAACACACACGAGTCAGTAGAAATTGAGCAACTGTTGTAAATTAGTTTTGTATTTAAGTAATTCTTCCGAAGAAGTGACTCGTTCATTCTGTGAAAGAACAGGTTATCTGGTTACATTGGTCACTTAATTAACGATATTTAAATTAGTTGACGTAGACTTAGAATATTCGAAGAGTATTTTAAAATATTTTCTGTTTAACACATAAGTTTCATTTCTAAAGAGTTCTAGAGATCAACACACATTTTAGAATTAGCTATTTGGCCTTACACTATGTAGGTTTTGTTTTTGGACTTTATTCAATATTATATTTAAACAAAATTAACTAAAACATTATTAACTAAAGACTATCAACATTTTCAATGTGTGAATATAGACTATATTCAGGGTTACTGCCGTTACTGGTTAAGTCGACCTATTCCCGTTAAGGGCGTGTAGTTTACATCGTTTCTGACTGATTTCACTATAAAGCACTCTATCGTAAATCTAACCGTTCTTGAGATATTTGAATTTAATTGTTTTTTACCAAAAATCCCGATTTTCGGCTGTCAGCTTAGATATTTTAAAATGTGTAAGTATTATTATTACTGTTGTTTGATTTTTACATGTAAAGTAAGATGCTTTATGTTCTTAATAACCAATATTATACGTAAAACTAATAAATAAGTTGTTGTAGACGATTAAAACTAAAAAAAAATGTAGAAAGTTTACTTTCCTTCAATGGATATCTAAAAAAATATTATGACTGTTTTGCAGATCTGCTTAAAATATCTACGTTTCATCAGCTATTCGATTAGATTTAGGTGTTTTATAGTGGAATCAGTTAGAAACGATGTGAACTACACGCCGTTAACGGGAATAATCGACTTTTTAATATATTTTGGACATCTAGCTGACTTAGCTGACCATATAAATGATATTTACCGTTTTGGTACCCTTCTCAGCTAAGGTCTTCTTTAACGGCGTCGGTTGTACCTGTAAACATGTCTAATATTAATAAAAATTAGACTGCACGGTTGGCCTAGTGGTTTAGGCGGTCGCCACGCTGCTTGCCAATTCGCCAAGTGTTGTGGGTTCAAATCCTACACGGGATAACACTTTGTGTGTTCCACAAATTGTTGTTCTGAGTTTGGGTTTTAATTGTGTCAGTTTCATGTATGTCTGTAAAGTCCCCCGCGATACAGGATGTGTATTCGTAATGCGGAAGTTGTTTAATTAAAAAAAAATCTTATAAGCATAACTCCCTTTTTTATTAAATTGTATTATGACGATGAAATTAAATGTTATAGCCACATGTATAAACACATCGGCTGATGTGACAAACATATACAGTGAAACCAAACTTAAAAAGTGAGAAACTACAATTTCTCTTTGAAACCTGTACTTCAAACTGAAAACTATTGTAGGTATTATATAGTTGTACTAGCTTTTTTTACCTGCGGCTGTATATCGATTATCGCGCTAAAGATATAGCCTACTAGTTGTTGCCCGCGGCTCCGTCCGCGTATATGTCGGTTATCGCGGCAAATAGTAACCTATGTGTTATTCTGATGTATAAACTATATTACTGTAAAGTTTCATCCAAATCCGTTCAGTAGTTTTTGCGTTAGAGTAACAAACACCCATCCATCCATACTTACAAACTTTCGCGTTTATAATATTAGTATTATAGATGTTCATTCTGAAGAATCAAAGTATCTTCATAGCAAATTTCATAGAAATCAGTTTTTGAATATTGTCATGGATATACCAAGTATGGGTGGTGCTGTCTCTGGTGCTGCAGGAGCTTGGCGCGCGTGGAGTACTGTCGCGGACACTCCGAGCACGCCGCCGGGGAACACGCGCGAGAGTCGCCTTCGATCTCCCTAGCGCGTATGTTCTCGGCACCTATTGCACAAATACCTGTTACATTTACATTACATGAAAAAGTTTTGTGTGATCCTATAAAATAAAAAAATAACAAAAAAAAAAACGACTTAAGAACTGGATCAAATTGAATTGGAACCACACTGGAAGCACCAGCTTTCAAATGAAAATAAGAATCATCGTAATCGCTTCACCCAGTCGAAAGTTCTGAGATAACATAACATAAAAAAAACAGCCGTATTCAGAACCTTCTCCGTAATTGTGTGTTATTCTTTTGGATGGATGTTTTTAATAACATAGGGAAACGAGTAAAAGGGTCAACAGCGCCCACGGATACTGCAAAACTCAGGAGCACATTGCCGCACAATTCACAAAATGGTTGTGTATGAAGATAAAGGTATCTTGAAAAGCGCACAGTGGTGTATGGCCGATATTTGCGGCCGGTAAAGTCAGACTTCTTCCTGGAAGCGATAATACAAACTAAGGTAATTCTGGTAAGAGCTACGGGACGCCTATTCCTATATGCAGACATAATTGAATGAATTATGCAGTTGATCTTGCGCCTTTTATAGTTGCAAGCGATAGATATATTTATGAAAAAATTAATAAAGCGAGAATAAAAGTTTCAGTAAACTAATTCAGATCAAATTCGGAATATAATTACCTGCAGTTGAGGGCCGTTATATTTTTTTTGGAAGAGCTGCCACAATAACTCTACTCTGCCTGATGGAAAGCATGAGCAGAATCCAAGAGTGGTTATCACCACCCTCATTGCGAATGCAGACAATGCTGCTGCATATAAAACCGATGCGAGTGCAGCATTACACATTTTTTTGCACATTACACTATTGCGGCCTAGTGAGATGCTTTTTCATGCCCCGCTTAAAAGAGCCGGGGTCCAGTGAGTTCCAGGTTTTAACTGATCGGGACAGGAAGGAAGAGCCTAACAGTTTAGTTTCGAGAGCGTAATTGTCGTCTACTTTAAAATAATGACTTCCAAGGCCAGCACGTGTTGTCGTGTCGAAAAAGGGATAAGGTGGGACAAGTTGGAAAAGTTCATCAGAACACTCTCAATGATCAACGTTCAACTAGCGGTTAGGTTAGATTTTATTCCTTTTAAAACAAAAAAAACTATATTTTAAAACAAAAAAAAATAGCTTTTAAAACAAAAAAACATGTTTTATTAGGTTACAACTAATACTTGCCACAATAAAATGAGAATGTGTAATTGGAATTTAAAAGTAAGAATATAATTCTGCGCTGCGAAATATGTACATAAATATTTGATAAATAATGATGGATTTGCAGATCGTACATCACAGCAGTCACACACCATTGCGTCAACGTCACCAAGACATTAAAAAAAGTCGATAAGGTGTGTAAAGGTTGAGACGTGTGTAAGTAGAATTCCGGTAGACGGTGCCCGCGTCAGTACGGGTAGGCGCCCCTTCCCTTCTCAGGCGCAGAGTGGCACACCGTGTCATTTTAGTCGGTCGGATTCCGACACACCACTCCTCCGCAAACCCCGGTGGGGTGACGGTCACAAGGGGAGCCCATAGGTAAAAAAATTCCAAGAAACCGACTTTAAGAACTGGACCAAATTGTAATGGGACCATACGGAAAGCACCAGTGTTCAAAAAAAAAAAAAACATCAAAATCGGTTCACCTAGTCGAAAGTCCTGAGGTAACAAACAAAAAAATACAGTCGAATTGAGAATGTCTACGGAAGTTCTAGTCGGCGCTGTTCACAGGTGTATAACACGCATACCTACATAACCAGGCAGAACCACTTTTTTCTTACATACTTACTTGCTCGCTACCGATATGTACTTACCATTCTATGTAAAAACACGTTTTTAACTATAAATAATATACGCTTCATTGAAGAGTTTCCGTAGTTTCGCACCTTCTGTGATAACCAAAATTCAGAACCATTACAAAAGCCAAATTATGAACATAAGGCGAGCGTCGCTTTCCAATGTGTTGCGCGGAGTGCCGTCGCATCGAAAGGATCGCCTCCTCGCGCCGCTGCCCGGTGCTCGTGCGCCGACAGAGAACCTCGTTCCTTTTTGAAGTCTGTAAAAAAAAGGGTGTGAGTGGTTACCGGGGTGGTGCAGGCGCAGGTGTCGGCGGCGCTTGGCGGCGGTGCGGTAGAGCTTGGGGCAGGCGCCGCACGGGAAGTGCCGCTCCACGCGCAGCAGCGGCACGCGCGCGCCGCCCGTGCCGTGCACGCGCCACAGGTGGTTCACCAGCATGCCGCGCCGCTGCAAACATTCATGCTAATACTGTCTTGTCTCACTTGCATGTCAACTACCTTAAACTTTCAAAAACCTAATATTAGGTCTTTACCTATGAAATTGCCGTTCTTCAGTACTGGTTATTTCAAAAAAAAAAAAGTTTGTAATGGCTCTGTATTCTAAATTCAAATTAATTTTGTTTTAAAACCATGACATTCTATTTACAAACTCAGTCTTTTGTTTTTTGATTAGCGTTGTATTTTCATTACATTTGAACATTTTTCGTCATAATGGATACTTTAAAAATTCGTGTAATTATGGAATATGAGTTCCGTCGTGGCACCAACGCGACACAAACGGCACGTAACATCAAAAACGTTTACGGAGAGAACTGTATAAACGAACGCACAACCCGTTATTGGTTTTCCCGGTTCCGTTCTGGAAATTTTGACTTGAAAAATGAAGCTCGTGGTCGTCCGGAGACTTTGGTTAACAATAATGAATTAAAGGCGATTGTGGAAGCTGACGAAACTCAATCTACAGCTGAGCTAGCAGCAGCTTTTAATGTAAGCATCAAAACAATATTGATCCATTTGCGACAAATTGGCAAGGTAAAAAAGCTTGATAGATGGGTGCCCCACGACCTTAACGATCGCCAGCGCAACGTACGCGTCGAGACCTGCCTTGCGCTGCTCAACAGGCAAAGAAATGAAGGAATTTTTAAAATAATTGTTACGTGCGACGAAAAATGGCTTCTGTTCGACAATCAAAAGCGCTCAGCAAGTTGGTTAGACCCTGGTTCAGCAACAAAGCAATGCCCTAAACCAAAAATGACCCCTAAAAAGGTGATGGTCACTGTTTGGTGGTCTAGTGCGGGTGTGATTCACCAAAGCTTTTTACAAAACGGCATGAACATTAATGCAGATGTGTACTGTGAAGAACTGGAGAGAATGATGGAGAAGCTTGCACATCTGCAACCAGCTTTGGTCAATCGGTCGTCCCCACTGTTCCTTCACGACGACGCGCGAACCCATACCGAACAAGAGATAGTCTCCAAGCTGCAAGAGCTGGGGTTGGAAGCTCTCCCTCATCCACCTTACTCACCAGACCTTGCACCTACCGACTATTACTTTTTCCAAAATTTAGACAACTTTTTAGTGGGTAAAAAATTCAATTCCCCAGAGGCAGTACAAAATGCCTTTAAAGAGTTTGTTGCCTCCCGTCCAGCTGATTTTTACAAGAAGGGCATCAATAAATTGCCAATGCGTTGGCAAAGATGCGTCAATTGCATGGGTGATTACTTTGAATAACAGAAATAAAAAAGTTTGAAAAAATAAGTACTTTCACTTATTGCATACGAAACGGCAATTTCATAGGTAAAGACCTATTATTTAAGGTTAAGGTTGTCTGGAAGGAATCGCCGTGAGCGATAAGACCGCCGATTATTACATTTATACATTTCGGAACTAATTTTTTTGTTTTATTTAGTTAAACGATTTCCAAAATGCTATTTTAGTATGTCTGTATTTAGATACGTCTATTTTTAGTGTGACATATCTTATTTAGTCAATTTTTTATATTGAGAACATCGTTATATCGTCATATTTTGGGATTTAGGGCTGTACAGTGTTCTGTAATCCACTTTTTGTTACAATAAAGAAATATAATCATTTGACAGAACAAAACTCAGAGTTTTATAGTCTGGTTTTTTTTTTTTTTTTATTATAATTCACAAAACTGATGTAAAATCTCGCTTACATACTTAGATAATAATGAACATTACATTGTTGCTTCCAAATTTACATCTACTAGATGTGAATCTACCGTGCATTTACAACTAAGGGCCGGTTTTTCAATAGTCAGATAAACAGTCAAATATAATTTATTCCTCAGTTAGCGTAAATTTGGGTCTTTCAATAGTCAGACATCAGTTGTCAGACGAATAAAGCTGTAATCTGACTGATAACTTTATCTGTGCTTTCAAACCTCAGTTAGTGTTTTATTCTGTAGAATAGTGATTTCACGTTGTGTATTTCTCTTGTACCCATTTGTGGTAAAGTTTAAGTACGTTGTCGTTATTGAATATTTGATAGATTATGGATGTTTTTGACTCGATTGACTTTTTGTTCTGAGGTAAAAAGGGTTATTAGAGAATTATAGGTTATAGATACTATAGAGAAGATGAAGAATTTTTATTTCACACACTGCTATCTAGTTCGAAACAAAACAGAGCTTGTACTATTGGTAACGAGAAGATTTCCCTAGTGGCCGTTTGCGGAACTAACATATGACAGACACTTCTACCTGGCAGTTTAATGTACAGAGCGATTGCATTGTTATTGTTTCATTGATAGACGTCTACGGAGAAGGAAAAAATACGTATTTTAAAAGTGGAATGTGAGCGTGTATACGTATTTCTATCTGTCATACGTTAGTTCTGCGACTTGCCGCTAGGGAATCTGCTCGTCACCATTTAAATTCTTTCTACAATGATTTCATTGATAGACGTCTACGGAGTAGTGAAAAAAATACTTTAGGACCACTTCGTGAGGATAAACAGTATTCTAAAAGTGGAATGTTAACGTGTATACGTATTTTTATCTGTCATACCTTAGTTCTGCGACTTGCCGCTAGGGAATCTGCTCGTCACCAATAGGTACAGAGAACTGACATAAATACAAATATACTTTTTACTTTTAAACACATATTTATTAAACGTATAAACACCCGTTTAAAAAATTACTATACACCACCCGCAAACCCGGCAATTCATTTTTATAAATTTTGATTTTAATCATTGTTATGGACTCTAATAAAGGAATATCATAAACGACTTTTTACTAAATTATTATTTACTACATCTATTATAGACAAATAATAATTATAATCGAATGCTTTCATTTCATTTAATTAAATATCCCAAACCGGCAATCATAAAAAAGACAAAAAGAAATAGAAAAAGAACAGTCAACTTGAATGTTGTCTAAAAGTTTCTAGTCCTTATCTAACGTGTGACTACCTGTATAGCTGCATCTCACTTGCGCATGATTACAGTGAACATAGCTGTGAAGGACCATCAAGTAACTATCTGACTGTTTACTCCCGATTGAAAAACACAAAAAGTTTATTCGCTTGTTAAAGAGCTGGATACATTTATTCCCTTGTTAGTTATTAGACCGTTTAACTGCGGATTGAAAAACCGGCCCTAAAGCTAATAAACTTATTTGGTAGTTAAAAGACGCATTTAAAAACTAAAATTATATAAATTTAAAATTAAAATCATTCCATCAACTCTCTTATTTTGGATCTAACTGAAGCTAAAGAACCAGTAAAAATATCGAACTCGGTACGGAGAGAGTTAGCGAAACAAGGTATACGCGTCATATGCAAGGATTGACCTATGTTGGTGCGGTAGTGTGGCACAGAAAATGTCGTCCGGTTAACCAAACGACTTCCAACGCGTGGAACGCAAATGTGGACCATTCCTAACAGCTCGGGAGAATCAATTTGACCGTGGATCAACTTAAACAAGAATAAAACATCCAAGACCCTTCTACGTGCACTTAATTTCATCATGTTGTAGTGATGCAGCCTAGAATCGTATGAGTTGTAATGATGACATTGATTTTCTAAGTAACACAAATTGTATACAAATCTTTTCTGGATTCGCTCAATTCTATCACTATGTACTTGATAGAACGGACTCCAGGTTATACAGCAGTATTCTAAAATACTCCTTATATAACTATTATAAATAAAAATTGTAAGATTCGGTTTTCTAAAAATTTTCATTTCTCTTACAATGAAACCTGCTAACTTTGATGCTCTGTTAATTATATTGTCATAATGTTTTTTGAAGTTTAAACTACTGTCTATTGTAATACCTAGATCCCTAACACTATTGACCTCTTGCAATGTGCAGTTATTTATATAATAACGAGTTGTATCCTGATTCTTTTTTCTACTAAAGTTAATGAAGTAGCACTTGCCCTGATTTAAAGTCATACCGTTATTCATACGTGGTTTAGCGAGTTTTCGAGCAACAGAATTAAAATAGCACCAGTTTCTAAACTATACCTCTTCCATAAACGGTTAAAAAAGATCTAGTCTCGCTACTAAATACGTGTGTCACTCTGAGTCAGCCAGGTTCAGTTACGTATAGGCTGTCACAAACACGTCCACACGATAATCGGCCATTACGCGAGCAATCGTGACAGCGAAACGGATTACCTACACAGCAAAAAGATGTCAGGCCTGGTAAAATGTGGCGACACCTTAATGAAAGAAAAATACTATATTTTAGGTCGTAAATACTAAATTCACTCAGACATAAAGAGCCGCCATCATTACAGTGCCTCAGTTTTGTCTTAACGAGAGTTCCATCCGACATTTTTTATACGTTCATACTGTCTTTATTATATTACTAGCTGACCCGGCGAACTTCGTACCGCCATATTTACATATCTGTGTCAGCTTCCCACAGGCAGTGTACAGTCGCGGACAAAAAAACACTTTTCCCGTTATCTTTTCTTTCTAGCAAAAAAAGAATTAATGAAATCGGACTATGTGTTATTGAATTACAACTAAGTACATATTTTGACTTTCATCTCCTCTCTCCAGGAAACCGTGCTGAATTTCGGGATAAAAAGTATCCTATGTCCTTCCTCGTAGTATGAACTCAAATCATGCCAAGTTTCATTTGAATCCGTGCAGTAGTTTCGGCGTGATGCGCGGCCAAGATACAGACAGACAGACAGACAGACAGACGGACAGACAGACAAAAATTTAAAAATTACATTTTTGGCTTCAGTATCGATTATAGAGAGCCCTCCAAAAAATTTTTTCAAAATATCTTTAATGTACAGAATTTGACCCGTTACATTTTTATTATAAGTATAGATTATTAATGATAAACAGTATCAAAACCATTAAGACCAAAGCTGTCAAGCTAGTAGCGAACCCACAGAGGGTTCGCTACGTACGTTCGCTCGTATTCATAATGTTATGGACTTACTTTAAAAGCATGTTGACACTGTTCACATACGTATCCTTTGTTGTCCTTGTTTGTCGCACTGGCTGTGTCATTATCTTCCTAAAAGAAATCAAACTTGAATCAAAATAAAACACAAGATCACAATAAATTAAAAAGCTTTTTAAAAACAAGCTTTTACTGGAATGCATCGAGACGAATCAAACGAGTCCAAACTGGATGATGTTGCGACGTTTCTTTGAGTTCCTATGGCCACCTTCCAACTCCAGCATCAGATCAGCTTCATCTCATTATGATATTGTATTGTCACGCTGTATTGGTAACGAGAAGATTTCCCTAGTGGCCGTTTGCGGAACTAACGTATGACAGATATTTCTACCTGACAGTTTAATATACAGAGCGAGTGCATTGTTATTTTAAATTATTTCTACAATGATTTCATTGATAGACGTCTACGGAGTAGTAAAAAATACTATAAGACCACTTCGTGAGGGTGAACAGTATTTTAAAAGTGGAATGTTAACGTGTATACGTATTTTTATCTGTCATACGTTAGTTCTGCGACTTGCCGCTAGGGAATCTGCTCGTCACCTATATGCTTGCAAAATTTCAGCATAATCGATTGAAGTTATCTGCTTCAAAATACATACATTGCAAGTTAATGAAAAGCTTGTAAATATATGTACCTATTACGAAAGTTAGATTTTTAGATAAAGAATTTACACAGACCGGGCTCTGTGGTAGGTATGCCTTGGGGCGACAACTAGTTATTGTAGAAAATTATAGAGATAATATTTTATTACGTTTTGTTCTTCGTCTTCGGTTTCTTTATTGCTGGAATGGTCGGAGAAAATATGTAGCGCCAGGAGTTCTTTGCTCGAGAAGACTTTTTTACAATCACACTGAAAGCGACGCGATGGACATTCACTGTATGAAGAGAACATAAAATTTTAAACATTATTACCTTTTCACAGATATTGATTTAGATAACTCGTTTAAAGATTATTGTTGTTGTCATAGAATGTTACATTTCTACCTTACAGCTATTTTTATAATCTTTGTGATTAGTTTCTATAATCTTAAAGAAGTCATTACTATTTTAGTTTAAAATAAAATCAGCGACAAGATATTTTTTTATTTTTTTACTTCTTAAAAAACAATATTTTTGTACTGATATGGTTAGCTAATGTATTTTTAGAGATTCGTTCTTATCGCATAATTTTTAAATACATAAATAAATTGATGTTGTGGAATATTATCTTTCTCATTCTTCAGTGTCATACTATGTCAAAATTTTATGCGAATAGATTGTGATTAATTTTTGCAGGTAAACCAGCTGACCCACGCAACTTCTTCTGCGTCTCATTCCAATCATGTTCAGCTCCCATTGGTCTAAGCGTGATGTTTTTCTTAGTTAAGGACATATTTGGTGTAAGTATTGTTTTTTTAAATAATATTTTACATGAAAACGTCTCGAATTTTTACATTTTCATTTGGTTTTTGTGCGAACTTATCCGCTTGGTATAAAAGCACTACATACGGATAAAAATTATAAAAGTATTTCTAAAATTATATATTATAATTATAAGAAATACGCACCTGATATGTTGACGTTTTTTGCCTCTGGTGACAAGTTGTTTGCAGTGAGTGCATGAGACAGACGTTTCAGTATTCTTTTCTTGTTGACTTTTCTGCAATGAAATAAAATAAATATAAGTTAGAGCAAGAGATTTGAATTAAGCACAAAAATGTATACGTTTTAGGGTTCCATAATCCGTAAGAAAAACGGAACCCTTATAGTTCGTTGTCCGTCGGTCAAGGTCCTTTTCTCAGGAACGTGTAGGTATAGGTATCAAGTTGAAATTAATATCAAATACTGAGGTCTGAGGTCTTTTGCAGTAGTGAAAAATCAAATTTCTAAGTTGTCGCGATTAAAAATACGGCCTTTTATACTGCGTTTTTCCCGCATATTTTGACACTCGTAGGGGAATTAATACCTACAGGATTACTTCCTGTTGGAATAATAATTATTTTTACGGGAATGAACGCGATCACTTATTAAAAGGTATTACATACCTCTGATTTGCCTGACGTTTCCGTTAATTCCCGTAAAAATAATTATTATTATATCATGGTACGCGAAAGTTTCAAAGTTAGTACTTCCTGTTGATCTAGAATCACAAAGTTTGGTATGGAGCAACGTCATGTAAAGGAAAAAATCCGAGAGTAAATAAAAATGTGTTATAAACTTATTTGCAGTTGGTATACAAACAATAATTTACCAACTACAAACTTAACAAACGAACACATAAAAAAGAATTATTTAATTTGGGAGCATACATTTCGGTAATTTATTTTTATATATATATAGATATTTCTTTTCCTTGCGGCACATATGCTGCGCAAAAAATGTAGGCTCACTATCTGCCCCGACAGACTTCGTTCTGCCAAAAGTTATTGGCCTGTCGCAGTCCAATAGAAAACGATACGATAACGATAATATTTGAAAAAAATAACCGAATTGATCGAGCGGTTCTCGAAATTTACGCTTAGCAACATTATAGATTTGGCGATTCATTTTTCTTTATATATATATAGCCTTTTTTCTACGTGTGTAAACCCCCACGGGCCGTCACCCCACCGGGGTTTGTGGCGGGGCGGTGTGTCGGAATCGAACCGACTAAAACCACACGGTGTGCCAATCTGCGCCTGAGAAGAGAGAGATACGGGACCTGCTGACATTAACACATCCGGACCCCTCTCAGCGCATGCGCGTGCTCGCGCTGATGCGGGCACCCTCTTCCAAAAACCTCTCAATTTAGGCGACGTACGGCACACGCGTACGTCGCCTCCTCACGTTTGGCCTCTGGAGCGGATGGAGCCGCCTCCTTCTGCGAGATGACATCTTCGCAGAAGGTTGCGACCGCGGTAAAACTGCTGTCGCTACCGGCCATGGAGCGTACGACGGCCGCCGCGCCGGTAGGGAGAGATCTTCTCCGATGACTGCAGTGAGGGCCCGACGCTGCGACGCCAAAGCGGGGCAACTCGCCAGCATGTGCTGGGCCAAGTCCTCACTGCAGTCGCAGTGGTGGCAGGCGGCACATTTTTCGTTTTTTTAATAGTATAATATCGTACGAACCTCATTTTCTTTGGCGGGTGAAACATCGGCTTTGTTCGGACTTCTATTGGTGTACTCCAGTTCATTGGTTAGAGAGCTAATATTGTCCAGTACATATGGATTAAATACTTCAGATCTAGAGTTACCAGACATATCAAGATTGGGTATCCGGTCTGTGTCAAATAGATTTGTTGAAAAGTCCAGGCCGTTGGAGTAGTTCTGAAAACTCTCGTCAGATGGCACTCTATTATCTTCAATATTTAATGATGTGTTTAAAATGGATTCTTGTAGTGTTTCTGTAATGATCACATTATCACTGAAACAAAGACAAATCTCACATTAATAAGTTGTATATGCAACTGTTCTGCTGAGATGCAACTTGCAAACTTGAAAGAACATTCATCCTGCAGTACTTTCTAGTCGGGCGGTTTAGAGTATTTGTAGCTGCAGCTAAACAGTATTTTTTCATTAGCGCTGAGATAGTCACAGCTCTGTGCTAGGAGTCTAGTTTAGCAAATGCACGGTAAGATGTAGAAAACGTGAAACACCGTCATTGATTGTTGAAGCTGATTTATAACTTTGAATTACCTTTTTATTGGTTTCTTTTCACAGTGCCGAGCCATGTGCCGTCTTAAACTGTAAAAAAACTGATAGTTAGCGGTCTATATTAACATTGTTGAACTTATAGCTGGAGCTGGTACTTGACAGATTGGTCTATTCTGTGCCCAAATCATCTGTATAAATAAGCAAAGTCCATTTCTGTCGATCATCGTTACTCTTTTCCTTTCGTTTCGCTTTCAACATAGTCCTAGTATATATCTAAATCTCGGAAACGGCTCCAACGATTTTCATGAAATTTAGTACGCATGGGGTTTTGGGGTGCGATAAATCGATCTAGCTAGGATTCATTTTTTTAAAACTACCAAAAAAAAATAGCGAGTAAACCTCGGTCATCAAGGTAATATGTTAATATTATGTGTTCACCCACATTAAAATTATTGAAAACTGTATTAATTAGCTACACACGTCCAGAAAATCTAATGATAGTTCAAAATATACTGGTCAATGACACAAAAGTAAATAATTCAAGTCAGTCCAGGCAATTTGATCAAAATTCAACCGTTAATGACCAGACCAAACAAAATTAGTAGTAGTTGTTGTTACATGCAAGAAACAAACATGCATTGTACGTGTATTTGGAATAATCTATTTTTATTAGTTTCTTGGCTATTTCCTTGCGTGAAATGTGACAGTTACCAGTTGTATCACTTATGTAACCTAATCTGTGTATCAAGTTTTTACTTAACCTAAACGAGACGTAGTATTGAAGTTATTTGGAGGTTGATAATGGTATGACTTACGTAAAAATTCTTGTGAATGTCCGCGCACAATGACGACATCGATAACGACGTCGATTACTCTTCACCTTGTATTCCTAAAAGAGAAGTAAATCATTTATCAGTGTATGCTTTTTATTAAGGCTCTTACACACCATGCTGGCGGGTTGTTGAGATCACAGTTTATAGTTGTTTTTTTTTTTTTTAAATTTAATGATCATTGACTGCCTCATTGGTCTCGCGGTTGGCGTGTGCGCCTGCCGATCATGAGGTCTCGGGTTCGATTCCCGGGTCGAACCAAATGTTTGTATGATCTACAAATATGTTTCTGAGTTTGGGTGTTTTCTATGTATAATATGTATGTATTTGTAAAAAAAAAACTATATATTATGTAGTTGAATCAGTTGTCTAGTACCCATAACACAAGCTCTGCTTAGCTTGGGACTAGACGGCGTTGTGTGTTAGATGTCCGAAATATTTATTATTATTATTATTTTTTAATACCTGATGGTAGGTAGTCATATGTCGCTGTAGTAGAGACGCTGACGTCATTGCACGCTGACATTCGTAGCACCACCACGTTTGTGAGGTCACAGGAAACTCTGTAAAACATACAGTGCTCGTTGATATAACTAACAGAAATTATTTCTTTAAGTTTCATGCACTTACAGTACAGTGGAAGACTTAATAAAGCCTTGGGCATTCTCTGCCATTTAACCTTTTTAAGTAATGCAGAGAAATCAGCTCCCTTAGCCAAGTTGAAAGACGGAAAAGGAAGGAAATGACGTTTTTCGATGCTTAAACAATATATTAGCCAATACTACAAGAGAATAGAGACGTTAGCGATTGTAGAAAGAGAATCGACGCTAAACACTTGCAACTTGGTGAAAGGGCAGGAAACATCTTATCTCTACTAACATTATACATAATAAAAAGCAAAGATTCCGTTTGTTTTGTGATTAGTAGATTTCTTTGTGGTTAAGGCAGCCAACAGAAAATTGTTTCGCGGGACTCCAATACTGCCGTGGTAATCGACAGGGCAGTAAGTGAGAAGGGGCGGTTTCGGGAAATGAACGCGCTCTTTATCTAATAAGAAAATGTACTCCTTATTTATACACACGTATGAAACCTAGATAGGATTGATAGGAAGAAGCTCGTTTCACGTACATTCCAAATCTAGACTAATATTATAAAGCTGAAGAGTTCGTTTGTTTGTTTGAACGCTCTACTTACTACTCTACTACAGGAACTACTGGTCCGATTTGAAAAATTCTTACAGTGTTAGTTAGCCCATTAATCGAGGAAGGCTATAGGCTATATATCATCACGCTACGACCAATGGGAGCGGAGCACCAATGAAAAATGTTTCAAAAACGGGGGAAAATTATCACGCTACAGGCAATAGGAGGCGCAAACGCGGTTGCGTGGGTCAGCAAGTAAGAAATAAAAAAATATTCCTGTTTACGAACAAAATTCAAAATCGGGATTTCAAACGTTTAGAAGCAACAAATGAAGCAAATTTTAAATAATAAATATAGTATAAAAAGAAAACAAAAGATAACACAAAAGTCAGTAACAAACAAACATACAGGAGAAGCTAATAAAAGTCAAAACAATTGACAATCACCTGTCTCAATGTCCTTAGTGGGTCCTGTTAGTCCATATTCTTGCGCATACTTCTTACTATAACCTAACATTAATTGTTTTCGAGATGGTACCGCTTCTGTTGTGATAATATACAATTCATTATTTTCTTCATAAATCCAAACATTAGCTGAAATATCATCTCCTAGAGGTAGTAAGCCAATCCAGTTTGCTTTGTCTGAAAAAATAGAGTGGTCTTAACTCAAGGCTATTGTGTTAATGTGGAATTTTAAATCTCGTGAACAAAACGCAAAAGACTTTTTTTACCCGACTACGGCGAAGCAAAAAGAAGGGTAATGGTTTTGGCAGTGTACGTATGTTTGTAGGTTCCCTACATAAATATATATAAAATCAGTACAGTAATAAACTACTGAAAAGATTCGTAATAATGGCCAGGGTGATTATAGGCTAAACTTTATTAAATGTTTTTACGTAGTAGTTTTAGCTATTTTTCAAACAAATTATTATTTAACAGAGGCCCACCTACCTTTATCTGTTACGTTGATATATTCAATATGTTGATCATCATCTTTCAACATAAATAGCGGTTTCTTATTTATAGCTGCCTCTTGCAACACCTCGTTGGCCTTTTCAAGAGACATTTTTTGTTTAACTCCTGTAATAATGATCATGCAATAAGTTGTTGCTGCGGAGAGCCATGCTTTCGTCACCAATATGTCGATTCGACTAGAATGATACCACGATTACATAGAAACCAACATTTCCCTTGTAGCTCTTTATCGTGTAAATGAGGTTACGAGAGCCAAAAGCTTCCCCCTCCATTTTGTTTTTTTAAAGCCTTCATCTGCATTATTAGGGTCTTTACAAACATATGAAAAAGAACCACCCAGACTCAGAACAAAATTGTTTATCGTTACCGTGGGAGAGCCACGCTTCGGCATGAATGGGCCGTCTCGACCGGAGTGATACCACGTCCTCACAGAAAACCGGTGTGAAATAGTGCTTGCTCTGTGTTTCACCGAGTGAGTGAGGATACCAGACGCCCATATCCCAACCCCTTCCCCTATCTCCCCCACACCCCTCCATCCCCCAAAGGCCGGCAACGCACTTGTGACGTTGTTTCAGGACGTGTTTCAGGTGTCCATAAGCGGCGGTAATCGCTTACCATCAGGCGATACGTTTGCTCGTTTACCCGCCTATTCCATAAAAATAATAATTTTACAAAGTGTTGTCACATGTCGCCGTCGGACCCATAACACTAAGCGCAATAGAAAGCGTTGGGGCGACCACTTAAACTTGTCTTGGGATAGGGTCTCAAAGAGCGGTAACGCACTTGTGACTCTCGAACTGTAGGTGTCCAAGTGCGGCAGTACTCCCTTACCATTAGGAGCTTGTTTGCCGCTTTATAGCATGAAAAAGCCCATAGCCCATAAGGCAAATTCAATTGGTTTATTCAAATATTGCCTTGTCTGCTTAGACTGTCTCAATAGCGGCCTTTACATGTTTTGTTTAAACCGACACATCTGGAGTGCGTTCCGGACCGCAGATGGATCTGTGCAGTTTGGATTGCGTGGCAATTACGATAAATAATGTGACCACGTATTGGACTTGCATTGCCGGTGAATCTCTACTGTTTAAATAGTTAAAAACTGTGCGTGTAAATGGACTTTCAAGAGTTTCGACTGCAGATTGGACTGGCGCGTGGAGCGTTATACATTTCAGAAGTTTTTCTTAGTGATAAGACAAATGTATACTAATTTGGTCATGGCATAAGCTGGATTTGATAATGTTGTTAGTTAAAAAAATAGAAAAAACACGGATTTAAATTAACTATTAATTAGATCTATTTTAAAGTAGATAGTTTAATTACCTATTAATTTGGAGATATTAAAATTTACTTAAGGATGAATGGTGAATGATGATGAACAAAATCGCGATACATACGCGCCAAATAACTGATCCAAATGTCAGCCCCGAGCATTTGTCATCCAAGCGTCAGACGCCTTGTCTGACACAATGCTGAATTGGGTCCATTTAGGGCCTTGCAAATTTTATGTAAATTACCTTTTTTATGTACGATTACTTTTGTAGCCAAAATAAATATTTTTTTCTTTCTTTATTTATTTACACGTCCGTTTCGGAGCGCGAGATGGAACGGCGCGTGCTATTCTGAATCAAACCACGTTCCGAACTGTGCGTGTGAAGGGCGCTAGCGAATTGAATAGAATTAATTACTTAAGTTTCAATTATTTTACCTTTTTTTCTTATATTTTTTTTTACCAGAATTTTTACTTAACAAAATGTAAATTACCTTGTATTGGACCAAAACGTGTGCGTGTAAGTAAAGTCCGTCGAGGAGATATCTTATCTTTTTGTCGTATTTGTAATATAGTTGGCAACACTGCAATTGCCCGTGGCGGAATACTCCGATCTGATATGTGCACTGCAAACAAAAATATAATACACACACTTTCCCAACTACCTAGTTTTCCTTTGATTGCCTCGTTGGCGCAGTGGTAGCGTACGCTACTGGTGTGCATGAGCTCTCGGGTTCGATTCCCGGGCTGGCCAAATGTTTGTATGATCTGCAAATATTTGTTTCGGAGTTTGGGTGTTTACTATGTATCATAACTTATCATAACATCATATCAAAAATTGTATTTACAAAAAAAAAGTATATATGTATCTAGGTATATCAGTTGTTTAGTACCCATAACACAAGCACTGCTTAGCTTGGGACTGGATGGCGTTATGTGTTAGATGTCCGAAATATTTATTATTATTTTTTAGCTTGTTTTCCCTTATTTCATGTAGGGTGGACACTGGAGACACTCTGTATTAGATTATTATTTACGTGAGTTTCGTAGAAGGAAGGGTTTCGTTTTGATGATGATTTGACCTCATTTTAAATCTTTACTGATATTCTTTTTTTTTTATGTTTCTTTCACATAGGTATTGTGAAAATGAAATCAATGTATACAATACCACAAAACCATACATATGTCTGTACACTAAAGATATTGAAGAAAATCAAATAAAGGGGATCTAACAGTTTTTATAAATTTTGTCTGTTTGTGCACGTTAATCTCAGATGAGTCTAAACCGATTTGGATGTGTTTATCTCTTATGTATTGTGGTTAACTTCACTTAACATTAAATTAATTATTAAATGTTTGTTTTATTTAAATTGGTTGATAAATGAAAAATTTACCTATATATCAGTCTAAGAGTCAATTGATATATAAGCGAGCAGAGCTACAGGCAAAAGCTTTCTAAATATATGAAATAGAAATATTGTCACACTAAAAACAAGTTACTATAGTTATGTAGAATGCCTTTTGGTATTACATTAGACCATTAAAATGAATGACATACCATAATTTTGCATCCCCTTCTTGTATGCTACATCTAAAGATTGCTTAAAACTGTTTTTTAAGTTTGTTTCAGAAACTTTAATCTCAACTCCCAAGTCAGGCAACTGATTGGAACTCACATCGGTGAAGTGTGATGATAACTGTTCAGTCTGACACACAGACATCTGCTGTTCTTGCTGGCAGCTATTTTCAACTTCTATTGTAACAAATTTAACAGTTGGTTCATGACAAGCATCTGTAAAATGTTAAAGAAGAACATGAAATAAACATAAATTTTAACAAACCGACTTCAATCTGGACCAAATTTGATTGGGACCACACGTGAAGCACCAGCTTTAAAAAAAAAAAGAATCATCAAGATCGGTTCACTCAGTCGAAAGTTATGAGGTAACAAACAAAAAAAATAAAAATACAGTCGAATTGAGAACCTCCTCCTTTTTTTAAAGTCGGTTAAAACCAACTCATAAGTAGTGTTAGCGGTTATAATTGCTAAATATTATCATTCGTGTGTAGTTAGCGCTGTGGTAGCGTACGCGGTTGCTGTGCATGAGGTGTTGGGTTCGATTCCCGGGTCGGACCAAATATTTGTATGATCTGCAAATATTTGTTTCGGAGTTTGGGTGTTTTTTATGTATAATATGTATGTATTTACAAAAAAAGTATATATGTATTTTTATCAGTTGTCTAGTACCCATAATAAAAGCTCTGCTTAGTTTGGGACTAGGTGGCGTTGTGTTAGATGTCTAAAATCTTAGAATATATACACACATCAAAAGTGTCTAGGGATCAACATATGTGTCTAGGGATCAACATATATTTTTGCAATAACTTTTCTCCTGATTGATATTAATTAAAATTTTCTTTAAGGATTCATCAAATAAAGTGTTTTCGTTTGTCACAGTAACGATAAACCAAGTCACCTTTGCATTAATAAAGAAATTTGCCATTTTCCTAATAAAAGGATTTTTGACATTTGAACCACTAACATTAAAGTTCGAAAAAAAGACTGAAATAACAGTTTTCTTTAAAATTTTATTAGGTAACTTAAACAATTAATAATCCGTGTTTCTGTGCGAACACTAACAACACAAGAACATCGGTTTGGCATACTCAAAATGAGTTCATCCAAACACGCTGTGGAATGGCTGCCCATGTTCGTTGCAACAACAAAAAAAGGTCTTCTTGCGACTGGATACCCTCCATATTCGGCAGAGCTCTTCTCTGTAGCATATCCCATGCCTGCTCAATCGGGTTCAAGTCTGGCGACTGAGCAGGCCAGGGCCAAAGCCACATCTCAATCTCAAGAAATCCGCATAAAAATGCTTGATCCCTAGACACTTTTGATGTGTGTATATATATAAAGTCTTTTTAAAAGTTATTAGGACTCACCAATCAAAACTTCAACTTGTTCCTGACTTGCACATTCTTTATTTTGAATTGGTAAGAAAAATCTATTAGAACTTAAGTCTGTCCCCTAAAAATACAAAAACATACTACTTAAATATCTTTAGTGTTCTTTAAATGATGATAATGAAATGGGCCGGTCACATGTTGTTAAGCTATGTTCCATGAAATATCCTTTTAACCACTTTCAAAGTAATGTTTTGGAATGAGAGATTTTTTTTTAAGATGCAGATTGACAATCATCCCTTTTGATTGTATTAATTCAGCCTATACCCGTCCACTGTTGAATGAAGGCCTCCCCCAAAAAGCGCTTACCATTCTGGTTTTGGACAGTCCGCACTCTTCCTTGTCAACTGCTTTTAAACCATTAAATTTTAAATAACACATAAAATAAATTTAAGATAGAGAGAGATTAGAGAAAAGACATAATTTAAAAAAGATCAAAAAAATTACCATGTTAAAATTCACAGGCTCTCTGCAATACTTTTATGTTTATACACAAATGTTTAGTGATAATTTTTTTTTGTTTGGCCCTGCCAAAACAACTATTCTGCCTGGTGGAAAGCATAAGCAGAATCCAAGAGTGGTGGTCACCATACTCATTGCGAATGCGGAATCATGACTCATTTCAAGTATTTCTAATGTTTTTTTCAGGAATAACCAATGTTGCCAGGATATTTTCTGAATGGTAGCACAATCACATTTTTTTGCCATTTTTTTTTTAAAGTTCTAAAGGCAATAAATTTTATTTATAAAAATCAATTGCTGTTCGTTTGTCTCGCTAAAACTCGAGATCGGCTGTGCCAATTTAGCTGATTTTGGTTTTAAAATGTTTTTCGTAGTCCAGGGAAGGTTTAAATGGTGAAAAATTTTAAATAACTTAAAAATCCAAATGTCACCAGAACGAATTAGCGGGTACAGCTAGTTTATAATATTATATTGCATCTACTGCATTTTTTATGTCATATTTCTACTAACTAACCCCTACTTATAGTATAAATATTTAAGTAACTCAATCTGTCACTCTGTTATACTTTCATAGAACTCTTTTTACCGGTAACACTGATGCCTATGTGTATGCAGGCAGAGCTCATGGGTAACAGCTGGTTCTAAATAAATCTAAACAGGTAATATTAGTGATGTCAGTCTTAAAGACTTGTTCATACATGTTTAAGGTACTTATTACTTCTACAAGCTCAAAACACTTCAGCATTCCTCATTTTGTTTTCATCACTACATGCTACATGTTTGGAATGAATATTATCAATGTTAACATAAGCAGTACAAACTAATTACAATAAATTCTAAGATACACTCAATCAATGTAGGTTCATATACACACAAATGTTTATATTTTAATTACACCTCCAGTTATCAAGGTATGTATTAATAAATTGAATTTAAATAAAATGTCATCATCATCAGCCTATCACAGTCCACTGTTGGACATAGGCCTATTCAAATAAAATATGATATTAATTAACTTTTTACTTCTTACAACACAATTACCATATAACTTGTGTACTTCATTCCACTAAAATAATAAGATATAATAAATAAAGCAACTTACATCATTTAAAATATGAAGTGGAATAACTTGTGCATCACTGGTTCTTAAGTTAAAGGTAGAATCCATCTCCAGTAAATATAGACTCGGTTCAACAGCTCGATGTTGGTCTGAATTAGAGTGAGGTACACCTGAAATTATGAATAACTTGAATAAGTTGTATTTTACAACCTACAAAAGTTATTATCAACTAAATTTGCGTCACACGTAGAGTATTTAAGTATACTATTCGTAATCAATTAACACTTACTCATTTTTATTGTTTCACTTAGTTCTGAACCGTATAACACAATCACAACATATTTTCAGATCTCAATAGAAATTATTTTGGCTATTCTTAACATTTTACACATACGCTCTGAAAAATAGTTTATAACAGAAAGTAGAAGCCCATTAATATTGTTTTAAATAGGCTGAATAAACAAAAGATACATTTTTACCTATCGCTGAATATTAAATAATTTTAAAAATAAGTTACACTTTTTGTAGGTATTTTTAAAGTTTGTTCGTTGTAAAAAGGTGATTTTGACAGAGGTAACTGACGTTCCGTAACGACAGAATCATACGGTAAAACTGGGTAAAACTTTCTATATTAACAATGTACTCTGTGGGTAAAACCGCGAACAGTGTTGCCAACAGATAAACTAGCTCTCCTTTAGATTGAAGTTTTTAAAACCACCAGAAAACCAAATCGAAATGAAATGACAGATCTGAGATAATTACTGAGCTTAAAAGAAAGCAACTTCAACAGCATGATCTTTTAACTAAATGTGTTGCATTTTCTGGAGATAATTGTAATACGAACTTCGGTGGAATAGAGCGCCATGGAACCAAGAATGTTTTATAATTCCATAAGTTAAAACAAAATCTGAATTCGAAAATAGTTGGTGTGGTATGCTCTGCGCACATTATCAATAACGCACTGCACCACGCATGTGATTGTTTGCCAGTATATGTTGATTTAACAACATCAAAAAAAAAAAGTTTTTGCCACTTAAACAAGCTGACCCCAAATAAAATTGGGAATAATAAAGGCTACAGTCTTAAAAGTTCTTAAAGAACTCTCTGACACAGTGGAGGTTGAGTATAAACAGCTTCTCTATCATTCAAAGACGCGTTAGCGAAATCTGTTTCCAGCTATCGAGTGAGTCCTGAATGTGGATTATTTCAAAAGCTTAAAAAAGCCCCCTGATCAGATTTTTTTTAAATCGGAGGCATACCTGTTTTTCATGCATTCAATTATGCACATAATTTACTCAAAAATAAAAGCATTAGAAAAAATATATAATTCAGTATTTAAAACCAGAAGGATACCTACTTGCAACCATTTCAAAAAGCTTGGATGATCGAAATAGAGAAAGTTTCTTGCAATTGAATGTTCAGAGTACATATTCTAAATAAAGAAGATGAAAACACAAAAAAAACTTAATAAGACTGCTGATGAAAACTTTAAGCAGATATTTTTTTATTTGTTACTGTGCCCGCTAATTCGTACACGTGAGATTTGGATTTTCAAGTTATTTTAAATTTTTTACAGTTTAAACCTTTCCTGGACTACGACAAACATTTCAAAACAAAAAACAGCTAAATCAGCCCAGCCGTTCTCGAGTTTTAGCGAGACAAACGAACAGCAATTGATTTTTATATAATAAGAAGAAGAAGATAAGACTAAAAAACTTAGAGCTTGAATACTGGAATGATATCTTATGAGTTTCAACTGAAAGATATTTTTGTCAAATTAGTCTGGTTTAAAAAAAAAGGTTGTGAAAAATATACTACTGTTTGAAAAGCATTTTCACAACTGTGAGATTTTACTTTTCTATCCCTGATTTCGATGAAAAATAACTGTAGATAAAAAGTGTATTAAAAAAAAATCTTATTTGTGTAACGTTAAGGCTGAGGCCGCACTACGGTTTTTTCCAGCCAGCGGTTAAACCGCCAAACCGCAAAACCGCCCGAAGCGCACACACTACGCGGTAAAACCGCGAACAGTGTTGCCAACAGATAAACTAGCTCTCCTTTAGATTGAAGTTTTAAAACCACCAGAAAACCAAATCGAAATTAAATGACAGATCTGAGATAATTACTGAGCTTATAAGAAAGCAACTTCAACAGCATGATCTTTTAACTAAATGTGTTGCATTTTCTGGAGATAATTGTAATACGAACTTCGGTGGAATAGAGCGCCATGGAACCAACAATGTTTTATAATTCCATAAGTTAAAACAAAATCTGAATTCGAAAATAGTTGGTTTGGGATGCTCTGCGCACATTATCAATAACGCACTGCACCACGCATGTGATTGCTTGCCAGTATATGTTGATTCAACAACATCAAAAAAAAAAGTTTTCGCCACTTAAACGAGCCGACCCCAAATAAAATTGGGAATAATAAAGGCTACAGTCTAAAAAGTTTGCCATTGAATGTTCAGAATACATATTCTAAATAAAGAAGATGAAAACACAAAAAAAAACTTAATAAGACTGCTGATGAAAACTTTAAGCATATTTTTTTTATTTGTTACTAGCTGTGCCCGCTAATTCGTACACGTGAGATTTGGATTTTCAAGTTATTTTAAATTTTTTACAGTTTAAACCTTTCCTGGACTACGACAAGCATTTCAAAACCAAAAACAGATAAATCAGCCCAGCCGTTCTCGAATTTTAGCGAGACAAACGAACATCAATTGATTTTTATATAATAAGAAGAAGAAGATAAGACTAAAAAACTTAGAGCTTGAATACTGGAATGATATCTTATGAGTTTCAACTTAAAGATATTTTTGGCAAATTAGTCAGGTTTAAAAAAAAAGGTTGTGAAAAATATACTACTGTTTGAAAAGCATTTTCACAACTGTGAGATTTTACTTATCTATCACTGATTTCGATGAAAAATAACTAACTTTAATTAAACTGAATGCCTATGAAATTATTCGATTAATTGAACTATGTATTCTTTTTATTTCGACTAAATAAAATAAAAAAATATAAAAGTGTTCGGATTATGACCGCAAATATCCGGGGATTTTACGCTTGTTGTCCTGGTTTCTAAATTTTTGAGATGGCCCTATCTCTAGGTCAATGCTTATTATATAAGAATTTCTTAAAAGTTTTATGAAAATCCTAAAACTTTAGAATACGACATTACAGATTTATGGCGGCATAATACGAGTATAGGTCCCTCAGTTCAGTAACCTCTCTACGGAGGAATCTGCAAGAATGCAATTATCTGAACTGGACTTCGCTCGATATGTCGACACCAAGTATTCCAATTTTGGCAGAGGCAGATAGGGGAGTGGATTAAAATGAAATCTTATTTGTGTAACGTTAAAAGTAACCAAGAGATGAAAAATCACCTGAAACGTTACAAAAGTAACCTTCTGGCAACACTGTATAGAACCGCCCGCGGTTGTCGCGGTTTTAAAATCAGTCGCGGTAAAAAACCGCCAGTGTGGCCGCTTCCATACATTTCCTTTTGTCACAAAATCAGGCTGTTAAAAACCGCGGCGGTTTAGCCGTAGTGCGGCCTCGGCCTAAAAGTAACCAAGAGATGAAAAATAACCTGAAACGTTACAAAAGTAACCTTCTGGCAACACTGTACAGAACCGCCCGCGGTTGTCGCGGTTTTAAAATCAGTCGCGGTAAAAAACCGCCAGTGTGGCCGCTTCCATACATTTCCTTTTGTCACAAAATCAGGCTGTTAAAAACCGCGGCGGTTTAGCCGTAGTGCGGCCTCGGCCTTACACCTAATTTAAGTCAAATAAATTTTATAAATGTAATGATTTACACTACTGAGTTCAGTGAATGTAATGGGGCATATTTCAGTTTAAATTTCTACAAACAATATTAAATAATCGCTTGATTCTCAGGCGCGGTTCCAGCCTGAAATTTTGGGGGGGGGGGGTCACTAATCAAATAAGTCGAGTAAATTAGACTTTATTGCACAATACACAATTTTATTATACACATTAAAAACAAATGGATATCTTATGTTTTTATTGGTAAATCTATTGGGATCATAATATTTGAGACATCTATGACTATCTCTGAATGAATATTCAGAAGATCTAGCTCCGTTGGGGGACGAAGGGCATGTATGAAACTCCCGACAAATTGGTCCAACCAGTAAACCCCGGCAGCGGCCTACATCTGCAGTCAAGAGGAGTTCCAGGAACGCATCAGCGGCTTCTGGAGTTCCCCCTGCCTTACTTCATCACTGAGGTACATCCCGGGGTAACCAGTTTCTAACCCGGGGCATGTCGCTCTCACCGCTCTACATAGTAAGAGAGTCGGAACACCGCCTGAGACGACACCCCCGGCCGCACCGAGGTGTCGGGTCCTTTCAACCGACGATTGGGGAGCTAGCGGCCTCTAGCGCGCACTCTTCGGACTCCTTCTGGAGCATAACGTCTTCACACTACTCCCCAGCATTGCCGCGATCAATGCTGGTGGTGACAGGTTTCGTCCGATCTGTCCGACCGGGCGAAGTCACCGAAGCAACCATTCCCGGTGAGCATCTAAGTGAATCGGTAGGTGATAAGTTGATTGCCCGACCGGGCACAACCCTGGGTGTCGAGCCGTGCCCGCCAAGCCCGTAGGACTTGCGTATGTGTGTTCTGACGAAGCATTCCGGGCTCATGATACGGCGCTATCATCATTCCGACCAACAGATCGAATTTCGTCGCAGACCATTGTGTTTATGTCGGCTGGAATGTCGAAGGGTGGAGATCGTGCCAGGATTGTCGCCGCCTCGTACGAGGTCGTACGGTGGCTTCGTACGATCCGTATGGACATCAACCGCTGCAGACTCCCGAGTTGAGCATTACAGCGGGAAGATCCCGCCGGTGCCCCATAGAGGACCATGGATCGCACGACGCCCATACGCATGCCCACGCACATAGAGGCAACGAACTTCTTCCCGCGGTCCCCCGAGATTGGGCAACAGACAATGTGGCACCCCTGCTACTTATCGTACTGGGGACTAGTCGCCCGAAATGCTTTTCCAAGCTCTACCGATTGTCCATGATGAGGTACTGAAGTACCTAGACCTAATAGACCCACTTGGACTTCGGTGTCATCAACCCGGAGGTATGAGCTGGGTGGTTCCTGGCGCTTACGTAGGCCATAGAACCATATCACCTCAGTTTTCCGAGGTGCCACCCTCAGGGCCAGCTTATGAATCTTATTCACGACACAAGCCATCCCTTGCGAGCAGAAGCACCTCCCCGAAGTGTGACCCTCTAGCCAGTATTAGGGTATCGTCTGCATAGCAGTCGACACTGATACCCGAAGTCAGACTAATGCGAAGGCCCGCATCGTATGCGAGGTTCCATAACAATGGGCCCAATACAGAGCCCTGGGGAACCCCACAACACACCTCCCTTCAATTTTCCACTCCGTTCCGATCGACAAACTTCACTGTCCCGTCGCCCTCATAGACCTCTATGACGGCACGCAGGTAAGTCGGCACCGTCGGTCGTGATATTCAAGGGCCGCAATAATCGAGCCCCATTGAAGGGTGCCGAAAGCGTTAACGATATCAAGGCTAACTACCAAAACCACCCCACTCCCCCCCCCCCCCCCCCGGTCGGACTGCCGCCCCGACAGGGAGCGAACACACCATAATAGGTCTTTACCTATGAAATTGCCGTTTTGTATGCAATAAGTGAAAGTACTTATTTTTCAAACTTTTTTATTTCTGTTATTCGAAGTAATCACCCATGCAATCGACGCATCTTTGCCAACGCATTGGCAGTTTATTGATGCCCTTCTTGTAAAAATCAGCTGGACGGGAGGCAACAAACTCTTCAAAGGCATTTTGTACTGCCTCTCGGGATTTGAAATTTTTACCCACTAAAAAGTTGTCTAAATTTTGGAAAAAATAATAGTCGGTAGGTGCAAGGTCTGGTGAGTATGGCAGATGAGGGAGAGCTTCCAACCCCAGCTCTTGCAGCTGCTTCACGACAACACGCGACCCCATACTGCGTAACAGACAGTCTCCAAGCTGCAAGAGCTGGGGTTGGAAGCTCTCCCTCATCCGCCATACTCACCAGACCTTGCACCTACCGACGATTACTTTTCCAAAATTTAGACAACTTCCACATACATACTACAGCGCCATCTGTCGAACTACGGAGTAACGAAGGAAACTAAGAAACTACCAATCCTGAATCACGCAGTGAAAGTTCTCGCGCCAGTTAACATAATATATACAACTACAACATCCCAACATCAACCGTTGGGCAGTTGGCCCGCCAGGCATGATCACCTCGCCTTGTCGGAGGATCCTCCCTTTGTGTTGGAGGGACACGATCACTCGTTCCCCCAAGATTTTGTTCGTCATGTTGGATGTGTTCCTAGTTTATGCACTCAAGTCAAAACTCTCTTAAAAAGTGGCGTACTATAGGTGTGTTTGTATGTTTAAGTTTGTTTCTGTGTTGATATATATTTTGGGATCTCAGTCTATAAATAGAGTTACCACCTGCGTCTTAACGCGCTAATTATCATCACATTAATTTAGGCATTACGTGGATGTGGCCAACGTTTTAATGTGTTAAATTATTGTACAAATGGCATTAAACGTTATGCGATAGCTCGAATGTCGATTATTTGGACACATCAAAGGTTTTAGCGCGATAAGTGATGTTGTCTACATTATCGCCGTTCGCCGTCTTCTTAATTCCATAGGACGCGCGTGTCAGGAAAATATCCTCCTAGTTATCACTTGAGCGTATCAATAAAACATAACTATCAATTATAAAGTCAGAAACTAAATGTTATTTCTAACAATTAATAACTATAACTTAATTAATAAAATAACTACAACTATTTCTGTTGTTCTGTAAAAAGTGTTACTTGAGTAAGTTATTTGATTATAACATTCTAAACGGAATACTGTAACTTTTAATTTCAATTGTGAGCTTGTTACTAACTAAAAATTATAATAAAATAGATTCAATAACGATTGTCTGTGACTAAAGTAATGTTTTAATAATTGATTTCAAATAATTGTGAGTAACAAGTCTAACCTGTTAACATCCGCTATTACATTTAAATTATAATAGCGTGAGGTTAGTCACAGAAATTCTAATTATTTAATTAAGGATTTATCATGTAATTAGAATAAGGCGTAACGCATTTAATTGTTTTTGGAAAGTTAATACGAAACCAACGACATCCGTTATACAGCGACTACTGTCATCATGATTTGATGTGTTGGTTTCGTATTGGCGAGAATAAATGAAGAGATCACTTTTAACAATGTACTCTGTGCTTTAGTACGAGCGTTGTACCAGAGAGGACGTGCAGTAAATAAGTTAAGTATATAGGCTTCTTAATTGTGGTAATTAACTATTAAACATTTGTTACTAATAAGTTAAGATGTGTGTGACTTTTAAAAGAGGATAAACTATTAAACATTTGTAACTATGTAATAAGTTAAGATGTGACTTTTAAAAGAGTGGCTATGAGTTTCTTTGCCAGTATTCTTCTCATAGGGCCCTACGCATTTTGGAAACTGGAAGTTATAGATCGACCTTGACAATGTTGTGCCGATCTATGATTTTAACTATAGATTCAATTTAACGTTTATTAAATAGATGAAATCTAGTTTGAACCTGAGTTGTTGTTTTAATAAATCCTAGTGTACCAACTACGATGTTTTGCCCATAAATCATGAATTATATTAATTAGTTAAGGAGTGACGTCAGCGAAGCTGATGTCACCCTTTCTAAAAATCATCTCTTTCCAAATCTAACACGCGCGCTCAGCAAGGACGAGTGTAGGTACTTTGTTTGTGTATTTAGGAGAACGTCAATGGAGTGGTCGAATGAGAAAGCTATGAATCCAAAAGGCACGGCTCTGATTGTAATAATTCAAGTCGCAAATCGCATAAGGATCGCTCGGCAGCTAGTGATGCGTGGCAACGTATTAACCAGTCTTTGTCATCTCCAGTGACACAGGAAGAATTAAAAAGAAGAAAGAGTCACCTCCATACAAGGGCGAATACAGCTTTGGCGCCAGGGGGGGGCGGGGTCATAAAACCGTGGTCAAGTCACAAGAAGCCATAATTTAATTTTGATAATAAATAGATACAGATAAAAAGTAGGTATTTTAATAATGTATGTAAGTGTAATACCTAATGTAAGTATTGTACTTGGTTTTCCCGGGCTGTTTCAGCACTTGAGCGTGGACGCCCAGGCTGCCCATCGTTTCCGAGGGAGAGGGGGTCAAAGTTGCGCTCATTAATGCCCGCGATTGTTGACTTTTGCAACATCAGGGCATGGTATTGTAACCTTACGACCTTGTCAGCGACGACCACCCCTACGTCTATGCGTGCCTCTGTAGATCCCATAGCGGTGATGCCGAAACTGACCGACTCATTGAGCTTATCCAGATAGCTACAGACTTCGTGCAGCAGCAGATCCTGTCCGCAGAGAACGTGTTACTTGGTGATTTTCTCTCACCATTGCCTTGTTCGGAGTACAGTGCCTCTCACAAGCTCTGGTAACTCATGCGTTCTACTCTCTTGCAAAGGCTATCAAACGATTCGTTGGCCAATGGCAAAGGAGAAAGCCGATCTTCTGGCCAAACTTTTTGCGTCTAACTCGACCTTGGATGCCGGGGAATAGGATCCACCTACCATACCGCGGTGCGAGAGCTGTATGCTGGATATCCAGTTCTACCAACGCTCAGCGCGCTTACAACTTCTATCCCTAGATATACATAAGTCGAGGGGCCCTGATATTGTGTTTAAGATGTGCGCTCTAGAGTTGGCACCGGTCTTAACGCGTCTTTTTCAGCTCTAGGAGAGTTGAAAAAGAGCTCTGCTTGTGTAGTCTCATTGGACATTGCGAAGGCCTTCCATCGGGTCTGGCACAAAGTGCTTCTTTCGAAGCTCCCTTCCTATTAGTAGGAGAGCTGGTATTTGGCTTTATATCCCGAACGTTCTACTTGGTGCTAATCGACCGTTACACATGGTATAACGATATACTTTGCCAGTTATAGCACTCTGAGAAACAGTGCTCACGTGGGAGACAAGCCTACGTCATCATCACTATCGCTGGTTGTCAAAAATTTGCCCCGCTACTCACCAGCCAGGTCTGTAGTTCCGTGTTGGGGTATAATAGGAGAGGTCTGTGACCAAGTTTTCAGCTTGCCTAAAATACCTACTGATGTAAAAAAAAATGGTACCAGCTCTCGGACCATATGGGCTTCTTGTGAAATTACGCGAATGGGTCACTAGCTTTTTAGCAGATAGAAGCATAAAGGTCGTAGTCGACGGTGAGTGCTCTAGCTGACTTCATATCTGTGAATGCTGGTGCCAAGGGCGGATCCAGGGGTGGGGGTCATGGGGGTCATGACCCCCCCTGGGCTGTTGTCATGACCTAAACCAAATTGTTAAACACAATGTTCTTTATATTTTTTGTCAAAATATATTTCGGGAGGCAGAAAGTCTCTAGAAAAGCGCAGAGTTGTGGACTGCCAACCATCTAAACGATGGGGATGAAACTGCTATCGCGTAGGACGATGGCGGGAAGAGGCGGCAGGGATCCGTTCAAACAATTCCTCGGATGCATAGCGAGGCCACATCTCTACGCAGCTCCAGAGAGCCAGCCGATTTGAAACATCTTCATCTTTTAACTGCCTCGGTGGCGCAGTGGTAGCTTGTGCGACTGCTGTGCTTGAGGTCTCGGGTTCGATTCCCGGGTCGGACCAAGTGTTTGTATGATCTGCAAATATTTGTTTCGGAGTTTGGGTGTTTTCTATCTATAATATGTATGTATTTACAAAAAAAAGTATATATGTATTTATACAGTATAAGTATATCCAGTACCCATAACACAAGCTCTGCTTAGCTTGGGACTAGATGGCGTTGTGTGTTAGATGTCCAAAATATTAAAAAAAAAAACTTGGTAGTCGACGATTCGAGTCGACGATTCGAATCGCTCTCCGTTGGATGCGGTCCAGAGGGAGGAGCTGGTACTAGGATGCCTCTGCCTAGAAGACGGTGGACCGGAGTGATATACAGTCTTGATCTATTGAGCACTCCAAGCTTCTTCGACGCTAATTTGGCCTTACGCTCCAAATGGCCACGAAACTGGACTTCTCTCGATATGTCGAAACCAAGTTTTCCAATATTGGCTGAGGCAGACAAGGAAGTGTCTTTAAAAGGAGGACATACGACCAATGGCAGTTTTTTTAGCGGTGATATTGTACTAAATTAAAATTAAGTCTACCCCAATCTTGACACCTTTTGCAAAGAGTCTCAATTTCAGACAAAAGTTTGTTTCGATTCTCAATGACGTTTTCCCTCTCAATGCGAAATATTAGTGCGGCCGGTATAGAGATAGAGAGCATCGCCCGTGCTGTCATCCGCATAACAATGAATGCCGTTAAATTGCAACATGTCATTGATATGGAGGAGGAACAAAGTAGGCGATAGCACACTGCCTTGGGGGACACCAGCATTCACAGATGTGAAGTCTGAGCACTCACCGTCGACTACGACCTTTATGCTTCTATCTGCTAAAAAGCTAGTGACCCATTCGCATAATTTCACAGGATGCTCATAGGAAGGGAGCATCGAAAGAAGCGCTTTGTGCCAGACCCGATCGAAGCCCTTCGCAATGTCCTATGAGACTACGCCAGGAGAGCTGAAAAGGACGCGTTATGACCGGTGCCAACTCTGGAGCGCACATCTTAAACACAATAGGAGGGAGTCCATCAGCGCGCCTCGACTTTTGTATATTTAGGGATAAAAATGCTAAACGCACTGAGCGTTAGTTGAACTGGATATCCAGCATACAGCTCTCACACCGCGGTATGGTAGGATGATCCTGTTCTCTATCATTCAAGGTCGAGTTAGACGCAAACAATTTGGCCAGAAGATCGGCTTTCTCCTTTGCCATAGGCCAACGAACTATTTCCTATGTGTAGAGGTGGAAAGGATGGCTTACAGGAATTCTCTTCGATAGCCTTGGCAAGAGACCAGAACGCCCGAGTTCCCGTAGGAAGACGCTCAAGCCTCTCGCCAATCCTAGCAATGTGCTCCGACTTCGCCCTTGCAATTACTCTCTTGAAGGACCCGGAGGCAAAGTTGTACTCCTTTTTCAAGCTCTGCTTCGTTCCAGAAGCTTTTTTGGAAGATGGGTCAAACCAGGGCCGACATTTGCCACCAATGGGAACCATAGAAGATGTAATGAAATGCTACATACCCTGCACCATCACATCAGCAACAGAATCAGCAGCGGTGTTAGGATCATCCGGCGAGAAGCATACCTGTCTCCAAGGGTAGTACTGTAGTGCAACACAATCTGCTGACTTGTAGTGCTACACACGGCGGCTGCGTGCAACTCGCGATCGCGGCGAGCATGTGAGAGGCACTGTACTCCGGACAAGGTAATGGTCTCAGAAGTTCAGTGGAGCGTCTACAGGTACGTGGTAACAGTCCGAATGAAAGTCAGCAGAAAGTCCAACAACAAAGAATTCTGACCCTCCACATTTGAGACTCTTGTGGGCGTGGTAACCCCTTGTGTCAGGCCTTATACCAGTGCGAAGTCGTGAACAGATCTTGCATGATCCGTTTTATTACTAAGCCAGTCGGCTTGGTGGG
The DNA here is from genome assembly GCA_949125395.1 of Diaphora mendica. Lineage (NCBI taxonomy): Eukaryota > Metazoa > Arthropoda > Insecta > Lepidoptera > Erebidae > Diaphora > Diaphora mendica. The sequence continues at coordinate 14,337,473 of OX421319.1, read as the reverse complement.
TGCTAAAATCACCAAGTAAGACGATCTCTGCGGACGGGATCTGCTGCTGCACGAAGTCTGTAGCCATCTGGATGTGCTCAATGAGTCGGTCAGTTTCGGCATCACCGCTATGGGATCTATAGAGGCACGCATAGATGCAGGGTAGGTCGTCGCTGACAAGGTCGCCTACACGGAGCCGTAACACTGAGAAGGCGAGAACCTACCTTCAAGATTGCTGCGGCGACGAAAACTGATATCGTCTTAAACGTACACGCATACTCCGGCCATAGACATGAAGAAGTGTTCTAGTCCGTACCCAGGGAGAGTGAGGTAAGAGTGTGCGCTGGAGACGATATCTGCGTCTCGGTCAAGAAGAGCAAGGCTGGCTATGCTGTCTTGAGGTGCTGATGGACAGCATTACAATACAATCCTCTGATGTTGCAAAGGTCCACGACCAGGTGGTAGGGGGTGCCATGTTAAATCTGCTCTTACCCCGGGCATAATTGAGCGCAATTTTGCCCCCCTAGAATATGAAAGGCATCCTGGGCGTCCACGCTCAAGTACGGTAACAGCCCGGTAAAACTAAGTACATGACTTACATTATTACACTTACATGCATTATTAAAATACCTACTTTTTATCTCTATCTACAGATTTATTATCAAAATTAAATTTATAACTTCTTGTGACTTGACCAAGTCTATATGACCCCCCCTGGCGCCAAAGCTGGATCCGCCCTTGCTGGTGTCCCCCAAGGCCTACTTTTTTCCTCCTCCATATCAATGAAATGTTGCAAATTAGCGGCATTCATTGTTATGCGGATGACAGCACGGGTGATGCTCTCGATATCGGCCGCACTAATATTTCTCGGAAAAACTTCATTGAGAGTCGAAACAAACTTGTCTGAAATTTAAAACTCTTTGGAAAAGGTCTCAGATTGGGGTAGAATACTTGGTGGCGACGTATCGAGTGCAGTCCAGTTTTGGAGGGTAAGGCCAAATTGGCCTCGAAGAAGCTTGGCGTGCTCAATAGATCAAGAATTTATTTCACGCCGGCCCACCGACTTCTGCTTTTTGAGGCGTCGGTTCGGCCTGAAACAGACAGACGGGCAGGCCGACAACAATTGTAAAAAATGATATTTTAGTATAGGTACCGTGTATACATACATATGCATTTAGTAAAAAGCGGTTATTTTAATATTCCAAACACACTCCAATTTCATTTATTTGTACCTATAGATGTATAGATTATGAGTACCTACCGTCATTATTCTTTAATTATAAGTATTGTTTTTTTTTTAAATAATTATATGATTTAAATACATTAATTTAAAACTGAGACGTGCTGTAAATTGCATTTGCCCCCTCCAAGGGGTATTGGATATTTGAAAATTCATTAAACCCATTCTTACAGAATTGTACCTGCCGAAGTTAATAATAATTCAGAATTTCAGCTTTCCAAACGCCTTTAAGTCTACTGCCGGGCCTCTCTTTAGCAAGGAGTTTTACTCAGAAGCAGGATTGTTTTATATACAGGTCTATGTCAACGAGAAGCCGAGGATCGAACAAAGTGGCGTGCATCTGGAGAGTCCTATGTCCAGCAGTGGACTGCGATAGGCTGATAATGATGATGAATGTCAATTAATTAGGGAAAAGATGTAGTATACTTACAAGATCCAAATTTATACTACTTAGGTGATCCTAATACTTCACATAATCAAAAGATATTTGACTTCCATCCAAAAACCTACTACATTGACACCAGCTCTAATTACGAAGTGATCCATATTTTCTGTAGTTAAATTTGGCGATTGTAGCAAGGTTGGTTGGTAATGAATATTAGTTATTGTTGTATGAATATCTACGCTTAAATAGGCGCTCTTAACATAGTTTATTTCTAGCTAAAGGATAAAGGAAGGTAGAAAAAAAAGTTCTTTGTTAAGAATATCATTTTTTTGACGTAGATACTTATTTTTGTAGTTTATATGTTTTAATATAAAGTAAGCTGTTTTATTAATGTCAGTAACTAAATAAATACACAGGTGAAAACCGTAAGTACCGACATTTTATAACTAAGTTAGCACTGACTTAGTTATTGAGTATATTTTTATAAATGAAAGAGGTGTCTTTAAAATATACCTACCAAATAAACGCATAGCTACACATACGATAACAATGTCACTCCTTTTCTTTGGTAAGCCAAGCAAATATGTAAGTACCTAGATAAGTGCCATTTGCAACCAATTTAAGCATTAGCAACGATCCAGTTACTGTAAAGCGGCACCCGAACAATGACGCTTGGAAATGTAGATGGAGCACAACCATAGCTCCATGAATTAATTCCAACTAAGATAGGCCTATCTCCTGGAAAGATAACTGGACCTCCCTCATCACCAACGCAAGCATCTCTGCCGCCTTGATTGAGGACACCAGCGCACGCCATTCCCGCGGTTACCACAGGCCAGCCTGCAAATTCTGGTCTTGTAATTAGGCTGGCATATTGCAGTGCACAAATTTGTTGATTAATTATTGTAACATCTGCTCGTTGCAACTGCTCAGGGCGAGTATTTCCGTGCTGCAAAAAAAGCGAAATAAATGACTATCTGTACCTAAGTATGCAATTTAGTAAATCATGTAAATGACCTCGAATTGATGCGGTCTACATTTTAATAGGTAATAATATAGATTATAAGTTAACAGAGAAAATAGTTCTAGTGCACCACAACTGCAGAATAGATACTAGGTAATACAGAACGAGTGCACTATAAAAGTTAAATAAATAGCGACTTGTGTACCGACATAATAAAGTGTAGTTTAGATCACCTAGCTCCATGCTTCGTGCCTAGCTCACACTCATGTTTGCCTAATAGTTCTCTCCCATTTTATATTGGTTACTAGGTTTTGCTCGCGTAGTATATCGGTATAAAGTATCTCTATGCCTAATTTCATAAAATTCGTTGCCGTAGCCGGAAACGCGTAACAGACAAACACTACTTTCGAATTTATAATGTTAGAATGATGTATGGATACTCGCTAAGAAACGAATGTGGATGTTATCATCTTTATTTGCTTGTTATACTCGTCCTTCTACCACAATATAGTCTGTGTCCTTCTACGCAATTAAAATGTATCTACATAATGTTAGGTAGGTACACTTAGGCTAGGTGTTACCACCTAGAAAAGATTCATATGCCGCTCTTGGGTTCATTTTGCTTAAATTACATACGATAGAAATCTGGTTCGAAACCGAGAAACCACAGTCCGGAGTAGTCGTAGAACTATGCGTAGTTGACGTAGTGTATTCGATTACCATCCTTGTTTTTTTTTGTTATCATTGTGACGAATAGAGAAACACTACTGACGGACCGAAGTAGCCATAGTATTTGTATGACCGCGCCGGGAAAGCTTTACTTCTTGAGAGATCTAAGATTCATGATCGTTATGACAGGTAGACAGAAAGGTATGACAGGACAGGTATGCTAAAAGGCTAGCCCTGAAACGCTTGGATTAGGATCAGGGATCGCAATAGCTACTATTGCAATCTCTGTCAGTCAGCCAATGGAAGGTAGTCTGAAAAGAAATACCCGTATTCAGCCCGAGATTTCTAGATCCGTATTTTCAAGTATTTGTTCGGATTGGACGTGGTGCGAAACCATTCTTAATGTTTTGTACGGTGCGGTACATTGCTGGTAAGTATGCTTTATGATAATTATATCTATTAATTCATAATCAGACCACATAGATACGAAAACATAGATTAGCATAGTAAAAGTCAACCTTCGATCCTAACTACCATTTTTAACCGACTACAAAAAAGGAGGAGGTTCTTAATTTGACCGTATATATGTAAGTATAATACCTATATAGTTTGCGTGTTTGCGGATAACTTCGTCGTTTATAAACCTATTTTGATGATTCTTTTTTTTTATGGAAAGGAGATATCCCAACGGTGGTAATGATAAGGATACTAAGATCTGATGATGGCATCCAAGAGAAATCGAGGGGAATTCGTAGGGGCGACTATTGCATTTGGTAATTACTTTTATTTTATTAACCGACTTCCGAAAAGGAGGAGGTTCTATGTTCCACTGTATGTATTTTTTTTTTTTATGTATGTTACCTGATTACTCCGTCAGTTGTGGACCGATTTTGAATTTTTTTTTTGTATTCGACAGGGTATGCTTCCGTGGTGGTCCCATTGCCAGCATATCAGGATCTGATGATGGGATCCCAGGGAAATCGAGGGAAACCCTCATTTTTTATAGGCACATACTATGTTTTTCGTATATTTTCTGAAGTTACACCGGTATTTGCGTCTGGTAGTCATCATTTTATGATGATGAGCTGATGATGTAAGGTACCACTCCTTAACGGTTAGGAGTTGGAGGATAAATCTTTAAATATCATATGTATATAAGTTACCTTTAGTCGTATTCTTACAAATTATTTAGGTAAGCTGATGATGGAAGGTGGAAGGTACAACTCCTCAACGGTTAGGAGTTGGAGAATAATTCTTTCAATTTCATACGTATCAAAAGACCTTCAGTCGTATACTTTCAAGCTATTTAGGTGAGCTGATGATAGAAGATTAAACTCTTCAACAGTAAGGGATTAGAGGATGATTTTAATATTACACGTACCTTAATTTGTATTCTTGATGATGAAATTTGATGAAATAATTAAACTTACTACTTACCTACGATTGTTTGCACTAAAAACTGTAAAATAAAAACTTTTCATAAAAAAAAAAACCGACTTCCAAAAACATCCAACGAAAACTCTCTGTCAAAAAACACTTAAAAGCGTAAAATAAACTGGTTCTTCATAAATTGCCCATACCTAATTCTTTATTCATTTAAATAGTAGTATTATAATGGGTGCTAGGTACCTAAAATCTGTTTGAAGTCGGTGCTAAGCCAAAAAGAATACAAACGAAAAATTACAAAAGTCTAAGCGATAGTCACTTGGCACCGACTTCAAACAGATTTTAGGTACCTAGCACCCATTATAATACTACTATTTAAATGAATAAAGAATTAGGTATAGGCAATTTATGAAGAACCAGTTTATTTTACGCTTTTAAGTGTTTTTTGACAGAGAGTTTTCGTTGGATGTTTTTGGAAGTCGGTTTTTTTTTTATAATTTGAAAGCTGGTGCTTTACGTGTGGTGCCATTTCATTTTGGTCGTTCTTGAAGTCGGTTCTTTTTTTTGTTAAAATTTTAGTTATAATTGTTACCTACACGTGATTCGGCCGTGAGAGCTTACTGAAAAATATCTCCAACCCATCGAAGATACGATGCAGGTACTTTTAGCTCCTTGTGGGGTAATATCCTACTAATATTATAAACGCGAAAGTTCGTAATTATGGATGGATGGATGTTTGTTACTCTTTCACGCAAAAACTACTGAACGGATTTGGATGAAACTTTACCTACAGTAATATAGCTTATACATCAGAATAACACATAGGCTACTATTTGCCGCGATAACCGACATATACGCGGGCGGAGCCGCGGGCAACAACTAGTTTATTATAAAATACATGCGTTTCTTAGCGAGTATCCATACTTCATTCTAACATTATTATATTTCCACAACTACAATACGGCACAAAGAAATCAAGTTTTCTATTTGTTACTATACATAAAGGATAAATTGGAAAATAATTACCCCACTTCCCCATCCAATGGAGGTGACAGGCAAACCAGGAAAGACGACAGACGTAGCGCTTGCCACAGCTGCAGTATTGATGGTTTGCGATAACTCAGCATTACTTGCAAGATGTACAATGGCGACATCGGCGTCGAAGAGCGACAGCACGTTGTAACCTGGGTGGTAAGTAAATCTGGCAACGTTGAAGCTTGTGCTGTTGCTGCTGCGATCCGAACTTCCTAGAACGACTCGCCACTGCGCTGGTACTTTCCCACTGAGGAAATTATTAATTGGTACAATGAGTAGAAATATTTTAAACTAGCTTTTACACGCGGCTTCGCTCACGCAGACTTTCATCGCCTGATTTACCCCCTTAGGGGTGGAATTTCATAAATTTCTTAGTGCTCACTTACGTTATATAAAGAATTTATATGCAAAAATTCAGGATTCCAGCTTCAGCGGTTTGGGCTGTGCGTTGATCTCTGGGTATGTCAGTCAGTCAATCAGTCAGTCAGTCACCTTCCTCTTTTATATATATAGATTATTAACATCCGGAGCTCAGATCAAATAAAAAAAGGTAAATAACGCACCGCCTTGTTCTTGTTGAAGCAGAAAAAAGGCGCGTAGTTCCAATTAAACACACGCGATACGCACTAACTATGTTATAAACTACGCTGCTTTTCATCAGTATCGTTTAAGTTGTCGATACTACTTGTACGATACTGACGAAACGCGTGTGTTTACTTGGAATTACGCGCCTTTTTTCTGCTTCAACAAGAATAAGGCGGTGCGTTATCTACCTTTTTTATTTGATCTGAGATCCGGAGGTGACGGATTAAGAATACGGAGTATCATCACCCCTACTCATCCCATGGGTCGTAAGAGGCGCCTCAGAGACAAACTACGCAGGACAAAATCACTGCAAAGAGTGGAAAAACGTGTAATAAACCCTTTGCCAACCCGTCTGGTCAGCGTGATATAGTGGGCGAAAACTTTCTTGCTAATCTCGCTTGAGCAAACCTCGAAAGAGTACCTAATATCCACAAATTATTTAATTTAATCCATCAATTAATTACCCATTGAGGAATTTAACAAGGAAGTGAAACATACAGAATTAATGGTTGAAAAATTAATTTCACAGCATTAAGAAACCAAAAGAGCAAAGAAAATACAAACTTAAAATTTTGAATATAGGAATCAATGGACTAATTGTATTCTTAGACGGCCTTAGATACCTATATACCTACCTACTTATGGTGAGATAACACACTCCCGGTGCAACATAGTTGAAACTTCAGACAATATTGAATTAATTGCCTTACATTTCGACTTTTACTTACCTAGATAGCTTTATTACTTTTTTATATTAGTAGGTAAACTCGTACGTTAATGAATAATGTAAATAGGCATACTTACTCATAGCAATGAGCAGCTGAGAGGACAGCATTGTTAGTGATAAGAGTTCCAGCACAATTTTGCGCCCAGGCGATGTTGGCCCAACCAAATTGCATGTTAGCCACGAAAGGGTAGCTCTCTATAGATACATCGCTACGACCGACGGATGTTTTGGGAAACGCTGTTTACAAAAAAAAGGAAATTCAACCCGGAAATATGTGTCACAATCATTTTTCATCAATAAAGCTATTAAAACTCTACTTACCTAGGGCAAAACCCAAAAGAGTTAAGAAAATTAGAACACGCATATTCTAGTTCTGTGTGACAAAATCTAACAAAATATTTTACTTCGTATCGTATAAAAATATTTATAGTAAAACTTTTTATCTTATATTTGATAATGATTCGTTGTAAATAATAGTTTATCTTCATCGCATAAATACTTAAGAAGGTAAAGGACGTAGCAACCCTTTTTATCATTTACGACATTTTTATTTGAGGAATGGACATTTCAAACTTTTAAAGAGTTAATAAAAAAGGAGTGTATAAAAATATCTAAGCATCATTAAAATAGTGTCATCATGGTATTCGTAATTTCATTTTAAACAGTTTGCACAGTTCTCCGCGTATAACTTTTAAATAGTGGAAAAATAAAAAAAAACTTACCAAATTAAATATTGCATTGTTCCTGTCTATGTCATAAACACGATAGCTATGATAAAACCTCCATTTCGAGTCTCATTCATGTTTATTGTTTATTTTAAGATATTTCCACCTCTTAATATTTCTCTCCTTACTTGTTTAAAGGACCTCTAGGTAATATTCCTTACCTCCTTCTCGTTGTGTCGCTATGCTCAATGCTAAGGGTTGCGACCCCTACTTGCAGCCATTCTGCGAGTGATAGCTTACCACTATCATTGTTTTGAGCAGTGTATAGGACAGTTTGGATCGTATTTCCTATCACATTAAAATTCTTCTTGAAGGCATTCAACTAAGAAAATAACATCCAAATCGGTGAAGCCACTTCTAACATTTGCGCGCACAAACATACATACAAATGATACAAAGATAATAAAATTCTGAAAACTGTTGTTTTGGGTTGTGTTACTTTAATACCTTTAATGTACAGACATCGATCTGTTAGAATTTATTACAATAAATACCTAAGGCATATGAAAAGTAATAGGTCTTTACCTATGAAATTGCCGTTTTGTATGCAATAAGTGAAAGTACTTATTTTTTCAAACTTTTTTATTTCTGTTATTCGAAGTAATCACTCATGCAATCGACGCATCTTTGCAAACTCATTGGCAGTTTATTGATGCCCTTCTTGTAAAAATCAGCTGGACGGGAGGCAACAAACTCTTCAGAGGCATTTTGTACTGCCTCTCGGGAATTGAAATTTTTACCCACTAAAAAGTTGTCTAAATTTTGGAAAAAGTAATAGTCGGTAGGTGCAAGGTCTGGTGAGTATGGCGGATGAGGGAGAGCTTCCAACCCCAGTTCTTGCAGCTGCTTCACGACAACGCGCGACCCCATACTGCGCAACAGAGAGTCTCCAAGCTCGATTTTTTGCATTTTCTGAGAAGATTTACTATGGTAACATATATATATTTTTTCACCATCGGAAAGTAGAGATTTCAACGAATAGAAAACATACCAACTTTTTGAAAAAAGCTGATATTTTGACGGGTGAATTTTCAATTGAAAATTAGGATGCTTTTTCGATATTAATTCAATATAAGGTAAAAAATAAATATTTCTAATCAAATAAATTACAGCGTATTTGGGACATAAAAAGGTAAGTTTTCACCAAATTTCGTGAAAAAAAAAGAAAATTGTAAAAGATAGAAATAAAAAACCAAAAACGTGGTTTTTTGAATTTTTCACATAAATTTTGAGGTTATGTGATAAAAGTGTGAATCCAAAAGTTTACATCTTTTTATTACCTAAAACTTTGCCATTTGACTTTTTTCCATAGGACTTTTAGTTTTGCCGGAAATCGAGAAAAACCGTTTTTTACCCTTAAAACCTCCCCCCCAAAAATAATTTACGGGCGATCTGAGGTCGGGAAGGGGTCCCGACCTCAGATCGCCAGTAAATTATTTTTCCTTTCATTTTTATAATATTCTCCTCCTTTTCTAATGGGTTTCATCCTACTATTTTTTTTTTCACTTTTTATAATTTTCAAAGGCTCGTGCACTGGTCTAAATATGAACTATGAATAGAACGGAATTCATGTAATTTTTAAAAATACTTTCTTCAAAAATTATACTAAATCCGTTCATTTATCAATTACACATATATTAACGTAATTTTATTAAGAAAGTTAATCGTTTTTATCATAGTCATATCATTATATATTTTCTGTTAGATACATTTGAATCCAAATATCTAAATCCTTTTAGTCAGTATTATCTTTGTAAGATTATATAATCATAGTCATTATAATCGTGTTATATATTATAATCTAAAGTGTGTTTGTTTGGTTGGTTGAACGACTAAACCAGGGACTACTGGTTCAAATTAAAAAAAATCTAGTAGGTATTGGATAGCCCATGACGAAGATAGATTCTTTATTTGTTGAAGAAGACTATAATTATATTAATTATGACATCTTGCTATGAGCGATAAAATTGGATAAGTTGAAAAAACGCAAAAAAAGCTTATGAGAGCTCGAGTTTCACGCGTCGCGTGTAAACTGTTGAGAGTTTCACAACAATCATGTAGGTACTCAAATGACGGATTTTTTCCGCTTTAAAGGGGCTCCGACCTTTGCTATGCCTATTTTCTTTATTCTTTATGTGACAGACTAAGTTGCATGGATCAGCCACATTTAAAGTTATTAAATTACTCAGTAAAGTAAATAAATGATTACACGAAATATCTTACGCAGACATGATCAAAATATGTAGGGAATTGAATGGACAGCTGTAAGTTCAGTTGAAAAGTTAAGAGTCGATAGCTAGTCCAGTCGGGGCAGACATTTAAATAGAAAAAAATCCGGGGAGCGATTTTCTCGATTTTTGATATTGAAGAAAATAAAATTCCACCTGTTGTCCACGATTTTTTTGATAAACTTCATAGTACTTATAACTCTGCAAATATTGATCCTAGCGTAAAAATGATAATAACCAAACTTGTGAGAAATTAAATTTACAACAACTTTGGATCCTGCCATTTTTGCTCTAAAGTTGAAAATTAACGAGTTATTTCAGAAAAACGACAAAAATTTACTTTATAACAAGATGGCGGCGAACCCTCTACCGGGATTAGTTCGAAAATCGAGATTTATACTTCCAACCACCCCCTCCGACGTTACAAAAAATCGCTCCCCGGATTTTTTTCTATTTCAGGCTAGTTTTATGTCTATCCAGACTGGACTAAGCGGCTGTGGAATAATTTGCCTGACGTTTCGACCAGGTCGCTGAGCCAGTCAGCCTGTGACCACGGTCAGTGCAACCTGGTCAAAACGTCAGGCAAATCAGAGGTATGTAATACCTTTAGACCTATTTCTTACCGTTCCATGGATTCACCGTGCGGGTGCCGGGTCCATCGCGTGATAGATGGGGGCAACATGCGACTTCGACAGTGCCTGGGAATTGCGACCCAGGTTTAGGTATAAGGAGCACTCCTTACGACGCGTCAACGCTCACCTCCACTGTCCGCCGTGTTACCCCCTCTACCTAACCATATTTGAAATGAGCCTAGCAATGCCGCTTTGGCGTTCAAGAAAAGAGCTTGCTGAAGCTCTTGGCAATCCAAGGTCTTTAAGCAGGTTATAGAGGGATTTAGCTGGTATACCCTTCGCACCCACTTCCACGGCATACAGCGCAACAACATAACCATTTTTAGTTATTTCGTTGGTTAAGTCAAAGTACTTGTTTCTTTTTAAAGCGTGGTCTTTAGGGATGTTCGTTTCCCACGGCACGGTGAGTTCTACTAGTACTACACGCTTAATTGACATTGCATAAAGAACTATGTCTGGTCTGGACGCCGAGGCACAGATATCCTCCGGTATTCTGTAGTGATTTTCATACGTGTCCACTAATAATGTCCAGTCACTGGCGGTATTTTTAATAGAGTACGGCTTTTGTGTGAGTGAAGTCTTTTTTGTTGAGCCTTCCTTTACAAACGCGATGTTAGTTTTTATGTTTGTTGTTATTCCTTTTTTCGCTCTCGCCAGTTATAAACTCATAGCTTCGCGTATGATGTGTAATAAATACCCTATCATGGCGACGTGAATAATGACCTCGGTCTAATAGCGCTTTACAACCTGTCAGTAAGTGCCTGGCTGTACCTATTGCCGCATTGCACATCGTACAAGCCTTTTCTGTAGCTTTTCCCCACCTTACTAGGTTGCTTTGATCGGGGAGAGTTAATTGAAAGGCGTTGAGGTAGAATTTTAAAAGGGCGGGTGACCAATCATATAAAAGGGTGCGCCATTTCAAAGCTGGTGGGATATAAAATTCTCCTAGAGTTAACCATTCATTCTGCATTTCTAGGTTCATTGCGTGCACCTTGTAGGTCTCGTTTTCATCTTGTTGTATGAAAGATTTTGTTATCTCTTTGTCGGTCTGTCTTCTAGCATTTTCCAATCCAACTCTACTGGACTGCGTACCCACCATGATTTTCTTGTGGAATTGGAGCCGTGACTCTAGCTCTGATGAGTTTTTGTCTTTTGGAAGGGATCTAACGATTTCGTCTTGGGATTTTGGTAACTCTTAGGTGTTTGTAGAGTTCCGAGGGTTTTTTTAATTTCATTCCAAAATTATTCGAGCCCCTGTATAACGTTGACGGGTCTGCAGATGGTGCTAGCCCGAGCCACGACTTCAATGTCTTAGTGACTTTCGCGTCCAGTGTTCTTATGTGGTTCTGGTTTATATCATATACTAGAAACGGCCAGTTGAGACGTGATGTTAAGTAGTTGTCGTAAATCCAAGCTTTTTTTACGTTACTAATTGGCTGTTGGTCTACCTTGTTAATTTCTTTTACGAAGTCAACGACTATTACCTTTATAGATGGAGCACGACCTTTGTAGTCTATCTTTCTTCTTAGGAATTTAAACGGCACGGTTTCTGATATTATTGAAACACTTTCCCCACCAATAGTAATCCCGGGGTCATATGAGGTATACCTGGTGCCTCGACGGCCCAGACAAAGGCAATAGCATTTGCTAGGTTTTGTCCTCATTCCCTCCGTCCAGGTACAGAAGTCATCTACCTTTCGCAGTAGTTCTTGGCACTGCTTTGGATTACGTGTAATGATCGCAAGGTCGTCTGCGAACGCTAAGATGGATTCCGTATATTTTCCATTGACCTTAAACCGATAGCCCCCCACCTCTTTTCGCATGTTGCGATATTATCTATTAATATATTTATAACCGTATTAAATACTACTGGCGATAAGCAGCAACCTTGGAACAACCCTACTCTGTATTCGAGGGGTTTCGTATGTCCCTCTTTTGCTGTGATTACAAATTTTAATTTACTGTAGTATGATGCAATTATTTCACAAACTGTTGGCGGGAAGTTATACCATTTCAAGGCAAATAACATAAGCTCGTGCTGTACTGAGCCAAAGGCATTTTCTAAATCTATTCAACAGACTGTATTTTGCTTTTCATTTTTCCTAGCATCTTTGAGACTTTCCGCAAGTAATGAGTTATGTTCCAGACATCCAGAGATTCCGGGCATGAACACTTTCTGGTAATTTGGTCTGCAGTAATTATTGTTGGACATAAACTGTGTTATTTTTAATTGAATACAGGAGAAAAATACTTTAGAAATTGTATTGGTTAGGGCTATGGGTCTAGTGTCCCTGGGATCTACCACTTCACTTTTCTTAGGAATGAGGACAAAATTAGCTTTACCAAAGGTTGCTGGTATTTCCTTGTTCGACCAGATCTTGCCGAATATACTTAGAAGGTGTTTACGCACTGATGGACATTTTTTTATATACTATATATGGTTTACAAGTGATCGCGTTAATTCCCGGAAAATAATTATTATATCATGGAACGCGAAAGTTTAAAAGTTAGTATAGCTATACATTAACTGACATAAAAATGAACCGAATTATATAACTTAGTCATCGGACAATTGGTAATATTAAATCAGAAAGTTGAAACGGTGCACTCTCTTTTGATCAAACCTACTTGTGTGGTACTACTACTACTACCTACAGTGATTTCTGATGCGCCTGTGATTTATAACGCGGTAGTATTCACTATTATTCACCACCGCAAGAGAAAAAGAATGATGATGATCACTTATACTTCTCACTCCATGTATTCAACTGTAATTGTAAATAAAAAATAATTTGGTAAGTATATGTTTTATTGGAATGTCCTTTAGAATACATACAAATTATCTAAAAAGAACTATATCTATAAAATAACTGAACTTCCAAACTGCTACAAAAAACAATCCAAAATTTTAAAAATATAGAGGTTAACAGTGAACGATTTGGTTACCTATTTGAAAGCAATATTATTGCTTATGCATCATAACACGGACTGGGACACACTTGGTTAAGAACATTTATCTTGTCGTACAAATTGTTTTCACTTAACATTAAATTCTAAATATTTTAACAAATTCTGAACTAGTAGTACCTACAGCAAACAGAAATTGTCACAACTTAAATTTAATCTTATAATTCAGTGGTGGGAACATTAAACATGCAATTGCACTTTCAATATGGTCACCTATTTCAGATTGTACCTACATTTAACTACATAAAAATGCATTTGATAATAACTTTATATAATTTTATTATCTTTAGTACCGTTATTTTAGGTTAATTGTGTGAAAATGAGGCTGTTCAATAGTATAGAGAAGTAGACCATTTGGACTGCAAATTCTAAAATACGTGTCAATTATAGTTTAAACCATTTATTAGTCCAGTCATTTGGCAGTTTTACCCTTTTTTTTCTGTGCGGAAATCCCCTTGGATACCACCGACTGGTGGCAATGTCAGACTCGAACCGACTAAAACCGCACGCCGTCTCGGGTACTAGATGCCGGGGAACCAGGTAAACCTTGTTTTATGTTTGTTATGGTAGTTTTACCCGAAAAAGTTTTCCGGCAGTTTTGAAAATTAGTAATTTTATAGATTATGTTGTGCTTTTTGCGAATTTCAACTTTACTATCTCGTATCTTTGCTCGTCCCGCCGCCATATAGCAGTTTCTTGGTGACCCCTTTCCACCCCAACCACGATAAAAACATTAAATACAAAATCAAACTAGAGACAATTACCTACAATTAATGTCCAATTTATAGCTTTATCGTAAAATTAGTAGTTTCGGCGTGCCACCGCCGCAAAAGTGTAATTCAACATGAGTGAAAGCTGAATGACTAGAGTCATTCAGCTTTTACTCATGTTGAATCTCATCTGTGGTGTGGAAAGCCACACCTTGAGATAGAGTAAGCAACGCACACTATTACACTTCGCGGCGATCGTAGGCCGAAACTATTAATTTTACTATAAAGTTGGACATAAACTGTAGGAAACTTTTTCTAATTTAATTTTGTACTGGATGTTTTATAGAATGGGTTGGAAAGGAGTAGCGCAAAAAAAACTGCTATAAGTCGTCATTTTTCCTATATCGTGGCGCAAGCAGCAAATATATGGGGTGGCAAAGTTGAACTTTAAATCACACCAAAATCTATAAATTTTGCAATTTTTAAAACTCCCGCAAAGTTATGCAAGAAACCCCCTGTATTTGCACCAAATGACTGGACTAAATAAGAAGTAAGAACATCACATTTAAAGGAAAAAATATTGTATGCTTTTTCTATGAGAGTGTATAGTAAAATGAGTACCACGATGGCATTTTGTTATACCCTTCAACCAAGCAAAAATCGTTGTGTGGTCGAGTCAGTCATCGGACTCTTTAACCATTCCTCTTTCCATCGTTTACCGTCCTGACATTAAACTAAATATGAACATTTACATCTTTGTTTACTGCACACCTAAGCATGCTTCTTGTATTTCGAATAAAATAATACTATCGGTATTAAAATACCAATATTTACTTGTATGGGACAATTGGGACAACAGTTTGTGAGGTAGTAGAGCCACGCTGATTTCAGCACGAATGGGCCGGCTCGACCGGGGCGGTACTACCCTCGCACAGAAAATCAACGTAAAATGACAGCGTTCATGCTGTCGTGTTTCGTTGGTGAGTGCGAGACCGGAGGCCCAAATAGTCTAGTCAACAAGTTCCACTTGTTGACTAGACTAAAAGATGCAGAAGCATCACTAGGCCGCCATGGTGTGGGTCGCCATACTGCATTGTCTGCATTCGCAGTGAGTATGGTGACCACCACTCTTGGATTCTGCTTATGCTTTCCATCAGGCAGAGTAGAGTCATTATGGCGGGCCATACATAAAAAAAAAAAAAAAAAAAAAAAAGTTGCATATCGATGATTATAGGAATAGAATAAAGGAACGTTCTAAGTTCAAAATTTCAATGGATATCTTTATTTATAGTTTTCAGTTTGACTTGGGATAAAGAATTCTGCCGGAGCAAACTTACTGTTAAGAAATTAGTGCGAAATAATTAATTTCCTGTGTCAAAAATTGATTATATACCTACTACTAAATATGGATCAATGAAAACTTAAAATCGATATGCTCTTCTCTGGACATCTTAAGATTTAGACGCCACAATATCTATAGTCGCGGAAATTTATTCTTATTCTAGTAATAATATTTGCATTAATAGGCAAGTAGTGTTTGGCGAGTTTATTTATTTTTCCACAAATTTTTAGAAATTAATTTTGAAAGTTGCAAAAAATTAAAATAACAATTCAAGTGATTGTTGTGTAATGATAAATGCCGTTACCGATTTCTAAAACAAGTATTTTATTTGGTTGAAAGGTTTCATATTAAAGAATTTCCAATTTATGTTATGTATACGGAGATTAGCAAAATTGCATTGACTGTTTTCTTACTTTTTTGCACGTCACGTTAAGGCTCTCGCACGAGCTTGCAGTATCACTTATCGTTTCCTTACAATCGAAAGAATGTAGCATGTAGTAGAGTAGTCTGGACGTGTATAACGAATTACATTCTTGTCAATGAAATATTATAGGTTGTACTATCATCGCTGAAGCTTACAGATGTCAAAGATTATTCAAATTACAATGGCTATGAGTGTTGTAAATGTTACCGTCAGATTGTAAAAACCGTTAAATTGTAATCTATCTCGCGAGATTGCAAACAGTCGACAGATTATAAAATGTTATCGACGAATCGTAAGTCGCGCTCTGATTGGTTGAACCGCATATGTCCCGCGCCGTCATATTTGTTTGTTAATTCGTCTTTGTTGCCGAATGTAAACTATTTATGTGTTGTTAATTGATATCATGTTAAAAATACTTCACAGCTTTAGAATTAGTTATATAAAATTGTTGTGACAGTAAAATTTATTTGTGATTAATTAAAGAAGTTCTCTATGACCATTGAACGGCCTACTGTAAAACTGACCAATCAGGGACAGTTGACAATTTGACGCGCATCAGCAGTATATCGCAGTTGACAATATATCGATTGTTTGCAATCTCGCTAGGTAGATTATAATCTGACGGTTTTTACAATCTTACGGTGACATAAACACTGAGTATTCTATTTTGATGATTCTGGTCATGAAACGCAAATATCTTGAAGTTATTTCATAGGAGCTAGAGTAAAGTTTCACGCTACTGCTCAAATTAAAGTGGGAATTTTTTATTTCTTTATATGATTGGAGGGTTATTTTATCGGTATATCTAATATCTATCATGAAAATGGGGAGAAAATGATAACAGCGAGAGAAAATGGTATCTGAACAGTGTTCATAGTAAGACGATATTGATAATAATTACAGTAATTTGTTGAAAAGAACTTGTGAATGAATTGAATTAATTGACCCACTGTAGTTTGTTTACCGATACCCTTCTTAAACAAACAAATCGAATCATCAACAACCCATAACGTCCCACTGCTGGGCTCGGGTTTCCTCTCAGGAGCGGGTTAGGGCCATACGTCCCCACCTGGCCGAGTGCAAGTTGGGGACTGATAAAGA
Source organism: Diaphora mendica (assembly GCA_949125395.1). Classification (NCBI taxonomy): domain Eukaryota; kingdom Metazoa; phylum Arthropoda; class Insecta; order Lepidoptera; family Erebidae; genus Diaphora; species Diaphora mendica. The sequence goes on along the minus strand of OX421319.1, from coordinate 14,320,374 downwards.
CAAATCGCATACCTACTTACAATAGCGCAATACATAAAAAGTTCTATTTTTTTCATAGTTAATCGTACAAATAACAACTTGTACGATACTGACGAAAAGTAGCGTACTTTATAGCTAGTGCGTAACGCGTTTATTTACTTCGAACTACGCTACTTAAACAAGAACAAGGCGGTGCGTTATCTACCTTTTTCTATTTGATCCGAGTTAAAAAGTTAAACTTCAATTGTATATATCATGTCCTTAGTCAAATAATAATATTAATGTTAGTGCCTTGAATTTTGAATAGTAAAAATCAAAAAGATATGCATCCTAATATTCTACTTTCGAAACGCCAAGTTTTACAATCTTTTTATCCTGTAATATGATAACAAAAAAATACGGTAAAGATAAACATAGTAAGTTATTCTCACTCCAAATTTATTAATATAGTATACACAACCTTTTTTAAGCCAGTTTCCATTTAAATATTGATGCAGTCGCAATTCTTAAAAAAACTCTTTCTGCTATATCTATTTAATAAGAATAAACACTGGGGGAAGACTAAAAACAATTTATACAATTTGTCATTCCACTCGCGATATTTACTTAAGTGTACATATCTGTCACATCTATCCTACAAATTTTCTTGGGATTCATAAAGAGGCCAATTACATAAACTTGTTTCTTCATAATAAAAGAAATAAAAAATGAAAAAGAAAAGTGGCGACTCTTTTTCAATTTAAAATAAGGCAGTATGGAAAGGATGACATTGGTGGTGATTTCTCTTGTTGCCATCACTAAACTAAAATTGACTAAAATTTGTTATTGTATTATATGCTCTAACCTCACATGGTTACAGTCCATTTTTCAATTATCACATCTCAGCTGTCACTGTGTTTAGTTCAGTACCAAATACACGTTAATCAGAAACACACGCTTGTTTATTACTTGAAAAAGGACTGTAAACAGATGAGATTAGAGTATTTGATTCAATAACAAATTTAGTGAATTTTAGTTTAGTGATGAACCTAAGAGAATCACCACCATTGTTATTCTTTTTTTTTAACGTAGGGGAGTTATTATCGAGTACTGTAAGTAATAAGTGTATAATAAAAGAGAACGATTTAATTGAAATGACGTATTACAATTTTAAAAGCATTTTGATATACAAGCATCACTTGGTTTACGCTACAAAGTCTCTCGGTTGACAACTTGTAAAACTAAAGTCTATTTTAACCTTAACTAATAAAGCTTTGCTGTTGATTATAACTAATAATGAGATTCCTATATACAAAAAGTAAGTTAAAGTTACATTTTTAAAGTTCAAAAATAATGGTATACAAATTGAATCAGTTTTTATACGTATATATTGTTACAGTTAAAATTAGTTTTTAGATAGAACGCGTTTTTCCTAATTAGAACTAGTTTTTAATGTATGCCTTTATTAATACTAAGTACTACTAAAACTAGTTCTTACTATACAAAACGCGTTAGGTCATGTTAGGTTTTTATTATATATAGGTAAATAATAAGTAAAATAAAAACAAATAAATAAGTTCTAACTAGGAAAAACGCGTTCTTTCTAAAAACTAGTTTTAAATGTAACATATAATTATATACGTATTAGTTCGTAGAGATGTGTGTGTGCATGGCCTGCGTTTATAAGTCTATGTTCCACTGGTGAACAATAATTATGGTGGTGAAATCCAATAAGCACAAATTACTATTAAAATTGATTTCAAAAATTCATGTTACAATATCAAAGTGTCATATTTTGTTGTTTCTATGAAAAGACAACTCCCATGCTAGGAATATTCTTGTGACGTGGGGGAAAAGAACACCCAGACCTAGAACAACAATTTGTTGATCACACAAAATGTTTTCCTATGTGGGATTTGAACCTACAACACTTAACGCAACAAAAAACGGCGAGGGGACCCGTTAAACCACTAACGTCATCTGTGCACTTTGACACAAAATAATATTATCTATTTTATTTTATGAAAATGATTTTTACAACAATGAAATAGTATAATTTCCTAAATGATAATAATAATTTATTAACTGCCATATGCGATGTACATATTGTACATTACTACGTATACGCGTACAAGCATGCTTTAAAATAGGAAATACAGAGTTACTTTAAAAATATCCAATCCGATATAGATCATATTTGAGAAAATTAATTATGTTTACCAGGATTCATTAATTTATTTACCATCATGCAGGATGTTGTTATAAACAACTAAACAACACACCTCTTCAGACTAACTTTCGAGTAACCAGGTAACAATAAAAAATAAAAGATAGAAACGAATTCCAAGCCTTCTCTTATTTTAAAATCATTTAAAAAAAAAAACAATCAAATTGAGAACCTCCTCCTTTTGGAAGTCAGGAAGTTTTAAAGACAAATAACAAGACGACTTGAGCTCGGTAATGTGCCTCTACAAAACAATATACTTTTTACTAAAACAATCGTTCTTGCAAACCATTTAACAATATAAAATAAGTCCTAATAATATTTAATTAAATTATTATTGATCCGTTTTAAAGCCTCGCTATAGAATGGAGTACAATGTTAACAATTTTACATCTTTGAATTTCATTAAGTAGTTTGAGTTCTTATATGAACACTGTTTACGTGTGGAATTTATAGTCCTACACTCATTTTTGATAAGATGCTCTTTAAATTTTTGCCACTTATCGGGTTTCACCATACTTTCAATTTTATGTGGGTAAAACATTATCGTCAAATGGCGTAAATGTTTAAACGAATAGTAATTGTGCCTATGCATGTTTTACTTATTGTATTAATATTTGGCAGGTTTCAAGTATGATTATAATTATAGTTAAACTACTACAGTTATAACGCAAGTTATCTTCAAAACACTTAATCAAACTTTAAGAGTACGTTTGAAATGTGATTATAAATAAGAAAAAACAATCAATACCTTAATTTTTAATAGTCTTCAATATTCATTGGCACTTTGATCGTTGTAACGTAACTATAAATGATCAAATCGTAACATTGGTGTTATTCCTAGCAATAACAACAATAATAATTGTGTTATTTATTTTCTTCATGAATGCAACCAATCTCAGGCCTGTTAATATGACATTTTTTCATATGAATTGCCTGTGTGCCTGAAAATGCGCAAAATATGCTAATAAGGAACGGATACGAATGAAATGACAGAGGACCTAGTGTGAGTATATATCACATTTACTCGATCGTTATTGTGACGGCATTCGACATTGCGATTGGGCCGCACTAAAACCTTCACTAATTGCATTAGTCCCTCTGATTAAGTGTCGAGTATAAATTGCATTAGTCCTTCTGATTAAGTGTCGAATATTATAGGATACGAATATTCGGCAAATCACTAGTTTTTGCACAGCTTTCTTTATCTTATTTATTCTTCTAAGACTATCTAATTCATAAATCTAGGCCGTTCATCCAATCATATATATTATATCTGTTAGACCCTTTAAAAACTGACCGTCATGTCAAAAGTGTTGAATTGTGACCATTTTTTCTCGTATTACGCAACACTGAACACTGCTATTACAAAGCAAAAGGCCTTTGTGTTGTTATGTTTTGCTTAACACCGATCTTATGACTATGAATAATGAAGAAAATTAAAAATCACAAAACATTTATTCTCTTAAAGTATGAATAAATATTTTGAAAGATGACGCTACACGAGTAATTGCAACGTATTAAAACTTATACATATTACTCTTACTTTACAGTAATTTCGATTACTAAACTACAGAGTCAGACGCTAGTGGGTTATAAATAATGTGTGACTGTTTCGCAGCCATTTTTAAAAATAAACCCACTCAGCGCTTTGTCCTATGTTAATTGGTGTTTAAGTTACAACCTATGTTGCCTTATAACTAGTCTTATGGTAATGATTAAATAAGTGTCATTAATAAACAATAAATTAAAGCCTATGTATTATTAATATATAATAAACATACAATAAGAAATAAACATTACCGTTTTATTTTTTAAATTTTTACACAACAGTTACAATAAAGATAACGTTTATATTTATGTAAAAGTGTATCTTAAAACGTCAATTTAGGTGTTCAGCAACCTCACACTCCAATTGTGTTTTATATAAATATATAACAAACTAATCTATAAATATATAATAATATACTAATACCAACATATTACGTAAAAATTACGCCAAAAACAAACGCTTCTCAAGAAGCACAGAAAAGGCACAAAATTCATAAGACAGCGCATGTTTTAATATTACAATAAATATACTATTTAGTATGTATTTTATTAACTAATCGAAGTTTTCATTTGATATAGCTACCATAGTTGTATTAAACCTAGAGATCATGAGCTCCTCGTAGACCAGTATTGTACATACGTCGGTAGAAACACCACGTTTAGACATATTGCAATGTATTAGAAAAAGATCCTATACCACCGTTATCAAGAACTGCGCATCTGCTTATCTTTCCCAAATCGCTGGTGCGTATAAAACTAGATGTTAAATTATATTCCTTAAGGGTGGAACGTCATTTTTGTAACGTATGTCCAATTTTAGATGGCATTAGAATTTGTATTAAAAAAAAACCGGATTCCTTAGGCTTTTTCTATAATTATATTATCTTCGCTTAACATATCTAAAATGTTATGTTTTCCAAAGGTTTTACTTTTTACCATAAATCACTTGCTATCTTTTGCAACGACGCACGCTCCACCTCGCGTACAATGCGTGATTACGTCATGGAAAAATATTACATTAAGGTATGAAATAAGATAACAAAATATCATAAAATAGGAAATACCTTAATCCTTACTCCTAATCCGAGTGATATTTTTATGATCGTAACAAAACATTTAGTCGACAGTATGAGGATTACATAAGAATTAATCATAGTTTGCGACATAGTGTAATTTATACTCTCGATTGTCGGCACTTGATGGAACTTATTGCAATCCATTCTAGCATCAAACTCACTTGTACTTATTCCACCATTTTTATTAAGTTTAGACCTGACCGGTTTCGCCTTATGGCATTATCCTTTGATCATTCATCTTTTATCACTAACCTTTGATAATGCCTTAAGGTCAAACCAGTTAGGTGTAAACTTAATAAAACTAGTGGAATAAGTACAAGTGAGTTTGATTCTAGAAACTTATAGTGACTTTGTGTATGCAGACGATTACCTGTACCATGGATTAGTTTCTAGGTAGTATTCGTAGGTGGTGTCGCGAGAAGAGGGCGGTTTGAGGGCGGCTGAGGACGGTCACTGGCGGTCGACGGTTCGCTTGAGCCACTGCGTGAAGTGTCGCAGTTGCCACACGGCCCGCGCGGACTCTTCGCGCAGGCGAGCGTTGTGTCTGCGCAGGCGTCGTACCTGCGGGACACACGCCAAGACTATTTTATTTACACATATTTGGACCCGCTTGCATATTAAGGGTGAGCTAGCCGGTTTCGGCAACTGCGGTCAGTGTTAATGAAAACTAACCAACTAGGGACGGTTATTCGACATGACCGGATCGGACTGGACGAGAGATGTAGGACTGACGGCTTTACGTCCTCTCCGAGGCACAAGGGTTACGACCCTAACTTTCATACTCCGAGATACTTGTTATTAAACGGTTTTATTTAGTTTGCCCTGTTTGTTCATTTATTTGTTTGGATGAAATCTAGTAATTGACCCCCTTCCTGTTAATAGATTGATCGGTAATTTGGTACACACCTTTAGTTCTGGTGACAATACAATTATGTTTCAATACGTAGAATGATGCATAGATACGTCAAACAATGTTAAATACAAAAAAGTTTATTGAAATAATTCGTAAAAAGAAATGTTTATTTCATAATAACTATAATTCTCATTATTCTTTTCCTATTTTTTTCAAATATTGTGATTATTTGAATAAACACACTAAACTGCCAATTCCCTACTCCCAGGTAAAATGAAATCGTTGGGCCCGTATTTCCATCCAGTCAACTCAGTTTACGCTATGCCCAACGATTTTATTTTTTTGTCTGATCAATGCCTTAGACTCGACTCGACCCGGGGATCGAACCCGAGACTTTTCGATCGACAGTAGCTACGCTGACCGCTAGATCAACGAGGCAACAGCAACGTTAATATGTAATACTCTAGTCGTTCCAATGTACTATATACTTACCTATAAGCCCTAGTCAGATAGAAAACATTAGGCGAGTATGTCGCATAAGATATGTATAGTGTAAATAATTTTTTTTATTTATTTATTTATCTTTATTGCATACATATAATAACAAAAACATAAAAAGAGTTACAATAAAAATATAAATGTAACAATCGGCGGTCTTATCGCTCACGGCGATTTCTTCCAGACAACCTTAACACGGATATTAGGTATTTGAAATTTAACGGTAGTTTAATATATTTGTATTTGAAAAATATTTGAAAATAATGATAAATAAATCATTCATACGGAAACACATACTTATACGCTTTACACATGTACACATACACTTACTTACATACACTCATATAATATATACATATATGAAAACATAAATACTCAAAAAAATAAAATATACGACTAAAATATGTTTATATTGACAAATAATAGTCTTTCACTAGTTTTTTAAAAATAGGCAAGGTTTTCGCTTGTCGGATTGTCACAGGCAAGTTGTTCCATAGTCTTGCAGCTTGCACGGTAAAAGACTTGTCTGCAAACTGAGTAGAATGTTTTGGCATTGCTAATATTAAATTCTCCGATGATCTCAGGTCTCTGCAATGTGTGTTGTTTAAGAACTGAAAACGTTCTTTGAGATATGGCGGTGTGTGAGGAAAAAACAGAATACTGTATAAAAGAGTAAGAATATGGAGATTCCGGCGAAGGCGTATTGGAAGCCACTTGAGTTTAGCACGATACCCAGAGATGTGGTCATATTTGCGTAATCCAAATATGAATCTGATACAGAGGTTTTGGAGTCGCTCAAGTTTATTCAGTTGGTCTTCGGTGAGATCCAGATAGCTGACATCGCCATAGTCAAGGATGGGAAGCAAAAGTGATTGTGCGAGTGCAATTTTAGTACTAGTGGGAAGAAAATTCCGTAGCCTTCGCAGAGATCCTGCAGCTGCAAATAGTTTGCGGCTGACTTCCTCAATTTGTGGGCCCCAGGATAGGTATCTATCCATACAGATCCCCAAGTTTTTCACTTTTTCACTATACGGAACAACGGAACCGTTGCAACAAATAACTGGAATCTGTTGAGAGTTTATTTTACAGATAAGCCTGGAGCTGCCCATTATAATGACTTGTGTCTTGCTCGGGTTCACACTAAGTCCATACTCCTCACTCCAGTGGCAAATTTGTGTCAGGTCTCTATTGATAACATCCACTGCTTGCGTTAAATTATCCGGAGTGGCATATGAGTAAATTTGGAGATCATCTGCATAAAGATGGTAGGAAGAAAGTAATTGTTTTGTGATTGAGTTAATAAAAACTGCAAAAAGCAACGGAGATAGCACGCCGCCCTGAGGTACGCCAGCAGATGTAGTACGCCATGAGGAGTAAACATTTTCAATAAAAGCACGCTGCTGACGACCATACAGGTAACTACGAAACCAGTCAATTGCCGATGGAGATATGTTAAGAGAGCACAGTATACCCAACAATACGTCGAAATCAACAGTATTGAAAGCGTTACTGAAATCTAGCAAAGCTAGAACCGTTAGCTTTCCCTCATCCATGCTCAACCTTACATCATCCGTGATATGGACTAGAGCTGTGGTGGTGCTATGACCTGGGCGGAAACCTGATTGGAAAGGATTAAGGAAACAATTTCTTGAAAGGAATGAGCTTAACTGTGTGTAAATCAGACGCTCGAGGACTTTGGAGAAAAAAGGAAGGATAGATATGGGACGGTAATCGGAGAAGGATGTTGGATTACGTTTCTTGGGTAGGGGAATAATTTGAGCCATTTTCCATGCAGATGGAAAAGTGTTAATGGATATGGAATAATTTAGAATATGGCATATTATAGGTAGGATTTCATTTAGGATTGGAAGAACCATATTACGGCTGATGCCGTCGCTTCCTACGGCATTTGAGGTTATAGACATAATGCTCTTCCTCACATCACATACAGCAAGTTGACTAAAAAGAAATGGGGAACAGTTGGGGGTCGGCAGAGAAGAAAGATAACTTAGCGTCGCAGTCTTGGTAGTTCCTCCGTAATTGGAGGAAGCAGAAAAATATGAATTCAGGGAATCGATGTCAACATCTTTTGAAACACCATTAGGACGTGACTTGCCGATCCCTAATGACTTAAGAAATTTCCAGACCCTAACCGGGTTACCATCTTCTATAGATTTGTGGATATGTCGGCGTTGAGCATTCCTACACATCTTATTGCAGTGATTTCTAATGGAAACAAATTTTTCCCAGTTTGTTGCTGTCGGGTGTTTTTTATATTTCGATTGTGCCTTTGCTTTCTTCCTCTGTACCTCCTTTATTTCCTCGGTAAGCCAGGGTGCAGGCAGATGTTTTACCCTGATTTGTCGCATCGGCGCATGCTTGTCATATAAGCGTATCAGATTTTTTGTGAAGAAGTCAAGTTTTTCGTCGACACTTTGTGAATTCCAAAGTGGACTCCAGTCAATGTTTCCGGCATCTCTGCGAAGATTATCTAAATTCATATTCCGAAAATTACGGTGTATAATTGTTTTAGATGTAGGCTTAGGAGTACGAGTGTGGTAGGAAAGAAAGAGGAGATCGTGATAGGAAAAGGCATCTGCAGAGCACTGGCCATGTTTGGCAACGTGCTCCACAGAGGATACGAGGATAAGGTCTAGGAGAGACGAGTTGCAGTTTGGTAAATTGTGTGTAGGGTTTAGTGGAAGAATGGAAATATTGCTAGATGCAATAGCAGATCGAAGTTTGGTAGAGCGATAATCGTTTTTCAGTAGACAAGTGTTAAAGTCACCCATGACTATAGTATGACTGTACGAAGGGGATAGGTTTTCTAAAAGTAATTCAAGGGAAGAAAAGTAGTCTACTCGTAAGGAGGGACTGTAAAATACACCGAGAAGTAGTTTTGTATTGTGAAGACATATTTCAATGAATAAATGCTCGCCAGCATTTGTGGGTGGGGGCTGAGATGACATATTTACTATGGAGAAAGGAATGTTGGATCGAATATACATGGCAACTCCACCGCCACGTCCACAGTCACGATCATTCCTTACCAGCTGGAAGCCTGGTAACGAGTATGACAGCGTGGATAGGCATGGCTTGAGCCACGATTCGGACACGAGAATTGCATGGACATTCGTACAGTCAAAAGTTGTAAGCATAACAGAGAAATGTGCCGGAATGCTTTGGGCATTTAGGTGAACGACATTGAAATTCCTAGGAACATCACAGAAGTGGTTGGATAGGGTTTCTGCCAGTGAAGGAACACTAATGAAACTAGTATCACTACTGGATGCCGAAAAATATTCATCAGTGTCACTGTTAGTGTCTGATGACATCATTAGTATTAATTATAAAATAAGGTTTAATTATATATGTTAATAAATATAAAATAAATATTTATAGTATATGTATAACTTGCATAAAATATATAAATATATTTGCGAACATCTAAACACACAACGTCATCTAGTCCCAAAACTAATCAGAGCTTGTAATAAGGGTACTAGAAAACTAATATATACATATTAATAATACATACATATTATACATAGAAAACTCCGAAACAAATATTTGCAGATTAAACAAACATTTGATCCGACCCGGGAATCGAACCCGAGTCACAGTATCACAGTTGTCGCTTGCTGCGCCACCAAGGCAGTTAAGTTGTTAAATGAGCAAGATGTCGTAAGACGCAAAACGCAACGTTTCGGTTCGTACTTTTTATGCCGAGCGATCAAAACATGGAACTCACTACCACCGCACGTGTTTCCCTCCAATTATAATCCCGGGACCTTTAAGCCGGCCGTGAAAAGGCATCTCAATATGCCGCCATAGTGTGGGTCACCATGCTGCACTGTCCACGTTCGCATTGAGGATGGTGACCATCTCTTCTTTGATTCTACTCATGCTTTGCATCAAGCAGAGTAGTCATTTTGGTAGCTTGAACAAAAAAAACTCACCTCTTCCTCGAGCTGATGTCGCTGGCGCTGCTCGGTGGCGGCGTCGGCCTCGAGCGCGGCGACCTTGGCGGCCAGCCCGCACGCGCACCCCCCCACTCCCGCCCCCACCCCCGCCCCGCACTGAGCCGTGCCCTGTCCTGGAGGTAGGCTTGCGTTCCCTTCCTTAGTCTACAACATATGTAGGTGAACGATATAAATCGATCGCGCGTGCCAGGAGTACACGGTCAAATCGCTTTTGATGTGAAACATATATAGGCGCGCATAAACCCAGCGAGAATTGCCGGGGCGACACCTGAAGCTTCGCCTTACCAAAGTCACTGATGAAAATAATTGACTTTTAGCGATTTCAAATAAATTTAAAAATTTGAATATTTGTATTTAATAAAAATGAATATTAATGTAATAAGCAGTAATTTTATTTTATGGAAAAAATAATAATAATAAAAACAGGCCCATTTTTTTTTATTATGTAACTTTTACAAAACAATTTCGATGTTTCACATCTGCCAGGCGTCTCGTGATGGCACAGGTAGGTATTATATTTACGAACGTCTTCGATCTCTTTGTGGCAGAGAACCGTGGTGCTTAGAATTAGCTACAAATTGCAAAACAAAACTAGTTGATTGGTTTCAGAAATACAAATAAGATAAACTCGTAAAATATTTGATTGTGACTGTGCTGATTTTAACCATATTTCATTATTTATTTTTGTGTTACAGTACGCTTTGGCTTTCAAATTCATCTTCGATATAATGTTACCAGTAAGATGCTGCTTTATTTAATACAAGAGAATCCTTAATGAACAGGAGATACTGGGTTTAAGAAGTGACCCCTGCTTTATGTCTACAAAAACCCTGTACATATACTGAACTAGCACTATTACTTTTTCAATGGCCAACAAAAAACTCTTTCGTTACTAAATGTTTCGAATATTATGTCGATGGGCCATTTTCAATTTAGACGCACTACTAATTGCGTAAAAAGAAGCAAAGTCCTGCTCTCGCAACCAGTTGCGGATATACATAAAAATATTTTTTACCTAAAACAACTACCGAGCAAGAAAATCGAGATGTGCGATGGGGCGCTGCCTATCTTGCGATTGGACGGCTTCGCGTAAGGTATCTCTCAAGTTATTAATACCCTCATAACCAGGTACAATGATCATCATCAGCATTTTGCAGTCCACTGCTTGCAAGTTGCAACATGCAAATTATGACTCAATTGTTATCAGTATTTGTTTATAATCATACCACGGAGACGTCATTCCAGGACTCTGTAGAAGGTTCATTTGGCAGAGTTTCTAAAGATGGATCCGAGTTGTCCATAGATGGGTATGGATGCTCCTCGCAGATCTGATACGTAAAAAAACAGATTGGTGAGCAACTTATTGTGTAGAAACGATTTAATCCACAAATTAGTTAAATTAAGATTTACCAATCAACTGTCGGAGAGGGATGATATATACATATACTTTACATTTAATAATTTAGATTAAATAGTTATGATGAACGTACAATTTCTAATCATTATAACGTATTTTTGGAAGTTTGGCACTAATACTGGATTTTTAATGCTTTTGGCTAGTTTGTATCCACGGTCGAGGTAACAGATCGTTGGAACCTACCTGTAACATAGCCCTGGTGGCCGTATGTACAAGAGCTGCCCAGTCAAGTGCTGCCGCGTCAGGTAGGGGCAGGGGTGCGGCACCAGCCGTACTATTCGAATTTCGCACCCCCTCCCCCATCTCTGCGTCCATCATGCGAATCAAGTCCTCCTACATAAGAATTATGTTTCTTACAACATTTGTCGCAATAGGTAGGTAGGTGGTGGTTGGTGGGTGCAGTTACCGTGAGCGAGGAGGTGTTGGCGGAGGCGCGCTTGTGCCTGGCGGCGCGCGGCTCGTCGTCGTGCGAGCGCCGCCGCAGCGCGTCCGGCGACACGCGCTCGCTGCGGGACGACCCGCCTGCCACACAAACAATAATATATCTTACATCAATCTACTATTAAAACTAACATTGAAGTCTTCAGTGTTACCTAAGGTTCCCATTTGCAACTTTAGTATAATAATAAAGTTAACTTTAGTCGTCCATCGGTGTAGATGAAAGGTATGAAATACTATCTTTCGCGCGCTTCTAGTAGCAGTAATGTCTGTGTGCTTCCACGGCTAAACTTTTGCACCGATTTCAATGAAATATGGCACGGAAATACTTTCATTATTGAGAAAGGACATAGACTTCTCTTTACCGCGATAACCGACATACACGCGGGCGGAGACGCGAGCAAAAGAATTTGCCCGCGGCTCGATGTCATTAATTCTTTTTCTATAATTAATAATTACAGAAGAATTTATTATTATATTTTCTGATATAAGCTCTTTTATACGTTATGTGAAAGAGACAATTACAATAAATCAAAGAACAGTAAAATTGCGATATCTCGTTACAACAAATATTGAATGTAACCTGTGCCATATCCGGAGCTGTCAGATCGTGGCGGCGAGTGTCCGCGCTCGTAGGCGCGTCGCGGTCGGCCGGGCTGCTGAGCGTCGCCGCGCGCTAAGGGCGCCCATTCGTCTGGCGTGTTGTCGCAAGGGCACTTCGGACTCACCGCGAACGTCACCGTCACCTACACATATCCTCATATAAATATGCATGTAGACCAACCTACTTTTTAATTAATCTATACTTATAATAAAAATGTAACAGGTCTAATTCTGTACATTAAAGATATTTTGAAAAGTTTTTTTGGAGGGCGCTCTATAATCGATACTGAACACAAAACTGTAATTTTTTTCATTTTTGTCTGTCTGTCTGTCTGTACCTTGGCCGCGCATCACGTCGAAACTACTGAACGGATTGAAATGAAACTTGGCATGATTTGAGTTCACACTACGAGGTAGGACATAGGATACTTTTTATCCCGAAATTCAGCACGGTATCCTGGAGAGAGGGGATGAAAGTCAAAATATGTACTTGGTTGTAATTCAATAACACATAGTCCGATTTCATTCATTCTTTTTTTTTCTAGAAAGAAAAAAATAAAAGAAAACGGGTAAAGTGTTTTTTTTTGTCCGCGACTGTACACTGCCTGTGGGAAGCTGAGACAGATATGTAAATATGGCGGTACGAAGTTCGCCGGGTCAGCTAGTCTATACTAAGATTATAAAGAGGTAAGTTTATGAGGTCTCAGAATGCACTAAACCAATTTTTAAAAATATTTTACCAATAGAAAGCCTCTTATTCTTGAGTATCATGCTATATTAGCCCGGTCAAAATAGGACTTGATCCTTGCATTAATTCCCAACAAACTGAAAATTTACAGACATGGTTTTTTTGGATTTTTTGGCCAATCGGTTAGTTTTGCGATAATAATAGCTGAGACAAAATTGTAAATTAGGTAATTATCTACTAAAATTGTCTTAATACTTTTTTCTCTTAGATTTACCATTTCTGAGAAAAAGCCATTTGAGAAGCTGGAGCTGTATTCTCAATTAAAAGGACATTATCTTAAAAAGAATGGAAGTTCATCATTTTTGAAGTTAGACTTACGAAGAAATAATCACCCGAGCGAAGCTGCAGGTTCGATTCCCGCGCTACGAATATTCTTGTTTGGGACTTTACAAACATACATGAAACGGAGACAAAGAACACTCAGACTGTGACAGTGAGAGAGTCGGTGTAGTCGGAAGTAGATAGAGGGCGAGGCTCACCGTGACGGGGTCGGAGGTCTTGAGCAGGTCAACGAGCTGGTCGTGGCAGAGCGCGACGACGGCGGCGCGGCACACCTCGAGCAGGCGCGCGCCCGCCTTCACGCCCGCGCGCCACGCGCAGCCGCCCGACTCCACCTGCGTCACCAGCCCGTCCGGCTGCACGTGGAACCCTGACCACACACTCTACACGTTACACACTACGACGACGATCATTCGGTTTGAACCTAGGGGAGAGCCTACGTCTTTCGGCTAAGATGGTCATCATGATGGATTCTTTGATCAATGTGTTTTTATTTGGAAATATTTACTTAATATTTTTGATGTGAAACATCTATAGGCGCGGGTAAACCTGATTTTGTGAGACCTGTGAAATTGTGGCGCGTAGTGACGCTTCGCCTTACCGAAGTCACTGATGAGAATAATTGAGTTTCGCGATTTCAAAATTTAGAATTTTTGTATTTGATAAAAATGAATATTAATGTAATAAACAGTAATTTTATTTTATGGAACAAATAACTTATACAAAACAATTTCGATGTGTCACATCTGCCGGGCGTCCTGTAACAGCTCACTTTTTTTTCGTCTTAATAAGACGGCCAGTGTTATTTTCGAAACTGACAAAATTTACGCTACTCGAATACTCTTTATTTTACTACATATTTACAGTAATTTATTTCCATTTCACGTTTCCGTTATATCGGTACAGCTAATCTAAAAAGTAACTACGAGTATTTCCATACCATAAAAGAACATACCCATAAGGCCATAATGTGTAGCCATCTGTCACAAAGATCAAGCTAGATTTAAAGGACTGTAGTATAACATTATGTCACCACCCCTATTCATCCCATGGGTGCCGTAAAAGGCTACTAGGACAGCAAACCGACGCAGAACCACATCACTGCAAGAAGGGAAACTTGAAACAAACCCAATCCAATGCCAATCCGTCTGGCCAAAGTAGCATAGTAGGCAAAAACCTTTTTTATACTACACCTGATCGGAACAGTAGTCATTATTCCCTGAAAATGAAGAGAAAGTTAGTCTTTTCCTTGACCTGAATAAGCGGGAGGAAAAAATGTATGAAAATCCATTTCTAACGTGTTTTAGCGGGAGAGAAAGTTGTATGAATTTTCATTTCTCATGTGTTATCTTATCTATGGCGCGCGCCTGCCCAAGGAGTTTTCATATAATTTAAATATGGAATCTCCGTGCCACTGACATCCTTCTGTGAAGAATAAAAAAAAACAAAAGAAGCGCGAAATATCGGTCAAATTCTAAGCTAAATAGTGTCTTACGTTTTGATTTAAATACTTTCTACAATACAAGTCTTTAAATGTTCCTTACAGGTGTAGTATAAAGCACTGTGTAGCACTCGGGTGAAAGTCCCATTCCTACCTCGGGAGTATTGTGGCCCTAGGCTGCGCCTTCGGGCCACAAACTGCTCCCTCGCTACTAATCGGTTCCTTTCCTCCCTCGGTGAACAATGTACTATTCTAATGCCCGTTTTCACCAACTATACTTAAACAATCTCTTAACTAGGAACCCCCTAACGTAGGTTACTCCTAAATATAAATCTTATCTAATTTCGTTTTCACCATGCTAAGTGACACCTAACTAAGGGTCTCCTATTTTGTAGGGATTTCAAAAACCGTAAACGTGCGCAAGTGTATGTCAATTGTCTTTTTCTTCAATATTAAATTATTAAATTAATTATTATTACTAATTAATAAACATACAATACGAAATATAAAATATATGTGTATGTATATGTGTATAAGTAGTGTATGGGCTTGTATTACCTATTATCAGGATATTCCAATATTTGTTCAATTTTATTTAATAAATAAATAACACCCCTTGGTTAACCTAAATCTTGTAACAAAATCTATAACGCCATATTTTGTAAATAAAGCTGGTCTATCTCGGTAATATATTGAATAAACTAGGATTATTTATTATTTCATTGTATTGGAAACATCCCATAACTCCTCCATTTCAAAAATTTTAAGCAAAACGCAAGTTAAGTTTCTTTATCACCTTGTTAGGGGTTGGTTAGGTAGTCAACATTCGAGCCCCTAAGTTTTAAGAGACGCCTAAGCACTTAGGTAACCCCTAAAGGTTGGTGAAAACGAAAATATCGCTAAGGGATACCTAACTCTCTCTAAGTGGTCCCTTAAATTTAGGGAACGTTGGTGAAAACGGGCATAAGGAGTCCTATGCCCGGCAGTGGAGTGTTAGGGTCAGCGCCGACGGACGGAGTGGCGAAACGAAATAAAATAACGGCGAGCGACTGTTCAGTTTATTTCGTTGCGTCAAATACAGTAGTATTATGAAGAACTTTAGGTTGAATTTAAATTGCTATCGAATTCGTCTCTTCGACTGTACTGCGTCTGTCGGCGCTGACCCCTAGGGCTGTCAATATGATATATAATAAGATTACAGTACAAAAATATTTAAAATTAAAACGACTTCTAGAACTGGATCAAATTCAAAAGCACCAGTTTTCAAATAAAAAAATAATCATCAAAATCGGTTCACCTAGTCGAAAGTTCTGAGGTAACAATAACAATCATGAAAAAAAATACAGTCGAATTGAGAACCTCCTCGTTTTCTAAAGTCGGTTAACAAAAGAAGGTAAGGGGGTGGTTACCGAGTTGGTGCGCGTTGCCTCGTTCGAGCGTGATCTCGTGCAGCGTGTGTGCGTGGTGCGGCGCCACAGCGGCGAGGCGGCGCTGCAGAGCCTCGCCAGCACCCCTCACGCGCACGCTCTCGCCGCGGTGGTAGTACACGCGCGTCCAGCCGCCGCTCACCACCCAACCTGCGCAACGCACCCACCATCACTATACACTGCACTCATCACACCATATACATACTACAGCGCCGTCTGTAGACCTGCTAATCCTTTTTTTTACGCGGGGAATGCTTTTCGCACCAAACCCTCCGTCGGGGACAAGAAGGGCGTGGGTGGGACTACCGGCGAAACAGTCTACCCACTAAACCTCGTGGCCTACTTTGGCAGTCGGGTGGAGCTCTAGGAACGCATTAGCGGCTTCTGGAGTCCCCCCTGCCGCACCTCACGACTGAGGTAGATCACGGGGTAGCCAGAGCTGCTAGTCCTATATCGCGATGTGAATAATTCTCACACCGATTAACGTATATCCGCCCGTAAGCCACGATCACCTGGCCCAGTTCGAGGATCCTCCTTGCGTGTAGGAAGGACATAACACCTGTTCCACTACACTCTAATAATACTAACGAACTGGTCTATACACTATACACGTATGTAACGAGTGCTATTAAGTTATACTGACTAGTTTTCTATGCAAATAAGATCTAATTTTCCATGACTCATATGTAAAGAATATCGCAGGTAATTCACATGTGATATTCTATACATATCTATATATATAAAAAAGTAATGTGACTGACTGACTGACATACCCAGAGATCAACGCACAACCCAAACCGCTGAAGCTAGAATCCTGAAATTTTGCATGTAGGTTCTTTATATAGCGTAAGTGAGCACTAAGAAAGGAATTTTTGAAATTCCACCCCTAAGGGGGTAAATCAGGGGATGAAAGTCTGCGTGAGCGAAGCCGCGTGTAAAAGCTAGTAACTCATATAAGCTAACAGACTACTTGATTCAACTCAACACAGAAAACTTGGAAATTTTGTTAAAACTGATGTTTTTCATGTTGTAAACACTCACTAAGAAAGGATTTTCATAAATTACATCCCTGAGGGGGTAAATAACAGATGAACGGTTGCATGGAAGTTCGTCAGTTTCAAAGTTGGAAACCATCACTCGGGCAAAGCCGCCAGCAATAACTAGTATTATACATTACACAACACATGAATATGTTACCTAATAAAGAATTTGTGGGCAGAACCAGAATAATTTGCCGGGTGTTATCTTCGATGAATACGACGGTGTCTGCAGATACGCCTATAATGCAGTCTATCAGCAAACCACCCGCGCCTTCATCCTGTACTTGAACCTGCAACGCAAACGTTGTTCATTTGTAAATAATAAAAAAAAATAACAAACCCTATCTTAGATTAACATACTTCAAATGTTGGTTATATAAATAATAAAAATTCGAAGCAAAAAGATTGACATGCAAATAATGGTTTTAGAAGCAATAACCCACACTAACTCAGATATTTGTTTTACAAGTTTAGTATTTTTGGACACTGCTTCACTCGTTACAGATAAGTTTCAGTTAGCTTATCTGTAGTTATAACGTATCTTCGATATAAACCGTATCAAACCATCTGTCAGATAAGCTATCCGGAACTTATCTGTAACCGATAAACAAGGCCGTAGTCTTTCATAGTTGTCTGAGGGCAGACAATAATTCGCACTAAAGTCATTTTCAATAACCATATAAATTGTGTTGTGGCAATTAATGCAAGTTCGTAATTAAGATGTGGAGCAGGGCGGAATATATATATATATATTTAAAGACAACTATGTGGAATATGTCGACAGTGTCCTAACTATATAAAGAATAAGTTACATATCGTAAGTGTTAGTAACATTTTATTTATTTAAATTGTAAGTACTGTTTATATAGACACAGTGTACACATAGGTACTATGCATGAATCAACCGAGAATTCGATATAACAGTTTAGTAAACTCACATGAAAGCACAATGCGCCCCCAACTAGTACGTCATTAGTGCAATTGTCAATACGCGGTATCAATGTGTTATTAGCTGAATTGTTGCCACTCTTCATAAGCAGATGCGAGAATATCGCTGAAACATTAAAATAACACTAGTCAGCTCGTGCTAAAATACCAAACAAACATTCCAATAGGTATTAAATTGCATACAAAATTTCTGTCCGGATTCTACAGTTGTAGCAGTAACATAATTCTTAGCTAAATCTTTCAGGTACTCTTGACGCGTTCGCGTTGCCATTGTACTAAATTTTGGTGATTGAATTGCAGCATTTTCGCCATTTATTACCTGAAAAAAAAGATATGTTACGGATTTAAACACTTAAGTTAGTAAAAACTGGCTTCTAACAAAAAGTTCACATACTCATATTCTTATACGCTGCAAAGAGGGAATAAGCAAACTACCGTATTATTTATTAATTTTAAAAAATGTCAGTGTCTAACTACAAGTAAAATTTTAACAAAATAAAAACCGACTTCAAGGTTCGACTCGATTTCTCTTGGATGCCATCATCAGATCTTAGTGTCCTTATCATGGTACCACCGTTGGGATATCTTCTTTCCATTAAAAAAAGAATCATTATAATCGGTTCATAAACGACGAAGTTATCCGCGAACACACATAAAAAAAAACAGGGTGGAATTAAGAACATCCTCCTTTTTTGAAGTCGGTTAAAAATGATGGCTTTATTTGATATTACTTGAAAGAAAGATTAGATATTTTTTTTATGTTTGAAGTCAATTTACAAGTTTAATTTATTTTCATAACAATAAAAGGTAAACTCACTTTACTTAACAGTAGATCGGTGAATGCCTCTCCTTTAGGATAAATGGCACCATCCTTAATGGGAGGTCCAAATAAAGGCACTTCTTTAGCACGACTTACAGCTATACTATAGTGGGTATTCTCTGTGCAAGGATCAATAGCTCTAACTACAACAAAAACATGTTGGAACTGAGAACGAATGTTGCGCGGAGTGAACGGCGCTGCACCCGGTTCTTGGAAGACAATGGTTACAATATCATTGCCTATATGTCGTTTTCTCAATAATTGTTGTCTATTATTTGGCGTATATGGAAGCATAGTTGAAACATGGAACATAATATCGCAGCCTTGGTATGTCGTAAAAACTGAATAGAGTCCAGTTGAATCAGTTCTATTGTCCAGCCCAGCCTTATATTTATCGAAATCCTTTAATCTCACTGTCTGGCCCAGCATTTGTAGGAATTCTACGAATGCAGGCCCAGCTTCCTGATTATTGTACATTTCTTCCTCTGTCGACTGACCGCTTTTACAGTACATAACTCCTACTTTATAATGTCTGGTAACACATTGTTCGTCTAAGCGTAAAAGTTGCTCTTCAGACCCACCATTGGTCACGCCAAGTCTGAAATTCAAGAAGAGTTAAAAAGATTAAATCTAAAGAATAATTAGTGTTCTTTTAAACTTTCATGGTCATTAACATTAAAATAGAAAGCTACGGGATTGCTACCATATACCTTTTTGTTTGTGAGTATCCGATATTTCGGCGCTGTTGCAAGCGCCATGATCACGGAGTAACTGAAGATCTTGCGGGTGGGATGTTATTGGCAGACATATCGGTCTACCCTCTTTCGCAGTCTTTTACTACGATCGCCCCCGGTACCACTGTTCACTAACTCACTATTCACTCGTAATTGTTCTCGACACACAACACTAACAGTATCTGATCGCGAAACTATATTTTGTTGATTACGCCGGTTTTTGCACATTCGAATCACGGGATTCCAGACATTTGACAATTTGAACCCAGCCTCACGATTGAAATTTTTGTGTTTATTAATTTCAATCGCTTCCCTGACCAATCTAGGTATGTAGTGGCGTTCTGTCGTAATTATTTGTGGGTTATGAAACTCAATCCAGTGATTTGGGCCCGAGTCAATCAAATGCTTCGCGATTGCCGATTTCTGTTGGTCGTTGTTTTTGACCGCTTTTATGTGTTCGTTCATGCGGCACGCGATGGTGCGTTTAGTTTGGCCGATATATGAACTCCCACAACTGCAGTCGATCTTGTAGACACCAGGCTTTTCCAAGGGGAAATTGTCTTTTGGGGATCGGAGACATTGTGCCACTTTTCTGAATGGAGTGAAGACAGTATTGAGTGAAAACTTATTAAGTACGTTTGAGATCTTGTCTGTCACTCCTTTTATATAGGGCAGAAAAGCTGGTTGTCTATCTACTGTCCCTTCTCTGGTGGCTTACTTTGTGTCTAGGTGGGATCTTCACCCTATGTCCATTGTTCCGTAGGACGCACCGAACATGCTCGAGCTCAGTAGCGAACCTAGGAATTTATTTCGGGGGGGGATATCATCTTTTGTAAACCTTAGAAATGCATAAACAATTTTAGTGTAAATGTTACGTATTATGTATTGTATACATTGCCTAGGCATTGTGTAGAATATCAGATTATACAGATTGCCAGTAAAATATAAATATATGTAGAGAGAGATAGAAAGAAACGTTGCTCAGGTAAACGAATAAGTCGTACGAGGCGGCGACGATACTGGCGCGAGCCCCACCCGCCGCCGCCACCCGAGACAGCGCCGGATCATGAGCCCGGAATGCTTCGGCGGAACGCACATACGCAAGCCCTACGGGCTTGTCGGGTACGACTCGAAATCCAGGGCTGTGCCAGCCAACACGCTACCGGAGCCGTTCTGCCGAGCTTCGAAGCTCGGATAGAGAAAACCGACTGTGTCACCTACTGATTTACTCAGATACTTATCGGGCACGGTTGCTTATGTGAGTATCTGAACAGAATCGGACGTGAGGCTCCGGCACAATGCCACCACTGCGGGTCCACCCAGCACACGCTGGAGGGCTGCCCTGCGTGGGAGTCCGAGCCTTGAGTCCTGGTCAGACAGATCGGTCAAAACCTGTTACCACCAGCATTGATCGCGGCAATGTTGGCGAGTAGTGTGGGATAGGAGGCCGCGGTCTCCTTCTGTGAAGAGATGTTATGCTGCAGAAGGAGTCCGCAGAGCGGGATCGAGAAAAGGTAGATCCGGCTCGCAGGAGGCAACGAAGGGGACGCGATAGAGACCGTTAACTCCCCAATCGTCGCTTAAGGGTCGTTGTGGCCACATTTAGGGCAAATGGGGCCGCTGCAAACGACTCGAGACCTGTGACACCGGGGTGTCGTCTAAGGCGGGTCGGTATCCCGACTCTTACTGTGTAGAGCGGTGAGAGGCGCGATAGTGACCTGCCCCGGGGGTGGTACGGGGAGGTACGGCAGGGGGAACTCCAGAAGCCACTGATGCATTCCTGGAGCTCCCCTGACAGCCGAGGTAGTCCGCCGCGGGGTTTAGTGGGCAGACCAATTCGTCGGGAGTCCCACACACGGCGTTCATGTGTCCCCCCACGGAGGGTATTGTAAAGAAGAAAGGTTAACGAATAAGTAAACACAGAGAACAACCGAAAATCACATGTTTTTATTTGAAGGAAAAAAAGTATAACTTTATAAAATTATTCGTGGTAAATTCAACATGAAGAAATTTTCATGGAATTTTTGTACTCTTACAAATGATTAAAAATAAAATCAAGCCGCGTTTATTTATTGTGCGCTAGCTTGTTAAGGATGTCTTTTGGGTTAAAGGAACATCTCGGTGTCCTGTGGTGCTTTTCAAAACAAACAAACAAACTTAAATATATTTAAGAAAAAGTTAAAAGAACTATTGTTACAAATGTTTAATGAACCAATTGAAGATTAAAAGTATTCCTACTATTAGATGTATCTCAAAGCCTACTTAGATTCTAAAAAAGTATTATAGTGTATGTAATTTGAAACATATAAATATGCATATTGTTTTAAATGTGTTTACATATTTAAAATTGTAAAATGAGCGCACAGTATTCGCCAACAAACTGTCATGCAGTTTGGCGAAATCAATTAAGATGTACCTACATGTATCACATTTGTAATAAATAAATAAAAAAAAAAAACAAAGTAAGATTTCACTCCTCTTAGAGTTGAAAACGAACGCATACATGTTGCAGTTGTTACAGGAATCGTGGCACCAATTCGCGTCGTCGCTCGCCAACAATCGTGAAGTTAATGTTTTATTGAACATAAATAATTCGGGGGGGGATATATCCCCCATATCCCCCCCCTGGGTTCGCCACTGCTCGAGCTCCTGGTTTAGGTGTTGGTCGTCACACAAATCATTTGCACGATTTGTCAATGATGTAACCACGGAATCAATGTGCCTTGGGTGATGATGAGAGCTTGCATTGAGATAGCGGTCAGTATGAGTTGACTTTCTGAAGACAGAGTGGCTCAGTGAACCGTCGCTCCGCACACCGATTTTTACGTCCAAAAACGCCAGGCTTCTGTCTTCCTCTATCTCGTAAGTGAAGTTAACTTTCGGATGGATGCTATTTAAATTTGTCAGATGGGACTCCACATCATTTCTGTTTTCTCGCAACACACAGAATACGTTGTCAACATACCTTTTCCACAATTTTATCTCAGTGGGTGCCGTGGCGAGTGCCCTTTCTTCAAAAAACTCCATCCAAATGTTTGCAACCACTGGAGCTACGGGACTGCCCATAGCTACTCCATCTATTTGAAGATAGTATTGGCCCCGGCAAGGGCGTCACCAGCCCTGGGCCTAGGTAGGGGCAAGGAGATCTCTTCTCTCGCTACCGGCGGTTCTAGGGGAGGGGGAGGAGTCACAGGGGACATGACCCCCCCCCCCCAAATCGTACACATGTATTTTTTTCCTACTGCTACTAGAACTTGATTTTTTGGTCTCTCCTGTTTCCGTAATTGTTCAATCGAGATAAGAAATCAAAGGATAGGAATTGTTTAACACCTATAAATTAAAACTGTAATATAATCTGGATAGCAAACTTTACCCTCCAAGGCTGACGTGATTCAGGCCTGCTTTGCCATAAAGACTCAGATGACACTAGGTACTAGTCTGGACCGGAGTTTCTAGGAAGATTGCTAGACAGACACGCTGTCCAAGGGTCCAGGACAGTCCACTGATCCCTCCCACGCAATCGGACCGGCAATTCTGGTCCGACGAGCTTGAGGAATCGGAGGGAGAGCTGGATCGAGCCGTATGGCGGCTGGCTTCCCGCAACACCGCTCCTGGACCTTGTGGTGTTTTCCAGGTCAGGCGCTGGTGATCACTTAGTCGGTGCTGGGAGACAAACTAAGGCAGATTTTCACTGAGTATTTCAGCCTCGGTATCTTCCCCCTTGGCTGGAAAGAAGCGAGACTGGTGCTCCTCAAAAAGTAAGAATTGGCTGCAGATTTTATCTCTGCGTTACAACCTGCCTGAACGAGTCGGGGAAACTCTTTGAAAGATTTATCTCTGATCGTATCACGGGTACCTGTCGTGAGTGAGCCCTGATCTATCGGATTGCCAATTTGGATTCGGATAGGGGGGGTGGTGTTGACAGTTAGCCTTGATATCGTTAACGCTTTCGGCATCCCTCCCTGGCGCGCGATTAGGGCGGCCCTTGAAATCACGCGTGCCGTCATAGAGGCCTATCTGCGCGACAGGGCAGTGAAGTTTGTCGATCGGAACGGAGTGGCAAATCGAATGGAGCTGTGTTGTGGGGTTCCTCAGGGTGGCGTCGATCCTGGCGCGATCTCCACCCTTCGACATTCTGACCGACATGGACACAATGGTCTACGATGAAATTCGTCCTGTCGGTCGGAATGGCGAAGAGACAGCGCCGGATCATGAGCCCGGAATGCTTCCTCAGAACGCACATACGTAAGCCCAACGGGCTTGGCAGGCACGGCTCGTCACCCAGGTTTGTACCAGCCAACGCGCTGTCGGAGCCGTTTTGGCGATCTTCAAAGCTTGTATAGAGAGAACTGACTGTGTCACCTACCGATTCAATCACAGGGCACGCTTGCTTCTATGAATATCTGAACAGAATCGGACGAGAAGTTATGGCACAGTGCCACCACTGCGGACAGATCGGACGAAACCTGTCACCAGCATTGATCGCGGCAATGCTGGCGAGTAGTTAGGGATGGGAGGCCGAGTGGAGTCTGTGGAGACATAATGCTCCAGAAGGAATCCGCAGAGCGGGATCGGGAAAAGACCAATCCAACTCAAAGCGGGCGACGACGCGGTACAAGCCGCTAGCTCCCCAATCGTCGGTTAAGAGTCGTTGTGGCCAAATCCAGGGGAGATGTGGTCACTGCAAAGGACCCGAGACCGGTGTCACCTCGGTGCGGCCGGGGGATGTCGTCTAACTACGTAGTCTGGTTACCCCTGGATGTACCTTACGCGTGAGGTACGGCAGGGGGTACTCCAGAAGCCGCTGATGCGTTTCTGGAGCTCCTCTTGACTGCCGAGTTAGGCCGCCGCGGGGTTTAGTGGGTAGACTGATCTGCCGGGAGTCCCACACACGCCCTTCGTGTCTCTACTCCTCCCCCCACGGAGCTAGCTCCTCTAAGTGTTCATTCAGAGATTGTCCCAGACGTCTCAAACATTATCATCCGAATAGATTTACCAATAAAAAAAGATATCCATTTGTTTTTAATGTGTGCAATAAAATTGTGTATTGTGCAATAAAGTCTAATTTACTCGACTTAAATTGATTATTACCCTCCCAAAATTTCAGGATAAAACCGCAGCTGCACGTTGTCCTACAAATTGCGTAGTACATTATTCAGCTACTATGCTCAAAAGTTGAGAATACCAATAGAAAAACGATTGTGACAATAATTCTTGTCGGACTAGCGATATATACCTACCTGTTTTCGTATGTAGGACATTGTTTCATTTGGACAGAGAACACTTTACCTATTATTTATTATTTTTGTCCTACGGTTAGTAATAAAAAATATGGTATTGTGGTATTAACAATTTCTGAGCGTAGATCTGTTAGGATGATCTAATTTCGAATATCGATTGATTGATAGCTGGCATTATTTTTCCATGCTCAATATGTTTCTTTAAATTTAAATATGCATCAAATCATCTCTGGGGAGGGGCAGCTGCCCCTACCTGCCCTCCCTTGGCGACGCCCTTGGGCCCCGGTATATGAAGAAGTTAGTTGACAAACAATGATGCAGCAGTGTGACATATTCCATCGGGATGTTATTAGCTTGTAACTTCACCTTAACCACTTCTAGGCGACTTCTACAAGATCGACTGCAGTTGTGGGAGTTCATATATCGGCCAAACTAAACGTACCATCGCGTGCCGCATGAACGAACACATAAAAGCGGTCAAAAACAACAACCAACAGAAATCGGCAATCGCGAAGCATTTGATTGACTCGGGCCCAAATCACTGGATTGAGTTTCATAGCCCACAAATAATTACGACAGAACGCCACTACATACCTAGATTGGTCAGGGAAGCGATTGAAATTAATAAACACAAAAATTTCAATCGTGAGGATGGGTTCAAATTGTCAAATGTCTGGAATCCCGTGATTCGAATGTGCAAAAACTGGCGTAATCAACAAAATATAGTTTCGCGATCAGATACTGTTAGTGTTGTGTGTCGAGAACAATTACGAGTGAATAGTGAGTTAGTGAACAGTGGTACCGGGGGCGATCGTAGTAAAAGACTGCGAAAGAGGGTAGACCGATATGTCTGCCAATAACATCCCACCCGCAAGATCTTCAGTTACTCCGTGATCATGGCGCTTGCAACAGCGCCGAAATATCGGATACTCACAAACAAAAAGGTACATGGTAGCAATCCCGTAGATTTCTATTTTAAAATTAGTGTTCTGCTAACAGTTTATCTACTTTAACTTTATTTACTTTATAAGACAATATAGTAAATTTTCTAATTCATTCAATTCAGTCAAAGCACTGAAAATATAAAAAAAAAAACAAAGCAGTCCCTGTTAAGATACTAATTTTCTTCTTTTAAATGCTGAAAAGTGTATTAAAAGAAAATAAACAAAAATATAACAATATAATATAATATAACTACATGTCGTGGCCCGTTCAATTCAAATTATTTTAATAGAAAACTATTCAAGTATTAAGTGGTAGTCTTTAATAAACACTTACCGTAAACATCCAAGTTGTAATTCGGAAGCAACATATTCTAAAAGTTCCTTGGTGTTGTAGGTGGCGCTGTTGTTACTGGGCTTAGCTGCTGGCAGCGCGTCTTCAAGCACCGAACCACGAAGTGTCAGTAGTTCAGCTGTGCGCAAAATCAGTCGGTATTGCCAAACGAGCTGCGACGTCGGTGCTGATACGTCGCCACCGCCTCTACGAAGCTCCACCCGTTCCTTTTTTATGGAAATGGCTACAGGTCCTAGATTTTCATCCATCCCAAACCAATTTTGATGAGCTGCAATATGTCAATACATTAATTAAGAACTCAGTCCTCAAGCACAGTTCTTCAACAACTTCAATTATATTTTATTGCTATTGCATAAACTAAACAAAATTCTGCATACAGAAGTAAGACAAAATGAGTGGAATTAATGAATATTCATTATGAGTAATGTATTGCAACTTTAATGAATTCAAAAATGTCTATTTTTTTGTTGCATGTTTACTATTCAAATAATTTGGCAAACATAGAGTTTTATTTGCTGTACAATAACAGTGACGAATTATAAACTTAATGATAAAGTAGTACAATAATACATTAGTTTTATAACAACTTACGTTGATTATAAAAATAATTCCTGTAGTATAAAGCACCGAGATCTTGACTTTCTATAGGTAGCGGAGCAACGGATCTTGCAAATGGACACCCATTTTTCCAATGCGTGTTACCAGGGTGTGTTTGTGTGGCAGGAGGAAATTCCAAGACAGAGATTCCATAAGCTGCACGAGGTCTATGCCAACACCCCGACTGGCCTGCGATAGCTCCACGGGCAGTTCTCCAACACAATGAAACGCACCGTTCTTCCTCGCCTAAAATATTGAATAGTTAAAATGAAAAATTTTAAAATTCTGTGTCGCAGGAGACGTAACACACATTTTATTTTATTTTTATTTTATTATTTATTACGACTCTATTGACACCTGATTCATTAAAATCGGTTAAGTAGGTTAGACACTATGGTGGAATATAAATACATAGACTGCCAAAGAGATTACCCCTCCTTTTGGTTTCGCTGTAGTTGGGTATCAAAAGTCTGGGCTTTCGAGACACAGCATATTTTTAGAGAATACATTTCTTTTGCTTTATAAAGAAATGAAATTTCAGTAAATATTAAGTAACATAAAGTATATCTTGGCAAGTGGCAACAGTTCTGTGTTTATATTCAAATGTTTTAGCTTTATTTGAGATTTGTGTCACGCAAACATTTAAAAAACCCAAATACTACTATATTATATGAAATCCCCACTACAATATACACAATAAACATCTTAAAAACTCAAAAAAAATCATCATCTTGGGTCTAAATACTATTTCTTAACCACCTTTGCTACAGTGACCTTCAAGCTATAACACTATCCAGCTACACTATGAGGCTCAAACACTACAATATATGTATAAAGACTTAACAGCTGCAGACAGTACTTTGACGCTATTTTTCTTCATAAGTTGTACAATGGTTACACAGACAATTAAGCTAATAGAGTATCCTAGCAATAAGCTACCAAGGATTCATACCTACAAGCTATTCTCTGTCCATTTAGCAAAATCAAACCTTGGTCATAACACCGTTGTGCCTAAGCTCTTTAAGTAAAATAATATGTTGTCTAAAACTAAAAACTTAGACCTCAATGCTCCACCTTGAAAATGTTTTGCCAATGTGTTAATAAAAATTTTACCTAATGTTAATTTGCTTTCCATTACATATACTTTTGTATATGATTTTGATTTATGTAAGGTTTCTGTGTGATTGTTTGTTTCTGTAATATATGTGTGTGTGTGTGTGTGTGTTTGTGTGTGTGTAGTGTGCATGCTGTGGTCTTCTATAACTGAGGGAGTATGCGGAAAGGTTATTGTGAAATATTTACTTTAAGTTATAACTGTGTTTAACCTTTGTTGGAGATCCTTGAATTATATAAAATAAATAATTGTAGCAATGTGATGACTAATTTTTAATATTAATTAATTTAAATATTGTTGTAAATGTATAAAATATATTTTAGATTAAAAAATTTAAAAAGTTTATGATTATAATGGATCTATCATGTCCAGCAGTGGACTGCGATAGGTAGGCTGATGATGATGGCAATAGAACACTAGTCAGTCCGTGTGAAGTCTGACAAATCCTAAATCCAAAACAAAATGGCTTCGCCCACTTGGATCCCCTAAGAGATCATTTTGAATTTTTGTTTCATTGTGATCACCTAGAGGATCTTTTTCAATTTTTGTTCCATTTTGATTAATGGTTAATTACGCGAAAGCACTAGGGAGGCGTTTTGTTTCGTTCATTTCTACTAATTGTGGGTTGGTCAAGAGAGCCAGCGTTATTCTATGTGTAGTCTACTGCCCTCCTGCTATTAGACTTCTCCGAAGAACCGAGTTCAAAAATACTATTCGTTAGAATGATATCATTTGTCATTTCTGATCCACAACTACGCCGGATCTTCAAACTAAGTATCCCGCTATTGACTCATTTGAATTTTCTTTCTGGTCTTTTGAGGACATCAAAAATATTATCCTATCTATACGCTCTAATGCTGTGGAGCATGATGGCAGTAGCGTAAGGCCTACGTCATCCCTCTTCCCAAAAAGAGTAGTCCCTCACTTCCTGAACATTTTCGCCCTATTTCTATTCTACACTTTCCTGAATATTCTCGCTTTATTTCTATTCAACCCTTCCTGAACATTTTCGCCCTATTTCTATTCAACCCTTCCTTAATATTTTCGCTGTATTTCTATTCTTCCCTTCTTGAATATTTTCGCCCTATTTCTATTCAACCCTTGCTGAATATTTTCGCTCCATTTCTCTTCTTCTCTTCCTGAACATTTTCACCCTATTCCTATTCTTCCCTTCCTGAATATTTTCACCCTATTTCTATACTTCTCTTCCTGAATATCTTCGCTCTATTTCTATTCTACACTTTCCTGAATATTTTCGCTTTATTTCTATTCTTCCCTTCCTGAACATTTTCGCCCTATTTCTATTCTTCCCTTCCTGAACATTTTCACCCTATTTCTATTCTTCCCTTCCTGAATATCTTCGCTCTATTTCTATTCTTCCCTTCCTGAACACTTTCGCCCTATTTCTATTCTTCCCTTCCTGAACATTTTCGCCCTATTTCTATTCTACCCTTCCTGAATATTGTCGCTCCATTTCTCTTCTTCTCTTCCTGAACATTTTCACCCTATTCCTATACTTCCCTTCCTGAACATTTTCACCCTATTCCTATTCTTCCCTTCCTGAACATTTTCGCCCTATTTCTATTCTACACTTTCCTGAATATTCTCGCTTTATTTCTATTCAACCCTTCCTGAAAATTTTCGCCCTATTTCTATTCAACCCTTCCTGAATATCTTCACTCTATTTCTATTCTTCCCTTCCTGAACATTTTCGCCCTATTTCTATTCTACACTTTCCTGAATATTTTCGCTTTATTTCTATTCTTCCCTTCCTGAACATTTTCGCCCTATTTCTATTCTTCCCTTCCTGAATATCTTTGCTCTATTTCTATTCTTCCCTTTCTGAACATTTTCGCCCAATTTCTATTCTTCTTTTCCTATCCAAAGTGCCGGTCTGTGCATATAGGCAGCTTTCAGAATTCACTTACAGACAAGTCTGTTCAGATTTCTGAGCACATTTTTTTTTATTCTGTATTTTCTGAGGTCTTTTAGTTTGTCTGCCACTGCCTAACCATATAACTAGATAATAAATATTTAAAGTAACGGAAGAATATTTCCATGAACATAATTTGGGATGGAGCAATGACCTATTTATGTGAATTAGGATTTTTAACTCTTACCACAATAAAAAACAAAAAAAAGGGAATGCCTCAAGATGATGTATGAAGAGATGAGACCGTCTATGCTCAATTAAACTATAAAATAAAAATATAGTTTTGTTGACTAATAACAAACATTGTTTTATATTACTTTTAACCGACTTCAAAAAAGGAGGAGGTTTTCAATTCGACCGTATTTAAGTATGTTTTTTAGGGTTCCGTGCCAAAGGCAAAAGACGGAACCCTTATAGATTCGTCATGTCTGTCTGTCTGTCTGTCCGTCCGTATGACACAGCCACTTTTTTCCGAAACTATAAGACCTATAATGTTGAAACTTGGTAAGTAGATGTATTCTGTGAACCGCATTAAGATTTTCACACAAAAATAAGAAAAAAACAATTAATTTTGGGGGTCCCCATACATAGAACTGAAACTCAAAATTTTTTTTTTCATCATACCCATGCGTGGGTGCTATCTATGGATAGGTCTTCAAAAATGATGTTGAGGTTTCTAATATCATTTTTTTCGTAACTGAATATATTGCGCTAGAGACACTTCCAAAGTGGTAAAATGTGTCCCCCCCTGTAACTTCTAAATTAAGAGCATGATAAATCTAAAAAAAATATATGATGTACATTACCATGCAAACTTCCACCGAAAATTGGTTGGAACGAAATCTAGTAAGAAGTTTTTTTTAATACGTCATAAATCGTAAACTGCAATTGAACTGCCTCGTTGGTCTCGCAGTTGCCGTGTGCGACTGCTGATCATAAGGTCTGGGGTTCGATTCCCGGGTCGGACCAAATGTTTGTATGATCTGCAAATGTTTGTTTCGGAGTTTGGGTGTTTTCTATGTATAATATGTATGTATTTACAAAAAAAAAAAGTATATATGTATTTGTATCAGTTGTCTAGTACCCATAACACAAGCTCTGCTTAGCTTGGGACTAGATGGCGTTGTGTGTTAGATGTCCGAAATATTTATTTATTATTTTTATTATTATTTACCTTTCATTCAATCAAAACAAATATAAAAAATAAAAAAATGTTACTTGCTGCTGCGGAACCTTTCATGGGCGAGTCCGACTCGCACTTGGCCGCTTTTTTTATGTGTGTTCCCAGATAACTTCGTCGTTTATGAACCGATTTTGATGATTCTTTTTTTAATGGAAAGGAGATATCCCAACGTTGGTACCATAAGGACACTAAGATCTGATGATGGCATCCAAGAGAAATCGAGTCGAACCTTGAAGTCGGTTTTTGTTTTTGTTAAAAAAAAAAAAATATGGTGTACCTCCAAAAATTTTTATCTTCCTAGATGTACCTTGACCCCAAAAAGTTTGCGGAACCCTAGGGGAACAGTGTGGACAAAAATCCAAATGAGGGATTCATTTATTATCATTTAAGGGGATCTAAGCAAGGGTTCCTAGTGGGCAGAGTCCTATAAATTGACTTGCGGATTTGTGGTATTTTTTAAAATCTTTAATTACAGATTTATTCCTATAAAAACTACCTATGTGTATAAGAGAGAGTTAACAAAATTAATTACAGCATTGTTTCTAAGTGCACACTTAATGCATGACTGAGCAGTGTTTGAATGAATTATTAACTTATATTCAATAGAAGTGTAATGGAATAGGGTTGTATATTTGTCTACAGTGAAACCTCTTTACATTGTATATAAATATATTTCGTGACACAAAAAATGCTAATAATTAATAATGTGACACATCTTACCCCAAGTGCTAAGATAACAGACTACTAAGTATGTAACAATGTATCAAAATGAATGTTTATTATTAGACAGAATTCACAAGTATGACAAATAACTTCATCAAGCCCATAACCAACTAAATTGTTTGTCCTTCGTAACACGTTTGACACACACAACTAAGAGGTCACTTTATAAAGCTAAGTAAGCTTCGGTGCGCTAGCAATCCCTGAAACCACTTCTTGCCAAACCGAGTGGTGCATATGTGGAATTCTTTGCCAGAAACTGTGATAAGTGCTTCGAATATAAACATATTTAAAAATCAAGTCTTGATAAACATTTAAAAACAAGTGTAATAATATACAGGCATCAGCTTTAAGCTGCTAGTGTATTAAATAATTATATTTATTTATTTTTTATATTAATTTATTAGTTCAGAATAACTGTTAAAGTAGTGGAGAAAGTATTAATAAATACAGGGGCTGTGTGCCCCTGTATTTATTAATACTTTCTCCACTGCTGATTAAACTCATGGGTATTTGATCCACAACTGCTGGCTATACATAACTGTTGTTTTATACAGGAGTGGTTCTAACACTGACTAACACACCCACTCATTGTGTTCCTGACAAAAGTGCTATAATCCACACCCCTTGTCTTTGTTATGTGATTGCTTAAAACACAACTGAAGTGTAAAGTAATGACATTCATATGAGTAGCATTATGCATATGAAATGTATTTTCACCAATACATTTTCTATGAATTAACTAGTTTGTACTTTTAAAATATAATATTGATTAAGAAAATGATGTTGAAAGCAGGGATCGGAAAACCCATGCATAACGGTATTCGTTATAAACGGTTACCGAATCAATCTGTAACCGTTTCAAAGGGTTACTCATCGATTCGGTTAACAGATTATATATGTTATTGTTTTAACCCAAACAATAAGGGTTAACCCAAATTAAAGGGTTTATGTTTTTGAAATTGTTAACCCAAATGATAGATGTTAACCCAAGATTTCGGTTATTTTACGACGTGACGCGATTCGAAAATTAATCAATTTTACTTGATCTCTTGTGAAAAAAAATTAACTTGTTATCCCCTTTTCCCATTCCACGCAAATAATGAACGTCACCGACGACTGTAACGAAAAATGAATCACGGACCTACAAATATCCAGAAACCTATATCAAATTCGGTTAAGGTTAACCGTAATTATCCTGTATTAGATTATTCCTGTTAACAGTTATAATTCGGTAACACATATTTAGGTTAATCCTAAATTTAGGTTAACCCATATCCAAAAGGGTTAATAACAGATTATTTCGGTTAGGTTAACCTTAACCGGAATATCCCTGGTTGAAAGGGAAAACTGTATGATATGTCCATCAAACCATAAATGCTTTTTGTATGTGTGTGACATCTGAATTGATAGCCAAAATAAACTTTACCAGAAAGCTGTACTCAAAATACAGTTAAGTCCAGGGTTCGAGGATATATATCAATGGATATATATCAGATATATTACTTGATATATATCCATTGATATATATCCTCGAACCCTGGACTT
Source organism: Diaphora mendica (assembly GCA_949125395.1). Classification (NCBI taxonomy): domain Eukaryota; kingdom Metazoa; phylum Arthropoda; class Insecta; order Lepidoptera; family Erebidae; genus Diaphora; species Diaphora mendica. Next base: position 14,286,705 of record OX421319.1, on the reverse strand, counting down.
AACTGTATTTTGATCAAGATATATATCTGATATATATCAAGATATATATCTGATATATATCAAACTGGTTTCGTTGATATATATCAATGCTAGCTGAAATTAGATTGGATATCAGATCCTTCTCATGATGATAGCAGATGATATGATTCAAAATGTTGTTTATGTCCTATAATCCAGTCCAGACTCAGAATCGAAAGATGACCTACCTTTATTTTCCTTGCAGTCAAACTAAGCACTATGAGTATTATGAATACTGCATTTTTTGATAATTTTATTAATTATTTAATAATAAATAATAAATAAATAAATATTTCGGACATCAAACACACAACGCCATCTAGTCCCAAGCTAAGCGGAGCTTGTGTTATGGGTTACTAGACAACTGATACAAATACATATATACTTTTTTTTTGTAAATACATACATATTATACATAGAAAACACCAAAACTCCGAAGCAAATATTTGTAGATCATACAAACATTTGGTCCGACCCGGGAATCAAACCCGAGACCTCATGATCAGCAGTCGCACACGCTAACCGCGAGACCAACGAGGCAGTTATTTAACAGTTTATTACGAATGACTGATGACTGATTTGATAACTAAACAACTTATGATTTTATAATAAAGTTATTATTATTATTTGTAATGTTGTAAAACATTAAAATCATATTCGTTTTGTAACACATATGCAAATAGTATTCACAAATCTATACTAATTTTATAAAGCTGCAGAGTTTGTATGTTTTTTTGAACGCACTAATCTCAGGAACTACTGGTCCGATTTAAAAAATTCTTTCAGTGTTGGATAGTCCATTTATTGAGGAAGGCTAAAGGCTATATATCATCACGCTAAGACCAATAGGAGCGGAGCACCAATGAAGAATGTTACAAAACGCTTTTTTTACGCCAAGGGCAATAGGAGACGCAAACGACGTTGCGTGGGTCAGCTAGTAATACAATAAAATGATAATATGGCTTACAAAATTGATATATATAAAACTTGATATATATCATAAATATCCGATACTTTGATATTTATTATAAATATCGGATATTTTCGAACCCTGGTTAAGGCATTGAGTGACTGAAGATTTACAGTTTAGGAATTTAAAAGCTCTGTAAGTATTATCTACATATTCTCATTAGATCTATGTATGCTTTGGTAGACTAGGTTGTATTAAATTTCTTACTTGAAAACTTTGTTTATTAACTTATTAATGTATGTAAATATAATTGTGAACAAAGGTTCTAAGTGGTCAGTAAGTTTATTTCTACATTTAAAACAGGTGATATTAAGGTAAAAGCACTAATGCCGGACATTGAACTAAAAGATGACATTTTCAAAAAAAACTTTTCTAATAAGAAAACTAATCATTCAAATAACATCGCTACTGATGTTAAAGACACCTAGTACCAACCATGATACGTGCTCAAAAGCTTGCGTACATTGTTAGAAGAATTTTTTTAAATGGCGTCAGCTGATAACAAACAATGAGAGCAGGTTGACATATTGCTCGTAATTCTTAGCATTTTTCTTAAGCCATCTGACTTTCAACAGGTGTGATTTTGTCTTATATTTTTATGATTTCCAGAAATAATATGATAAATTTTATGATTGGAAAATTCTTTGAAAATGGTTTTAGTTCCTTCAAATTCGTAGAAGATTCCAAGGTCATTTTGTGAATTATATTGCATACTGTTATGTATTAAAGTATTTTAGATTTGATATTTCTGATATAACCATTACATAGTCTGAAGATAAAACCTACATGTAATTATGAGATCCTATGTTGGCACAGCAATTAATCATTAATAATTCATGCTGGGAATAACAATGTTAAGTGTGAGAGCAAAATTTGTGTCACCTGATTCACAAATGACACAATGGTAATTTTGTTGTACATATAAAAACATTGCAAACCGTGGCTACATTCCATTGGATACAACTGTTACAGTTGTGTTATTGTTGTAGAGAAACATGTATCAGATAAACTTTACCTCCTAATTCATTCCGGAAAAATGGACAGCTCTCCAGTAATTCATTGGATCTCCCATCACCCGTATCTGGTACTGCATCATCTCCTGGAGGCGCTCCACGGGTCGCAAGTAATGATGCAGCAGATGCACCAGTTGTGGTGTTGCGTCTTCTGCTCAGCAGTGCACCACGTACTTCAGCAGCATAGCTCAGATTGGCCATAAGTGATTGACAGTCATAATGAGCAAACTGCTTTCTTTTATTCGCATCAGAAAGGGTCGAGAGACTCCCATCATCTAGAGTTTGCCGAGGCAAGGCAGGTGCTGTACTACCCCAGAGCTTGTTTAGTTTCAGTCGTGGTTTTGGGCTAGCACTAGATCTAGGTGGAGGACCGTCTGCATGGTCAGTGTTAAGTCCATCAGTAATTCTTTCGACAGCACGATTGAGACCTGTCGGTTTGTCTGGCGAAGACACACCACTGTAGCTGTGAACCATCGCGGGTAGCCGCTCGTTAGCTCCTCCGATTACGTCAATTGAACCATGACTACCGTACTCACGTCGCAAGCCATTACCCGAAGCATGTTCAACATATATCAAGTCAAGACTTGAATTACTACGGTATATAACATCTCTACCGTCCTTTCTTCTCTGATCTGGAGCGTACATGGCATTATTTAAGTTATTTCATTTCCTTTAACTAATTTGGTTCTTAGAACTTGAAAGTTACAGTACACTCATTTAGAAAATATTCTTCATCGATTCCTAGTTTGTTATACGTGATAGTAAAAGCAAATTGGTTAACTGAGTACATGGGATATAGTTTCGTACACAACACAATCACAGAATAATACCATTTAAAACCAATAATTCAAAACAATACTATAAAAAATTCGTTGACTAATCAATGCGCATTAACTTGTAATGTAATTAAACATAAATGTTAAACAATTTTGCAAAACTTCGAGTTCTAAGTGTAAGTCAATCAACCACATAAAAATAGCCACAGGCAAAAAATAAAATCTGAATTCTAAAACTTTAGTCTGTGGCTTAGAGCATGTATATATCTGTAGGGGCAGCCAAACGGGCGGAAAGCGTGATCGGCAGAGAGAGAAAGACTGAGTTTGGATAGTGTCTGTCTCTCTCACGCAAGCTTCTGATTAGTTGGTGTATTTCACTGATCACATAAATACAAGGTGTATTTATGCGATATTTTTTTGACACAATGGTCAAAAGATATATACAGATATACTCGTTTAACAGGAATACTGAATTTAACGAAGAAACAATATGTAAAAAATTCAATTTGCAATAAAGTTTTATTGCAAGTTGTATTTTGTGTCTGCATGATGTCACATGGCCCTTAACGTGGCAAGATTCCAGGGCATTAACAATTTAAGGGTTAAAAGACCCATTTCTTTTGGGACCCTTATGGGATCACTTTGTTTTCCGTCTGTCTATCCGTCAAGACCCTTTTTCTCAGGATCGCGTGGAGATATCAAGCTGAAAATCATATCAAATACTCAGGTCTACTGCCCCTTGAAGCTGTAAAAATCATACTTCTAAGCCAACGCACGAAAAACAAACAAACGTAACAAATTATTTATTGTTGTTAATTACAACAACAATTACGTACACACGTTAACAAACATTTATCGAAACACTATTCTCCGATTGAACACAAAAAGATTGCACAATATTATATTGTGCTTTGACTAAAAGTGATCAATCGTTTTTAGTCAAAGCGCCTTTCAATAATAATGTGCAATATAATATATTGTGCAATGTTATTGTATAGTCTAGGGGCCGCCTAAGAGCGTTTTCACATTATCCGATACAATATCGGTGTCGGGCGCCGATACGAAATTGAACACGGACACCGACATCGGATCGGATAATGTGAAAACGCTCTCACACTGTAATTTGAGCGATGAATGACGCTAGATTTTATTACGACGCTTAGTGCATGGGCAGCCGAATCGGTCGAAAGCGCGATCATCGTAGAGAGAGAGACAGAGAGAGACTGAGTTTGGGTAGTGTCCGTCTCTCTCACGCAAGATTCTGATTGGTGGACGCACACACCAATTTACATGACTGATTTGGCGGGAAATACACCAACCAATCAGAAGCTTGCGAGAGACAGACGGACACTATCCAAACTCAGTCTCTCTCTACTCCGATCACGCTTTCCGCCCGTTCGACTGCCCCTTCAGAAATATATTTGCTCTAAGTACGTAGTACGTAGTACTCAGAGCCGTAGAACCTAGTGGTTTTTTTTTTATAATGTTTATCATTGTGTGCCACAGGGTAACCAACTAAGGGGTTTTTCCCCTAAATTTAAGGGGGAAATGTGTAATGGGGTTTTTTTAGGGATTTTTATAACTTCAAGTATTTACTTTTTTATTTCAAAATAAGCAAAATAAAGGTGTAATAGTATAGGCCCTGGGATAATCTAATCTAGCGAATCCTCAGATTACAAAAGAAAGCCAGATAGACCGTAAAGAACACGACTGAATCTACAAACTAAATATGAATTAAAAAGTGAATACATTCTCGCGGCATTGTTTGACAAACCGCCATATTGAGTTCACGTCACGAGTGATTTTTTATTTTATTTTCAAAATGCCGTCTTGCATCATTATACACTGTAAGAGTAGTTCGCGAAAACAAAAATAAAGAAGATGGAATATATTTTCACAGGTAAATACATGTCAGATGACACGAGAATATAACGAGCACATGATTCACGGATATAGCCAGTCTGGACTATAGCCAAACACTAATCACTACTAAACGGATACGGATTAACTTAAACACCATCAGCAACCCCCCATGAGGGGATTGGGGCAACGCTCACCCCTCCGCGATGCCCTGTGGAATTCGCCACCTAGGCTAGTAATTCCCCCACTGATAAATATCGCCTCATACACACAATATAAAACACAGAGATACAATAAATCGCAAATCAAATAATAGATATGGTCGTCGCGAGATCTGAAGAGAACTGTCCTGTTTCCAATCGCGCCGCTCTATATACTAACTCGCCCGACTCACGGAACCACACTTTTATTATTCGGATACCCTCATTCCGACACGGCCGATGGCCGCCCGCACTACCATCGACACCTGATGTTTTACGGATACGCCGACATACAGATTATTTAGTTGCTATTGTTATTTATTTATTTATTATTTATTTACCTGATAATTATATTGTTGTGTCGGAACACAAAACCTCAACCGTAGTTCGATTGTGATACCAGTTTTTGTCTATTTTTTTTCCCTTCAATTAGGGAAATTATTACATGTTAGTCCAGACATTAGTGAACCTCGTTTCTATATTTAGGGACTTGGTTTCTGTTAAAATGAAAGCATCCATAGAGTTTAGATATATGAACGCAACAAATATTTATGTTGTCTTTGGATCTTCCCTTGCTCCATCTGTATCGTTGAGGTAGGTTCACTATAAGTATCCATAAAATAAAACCACAAGAAAGAAGTCTATCTCTTTGTTAAAAACCTATACCAATCACACCAAGACACTAATACATCCATTAGTTTCAAACCATCTGAAAAAATTCTTTGGTGATACATACAATTATTTCTGATAATTATTACATACGAACAATTTGTGGATGTTTCTAAAAATTACTGTTCTGTGTCTTATCTTTATGTCTTTAACTTGTGCTTCATTTCATAATAGAATAGTTGAGAATGATCGATAGTACAAAACTTGATTCCCTGGTACTTATCGTATAACCGCAAAATATATTAAAAAAAATAATCATACATTACAAGTACTTTTGGTAAAGTAATTTATTTTAGATTTTTATAATTTTTACAGGAAATTTACACGCAAAACGACAATATTATAAAAAGTTAGTACAAAATAAATGTTGCTGAGAGTTTGCATAGTATGTAACAGTAACTGAAATAAAGAAGAAGAAGAAGAATAAACTTTATTGTACACAAGATATTACAGTTTACATAAAAATAACAAATCAAATAAATTACCATGTACAAATGGCGGCCTTATCGCTAAAAAGCAATTTCTTCCAGGCAACCTTGGGATGGAAAAAAAAAGATATTAAAAAATAATAAAAATAAACGAATTCATGGGCAGTATATCTGCATAGTATAAGCAGAAAAAAATAAAATGTTAAGGATTTTAAGTGAATTCGATAAAAGTAAATGACAAAATAAATATTATTATAGATACTAATACAAGTAAATAAAATAAATACATATACACAAATGAAATATATAATATATATATATAAATATATAAAATAAAATATATATTATACATACACTTCCAAAAAACAAAATAAAAATAAACAAACAAAAGGTATATCAGGTAAAAATATGTTTTAGGCACTTAACAAACTATGATGATAGGTAATGATCTTTGACCATTTTTTTAAATATCGGCAAAGATTTGGCACGCCGTATAGCCATCGGCAAAGCATTCCACAGTCGGACAGCCTGCACAGTGAAGGACTTATCGTAGAACCTTGTACTGTGAATTGGTATTGCCAGTTCCATAGATTCAGATGACCTCAGGGATCTCGAATGTGTGTCACTGAGGAAAACAAAGCGTTCCTTTAAGTAAGGTGGAGTAAACGGATGATATAGAACACCATAAAGTATGGTAAGAATATGAGCATTCCGTCGAAGGCGAATTGGGAGCCACTTAAGCTGATTGCGATATTCAGAAACATGATCATATTTGCGTAGTCCAAATATAAATCTTATACAAAAATTTTGGAGGCGCTCAAGTTTGTCGAGTTGCTCCTCCGTGATGTCGAGATAACTGGCATCAGCATAGTCGAGTATAGGAAGAAGGAGGGATTGTGCAAGTGCAATTTTAGTAGACGTTGGAAGGAAATTGCGTAGTCTTCGTAAGGACCCCGCCGATGCAAACAATTTTCGACTGACTTCTCGCAGCTGAGGGCCCCAAGTTAAAGTGTTATCAATGTAGATTCCTAGATTTTTAACAGACGTACTTATTGATAATGGAGTTCCGTTAAACGTAATGTTAGGTAATTGCGTCCAGTCTATTCTAGACACCATCCTGGCACTGCCTACAACAATAAGTTGGGTCTTAGATGGATTAACCACAACTCCATACTGCTCACTCCATTCACACACACGCGCCAGATCTTGACTAATAGTCGAAAAGGCTTCAGATAATCTATGTAGCGGTGCTTGTGTATATATTTGAAAATCATCTGCATAAAGGTGGTAGGAGGAGACTAATGACTTAGAGATAGAATGAATAAATATGGTGAAAAGTAAAGGAGATAAAACGCCACCCTGCGGAACCCCTGCAGACGTGTTACACCAAGAAGATAAAGATTCCTCCAGGCGCACACGCTGCCTTCGTCCAAACAGGTAACTTTGAAACCAATCAATTACTGTCGGAGATATGTTGATAGAGCGCAATATGCCCAGCAGTATGTGGAAATCTACACTAGTAAAAGCATTACTAAAGTCCAGTAAAGAAAGAACTGTAAGATTTCCGTTCTCCATACCTAGCCTGATGTCATCCGTAACGTTGATCAATGCACTTACTGTACTGTGACCCGCTCTAAAGCCTGATTGGAAAGGATTTAGGAGTTGGTTTCTATTAAGGTATGAATATAATTGGGTATGCACAAGGCGTTCTAGAACTTTTGAAAGAAAGGGCAATATGGAAATGGGACGATATTCGGAGAAGGATTTAGGGTTGTTCTTTTTGGGTAGTGGGATAATAAATGCTTCTTTCCAAATCTCCGGAAATGTGCTGGAAGAAAGGGAGTGATTGAGAATATGGCAAAGTGCGGGTAACAATTCATCAAGAATTGGCTGGATCATGTTACGGCTTATACAATCACTTCCAACAGCGTTAGAAGATATGGACATAATACATTTCTCAACATCACAAGCAGTCAATTGATTAAAACAGAACGGTGGATAATGAGGAGCTGGAAGCGTAGAAAGATATTGTAAGGTATTTGCCTTACTGGTCTTATTTAATTTAGACGAAGAAGAGAAATGTTGATTTAACAACTCAATATCAATTTGTTTGGAATCTGAAAACGAATGTGACTTACCAACTCCCAATGTTTTAAGAAACTTCCAAATTTTAGTTGGGTCTCCGTTCTCGACCGAATTATGAACATGTTGGCGTTGTGCTTTCCTACAAGCCTTACTGCAGAGACTTCGGATATTAATATATTTTTCCCGGTTGCTAGGTGTTGGCCTAGATTTAAACTTGCTTTTGGCTGCAGCTTTTTTTGAAATTAAACTTTTGATTTCATCTGTTAGCCATGGAGCGGGTAAATGTTTAAGTCTAACAGCGCGAACCGGGGCATGTACATCATACAGGCTAGTTAGTCTGTCGTTAAAAAACTTGATTTTATTATCAGTTGAGTCCATTTCAGACAGCAAACTCCAATCGATTCCGACGGCATCCCGACGGAGTGCGTCAAGGTTCATGTCCCTAAAATTGCGTTGCATAAGGATTGACTTTAGGTTTAGGGGAGCGTAGTTTATAGGATAGGAATATCAGGTCATGGTAGGAAAATTCATCAGCTGAGCACTGTCCATGCTTAGCAACTGAATTTAGGGAGGATATAAGAATAAGGTCTAGAAGGGATGGAGTAGAATTAGGAAAGTGGTGAGTTGCATTTAATGGGAGAACAGACATATTATATGACTCGACTGTACTGAAGAAAGAGGATGAGCGAAGATCATTTTTTAACAGGCATGTGTTAAAATCGCCCATGATAATACAGTGACTGTAGACGGGAGTTAAATTTTCTAATAGTTTATCGAATGCTGGCAAAAAATTTATGCGAGAAGATGGACAGTAGTAAACACCAAGTAAAATCTTAGTATGACACAGTTCTATTTCCAGAAATAAATGTTCTCCTGCGTTTGGTGGTGGTGGTTGTGGTGACACATCTATAATTTGGAAAGGAATAGTTTTACGTAAGTATATGGCAACACCTCCTCCAACACCATTCACACGGTCATTTCTTATTAAGTGAAAGTCAAGAAGGGAATAAGCAGCAGAAGGGAGACATGGCTTCAACCATGACTCCGAAATGAGAATAGCATGGACATTCTTACAATCAAAATTAGCCAGCATCTCTGGGAAATGGGCCGGAATACTCTGGGCATTTATGTGGACTACATTAAAATTCCTGATTACATCAGAAAACTGGGCTTTTATTGTGTCAGAGAGTGAAGGAATACTTACAAAACTGTCGTTATGACTACTGGCTGATTGAAAACTACCATCATCGTCACTGTCGAAACCTAAATTGATCATTAAAATAATGTAAACACCTTTAAAACAATTTAAATAATAAAAATATGTGAATATATTTAGATAAATATAATAATTATAATTTGATCACGTTTTTGGTCTTTTTTTTGTTTTTTTTTCCAACCGCCAGTTGTGTTACTAAAATATAAGTTTATTTTAATCGCAAAACAGAAAGATATAAAACTTTATAATGAAAAGAGATAGAAATAAAAATTGTTAAACAACCAAGATACAAAAGAAAAAACAACAAGAGAACAGTGATGAAACAAAACTTCAAGTACATAAATATGACATATATAATTTAAAAATTTAAAAAGCAACGAGAATATCAGTTAGAATAACTGTGTTGCGTTTGCGTGAACGCATCCACTGTTGTTGTGCTTTGTGTAGTTTAGTCTGTCAGTGTTGTGTTCTGTCAAGTTGAAAAAGAATGTAAACAAATATTATTGTGAAAGTTGAGGTACTATTAGATTATTAAAGTATGAGTTTAAAGAATAAGGGGGGTACAGTACGATTGGGTGGAAAGAAAAAGTATGAATACTAACTACAACATGAAACTATACAATAATACCTGGACGCAATGCGAATGCGACAATCACTGCAGACACAATCTATTTTTTGTTTCCAGCACGTCTGGATTTCGTTGCAACCTTTTCGACTGGAGTGGCTTTCTGCGTGAAATCCAGACGATTGAGTTCACTAAGCGAGTCTAAACGGTGCCGCGTTCCATTGGGGTCGAGAACATAGATGTGTCCTTCTCGTGTCCAACACTTCGAGACACCAAACCGCTCACGTGCAGCCATGAAGACTTCGTGCCTAGTCTTAGTGATGAACTCTGACAGAGTGATACCAGATCCCTTTAATTTGGTCTTAGCTAACCACAACTTGTCCCGTACAGATACAAGTTGGAGCCTGACCAATATGGGTCTAGGTTTTTTTGAACCTACGAGTCTTCCCATTCTGTGGCATCGCCGTATGTCTGTCTTCGAGAATTCCTTGAAGCCAAGATGACCTGTCACAAACCGACAACCGACTGCGCTGGGTCTTCATCCTTGTCTTCGTTTACTCCATGCAATAGCAACATTTTCCGACGTGTACGCATCTCCATGGTGTCCACCTGATGAGCCAAAAGCTCAATTTGACACCGAAAGCCAGAAATGGTACTCATGACAAAGGCTTTGAAGCTCTCAAAATCCAATGCGAGCGTCGCCAGGGTTGGTGTGCTAGTGCTTTTAGCAGTCCTCTTCAGCTCTAACTCGAAGGCAGCCATGCGCTCCTCAATACCAGCCATAATTGTTGTAAATGAATCCTTCACTGTGTCCATCTTGATTAGAAAGTGTTAAAAAGTGTTTGTTGAGTTTATCTTCTAAAATTAGTGTGCTTGAGAGGAGATAACACTTTACTGGTAGGTGCTTTATATTCTCATTAAAACTATTAAAAGAGAATGTTTATAAATAGTTACTTATTATATTAAATTAAATTAAAATGCAGACACTTTAAATTTAATGTTGCTGTCACAACTACCCACAAAAAAAAAAAAAGAAAAAAAAAAAAAAAAAAACCATAATATTTAAAGTTCTTTAATATTAAAATACTCTTTTTTCAATCTTAATATTTATCAAAAAAATAGGGGTTTTTTTACTGCGTATGGTATCATAACACACACAAAGATGTACGTGTTCCTACACTGTCGCACCGGCTATCACGCACACTAAAATAAATCAATCGGCGTCATGTTATTTGACAAGAACGTTCCATCTGGCATTCTTTTGTAACCTGAGAGCGAATCATATTAATGTTTATACAAACCGCCTTAGCGATTTCTAGTGCGAATGCTGGTTACTAAGAGTGCACAGTTGAATAAAATATAACACACATTTCAGCATGTTGTATTGTTGTCTAACACAATTATAAACATACTCGTAAGAATTTGTGGCTAAACTGCGTTTATGTTTACTACAGATACGTTGATTGTTATTAGTTATTTACCTGTTCAATTTATCCTCTCAACCTATACTAATATTATAAACGCGAAAGTTTGTAGTATGGATGGATGGATAGATGGATGGATGGATGGATAGATGGATGGATGGATGGATGTTTGTTACTCTTTCACGCAAAAACTACTGAACGGATTTGGATGAAACTTTACAGTAATATAGCTTATACATCAGAATAACACATAGGCTACTATTTGCCGCGATAACCGATATATACGCGGGCGGAGCCGCGGGCAACCACTAGTACTCAATAAATACGTTTATCAGCAAGCCATTCGTTAAAACGACTAAATATATAAAGACGTCGGAAACAGATCCTGACTTGAATGGTAAAGTAATTCCATTTTATTTACGAGTGTTAGTCTAAAATAAAAATTATTGTTTTTTTTTCTTATTAATAACGGTTATTTTGTAAAAATAAAAAATAAACTTTTAGATTTTTAACTTTTTAATACTTAGTAAAAATCTACTACTAGTAGTTAGTTAGTTATTAGTAAATACTAAGATATGGTCTAAGATGGTCATGGTCAGAATGGTCTAAGAAAACAAGTCTTATGTCTATTGTTATACGAATCTGTGAATCAATAATACGTTATTCTGAACTAGGCAAGATAAAACAATGTCTAAAAGAGGACCTACTTTAAACAGCCAGGCACGTGAATTGGTGGTGAAATTACATGGATATTTCGAGCGTGAGTCTCAAAACGGTGGACCTCTATTGCCAGTTACACAAGTGCAGGATCGTGTCACGGAACCACTTGGTATTGGTAGAAGTACAGTCGGAAAAATTATAAATGAAAAGTATGGGCCTTCGGGAACTGAGGATAACGTACTTCACACGCCCAAAAAACGAAAACGAAAGAAACCTGTGACAGGTATCGATCAATCATGCATTTAGAAACTATTGGTATATTAAGGTTTTTTTTTTTAAACGAGGCGAGTTTCTATCTAAAAACTTTGCATGTTACGGGGTTGTTCTAAGAAAGCATAGTCATTGAGAACTCATAATAACAATTGGCTTCAGTGACATAAACAATTAAGAGCTCAATGGAAATGGACAGGGCACATGTTAAGAGAGTAGTGGCAGGAGTGTTGTGGAACAGAGTTTCTTAAATCGGTACAGCGAGTTGAGTCAGTATAACTAGTCCTGGGTATTGTATGTATTTATAGATATATGTAGTATGTTTTTTTTTTTTTTTTTTTTTTTTTATGTTTGGCCCACCAAAATGACTCTACTCTGCCTGATGGAAAGCATAAGCAGAATCCAAGAGTGGTGGTCACCATGCTCACTGCGAATGCAGACAATGCAGCATGGCGACCCACACCATGGCGGCCTAGTGATGCTACTGCATCTTTTAGTCTAGTCAACAAGTATGGAACTTGTTGACTAGACTAATTGGTTTATCAGCAGTTTCATTACCGACGTGCAAAGTGGACAGGCTTTGCCAAGTTTAGCTGTGTGTGAGATTTGTGAGGATATAATTTCTCTATAAAATTAAATAGGGGAGGGGGAGTCAGATAGGAAGATACTATCACCAAATTTTATCTCAGTAGTGCTAGAATATCGAAACTAGAAAGGAAAAAGTTAAGCGATACTTAATGTGATATTGAGTTGAATATTCACTAAAACTAGTTTTTTTTGTGTTGAATGGTCCTAATTAACTTGTTAGAGTACTCTAAGGAGACTAATATAACAGGGTGAAATACTATAATTGGTAAAAAGAACATTAAAATTTGTCTTTGTAGAGTTTTGATTGAACTGAATTATTTGTACTCAAATGTTGGTTTTCTTTACTTTTTAACCGACTTCAAAAAAGGTGGAGGTTATCAATTCAACTGTTTTTTTTTAAATGTTTGTTACCTATTAACTTTTGACGGTGTAACAATTTTGATGATTATTTTTTTATTTGAAAGCTGGTGCTTCCTGTGTGGTCCCATTTCAATAGGGAACATGCATAAAATTTTAATTTGTCTCAAATATTTTTTTCTAGATTCTTTATTGTCTTTACAATATACATAATGTGTTTATTTTTATTTAGGGATTATTTGAACCCAGAAAATATTAAATAAAAAGTGAAAATTAAGGGAGGGAAATTCAAACTTCCAAAACGCGCTCTATTGCTCGAAACGAAATGTGACGTCGATGGTCACTTCATCGAAATTATCGGCGTCAAATTTCATATTGTGTTATTAGTACAAGTGTTAGTGTGACAAAAATTAACTTGTTCCATGATTTTTATGGATAATAAAACTGTAAATATGTATAAAGTTACTGAAACACTGAACAGTAAACAAACACGAAATAACAAACGTCATTGGTCATGTCAAAAACGCGCGCAAAATGGCGGCGTTTGAATGGCTCAAATTTAGTCAGTGTTTTAAATTTCACTTTGAAAATTAGTTTGACTATTTTATAGCCTATTTATATTTTTTTCTATGTTATTATAGAGACGTAAATTTTCAGATTAAGAAAAAAAAAGACATGCATATTACCTATTTGGTCCAGTTCTTGAAGTCGGTTTTGTTTTCGTTAAAATTTGTTATTTTAATACACATACATAAAATAGTAAAACGTCCAGAAAATAATTATTTCTTCATCATCCTTTTTTATATTACTTAGAAAAGGAACCCTTACAGTTTTGTCTGTCTGCCTGTTCACACTATATCTCACAGATTATAAGTGCTAAAATCTATTATTTTGCATGATTATACATACTAATCATCTTGACCAAGTGGTAAAATAATCTTGAAAATTTTTTGTGTGCCTAAAGTGGGAACTCGTCCAAGGTATGTACACTCCTGTACATACTCTAATGGTTAGTTGTCCCAAGGAGGACCGGTCTACCTACTAAACCCCGTGGCGGCCTATTTCGGCAGTCGGGAGGAGCTCCAGGAACGCATCGGCGGCTTCTGGAGTCCCCCCCTGCCGTACCCCACGACTGAGATACATCCCGGGGTGACCAGAACACATCCCGGAGTGACCAGAGGCACCCCTTGGGCAGGACGCTGTCACGCCTCACATCGCTGTACACAGTAAGAGGCGGAACACCTACGTGTCGATTGCGGTGGTCACATTGTCCCAAGATGTGGCCGCAGTGACCCCTAGGCGACGATTGGGGAGCTAACGACCTCTATTGCGTCCCCTTCGCCGCCTCCTTCAAGCGGGATCAGCCCTTTCCCGATCTCTTCTTCTGAAGCATACCGTCCTTAACGAAGGAGACCAGTCAAATCGTAGTATTTGGAGATCTGAAAAATATAGCATACTAGGGGTTGCCCGCGGCTCCGCACGCATATATGTCGGTTATCGCCGCAAATAGTAGCCAATGTGTTATTCTGATGTATAAGATATATTACTGTAAAGTTTCATCCAAATCCGTTCAGTAGTTTTTGCGTGAAAGAGTAACAAACAAACATCCATCCATCCGCTTTTATAATATTAGTATAGATTAAAACTAATTTAAAAGGAAAACGTGTGCGTGTGAACTGAGGGACCATAGTGATATTTTTGTTTGAAATTTTTATAAGATTTAGTAGTAGGCTCAAAACAATTGTAGAACAAATATGAGAATTTGTAAAAAGATATATTAAAAACTACAGCCGTTTAAGTGTGGTCCCTCAATCCTCACATACCATCAGCCGGATCTCGGCAAGTATGTAAAAAAATAAGGTATTGTGACTGCAGACATTTAGTAGAGAATTTGTAAAGATATATACTAAATAACTGAGCACAAATCATCAACGATAAAAAAAATACAACTACTATACTGTGGTCCCTCAGTCCACACACGAAAGATTTTGTTATACTGAATATTATCACATCAACAGAATAAAATCTTTATTTTCTTACATAATGTTTTAGAACAAGTCTTATAGCAATTTGTAAAAAATAAATTTAAAAAAAATATCGACGCACTTTGAAGATATTTATAATTAAAGCTGGTCCCTCAATCCTCACGTTCTCAAACATACTTGCATGTCTAGCTGCTAGACGACTAAAGTATCACAAAGTGTAGAGTATTAAACTTTTTGTAAAAAGTTTCTACAAAATAATAGGTATCTTTAATTGTGTGTATCTGACCTCTAAAATGAGATTATAGCATTTCAGTGATCTTATGAACAGATATACGAGTAGTGTGACCACACAATGAAAAAAAATGTAGACTACCAATATAATTTTTATTGTAATAGTCGAAACCCAAGGTTGTACGGTTGATTTAGTGTTATGTTACATTACGTATCTTTACAAAGTATGAAATAAAGTAGCTTTTAGACGCTTATCACCATTTAGGCTATGTTTCAAGGAAGCTTTATGTACTTATAATACCCAAGTATTTTACAAACCATTATGGTAACATAGTGGTATTATTTATACAGCTCAGTTTTATACGTTCTATTAACACATAAAATTGAACATTTAAAAACACAGGATTTTGTAAAATATGTACAAATAGCCCGCGATAGTACCTATCGCGATCTATATTAATATTATAAATTTGAAAGTGGCTTAGTCTGTTTCTCTGTTACGCTTTCACGGCTAAACCAATAACAGTGCCTGCACTTGGTAAGGCATATAACTTATTGTAATACTTTTGTTTAAGTACATAAAATTTGGTTATAACTTAATGAATGTAAGAAGATTTGTTGGTCCGTACTGTAACGCCCTGGCAAAAAATGCGAATGACTCTGTTTTGTGAAAAAAAGTGCACAAACTTAAACAAAAGTATTACAATAAGTTATATGCCTTACCAAGTGCAGGCACTGTTATTGGTTTAGCCGTGAAAGCGTAATAGAGACACAGACTAAGCCACTTTCAAATTTATAATATTAATATAGATCGCGATAGGTACTATCGCGGACTTTTTGTAAATATTTTACAAAATCCTGTGTTTTTAAATGTTCAATTTTATGTGTTAATAAAACGTATAAAACTGAGCTGTATAAATAATACCACTATGTTACCATAATGGTTTGTAAAATACTGGGGTATTATAAGTACATAAAGCTTCCTTGAAACATAGCCCAAATGGTGATAAGCGTCTAAAAGCTACTTTATTTCATGCTTTTTAAGATACGTAATGTAATATAACACTAAATCAACCGTACAACCTTGGGTTTCGACTATTACAATAAAAATTATATTGCTAGTCTACATTTTTTTTCATTGTGTGGTCACTGTGGTGTATGTGGCAACACTGAAGTTCGCGCCAAATAAAAAAATATGTATTCTGTTCTAATGGGTGTCTTACAATTAACTTGTGTGGTCGTAAGTTTTATTCAAATAAACAACTGAAATACTAAATAAGTGAGTATTTATTATTGGCGACGAGAAAAATGGCGTTAATTGGGAGTATTGAGCAGTTTGATTCAGAAAATCAAGATTTTGGAGACTATGCTGAGCGGATGGAACAATTATTCATTGTGAATGTGATAGAAGAAAAGAAAAAGGTTGCTATGTTTATTACATTAGTTGGTCCAAATACATACAATGTACTAAAAAATCTAGTGTCTCCAGATAAACCATGTGAGATAACCTACCAAAAAGTTATTGAAGTTTTGACAAGACATTATACTATTAAAAAGTCGGCAGTGGCTGGTCGATATGAGTTCTATGGTTGCAAGCAGAAAGAGGGACAAAATGTAAACGATTATGTAGTAGAAATAAAGAAAAAGGCATCCATTTGCAATTTTGGAAACTTTTTAAATGAAGCCCTTCGAGACCGTCTTGTATGTGGATTGTATAATGAACACCTTACAAAAAAATTGCTAACGGTAGGAGATAATCTGACGTTTGAAGAGGCTGTTAACATTGCCATTGCGTACGAAAGTGCTGATAAAGAGAGCAAAAATATGCAACCTAATTCAGACGTGCATGTGGTGCAGAAACAAGCTCGCCTACCTATATCAAAACAATCATTTACATCCACAAGCTATGGCCGTAACAGATTGAATTGTTCTCGCTGTGGTGGAAATCACCAGGCAGATAAATGTTTTAAGAAAAATTGGACATGCTATAATTGCAAACGTCAAGGACATGTTGCAGCAAAGTGTTACTTTCGCACCATGGAAAACCGGGGTGTTAGACAGTTGGAAGATGGTCAAGATAAACAGGAAGCAGAAGAAGTTATTTTGGGAAGTATACAAAATATCACTGGAGATGAGGAAGCAGCTTGGATGCCCTTGTGACTAGGCAATGGACATTTAATTAAAATGCAGGTTGACACAGGAGCGTGCAAAACAGTAATCCACAAAAAAGATTTCATCAAATATTTTTCTGAAAAGATGTTAAGAAAGTGCAGCTGTACGTTGAAGTCTGTATCTGGGGAGCTATTAAGAGTCATTGGATCCATTAAGATTTTAGTAAGTAATTTACAAAAAGAATTGTATTTGATTGTAATTGATTGCAATAAATATTTTGAACCATTAGTAGGAAGAAATTGGTTAAAAGTAATATTTCCTAGGTGGCAGAAACAGTTTGAACTTAAACAAATTAGTTTTGACAGTAGGGAAAAAGAGAAGTTTATACAAAATATTAAGACTAACTTCAAACAAGTTTTTGAGAAAGATAGGTCCTCTCATATTCAGAATTTAAAAGCGAGTCTTAAACTCAAACAAGGAGTACAACCTATCTTTCACAAAGCTTACACAATACCATATTCTAAGAAAGATGAAGTGGAAAAAGAATTGTTGAGTTTGGAAAAAGCAGGGATTATAGAAAGAGTTAGGCACAGTAAATGGGCTAGCCCGATAGTGCTAGCTCAGAAAAGTGATAGAAAGTTACGGATTTGTGTTGACTATAAGGTCACACTAAATAGAGTTCTTGATACGGAGCATTATCCACTTCCTATACCAGAGGATATTTTTACAGAACTTAGTGGGGGCAGTGTATTTTGTGTCCTAGATTTAACAGGAGCTTATCAACAGCTACTTTTAGAGGAATCTTCACGTGAATATATGACAATAAATACACACTTGGGATTGTTTAAACCGACTAGGTTGCAATTTGGAGTATCTAGTGGGCCCTCTGTATTTCAATGTGCGATGGATCAAATTCTGCAAGGGTTAAAAAATGTTAAATGTTTTATCGATGATGTGGTGATTAAGGGGGACAGTGTGTCAAATTGTTATAAAAATGTAGTAAATGTTTTGAAACGATTGCAAGAATATAATGTTAAAGTAAATTTAGATAAGTGTCAGTTTTTTTGTGAAGAGATAAAGTTTTTAGGACATATAATTTGTAAAGAAGGAATAAAACCCCTGCCAGAAAAAGTAGAAGCTATAGTTAGAGCTCCAGCTCCTAAAACAGTGATACAACTACAGGCCTACTTAGGTCTTCTAAACTACTATTGTAAATTTTTGCCTAGATTGTCAGAATGTTTGAAACCTTTGCATGAATTACTTAAGAGTAAGGTTGATTTTAATTGGAGTGACAGTTGTGAAAGAGCATTTCAAAATAGTAAGCAACTATTAATTGATAATCAATTATTAGCACATTATAATTGCAATAAAGAATTGTATTTAACTACTGATGCTAGTGAATATGGAGTAGGAGCAGTGCTTAGTCATAAATTGGATGGAGAGCCCATTAGTTTTGCCTCAGGAACATTAAATAGCGCTCAAAAAAATTATGCACAAGTTGAAAAAGAAGCTCTGGCAATTGTCTTTGCTGTTAAAAAGTTTCACAAGTTTCTGTATGGTCGAAAATTTACATTGGTCACTGATCATCAACCACTTAAATATATTTTTGATCCTTTAAAAAGCATACCAGTAACAGCAAATGCTAGAGTTCAGCGATGGGCACTTCTGTTATCAGGTTATTCATATAATATTATTTATAGAAAGGGAATATTGTTAGGTAACGCTGATGCCTTGTCACGTTTACCACTGCCAGAAATGGCAGATGTTATTGACACAGTAAATTATTTGAGTTTTTCAGAGGAACCCCCACTTGATTTTAAAGAAATTGCAAAACATACACACACTGACATAGTTTTGAGTAAAGTTTATGAGTATGTAACTAAAGGATGGCCAAAAAGTATAAGTGACATAAATTTAAAACCTTATTTTTTAAAACGTGCTGAATTAAGTGTGGAGCAAAAGTGTTTGTTATGGGGAAATAGGGTAATTATACCGCTAAAATTGAGATCTAAACTTTTAAGTGTATTCCATGAATATCATCAAGGAATTGTTCAGTCCAAGATGTTAATGAGGGAATACTGTTGGTGGCCAAATTTAGGGCAAGATATAGAGAAAACTATTTTAAGTTGCGAAATTTGTCAGTCAACTCGAAATTTTACAAATTCATGCCCATTAACTCCTTGGAGTAAAACTGAAAATAATTTTGAAAGAGTTCATATAGATTTTTTTCATGTAAATTCAATAACTTATTTTTTAATTGTTGATTCAAGATCAAAGTGGATAGATGTTCATATTATGCAGAGTACCACAGTCTCTCATGTCATTGAAAAATTATGTAAAACTTTTGCAATTATTGGGGTACCGGCTCAAATAGTCAGTGATAATGGTCCACCGTTTAATGCAGTGGAGTTTGTGAATTTCTTGAAGGCTAATGGTTGTGCAGCCCTTAAAACTCCACCTTATCATCCACAATCAAATGGTATAGCTGAAAGATCTGTGCAAACCGTAAAAAATGGTTTGGCTAGGTTACAATTTAGTAATAAAAAAATATCTAAAGAAATTATCTTACAAAACTTTCTGTTTACTTATAGAAACTCTCCCAACTTTACTGGAATTTCACCAAATGAAATGTTATTTAAACAGAAACCTAGAACTAAATTTGACTTATTAAAGCCTCATAATGTTATATCCAAAAGAAGTTGTAATGAAAATAAAAAACTTGTAATTGTTTTTAATGAGGGGGATAAAGTATGGTGTAAAGAATTAAGTAAAGGAAAAGGATGGGTCAAAGGAATTATTGTTAATAGATTAAGTAAGGTCAGGTATATAGTAAAGATAGGGGAAGTTAAAAAATATTTGCATGTTTCATCTCTGAGACCTTGTAAAATTAATGAGGAGGAAGTTCATATTAATCCAAATGTTATGTTGCCAGGGCAGCAAAATACTAATGTTGATGATGTACCAACAGTTTTGCCTGTCACTAGTAACAGTGTTGAGACAACAGACATTTCAAGGTTTCAAAATAATAATGAAATAAACGAGAGTGGGAGTGAATTAAGGGATAGTGATAGAATAGAAGGTCAGGAGACAAATAGAGAGGAAGGTCAGATTACTCATGGTTCATCTTCAGAAGTCTATTCTCCTGCTTTAAGGAGATCTACTAGAATAAGGAAACCTCTCGAACGATTGAATCTGTAATTTAGTTATTAAATTAAGCTTTATAAAGGGGACGAATGTGGTGTATGTGGCAACACTGAAGTTCGCGCCAAATAAAAAAATATGTATTCTGTTCTAATGGGTGTCTTACAATTAACTTGTGTGGTCGTAAGTTTTATTCAAATAAACAACTGAAATACTAAATAAGTGAGTATTTATTAGTCACACTACTCGTATATCTGTTCATAAGATCACTGAAATGCTATAATCTCATTTTAGAGGTAAGATACACACAATTAAAGATACCTATTATTTTGTAGAAACTTTTTACAAAAAGTTTAATACACTACACTTTGTGATACTTTAGTCGTCTAGCAGCTAGACATGCAAGTATGTTTGAGAACGTGAGGATTGAGGGACCAGCTTTAATTCTAAATATCTTCAAAGTGCGTCGATATTTTTTTTAAATTTATTTTTTACAAATTGCTATAAGACTTGTTCTAAAACATTATGTAAGAAAATAAAGATTTTATTCCGTTGATGTGATAATATTCAGTATAACAAAATCTTTCGTGTGTGGACTGAGGGACCACAGTATAGTCGTTGTATTTTTTTAATCGTTGATGATTTGTGCTCAGTTATTTAGTATATATCTTTACAAATTCTCTACTAAATGTCTGCAGTCACAATACCTTATTTTTTTACATACTTGCCGAGATCCGGCTAATGGTATGTGAGGATTGAGGGACCACACTTAAACGGCTGTAGTTTTTAATATATCTTTTTACAAATTCTCATATTTGTTCTACAATTGTTTTGAGCCTACTACTAAATCTTTTAAAAATTTCAAACAAAAATATCACTATGGTCCCTCAGTTCACACGTACACAAGGAAAACTACCACAATTAAGTAGGCTTTATGAGTAATAGTCTATCAACGATGTGAAATGCTTACACTTAGCCCCGCCGCACATGCCCACACTCGCATTGGCCGTCACGAGCCGTGTGCGAGTGGCAGTATTTACCTGGTGCAGGCACGTACATGAGCGTGTACGCGTATGTCGGCTAGGTGACCGAGACATTGTTTTCGAGTGGCAGTGTCGCGAGTATTTGCAAAATGGAGGAACTTATTGAAGCTGTTCCTTCTAAGCGAAAAATGTTTATACGACGTAAAACATCAAGATTATATGAATACAAAATAAAAGGATTCTATTTGGAAACGAATCGCAGAGGCGCTAAATCTCAAGGATGGTAACTATTACTTGTATAAATCTTATTGATGTTATAAATGTGAAAGTATGGATGTTTGTTTGTTCATGGTATAAAATATAGTCTAGTATTTGTATGAAATAGATTATGTAAGGTATTAAAAAAGCGGCCAACGAGTCGGACTCGCCCATGTTTATATATTTGTTTTGATTGAATGAAAGGTAAATTGCAGTTTACGATTTATGACGTATTAAAAAAAACTACTTACTAGATTTCGTTTAAACCAATTTTCTGTGGAATATTGCATGGTAATGTACATCATATATTTTTTTTAGATTTATCATGCTCTTATTTTAGAAGTTACAGGGGACACACACACACACACACATTTTACCACTTTGGAAGTGTCTCTCGCGCAATCTATTCAGTTTAGAAAAAAATGATATTAGAAACCTCAATATCATTTTTGAAGACCTATCCATAGATACCCCACACGCATGGGTTTGATGAAAAAAAAATTTTTGAGTTTCAGTTCTATGTATGGGGACCCCCAAAATTTATTGTTTTTTTCTCATTTTTGTGTAAAAATCTTAATGCGGTTCACAGAATACATCTACTTACCAAGTTTCAACATTATAGGTCTTATAGTTTCGAAAAAAAAGTGGCTGTGACATACGGACGGACAGACGGACAGACAGACAGACAGACATGACGAATCTATAAGGGTTCCTTCCTTTGGCACGGAACCCTAAAAAGGGTAGGTAACAAAAACTAAAACTGTTGTGTAGGTAGATATGAAATTCTAACATTTATTTAATATACTCATATGTTCATTTACAAAATAATTATAAGTTCCATTGTTGTATTAATTGTCGAACGATATCAATGCGCGCCCCGTTGCACGCTGTGGTTTTGCCAAGTCACTCGTCCTTCTACGGAGTTAAAATAATCCGTAAATTGGTCTCTTATTTCAAATGCCCTTTTCGAAACGCGTCCTCTCTATCGCGTATTGTTGAAAATTTGTAAATTTTCATTTTCCAGGTCCAGGTCCTCATCCATATAACTAGTTATACTTTTTGTGCGTAAATAGTTATGCAAGACACAACTCGCCATAACAATTTTGTCTACTGTTTCTACTTTCATTTCAAATGGCCGTAAAAATATTCTGAACCCGGATTTCAATTCGCCGAATACACATTCAACCGTTTGTCTTGCTCTTGAGAGTCTGTAATTAAAAACTTTGTTTCTATAATTGTCTGTCACTTGTCTCTGAGGAAAAGGTCTCATAAGGTTTTCCATTAAAGGAAATGCCGCGTCACCAACAATAACATAAGGCAGAACTATGTCTTCTCTTCCAGGTAGACCCTTGGGCTCGGGCAGATGTAGCTGTCTGTTCATCATTTTTCTCTTTAATATGCAATTATCAAATATATTTCCATCTGGAAATCTACCTTTAGAACCGACATCAATAAATACAAATTTATAATTTGCGTCTACTACCGCCAACAGCACAATATAATGATGTTGCTTATAATTAAAAAATCAGGATCCACTGTTTATAAGTTTCTTAATTGTCACGTGTTTTCCATCGATAGCGCCCACAGTATTAGGCATTTGCCATATATTTTGGAAACCGACGGCATTTTTTTTCCATATATCCAGTGTAGGTTCCGGCAAGTAAATAGGTTGCATGTTCCTCTAAATAGCTGAAGATAATTGGTTATAATATTTGAGATAGTCCTTTCTCCCATTCTGTAACTATAACCAATGCTCCGATACGAGTTACCGCTCGCGACAAATCTGTAAAGAAAAAAAAAAATACATTTATTATATTTTATATAGTCGTGATTATTAATGATGACTAATTTTATTGCAGGAAGTGAAGCCAAGAAATCTTGGGAAAAATTGAGAAACAATCACCGAGATGCACAGAAAATGAAAATGTCACAGAAAATGTCTAAACCGAAAAGTGGATCAGGGGCTGTTAATATAAATGCATGGCGCTATCAAGAAAATATAGCGTTTTTAATCCCGCATATGGCAAATAGGCCAAGTAACACCAATGTTAATGAAGACATAATAAATGACAAATCATCTCATAGTAATTTAAATACTATAGAAAATGACATTCAAAAAAATGTTAGTGATATGGATATTCATGAATCAGGAGTTGGAGAAACTAATGAAACCCCTGAATCACAATCTACTCTTACAGCAGCTGATCAAGGAAATAAAAGATGACGAAAAAGGAACACTTTAAATAACTTACTAACTAAATCGATTGAGGACCATGAACTTAGAGCAGCTAAAAGACAGCAAGAACGTGAGCGCTTAATTGCTATCACCAATAATGAATTCACCTTAAGCAATGTTAAAAATGATCCACTTTTTCATTTTTTTATTAGTATGAACGAGACTACAAAAAGATTGCCGCCACTGTCTCAACACAATATTAAAACAAACATATTTTCATTAGTGTCCCAAGAAGAATCTAAAAACTTGATGGGATATTCGCCTCGTCCACATTCTTCCTATTCACAGAATAGTGACGTAAGATCATATTCATCATATACGCCTTCTCCTGCAGAATAACAGCCACATAGTGATGCAAGAACATTATACGTTTACTCCTATACAACAACAGCAACAGGAAGGTGGGACACCAAATATTATAATCACTCAGGGTAATGAACTTGACACTTCTGAAAATGTGTTTCAAAATTTTTAAATGAAATTTATAAATTATTATTGTGCTTTGAATAGTTCTACTTAATTTTGTAACTGTTTACCTACTTAATAAACTTACCTTAAAAAAACGGCCAATTTTTCTTCAGTACTAATTCGTTCATGACCACCATATCCTTGATCTTCTTCGTATGTACTTCCTTAAAATCGTTCCTAGTCATTCTAAAATAATTTTTAATTTTTTCGTCTGAAAACTCAGAAGTTAATTTGAATTCTCCATGTGTTTTCCTTTTGGACAGGTTTTGGCTCTTCCATATTTTTTTTTCGGATGATTTCCTTATTGACAATAATCTATCGTTATCACTGTCGGATTCTGAACTTAAATCAAATAAATCAATCGCGTCCATCTTGCTTCGTTTTCGTCTACGGACGACACTGACTGATGTACGACTAGTGAAAGCAATTGCGGACTGTAACGAAGTGATTTATATACTCTTTGTTGCGGACACACACGTGCGGTGGGCACGTCAATGTCAAAGCGACATTGGCGCAGTGTCGTGAACGAGTGCGAGTGTGGGCATGTGCGAGTGTGGGCATGTGCGGCGGGGCTTAACACGAAATAACAAAACACTCTTACTACGGAACCTTACATTATACGTCGCATAACACGCACTGACCGTTTTTATGTTCAAACGTCCAGTCCAGATGCTATATTTATCCTGTACGTGATTTTATTGAAATCATTACCATATGATACTAATGTACCAATTTGCAGTAGTTGATAGAGGATCATACCAGCTTTATTTACATGTTAAAATAATACCTGTACAATAAATATCCAGTTTTACAAAGTTTTTTTCGAAAATTTAACTTCATAATTAAATGCCTGTCCTGTAAAGTTTGTATATGTCGCTTAGAACTCATTTCCTTTCCAGCGTCGATATTTAGACAGCTCGACTGCAACTTTGGAGTGAAAAAATCAATGGGAAACAATTAACATAATTATCTAAATTTGCAGATGACGTGATTCTTATTTCTGAGGATCCAAGAAGCTTCGAAGAGGTACTTGAACAAACTAAAATATGTTAGTGCGGAACTCTCAATCAATACTACTAATGCTAATAATGGATATCACAGTCGTTTAGGCGCGGTTGGTTCAATTCGCGCTTGTCCGATTCGTGGTCGGTCCAATTTGATGTGTAACTAAATAAATATAATACACAATAATTCAGTACCAAGGTGTGGGTGTGTTAGAGGTGCCACCTTTTATTAGAAGAAAAATAAGAGTGTATCTGATTTCAAAGGAGGTAAATAAAGAGTACGGATTTGGAAAAAAAGTGTATCATTTATTTAAAAACTTTGAAAACGGTTTTTGGTGCTTTTTGCCGCAGATAACAATTTTCAGTTTTAAAGAATTGTTCGACTCCAAAACATTCTAAGTTTCTCATATATCATAAATCAAGAGCTCAATTTTTTATCTATCTTATATATAAAATTCTCGTGTGGCCGGCGGCTGGACCGATTTTTATGAAATTTGGTGTGCATATCGAGTAGGTCTGAGAATAGACCAACATCTATTTTTACACCCCAATTTTTTTTTTATGGCAAAACAAAGTTTGCCGGATCAGCTAGTAGGTACCTATCGACTGAATTGGAATCAAGAAAAACCATGATTAGAGAGGATAGAAATACCTTGAATCACGTCGACAACAATATCACTGCGCTTAGTGGACAAAGAGGAACAAAACTTTAATCTGACCGAGCTGTTATGAACGCTGTTTCACGAAACATTTACCAACATCATGATCCCCTTTTTCAACCGACTTCAAAAAGGAGGAGGTTCTCAATTCGACTGTATTTTTTTTTTTTTTTTATGTTTGTTACCTCATAACTTTGGACTGGGTGAACCGATTTTGATGATTCTTTTTTTATTTGAAAGCTGGTGCTTCCCGAATGGTCCCATTTAATTTGGTCCAGATTGAAGTCGGTTTTTGTTTTTGTTAAAATTTGTAATTATACAGTACACAACTCAAAGTACCCCGCGATTTATTCGATTGTTCTGGCTTGAATTTCTTAACGAATGTATCGATAGGTTTCGGTTTATAAGGATAACCAGCCTGTCTTGGTCCTATTTTGCCGCACATAAAACGTTACGAAACGTAGTGTTCCGCTGCGCACGATCATCCGTTATTAAATCCTTAGTAGGTTTCATAAAAGTAGATAGGAAACTAACAAAGTTGGCGTTAGTAGCGAATGCCTTCACATGCGGGTCTCTAGTTCCTTGAATAACAACTGCCGATATGAGCTAGTCGCTGAGGCCCCTTACAATTTGTAAACGCAGTAATGATCTACTCGCATATTCAGCGTAGGTACGGAAACTGTTAGAGTCGGTAGACATAACTTCAGATAGAATGTTTGCTACATCAAATGTCTTAGCACATAAAGGCCTAAAGTCACTCAAAAATTAGTCCATGAGCGGTCATTTGAGACCCATTCGCTAAGCCTACTATACCTCGCCGACCAGCTTGGTATGTATAGAGTTTGTTTGAAGATTTCATTCTTTTTAGGGTTCCGTACCCTCAGGGTAAAACGGGACCCTATTACCAAGACTTCGCTGTCCGTCCGTCTGTCACCAGGCTGTATCTCATGGACCGTGATAGAGAGACATGCATTGAGATAGTGTATTCTACTATTACGATCCTGGGATAGCTCTGCTGTCTTGAGTTTAATGTTAATGTTACCGGAAATGTATGAAATCAAGGAATTGTATACAAATCCTAGGAAATGTGTATAATTCCGATACTATTTAGGAAATGTATAAAATATTGTTTGAAAATTGCAAAATTTCAGCAAAATCGGTTGAAGATATCTGCTTCAAAATAGAGTTGAAGATTCCACCCGAACATACAGGCATACATACATTGCAAGTTAATAACAAGTGATTTATTTAAAAAGTTTATTTTTAAAAACAAGCTTTCATTTGATTTAATACCGATTATAATATAAATATAATTGCATTGTCATCAGAACTAAAGGTATATTTATTTTTATTTAAACAAATGAGTCATTGAAAGCAGGCACACGGCGGCGGTGCGGAAGTAAGAAAAATGAAGTTGCCACCAAAAATGGCTAGCCAGGGTTGGTTGGTTTTTTTTTATGGAATAGGCGGGCAAACGAGCAGACGTATCGCCTGATGGTAAACGATTACCGGACGGCTCAGCGACATGTGACCGATCCGAACTTTTATCGAACTAGCATTGCCGCGAGCGACTTCATTCACTATGCCTGCGCCTTGAATCGGCACGGCGTGAATTTTGTCCATGAGAATTACGATTACGTGATCGCGAACGCCTTATACACAAAACAACACACCCGTGTTTACCAATTCGCGATCTACTCTCTTGATCCATTATAAAAATAAAGGAGCAACAACACGTAATTAAAATGCCAATCGATTTGAACCAAAAATTAGACTGAGTGTGACTATTCAACTTCTGATCTTATAAACTAGAAGTGAGAATTAAATAAAAGTGTCAGATTGGAGGCAGCCCAACCTCAGCTCTTATTCTCATAATTAAAACACTAAACAGTTCACAACGATATTAAATTAAACGATAAGATATGGGTACAGAAACACATCCTCACCGACCGCTGCCCAAACAACAAGTGTGCGAGCGAGCATAGCCAAGTGCCGTCTTTTTATAAGTTGGCTCTGCATAATTCATCGGTAAAGTAGGGGTAAATCTCAAACTATAATAACTATGATCACTGTATACTATAAGTTGTAGTCAAAATTATTAGTTTTTCTCAAACGCTTACTTCTTAAAACTTTGGAATTTAATGTAATGACCGCTCATCTGTGACAAACGTAATCTCCGAACGCAAAATAGGTAAAATTTTGCACTTCCGACCACAAAACAAAAAGATAAACGTATTCCTATTCTTTATGTTCTGTGCTTCCGACTGACACACGACCACTCTTGCTAAATAATTCTGAAGAATAAGGTTTGGAGAAGGTGTGGTCGGTTTGCTAAGATTAAAATAAAATTGGGTCTACTTAATATTTCAATTTGAAGTTGTCTGGAAGCGAATGAAGCTTTTCTGGTGCCAAAACCTTTAAATCGATTATTTTAATGTTGTACATTATTTTAAACTACAATATTACGTATTGAAAATACACAGTAATTAACTTAGTACTTAGAAACAAAAATAGTTCATAATTACATTAGATAAGCCAACTAGAGAACGAAGAACGTTCCGAGTTGCGATTAGGAACAGGAGTGTAATGAAAATTTGACATGTTTATAGTCTGTTTTTTTTAATTAATGTATTTAGAACTAATATGAATATTGGACATTTTAACATAAACCATATTATGTAGGCAATTCATATGAAAATGTTTAGATCGTTTTGTTTTTAGTGTCCACTTTTGACCTGGAAAGGTGATTCGGACGAAACGGTATCGAGAAATATAGTACCTACACACAAATATACATATCTATATATATATATATATCATATATATACCTATGTATGTTTGTGTGTACACCTACAACTACCGCTGTTTCCTGCATACATGTACATACATAGGTTGCCTGGGAGAAATTGCTGTTAGCAATAAGGCCGTCCATTGTACTTTATAATTAAGACAAAAAAGATCAAAAAATTATGTTGGTTTTTTTATATTTGAACCTTTTCAAACTTTATTTATTATTTATATTTATTAATCATATATTTTTAATCGTGATTAACGATTACGATTAATAATCTTAATCAGCAAAATATCGATGAGGTACGATTAATAAATTTTAATCGCAAAATTTACGATCAACTTTTTAATCGTAATTTTTAATCGTTAATCAGATTTTTTTTTTGCCAATACTGCTTTTTACCGAGTGAGTTTATTGAAGACCAACCGCTTTTCATGATTCTAGAGAGAGAAAAGAGGGCAAAGGACTTATGAATCTTGAGTTCCAGGCCTACTTCGGTAGATCTACACATACCTAGATACTATCAGGTCACATGTCTGCTTATTTGCTCCCTATACCTATCTACCTTAAAAATAGCTTAAAATTGTATTATATATATAATAAGACGCTTTCAAAAAATAAGAAAACAATGAGTCAATACTGCCAACTACGGGTAAGCCACAATTTAAAACGCAAATGTAATTTATTTATTTTATTTATTAAACTTTATTGCACACCACTACAGTAAACATTTTTACAGAGATACATAAACGGAGATCAACATCAGGTATTACAATAGGCGGTCTTATCGCTCACGGCGATCTCTTCCAGACAACCTTTGTACGGATATTATAAAATAATATTTTGGGTAGTCGGCGGTGTACTAATAGATCTAAGTTATTTATAACATATAAATAGGTAATGTAATATTTAGGTAATCATATTTAATCAGTTGATATTCATTTAGGTGACATAAAAACCAATATATCCATACCAAAATATGCAATATGTGTATTTAGAGTAATAATAAAAAATAAAAAAAACATTAATTAGAGTAAGCTAACGTAGTCACAGGAAACGAAAGTAAGGTCTCCCATGACAAATCAACAATTACGTTTTTAATTAGGTATGATTAAGTTTCACTTTTCTTCGTTTCACTAGATTTATCGTCTTCATCTGGTTCAGAAGTTGCAAGTGACACATGATCTGATCTTTTTTTACCTGTATTAATGTCCGAAATACGACCGATTGAACGTCCTCTACGACTTCCCTGTAACAATTATAATAAAATTGAATTCTTATGGAAATAAAGTCACATTTTAAACACTTTTAAAACACGTTATCTTGTCATACCTTAAGCTATGTACCTTGAAAGTTTTACCTAGTTTTAATGAATTGTTACATGAAAGAATCTGTACCTCTGTAGGTAGGAAAGTTCTCGGATTGAGTATGGCCTTTGCTTCATAATTTTGGTAAAACTGATAATTCACTATTAGTTTAGTAGAAATTTGATAGAAGATTATAAATACGAAAACTATTGCATTCTTCTACATCACTTGTTCTGGAAGGTTGTATTAATTTACTTTAGGTAGTTAAGTGAAGCCGAAGCGTAGCCGTAGCGAAGGCCGCGCGACCGACCGAGGCAGGGTGAGTTCGAGGTGCAAAAGTATTTATATTTCACATGCCAACATTTGAATCTCGGAGTTGCTTTGATTTCAGTAGATGCATTGTTCTCTTTCTTCTTGTTCTTGTTTTGTTTTTTCCTGCTTTCCTGCCCGGGGTAAGAGCAGAATTAACATGGCACCTCCTACCACGCTGGTCGTGGACCTTTGCATCATCAGGAGATGGTATAGTAACCTTAATATTGTCCATCACCACCTCGAGACAGCAAAGCCAGCTTTGCTCTTCTTGACCGAGACGCAGATATCGTCTTCAGTGTCCACATCCTACTTTACTCACCCTGGATACGGACGAGAACACTCCTTCATGTCTAAGGCCGGAGTGTGCGTGTACGTCAGAAACGATATCAGTTTTCGTCGCCTCAACAAATTATGAAGATAGGTACTTCTCCATATCATGGCTCCGTGTAGGCAGCGACGATCACCCCTGCGTCTATGCGTACCTCTGTAAGTCCCATAACGGTGATGCTGAAACTGACCCACCCACTAAGCCCATACAGATGGCTACAGACGTCGTGCAGCAACAGATCTCGTCAGCAGAGATCGTCTTACTTGGTTATTTTAACGCCCACCACGCCGACTGTTCCAGTAAAACGGGTCATGCGGGGAGATCTGTTCACGATTTCACCCTGACATATAGCCTGACACAACTGGTTACCACGCCCACACGAGTCCCAAATGTAGAGGGTCAGAATTCTTCATTGTTGGACCTTCTGCTGACTTCTCATCCGGACGGTTACCACGTATCCGTAGACGCTCTACTTAATTCCTCAGACTTTTGCCTTGTCCGGCCGGTACAGTGCCTCTCCAATGCTCGGCGCGATCGCGAGTTGCACGCAGCCGCCGTGTATGGCACTACAAGTCAGCAGATTGTGTTGCACTACAGTCCTACCCTTGGAGACAGGTATTCTGTTGCTGATTTTCCGTGGTGCTGCAGGGTATGGAGCTTTTCATTCCAGCCTCTATGGTCCCCATTGGTGGCAAATGTCGGCCCTTATTTGGTCCATCTTCCAAAAAGGAAGCAGGAAGCTTATAAAGCCTGGGCTGACGCGGTGACGGTACGGGATGAAAATACCAACACGTTGAAAAAAGAATACAACTTTGCCTCTGGAGGACCTGGGTCCTCCAAGAGAGGCATTGTAAGGGCTAAGTTGGAGCACATTGCTAGGATTGGCGAGAGACATGAGCGTCTTCCTTCGGAAACTCGGGCGTTCTGTTCTCTTGCAAAGGCTATCGAAGAGAATTTCTGTAAGCCATCCTTGCCACCTCTACACATAGAAAATAATTCGTTGGCCTATGACGCAAAGAAGAAAGAAGATCTTTTGAACAAACTCTTGCGTCTCACTCGACCTTGGATGACAGGAAACAGGGGCCACCTAGCATACCGCGGTGCGAGAGCTGTATGCTGGATATCCAGTTCTACAAACCTATTGTATTCAAGACGTGCACTACGGATTTGGAACCGGTCTTAACGCGTCTTTTTCGGCTCTCCTACTCTTCTGGCGTAGTCCCATTGGACATTCCGAAGGCCTTCGATTGGGTCTGGCATAAAGTGCTTCTTTCGGAGCTCCCTTCCTATGGGCTTCCCGTGAAATTATGCGAATGGGTCGCTAGCTTTTTAGCAGATAGAAGCATAAAGGTCGTAGTCGACGGTAAGTGCTCTGACTTTATATCTGTAAATGCTGGTGTCCCGCAAGGCTGTGTGCTATCGCCTACTTTGTTCCTCCCCCATATCAATGACATGGTGCAAATTAGCGGTATTTATTGTAGGTAATGCGTATGACTGCACGGGTGATGCTCTTTATACCGGCCCGCACTAATATTTCACGGGAAAACGCCAGTGAGAATCGAAACAAACTTGTGTCTGAAATTGAGACCTCTTTGGAAAAGGTCTCAAATTGGGGTAGTCTTAATTTTAATTTAGTCCAATTTAACCTCACAAAGATACAAATTTTCGCGTCCCGCTAAACAACTACCGTTGGTCGTATGTCCTCGTTTTGAAGATACTCGGAAGACAATATTAGAATACTTGGTTTCGACATATCGAGTGAAGTCCAGTTTTGCAAATTGGCCTCGAAGAAGCTGAGCGTGCTCAATAGATCGAGACGGTATTTCACTCTGGCCCACCGCCTTCTGCTTTATAAGGCGCAGGTTCGGCCTCATATGAATACTGTTCTCATCTTTGGGCAGGGGCACCCCAATACCAGCTCATTCCTCTGGACCGCATCCAACGGAGAGCGATGCGAATCGTTGATTGCCAATTTGTTTCAAATCGGCTGGTATCTCTGGCCCTGCATAGAGACGTGGCCTCGCTATGCATCTTCTATCGCATTTACCATGGGGAGTGCTCCGATGAATTGTTCGAACTGATCCCTGCCGCCACTTTCCGCCATCAACCGTGGGAGAGCCACGCTTAGGCATGAATGGGCCGGCTCGACCGGAGTGATACCACGGCCTCACAGAAAACCGGTGTGAAATAGTGCTTGCGCTGTGTTTCACCGAGTGAGTGAGGATACCGGAGGCCCATACCCCAACCCCTCCCCCTATCCCCCCACCCCATCCCCCAAAGGCCGGTAACGCACTTGTGACACCTCTGGTGTTGCGGGTGTCCATGGGCGGCGGTAATCGCTTACCATCAGGCGATACGTCTGCTCGTTTGCCGGTCTATTCCGTAAAAAAAAAAAAAAAAAAAATCGTCCTACGCGACAGCAGTTTCATCCCCATCGTTTAGACTGTGGCAGTCCACAACTGTGCGCTTTTCTAGAAACTTTCTGCCTCACACAACATAACTGTGGAATAAACTATCGCCTGCAGTATTCTCGGACCAATTCGACCTTCAATTTTTAGGTACTTCTTTTTAAAAGGCCGGCGATGCCTCTGGTGTTGTCCATGGACAGCAGTAATCGCTTACAATCAGGCGATCCGTCTGCTCGTTTGAACACTATCACATAAAAAAAAGCCTCTTGATTGGGCCATTGACATGGGTTTAGAAGTACTGAACTTAAAAATACCTATATTTAAATATGAAAATCAATTTTTCTTATACGTCTTCTCCCGAAACTCATTATCACTTCTATTGCTACTTCAATGGGTATGTTTTTATAGATGTGGCGAAGTGTCAATCTGGTAGACGTTCTTTAGCCACGATTAAATTCTATATTGTGACAAATAATACATAATGTTTAACAATTTAAATTAGTGGTCCACCTAGGTCATGGACACAGCCCAGGGGGGGGGGGTCATGACCCCATGACCCACCCCCCCCTGGATCCGCCCATGAATAAATCATTGTTTAATGAAGAATATAAAATAATACAATAATACAAAAGAAAGAAGCATCTCAAAAAACAAATAATATAAGGAATACCCACTACGAACACTGACTTAGTCAAACGTGTGATGCCACTCTTGTACTGGGAAAATCGACTATTAAATATGTCTACGTCTTCAACGCAATTCAGTTCTTGTTATACGACACATTCTTACGACAGGGCTAAAGAAAGAGGTGTTGTTTCGGGAAACTTGTAATAAAAATAATTATGTTAGGATTGCGTGACCTGTGCCTAATGGTAATAGAGACCGCAGACAGCAAACCCGGTGCATCGATGGTGGAGTGAATAATTTTGTGAAGACAAAGAAGATCATACCTTCTACGGCGAGCTTGAAGGGAAATCATGTTGAACTCAACTAACCTATCACCATAATTTTGTAATGATCTACCATAGCCAAATTCGGTTCTTTTAGTTTTACTACAATTATTATATATTAAAAAAAAACACTTTTGATAATTAATACAAGATAGGCACAAATAAACAAAATAAACTTATTTTTTTGCAAATAATAATTATAATTTCTATAAACATAACTTCACCATCAATAGACCTAAAAAATATTCCCTAACTTCTATGAAAAAGTACTTTATTTTTCTAATTATTTATATATAAATATACACAGATTTACTTACAGAGCCTAAAGTTCTTACAGAACTTTCATATTTTACATTTAATCTTGGTGTCGAATGCACACTCATGGCTTCTTCAACTTTTTCTTCTAATCTTTTAGTTTCCTCTGGGTCGAGCAGTTGAGCTTTAAGACTGTCTAAGACTAACTTCACGATGTATTCCATGTCATCTTCTTCTAGGTCAACGCCACACTCTGTTATTTGATTTTCATTTTCAATACAAAAATATACGACTATCTTATAAAAGTTTTTAAGTTCACAAAAACATCTATACACATTATAATTTCTTATCATAATAATTTATCTTGATAGTGAGTGACGAGCTTCGAGTAAGATGAGTGAGAAACTCATCGAACAGCACTAACATTTACTTTGAATGAGGTTAGACAAGATATTTTTATTTTAAATTAACACTAGAATTTTATTTTTTCTACGTTGACTATTGTAAATGAAGTAGAAATGCGGTTTTTGAGTGAAGTTCCTAAATATGAAATACAGATTAGAGCATGCCGTTGAAACATTGATATGCATGAGGGATATAAGTTTTCCATGTTTTGAGTTTCCTTTCATTTTATGTTTCATGATAATTGAGTAGGTAGGTACGTGAGTACCTACCTAATTTGTGGAAATCTTTTAAGCAGCTTAATACCATGCTGTGAAAAGAATGAGAAATAACACCCATTCAAATGTTAGCCGGATCTTATTTTGTTCAGTGACTCTTATCATAGATTATATTACCCGCATCATAGTGAACTTCGGTAGACGCTTACCTTGACCCTTAAAGGCTTTAGGTGTTTAAAATATGAGCTTTCACATTAGTCAACTTCAACTATATCTGTGAACATATACAATACTTACCACTAGAAAAACAGGGTTTTTTGGAAAGTGTTGCTTTTCATCATGGTTCTGCGGGTTTTTTTTTAGGCGGAAATCTCTTATCTGCCCTATTGTTAAGCGTTTGGGTGATTAACCTAGAGATCGAAGGTGAAAGCAATATCTTGAATAATACCTTTCAAATCTTCAATAACATCATTAATAAATATACAATCTATTGACTCTTGAGTCAGCGGGTGCATATCGTCCATGAGTGCCTTTATTAACGAAGTCAATGTCTCGGGATTATCTGTAATTTTGGTATCATATTTCATTAGTAAGTAGGTATTATACCTAATTAAATGTGATCAATTGACCATAGTAAAATATTTTCCCAAAAAAATTCTAAGGTTTAAATCAAAGCAAGGGGACCTCCCTTGATCTAAACGATGATACCAACCAGCTTCCTCAAAACCAACGGTGTGTAGTAAGGTAGCAAGTGTGGGTCCAACACGTTGAGATAAAGGCATTTTTAAATCCGACACATCTTTCAGAGCGATCTCTAAACCTTGAAGCACTTGCGACATTCCTTTGATACCCATGTCTTGCATTTCCTTTATCTGTTGATTAGTATTTCGTTATGTACAATATGTTTAATGTGACTAGATGTCTTTTCAGGTTACATTTATGTATAGACACAATTTGAACATTGGTGACTAGAGCTATTTCAGTCTGTCTGTTAATAATCTTCACAGAGAGTCCCCTAATGTTTGGCCTATTAAGCGACATGTACGTTCAACTAACTAATCTATATATATAAAAGAGTAAGGTGACTAACTGACATACCCAGAGATCAACGCACAGCCCAAACCGCTGAAGCTAGAATCCTGAAATTTTGCATATAGGTTCTTTATATAACGTAAGTGAGCACTAAGAAAGGAATTTTGGAAATTCCACCCCTAAGGGGTAAATCAGAGGTTGAAAGTCTGCGTGAGGGAAGCTGCGTGTAAAAGCTAGTACAACATAAGCAACTATATTGAGTCAATTTATAATTTCTAGCTCTAGAATATTTA
Source organism: Diaphora mendica (assembly GCA_949125395.1). Lineage (NCBI taxonomy): Eukaryota > Metazoa > Arthropoda > Insecta > Lepidoptera > Erebidae > Diaphora > Diaphora mendica. The sequence continues at coordinate 14,250,233 of OX421319.1, read as the reverse complement.
TATTTGGGTGTTAAATACACCCACACCCAAATATCGAATAGTGTCCGTTACATGTATGTTTGTAAAGTCGCCCGAGACATAGGATGTATATTGCTAATACAGGACGGGTCTTTAAAACAATAAAATATGTAGTGTTAGTTAGTTTTTCATTAAGTTGATTAGATACTTTTATTTTCTTGTATTTGTAATTCAGACAATAACGTATAATTATCCGAAGAATTTACAATCTGTTAAATTCGACTTACCAAATTGTTGACGGCATACCATTTGATCATTACTAATTTGCAATTTACATTAAGTATTTTACGTTATAATTGTTCATTAGCAAACTAGTAAAGACCCGCAAGATACCTACTTATAGATCCAAACTAATAAGTAAATTTGTTAAACAAATAGGCTAATTTTAAATAATCTAAGAAAAACTTATAATGTGCTACAAGACAATGCGTAAATGAAATTTTTAATCAGACAGCTACACTCAATAATAACATTTCGATTCTAATTTGGTAATCCTGTTTTCGTGTAAAGGGCGTCTCAGCCAGAGTACCTACTACTACTAGAGCACTATTTAGTTATAAAATAAATTAGTAAATAAAAATTTCGAAAGTAACTCTATCGTAACTAGGGTTGCCACCTTAGAAGATATAGAGTAAATCTGATTTCAAAGGAGGTAAATAAAAAGTACGGATACGGACTTAAACAAAGAGTAGCTATCATTAATTTTAAAAAATTTAAAACGTATTTTTTGGTGCTTTTTGCAGCAGATAACAATAGGTATCTATTCATTTTTTTTAAAGGATTGTTCGACTCCAAAAACTCTAAGACCAAGTTGATAAACTTCATTTGTTATAGTTCAGGAGCTCATTTTTAATATACACACATCAAAAGTGTCTAGGGATCAACATATGTGTCTAGGGATCAACATATATTTTTGCAATAACTTTTCTCCTGATTGATATTAATTAAAATTTTCTTTAAGGATTCATCAAATAAAGTGTTTTCGTTTGTCACAGTAACGATAAACCAAGTCACCTTTGCATTAATAAAGAAATTTGCCATTTTCCTAATAAAAGGATATTTGACATTTGAACCACTAACATTAAAGTTCGAAAAAAAGACTGAAATAACAGTTTTCTTTAAAATTTTATTAGGTAACTGAAACAATTAATAATCCGTGTTTCTACCGCGAACCCTAACACAAGAACATCGGTTTGGCATACTCAAAATGAGTTCATCCAAATCACGCTGTGGAATGGCCGCCCATGTTCGTTGCAACAACAAAAAAAGGTCTTCTTGCGACTGGATACCCTCCATATTCGGCAGAGCTCTTCTTTGTAGCTTATCCCATGCATGCTCAATCGGGTTCAAGTCTGGCGACTGAGCAGGCCAGGGCCAAAGCCACAAGCCAATCCGCATAAAAATGCTTGATCCCTAGACACTTTTGATGTGTGTAGTTTATTAAACATTGTTTACAAAAGAGTATTTTACTGTACGCCTACATGATATAGAGTAGGTACAATACTCTATTTTAGAGTATGGTTGGTAACCCTAATCGTTACAGACACGTCCCCTGTGGTCCTCCCCTTGGAACCGCGCCTGCCTACTCTTTACAGCTATAACACATGGCCGGAGCCGCGGGCAAAAGCAATGATTTAGTACAGTTTAAGAGATTATTATTGACTGGACATGCTAGATGCTAAAACATTAAAAGCTTTCTTATGAGCACTTTGATGATAGAACCTCGAAAATCGATTCAAAGGGAAGTTTAATCTATCTATTACTTATAATAAAAATGTAACAGGTCAAATTCTGTACATTGAAGATATTTTGAAATTTTTTTTTGGAGGGCACTCTGTTATCGATACTGAAACCAAAACTATTTTTTTTTTCATTTTTGTCTGTCTGTCTGTCTGTATCTTGGCCGCGCATCACGCCGAAACTACTGAATGGATTCAAATGAAACTTGGCATGACTTGAGTTCATACTCCGAGGTAGGACATAGGATACTTTTTATTCCGAAATTCCAGACGGTTTCCTTGTGAGGGGAGATGAAAGTCAAAATGTGTAATTAATTGTAATTCATTAACGAGTAGTCCGATTGCAATAATTCTTTTTTTGTTAGAAAGGAGATACTCTGAAAATTGTAGCATTAAGTATTTAATTTATCACAATCTCTCTATCTATTGGAAAAAAAAATATAAAGAATTTATCATTACGTAAAACAACACGTAGTGACATCTATTGACAGCCATACGTAATAACACTTTGATTAATATATCGTGCAATAATCGTGGAAACGATTTACGCACAAGTATTACGTATAATTCGGTGTAGCATTAAGTATTTGATTTATCGCAACCTCTCTATCGATAGGAAAAAGAATATTGCTGCGCCTTCGAGAAAAATAGTCTAGAACAATCTACCAGTCGCGAGAATTGAATTGAAGGCGCCATCTAGTGTCAAGTAGCGTGCAACTGTGGAGTAACTCTGATATTCGACGCTAGATGGCGCTAGATTACTCACTCTGGTAATTTCTGTTTAGTGTAGAATGTTCTATCGAATATTATAGATCTTTCTAGGGGTTTCAAAGCCATATATAAGCAGATTGGGTTACCCGTACGAGGCAGTATTGTTCACGATACAGCGGAGTTAACATCGAAGCGATCTTCTAGTGCGATTAACAAGTGACATAGCGAATTATTATTGTAAAAAAGGTTGTAAATAAACAGTGTGTTATTTTTTTGGTAATCAACCGACTATCTTTAATTATTTAATACCCGGCTCGTAACAATATTATATATCTATACTTATAATAAAAATGTAACAGGTCCAATTCTGTTCATTAAAGATATTTTGAAAAAAAACTTTGGAGGGCTCTCTATAATCGATACTGAAGCCAAAACTGTATTTTTTTCGTTTTTTTCTGTCTGTCCGTCTGTCTGTCTGTATCTTGGCCGCGCATCACGCCGAAACTACTGAACGGATTCAAATGAAACTTGGCATGGTTTGGTTGTGCCCGCATGACTTAAATATTCAAAATAATCGTGGGAACGTTTTATGCACAAGCATTGTGATTAATGTGGTATATAGTTAGTATTTGATAGGTAGGTATTTGTTTTATGTTCTCTCTTTCCATAGAAAGGGTTGTTTTAAATTTTGAAAATTGTTTCTTTGCTTAAAACAGCGACATTTTTTGGAATCAAGTAACTAACTTTACAATAGGTACGTAATATGATTACTCTTTTTAACGTATAATAAAAATGTAACAGTTCAGTTCTGTACATTAAAGAAATTTATATGTTTTTTTGGGAGGGCTCTCTAATCGATACTGAAGCAATTACATTTACTTGAAAATTGTTTCTTAACTTAAAACAGCGACATCTCCTGGAATCAAGTAACACTAACTTCACAGTAGGTACATTATATGATTACTTTTAAACGCATAAGAAAAGTGTATAAGATCAATTCTGTACATTAAAGACATTTAGATTTTTTTGGGAGGATGCTCTTATTGATACTGAACCAAAAACTAGAATGCCATAAACGTCAAATGGTCATTTATATTTATGATATTTATTTTAAGTTTAAAATACTTGAAAGAGGAGTAAACATGTAACATAATAGTTCATCATAATTTACCAGAAAATAATACAAAACATCTTTATGATAGGTACCCAAAAGGCAGCGCGGGCGCGTGGCCTGCGCCCTGCCACAGAATAACTAATAGTACTGCCCTACGTAGGTTACCAGACACGTCCAATTTGTTTATAAAAAAAAAACTTCGTTTGAAAAAACTGACTTCAAAAACTAAAAAGTATAAAATAACTTATTTTGTATGTGCTACCTATTCATAGGTTTGAAGTCAGTGCCAAGCCAAATGTAATAGTAGGTACCACACTCGCTATATTTCGACGTTACCGACGCTTCGGTTGTTTTGTTCAACGCGAAGAGCAGCTATCCCGCTCAAGGTTACGCGCGGCGAGTGCGGTACCTACTATTACATTTTGGCTTGGCACCGACTTCAAACCTATGAATAGGTAGCACACACAAATTAAGTTATTTTGTACTTTTTAGTTTTTGAAGTCCGTTTTTTTAAACGAAGTTTTTATTATATTTTTCGCTTTTTAGTCTTTCTCAAGTCTCTCACATTTCATTTAAAATTAAATGATATCTACAGAATATGAAGGCATGCAGACAATTGCTCTTAACTTCATTGCAGGCGCTCACGTAAATTTGAGGGTTTCTTTCGATTTCCTTGGGATCCCATCATCAGATCCTGATATGGTGGCCACATGGGGAGCATACCCTTTCGAATACAAAAAAAATTTTCAAAATCGGTCCACAATTGACGGAGTAATTGACGGATTTTGGAAATTCTTACCACACTCGCCGCGCGTGACCTTGAGCGGGATAGCTGCTCTTCGCGTAGAACAAAACAACTGAAGCGTCGGTGACGTCGTTGACGTTCGTCTCGAAATATAGCGAGTGTGATACCTACTATTACATTTGGCTTGGCACTGACTTCAAACCTAGGTAGCACATGCAAATTAAGTTAATTGATACTTTTTAGATTTTGAAGTCGGTTTTTTTAAACGAAGTTTTTTTGTTTTAGGATTTTGTTAGGTTATAGCATAGGTATAAGCAGGCGATTTTTGCTGTACTTAAATAATTAGCAAATAGTCTTTTGTAGATACTAATTGGTTTTCTCGGTATTTTTAGAATTTTGTAAAGTTATAGCATAGGTACCTAGGTACCTATAATTTACTTTTTTATAGGATTTTGTTAGGTTATTGGTATAGGCATAGGTAAGCAGATGTTTTTCGTTGCAAATATTTAATTACTTAGCCTTATTTGTTGGTGTTTTAATTTCTTTTAGTAAGTTGTAGATACCTTCCATTTTTTTCGTTGAATTAGTTGTAGATACTTAATTAATTTAGTTTTATTTACGCTTTGAAAATAAGCTTCATTCGTTATGTCTAATTTTTCATTTAACTGTAGTGATAAATTTAACATTGTTTTTCGTATTCGATTGTATCACATCACACTAATTTATAAAAGCAAATGTTTGTGAGGGTGTATGTTTGTTACTTCTTCACGCAAAAAGCACTGGACGGAATTGGATGAAACTTTACAGTAATATAGCTTACTAGCTGTTGCCCGCGGCTTTGCTCGCGTGGAAGTTGATTATTTACAATATATTTAATTAAAACTGTGTAAGTTTGTATGAATAATTTATTCATGTTTTTAAACGTACCTATTTATTTATTTTTAATCAATAGCCCATTAAAAAGGATTTCATACTAACGTTCGACCCTTATTTTATTTAACCCCTTTAGAAATAGAATTCCCATAAATGATGATATAGGTATTCATTTATTTGTACTTAAAAGCCTAAGGACAAAGTTTCAGGCTACTAAATTAAAAATGACGAACTTCTAAACTAATCTACTTACGAAATTTAACACCTAATTCACCCCTTAGGGGTAGAAATATCATTTATGGGATTTCCTTTCGAGGGCGCTCTGGTTCCCTGGTTTCTAGAACCCGAGACGGTGTGCGGTTTTTAGTCGGTTCGAGTCCTACATAACCACCAGTTGGTGATATCCGATGAAATTTCCGCACAAAAAAACGGGGTACGTATAATATCCAGAGACACTTAGTATCTACGCGTTTTTAACTATTAGCCCAAAGATAATTTTTCATGTTTCTAACTTAAAAAAGACGGACTTCCATACAAACTTTCAACCTCTATTTCACCCCCTTACGGGTAGAATATTGGGAAACGCTTAAATACGTATCTCGTAATTTTTTATCAGTAGCCCAAACCAAAAGTAAAGTTTCATATTTCTAATTTAAAAATGACGAAGTTCCAAACAAACTTCAACCCCTATTTCACCCCCTTAGGGGTAGAATATTAGGAAACGTTGAAATACATATTTTTATAAGTACTACTAATTTTTATAAGTAACCCAAAAATAAAGTTTCATGTTTCTTAAATAGCCCTAAAATAAACTTTCATGTATTTAACTTCAAAAATGACGGACTTCCAGACTAACCTACATACAAAACGTCAACCCCTATTTCACCCCTAAGGAGTAGAATATCCAGAAACGCTTAAATACGTGTTTACTCATTTTTAATCAGTTGCCCAAAAATAAAGTTTCATGTTTCTAACTTAAAAAATGACGGACTTCCATACAAACTTTCAACCCCTATTTCACCCCCTTGGGGGTAGAAATTCCGAAATTCCTTCCTTAATGGGTGTCTACTTAATGAAACGATAATACTCACCAAATTTTGTATTCCTAAGTTTAATAGTTTCCGCTCGGCGATGATGAATCAGTCAGTCAGTCAGGACATGTTATTTTATAAGTATAGAAGATACATCAGATGAACACATAGGTTACTGTTTGCCGCGATAACCGACATACACGCGGGCGGTGCCGCGGGCAACAGCTAGTATACTTATAATAAAAATGTAACAGGTCCAATTCTGTACATTAAATATATTTTGAAATTTTTTTTGAAGGGCTATCTATAATCGATACTGAAGCCAAAACTGTATTTTTTTCATTTTTGTCTGTCTCTCTGTCCGTCTGTCTGTCTGTATCTTGGCCACGCATCACGCCGAAACTACTGAACGGATTCAAATGAAACTTGGCATGATTTGAGTTCATACTACGAGGTAGGACATAGGATATTTTTTATCCCGAAATTCAGCACGGTATCCTGGAGAGAGGGGATAAAAGTCAAAATATGTACTTAGTTGTAATTCAATAACACATAGTCCGATTTCATTAATCCTTTTTTGCTAGAAAGAAAAAATAAAAGACAACAGGAAAAGTGTTTTTTTTTTGTCCGCGACTGTACACTGCCTGTGGGAAGCTGAGACAGATATGTAAACATGGCGGTACGAAGTTCACCGGGTCAGCTAGTATACTTATAATAAAAATGTAACAGATCCAATTCTGTACATTAAAGATATTTAGAAAAATTTTTTTGGGGGGCTCTCTATAATCGATACTGAAGCCAAAACTGAAGCCAAATTTTTTTTCATTTTTGTCTGTCTGTCTGTATCTTAGCCGCGCATCACGCCGAAACTACGAACGGATTCAAATGAAACTTGGCCTGATTTGAGTTCATACTACGAGCTAGGACATAGGATACTTTTTATCCCGAAATTCAGCACGGTTTCCTGGAGAGAGGGGATGAAAGTCAAAATATGTACTTAGTTGTAATTCAATAACACATAGTCCGATTTAGTTAATTCTTTTTTTACTAGAAAAAAAAAAGATAACGGGAAAAGTGTTTTTTTTTGTCCGCGACTGTACACTGCCTGTGGGAAGCTGAGACAGATGTGTAAATATGGCAGTACGAAGTTCGCCGGGTCAGCTAGTCAATATCTATGAATGTATAATTTTATCAAAAAGTCAGAATGTAAGATAAATATTAAAATAGTTTTTTGTGAAAATTAAAACTTTGTAAAAAGCGTTTCGTGGAAACAGGAAAAAGACCTGGTAAATTTAGCAATTTAAATACGAAAATATGTGAGAATCATTAATTACTTTATTTGTGAAAACACGTACTTGCTGTCGTACTAGTCGATCGGTCAAACTTGCCACTGCGTCGAAGGCTTTAGTTCGCTTCTTGTACTTACTAGGATCTCCGCCGTGACGATAGAGCCATTTCTTTACCAGATTGTCTACAACGTCATATCTTGAAGAAGCCCTATTAAAATCAAGTAAAATGATTATTTAGAAGTGAATTATTGAAGCTATGCTATGTCCAGCAGTGGATTATAAGGATGTGGATGATTTAGATTTAAAGGTAACCAGCAGAAGCCGAAATTAGAAGTATAGTAGGTAGTACAATTTAGTCCAGATGTACCTAGCTATGTCCTTTTAAACATTCTCCTCGTGGCTACATGAGCGTGTTTAAAAATCCGTGCAACTGTAAAAAGTAGATAACACGAGCATTTACCAATTACTACATTAATTAACACGCACATTCTTGTGCTAGGTTCTCAATTTCATCGGTATTTTTATTTTTTTATTTTTATGTATGTACATGGATTACTCCGTCAATGTGTAGGTACGCTAGTGTGTACTGATCTGGTGATTTTAATGAAGTGGAATCATAGTTAAAGTTATTAGAGGGTTTAGGAGTCTTTAGATTCAGTTTTCATTACGTATAATGGGCTTATCTTAATATATATATTTCTTGTGTGCGTGTGTATGTGACTGAACTCCTCCTAAACGACTGGACCAATTTTGATGAAATTTTTTGTGTGTGTTCAAGGGGATCTGGGAATGGTTTAGATTCACAAAAACGACTGGACCGATTTTGATGAAATTTTTTGTGTGTGTTCAAGGGGATCTGGGAATGGTTTAGATTCACAAAAACGTAAACGATGTTACGTGGGTCATAAATATGGCGGTACGAAGTTCGCCGGATCAGCTAGTCTACTATATAAAAATAAGTCGGGTTTTCCTTCCTGACGCTATAACTCCAGAACGCACGAACCGATTTCCACGGTTTTGCATTCGTTGGAAAGGTCTCGGGCTCCGTGAGGTTTATAGCAAAGAAAATTCAGGAAAATTTTTAACAGAAAAGCGGGAAAGTGTTACATAAAACGAAGCCATCTGGTGGCGAAACGGAGTTCGCCGGGTTTGCTAGTCTTCTATATATAAAATAATAAGGTGACTGACTGACTGACTGACATACCCAGAGATCAACGCACAGCCCAAACCGCTGAAGCTAGAATCCTGAAATTTTGCATGTAGGTTCTTTATATAACGTAAGTGAGCACTAAGAAAGGTTTTTTTTTTAATTCCACCCTAAGGCAGTAAATCAGGGGATGAAAGTCTGCGTGAGCGAAGCTGCGAGTAAAAGCTAGTATTATATACACCGAAGTTAATGTAAACGATCAATTAGACACTGTTGTGTAGGTACAACGAATGTTACATTTGCCTTAATAACAGACTAAACAAAAATAAACCGGTTTAATAGACAAACTTTTTGGTTTAACCGTCAGTTAAAAACAATGTAAAAATAAAAAAATATAAAAGCGTTTCATTGAACGTACCCAGAGATTATGTCCGGCAGTCTTTCGTTTATGTCAGCGAGTAGAGCCTGGGCATCATCTCGTGTCACACGCATAACGTCTAACGCATCAAAGAGAAGTTTCATTGTGTTCACGTCGCTTGCACCACCAACGTAAGCCTTCGATTGTATCGGTGATCTGTGTATTATATTTTTAGGCTTCTATATTTGTTAATCTTTTAATTGTACTTATAACAGTGTTTTTTTTTTGAAGTGAAACTTCTAATGCGACTTCCAACAAGGTTCCGTTAAAGGTTTAACGGTTGCGTTAAACGTTTAACGCAACAATGGTAGCCCATGGAGGGGGTATGAAAGCACTGTTGCACATTACGCAGTTCGCATTTTTTTTTTAAATATAAACCTCGCCACTGTGAGTGAGTCTTCTCATGATGACATGAGTGTTTGTGTAAACTGAGCATATATTATAATATTATAACATGCTCAGTGTTGCGCGCCTACAGTGCGCGCCTTTGTCAATTCTCATTACAATTTCGTCATATCACATTATCAAGAATGTATTGACAGGGCGTATATTTAGTTGTGTGTTTAGTAAGACTTACATAGGAAAGTACTTCTTCCTCTTGTCCCTGATATTGCGTGGAACCATGTGTAAGTAGATGCTAGAGGCTTCCGATTCTTGTCTGGATCGTGTCGTTACTGGCATAGCATACGGTGCTGGTTTCAGGTGTAGAGCATTTATTTCATCACGCAGTTGCTAAAAAAAATTATACCACCTACTTACTATCAATTTTTATTAAAATGTAGTCAACACATTTACATAGGTATTCAAATATATTTATGTACTGAGGTGCAGAAACACATGGAAACGAGTTTCAACAGCAGTATAGGCGCCCCGGCACGTCACTTAGCCAGACTTCGGCGTAGTGGGGGTAAGTTCATACTTACCCACCCCCCTCGTAGTGTTTTGATTTGTTGTACTAAGTGCACATAGTACACTTAGTGCAACAAATCAAAACAAACAAATCGAATTGTAGTCGACTGAAGCTCCAATCGCTTGCTCTGTACGGTGCTACTACAATACCCGCGCCCCTCTATCAACCAAAGGGACCTAAAATCGACTACTGCGCATCTAACGAATCTGGACAAGTTACGTGGCGATCTCTATACCCAATAACGAGGTTAAAAAAATATTGTAATAGCGTGAAATATGTTACAAACTTAGAGATTGCCATGCTTTAAAAGAGATCGAAACATTAGACCTCATTAGATTATACACCACTTCGAAAGTAGTAAATCATTTTGATAACTCCATTACTTCACAATTTCGAGCGTAATAAGTACCTATTCATTTTTGTAACCATGGCCCACGCTGAGGATCCCTAGCACATACGCAGTGCTCTACAAAAGTTACTTTTCATATTTAATATTTCGTTTAAAAATATTAATTATACAAATAACAATTGTGATGAAAATAGAAACTGCAAATTGACAAATTATTTTTATTCACACAGTTTGCTACAAAATGCTCAAACAGTCGGGAACGAATATGAACCCATTAATTGAAATCTAATGAAATAGGTTCCTCATTTTCACTTTTTCGGTTACGGTTTCACTTTTTTCATTACTGCTTAGGAAATGATATTTGAGAGAGTGATAATATTAAAAACTTTTGGAGTGCACTTCTTCATTGTCGTCAATAGGACCGGAGAGGAGTTACCTTGATTTGTTGATGTTGCTGGGCACGTACTATGCGTAATCTTGTGACGTCGCGCTCATACTCTTCTACGTTATAACCACCAGCCATTTCAGCGACGCTTTTTTGAGCCTGACACGATAAGTGAAAGGAAAAATCAAAAATATAATAGTAAACCACCTCATGATAAGCGACAATTGAAGGCCATGATTTCGCCTGCTTTAAACAGGTACTTCTAGTAGTCTACTTTTCTGTATTTTTTGGAAGACGCTAATTATGCACTTATTGATTGTTAAATACAGTGCCTTCTAAATAATATGAAAATATACGCCTGGTTAACTTGGCTACTCTAGTCAGATAGTATTTGTTTGACTTGTCTAACTGAACTGACTAATCTAATTATTCTCTAGTAATTTTAGTCCATTAAATACAATATTTCGTCTTTTTTTCTATCAGAATAAATACACACATCAAAAGTGTCTAGGGATCAAGCATTTTTATGCGGATTTCTTGAGATTGAGATGTGGCTTTGGCCCTGGCCTGCTCAGTCGCCAGACTTGAACCCGATTGAGCATGCATGGGATATGCTACAGAGAAGAGCTCTGCCGAATATGGAGGGTATCCAGTCGCAAGAAGACCTTTTTTTGTTGTTGCAACGAACATGGGCGGCCATTCCACAGCGTGATTTGGATGAACTCATTTTGAGTATGCCAAACCGATGTTCTTGTGTTAGTGTTCGCGGTAGAAACACGGATTATTAATTGTTTATGTTACCTAATAAAATTTTAAAGAAAACTGTTATTTCAGTCTTTTTTTCGAACTTTAATGTTAGTGGTTCAAATGTCAAAAATCCTTTTATTAGGAAAATGGCAAATTTCTTTATTAATGCAAAGGTGACTTGGTTTATCGTTACTGTGACAAACGAAAACACTTTATTTGATGAATCCTTAAAGAAAATTTTAATTAATATCAATCAGGAGAAAAGTTATTGCAAAAATATATGTTGATCCCTAGACACATATGTTGATCCCTAGACACTTTTGATGTGTGTATATAGTCGTACGTTAATTTATTCTACTATCATCAATAGCCTTTTGCAGTCCACTGCTGGACATAGGCTTCTGCTTAGAAAAGGGGTTTTGGTTTGAATGACCATGTTTGTCAGATGGGTTGGTATAGGGTTTGAATCAAATTTTTATTCCCTTTGCAGTGGTTTTGGAATATACCTTTTGTGGTAGAACATCTGCCTGAATGGCGGCGGCCAATCGTAGTCTGTTTGAGTAATGGTTTAGTTTCTCTAGATATTTCTTTTCTGTCTCACCCATGCGATCCTGAAAGTCGATGATATATAAATTGAACAAAGAACATATTCTTCTTTTCTTACAAGCTTTTTATTAACTTGCAATGTATGTAGCTATGTGCTTGTATGTTGGGGTGGTATTTTGCAACTCTATTTTGAATCAGATATCTTCAACCGAGTTTGCTGAAATTTTGCAAGCATATGTATACAACGTGACAATACAATATTATAATGACATGGAACTGATCTGATGCTGGAGCTGGAAGGTGGCCATAGGAACTCTGTGAAGAAACGTCGCAACATCATCGCGTTTGATTCGTCTCGAGGCATTCCAGTAAATGCTTGTTTTGAAAAAGCTTTTTAATTTCATTTATTTATATCTGTGATAAATAATGGAAGAATGTGTTCTGGGTTATGTGTTTAAGAAAATCTAATAGTTTGGGTTCCTATTAATGGCACTTGTTGAACATCTGTATAACAATTTAAAGGCTATACATATATTTATATTAAACTAGCTGTTGCCCGCGGCTCCGCCCGCGTGTATGTCGGTTATCGTTGCAAATAGTAGCCTATGTGTTATTCTAATGTATAAGCTATATTATTGTAAAGCCTAATCCAAATCCTTTCAGTAGTTTTTGCGTGAAGAAGTAACAAACATACACACAAACTTTCGCCTTTATATATTAGTGTGGTGTGATTATCAGCCTCTTATCTAAATTAATCAATCGTCAAAAATAAAAATAAACTTTAATAATCCGTCTTATTTTGGAATTCGACCTCAGTGGCCAATATCAGTTACTGGAAGTTCAAAACGATATAGAATGAAATTACATTAAAAGTCGTAAACCATTGTTAACCAACGAACCAAAAAAATTAATAAACAAGATAGTCTAAAACATAATATTATGGTGGATGAGATGGGTAGCGTTTTTTAGGCATTTATTTTTTAAGTACAAATGAGTTTAATTCTAGAATAAATAAATAATAATAAAATAATTTCCAATAAAAGACAAACAAGTGAGTATAATGCACACTAAAGATCACACGTCGACAAACCTTCTATAAACAACCATCATATCCATATTCATAACTCTCTAAAGACGTACATAAACTTAACTAATAAAGTACATGAATAATCACACATCGATCTTATCTTTAATAGTCCACAGCTAGACATAGGCCTATCCTGCGAAAGTACGTTTCGGCCTAATATAATATACCACGTCTTGCCCAATAATTCGATGACTTCCAGTTCGTAGAGCGGGGTTTCGAAAATACCTGAGCACCGTGGACCACACATTTAGGCAAATTATTGAGAAGACGGAAGAATAAAATTAGTCTCTCTACGTAGTGTATGCCGATTACAAGGTCTTTAAAACGATCGAAACCTGGGCTTTCATGTAATCAATGTAAATACACCTGATCAGCTGCGGCTACAATTAAGTGCTGAGATGTTTGTACGAAGGCACAACGGTGACCGTCCAAGTACAAGAGCAGAGCACAAGATCAATTCAATTGCGTTGTGGGGTTAGACAAAGAGAAAAAACTTCTCCAAAACTGCTTTACTAATTCATTGGAAGTCGAAGACGTCTTTAAGACGTTCGATTGGAACAGACGAGGAATCAACATGAAATGCCATTAATAATAATAAACATTTCGGACATCTAACACACAACGCCGTCTAGTCCCAAGCTAAGCAAAGCTTGTATTATGGGTACTAGAACAACTGATATAAATACATATTATACTTTTTTTTTGTAAATACATACATATTATACATAGAAAACACCCAAACTCCGAAACAAATATTTTAGATCATACAAACATTTGGGCCGACCCGGGAATCGAACCCGAGACCTCAAGCACAGCAGTCGCATACGCATACGCTACCACTGCGCCACCGAGGCAGTTGAATAATTCAATCGTTCCTGCAATGTCCAATTAATTTGATTATGGGTCTTCTTCGACTCTTCGATAGAGTCAGTTGTCCGATCAGTATTTTGTTGAACGATGGAGTTATTACAGGATCCCCTTTTTTTTTAACGTGGGGAAATCCTCATGGATGTCCTCCGCCCTGGGGAGAGGGCGAAGGGGTCTGTCAGACTCTTACTGACTAAAACCCCCCCATCTCTCACCTACGCCGGGGATCGCGAGAACATAAGAGACAACCGCAATCCCCGACTGCTGCTGGCCGCGAGGGGAGAACTCCCCTCGCGACTTCAAAGAGGGGCGCACGGGAACACTACGCGCCCCCACCTCGGGTCCAGTTGGCTGGAGGGCGACGAACATATTACAGGATCCCTGGTCCAACTAATTTATTTTAAATTGATGTTAGTGTGGGCGCACACCAGACGAGGTTGTGTAAGGTGGGACCGTCGCACACCAAAGTTGTTGTCGACAAATTGTCTCTGACGAGACAGTTTGTCGAGTATCGACTAGGTTACCGTAAAAAGCGTTGTGTTAGGTTAGGTGGGACGTTCGTTGTGGAATTGTAATGCAGGAACTATAAGTATAAAAAAAGTAAACAAACACTCTTAAAAGGCGTTATATCCATTATCAAATCGTCCCTCCCCTTCCTCGACCGTTTGTTCGGTCTCATGCGGTGTGCGTCAGCACAAGACAGCTGTCGAAAACCGTATTGACGCGGACGGTCTCGTCGAAGACCATTTAGGTGTGCGCCCGGCCTTAGTGTTACAATAATACAATGTATTATCTCACCCGCCAGCTGCGTATTTGTGCCCTCAGTTGCGGCAAGATCCCGAAAGTATTGTTGTACTTGTGTCTACGTGCCATTTGGCGCAACATGTCATCGAGCGTTTTGTCCACCTTGCGCGGCTTGCCTAATTTGTGCGTCAGAACGTTACGCATCTGTGCGCGGAGTTCAGCCGCTGTCTGTTCCATAGCGCGTATGTCGATGTTCATGCGGAATAGATGTGTACGGTTCACCCTAAACATTAATATTATGTATCTAATTCAAAATAAATGTAGAATATAATTTGAATAATAGTTATTTTATTTAGTGATCCTGAAACATAATTAATTATGTAGGTAATATCAATTCTTCAGATTTTCCATCATGCCTACAAATTGATTTATTTATACCTACATATAGGGGCTTATAGAAGATGACAACCAAGATACTCTATGATGACAACATGCAAATGAAACTAAAAACATGAGTATAATTGTAATATTTTAGGTACCTATTATTTTTATTTATTTTATTTTTAAACTTATTGCACAAGTTGTACAAAGGCGGACTTAATGCCATGAGGCATTCTCTGCCAGTCAACCTTCAGGTGTTGTAAATATATGATGCGGTAGGCGCAAAGAAAAAAAAAAGGAAAGGGAATTCTATAAAAGTTCATAACAAATAGGTAAATTTAAGATATGAACCCACATCAGATAATGCCAATATATACAAATTTACCTCTACTTTCCTACCTTTACTTAGGTATATACACACATCAAAAGTGTCTAGGGATCAAGCATTTTTATGCGGATTTCTTGAGATTGAGATGTGGCTTTGGCCCTGGCCTGCTCAGTCGCCAGACTTGAACCCGATTGAGCATGCATGGGATATGCTACAGAGAAGAGCTCTGCCGAATATGGAGGGTTTCCAGTCGCAAGAAGACCTTTTTTTGTTGTTGCAACGAACATGGGCGGCCATTCCACAGCGTGATTTGGATGAACTCATTTTGAGTATGCCAAACCGATTCTTGTGTTGTTAGTGTTCGCGGTAGAAACACGGATTATTAATTGTTTAAGTTACCTAATAAAATTTTAAAGAAAACTGTTATTTCAGTCTTTTTTTCGAACTTTAATGTTAGTGGTTCAAATGTCAAAAATCCTTTTATTAGGAAAATGGCAAATTTCTTTATTAATGCAAAGGTGACTTGGTTTATCGTTACTGTGACAAACGAAAACACTTTATTTGATGAATCCTTAAAGAAAATTTTAATTAATATCAATCAGGAGAAAAGTTATTGCAAAAATATATGTTGATCCCTAGACACATATGTTGATCCCTAGACACTTTTGATGTGTGTATAATAAATTGCAGTTCACCAGTTGTGGAAAGTGATTTTTTAAATTATAGCTGGTTTTGATGGTTTGGTCTGGTATGATATTGTATTTAAGTAAAATGAAATTATGAGAAACTTATATATTTACTCAAAATCTAAAAAAATCACGTTCATGTCGGAATGGCTACAAATATCTAAGCTAGATTCGTTTACATAATATACTAAAGGGCAAAGCAATACAAACTTTTGGCGTAATTTTTGCTGTTTTATTTCATCCTGTAATTCAAGCACTCTTTTTCTAAGCCTCATGAGCATCGCTTCTGGGAATACGACGGCTTGTGACAGTCCCTGGGGCCCCGTGCACCCTCGAAGCGCAGACGCTCTCATCTGATCGTAACGCAGAATCACAACTTGCTCTACTTCATTCATACAGTTTTGCTTTTCCATCTTGAAAACAAAATAATTCTTATAAGAATTGTTTACACATTGAACTAATAAAAAAAAAAATTCCTTACAGTGTAATATCAGCGGAAATTAAGTATTATCTCGTAACACCCTCGCGTACTAAGATTAAATAAACTTAATCAGTAGTAACATGTCTTTGGATCGCTTGACGCTTTGACCAGGTGCCATTGTCTGCTGGTCATATACTAACTCAATAATACTGTCGTGATTGTATTCATTTTTGTATTTAATAGTTAGGTAAATTTGTCGTCGAACTGAATTTACGTTGAAAATTAAATATACGATCTGCACCGAATACTAAGTCTGTTTCTGATCTTATGCATCGCAATTAGTTAGAGCGATAATGTGTCGACATCCTATATGCCTTCCTCAATAATTTCAATTTTTTTGACGATAATTCTTACTTGCAAACTCGTAGAGTTCGTAATATTAAGGTACGATAACCATGATAGATACATTACAGATATAGCTAAACACACGTTTAATTGGTTATTGGAGTCATGATCAAAAACCCATTTGTTAAAATATATTTCTATCATAATATTACCTACTGTATAAAAAAATAAGTTATCTATATATAAGACTTACGCACCATAAATTCCTTGAGTTCATTTTTTCTAGTGTCGAGTTGGATGGTTAGCTTGCGCTTATACTTGTTGTGGTTGTCTATGTCACGGTACAGCATCTCAACCATCTTGCCTTTTTCTATAATATCCTGTTCGTGCTTGTGTCTGTTTAAAAAAAAATATAAGCATTTCAATATATTATATATATCATTCGTATTTTACGTAACGAACGGCGAACGAGTACATGCAAAGGGCGGCCTTATTATTAAGTGCATTTTTTTCCGGGCAACCTTGCATGGGCTCTCAAAATTGTAGTATGTACTTGACAGTGCATTTGAAGTTTGGTTTGTAATTGATAACTCACGTATACACACACAGTACTTATCATTTATAAGTGAGTATTGTTTATAAGCTTCGATTATAAGATATAAACAATACCTTATCCATAAAACATGACCATTATTTCATTCAGATATTTAAAATACGTGAACTAGTATTGTTAACGCCTGACAGTCATCATAACCTTTTATTATGTTAAGTTGAGTAGGCGCTTCAAAGTAGACGGTACTTGGAAATAAATTATTTTTTAACTAAAGTAAAAATTACTACCTACTATTTTATACTTGTAATTGTCATTCTAAGATTTTGATACGAACATACACGAATTTTGAACATCATTGTAATAAGACGAATTTCAACATTAAATTCAATTATTTGGATATTAATAATCGTTTTATTGAGCGTCAAAGCTCCAGTGTCTTGAGAATAGACATAATTGGCGACCGTGACAGGACGAAAGTCTGAAGGAAGTTTGCAGTACCAAGGTCTATCTGGAGCTGGTCAGCACAGCACCGCAGCCAACAGCCGGTCAGCACTGCGCCGCATCTAGAACCTAGGATACACCCTACACGGATATCGGAAACACCAGCCTTGCCGGACATAGACGTCATATACGACATCGCACTGCAGCACAGCAATATCATTGCAGCTAAGTGGCTTCCCTTACTCCTAAACTTCCTGTTACCTCAAGTAACCTATTGCCTACCCATTGTTTTAGCTTCATAACTGTGCAAATTACGTGTAATTTTGTAAAATTACCTTATCGAAGTTACAATATCACGTCATACATATTTTTTCTTTATATTCTTACAAGCTCGCTTTATTCTTTCTTTGCAATTTATACGAATATTTCTACTGCATATTACGAAAACTAATAAGCTTTTATCAAATTTCAAAGCGTATTTTTCTAAATTTTACTTCTAATTTACCCACAACAGTTTTTTTATTAAAATATTTTCTTCGTTAGGTCATTTCTCTCATAGGAAACCCCACAAAAGGCTGCCGCGCCAGATAATCTGCATTGTAGTGATTATTTACGCCGAATATTTCAGCTCGAGCTTGAGAGCCGCGCGTTGCTGAGCGTCGCCAACGCCAGCGCAGCTCGCCACTCCGCGGTGAGCACAGCTGCTTCTTCGGCCTCCGGTACAGTAAACACCAACAACGAGGGGCGTGAGCTTATTTTATATATTTTCAATTCAAACATAATTCCGTTACTCATTTTAAAACTTTTACATAAATTTAATTTTTTGCTCTTGAGACATCTCTGTGAGACTATTAAGTTACCAAGCCAGTAATAAATAAATACTAAAAATGACTTCAGGTGACGATACAAAGAGCTTAGCGGAATTGATTGTTAGACGTAGCTCTGTCAAAGGCCAAGTAACGAAGTTTAGAAATTATTTAGAAAAATTATCGCAGCTCGACTGCTTTACTGCCACACATCGGGCAGAACTTAAACTCAAATTAATTAAGTTTGAAACCTTGTCGTCAAGGTTTGACGACTTACAAGGTCAAATAGAAATTTTTAATTCTAGTTTATTAGACAACGAGCTTGAGGAACGAGAAAACATAGAAAGAGAATTTATTAGTAATATTGTAACAGCACAAAATTTATTACAAAAACATAGCAAGGATGAGAGCGTCCACGACTCAAGTAGCCCTCATAATACATCTCATTGCGTTGAAAATAGTGAAATGGGTTTCAGGCTACCTTTGATACAAATAGCTAAATTTGATGGATCATACTTCCGTTGGATGGAATTTCGTGACACCTTCCGATCTTTGGTTCATGAGAATAGTAGAATTAGTTCAGTCAATAAATTTCACTATTTAATTTCATATCTAGAAGGTGAGGCAGCACGAACCATCTCAAACCTAGAAGTGTCTTCTGATAATTATCGGGAAGCTTGGAACCTATTACTCGAACGTTACGATAATAAGCGGCTATTAACAAGTTATCACCTCAGTGCATTATTTAATATAAATTCAATCAGTAAAGAGTCCAAAAAATCACTGCGCTTCTTAGTTGATCACGTGAGTAAAAATCTGCGTGCTCTTTCCAACTTAGGACAGGCCACCGAACACTGGGACGTCATAATAATCCACCTAGTTACTTCTAAACTGGACAATCAAACCTTAACAAAATGGGAGGAACACCGTAGCGCGCTGTCAACTGATACACCTACGCTTAAAGATTTTCTGAAATTTCTAAACGATCGTGCAACCGTACTCGAGTCGCTGCACCGTGGTAAATTAGATAACTCACCAAAACCCACTCACAATAACACTCACTCACATTCTCATACGCACCCCAAGTCGCATACATACACTAGCGGTAGTAACCAGTTACGATCACAATCATCATCATTACTATACCCTTGTCCCTGTTGCAATGCTAATCATAGAATATATGATTGCCCGTCATTCAAGGCCAAGAGCATACAAGAACGCATAGCAGAGGCAAACAAATTACGATTGTGTCTTAATTGTCTAAGATCTGGTCATCCTACCTTTAAATGTCGCTTAGGCGGTTGCCGCGAATGTAGCAAGAGACATAACAGCATGTTGCATCTTCCTACTAATACAGCTGAAAATATAAGCAATGTCAACAGTTTAGCTAAGACGTCGAGCAACTGCAACAACCAAGGTACCAATCAAGCTCTTCTTTCTACTGCTTTAATTGAGGTAGTCAATCCCAAGACTAAAAAATCTGAAACAGTACGCGCTCTGCTCGACTGTGGCAGTCAGTCCTCTTTCATAAGTCAAAGGCTGAAACAAAGTTTATCATTAGAGGATCGTCCTATAGATGCTACTAAGATCATCGGTTTTGGCAACAATGATTCAGGCACAATGACTGAATATTGCATAGCTCAATTAAAATCGAAAAATTCGTCATTTAGTATTATTTCTAACTTTTATGCAATGGAACAACTAACAGGTTCCATACCCAGTATATTTATCGACATCAGATCATTTAATATTCCTATTAATATAGTCTTGGCAGATCCCAATTTCTATCAACCTGCTTATGTAGATATGCTCATAGGCTCAGACTTATTTTGGGATATTATAGGTTGTGAGCAGCGGTCACTAGGCCCAAATTGTCCTAAACTACACAGCTCAAAACTGGGCTGGCTGATTGGAGGCCCCTCGCAACATAATCAACCCAAAATGAATATTAAATGCAATCACTCACTGGTTAACATTAATCATAATGAAAATATTGAACAAATTATAAATAAATTCTGGGAGTTAGAAGAAATGCCAACAAAATCATACCTAAGCGAAGGCGAGCAGGCATGTGAAACTCATTTTTTAAAACACACCTCTCGCTTAGAAAATGGAAGGTTTTCCGTTAAGCTGCCTCTTACAGATTCCCCTGACTGTCTCGGTGACTCCTTCAATATGGCTAAGAAAAGGTTTTATAATTTAGAAAAACGCTTTAAGAGACAACCCGAAGTTAAGGCGCAGTACATTCAATTCATAAGAGAGTATGCACAATTGGGTCATCTCTCTGAAATTTCATTTACTGACTTACAGTCTAAAACTTGCTATTTCCTACCTCATCATCCTGTGTTTAAGCAAAACAGTGAGTCTACAAAGGTAAGAGTGGTGTTCGATGCATCAGCACGCACATCCTCCGGCCTATCTGTTAACGATATCCAAATGATAGGGCCTCAAATTCAAGACTCCCTGTTTTCTATATTAATTAGGGCTCGCTTCTATAAGTATATATTAATGGGTGATGTAGAAAAAATGTTCCGTCAAATATTAATTGATGAATCAGATCGAAATCTTCAACTTGTTATATGGAGAGAAGACGAGCATAAGCCCCTCAAAGTATTACGTTTAAATACTGTGACTTACGGTTTTTCCAGCGCAAGCTATTTGAGCACAAGGTGCCTTTGGCAGTTGGGCGAGGAGTGCGACGATCCACGCATTAAAACTATAATACAGCATGACATGTACGTTGATGACGTCATCACTGGTTGTAATAGTCAAACAGACTTACAACGTATAATGCACTCACTGTCGGACGCCTTAAGGAAGGGCTGTTTTAACTTAAGGAAGTTTAAATCCAATTCGCCGAACGTTCTCGAAGCTTGCTCGGAAAACTCTAACGACACTCTAATCATCAGTGAATCATCAAATACTCTTGGCTTAGGGTGGAATTCCAAAATAGACCATTTACATTACTCTTTTGAAATGCCACCTGTCAAGGAAAATGTTAGTAAGCGCTATATATTATCCACCTCATTTAAAATCTTTGATCCCCTTGGTTTTGTTAGCCCCTGTATCATTATACCAAAATTAATAATGCAGCAGCTTTGGCTTGACAGGGTAGGTTGGGATGACACAGTTTCAAGGGATGTCGAAAGGGCTTGGCAGAAGTTTTCTAAAAGTCTTTCTCACCTAACCCTCATCACAATACCGAGGCAGGTTCTATGTGACTCACCTGTGGTAACTGAGTTGCATACGTTTAGCGATGCTTCCCAAAGAGCCTATGGCGCTTGCATCTACACAAGGTCCATAGATAACACTGGCACCGTACATGTTAAACTTTTATGCTCGAAGTCAAAGGTGGCCCCAATAAAGGTATGCACGATACCGCGTTTGGAGCTGTCCGCGGCATTACTAGCCGCGCAACTCTGCACTGCTGTGGTGGATTCTCTGAGGTTTCCAATAGCACGTAAAGTGTATTGGTGTGACTCTAGTGTTGTCCTTACATGGCTGCATACTAGCTCCAGAAAATTAAAAACTTTCGTGGCGAACAGGGTAGCAGAAATACTTGAATTGACAGATATCGCTTGTTGGCGTTATGTACCTACCCTGGACAATCCCGCTGATCTCATCTCGCGTGGCGTTTATCCAGAAGAGCTTAAAAACTGTGACTTATGGTGGTTCGGACCCAGATTTCTGGTCCAAGACGATTCTTCTTGGCCTTCATTATCTAAGGAGTCCCAACAGGAGTTCGAAATTCCTGAAATAAAATCTAACATTGCTACTAAATTCGATAATCCTTCAATAATTCCATTCGAAAATTATAGTAAACTGCATAGAATTAAAGGGGTTTATGCATATGTTTTAAGATTTTTATACAATTTGCGTAAACCTAAAACCCTTAGACGTTTTGGCACGCCAAGTTTAGAAGAATTAAAGGATTCATTTCAGCTCTTATGTCGCATCGCGCAACAGGAATCTTTTCCTGTTGAATACGGTTTGTTATCCAAAGGCAAACCTCTTAGTTCAACGTCTGACATTTTGTCGTTAACGCCTTTCATAAACACAGATAGATTAATTCGAGTGGGAGGTCGTTTGGATGCTTCAGCTCTTGCGTTTGATACCAAACACCCCATCTTACTACATTCATCCCATCATCTCACCAAACTTATCTTTGAAAGGGAACACTTACATAAGTTACATGCAGGCCCGCAGCTCCTACTGGCTAGCGTCAGGCAATACATATGGCCTATCAATGGTCGACACCTAGCTAGGAGGACTGTACACAATTGCGTCAAATGCAGAAGGGTACAAGGCAAATCGTTATCACCCATTATGGGGAACTTGCCCTCTCAGCGCGTTACGGTGGATTTCCCATTTAGAAGTGTCGGCATAGATTTTGCTGGACCATTTTTTATTTTGAACAAAAGGGGTCGTGGATCTAGGATTATAAAATGTTATTTATGCATTTTTGTTTGCATGAGATATAAATGCGTACATTTGGAGGCAGTAGGTGATCTCTCTAAGGACGCTTTCATCCTTACTTTACGCAGATTCATTGCCCGTCGTGGTAAACCAGCCGAGATTTTTTGCGATAACGGTCGTAACTTTGTGGCTGCCGCTAAAGAAATTGGTGATTTCATTAAATGTAATCACAAGGCCATAACAGAGTTCTCAAACGAGGAACAAATTAAATTTTCATTTTCTCCTGCTTACGCTCCAAATTTTGGTGGGATCTGGGAGGCCGGTGTAAAATCCGCTAAGTTTCACATTAGACGCGTAATGGGTAACACGCATTTAACGCTAGAGGAAATATCCACACTGTTTGCACAAGTAGAAGCCTTGTTAAATAGCCGTCCACTTTACCCTATGTCCTCGTCTCCCAATGATCTCCTTTTCCTCACTCCGGGACACTTCCTGATCGGGCGGCCACTAACTGCGTTACCTTCGGCAAGCCTAGAGGACTGCGAGTTTACTCAGCTGAAGCGTTATGAACGGCTGGAGCAAATCCGACAGCATTTCTGGCGAAGATGGCAGAAGGAATACTTAGCTGAACTCCAACAAAGAACGAAATGGCGCACTAACGACACTGCATTGAAGGTTGGTGACCTGGTGCTGCTGCAGGAGGAGAACCTACCACCATTATGCTGGCGCACGGGTCGAATCACGAAACTCTTTCCTGGTCCTGATGGAGTGTGCCGCGTTGCAGACGTCCAAACCACCCATGGAACCTATCGAAGGTCGTTCACACGGCTCTGCCCTCTACCAGTGACGGAGCATCTCCAAGAAAGTTAAAGGTCGGAGAC
This sequence comes from Diaphora mendica, assembly GCA_949125395.1. Classification (NCBI taxonomy): domain Eukaryota; kingdom Metazoa; phylum Arthropoda; class Insecta; order Lepidoptera; family Erebidae; genus Diaphora; species Diaphora mendica. Next base: position 14,226,255 of record OX421319.1, on the reverse strand, counting down.
CTTTAACGGGGGGGATGATGTTAACGCCTGACAGTCATCATAACCTTTTATTATGTTAAGTTGAGTAGGCGCTTCAAAGTAGACGGTACTTGGAAATAAATTATTTTTTAACTAAAGTAAAAATTACTACCTACTATTTTATACTTGTACTTGTCATTCTAAGATTTTGATACGAACATACACGAATTTTGAACATCATTGTAATAAGACGAATTTCAACATTAAATTCAATTATTTGGATATTAATAATCGTTTTATTGAGCGTCAAAGCTCCAGTGTCTTGAGAATAGACAAGTATATTAAAGGTAACAATGGGCGTCCCACAGGGTTCTATTCTAGGGCCATTTCTGTTTCTCATATATATAAATGATCCAGCTTATTATGTAAGTGACAATCATGAGATTGTATTGTTCGCGGATAACACATACTTAATATTTAAAGTTAGGCGCTAACTTGACAGTTTTACTGAAGTCAACAGTGCACTCTTGAAAGTGGTACATTGGTTTAATACAAATAACCTTCTCCTTAATGAGAAGAAAACTAAATTCATTAAATTCTCTACACCAAACGTTAGGCATGTTACAACTAATGTCCGATTGAATGGACTAGAGTTGGATCCTGTGGAATCTACTGTAGGTATTACTATTGACGCTAAGTTACAATGGGGTCCCCAAATAGAAAAACTATCCGGTAGGCTAAGCTCAGCGGCTTTTGCTGTAAAAAAGATTCGACATTTAACTGATGTTGATACAGCTAGAATAGTTTACTTCAGTTACTTTCATAGCATAATGAGTTACGGTATCCTACTCTGGGGTAACTGTGCAGATATTAATGCCATATTTGTTTTACAAAAACGCGCCGTACGAGCCATTTATAAATTAGGCCCTCGAGTTTCTCTCCGTTCCAAATTTAAAGAGATAAATATTCTGACTGTATCTTCACAATATATATACGAAAATTTAGTTTATGTTCAAAAAAATATACCAAAGTTTTCTAAAATCAGTGATGTTCATTCGATAAATACCAGAAACAAACATAATCTTAGTGTTCACGTCACTCGTCTCCACAGAGTAGGCAACTCGTTCATGGGACAATGTATACGCTTTTACAATAAACTCCCTATTGATATTACAAATTTGCCATTAAAGAAATTTAAGAATACCATAAAATCTAAGTTATCCGCAAAGGGGTATTATACCATAGCAGAATATCTTGATGATAAAACCGCCTGGGATTGAGCTGCCCATTCTGCACATGCTGTTTATTTTGAATGTTTAAATTTATTTTGATGTGACGATAATTTATAGTTTGAAACAAATTCATTTTAAAATATTGCTATTGTTGACATTTTTTTAAATTATTATCTTTAGTGATTATTGTAATTGTGACTCAAATTGTTCATGTAACCTAATTGCAGAGTAAATGATTTCATTTCAAAGCCAGTTATTGTTTACACACATGTTAGTAATGCGCTAAATTCCTCTAATGAGGAAGATATACATGCGGCTCCGTCTGCTTGTATTACAATCAAAGTATCTTCATGTAAAATTTCATTAAAATCGGTGTTGCGATTTAGCCTAGAAAGCGTAACAGAGGTTATGTTCGAATTTATAATTTTAGGATGGAGTATGAATTGACAGGACCCCTTTATGTAGAAAAACTAATGTAGGGTACTCTTCCAAAGCCTCTGGTGTATTCGACAAAAAGTAATACAGTTTCCTCGTTAAGTCATACCTTATACCTCTTAATTCGTAAGTTTTGTTGTATATTTCTCTTTCGCATCCTTCTGGACAAACGTTGGGATCGAGGCGAATAGGACCGATGTCACGGCTGTCCATGCTTCCTTCATCTTCTTCTTCGCTAGATGATGACTCAGACTCCGATTCGGAAGACTCTAAAAACACACAGGTACATTATCCATGCATTAATACGAGTACTAATGTATTTCGTTTTCCATCACTACAGTGCATTATACTCGAGAAACACCCGAGCGCTCTTATGTGTATATTGTAAAAAAAATATCATATAGGCCAAGACAAGTAGCATAAGGTATTCTAAATTATTGACCTATTTAATATCAGTAAAACTATCTAGAATTGAAGTTATTACTGTAAGAAATTCAGATATTAATTTTAATGCATCGTCAAATTATCACAGTGCGTTAGTAAATATGAAAAAGACACCATCATCGTCGTGATCACGAGGTGGCCGATATTTCTTCTTAAATATCCTTCGCAGAAAGTCAGCAAACTTGTTATCTGCGACTAAATTTTTAAACTGTCTTTGTAGCTCTTGGCACTCGACGTCTAGTTCATTTTTCTCGCCTAATATCTCTTCAATTCGGTGTTTGCAATCGCCGATTTGCTCTTGGACTCTTTTCACCTAATGTCAAAACAAATTGAAAATATGAAATACTTAAAAATTTCCATATTCGTATAATTTAATTTTATACTAGCTGATCTGGCAAAAGTTGTTTTGTCATTAAAAAAAATGGGGTATAAAATAATAGATGTTCGATTCTCATACCTACACGATATGCACACCAAATTTCATGAAAATCGGTCCAGCCGTTTCAGAGGAGTATGGTAACTAACATTGTGACACGAGAATTTTATGTATAAGATAAATGTATTTAACAATTCTGTATCTATTTGTGTAAATGTATATTTTATTAACCTTATGACTAAGTTTTTATGGCGTAGGGGCAAATGAGCAGACAAGTTATGAAATGGTAAGCCGTCCATCAACATACCCTTGCAACTCACAAGAGAGTCACAAGTACGTTGCCCGTTGAGACAGTCATTCACTCGGTCAAAACCAACGAAATTATTGCTTTAAACGGGTTCAATGTAAGGGCCGTGTTACCGGGGTGTTACCACTGGTCTAGTCGACCCATTTGTGCCAAAGCATGGTACCCCAAGGGCATAAATCGGCAGTATGTGATATTCTTTATAAACTAACTTATATTCCATCCAATTAGGTACATCTAGCCCTTCTCGTTTTCTCCCTCTAAGTTTGTTTAAATTTAAATTTATAATATTAGCCTAGTTAACATTTGCAATACACTTTCCTAGTTAATTTTATCACCTGCATCAATTTTGAGTAAACTCTTTCAGCCAAACGATCTTCATGAGCTTCGAAACGATTCAGCACGTTCATCTCTCTATGCAATTGGTACAAATGTAACTCCAATAATTGATTTTTTTCCTGTAAAATAGTTATAGCTGAAAAGTTACCTGTTGGTATTTACTGTATAGTATATTTAATAATCATGATTGCAGAGCGGTACGTAAGGCCGTAAGGCCGTGGGTTCAATTCTAATAAGGACAACTAATATTGTGCTGAACACAATCATTCGTGATATGTTGATGTTATGTTTTCACAGCATATTTATTCACTGTCTGGCTACAGACTTTCTCTAATTTTGGATCTGACGGCCGTTTGGGAAGAGTTGCGATTTACATAATTTACAGAAAGATTTTTGATGAGATGGTATGGAGGAAATCAATGAAGTAGCTGGCGTAGGATCGTGAAAATTCTTACCAAGAAATTATACTCATTTCATTTTTATATACCAGTTTGAGAAATATTATTTCTATTTATTATTACATTGTCTGACCTGTACTCGGATGCGTTCTCTCTGCAGCTGCCTCAATCGGGAGTCGAACTTTTGAATTGATATTTCTGCATCGGCTAATAACATATCTTGTTCATAAAGATGCCTGGTAATTAAATAAAAACATTCAATTACAAATGATTTTACATAACTTTTATACAAAGAAAGGACAAGTTAATATGCAGTATTTCATCATCAATACTTTATATAAGTATACCACTTCGTTGTACATGTGAGTTTGTTACATCTTGGCAAATAAACTGATATTACTGTGATCTTTACATATACATTTCTCTTTCCAGAGAGTTACCCGTATATGTAACTCCTTATGTATTAAGAGGATTTATGTATTTTACCTTATCTATTTCTTTCTTCTTATGCTTTAAAACCTGATTCTATTTATTGTAGTATTTTATGTGTTGCAGCCGAATATACATTAATAAAATATACATTAAATATTATTTTTGAATTTTAATATTAAATTCGGCAATTTACATCAACGAATTGTTCGAATGTAAAATTGAAGTCACATTATAACAGTCACAATCACAAGGTAAATTGGACATACAGTGTACTCGCACGCTGTGTCGTGTACTGCTCGTAACTACGAGGTTCACCTAATATTTCATACAGAATGAAAATGTGCCAACGTATAATTAAGTTATGGTAGGTACATTGTTTAAGTTACAACTAGATATTAAAAAAACCTTTCAATGCGCCGATCCCTCACTTCTGTTTCTAAGGGCGTTGATTCTTGATCTTGTTTCACTCTTAGTAGTTCCCAAGAAGCAGATAATGGCCGACTCTCTAAAAACCGATTTAAATAGTTATTTTATGAGTAAGTCTAATTTAATTAACACAGACAGCTTTTTAATTTACCACCAGCAAGCGATCATTGATGCCATTGTGTCGGGTGAAGAGGTCTAATTGCATCTAGGACTGGGCCGGACTAGTGGAGGGAGACAGTCGAGTCTCCCAGGAGACGACATGAGTACCGAAAAAGAGGTACCATATAATCTTGTGTAAAACCACCATCTCAATGAAAATAATGAGGTAGGTTATAAAAAATGATCAATTAAGTGTATAGAACGTTTTAGCCAGCGTGTAAAATAGCGTAATATACAAGTTTATTAATTACCGTTAATTGGAACGAATCTATTGACGCGTGGTGGCCGCACTCTAAGTCCAAGAACTGATTTTTTCCTATCTTCCACTTGTTTTATCTTCTTAGTACTTCTTCGGGTTGGTACAGCCACTTCCTCTGGTTTTATCTTTAACAAATAAACAATGACTAGGATATTTTCTTTACTGCTATAATTTTAACACGCACGCTGTATGAAGATGCTTAGTTTTACTAAGACATCTTTTGCTCTATTTTAGCTAAGGAGAAGGAATTAACTATTTCAGTTGTCAATTGGCGATTAGATAAATAACTATTAGCCTGATCAATATAAGCTTCGTGTTTCAACTGAATTGTCGCCTATTTGTTCATAATGAACCATATTACAGATGTGTAAATACTTTTTAGGTAGGTAAATTTCTTACTTTATGTATTTTCAGTAAAAATTAAGTGAAAAATGACAACGATGCAATTTATTTAATGCAAACTTTATTTTCTTTCAAACGAGTAAAAATCTTTTTTTTACTTACACGCAGGATGGCATTTTTGTTAAGTAAATGGTAGTTACAATTTTTTTTCTGGTTTGTCTATTCTATACTATATTAGATTAACGATTGTTTGTTGATTGATTGATTTCTCTATTTTTTGCAATTGTTGAACTAACCTCTAGGTGTTTCTCAGGAAATTCCAGTTCTGCATCAATTTGAGGTATGGCCGGGGGTGCTTTCACAAGATTAGGCGGTATTTCTATCCGTATCTCCGCTAGGCGTTCCCCAATTTTCTTCATTTGTTGCACTAAACGAACTTTGTGGTCACGTAATTCTAACACTTTGAGATTAAATTCTCGTTTAGTATCGTAAATCTGAAACATTAATCATCATCATCATCATGGGGTACCATCTTCAAAATGAAGTTGGCACCTCGCGATTATGACCGGCCTCTTAATTGACCTCTTCTCTCGGAACATTAATGCACTATAATAATATATATTTTAAACAATACTTAAGGATAAAATATCCATATAACTCAGGCAAAGACATACACTACTAAAGGAAATCGAAGAAACAGTAACGCAGCAGTGGACGGCGATTGTTGATATAGGTATAGAAGTAGAACTGCACCTTGTGACGGAGTAAGATTTGCTATTTATTCGAATAAAATTATTACCTATTCGAAGTTCTGTACTGGTGGTATTACATATTCTACGGTAATAGACAGTTTGTCGTGTAACTCCATAGCGAATTTTGAATGATTTGTCAAACGTTTAAAATAATAACAGTTGTTCTTTTACCTCTTGTCTAGTGATACAAATACGTAATTGTGTATTGTGGCCAGGTGGCGCGACGTAGTCCGGTTGCGACTTCAGAAGGCGGTTACCAATTGTCGCTTCTGCCTCTTTAAGAGCCTCCTCTGCACCGGGAGGCAAAGCGTTGGGATCCGGTTTGCGATTTATATGTTCTTGAATCTAAATAAAAAAAAAACATTTTTTTCGACTTAACTGCTCCGAAAAACAAATGATATAAGCAAATAGGTAAGTAGTAAATAAAAATGAAGGTCTATTATTAATAAAAAAAAAATTGTCAAGTTGGTTACCAGTCATGAATAATTGGTTAAAATTTGTATTCATAAAATTCTGTTAAAAGTAACAAACCTCGATGAATTGCATGTGATGTCTCGCCAATCTCTGATGATAATTCCGTAGCGCTTTTTTGAGGCTATGTGGCGCGCGTGGAGGAAGACCTAGCAGAAAAGATGCCACGCGAGGAGGACCATACGATGTCTTTCTTGTGCCGATCCGTCGAACAGCTGCCTCTGTCTTTCTGTTCGACGAGAAGGCATGATATGAAGAGGAAGGCAGGGAAGAAATGAGATATTTACCCATGAAATTTTGATTAGATTTCAATATTATAAAAATATGTACACTATAGACACTCTTTTTAACTTCATCCGTTTTTTGCTGTTATATTTCAAGTGATTAATTTAATTAAACAATAACATAGGTGCAGTGTTAGGTAAAGCATTTTTGCCAGAGGCATTAATTACATTATAGTCACATAGATTTTACTAGAGACTAAATTTACCGAGACTAGATTTTATATCTTTAGACATAAACTACACACATCAAAAGTGTCTAGGGATCAAGCATTTTTATGCAGATTTCTTGAGATTGAGATGTGGCTTTGGCCCTGGCCTGCTCAGTCGCCAGACTTGAACCCGATTGAGCATGCATGGGATAAGCTACAGAGAAGAGCTCTGCCGAATATGGAGGGTATCCAGTCGCAAGAAGACCTTTTTTTGTTGTTGCAACGAACATGGGCGGCCATTCCACAGCGTGATTTGGATGAACTCATTTTGAGTATGCCAAACCGATTCTTGTGTTGTTAGTGTTCGCGGTAGAAACACGGATTATTAATTCTTTAAGTTACCTAATAAAATTTTAAAGAAAACTGTTATTTCAGTCTTTTTTTCGAACTTTAATGTTAGTGGTTCAAATGTCAAAAATCCCTTTATTAGGAAAATGGCAAATTTCTTTATTAATGCAAAGGTGACTTGGTTTATCGTTACTGTGACAAACGAAAACACTTTATTTGATGTATCCTTAAAGAAAATTTTAATTAATATCAATCAGGAGAAAAGTTATTGCAAAAATATATGTTGATCCCTAGACACATATGTTGATCCCTAGACACTTTTGATGTGTGTAGTTCAAGTTAGTATGAATATGATACTTTAAGAAAAATTTACTTACTCATCCCCTGTTATTTCTTCCTCGTTCTCTAGTAAATTCATATTCCTAGCAGCATGTTTGTTAGAAAGAAATTAAATAATAATGTTTAAATAAGTTCAAACCATTTTAACTAAACATTTTTTTTTTTATGTATGGCCCGCCATAATGACTCTACTCTGCCTGATGGAAAGCATAAGCAGAATCCAAGAGTGGTGGTCACCATACTCACTGCGAATGCAGACAATGCAGTATGGTGACCCACACCATGGCGGCCTAGTGATGCTGCTGCATCTTTTAGTCTAGTCAACAAGTATGGAACTTGTTGACTAGACTATTTGGGCCTCCGGTCTCGCACTCACCAACGAAACACGACAGCACGAACGCTGTCATTTTACGTTGATTTTCTGTGTGAGGGTAGTACCGCCCCGGTCGAGCCGGCCCATTTGTGCTGAAATCAGCGTGGCTCTACTACATACAGACTACATTTGATTTAGTCTTTAAATAAAAAAAACTATTACAGAGCTCATGCTCTATGACATAACATGAGAGCATAAACGTATCCTCTAAACATTGTAATATTGTGTTACCTTGCTCGGAGAGCTGCTTCAGCCATTTTTAGATGCACTTCTTCATATTGATCCTGGAACGCCTTCGACAGATTTTTTTGACGTAGTGGTTTTATCAGCACATTAGGATCTCTACAATACAGATGTATCAACAATCATCTATTAACTGTTTATTCACAAGATACTTAATTGTATGTTTATGCAACTACATTGTAGCACTCTAATAACTTTACTACTCGCCACCAATTCTTGAAAGAATAAACGATACTTTATTTTTGTTTAATTAAAATTTTTAGCGACTTTAAAACTGTGGATCTTCATACGGCTATATTATGGTTTTTTAATGTTTGTTATCTCAGAACACCGTTATCTATGAACCGATATTGAAAATTCTTCGTTTTTTGAAATCGAACTTTTTAGTCATATTTAAATTTATTACAAATTGCATAACATAAGCGCATTTTTTAAAAGTGAATTATTGTTTGAAACCTTGATTTACAAGCTTATCTGTGTAAAAAGTTAAGTTGTTTTGTTACCATTGATAACAGTCCGAGGACCTGTTTTTAATCCCCGACGCAAAAAGAGGTGTGTTATAAGTTTGACGTCGATGTCTGTCTGTCTGTGTGTGTCTGTCTATGGCATCGTAGCTCTCAAACGGATTTGATGCGGTTTTTTTCATTTGAAAGCCAGTTTCCTGGCGGTGGTTCTTAGCTATGTTTGGTTTATATTGGTCCAGCAGAATAAGAGTTTCAGATCTTTTGTGTATATATGATGTAATGTAAGACTTTTTTGTTGGCGTATGATTACTCGATTAAGTGCTATCTTTTGTAATTCTCGTACTATACCTTAAAGCCTTCACTGCGAATGGAAACACGTCAAGCTGTATTATATTTCTGTTACGCATCTTGCTGAGTCCTAAAGTGGATGCCTCGAGCTGATGAGCTAGTTTCCTTATGGTTAAGGCTTTAGCAACTTCTAGTTCTCGCTCTTGGTCCACTAAGGGTCGATGGTCTAAAATCACGTCTATTTGTTGGGAGAGTGGCAAGGCACGATTCCTAGGAAGAAATTATAATCCTTAAGATAATATTTAACGTGTAAGAGGTGGTTCATATACATCATACACATGAGTATTGGCACACGTTTTTAGCTATTACATATTTTCATGATTTCATTTGTGCCCTAGTTTTATTGTGTCATTTTGTGTTGAATTTAGTATTCTCACTCCGATTAAATATTGCCCGTAAACAACGGGCAATATTTAATAATATTAGGTTTGTAGCTCTTCTGGTTACTTTTGATCTACCTGGTAGATGGCTTACAGAACGGTTTTAAATTTTGAGTGAATACATTCAGAATGGAAAAGATGAGCCCTTCCTCGACTTTTTCATATTTGACTTTAATTCATAAGCTTTACCTTGATAATTTTGAGTATAAGGCGGTGCCTAATCATATCAAGGGGGCATAGACATAGTTAAAAGAAATAATTGTGTACGGTTTGGAAAATTTTGCATTATAGACTTACGCTCTGATGAGTTTACTATATTCGATAGTAAGCTCGATCAGTTGGTCTCGAACTCGTTTCTTGTGTGCGTTGGCTATGGCCATCATTTTATCATATTCTTCCTTTTGTTTCAGTTGCTCATGTGACATCAGTTCACCTTCTACGGTGCTTGGTTCGGGGATTTTTGTCATAACCTAGAACATAGCTCCCTTTCATATGAATTTTACTTTTTTACTGCTCACGATTTATCATTTAATTTATCAAATATTTTTATGATTAATAGTGAACTTGATTTGTTTTTAATATTTTAAACGTCTCCCAAATCTTTTGAAGGTAGGCACCATAAATAAAAAGTTCAAAAACAATTTATGTCGTTTGTGTTCTGCTTAATTGTCACAATAGAGTATTCTCCTTGTTTTTTTATAAAGTATTAATTATCGATAAGTGATGAAACTGCATTTGGAGTAATTTTCATGTCATTTGATTAGCTAAATCCATATTAAACCGCTGAACCGATTTGTATGAATTTCATACACGCGGGCGGAGCCGCCATCGAAAGCTAATAATATGGGTTTGAAATACATCTTTCGCTTGATTTGTTTTTTACATGTAGGTACTACATACAGTAAAAAAATATGAGAGATTTTAGGTAAAAAAAAATTACAAGCAATGTTACAAAATATCTTTGCGATATGTCCTAATTAATAAATTATGCTTTGCAATATTCATCATAAACCATTAAAAATTACGAAACACTAACTGGTGGTTCCAGCGGCGGTGAGGGTATTTCCGGCATTGGGATCAGGTGCTCATGAAAATTGATCATGTAAGCAAATATGTTACCATCTCTGCCACATGTAAACAGCCGTCTGAAACATGATGTCTTGTTATATTGGCAAACAAACGTGTCGATTTTCATTCGTTGCATTTAGCCCCAAATACTTATTCGATTGCAGAGTTCACTTTAAATAACTGTACATATGCATAGTAGAATGGAAATGCAACCCCTCATGTTTCTAGAAACAAAAGTACAGGCAGCGCAGCGTCGACGTCGTTACGCCGCATACCGTTTAAAATGCAATGGTTCTTCAGGTCGGCTGCTCTGATTGAAACGTTAATACTTTGTCTTCGGTATTTGTGAATAGCGCATTAAGAAACAATGAAAAGTATGTGTTAAGATGCAGCCAGCTGAGGCTGATTGCATAACAGATTATATTATCACTGTAACTTACAAAATAGCAGTAGAGTTTCCTTAAAATAAATAAATAAATAAAATGTATACAGATCAGGGTCATGCACATGCAGACGTTACTTATATACGTAAACAAGTTACACTTGCAAATTAAATTAATTAATCAAAGATATAGTTCTCACTTTCCATTGGTGCCGATCTCTATACACGTTATCGCTCCGGTGTACTTGTCATGCATCGGCAAATAGTAGTTATCATGGAAGTCAATGCGCGGTATCGGTTGCGTCTACAACATAAAGTTGTTATTTATTTATTTTCATTAATCCAAAGCTAAGGAAACATAATTGGAATTTTATAGTGTAGCTTTATTATCACGCAGTTTAATCTGAAGTCCTTCCCGAGCTAAGGCTACCAAAAAGTATAGATTAAAACTTAATTGAACAATAAAGCTCATAAAATATTGCAAAATTTATTTTATGTAATTTTCTACCGAAAAGAAGAACTTTTATTAACTTCTTCCTTTGTCCTACGAGGAGTATGAGACGGAGAGTACCTGTATACATGAGACACATGAGTAAGATGAGTGAGACTGCGGATTTTAAAGAAATGAAATCTGGGATGTATAGAAATAGTACAAAAAAGGCACGCAAACCTCTTCCTTCGCTAGACGCCTGCCTTTTAGTTTCTTAAGCAATTTCTGCATGGCAGTCATCCAGATCATGTAATGTGTGTCTGGGTTATCTTCTTCTGGTGTGGGCAGCCGTAGTACACGGATATACCCGGTGTTGGTACCTACTATCAAGTAGCGTCCCTCACATCTGTATTATAGTTATTTTGTTACTATAATCAATCTATATCTATACTTATAATAAAAATGTAACAGGTCTAATTCTGTACATTAAAGATATTTAGAATTTTTTTTTTGGAGGGCTATCGTCAATATCTATAATCGATACTGAAGCCAAAACTGTAATTTTTTTCATTTCATTCATTACACTAGTAGGTAGTAGAGCCACGCTGATTTCAGCACGAATGGGCCGGCTCGACCGGGGCGGTACTACCCTCGCACAGAAAATCAACGTAAAATGACAGCGTTTGTGCTGTCGTGTTTCGTTGGTGAGTGCGAGACCGGAGGCCCAATTAGTCTAGTCAACAAGTTCCATACTTGTTGACTAGACTAAAAGATGCACAAGCATCACTAGGCCGCCATAGTGTGGGTCGCCATACTGCATTGCTGTATTCGCAATGAGTATGGTGGCCACCACTCGTGGATTCTGCTAATGCTTTCCATCAGGCAGAGTAGAGTCATTTTGGCAGGCCAAACATAAAAAAAAAAAAAAAAAAAATTCTGTCTGTCTGTCCGTCTGTCTGTCTGTCTGTCTGTATCTTGGCATACTAGGATACTTTTTATCCCGAAATTCAGCACGGTTGCCTGGAAAGAGGGGATGAAAGTCAAAATTTGTACTTAGTTGTAATTCAATAACGCATAGTCCGATTTCAAAAGATAACGAGCAAAGTGTTTTTTTTTGCCCGCGACTGTAGACTGCCTGTGGGAAGCTGAGACAGATATGTAAATATGGCGGTACGAATTTCGCCGGGTCAGCTAGTTAAGAAATAAATATCTGCAGAAATTATCTAACTATACAAATTCGGTTCATGTCAACGGTTGAGAAAATATTAATATTATGCATAAATCTTACACGAATATTAGAGATGTGAGGTCATCGCACCAAGCGTCAGGTATTGGAGCGTATTTCAGAATTTTGTTTGATCCTGGTTTCACTAATAGAAGAGCGCCGGTCCCTTTCTGTACGACCCAAACACCGTCAGCACAGTACTCCGCCCAAGTCACTGTTGTACCCAACATACTTTCACTTTCCACTAAAAATTTAATTATGTATGTAAACATAAAATAAAAAACACATTTTAAAACAATATTCGAAGTAGTAGACCACTGACACTCGGTACAAGGACTGAGACTGGTGGTGTGGTGGTAAGACTGCAAAGACTGCCTACTTACTATAAGGATTGTGTCTAGGAAAACTGAGTTTTACGTCAGATCCCTATTTCAGGTCTTTTTTAGGGTGCTGAGGTGAACATAAAAAAAAAAGATTTTCTTTTATGTATCAATCCCAATCAAATACAGTAGAACTAGTGAAATTTATAAATCTCAGGATTTCTACTGCATTAAATAACAAAAGAAGAAAGCCTCACTATTTCAAGGATCAAACTGATTGAGCTAGTGAGAAGAAACCAAAACAATGACCATTGTATTACATTCATATATGCTGGTCCACGAGGTTTGGTCTGGCGGTAAACCTAACCAAATGCCTGTACTTAGTATCTTTAAATTTGTAAGAGAATAACCAGAAATGCTAATGATGGAGGCATATTGCACAGACTTTGACTGTTTCATCTTTTATGATAGTTATTCGTTTTAACAATTTCGTAATTGCACAAGGAAAATTTTCGGTTTTTTCGTAAAGATAACCGTACCGCGCCGTACTGAAGACGTAGATGACAAGTCATTTAAGATCGGATAAAATCGCACAATTATTTTCAATATAGTTTGCAGTATAATAAAACTTACTGAGTTCTATGGCGCCAACATATTCCTCTTCCTCGTCTTCGTCATCTTTTTCATCTTTTGCTTTTAAAGCTTCTTCGTCTAAACTAGCAAGGTCTTCTTCAGTAGGAAATGGTCTATTGCGCATGCTGTTAACATATTAAATTAAAATACGATATGTCACAAACGGACTTGCCGACACCTCTATAAATTTACATTTTCACTAGAAATAATTCCCGTTTCGAATGTAATAAGTTCAAAGAACACAAACTGAAGAGAATTATTTGTGAATTACAGTTTTTTTGAGAATTTATCATACCAGCCCTTTATATGAGCGGCTACTGCTATGTTTAATTCCTTCACAATATTCTTATCAAGGGCGGATCCAGCCTTGGAGCCAGGGGGGGGTCATATAGTCGTGGTCAAGCCACAAGAAGTTATAATTTAATTTTTTAATTTTGATAATAAATATATACAGATAAAAGGTAGGTAGTAAGTAAGTAAGTAGGTATTTTAATAAAGTATGTAAGTGTAATAATGTGAGTAATGTACTTGGTTTTCCCGGGCTATTTCCGCACTTGAGTGTGCACGCCCAGGCTGCCCCTCGTATTATGGGCAAAATTGCGCTAAATTGTGCCAGGGGTAAGAGCAGAATTACCATGGCACCCAGATACGCAGATGTCGGCTCCAGCGAACATTCCTACCTCACTCACCCTAGGTACGGACTAGAACACTCCTTCATGTCTCAGGCCGGAGTGTGCGTGTATGTTTGAGACGATATCAGTTTTTGTCGCCTCAGAAATCTTGAAGGTAGAAACTTCTCAATCCGTGTAGGCGACCTTGTGCGAAACTGACCGACTCATTGAGCATTTCCAGATGGCTACAGACTTCGTGCAGCAGCAGATCCCTTCCGCAGAGATCATCTTACTTAGTAATTTTAACGCCCACCGCGCCGAAAAGCTTAGTAATAAAACGGATCATGCGGGGAGATCTGTTCATGATTTCGCACTGGTTTAAGGCCTTACACAACTGTTTATCACGCCCACGCGAGTCTCCAATGTGGAGGGTCAGAATTCTTCATTGTTGGACCTTCTGCTAACTTTCATCTGGACGGTTACCACGTATCCGTAGACGCTCCAATTAACTCCTCAGACCATTGCCTTGTCCGGAGTACAGTTCCTCTCACATGCTCGCAGCGATCGCGAGTTGCACGCAGCCGCCATGTGTAGCACTATAAGTCAGCAGATTGTGTTGCACTACAATCCTACCATTGGAGACAGGTATGCTTCTCGCCGGATGATCCCAATAACGCTGCTGATTCTGTTGCTGATGTGGTGGTGCAGGGTATGGAGCTATTCACTCCAACCTCTGTGGTCGCCATTGGCGGGAAATGTCGGCCCTGGTTTTGGTCCATCTTGCAAAAAAGGCTTCTCGCAAGAAGCAGAGCTTGAATGAAAAAGGAGTACAACTTTGCCTCCAGGTCCTTCAAGCGAGATATTGTAAGAGCGAAGTCGGTGCATATTTCTAGGATTCGCGAGACTCTGGGAACTCGGGCGTTCTGGTCACTTGCCAAGGCTATCGAAGAGAATTTCTGTAAGCCATCCTTTTCACCTCTAAACATAAGAAATAATTCGTTGGCCTAAGGCAAAGGAGAAAGCCGATCTTCTGGCCAAACTCTTTGCGTCTAACTCGACCTTGGATGACGGTGAACAAGATCCGGTGCGGTGCGAGAGCTGTATGCTGGATATTCAGTTCTACCAACGCTCAGTAGTTTTTTCGCGTTTAGCACTTCTATCCCTAGATATACATAAGTTGAGGGGCAGTGATGGAATCCCTCCTACTGTGTTGAAAATGTGCGCTCTAGAGTTGACATCGGTCTTAACGCGTCTTTTTCAGTCCTCCTACTCTTCTGGCGTAGTCTCATTAGTCATTACGAAGGCTTTCGATCGCGTCTGGTACAAAGAGTTTCTTTCGAAGTTCTCTTCCTTTGGTCTTCCTATGAAATTATGCGAAAGGGTCACTAAGTTTTTAGTAGATAGAAGCATAAAGGTCGTAGTCGACGGTGAGTGCTCTGACTTCATATCTGTGAATGTGAGTGTTGGTGTCCCCCAAGGCTGTGTGCTATCGCCTACTTTGTTTCTCCTCCATATATCAATGACATGTTGCAAATTAGTGGCATTCATTGTTATGCGGATGACAGCACGGGCGATGCTCTCTATAGCGCACTAATATTTCTCGGGAAAACGTCATTGAGAGTCGAAACAAACTTGTGTCTGAAATTGAAACTCTTTGGAAAAGGTCTCAGATTGGGGTAGACTTAATTTTAATTAGTTACAATTTCACCGCTAAAAACTGCCATTGGTCGCATGTCCTCGTTTTGAAGACACTCCCTTATCTGCCTCAGCCAATATTGGAATACTTGGTGTCAACACATCGAGTGAAGTCTAGTTTCGTGACCATTTAGAGGGTAAGGCCAAATTGGCCTCGAAGAAACTTGGCATGCTCAATAGATCAATACTGTATTTCACTCCGGCCCACCGCCTTCTGCTTTATAAGACGCAGTTTCGGCCTGATATGGAATACTGTTCTCATCTTTGAGCAAAGGCACCCCAGTACAAGCTCCTCCCCCTGGACCGCATCCAACGGAGAGCGACTCGAATCGTCGACCAAGATATTTCAAATCGGCTGGTCTCTCTGGTGCTGCGTAGAGATGTGGTCTCCCTATGCATCTTCTATCGCATTTACTATGGGGAGTGCTCCGAAGAATTGTACGAACTGATCCCTACCATCTCTTTCCGCCATCGTCCTACGCGACAGCAGTTTCATCCCCATCGTTTACATGGTTGGCAATCCACAACTGTGCGCTTTTCTAGAAACTTTCTGCTTTGCACAACAAAACTGTGGAATAAACTGTCGCCTGCAGTATTCCCGAACCAATACGACCTTAAAACTTTCAAGAAAAGAACGTAGGTACTCCTTTTTAAAAGGCCGGCGACGCACTTGTGACGCCTCTGATGTAGCGGGTGTCCATTGGTGGCGGAATCGCTTACTACCAGGAGATAAGTCTACTCGTCTATGGTTTATCACATTAAAAAAATTGCCTCTTGATTGGGCCATTGTACGTATATGGGCTTAGAAGTACTATACTAAAAAATATCTATATTTAAATCAGAAAATACAATTTTCTTTCACGTCCTCTCCCAAAACGTGTTATCACTTCTATTGCTACTTCAATGGGTACGTTTTTATTGAAGTGGAGAAGTGTCAGTCCGGTTAGACGTTCTCCAACCATTGAAGCTCTTAGCCACGATTAAATTCTATATTGTGTTCGATTAAAATCGATATTGTGACATAAAATATAAAGAACATTATGTTTGACAATTTAATTTAGGTCATGGACACAGCCCAGGGGGCTCCCCCTGGATCCGCCCTTGATTCTTATGCTTACCATATCCGGTATCCGGAAGTTATTCATAAAAAGCTGTAAAATTGAAACTGTTGCGACTATTTTGAAAACACGTTCAAAACTTCAACAGTAAAGCACCTAAATGTACTAAAGGTAATGTAATAAAGGTACTTACAAGTGCTTTTTTACTAGAGTCTCTACATAAGACTCGAACTCGAGCCTGAAGGTTGTGATTTCATTATAAACTCGACTTTCAATCTTTGGCAGTACAGCTTCCATAACTAGGCCAACTTGACCGCACAATAGAAGTACATGTTCCTATTGGGCCAAAAAACGGAGTGAATGAAGTTTTACTTTATTTCAGCTTGAAATCATCTGAATGACTAATGAACTAGTATAATGAAAAAATCCTTCCGACGTCAATCAATAAATATGAAACAAAATGACCAACTAATCTGTTTCTTTAATACTATAGGAGGTCAACGAGGAGACTGCTCATCTGACGGCAAGTAACCACCGCCGCTTATGGATACCTGCATCTCAAGCGTCACAAGTGTGTTACTCTCTCCTTTACTTCTCGTCTCCAGATTAAGGAGATTAGTAGTTCAGGCTACAGTTACCTCAGTCACTGAGTAAAAAGCAAAATTGTTAATTTAATCATGATATTTTTGACTCACTTACCTCACCCGGTTTCCACGTCATATAAGCTATATTATTAGGTGTTTCTATGAAACCAATTTTATGCAA
Source organism: Diaphora mendica (assembly GCA_949125395.1). Classification (NCBI taxonomy): domain Eukaryota; kingdom Metazoa; phylum Arthropoda; class Insecta; order Lepidoptera; family Erebidae; genus Diaphora; species Diaphora mendica. Next base: position 14,208,813 of record OX421319.1, on the reverse strand, counting down.
TTGGAAGGGCGTGGCTAGTTTTAACTTATACATAAATATAGTGCAATCTTCCCCGCACGTAACTAGTAAAGTGCGCTGATGATTTATAGAGATCTGAGTAAGAGACTTAGAATGTGGTTTTAACAGCTGAAAAATAACATTGGATTATTTTATCATAGGTATATCACAAATTCAGTATTATGCTACTTAAATTAATACTACTATTTGTGGTTTGGCTTCTTCAAGGGTCCCTTAACTACCAGTCTCAAAAACACCAAACTCTTTGAAAAATATACATCCGTATTTTTTTCGAGTGAGCTTCTAAATTTTTGTTAACAAAATAAATCTTCTTATTGTCCTTCATGTTTGATGGTTAAGGACCAAATCTTAATCATAAAAAAAGACCATCAACATATTGACTAACCGATAATAGATCTATAACATCAGCGTTAGCAGAATCTTCACTGTGTATCGTGAGCGCTGAATGCACGCGGATGTCGATGAGACTCTGACGATTTATCAACCGGTCGGGATGTAGCAGCAAAGTGCGCATTATACCGTCTTTAAATCCAACCATGAAAATATTTGATGTCTTATCTACCTGAATGACAAACACAACGTTAAAAGCGAATTTCTTAATAGAGAGATCTCTGTTAAGCAAAGTGAAATTATAGTGTTGTTTGGCAAATAGATGTTAAAGTGAAACTTACATCTAAAGGTGGATAAAAGATACAGGATATAGGTACTGGAAATTGATATCGGGCCAGGAGGGTATGAGTGTACGTGTTATAAGCATGCAGAGCCCCGTCTTCACCACCGGTTATTAGTATAGGCTGAGTTCTTAACACTGCCATAGCAATAATACTTCCTGCGTGACACGTTAGTATTTTGCGATGGTCGCATTCAAGTTTATCGATTTCTAATTCAACTGTCCATACTCCGCCGTTGGCGTCCTAAAAAGTATATCCTTAATCCAATTAAATGTTCATTTAACTATATTATACCTTCTAAATCTAAATATGTTCAACAGTTTCATAAAACCGTTATTTTCTTAGTTTAGAAACCCTTTTTTTATGACAAAAAGACAGATTCTGCACTAGTAGACTCAGACTAGTAATTACAATTTATGGATCAGAGTTTTTCCAAGTGGAGATCGAACCCAAAATACTCAGAACAACTGTAGAAAATATTAACCACTTGAACTAGTACCCCATTCGTGCAATGAAATAAACAGGTAAGAACAACGAATCGAAATAATAACTTACTTGGGCATACCAATACATATCTTTTTGGTGCTTGAGACACATTATTTGGCAACCGGGCACCTGTAATTTATTTTAAAATATAAGGATTTTATGTTGAAACTAAAAATATTATATAATAGCTTTTGCCTGCGGCTTCGCTCGCATTTTTAATAATAATAATAATAAACATTTATTGCCTTCCAAATACATAAAAAAGAAACCTCCATGCATAACATATTTCATAAGATGGCTGGCTGCGCCGAATTTATATATAAGTTAAAATACTCAATATTAAATAGAAACCCTTGTTATCATAACACAATTACCTAAAATGGAATTGATATAGTGTAATAAGTATATATTTGATACGTCACGCACTCTCATACATTCATGCATTCATTACTCATTCAATGTTCTTCCTACTCCTCATTCCTATAACCTGACCTGTCAGTACGACGATAGAAGTCGTCTGAGCGCCCTCGACGCGAAAGGTACTCAATATATCCGCTACTACTAAAACGCGCCTACTGGCCACCCGCATAATAATTAATATACGTTATATCGCATAAACCCCAAAAAAACCCGTGTACCAGTGGTTTCAATTGTTTTGTGTTAGTGCTTGTAAAAAGAAAACTCATTTAGTGACTTGGAAGTGCATCGTACGACCAGTACCAGCTGAACTATCGAAGAAGCTCAAAAGGTCAGTTCCTACTCCTTATTTGCACGCCCATGGTCTTGGTCCTTCACCCCGATATCCTTTTCATCGCCCTTATACATTCTACACCCTTCAATACACTTAAAACGCATACAATCTCATAAGTCTTAATAACTACCTGTTATTCACACCGCAAAATAAATTAACATATTTTCGTTAAATGTAAACCCACTACTCACTTTAACGCTATAAACAACCCTTATTCACATTATACTATCTATGTACTATCATATTTTCATCCGCAAATAACCTAATAAAAGATATCTAAATTTTTCTTAATCTCGCAAGGTAGATTAGTTCAATACCGTTGCCGCCATATTTAATAAAAATCACGACCCGCTCGACTCAACTCACGCGTACCTACCGCAGTTCACACTTGTTTTTATTTTACAAATACCTACATATTTCTAATAGTTCTCATTTATTATTTCTAAAATGCCTAAAGACACAAAAACAGAAACTGTTGATCCGCGTATTAAGCTTTTAGAAGCAAAGAAAAATACTTTGTTTAATTTAGTTCAAAATATATACGACCTCAGTCTAAAGGTTTCCGATGATCAAATTAGCACACAATTTTTATCTCGCGTAATATCATTGGATACTATCAGATCTGATTTCGTAAATACACTCGATTCATTAATCGAGGCCTATTTAAAAAGAGACGACTCATCAGTCCCGAATTACAAGCCATTAGAAGCATTTGACGAGTTATATTGCAGTATCAAACAAGTAGCAGAACGCTTAAATAAATCAAAGACCAAAGGTCAAAAAGAGGATGACAAATATTCATTCAACTGTAAATTACCTCGAATTCAACTTACTTCATTTGATGGTACCATAAGTAAATGGCCCGTTTTTTATGAAAACTTCAAAACGCTAATCCATGAAAACTCTTGTCTCTCACTCGCTGAAAAAGTTCATTACTTGATGGGATGCCTATCTGATACGGCTCTCACAGTATGTTCAGGTATACCACCTACCGCTGATAATTACCCTACTCTCTGGGAAGGTCTTATCGAAAAATATCATGACGTACGCATACAGGCTTCACAATATTTAGACCAAATGTTAAATTTAAAAGGTAATCAGTCGCTTAATACTTTCATAGAACAGTTTTGTTCGGCTGAAGCCGCTCTTAAACTCCTGAAAATTAATGATCTATCAGATTTCATTATCACTCACATCGCACTCACAAAACTAGACAAGGAAACACTCGACTTATTTGAACAAACTCATAGACACATTAAAATACCTACTTTCTCAGACCTAACTCGTTTCGTAAAAGAACAAAATAATATACAAACGCTACGCAAACACACACCCGCTAATTACTCTTACACTAATCACGCAAAACCACAAAATAAAACTAATACGCAATACTCTAAACAACGAAAACAAAAACCTACACACTCGTTCTTTGTAAACACAAACGAGCAAACAAACTCATTCAATAGATCATACACCGAAGGTGATGATAACACAGTCGCTTATCTCTCAACTAATATTCCTTCTCAACCCTCGCAAACTCCACGCACACCCTCAAATACACTAAATTACACGAAAAATAATTATCAACAAAATGCATGCATAGTCTGCAACTCGCCACAATCGCACCCATTATACAGATGTCTAACTTTCATGAATCAATCAACTCGCGAACGCAATAACATAGTTACAAAATATAACTTCTGTAAAAACTGCTTAGGTTTCCATAATACTAGCTTTTGTAGATCGCAAAACAGATGTAATATTTGTTCGCTAAAACATCATACTCAATTACATATCGACAATTATGCTCGTCGAGGAATCGAACCCGCAACCAACAACGCGCTGTCTCCAGCGTGCCATAGGCAGCCTGCGACGTCACGCGCCAACCAGCCGCACCCCGCGCTCCTCCCGCAGTCCGCGCCCGGACAGACGCACGCGCAAGCTACTGCTATGCCCGTCACTACTCGTCGCGCTGTCGCGCAGACGCCTGCTTCACAGATCGCACCGCCGGAATGCCAATTTTCGCGCGCAAATTCAAATAACGTTGCGTTATCGGTAACAACTTCCGCGCATTGTAAATCAAAAGATACTACAGTTCTTTTGCCCACAGCTTCAGTCTATGTTTATAATGAAAATAAACGCTCTAATATACGAGTATTTCTAGACTGTGGCTCGATGAGTAATCTGATAACTAAAGATTGTTGCGATCGTCTGAATTTGAAAATTAAGCCCGTTAATTCAACCATTAAAGGCGTAGGTCAAACGGAAAGTGCCTCCCTTGGATATACATCTCTTAAAATTCACTCGCGCTTCGATCCCCGCTGTTCGTATACTATTAATGCTCGAGTAATAGAAACAATTACCGACTACTTGCCGAACATTCACATAGACACCTCGCAACTCGAACACCTGTGTTATTTACCGCTGGCAGATGAAGAGTTCCACACGCCCGGAGCTATAGATTGTTTAATTGGCAATGAGTTGTTCCCTCTGTTGCTAGGTAGTGACAAAGTAACTTCTCCTAACTCCTCGGTTGTCGCCTTACAAACGACACTCGGTTACATCGCCATGGGTAAGGCCGACTGTCAAGCTCGAGCTGTGCCCACGTCTCCGCGCTCTCCGCTGCACCCAAGTGCAAACAATAAGACTTTCTTCTGTCAGACGGAACCGCTATCACTAGACGCTCTTACACAACGCTTTTGGGAACTTGAAAGTATCCCCACTAAAACGCATATGAGCCCAGATGATGAAATATGTGAACGTATTTTTCAGTCAACGTATTCTCGCGATAATGCCGGTAAATACACCGTACATCTCCCTTTTAAGGTAAATCCCTCTAAATTAGGTAATTCTCACGCTATAGCAAAACGCCAATATCTCGCTCTAGAAAGAAAATTGGACTCGATTACCGACTTAAGAACAGATTACAATGCTACTATACAAAATTACATCGATAATGGATATCTCACTCCTGTTGATGATCCAGCACGCGATAATGAAAATTATTATATTCCTCACAGAGCTGTATATCGGCCAGATAAACAAACATCTAAAACGCGTATTGTTCTTAACGCTGGTTGTAAAACCACATCGGGTTATTCACTGAACGATTTGTTATTTGTGGGTCCAAACTTACAAAGCAATATCTTTGACCTTTTAATAAACTTACGAATGTTTTCGATTGCTGTAACTGCAGATATTAAACAAATGTACTTCTGCGTACATCTCGCTCCAGATCATCATCCGTTTCAACGCATATTGTTCCGATTTAATCCTGAAAAAGAAATTCAAACTTTTCAGTTTAATAGAGTCTCATTTGGAATTTGAAGCTCACCGTACCTAGCCATGAGAGTGGTACGTCAACTGGCCACAGATAGCCGCGACAAGTTTCCTCTTGCAGCTTACGAGGCTGAAAATCAAATGTACATGGATGACTACATAAATTCATTGGATGGTGTCGAAAAAGCTCAAAAAACTTACCATCAGATGGTTGACATGTTCGCCTCTGGAGGGTTCAACTTAGTAAAATGGGTCTCTAATAGTACAGAATTTATGGACGCGATTCCTACATCTCATAAAAATCCTCAAGTTGTTAACTTTGACTCTGATGCAAACGCTAACACAAAAATCGTAGGTTCACGCTGGAATATTAAAGAAGATAATTTTCAATTTAATATAAATGAAAGTTCTTCGGAATGTACAAAACGCTCTATTCTCTCGGTGACCGCTCGCTTGTTTGACCCGCTGGGCCTTCTGGGTCCCGTCACCACTTTCATGAAACTACTCGTTCAGGAATGCTGGAAATTAAATCTCGATTGGGATACTCCCGTTCCACTCTGTATCGCAAATAAATGGATCATGTTTCATAACGAACTGCCCTATATACAAGAAATTAAAATACCGCGTCACGTAGGTATAAACGCAAATTCGCATGTAACTCTTATAGGATTCTCGGACGCTAGTGAACAGTGCTACGGTGCTGTAGTGTATACCAGAGTAAGTTCCGATGAATACTCCGATGGTATTGTATACTTACTTACCTCGAAATCCCGCGTCGCTCCGCTAAAGAAAATCTCGCTCGCTCGCTTGGAACTCTGTGCCGCCCTGCTTCTTGCCGGCCTCCTCGCTGCTGCCCGCGAAATCCTCTCCAAACGCTGTATAATAAAAAACATTTACGCATTCTCTGATTCTACTGTAGCACTTACATGGATTCATTCACCCGCTTATAAATTCCACACTTTCATAGCAAACAGAATAACTGAAATTAATTCAAAATTAGAAGCTTCTAACTGGTTTCACGTAACTGGTCGCGAAAATCCCGCTGATATAATCTCTAGACCTGTGACACCAAAGGAACTCATACACAAACACACATGGTTTCACGCCTCGCACTGGGTTTCACTGCCGCTCTCGCAGTGGCCTATAGTGCCTTTCCAGATTAAACTCTATGATGAAATCCCTGAGACAAAGACTACATGTATGAAAGCTGAAACTTCTCAGATTCAATCTAGTGAACCTATACAAGAGTTAATAGACAGAATCTCAAGTTACACAAGGTTGCTACGCTCTCTTGTTTACATATTACGTTTTTTAAAACGCTTAACAACACGTGGACCAATCACGGCCCCATGCTTAGATATAGCTGAAGTCTTTCTCATTAAATACATACAAAACAAACATTTCGCTCAAGAAATAATCACTCTGAAACAAAATAAAATTTGTAAAAATAAACCAATACATAAACTCAACCCTTTTCTCGACCGTGACAATATACTCAGAATCGGTGGACGATTATCTCATTCACAACTTAACTATAACTTAACTATATGGATAAAAGTATCCTATTTTACTCCCATCTAAAGATCGTGTCACGCAACTTATTGTTGACCATTTCCATATTTTGAACCTTCACACTGGTTCTGCTCTCTTACTCTCATTACTTAGACAGAAATTTTGGATACTTAGTGCTAGAAATTTGGTCAGGCAAAGAGTTCATTCTTGCAACACATGTTTCAGACTTAACCCTAAAAATACTTACCCTCCTATGGGAGATTTGCCCTCATTTCGCCTATCCAAGGTTAAGGCCTTCGTGAACACCGCAGTAGATTACGCGGGTCCCTTTTACATCACACATATTCGCCGACGTGGCGTTAAGAGCCAAAAGCCATACATCTGCCTATTCGTGTGTCTAACTACAAAGGCCTTGCATTTACAATTGGTCACGGACTTAAGCACAGATTTATTTCTTGCTGCATTTAAACGCTTTATTTCACGTAGAGGCCCCGTTTCATTGATTTTTTCTGACGGAGGTACAAATTTTATAGGTGCAAAGCGCAAATCAGACGACATTTACGCGCTTATCAATTCTTAAGCATATTCGAATTACATAGGTACACAACTCTCTCAACTACGTATTCAATTTAAACATAGTCCTCCATATGGTCCGCATTTTAACGGCCTCTGTGAAACAAATGTACGATCTGTAAAGATGCATTTGTATCGAGTGATTGGTAGTCAGATTTTGACGTACGAGGAGTTCTACACTGTATTAGTGCAAGTAGAGGGGTTGCTAAATAGTAGGCCTTTATGTGTACTCAGTTCCGATCCCTCTGACATTTCAGCGCTTACGCCTAATCATTTTTTAAATGTCACGCCTCTTAAATTTTTGCCCGCAGAGGACTATACAGACCAACCTGACAACCGACTTGCGCGGTACCAACTATTAAACAAAATAGTTCAATCGTTTTGGCAGCGGTGGAGTCAGGAATATCTCACCTCTTTACAGCAGAGAGAAAAGTGGTTGCAGCCCTCGAATCCCATAAAATTGGGCACTGTTGTTCTGATAAAAGACAATAATGCTCATCCTCTTAGTTGGCCTTTGGGGATAATAGAAGAACTCTACCCTGGAAAGGATAATGTAGTTCGCGCTGTAAGAGTTAAAACTTCTTCGGGAAGTTATGTGCGCCCTGTGATTCGGGTCTGTCCCTTGCCTCTTCAGTAAATTCAATCTCTTTTTTTTTTAATAGCTTTAGTTCTTAAATTAAGTTACTATGGTTTAGAGGAAACCTCTAGGCCGGGGCAGTTGGCTGCGCCGAATTTATATATAAGTTAAAATACTCAATATTAAATAGAAACCCTTGTTATCATAACACAATTACCTAAAATGGAATTGATATAGTGTAATAAGTATATATTTGATACGTCACGCACTCTCATACATTCATGCATTCATTACTCATTCAATGTTCTTCCTACTCCTCATTCCTATAACCTGACCTGTCAGTACGACGATAGAAGTCGTCTGAGCGCCCTCGACGCGAAAGGTACTCAATATATCCGCTACTACTAAAACGCGCCTACTGGCCACCCGCATAATAATTAATATACGTTATATCGCATAAACCCCAAAAAAACCCGTGTACCAGTGGTTTCAATTGTTTTGTGTTAGTGCTTGTAAAAAGAAAACTCATTTAGTGACTTGGAAGTGCATCGTACGACCAGTACCAGCTGAACTATCGAAGAAGCTCAAAAGGTCAGTTCCTACTCCTTATTTGCACGCCCAATGGCAAAGGGTGTAGATTCAGCGGATGTTACGAGCCTACATACCAAAGCCATGGTGACTCTCATAACGCTGGTTTACAATCTACCCCTTTAATATTTTTATATAATATATATATATAACAAAAAGTATCCTATGCTACTTCTATTACCTCCCAGAATATGTGTACAAAGTTTCATGATGATCGGTTATGAATCAGATCACCAGGCGTTGCGTTCTCGAGGAACCTGTACTAGCCACACGGGCCCATGAGATGCAGACCAAACAGTCGCAAAACATTCCACCTGGTGAAAAGATATCACGAGGCGATGCACCTCGTAAAACAATTAACTCACCGGTATGTGTGATGACAGCTACGATATCCGCTGCGGCGAGGGGTACCCCATGGCGATGCTGTTCCGTTACCAATCACATAAACGATTCCGATTTACAAGTCAAACACGTGCTATTTGACAAATGTTCCGTGTACGAGGGAGCCGATGATAGTAGGAGAGCTGGTACCATTTTTTGGGTAGGTATTTGAGGCAAACTGAAAACTTGTCACACACCTCTCCTGATATACCCCAAGACGAAACTGCAGACCTGGCTGGTGAGTAGCGGGGCAAATTTTTGACAACCAGCGATAGTGATGATGACGTAGACTTGTGTCTCCCACGTGACCATGTTGTTTCCCGATTTACCGTAACAAACCGGCTACTAACACCTCGTTATTCCAACAATTATTCTATATTTTAACCACCACGCGATTTTACAACATCTAGTCTCGCGTTGTATCTCAAAGTGACTTGACAGCTGCTAAGGCATTTGACAAAAACCTAGTGTTGCCATTACAAACTACTTATTACTAGTTTTGGTATCGAACAGGTTAAGTGGTATTCGCGTGAAAGCGTAACAAACAAACTTACATTCAGATTTATATTAATGGAAAGATATTATATTGAAAACGATAATAGAGGGCTCAGTCAAAGATCAGTAATTGTTTTTACAGAGTAGGCACAGCACATTAAAGTATAGGTCGAACGGAGGTACAGCTAAATTTACGGTAAAATTAAGTACTCACTCGATAACTCATTTCTAAATAGGTAGCATTTGTTGTGATATTCATGATTTTCAAAGTAAATTCATAAACTCTTTTGTACTCTTACTTATATTAGGTATAACTAGCTGACCCACGCAACCTCGTTTACGTCTCCTATTGCCCGTAGCGTAATAATTTGCCCCCATTTTTGTACCATTCTTCATTGGTGCTCCGCTCCAATTGGTCTTAGCGCGATAATATTATAGCCTTCCTCGATAAATGGACTATCTAACACTGAAAATCTTTTTCAAATCGGACCAGTACTTCCTGAGATTAGCGCATTCAAGCAAACAAACCAACAAACTCTTCAGCTTTATATATTAGTATAGATTACACACATCCATAATAACTTATGTTATAAAAACGCATGAATTATTATTTATTACTAGCTTTTACACGCGGCTTCTCTCACGTAGACTTTCATCCCCTGATTTACCCTTTAGGGGTGGGATTTCAAAAAATCCTTTCTTAGTGCTCACTTACGTTATATAAAGAAACTACATACTAACTTTTAAACTTTCGCGTTCCATGATATAACGTCAGGCAAAACAGAGGTATGTAGTACCTTGAAATAGTGATCGCGTTAATTCCCGTAAAAATAATAAGAAACTACATGCAAAATTTCAGGATTCCAGCTTCAGCGGTTTGGGCTGTGCGTTGATTCTGGGTATGTCAGTCAGTCACCTTACTCTTTTATATATATAATAGATACGTGTGACTATGGGATTCTTAGATCGTACGCTGCGTTGTACTGAGTGTACAGTTTTAATGTGTTGAGTAGTAAGCTGTAGTAGTTTGTGATTATAACTACGGTTCTATTACAATGAAAAAATACTTTCGGAATACATTTCATCGTTTATACAAAATCGAATGTCAGACTAACAAGATCATACATACACACGTTTCCGCAACAGGATTGAGTTCGACATAAGGATCTTCCTCTGGAGGATCAGCTTGTTCTACAGTATCCCAGTACCACGCACGAATACAACCGTCTCGGGCTATTGTAGTTACTTCATCACCCGCTGGACTTAACATAAATTGGATCTGTAATAAATATACCACACGTGGATGGAAAGCAGATGTTACTACGTTTCTTACAATATTTTTTTAATAACAGCCCGGAGTACTGAATTTCGCGGTGTTTCAGTCTCGTACCTCAGAGAGCACGTTAATTAAGCCGTAGTCGGCCCCGATTGCCATGAACATCTATGACAATTGTTATTAGGAAGTAAGTTCCCTCAGATACAGAACTATTTCAAATCTTCGAATTCAGTTCGCCCTCGGTTACGGAGGTCCAATGCCAGTCACTCTGAGTAAACATGTAAACCCGGTTGAAATAGTAGCCGACCCCAAAATAATAATCTTGGGAGAAATAAAAGCTAGGAAGAAGATTATGTAGTCCGTCTCCTGTTAGGTGTATTTACAAAATATTATTGTTATTAAAGTCCGGGTGCTTTGTTCTTTTCTGTAGTTAGATACTTACAACTGGAGCTTTATGACAGGATTTTCGTCCTTTTCGTGTTACTTCTATTTTAACAAGTCCAGCTTCCCACACTAAGACGTTACCCCATTCACATCCCGATAGCACCTAAAAGAAAACCAACAAATATTTATATTTAAAATATATTCTTTTTTAAAACAAGGTCGTCATAGTTTTCATCAATATCTCACTACCACTATTTAGTAGAGGTTCCGGCATACCTTTTTTTTTATGTATGGGCTGCCAAAATGACTCTACTCTGCCTGATTGAAAGCATACGCAAAATCCAAGAGTGGTGGTCACCATACTCATTGCGAATGCAGACAATGCAGCATGGTGACCCACACCATGGCGGCCTAGTGATGCTTCTGCATCTTTTAGTCCAGTCAACAAGTATGGAACTTGTTGACTAGACTATTTGGGCCTCCGGTTTCGCATTCACCAACGAAACACGACAGCTCGGACGCTGTCATTTTACGTTTATTTTCTGTGCGAGGGTAGTACCGCCCCGGTCGAGCCGGCCCGTTCGTGCTGAAATCAGCGTGGCTCTACTACCTTCTTTTATACCTAAAGTTTCTTATAATAGAAGGTCAATTCTTACCTTTTCATCGGGCATTGGATAAACACCAAGGACATCGCAGATTTCAGTTTTACCGAACCTACCCAGTTCACCTTTCAACTTAACCCCTGTGAATGTTTCAGCCATTTTCCAAAATTTTATATGGGCAGCTCCTAGAAAGAATATTTTTCTTAGATGATAGGTATATATTAGATAAAATATGCATTAGTAGAGAGTAGATACTTCAATATTTGATTTAATAGAAATTTTTGACTACACAGCTTAGGATAGATAAATCTTAAAGCAAAATGTGAACAAATAACAGGACAACATGTGGATAATGTTGTACGCTACACATATATAACACGTTTTGATTGTAAGATCTCACAATGAGAAAATTGTGTGCCCGAACAAAACTAAATCAATACACATGGCTAAAAAAGATGTTTTTTGTATCTAAGTGTCCAAAAAAAAAGGAAATCACCTGCAGTAGAAAGCTGTCCTGGACAGTAAGGTGAAAACATTACAGTGTTGACATCGTATGTAAAAGCACTTGTACGTAAAAGAATCTTGTGGCGTTTCCAATTCCAAATGGTGAGGTTATAATCAGGTTCCTTGCCCACTGACGCCAATAATTCACCATCAGGACTGAAAATTAGCAGTATATTTGGGATTGATAACTTAAACGATTTAATAGAAATAGCAGTATAATACGCATTCAAATGTTTCTAGTGTAGGAAGTATTCTTTCTTAACACTTAACATAAAGTCACGCCTATTTCTCAGAGGGGTACGCAGAGACAATCGATCTCCACTTACTACGGTCCTGACATACGTCTTTTGTTTTGTCGGCGTTCATCAATCGCCGCATGCGTGTTTTTCGGTTCCTGATGTTTTCTTCAGAGCATCACCAATTTTGTCCGCAAATGTGCGTCGTTGATGACCTCTTCTAACCTTTCTACACATATTATTATTCGCTCTGTAAATCCCTTTCATGAGTATTCTATTATCCACCCTCTCTTCGTGGCTATATAACCGTCGAAACATGCACTTTGCAATCCTTGTCACTATACCTTCTTTTGGTTCGCGACGTTCAAGAGAACAATAAGAATTATTACATTCCTAACTCTGTCGCTAACATTCACATCACACATATTTCTTAGGGAACGCATCTCTATAGCATTAATTCTACTGTCGTGCTTCTTTAACCATGCCCAAGGTTCGCTACCATATATAAGGGTTGGGACTAGCACGGTAATGTGGTCCCAACTTTGTTGGGAGTTCAGGGCACCATTCGCCTTATTTCCCACTACTGTTACATAATTCTACAATAAACAGGTCTGTTCAACCATGAAATAGTAGAGAGTCCATCCTTATTTAATTATCCTAAGTATAAGAGAGTTTATAGGAAATGCTACTAAAAATACCTGAAGTCTAATACAGAGTATGCGTTAGTAGTACCATTCTGAAGTACAGCATCTATATCCATTTGTGGCCATGTATAGAGAATTATTAGTGGGTCTCGGTGACCCTCTCGGTCTTCTCCAATAGCTATACGATAATTCGGATCCATTCTATAGGACTGAAATAAACATTAGATAATGATAGTTGAATTAATGCGTTTCAACGAAATAAAATCTGAACTACACTTGTACTAATATAGTAGTTTATATAGTTAATAGTTAATATTTTCCAAAATGAATTGTGAGGCCTAAATATTTATATTAAAACTATACCAAAGGAACATTCTCTGCTTTCTATTTCGCTTTCTCTGTAAGATAGTGAAATCATCACAAAATAGCGCGGGGTGCTTTTTACGATACTTTATTTTATAATAACTTTACTTTTAATAATATATATAAGTTCTATTATAAAATCGTATTTATAACAATCAGTATATAGCACCCCACGATTTTTACGATAGTATTTTTTCTTAATTACTATTTTGCTAGCCATATAAGTTGTTTTCCGCTTTTTTTGTCATAAATGATAACTATTTTCTCAGTAAAGACTAAGCAAGTAAGAAATAGGTCACGTATTAGGTCACATGCATTAGAAGACAGAATTTCTCATCAATATGACTTTTAAAGTGAGTAAAAATCTAGTTCAAAGATTCCGTGATACAAACATATATACAGGTGAACTTAGTAATGTTCATAAAATAGATATGTGCAAGTGTATGCTCACCGTAATAGCTCCGACAGTTCCCCCTGTGCTGCTTCGTCTGAACCAAGTCTGCTTGGTGTTCACATCGAGAAAGGTGATAATACTTCCAGCAGACCAGCACACGACTGTTTCATCGCACGCGCATAGATTGAAATACTTGTGGCAGTTGTAACCATATGAATGTCTTTATTTGTTAAGAGAAAAAATACAATTAGAGTACCACTGATAAGTAATGTAGATTTTGATCTCGGTTTTTTCTATGAATTTTATATAGTAATAGTGTAGTAGTAGTTTTTAATGGCAGAGGCCAATGTTCAACAGTGGACTGCAATGGGCTGATGATAAAGGTGTCAGATGATATTAATTTTTAAGGTATTAGAAAAAAAATATCAGATGGATCACCTGACTGGAAAAGAGCTGCTGCCGCTCATGTAAATGTTGATAGAGTGCCTAAGAGTGAGTTGAGGATTAAAAAGAGAAGTTTGGGGTCCTGTTGTTTCACGTACTTGGTAAAAAGAAAACAAATTGCTTAACAGCGGTTTTCTCTGAGGCTGTGATATCCAGTCGTGATTTGTGTTCAGGTCGAGCCGGCCCAAGCACGCTGAATCATGGCTGGCTCATCTCTCTAAACCTTTATTTCCAAGAATCAATGTTTAAAGTTATCCATTCGTGTAATATTTCACATCCCGACTGTATCATTTTGCAACACAGAGCCTCTAATGTGTAATAAATAATGACTGGGTCTAAAAATTTAAGTTAGGACCCAGTAAGAAAGCATTTTATGTTACGCTTTTTGAAATACGTATATTTTAAATTTCAGCATTAAGGGTGTAAAGTAAAGGCGATGAATATGAAGTTTGTCGTGTGATTAGTTTAAAATAAAACCACGATGTTTAAAATTTGCCGCAAAATATTATTTAATACGTAATAATAAGCATGTGAAGTGTGTTCCTTGTCGGAGGTCCGGAATAAATAAATACGAAAAGCGCCAATACTTCTTGTTACCATTTTCTTAAATGTTATTAGGGATATTTAAATATTGTTTACTTAATAGTTATCTCCATATTTATATTTAAGAAATGTACTTAAATATTACTTAAAAGGATACTCAAATTCAAATAAATCCGTTGGTAAGGTTGAATCTACGGAAGTAACTGCACCCGAGTAGAAGTCGTCAGGATCGTATTCAGTGAGTATAGATTCTTCCTCGACTTCCTCCTCTACTTCCTCAGGAGTTGCTTCTTCTTCCTCTTCTTCTTCACCTGTAGGTCGGTGGATAAATTTCGGTATGAGATTGGTACAAAGTTTTTATTAGTGTTTCATAGGCTCTAATGATATCTTTGGCAAAAGATAGTTATTCATATAAAATAGACAAAAGGTTTATAAAAGCTCCGAGCCGGCGCAGCGGCAGGAAGTATTGTCACCAGACAATACCACAGTCAAAAAGTCTACTTAAGAGTTGAGTTCTACTTAGTTTTTAAACGGTTTTATTTAGCTTGCGTTGG
Organism: Diaphora mendica; assembly: GCA_949125395.1. NCBI lineage: Eukaryota > Metazoa > Arthropoda > Insecta > Lepidoptera > Erebidae > Diaphora > Diaphora mendica. The sequence goes on along the minus strand of OX421319.1, from coordinate 14,193,538 downwards.
GTCAAATTTGGGTCAAATCTAGTAATTAAAACGGTCCTCGTACCGGTTCGGGCCCAGATGAGGTATCTGGGCCTGATCCTCGACGGTAGGTGGCTCTTCGACGAGCACTTCCGACAGCTTGGTCCAAAGCTGGTCGACGCTGCCTCCGCCCTTGGGCGACTTTTGCCCAATTTGGGTGGAGCCAGCGTCGCAACGAGACTCCTATACACGGGGGTTGTCCGGTCGATGGCGCTGTATGGCGCACCGGTGTTGGTGGCGGCTCTGACTGCCCAAATAAGGCTCGCCTCTGGCGGCCTCAGAGGGTATTGGCAGTCAGAGCCATACGCGGATACCGCACGGTGTCGACCGAGGCGGCGTGCGCCTTAGCCGGAACACCCCCGTGGGATTTGGAGGCGGAAGTGCTCGCCGAAGTTTATCGACGGGTGGCTGAATATCGGGCGGAGTATGGCTATCGCCCTCCGCCCGAAGAGGTACGCGAGTGGCGTGAAGCCGCCCGTCGAGCCACTATGGCTAGATGGTCGTTCCGGCTGGAGACTCCACGTGCTGGCTTTGCCGCCGTGGAGGCTCTCCAGCCGGTCATCCTCGAGTGGGCAGGGCGGCAGCACGGGACCCTTTCCTTCCGACTGACGCAGGTCCTTTCCGGGCACGGTTGCTTCGGGAAGTACCTGCACTCGGTCGCTAGGAGGGAATTGAGTCCCGCTTGCCACCACTGCGACTGCAGTGAGGACTCGGCCCAGCATACGCTGGCGATCTGCCCTGCATGGACGTCGCAGCGCCGGGCCCTCACTGCAGTCATCGGAGGAGATCTCTCGCTACCGGCCGTCATACGCTCCATGGCCGGTAGCGATAGCAGTTTTACCGCGGTCGCAACCTTCTGCGAAGAAGTCATCTCGCAGAAGGAGGTGGCGGAGAAGGCCCGGGAGGATGATATCCACTCGGACCCAATCCGCCGCCGGCGAAACGGGCGGCGGAGGCGCACCTATCAGCGCCTCATGCCGCCCTGAGTGTGGCCGCGGATGGTCGGGACGGGCTTTCCTCTCCATCCGCTCTAGTGGCCACCCGCGAGGGGGCGACGTACGTGTGTGCCGTACGTCGCCTAAATAGAGAGTTTTAACAGCAGACGGTGCCCGCTTCAGTGCGGGCAAGCGCTGGGAGGGGTCCGGACGTGTTAATAACTGCAGTTCCCGGATTCCTCCCTTCACAGGCGCAGAGCGGCACACCGTGTGGTTTTAGTCGGTTCGAGTCCGACACACCGCCCCGCCGCAAGCCCCGGCGCGGGTGAAGGTCCGAGGGGATTTCCACACGTTAAAAAAAAAAAAAGGCTAGAACAGTGATTGATAACACAAAAGAAAACTTAATTTTTTTAAAATTCATGTAAAGAAAACTATTACCGTATTAATAATTATAAATTGTTCGTACGGTAACCGTATTAATAGACTCAGCCATTTTTTTTTTATCTTTTACATTTGTACATTATTTTCAATAAAACCAGTTTTTTTTTTTACATAAAACTTAACAATATTTTTCTTTTACCTAACCCTTATTCTTCTTGGGAGGCTAGTAACAATACAAAGTGCATCAAAGCAAATAAATAAGTTAAAAGATTTTGATCTCGTCGGAATTTCACCTTGGTAGCAAAATAAATATTGATTATTATTAGAATTTCATGCTTCTTGACCTAAGTACTTTACATTACCTCATGCACTGGATATCAGACATCTTTGAACAATATATTGAAAGCAATAAATGAGTTAAGAGGTACCTTCATCATCAAGGTATTCTTCATCTGCCATTCTTACAGCAAAGTTTTAGGTTGATGGTATAATATTTTAGATGATTACAAATTTAAGGTAAATTAAATCAGTAAAATACCCAGTGAAAATATTTCATCAATACAATTTACATATAAATAAATGTGTAGCTAGGATACGAAACGGTTTAAATAAGGGTGCCAAGGCGACCATAAAACCGTCGCGTTCTAATTTATATGTATAATTGTACTTAAAATAATTTGATGTATATTCGTCACTTCAATGAGAATCAAACAATTTGAAGCTAAAGAAACAATTAAAGCATTCAGAATCCGAAGTTAAAAACTAGCTGCACCCGTGCTTTTTGTTGTAGCTTCGGTTTAAAGATCTTTATTTCTCATTAAGACAATATTGTCACTTACATGAGAACAATTAATATTATTGTTATTGAATAAAAAATAACACACATTAAACTTTATTTATTTATTTATTTATTTGTACATAAACAAATTACAATTTGAACTTATCGACGGTTTCCGCACTAAGCTCGAGGCTTGTGTCGCGGCAACCAAGACCAGATTTTACATTATTCATTGGTGCTAATTCTGTTGTTCCAGAATCTCTCCAAACAAAACCAGAAATCAAACTAAAAGTTTGTGACGTTCAAAAGATTGGCTAAAAAGATAGTTTCGGGTATTGCCCTGCTTAGTGAGCAACAACAGAATTTAGCACCGTATCATCACTTTGAGCAGGACAGCGGTTCTAACTTATAGAATATTTTTACATAATAGTTATATGTTTTAGGTTTTAATTTAGTTGAAATAGAATATAATATAAAGTCAATACAATTTCAGAACAAACAAATTAAAACTAATATAAAAAAAACAAGTGGAGAAAATAAAATAATAATACCTCTTTAATTATATGTGGTAACTGTGTTCATTCATCTGTGGTTGAGAGTGTTTTCGTGTGTATGAGATGAGTATGTGTTTGTGTTTGGATGTGAGTGTGCGTGTGTGTTTGTGAGTGTGTTATGTTTTGCCGTTATTGCATGTGATTTGGAAGAATTAATTCCGTTTCATCATAAGAAAGATTCAGCAGCCATTCTGTGACCAGTCGCTTTACTTCACTCGTTGATAACTTAATAATATGTGTATGTAATTGACAAACTTTGTTGTACACCTTAGGGCGGAGGTAGATGGGCTGTCTTTTTATGAAGGTGGTATTTATGGTTGGAAGTGGAGTTCGATATACGCGGCGCTGGTTTAGACTAATTATAGCAGGAGTATTTAAAATTTCCTCATGCATAGATTTTATTATTTTCAAAATAAAAATTTGACGTACTCTCAGTACTTTACATTCTTTGTACAGGTCGTTTGTTGGGAATCTGAAAGGTTTTCGTAGCATCACTTTTAAAACTGCTCGTTGGGCTCTTTCGAGTTGTATCATTTTGGTTTTAGCGGCACCACCCCAAGCTAGAATACAGTAGAAAAGTAGTGATTGTGTCAGTGCTTTGTAGACCCTAATGAGATGGTTTTTGTCCAGGCTATTGCGAAGGGATTTTAAAATATAAATAGTTTTCCTAATTCGACCGGACAGGTGTATTATGTGATTTTCGTATGTCAAACGTTCGTCCAAAATGACTCCTAGATATCGAACAGAGTCTGTGCGTTCTATGGCACCGCAAATACAGTTGGCGCGATCTTCAGGGGCGCAGTAATGAATTGCCAACGTGTGTCCTGCTGGGAGTTTTGATGCAAGTGTCTTGTGGAACGCGATGAAATTTGTCTTTTTTAAATTGAGGGTTAGAAGATTTGTGTCGAGCCATTTTGCAATGAGAGTCATTCCTTGTTCAGCGGATGCTATTACTCTTAACCACGATGTATTGCGAAAGATAATCACGGTGTCATCAGCGTAACACAAGACTTCCGCATTTGCCATAGGTATATTGAGAATGTCATTCATATATACGCTGAAAAGTGTGGGACCAAGAATACTCCCCTGGGGGACACCAACCTCAACGCAGCACTGGTCACTAATTGTGGATCCCACCCTAACGCACTGATGACGATTTGATAAATAACTGCGAAACCAGTCAAGTGCAATACCGCGTATACCCATTGCTTCTAATTTACGGAGCAAGATAGGGGTGGACACCGTATCGAATGCCTTTGATAAATCAAGGAAAACTCCTAAGCAATATTCTTTGCTATCCAAAGAATTGGAAACCGCGTTCACTAGAGTGACTACAGCATCTTCTGTAGATTTTTTGCGTCTGAAGCCGAATTGTTTTTCGGAGAGTAACTTATTGTTTTCGAGAAAGTCGACTAGCCTTTTGTTTACTATCTTTTCCAGGAGTTTAGAGAATATGCTTAAAAGGGAAATCGGTCTGTAGTTACTAGGAGTTGATTTGTCGCCGTCTTTATGTATAGGAGTGACAACGGCAGTTTTCCAGCATTGAGGAAAGATACCGGTGTTCAGGCTGAGGTTAAAAATGTGCGTAAGTGGGCCAATAATCTGTTTTTTTGTTTCTTTTATTAATCTAGGAGAGAAAGCGTCTAAGCCCGGGGAGCTGCCATTTTTAAGGTCGTCAATAAGTTTGATAACTTCCTGAGGGTCAGTTGGTCTAACGAAAAAGGAATTGCCTTTAGTTGTTGCATTAGAAGAAGTGTAAGCCGAGGCAAGGGAGATTTCTGAAACATTTAGTTTATTTAGAATATCATCTGCTAATTTTTTTCCAATATTTGAAAAGTATTGGTTGCAAATATTAAGTGACGTAACGGGATCAGAATGATTTTTTGTTAGTTCTATAGGTGTTGTATGATTGTTTGACATGTTACAGATCTGTTTAATTGTTTTCCATAGATTTTTCGAATTGCCGGACTCAATGCTACTATTTAATAATTGTGTCTCATAATTTACTTTGAGACGTTTTTGTAGGTTAGTAAGGAAATTGCGATATCTTTTGTATGTAATTTGACAAATGAGGTCATTAGGTTTGTTTTTGCTTTCAAGATGAAGTTTGTCTCGTGTTCTCTGGCATCTCAGTAATCCTGCCGTTATCCATGGCTTAATAGAGCTCTGAGAACGACTAACAGTTTTAGAGTTATTTTGCAGGGATGTTTCAAGGATTTTATTGAATTCACTTGCTGCTACGTCTGGATCGTCAGTCCCATATATGTTTGCCCAATCTGCCGACTCCAGGTCGTTAATCATTCCTATTGTGTTAGTCTTTAATCTGGAAAGAAGTGGTAAACTATTTGATGACTCGCAAGTCATGGTCGCTAGACAAATATCGTGATCTGTAATCGCAGCACGACAGACCATTCCTACCGACAGTGATTTATTTTTTATGAAAATGTGGTCTAAGCATGCCTCGCCTCGTGTAGGTAATGTTATGGCGGGTAGGAGTTGGTAACTAGCCAATAAACAAAGGTATTCAGAACATTGCTCGGACGATTTGTTAGAGCAGATGTCCAGGTTAATGTCACCAGCTAGGACAATAGCATGAAGAGCGTTTATGTGGGACAAAGCGTCATCTACGAAGGAAAGAAACGTGGAAATGTTTTTAAATGAGGGAGACCGGTAAATTCCTAGTACAGTTAATTTATCATTAATAGTGAGCTGAAGGCAATTACATTCATCACATAACGGTTCGTGAACTGAGGTGCTCCACACATCTCTGACGTAGGCTGTAACACCACCGCTCTTATTGATTATTTTCTTTGTACTGAATGAGACGTATCCTGACATTTTGGGAATTATTGTGTTTTCATTGAGCCAACATTCAGACAGAATAATTACATCAGGGCAAATATTCATGCGGGTCAGAGTAATCAAGAATTCATCGAAATTATTTTGGATACTTCTTATATTAAGGCTTAGAACAATGAAGCTAACTTTTCCGGGCAGTAACTCATTACAATGTTCCAATCTCTCCAGGGAATGACATTTTATCGTCAGGGTTTTGTCTATATCTTCATAAAAGTCATGCATTTTTATGATGTTGATATGATATCAAAGGAGATAAGTAAATAACAAAAGAGATAGGACGATAATAGTCATTAAATGAGAGAGAGAACAGTCGGCAATGAGGTTTATGTATGAGCTTGTGTTTTTTGTGAATAAAGTGTAGAATATTGTAATGTGAGTGTGTTAATTTGAGCGTTTGTTGGTTTGTATAGTGTCTTGTGAGTATACCACATATATAATCATTAGTTAAAATAAATGCAAGAAAGAAACATAAGTTACGGGCTAAAATTAACTTGGAATCTATCCGGCTAATTTGTAATAGGAGAAGCCGAATCAAGTATGTCGTCCAGCTCCTCGTGGTTGTGAATGCGGATTGCCTCTCTACCTTCAGCCTTGTTGATGTAAATATTACCGTGGCGCACCCAGCAAAATCGAAATCCTTTTTTCTGTGCTCGAACTCGAGTTTCACGAAATAAATCCCGATTGGCTTTAGTTAACCTCTCGTTGACGTAGATCTTTTGGGCCGGAGTTGTCGTAATGTTCTCGGAATTAATATTTCGCCTAGCCCTTGCTGCCTTCACTAGTTCATCTCTTTTTTGGCGCCGTAACAGCTTTACGACAATTGGACGGGATCTATTGTTGCCGGGACTAGAGATCTGAGCGGGTCGGTTTGGCCCTACACGTGATACCTCATCCAGGTCGGCCTCGGAAAGTGGCACACCCATCTTTTGCGAGGTTAATAGAACCATGTGTGTTAGGTTTTCATTTTCTTGTTCGGGCATGCCAATTATTTCTAGTTCATTCTTAATCATGTGTTGCTCTTGGGTAGTTACCAGTTGTTGAAGTTGAGAAACGGACGCCTTCAATTCTGCAATCTCAATATCTTTGGCTTGACAAATTTTAGTGCACTCAGTTAGCCGTTCCTCTAAAGTTTTATTTATTGACGAGGATTGATCTTTTAGCTCGCGCCGGACCTCATATATTTCTTGTCTCAAATTTCGTATTTCCGTAATTAGGTTAGAAATATCTAGGACACCAGAGTCATCTATCGAGGAGTATTCGTTTCTTTGTTTGGAGCCTCTCGCAGTATTAACATTCTGGTCAACTGGATATACGACAGTGGCTTGTATGGGCGTGCTTGTGTTGTCCGCTTTCGGCTTTATGCATGTGGATGATGGACATAACCACTCCGCCTTATACTGCTTTGAGTATTTAAGAAATTTTTCTTTTGTCACAGTAAGACATAATAAATCGTATGATTTATGGCAATTAGAACATTTCATGTATTGCGAATTCGTTATTTTATTATTGCATGCATTACACAATTATGTGTAATGCATGCAATGGATGGCTATTAAGCCATCTCGATCAAATTTATATTTCAATAATGCGTTAAGAGTAATTTGCAGGTGGATATAAGTGTGAAGTGTGAACGTTTGACTCACCCGACCGGGCGCGTATCGATCACGTATCGGTGCTGCGAGTTGTCGTAGGTCAGTGTCGCACGAAGCGGGCCAGCCGTTATTAAAAACTTTTTAAATGTATTTGCTTATATCTTCGGTGTTCCTGCGTGTATTGAAATAAGATTTTCACTACCGCGAACCTGGTTATTGTACTTTACTTGAATACTACAGTCTATCAAAATATACAACTTTTACTTAGTTATTTGAATTAAAATGACGGAGCAAAATTTAACGTGTGTGTTTCGAACCGCGTCCCCCGCGACCACCAACTCGATGCAGGTGCAGTAAAATTAATACTAATTCGGTAAGGAGTGAGCTCTCTGCATTCCTGTCATAAGGCGGTGGTCCAAGTAAAAAGATTTTACTTAGAGTGTTTCATTTTTATGAATATAAATTAATAATTTATTTTTAAATATTTTTAGAGAACTCGCTTCTTTTACATCTGTTGGAAGTTTGTTGAAAATCTGTGCTCCCCTAAACGTTATGTTGCGTTTTCCATAGTTAGTTCTTACGTTAGGCAATACAAGGTGATTGGCACGACGTGTAGTATATTTGCTGGTTTTACTTTTTATTGTGAAATTAATTTGTGAGTGTATGAGTCTATGATTTATTTTATAGATTAGGATACATGTAGTATATGCATAAAGTTGTTTTATGTTTAGTAGTTTAGTGTCTCTGTAAATAGTTTTAGTTGGTGTTCGAAAGTCATAATTATGTAATATTTTGATTATTTTATTCTGCTTAATTTGAATTGGTGTTAAGTTTGATTCAGATGCATTTCCCCATAACTCTATGAGGTACAATAAATGAGGTTTAACAAGGGCATTGTAGATAAGAGGCCTAATTTTTTTCGGAATACACCTGACTATTCTGTGTAATGACCCCACTAGTGAGGATAGTTTATTTGTGATGTGTTCTATATGGGCGTTCCATGTTAAGTTGCTATCTAGAATTAATCCAAGATATTTCTCTTGGTTAGTAAGTCGCAATACTTCTCCATTCATTTTAAGTTGAGGATAATCAGATAGTTTTTTATTTTTAGCTTTAAATATTATGTATGATGTTTTAGAAGTATTAACAGTAAGGTTGTGTGTGTGTGTGTGGTTGTGCTGAAACCATTTTTGGAGTGTGTCGAGGTCAGTTTGAGCACGTTTAATGATTTCAGTTATATTGTTTCCAAAATAGAACAAACATGTATCGTCCGCATATAAGGTTAAATGCCCTTGTAGTCCTGCTTGGTGTATATTGTTAATGTACACTAAAAACAACAAAGGTCCAAGGATAGACCCTTGAGGCACTCCACAAGTTAACAGTTTGCGACTACTTTGATGTTCTCCCACTTTAACTACCTGATATCGATCCCTTAAATAAGACTCAAGGATACTGTAGGCGGTTCCGGTAATACCAATACTCAACAGTTTTTTAAGTAGCAGAGAATGACTGACGGTATCAAAAGCTTTTTTTAAATCAATGAACACCCCCAGTGCCATCTGTTTATTGTCAATTTTTGTTTTTATATTGGTAATTAAATCAATCGTAGCACTGAGTGTGTTTGATTGAGATCGAAAGCCGTATTGCTGATTGTATATGAATTCAATTTTACTTAAATACTCGTCTAGCCTTTTATATGTTTTTTTTTTCTAGTATCTTGGAGAGTACTGGTAGCACCGAAACCGGTCTGTAATTGCCAGGATCTGACTTTACACCGGACTTATAGATAGGAGTGACTCTAGCGATCTTTAACTTGTCTGGGAAGGTTCCGTTATTCAAAAGTTGATTTAGGCAGTCTGTAAGGTGGTGAATGACGAGATCTTTTATACATTTTAGAGCCTTAGTGGTAATACCATCAATTCCAGTACTTGTGTTGGGATCTAATTTATCAATAATATGGGACACCTCCTTTATAGTACATGGATAGAACTGGGATAGTTCACAGTTTGTAAAATTTTGGTTGAGTTTAGGTAGAATATACGGATCAGTGTTACAGTTGGTGGACGGAATTGTGTTTGCTAATTGTGTTCCTATACCAGAAAAAAAGGTATTGAATATTTCACATACCTCTGTAGGATTAGTAGCCATAGTGCCATTATCGCGGTTCAAGTTTGGGGGAGCACAACTAGTAAGAGTTTTATTGTTTGAAAGATCATTTATCAATCTCCACATATTCTTTGGCTTTCCTTAAGATTTTTTGAATTGCCCATAAAAGTATTTTTCTTTGGTTTTCTTGATTGTTTGTGCCATGAGATCTCTTTTGGCTTTAAATTGGACTTGTAAATTATAGTTGTTAGGGTCTTGTTTTAATTTAGTCCACAGCGCATTCCTTTCACTAATCCCTGAAATGATTTCTCGGTTAATCCATTCCTTTTGGGGTTCATTAATAATTTTGCATTTTTTTGTTTTAGCTTTAGTTATGGCCTGCTTTATGCACTCGTCCAATGCATCGTAACTATGCGTATTGTTTTCAAACTGTGATGATTCTACAATTTCATACAACTTCAAATAATCGGTAGCCTCATACTGTATTTTCTGTGTCTGTGGTGGAGTCACTCTTTTGAGTTCTACATATATGTTCTTGTGATCTGATAATGATGACTCAATGATAGCCATGTGGAAGCTGTTTTGTTTCATGTTCGTTGCAACATGGTCTATTATGGTTTTTGTTGATGCCGTTTCACGGGTGCAGTACTCTGGGTCTTTCTAATTAATAAGTTTATAGCCTGACTCTCTTATCATTGCATTGTATTTTCTAGTTGAACTGTCATTACTTAGTAAATCTATATTCGTGTCTCCAAAAATTAAAGTTTTCGTCTTAGCCAGGAATTGTTCCTCATAAGTGGTTAGAAAATCATTCAAATTAGAGTATCCAGGTTTATAAAGAACTGCAACATTTAGTGCATACTTGGGTAAGTGTACACATAAAAAGTTATTGCCGCCAGAAAAGATAGATGTTGTCAAGTCTTGTGTTAAATTATTGTGGACATATATTGATACGCCACCACCGGTGACGCCAGGGCCCTATTTCATAAAACCTGACAAGTCGACAATTTGTCAGAAATGACGTAATTTGTCGCGTTGTCACGACAATTCCCGTTTCATAAAACCTGACAATTTATTAATTATAGACGGGCACACAGTGGTAATTGTCACCTTTTTTTGTAGCATTTCATAAAACTACTTTCCTTACAATTTGTAATAAACACCTGTCACACCAAAAAAATTGTCAGGGACAGGTATATAATTGTCGGCGATAGGTGACATTTATGTCAATAGAATTGAATGTTTTTTTTTTTAACACACTGTTGTAACAAATCGATGGACGGTAGCCTTCGATAACCCGTGTCCTTCGATAACCCGTGTGTATCAGCAGTTACGTGATATTGCGAGCCTGCTCCCATCCAATGTAACGCACATAGCAACTGTTGCGCAGGTGAAAGAGTTTGCATTTGTTTCAATTGTATTCCTATTTTACTCAAAATATATTCTACCGCCGGTTTACTTATTCGAAATTTTTCATTAAAAGTAAAGTCAGTTACTTCAAAAGAAAAGTTTATTCTTTCTCTAAATACTCTGCTGTGATAGGTCTCTTCTAAATAATATTTCACTTCACTACTGTTATCACTGCTAGAATTTAGCATTTTGAAGATTTAGTAAAAATTACGAACAAAACAACGAATTTCTTAGTCACTTGTCACTTGCGATCTATTCCTGACACACGTCGAGGCCTCTGTCAAAAGTTTGCGACAATTCTACAAATTTGTCGCATGTTATTGACAAGTACCTGTTTCATAAACAAAAAATGTCAGTAAATCGTTGAAAATTTGTACAGTTTTCATTGTCACCTGTAAATTTCCATGTAACGCAAAAATGTCAAATTGTCACGACAATTTGACAAACTTGTCGAATTTTCCGATTACAAATATGTCAGAGCAAAAGTTTTATGAAACGGACAATTGTCAAATTATCAAATTGTCACCTGTCACCTGTCGCTGACAATTGTAAGTTTTATGAAATAGGGCCCAGGTCTGAGGTTGTAATAATGAACATAGTTTTTTATTCGAAACTGCTGGGCTTGTTCGTCTGATTTTATCCATGTTTCAGCTAAGAGTATTATATGTATACATTTTTTAAAAGACTGGATTATGCATAAAAGTTCATCAAGCTTGCCTGGACTACATATACTTCTTACATTGGCATAAAAAAAAATTTAGACTTGATTTACCTGTAACTATATTTTGGTAATTATTGAGAACTTGGTAAGTGTTTAAATTGTTAATGTTGTTTGTTATGGGGGGGTTTGAGATAACTAGTTTTTTGGATTATTTATTGTAACTATTTTTGGTAGTCCCTTCACATATCTTATAATTATATCCTTTTCACCATTGGCATTTCTCTGCTCTAATTCTTTTTTCAATTCATTCATGTGGTTTTGTTGCACTGGTGTTTGATCAGGGTAGATCTTTACGTCACTATGGAGTTTATGCTTGTTACGAAGTAGAAGTTTCGCAGTATACGAGGAATCGAAGCAGACCTTGATGTTGCGGTCTTTGGAGGAATTGTATTTACCGAGGCGAAATATGTTGCTTGGGTTAGGACAGTCTTCAATCAAAGTTTTTATGATATTCGACACCTTATTCATGTCGTAAGAATGGCTCTCCTCAATATTTGCCGTTCTAGACTCTGGTATACCTCTAATTACAATATTTTTTTCCCTAGATGTTCTCGCTTGCATCTCATGTATAATATATTCACTAAGGTGTGGCACAGAAGTACCAACATTTGGATTGCTCTGTAGTAAAACAATTTCCGACTCAATAGATCGAATTTTTTCATCCGTAGTTTGCGTCTTAACACTCAGGTCTGCTATTTGAGTCTGCATTGAAATCTGTTCATGCTTTAGACTGTCAGTAACTTCCTTAAAATCGCTTAGTTGAGATTTTATTTCAGCAATATTATCACGCATAGCATTCAATGTGGATTCTTGGGCTATTGTAAATTTTTGTAGTATCGTTGTAATATCTTTACGAAACTTTTAAACTTTCGCGTTCCATGATATAATTATTATTATTTTTACGGGAATTAACGCGATCACTATTTCAAGGTACTACATACCTCTGTTTTGCCTGACGTTTCGACCAGGTTGCACTGGCCGTGGTCACAGTCAGCCTGTGACCACGGCCAGTGCAACCTGGTCGAAACGTCAGGCAAAACAGAGGTATGTAGTACCTTGAAATAGTGATCGCGTTAATTCCCGTAAAAATAATAATAATTATATCTTTACGAAACTCTTTAAGTTCTGACGCACAGTCGCAATTGTTATTGTGCTCAGGTTGTTTGCGTTTTCGGCGAGTTACTTGATGTCCATCATTAATTAATGACAATAGCTTTATAACAATAATCGCGGGTAACACGCAGGGCGAAGCTAGTCTAAAATAAAAGTAGCCTAAGTTACTTCTTATATCATCAGTTATCTAGCACTGAAAGTTAGATTAGCTAACACAAACAGACAGACAGACAGAAAGACAAACATTTGGAAAATCGATTTTTTGGTGAAGTGTTGTATATAATTTCATATGCATCTGACTTCGATAAATAATAAGGCATCTGACGTCGACGACGACTGTAACGCCCTATGTTTACCTAATCGCGATCTTCGTTACGTAGTTGACGTCTCAGAATCATTATAATTTCGTCATGTCCGTCCGTCCGTCCTCGGCTTATCTTTCAAACAGTTAGTGCTGTGTCGTTGATTAGCGTAAGCCACTGCAGATCAAGAGGTCTGGTGTTCAATTTCCGGGTCGGATTTCGGGTTGGGAAAACCCAACAGCAGTCCGACCTTTGAAATTCCTTTGAACTTCTTAAAAGCAGCCCGGAGTATGGAAGATGGTGGTGTTTCCCGTCGTGCCATGTGAGCACGTTAAGCCGTCGATCCCGGTTGTCATGAACATCTATGGCAATCGTTATTGGGGATGTCAGTGCCCTCAAACATACTGACAACTCGTTCAACCTTCGAATCCAGTTCGCCATCACCCTGAGGGCGAACTGTGTGGAGGTCCGATGCCAGTCACTCGGTAGAAAAACTGATATTTTAGAAAAATTGAGAGGTTACTAAGTCGATTTCTTAATTTAGGTATCCGTTTGCAAAATATTTAACTTATAACGCATTTTTTTGTTAAAATAGGTCGATCCCCTCGCTGAACGGCTGGCTGTTCATGTGATGAACTTTGAAGGAAAACTCTTACGGCATAAATAAAGAAATATTTATTTATTTATTACTAGCTGTTGTCTGCGGCTCCGCCCGCGTGTATGTCGATTATCGCGGCAAATATTAGCCTATATCCAAATTCATTCAGTAGTTTTTGCGTGAAAGAGTTGTAGGTACACACACATACTATAGTCGTCAGCAATTTTATGTGTCTCAGGAGTTCGTCGCTCCGTGTAAAGTTGGTGTTGGATTTCGAACGTCATTATAATGGCAACATTTTGATTGTCACTTTTTCTTGTTGACGTTTTGACGTTTGAGGTTAAAATATAAAGGTACTAGAATGAGGCGTGTTGAAAACGGTTGGCGATTGTTTTGAGAACCGAAAATTAATTGATATTAAGTTAATTGTATTGTCCATCGACCCGCGGTCTCTTTAGTGATAAACCGTTTTGTGTTAGGTCGTGGACTCGCGAGTTTTGTAGGCGCGTTCCGCGATAGCTGAAGCGAGTGAGTTGTAATTCGAATATCCGTGATAGCTGATACGAGTTTGTTGTAATTCGAATTCCTTGGAAGTTGTACAGCACTTTAGGAGTTTATGATTGTGTGACGACGCAGAGAAGAACCTACCTTTAGTTTAGATTAAGAACACGGTGAATCGCCGTGGTTCATTCTTCTCGCCAATGAATTGGGTTAGTGATTGAATGTCCTATCTATGGGCCGTAAGACATCTCAAGTATCACAAAGTGATCGCTATCATTGGTGGGAGGACTGAACAGTTGTAAACTGTAGTAGATAGTCGTTCCCGGTACATTGTCGTGTAATATCAACTATTATGTAATTGTTACCGTGTGTTAATAAATCAGAGTGAATGGACTTGACATCTTTAATTTATACACCTTGCACAAAGGGCGCTACAAGGACATACGTAACAACACGGTTTTACATTGGTGACCCCAAACGTTTTACTTAGTGCGGAATAGAAACTTTGTTCCACGTGCAAGGAGGAAATACCTACAACCAGAGCTCCCCTGTCGTCTGCGTGAGCGGGCAGGGTAACATCAAGGACACGACAAGACATATTATGTGTAATTGTAATGCACTAACCGAGATTGTCACATTATATTGGTGACCGCGGACGTTAAGAAGCGCAATGAATGAGAGGAAAAATACCGAAACGATTCCCCTGTTGTCTGCGTGAGCGGACAGACAGGATTACATCGGATACGACAACAACATTTGTGACAGCGTTGCATCGCGAATTTAGAAGACATCGCGATGATAAATTCCAGTACATCTCATAGCAACGAAATGCGATTGTTTATCGAGAATCCGGAGTCATGGACGCAATCAGGTCACGGACGCGGATGTGGAAATGATCAAGGATGCAGGAGATGGAACAAGGCATATTTGAAGGTCACAGCAGAACAAGCGACGTATACATCATATTATATTGTTTAAAGGAAATGTGTGTATTTTGCCTGCAGTTTTGTGTATTTGTGTATTATCAGACGCATATTTGGGTATTTTAGATGCGAATTTGCATTTTTATGTATTTTTGTGACATTCAAGGTCACAGCAGATTAAGGAAAATGTGTGTATTTTGTCTGCATATTATGTATTTGTGTTTTGGGTATTTTTTGGGACATTCAAGGTCAAAGCAGAACAAACGACGCACACATAATTAAGAGTTTAAAGAAAATGTATGTATTTTGGCAGCATAATGGATATTTGTCTATTTTGTGAATTTTTTAATGTAATATGTTTTGTAAGGAATAATCGTGTGCGAAGGCCACGTCAACCTACTTACAAAGGTCCATTTAAAATTTTAGAAAGAAATGGTAAAGTTTTTGTGTATTTTGTGTAGGTAATTCTGTTATTTTTTTTTGTTATTGTGTCCATTCTATGGTTGAAACAGAATGTTATATATAAAGATAAAGTTGTTTGTTTGTATTAGAAGAGTTGTGTTAGAATCTAAGGATTTATTTTTCTTATTTACAAAATATAGTATTTAAAATGGTATTTTACATTTTAGAATTATTACAACTTTGTTATTTTGAATTTTGAAATTGTTATTCTGTATTAATTGAAAGTACCTATAAAACGGAAGTACAGTGGCGGATTTACATATTTGCCGCCAGTAGGCTATGAAATTTTGGCCGCCCATTCGCCCCTTTTTTACATGTGGAAACCATTTTAAGCTGTGATTCTACAGGGATTGGCGAGTAGTGTGTCGAAATCGAACGGAGTTAAGCAATAAGGTGTTTGGAAAGAGAAGGGGGGGGACTTTGTCTCAATTCTGGCTCAGTCATCGTTATGGCTCTAATTGCACGGATTTACAATTATCGTCATCACCGCTCATTTTAGAACCCGAAGCCTTATCTTTTACGTGTGGAAAACCCCACGGGCCGTCACCCCATCGGGGTTTGCGGCGAGGTGGTGTTTCGGAATTGGACCGACTGAAACCACACGGTGTGCCACTCTGCGCCAGAGATGTGAGAGATCCGGGGGCTACTGTTATTACGACATCCGGACCCCTCCCAGCGCCTACCCGTACTGACGCAGGCACGGTCTGCTGATGGACTCTCTAATACGGTCACACTCAGGGCGGCATGAGGCGCTGGTAAGCGCATCTCCGCCGCCTGGTTCGCCGGCATCGAATTGGGTCCTCGTGAAGGTTGTCCTCCTGGGCCCTTTCCATTACCTCCTTCTGGGAGATTACGTCTTCGCAGAATGTTGCGACCGTGGTAAAGCAACTGTTGCTACCGGCCATGGAACGTATGACTCTGGCTGGTAGCGAGAGATCTCCTCCGAGGACTGCAGTGAGGGCACGACCCAGACGTGTCAAACCGCCAGCGTATGCTGGGCTGATTCCTCACTGCAGTAGCGGTGGTGGCAGGCGGGACTCAGTTCCCTCCTATCGACCTAGTGCAGGTACTTCCCGAAGCAACCGTGCCCGGTTCCAACCTGTATCAGTCGGAAGGAAAGAGTCCCGTGCTGCCGCCCTGTCCACTCGAGGATTACCGGCTGGAGAGCCTCCACGGTGGCAAAGCCAGCACGTGGAGAGTCCAGCCAGGACGACCAGTGAGCCATCGTGTCTCAACAAGCGGCTTCACGCCACCACGCCACCTGGAAGTCGGCCGCCCGCCGCTAAACTTCGGTGAGCATTTGCACCTCCAAATCCCACGGGGTAGTACCAAACGTGGCAACGTGCATCTTGGTCGGTACCGACCAAGGCGCACGTTGCCACGGTCGACACAGTGCAGTAACCGCGTATGGCTCTAACCGCCAATATACTCTGGGGAGGCCAGAGGCGCGCCCTATTCTGGCGAACTGGAACTCTAAGCCTTCAACCAGTTTCTGTAGGAGCAGAAAGAAGTTGAAGACGTTTCCGTATAATAGAAGTGGAGCACACGTCGCCGTTTATGGGCTCCTTGGCCAAAATCGATGAGAAAAACGTGGATGATGTTCCACCCGTCGCGAATGCGGCGGTAGGAGACCACACATAGACCAAACGGCCCGTGTGTGGTCCTAAGCTGCAGGCACCAGGCTTGCCAAAAGTTGCTTGAGCGTCCACGTGCAATGCCAACTGTAGTTGAATTGAAATACATTCAGATACTCCCTACCGGACCACCGGTGATATGGTTATGTCAAACTGAGACTGATCAAAGCCACGCTCTGTCTCAGGTACTAGTAGCCTAAGAACTAGATGTAACCTAGAAAAAAAAAACTGGTACCCTAATCTCGAGCTATCTACGGTTTACAAATGGCCCCTCGTACATGGTGACCAAAATCTCTCATTCCTGGCTCTAAAGATTTAACCCTGAGCTGCTTCATTGCGACTAATGGCATGACCTGTAACTCCCCAAACCGAGTCGCCTACCACCACTTGCAGAGCCTGGCCTGTTTTCGGCATCCTCCTATGGAATATAAGGTACTGGTGCTCCGCAGGAGCCTTCACCTTATGGCGCCTCAATCGTGTTCAATTTCGTACTGGATGAAACAATGTATCTAGCCCTGTTCTTTAACAGTATGTGACTTTTTGACGAGCACTTCCGACAGCTTGCTCAAAAGCTGGTGTGTGGTCTGCTCTTTGGCGACTTATGCCCAACTTGGGTGTACCGAGCGTCGCAACAAGACTGTACTAATATTACTATTCGGTCGATAACAATATACAGTAGGAGTACTGTATATTGTTATGTCAGAGCTACGGTCCTCAACCTCCGTTGAGGACCGTAGCTCTGACCGTCCAGAGTAGTGCGCGCCTCTGGCACCGTTAGCGAGTATTGTTGGTTAGAGCGATACACGGTTATAAAACGTGTCTACGGACGCGGCGTGCGCGTTGGCCGGAATATCCATTTAGGATTCGTTCCTAGTAAAACAGGTTCTTTACGGGCACGGATGCTTTAGGAGTTATCAGCACGTGGTTACTAGGAGTGAGTCGAATCCCGCCTGTCCGGTGTGCGAAGCCGATTCACTGTGCCAGTGCTAGGACATCTCAGCGTTGGATACTCATTGCAGTTATCGGTGAACATCTCTAACTGCCAACCGTGTTACGCCCATGGTAGTAGATGTTTTACCTCCTTGAGTTTCCGCCACCTCTTTTTGCGCGATGATGACATCGCGCAGAAAGAAGCGGCGGAAAGGACCAGGGATGAAAATTTCTACTTGAACCTAATTTGCCGCCACCCGGTGAAACGGGCAGCGCAGCGCACTATAGTTTTAAAAAGCCATGTTTACAAAGGTATATTTTACCAAGCCTTAAGTAATTTTTCAAGTACCTAATATTAAAGTTGAGAGTATTTGGTACACTGCATAATATTTTTTTTTTTTTATGTATGGCCCGCCATAATGAATCTACTCTGCCTGATGGAAAGCATAAGTAGAATCCAAGAGTGGTGGTCACCATACTCATTGCGAACGCATACAATGCAGCATGGCGACCCACCCTATGGCGGCCTAGTGATGCTTCTGCATCTTTTAGTCTAGTCAACAAGTATGGAACTTGTTGACTAGACTATTTGGGCCTCCGGTCTCGCACTCACCAACGAAACACGACAGCACTAACGCTGTCATTTTACGTTGATTTTCTGTGCGAGGGTAGTACCGCCCCGGTCGAGCCGGCCCATCCGTGCTGAAATCAGCGTGGCTCTACTACCTACATATGTACAATGTACAGTGTTATTTTTTCAATTGTCGAGAAAATATCGTCAAAATTTTGCCGCCCCCTAAAATTTGCCGCCCTAGTCTCCAGCCTACTCAACCTAGTGGTAAATCCACCACTGCTTAAGTACCTAAATGTTTTATAAAGTTACATTGTACTCAGTGAGTCGAGCAGTATATGCTTATGTTGCAGAGATATCATTTTGCAGAGATATCATATAGCGAGCATGGGAATTAATGCTACTTAACTGTAAACATTGCACAATCTTGTTTTATATACAGTACGTTTCATAACATCAGACCCAATATTATTGTATTATGTTAAAGTTTATATTTTATATTTGGGATTATTTTATTGTAGAAAAAAGGAAAAGGGGGAAGTTATTTTATTTTTAAATGAGCTGAGCAGAACGCCAGTCTCAGGAGTTAGTCGCTCCGTGTAAACTGTAGTAGATAGTCGTTCCACCGGGAACCGGTTTACGACAATGTACCGACATTGTCGTGTAATATCAACTATTATGTAATTGTTACCGTGTGTTAATAAATCAGAGTGAACGGACTTGACATCTTTAATTTATACACCTTGCACAAAGGGCGCTACAACGACATACGTAACATCACGGTTTTACAGAGTAACAAACATACACACTCACAAACTTTCACCTTTATAATATTAGTGTGATGACTGATGAGTGACTACGGAATCATAATCAATGCGTGGCTTGACACGCACTGACACGCACTTATTTCATTTCAAGTATCATTTCGACTGCTCGGATGTGGCTTAAACGGTTATCTCACCGCTTCTTACTAAACTAAGAGTTATGGACCCGATCTCCACATGGGACAACACTTTCTGTGATCTTCAAATTGTTGTTCTGAGTCTGGGTGTTCTTTGTAACCATTTCATGTACATATTTGTAAATGCCCTTGCAGCACCGGATATTTTCCTGTGGGAGTTGTCTCTTTGAAAGGAAAAGGAAGGATCAACATTAAAAGAACCGAAGCATCTCAATGGCAAATTTCATTAAAATCTGTGTAGCGGTTTAGCCGTGAAAGCGTGACCTCTTTGAGTATATGTGTTCTGTGAGCGTGACAGACAGAGTTACTTTCGAAGTTAGGTAGGTATATGGATAAACAGGCTTCCATTCCATAGTCGAATTTTTTTTTTTTTTTTTTATTTATTTATCTTTATTGTACACACATTATAACAGATAGAAAAAAAAGAGATACAATTTACAAATGTGACAATTGGCGGTCTTATCGCTCATGGCGATCTCTTACAGACAACCTTAGTACGGAAATTATGGTAATTGACATTAATAGGGGTAACAGTAGTGGGGTGCACAAATCTTAAATTTAGTATGTGAATAATAAAAACAATCACTAAATTCAAAAATATTCAACATACATACATATATATATACATACATCTACTCATATTACACATATAAACATACTCATACATACATACACATACATACATACAGATACATACATACACAGACTAAAATAAATAACAATAAATTATAATGACAGATAATAATCCTTCACTAGCTTTTTGAAAACGGGCAAGGTTTTGGCGTGACGGATTGTTTCAGGCAAATTGTTCCAGAGTCTTACTGCTTGCACAGTAAAGGATTTGTCTGTAAACCGGGTAGAATGTTTAGGCATTTTAAGTTTCAAATTCTTTGATGATCTCAGGTCCCTACAATGAGTGTTGTGTAAGAACTGAAAGCGTTCTTTAAGGTAAGAGGGGGTGTGAGGGAGAAACAGAATACTGTATAAAAGAGAAAGAATATGAGCATTCCGGCGAAAGCGTATTGGGAGCCACTTGAGTTTAGAACGAAACTCTGAGATATGGTCATATTTGCGTAATCCAAATATGAATCTAATGCAAAGGTTTTGGAGTCGCTCAAGTTTATTTAGTTGGTCTTCGGTGAGATCTAGATAGCTGACATCACCATAGTCAAGGATGGGAAGAAGAAGAGATTGTGCGAGCGCAATTTTAGTGTTTGTGGGAAGAAAGTTTCGTAACCTTCGCAGAGACCCCGCTGCCGCAAATAGTTTGCGGCTAACCTCTCCAATCTGGGGACCCCAGGATAGGTACCTATCCATAAGAATCCCTAAGTTTTTTACTTTCTCACTGAAGGGAACAATCAAGCCGCTGCAAACAATGTCTGGTATCTGCTGGAAGTTTAATCTACAGTGTAGCCGGGGGCTACCCACTATAATGACCTGTGTTTTGGTCGGATTCACACTCAGCCCATACTCCTTACTCCAGTTACATATTTTCATCAAATCTCTGTTAATTGTATTAACTACTTCTGTTAATTCGTCTGGAGTACCTTGTAAGTAAATTTGTAAATCATCTGCATAAAGATGGTAGGAAGAAAATAATTGATTTGTGATTGAGTTAATAAAAACTGAGAAAAGTAAAGGTGATAACACGCCGCCCTGAGGTACGCCCGCAGTTGTAGTGCACCAAGAGGCACCAATTATAGTCTGGGACAGTGCAACATTGTACGTGATGTGAGAGTTTTCAGGACAACATAAGCAAGGAAAATCAAGCTATCGTCCAATTTATCTGCTCATTATAAAAATATCTGGTCAAGTTAAAAAAAAGGTTACAAAAATAGCTTAGAGCATACAATATTATGCAGGGAGCGCTGAACGAGCGGAAAGCGTGATCGGAGTACAAAGAGAGAGAAACTGAGTTTACGTAAAGTCAATCTCTCTCACACAGTCTCCATGATTGCTTGGTGTGATTTGGTGAAAAATACAACAAACTATCAGAAGCTTGCGTGAGAGAGACAGATTCTACCTAAACTCAGTCTCTCTCTCTCTGCTCCGATCACGCTTTCCGCTCGTTCAGCGCCCCTTCCAAATATTGTATGCTCTAAGACTGATAGTGATTAGTGCTAAAGTAGTGTAGTAGCAGCACTCGAGACATTACGGTTTTTACTTATTATGTTGGCAGCACTGCATATGTGTCTAAATGTTTTACATTGTCCATTGTGCTTGATTGAAATTTGAAATTGTACATTACACAGCTTAAGATATCACCTATCCTGCTCACATTTGATGGAACTCAAATAGTGCTGTCCTGTTCTCAATGTCAGTCATGAGATGACAGAAATTCCGACTGCGTAAGATTTTTGATCTTTTTTTATGTATTGTTTGGACTATGAACTTTGTTTTGAGTTGATAGAAACCAAAACACGAAGATTCTGTGTTTGTTGAAAATGTCCCAACCGCTTCGGAAATCAGTTTTAAATCTTTACAAGACAGTAAGTACCTACATTATCAAATTACTAGTAAATAACTAACTTTGAATGTTGTTACTTAACAGCTGACATCCCGTTATTTAATTAAAAATTATATTTACCTAGGTGTCTAATAATAAGTTCTTATCTCCTTACTTTCAGCTGCTATATCTGGGTAGAGAATGGCCTCAAGGTTACGACTTGTTCAGGAAAAGATTGCACAAGGTGTTTACGAAAAACAGTGAAGAAACTAATCCAGAAAAGATCAAAATGATGATTAAACACGGTGAATTTGTTGGTAAAGAAATTGAGGCGCTTTATAAGTTGAAAAAGTATAGGGCTATGAAAAGAAGGTACTATGATGACAACTAAAATGGTCAGCTCTTTTACATTATAGTGGACACAAATAGTGCTCAGAAGCATAATAATATGTACAAAAAGTTGTAATAATTGGATTTACATTTAATTGGTAACTTTAAAAAAGTTTTTTTGATTTTTTTAAAAGTATTTTAAGAGCTGTTGATACAACACGAACAGGGTAGTGGGTTTTTGTACATAAATGTAGTTAAGGCAATTAAATAGGTAATGAGTAAGAGTATAAGCAAATAGTAATCTATAAGGTCTGTAATAATGTCTTACCCTTTTTGTATGTATTCATTTAAAGCTGCACTTAGGCCAAGTGCACTGTTTTAAATGAACCTACTTTTGTGTTTTAAGACAACAGTTCTGAATAAAACAAAATCTTTTTCTATGTAATTATGTATTATAGACATTTTTATAGTTTACATAATTCATTACTATTATAAACTCTAGATAAAATTATATTGTGTAATAATAAAATAAAATATCTAGTATTTCTAAACAAAATATTCATCATAATAAATTTTTAACACAACAATGAGATAATGATTTTTTATTTATTTAAATGGCAAGTGATATGATAATTTATCAATCAATATTTGAAATAGGTATATACATTATATCTATGATAACAATTGTGTGTCAACAAAATTACATATATATGCAATAATAGTTGGTGCAAGAGATGGGTAATGACACAGATAAACCCTGCATTTTATGTGAATATCTCAACTACTAATGAGGTTTTAACATTGGTTACATATTTACGATTCTAAAGTTAGCAAGGAGTTTGTAACAAACAGCAATGATTACAACAGCCCGACACATAAACACCACCTTATGATTTATGCTATCTGATGATATAACATTTTACACTTCAAGTGTGACTAATATTTATAATTCACCCACAGAGATACCTCTACCGTAATTACAGACCTGTTTGTTTAGATAGGTACAATAAGATTTTACGAAACGAATGAGTTGACTCAGTATCAAATTGTGTATTATATCATTGAGATGCATTGAATGGATTTTATCAGACTATGCTGTACTAACTGATGCTAGGCACACGAAGTTGTAGTTTCTAATCTTTATACATTATGCAGGCCTTTAAGAACATTATTAAATGTTCA
Source organism: Diaphora mendica (assembly GCA_949125395.1). Taxonomy (NCBI): domain Eukaryota; kingdom Metazoa; phylum Arthropoda; class Insecta; order Lepidoptera; family Erebidae; genus Diaphora; species Diaphora mendica. The sequence continues at coordinate 14,170,231 of OX421319.1, read as the reverse complement.
TTCATGCAATACAATTCTGTTTCTAGTCATTCATAATTTGTATGTTAACCTTCCCTCTACATTTCGATGTTTTGAGATGTAGGCATCTTCATGTTAAGCATGTTCAGATAGGCAGGTGTAAAGAGATTAAAACCAATACTCTGTTAATAGCTTATTATTTAATATGGCAATTATTATCGTTCATGATTGCAGCATGACAGGAGGAATTTATTATAGGATGAGACCTATATACCTAATTTTTTTATTATCATTTGATTTTTTTCCTTAATGCTATCTCTAGCGTTTATTCTCATGTTGTGGCCTTTGTTCTTAATATTACAAAATGTTAATAATAAATAGCATATGGAATATCTATATTGTCAATTCTACTGAGGCTTACTGCTGATTTTTGCAGTCTGAGAATTATAAAGTACTTGAGTGAACTTACAACAGATTCACAAAGGCTTTTTTTTATTATTTATTATATTGAAAGGTACCTACTATGTGATATAATTTTTCTTTGTGTTACTAGATCAAAAGTATGATTCCAAAGTTGTACCTACTTTTAAAACAAATTTGAATAATATTAGGAATATTTTCAATACAAGAATCATGTATGGATTTGTATAACCAGCTGTACCTAAATGAATCTGTTGTATTGTTTACTATAATAAGTTCTATATTATATTAACACAGTAATTATATTTATTGTTACATACAGTACTTGAACCACAAGTCTAGTCCTACTTGTTTCGTGTTGGTGCACTTCTAAATTTACTTGAAGCCCGACGCCTTTACTCCTAGTTATAGGTAGGTACATAGATTTATATAAGTGATTGTGGAATTTAACATGTGATTACATTATATACACAATAACACATAGGTTGAGATCAACAACAGTCAAGCTTTAGCTAAGTACATAGGTATAAATGTGTAGTTGATGTTCGCAAATTGTTTAAGATGTTATAAATATTAAATACCGAATAGTAGAATGTAACTTCGAACCGATATTAATAAAACAGCACTGCCACAAAACATTTAAACTGACTTTTTATTGACTACACAAACAGCAGTCTACTGATAATTTAATATTATGGTTACAAACCATTTAAACGACTTGGAACATACAACATATATTTATTTATATTAACAATATATATTTTTGAACATTTTTCTTGTAAATAGTCTTACATGTTTGACTAGTTTCGATGATACCACGTACATATATTGAGTGTCCATTTACATATAAATTAAAATGTAATTATTTCTACTTAGTCTAAATTATATAATGTAAAATTAAATACCTACATAAAATTAAATGAAATTTAGATATTATCACATTATGGATTTGGACACCAAAATATTTATTGAGTAAATAATGTCATGCCTTAAAATGATAAGTTTAGGTACCTATACGATAGGCCTATTGTTCCTCAGAAGAAGACAATAGATTCCTAGACAAAATATAATTACTTGAAGAAGAAGTAAATAGGTACCTATATCATAACATTTAAACATAATATAACGATAATCCATTCTCCTCCCCGAGGAACACAATGTTATCATTATTTATTAAAGGGGTATCAATACTATAACACTTATAAGTTAGTAAAATAGAATGTAAGAAATTTAACAGGATACAACTTATTTACATAGCTTTTTTCTTAAAGGTTTTTAATCGAACTTTTACTTTTGGTTACACGTGTAGTCAAGTGAATGCTTTTATAATAACACGATATTAACAAAGCACGCTCAATAAAACGAAGACGATTACCTTATTTTTAGCAAGAATAAAAAATAAAAAACTTCAATACAGTAGGGCCTCGATAATCCGAATACTCAAAACTATCGCCCTGTTCGGATTAATGAGGTGTTCGGATTATGTGTCAGCAACCTCATTTTGTATTCGGTTTACTGTCAAAGGCTCCTGACAATCAATATTATCAGTGCTTGATAAAAAAAAAAATTGATCTCTTCTGAAAGACCTCTGTTACCAAAAATATTTAATGGAAGGTCATCTTCAGGGTCGAAGTCATCCAGATCTTTGCCAGAAGTTTCCTCTGACTTGAGTAACGACGGCCGCAGAGGCTTCCAAGATTTTTTGATCAAATTTGGGGCGCTTGTTGCCAAAATTGAGGGATATTCTATGAAACAGTGTCGTTCGGATTATAGAGGCTTTCGGATTACTGGGGGTTCGGATTATCGAGGCCCTACTGTAGTGTGAAAGTAGCAAAGGAATTTTAACAAATACTCAACTTTTTTCACAACGATTTACATACTGCTAAACCAACTTTCATATCCAGCAAGAGTATTGGATAGTTAAGATGAGAGTTCAAGACTAATTCAATGACTAAATCTTACTTGTAAAGAAGCAAGATTTATTCATTGAATTAGTCGGTGAAGTAATGTCGATGCTATTGGTATAGGTACGTACGCGAATAAATCTTTTTGTAATATTCTTATCCTGTGCTGATTTCTTATTACGAATTAAATATTAGTAAGTGCAGTCATGGCTGAACTACACATATAAAACACAGCAAAAAAGATGCTCGTTCTATTTAATTACACATTTTTCAGAGTAACTGAACGAAATAATATAGTTACTTATCTCTTAACGGGGGTAATGACCTTTGTGCCGACTTTCCTGATAAGTCGACTTTACTGAAATATCATAAGTACAAATTATTCCCTTTATATATTGAGTGTATTTTTCATGGATCTTTATACTTTTCATGGATCATTAAACTTAGTGCTTTTAAGTCGATTTTCTTAAATATACCTACTAAAAATTTGTAACGGCGCGGAACGTTTTGTGTTGACGGCTTTTTAAAATTTCCAATTGGAGTTTTATTTTGCCGACGTTATCAACTTCTTTCCATTGAGTAATTGTATTATTATAATATTTACATATAGAAAAAACTATACCTATTATTATACATTTTCGGCTTTCTGAACCAAACTAGAGATAATTTAAAAAAGTCGGCATCGTGTGAAATTCGGTATAAAAGCATAAAATTTAATGATGAAATGAAAAGTTTGCTTATAGGAAATAAATGCATGACATTTCAGTAAATTCGAAATTGTAAAATATTCGGCACAAGGATTAATTACTATACGAACTATCTGTATTCAAGACAATTACGTAGTAACTGAATTTCACAAATAGGTACTCCACCGTGATTTTATTAGTCAGATGCTTAATTTTTGTTCGAAATTAAAATAGAAGTAGGTATACATGTCCGATGAACTTATAATGAATAATAATATAATAAGTCGCTTATTCTTCACACTTGTTCTTCCATCATTATAGCATCTGCTTTTTAACCTGAAAATATAATTTTCAGGATTTTAAAAACACATCTAATTGACTCGAATGCTTAATATATTAGGTGTTCAACGTACCTCAGTTCAGTATTTAATCTTTCTTCTCTCCATCATCAGGGTCTTTAAGAGTATGCCATTGTGCGATGGGGCGTCGCGGGCTAGCCAACATATCAGACCAGTGGCGCAGTTCGGTGCCTGACGCTGTATAACCCAGCACCACTTTTCCAATCGGCTCCGAGGTACCAATGCGATCGTAGTCCACCACGGTGATCACTAGGTTCACTTTCTGCAGTTTGATAAACAATTGAACAAAACGGTAACAAATAAAGCGGACAGTTTGAGCGAATGAAAAGTGTATAATCTTAAACAGTGTGCACTGTGCATGGTATTTGATGAATTTACATAAATTTACTATCGTGACCTTCTCTGATACGGTGCATTAGTATTGGTGCATAAGAATCTAAGGGTATTTCCTATACTGATTTATGTTCCTGAATTAGGTCTATCTTTACCTACGTGTAAAGTTAATATTATCTAACTTTACATTATATTTGCAACATTTAAAATAGAAATTTTCAATTGTGCTTACAGCACAATGAATAAAGTATGTTATAAAAAGTGTTTTAAAATTTTACTGAACAGACAAGTGTTGCAGTAGATATATAGGTATTGTTACTTATTATAGGTAAAAGGTTGTAGTTTCAGTTTGATTGCCGGTAAAATTTACAATTTCTAGTTTATTTATACACTTTTCATACAAGAGCGCAATGTAAATTTAATAGATAATCTAATTTAACATTTCTATTGGTTACTTATAGTAGCGCTACCATGTGATTGTAATGTGTCTGCCCATGCCATAATTGATATGATATCGCTAAAGTTTCATAATAGAAAAGGTGGAAAAGCGGTGTTGAAATCATACCACTTTTCCACTTTTGCTGCTGATATGCTTCGGAATAAAAAAATAGAAGTTTTTTTTATGTTTGACGCTGCCAAAATGATTCTACTCTGCCTGATGGAAAGCATATGCAGAATCCAAGAGTGGTGGTTTAAGACTTTCTTTACCATTACAAAAGCATTTGTAAATCGCCAAACTTGATATGTGATGTAGTTTAAGAAAGTAGGAGATATATTTATAGATAATAATTAACCAAAAATTACTTTTTATCTCCAAGCAATTTCTTCCGCACGCGAATATATAGATTCTTTCATGTAGATACTAGTTTTACACAGTTATGTATAGTGAAATGTCAAAGTGAAATTGCAAAAATGATTAAAAAACAGTATATGCAGAGTTTTACAAGTAAGTACCTATTAATGCGTTTTATATTACTCTATAATAATTAAAAAAGAGTGTAGCTATATCTAAGTTAAAGCCGAAGGATGTGAAAACCTACAGCCGATTAATAATAGGTAATCATAAAACTGCTACAGGTGCTCTACGGATTCAAGGATCATGTTTCCAGGTGCGTGGTTCCTAAATTAAAGACTAAAATAATGTTGATGGGAAATGTGTAGATATATATATAAAGTACCGCTTTGAAGCACTGATTAGGATGATGCGATTTACGATTATTTTTTTATTCTTTCAAACAACAATCAAAACCAAAGCCTAAAAGGCATAAAATGGATATAATCAAAAAAAAAATCAAATAACATCAAGATAAAATGTATAAAGATATGTTACTTTTTGATTTTAATACATTGCTTTATTTGTACAATAAATATGTAAGACGTCGAAGTCGTCGGACATAGTTGCGACATAGTTGCACCACCACACCACATCACCAATCGAGCTTATGCAAGCACCATTCCATTCTGCTCATATATAGATTTATCGAGTACCTACTGCTTTTAACTACACAATTTAATTAGGCATAAAAAGTAAAACTGTGTTTATCTTCACCAGGCACTATATACTATGTGTGGTCATAAAACCCATACGAAATTTAAATGGAATAATATATTTGGATGGAATAGTAGTGTTGCAATACATTTAACTTTAGGAATACCCATTTTATAATTTAGAAACGTTTAGGGTTCATAAATCACTCACCTAAGTTCGACTTAGTTATAAAATTGGTTGTCTGTAAAGTCTGTTTACGGACGATAGTTTAACGTGACAACGTCATAACAAAACATTGATGAAATGAGGAGAGATACATGCGGCGCATCTATCTCTCATACAACGACGTACAATGCGCGTAACGGGACAATAAACGTAACGGAACAATGAACGTTGCGGAACAATGAGCGTAACAGGACAATTAGTCATCCTTTTTTTGTGCATGCAGGCGGTGTTCATCAATTTATTAGACGTTGTCACATCAAAAACTTAAGATTATTCAAAGTAAAAATAAAACCAGATTGACTGACTTCAAATATTACATTATGGTTAAATACATTTTATTTCGTATCTTTCTACATTTGAAGAAGATATTTAAAGTTACCGCATGATAAAATTGAAATTCAAATACTTACACTTCTATTTAAAATCTGATTAATTTGGTTTGTCCTAGTGTTTTATTATTTACTTTTTGTGACTTTTTGATAAATTTTGTCATACTTTAATATTAAATCTCTAATCAGAGCAAGTAAATCTCAACACCAACATCAAGCAAAAGCATCATTTTGACAGAACAAACATACAACTACATAATACACATACTACTTAAGCAAATCTTTAACGATTAGAGCAACATGTTCATACATACCTCAATTTAAAGAAAATATCGCAATAGGGGACAAAGTGACAAAGCGTCAATGGGTTCAGAATAGAGTAGTTAGAATACGAAAATATGCAGAAACATATCGGTAAAATGCAGAAGAAGAACAAGGAACTGGATTCCTTAAACCATAAGTAATTACAGTTTGAAGTAACCAAATTGTAATGCAGTCACGAGGGGAGATTGCCAACACCACTTATCAAGGTATTCAGGAATAACATGACGAAAGCTAATAAATTTTTATTTTCATAAAAATGAGAACCTTTACTTGAAACGTCTAGTTACAAGGAAAGGTCAACATTTATTTAAAAAATAAATAAAATATTAGCTTTATATTTATGTTGAGAAGGAAATTTGGAAGGAGGTACACGTAATGGGGCAAACAGAGATGACAGTACGATAATGGCAGCAGAAATCTATTCTAAGGGATTCTACACAGAAACTAACTAGTACAATAACAATGGAACACAAAATGATTAGATAAATAAAAAATAAACAAATGAAGTTATAACGACAAACGATTTCATTTCAACAACTTTAAATAGTAGGTTTTGTGAATAAACTAAAGAACAAGTGTATGTGCGTTTTGATATTGTTTTGTTAAGAATGTGACGAACCTTTCGTGATTTCAACATTATTATTCAAAATATAATTATTATAGCTCCTACAAAAATATAATAAACTAAATAAAAATAAATTGAAACAATGTATTTATGTATATGTATAGGAGAGGAACTGGTTTGGATGCAAGTGGTGTACATAATTCATATTCACAACAATTAGTACACAACATCAAATCGTGCACAGTAAAGACAATACGAATGAATGATACAGGTTTGGAAATATTTTTGGGTAGTCAATTTCCATTAAACTGGATCGTTCATTCTTGAGTTTATCCATACTATGCGCTGCGACATCGAATTTTGCATGAATCTCGGCTCGCACCTGTATTTGTTCGAATGGTACTTCAAAAGTAAATGACTCGTTGTAATAGGGATTCAGTGTGCATTTCTTGATACTTGTTTTCTTCTTCTTTAGACGCTTGCCGTTTTGCATGAGAGCTATCTTTACGTACGGATCTATCCATAGCCACCACAGCAGGAGAATATGAAAAAGACAAAGATACATTGATTATACTTGCATTATTACTTATTACTCACAAATATTATTAGTTTGATAGCAGATATGATAATAATTTCGTGTTCATGTTTATGGGTTATGAAAGCATAATTTCGCAAAATAATTATGTCAAGTCAATAAATTGTGTTTTGTATTTTTCGACATCTATTGTATAACAAAGACTTCCTTGTGTTTAGAAATAAATTTATGTTAAAAATATATTCTTACTTTTATTTTAGTACCTAATCAATGACATTTAACTAAATTTTATGATGACGGCAATGTTGTCATGCTCTTGATACGAAATAGTCTACACTTTACTAACAGTATCATGAAGAATTTAGGATTTAAGTATATTTTTTTGTAACTGATTAATTGACTGCCAACCTTCTTATGTCTTCTTAGTATAATTAGGTAATTGTCAAAATAAAATTTGACACAAAACACTTTTTATTAACCTCATCTAAAATTTAAGCATATCTATCAATCTTTCATTCATCTTATACCTATATACATAATTATGTGCCGTTGTGTGATAGTTGAAATTTGTATAATGGTACATTGTTGGTGCATTATAATGACTTGATGACGTAAAATCATATATTTTTAAATATACATTTGTTATAAAAAAAAAAGAGTTTTTGCGAGAATGAGCATTTATTATTAAAAGAAAGGGGAGGTAATATATGAATAGCATGCGTTTGCCTACATAACTAGAAAATAATCTATGATAAATAAATATACATACAAATTACTTAGCTTAGGTACTTAGCAATTAGAAAAAATAAGACATTGTAAATAATTTACCCTAAAATCCCTGTGAAATCAGACAACTGTATAGTTAGTATGTTTTAGTTTAGTTATGGGCTACAATATCTATTAAAGCACGTAATGTTTTGTTACCTGATAAGCCACCGACATCCATTTTCTTTAAGTTCTTCGCCTCTAAAATGACAACAGTGAGTTTGCCAGCTGTGGGTACGTAGCGCAATGAGAAACAAATATCTCCCAACTTGTTGTCCTGCAATATTTAACGGCTGAAGTCACTATACACCCTGAGGTAACATTTGATTTACCTGAATGATACTTAAAAATCTTCTCACAAAGCAATGTTGTCATTGAAAACTTGTACACCCTACAATAATTCCTACAATAATGTAATTATTTTGTAATTGGTGACATAGTTCTCTTGTATTACGTTCTGATTTTCTTGTGTTTTTCTAATACATAAGGTTGTTAGTTGTATGGAAGATAGTAGAGGAAGAACTGTGTTAGGAATATAGCATTCTGAGATCAGGTTTATAAAGCTTTTTATAAAACATAAATAATATGGGCCATAAATAACGCGGCTTAGGGCGGACCAGGGCACTCAAATCTTGTTACACAAAATAAAAAGAAATAAACATAACAATAGCTTCGTGTAGACCTAGAAGCGTATTTATGGTTGTTAGTTCATCGGCACAGGGTCTCAGTTAATTACAACTTTCAATATGTTAAATGTTTCGAATATTAAAATAATCGTAAACCAACTGAAAAACTGAGCCGACACATGTGTTTAGGACGTTTGCCCATAAACAGTAGATTTTAATAGCTTCGAATAGAATGGAGTTTGCAGCTAATCATACGCACATTTGACGAACACTTCATTGCGTTACATATAACGTTTTAGCACATAAATATAATTTCATCTAATATAATGAAGTCAAACACGATACATTTATTTTGTTATTATGTCTAGACGAATAAAATAAATATATACATTAACGTTCATATCAAACCTACTATTAAGCAAACGTCTCCCGCTGAAATTAATTAATATTGGTTGTAGAAGATAAGGAAGGTTATCATTACGATCTGTTGCCGAAATGAAGCCAATTTTCGATTTTTGTGACACCCAGCTCAGATCATCAAATGAAAAAATGTAGCTCACCTTTCCTAAACACTGCTCCAAATTCTGTTTCCTATCTAATTATATACCTATAAATATAATTAACAAAATCTCCCTTAAATGGTGTACATACAGTCTGTAATAGAGACTAACCATTTTAGAAACAGATCGCAATTAGCTAACAATACACATAGGTAGGTATACAATACACACACAACAGTCATAAATGATCCATTGAGGAATATATTTAATTGGAATATAAATCTAATACCTTTAAACGTACCTTCTTGTATATATCTGAATCTCTGAAACAGCTCCAACGATTTGCATGAAATTTTGTATGCAGGGGGTTTCAGGGGCGATAAATCGATCTAGCTAGGATTCATTTTCAGAAATTCACCAAAAAAAAAACCGTCATCCAGGTACTTATTCTAGGAATTAGAACGGTTGTGAAGTGTGTCTTATCAAGCAAACGGGATCTGCGTGGCATAAAACAGGTACCTCTCGTCACTTCGCAGAGAAGACATGAAACCGTCACGACCGTAAGTACCTTAAATATAATTGTTAGTTAGGAAAAAGGTGATACTGCCCTAGTGGACATCTGTCCAGCAGTGAAGGTCTGCGAGGTGTATAGTCTTACTTATGGGCCCTAAGGCGATTTATCCAGGTTCTCGACCCTCGAGAAGGAAGCAGCGCTGCTGGACGGATTAAACAGACGATATAATTGAAAATTAATAAAAATATCCTGTAAACTTCGACTTTGATCTCGATTAAACAATTATCAAAAAACAGTAAAAAATTTAGTCCTCATTTGACAGGAAGAGGTCATGTCGCGTGTTGTTTTTAGTTTTATATATGTCACAAGCTTGTAATAAGTTAACCTACTTCTTTAAATTTATAGAGTACTTTATAATTTTTACCCCACTGCGAAAGAAGGAGAGCATGACATCCTTACTTACATACGTACTATGTATATGTACATTTCTTTGGTACGCCCTAAAGCCTAAACGGCTTGTCGTATTTTTATGTGAGTGGTGTCAATAGATTCGTCTTAGTCGTGAGAGTGACACTGGGTACATTATAATTTTAAAAAAAAGTTAAGAAAAAACCTGAATTTAATCAATATGGCAGATATTGACGCAGTCGGGTTTAGTTCTTTTAAATAATTTTACTTGTTAACATACTTAGACACAGGTGTTACTTAATGAGACTTACCAAAAATAAGAATGTAATGAAATGTAGCAGTAAGAGTTCAATTAAGAGTTTTAAAATAATGGGCTGTCGATAACTTTAGGTCATTAATACTATAGAAAAAATTGGCAGTCATAAGGACTGCCGATAGAAGTGAAAACTTATAACTTAGAATGTTATTTGTAAAGTTAATGTGTAATATTAGAAATTTCATAATGCTTAAATTAAAATTATCAACATCAAACATTAGCATATCGGTGACGTGAACCCACAAGATTTTCCCCTACCAAAAAGTGCTCAACGCGGCCAAAAAAGTTTTGTGACGTCAGCATGTCGGTGACGCGAACTCAAGATTTTCTCCTACCGAAATGTGCTCAACGTAGCTAAAGAAATTTTCACTTCAAAAATAAGGGCTATATAATATGTTTGAACAATCTCAAAGTAGTCAAAGTGAACTAATCGCTTTCATAAATCAAGTAATTTATAAACAAAAAACCGTTTCCTCAATGAATCCTTTAGCAGATACAAATACACCGAAGGGTGCTTTAGGTACAGCACACTAAACAATTAACATTTAGACACATCAATAACGTTCTAGTGTGGTAATGAGGTGCTACATAAGCAGCGCTGTGAATAATTGATAACGGTGTAATCTAAAATATGTTCTTTCAGAGCAAGGACGCCAAATGTTGCAACGAGCGGTATATATATGTTACGGGCAATTTGATAAGTCCGGGCATTATTAATAATGGCAATGTGATTAAAACAGCATGATTAATCACTTTTCCTGGTCATTATAAATAATGCCCACCCTATCTTCGGCAAAGTAATGAAATAGGTGAAATGTAGTGTTTTTGTAGGGAATTATTTATACTGCCCGGTCCAAGTGATAAGTTCAAGCTATCTCAAACACAAATTTCTTACATGGACCACGGGCCGTCAAGCATCATTAATAATGGCCGGTCAAAGTGATAAATTAATCACTTTGCCCGCCCCTTTTGGGCATTATTAATAATGGCCGGTCCTTATTAATAATGCCCAGTTAATCACGTTGCCCGTAACATATACATACGTCCAGTAATTTCAGACTACCTATGTGATCTTTTGCTAACATATATTTACATATAGGTATTTCTAGCTAAGTTATTATCTTAGATCGCTATTGTGAAATTCATCATTATTTTTTTAAATTGTAGTATTGGACTTTTTTATATTTTTCAGAAAATAGTAAACAATTAACAACATATTTTTGCGCTTTTATGTAATACCAGCTGCGACCCGCGGTATTACTCGCGGCTTTTGTTTTCGCGCAGCCCTATTTTTAACCCCCGACGCAAAAAGACGTCGATGTCTGTCTGTCTGTAGCATCGTAGCCCTCAAACGAATTGACCGATTTCGATGCGGTTTTTTCATTTGGAAGCCAGTTTCGTTGCGGTGGTTCTTAGTTATGTTTGGTTAATATCGGTCCAGCAGTGTAAGAGTATCAGCTCTTTTCCAAAATGATGTAAGGCATTTTTGGCGTATGATTACTGGATTAAGTGCTTGCGTAGGGGTTTTTTTTAGCTTTTTTATAAAAAGAAACTTAAGTTACACCCTATAGCATTAACTATTTGTTAGTTAAAGTCCTTTCAAAATCGGTCTAGTCTTTCCAGATAAGCCGGAACAGGTTGGGAAAAAAAAAAAAAAAATGTATATACTTCTATATACATTAAGTGAAAAGCTATTAATTTGAAATTACAAACCAACACTTCATTTTAATTACTAGTATAGATTTAAATAAGACGTATGAGCACAGCTCTTCATTACAATCAATTGTAGTGGTTAATTATAATATTATATTATTGTCCACACAAAATTTAGACTCTATGAGGCGGAGGTTTATCAACGACATTAAACAATGTTTGCATGTCCCAAGATGTTTAGGTAGGCCGATTTATATGTCTACTTCAGTATTTATGTACTCGTGTTAAAATGAAGGATCGCTGTTTAAAACATATAATTACTTGGTAAATTGGATTTAAATCTGAACATTACGATTACTTTTTCATCATAGTCAGTTAAAATTGAATCAGTTGAATACTTGCTTAAAAAGTTGGAACATAGTTATTTGAATGACTGCACAAAAAATCAGGTTTAGTTAAGTAATATGATATTTTCTTTTAAGTGTAATGTAGTAATTATTGATCCTCTTTTTGTGTAGTTCATTAGCAAAAGATAACACGAAGTCGGCAATTTGTTAAGTAGTAGTAGTAATAGTAAACATATTTATCAAAAAACGTCTTATTTTAACAATACTTTTTAAAAGAACATAGTTTAGGTGGACGAAACACATTGCTTAGAAGGCAAAGAGAATAAAATAAAAGGAAAATACTTTTAAATTTCGATGTTGAAAAAAATATATAAATGTTCCTATAAAACTCTATTTTATAATTTCTTACTTTTGAAATTATTTCATAGTGTGTACATTGGATTTTTTGAGACGACGACGAAGTTTTTAAAAGGGGTCTCTGTTGTAAAGATGTTGTTAATTTGTATATTTACTAAACATTTCAAAAAACCTCAAACAATGTGCTCTACACCATTATCATAAACATGCAAATAAGTACATTTTGGTTCAGTAATATCAGTAAAGTACTTCGTTCCTCGGTCAGTAGATGACCTGCAACATATTTCAATTAATATATTGTTAATATTATCTGTGTAACCGTAAGTATGATCGTATGACAATTATAAAAACATATTGATACGCAAGGAAACATTTGTGTCACTGTATGTATAAATTTTGTAATTTTTGAATTAATTTTGTAACGTAAGAATTTTTTGGAACCAATGTACTTATAGTTTTGAGTACAAGTGAATCACATCAATACATAGCCAATTAGTACGTGTTTCACACACAAATCTGAATGGTCATTTTGTTCTCATTCAGTCGTCGTTATCGAAGAGAATAAAAATGACAAGACAGAGAAATATAGGAATACAATACGATGACGAGCATGCAACATTCCCCAGCCGCAATATAAAATTAAAATAAAGTGTCAGATGGATAAACATAAAATGACAAAGTAAAAAATAATATGGTATGACGGGTGATTCCAGGTAAAAGGTGATTACAGAATTCGAGATGTGGATTATTTTTAGATTCTAACAATGCTTCCTATCGTCCTAAGTACAACCAACGCAATTCGTGGATATCGGCCCAATTCTGTTACAAATGACTTATAAATCGAACCTTGGATCGGTTAAAAAACTTAACCACTCGATAATTTTACAAAGGCAACATTTATTTTGAGTTAGGTGTTAATTTATTATAATCTTGATGTGTCTCAAAATAATACTTACGTGAATGATCATTTCGTTTTTGAAGCGGCATGCAAGATTGTTCAGGACACAATCAAACACAGCCAAGCAGAGCAGAGAAAATATGGAGAAAAAGAGAAAAACCAAGTAAATACATTTTTGCTGTCGAAATTAATTTTATCAAGAAAATAAATGACGACTCAATCCATATTGAGGTGCCTTGACTCCCAAAGATTTCCTCCTATGAACATTTATGAAGTTTCTACAATATTGTTCACCGTCGTCAAGGTCCCTCTGAATAAAAAAGTGCAGTAAAATTGAAAAATGTTACCATTATTCCAATTAATATTTCAATTGCAGCAATAATTAAAATAACTGTAGTAGTAGTAGTAGTAAATAACTTAAGTATGCTCTTTAAAATATGCGCCAATTTTTTTTTGTTTTATTAATTGTTGTTGTGATTATATTAATTGGAAAATAGTGAAATGTTTATTAAAATAACGCTGTTCTACCAGAACACATTCTCTTTATGAAACAGAAAACTTATACTAATAATATTAATGATGAGGTTGACGTGAGCATGTTTTGGCAGTCCAGCCTAAGCTAAGAAAAAAAGATAAATAGTCTCCTCAGTTCATTTTGTTTCGGATATTTCGTTTCTGTTGTATACTTAAATCTAAATGTGCAATCATTGAAGTTAGATATAATGCTCCTAGTTGTGTGAATCAGAATGACTGTTGATGTGACCTGGGTGTGATTGTATAAATTGTAAATACCAATTGTAATTTGATGCAACACCTACCTACATTACATGAAATGCTTTGCATAGTTTCAAGTAAAAACGAAGATAAAGTTACTTAACTTTATGGCCCAACGTGCTTAAAGATTCCTAAAATAAAGCATTTTAGAAACAATTGACGCGTGGCACGCGCTAATACCGATTACTCAATAATAAAAATTCAACACCAAACACTTTATAGATAAATAATTCATACCAAGTATTAGAGATGACTGCTGAAAAGAAAATCCTTACGGTAATTATATTGTGATGCGTAGGCATTAACCTATACACATTTTAATTTTATAACTACTAAGCTAATATTGTTTTCTTTTCCAATATCATAATCCCTTGTATTAAGAACCTTAAAATATTTAAAAAACCTGTATTTCTAAAAGACACTTATTTATTAAGGGAGAAGAATAATATTTGAGATATTTTTGGATTGTATCCGCACCTGACCCCCTTCGCCTTCAACGCTCTGCAACTCACGCCATTCTTCAATAGTTTGCGCCAAGTCTACTTGGCATAAGGGCACTTTTACCTCACCGATCTGGTCATGTTTTGAAAATCGATCAAAGTCGAAAATTGCAAACACGAGTGTCTTGTTCATAGCGTCAGCATAGGGCACGTTCTGCACAAATAATAAAAAGGTTACAAAGTTCAAAAAGTGTAAAAATTGTCTTGTTTTTTATCTTTACTCACCTTGAATACAAAAGTTTCATTAAAGACAGGGCTCAAAGTCTTTCGATGTACTTTCGTTTCAAATTTCTTCTTCTTGTCAGGGAGTAAGTAAACTTTAACATAAGGATCAGATGTTCCGCCCATATCTAGCGCAGGTAGATCCTCAGCTTGAATAACCGTCACTGACAAACTATTGCTATTGAAGTCATACTCCAGCTGGAAAACACAAACTTATTGAAATAAGAATAAAATTATTAGAATAAAATTATTGTACAAACTTGCGACTTGCTAGAAATCAAATAAAAGTACAAGTTGTAAATTGGCTATAAACAAAAGAATAATTATTATATTATAAAAGAATAGCAGGCGAAGATGAGGTTTGAACTTCTTTACGAGCTAATAAACAGATTAGTGATGACGCAAATAAAGTGTCAAAATTAAAAAATATACAGTAAATGGAAACTAAAGAAGTGTTGATTGGTGAAGAGTTTTCTAAAATTTACAAACCGATTCGTGGACATTATTGACTCTTCATATTTCCTTCTTAGATAGGGCAATGCTTATGACCAACCTTGTATTGAAGTTTTCCCAGTTTTTGTTCTTCCTTCTTTGAATCACCATCATCAGGTTCCTCAGCATTCTCCGTGAGCTCCTCCATGTCAGGCTGAACCTACATGCACGTCCCGCGGCAAATTTCACATGAAAATCTTATTTCTTAAAAATAGAGAAGACTTTAAACATCAAGCCCCATTTGTTGCCATGCTGTAGCATATTAACATGCTTAAGAATATTTATTTGTATTGTACCTGATTCATAATTTAAATAAGTAGTAGATCAAGTTATTTGTAATGCAATATTATCTGTTTTTAGGGGTTTCGTAATATATTAATACTTTGATTGAACTTTCACAATGTGTCAACTTTTTTCTCGGGATAAGTTTCACATTCTCGCGTTTAAGGATAAAGTTGAAATAACCATGGCTTGATTTAAAAGTAAATAATATTAAATTCAAAAATCCTGAATTTCAAAGAGAATGTAAAATTAAAAGAGTAAAAATATAGTTACTTTATCAACCTGATAAGTGGAATAACCCAAAAGTCTCCAAGACATTACCTTCTCTTTATATGCGGAACCAAGGAGCTGGACGGATTTGAGGTCGACTCCTTTCATTCCTTTTTTGCCGTCCTTGGAGCGGCGTTTGCGGAAACATCGCCTGATGCAGCAGAAACATATTCCAAGAACCACCACTGCCACACCTACAAGAATGTTAAGCATTATTAGGTATATATGTGTAAATATGCAAGTTTTTCTTGTTAGTCGGACAGGCTGTTGAGGCAGGGTTACCGCTGCCCGCTGCCGCTTACTTTCAGAGCTGCTGCACGTCTTTTGATGCCTCTCCATTTTTGCTAGTTTTCTGCATTGCGAGCACATTGTACTGCATTGATGTACTTGATCGGTTGTAGTTTTAATTAGGCCGATCAATCGGGTTGAGTGAGTATCGTCACTGTAATTTTGGGCCCTCCACGCGGCCTTACATCATGCCTCAGGTATGATTGTTATAAAATAAATTAATTTAACGCCAATACTCAATATAGTTATTCCTCTTCATTTCATCTTCTCTATCTGATGATCCATAGGTACATTTGTATTTCTTTAGAATTGCTATTGAACTCTAAGTTATTAACGTATTACATTATGATTATACAAAATAGCCGAACGGAATGTATCAACGATTCATTGCTAGGTTATAATATTGAAGTAGATATTGATATAAAATATATAGAGTTAAATAGATGTTTGGTTAACAATGGAAAAATTTAAATCTTACCGACAAGGATAGCGACAAGCTGCCATGTTTCCATGTTCATCTTGTGTGCCAATTCAGCGGTCTTCTCTCCAATTGTCTCTTGGCTCGGCGCCACCGTAGACGTCGTTAGCGACGGCATCGAGGTTTCGCCCTCCGTCGATGCTATACCTAATATTTAAGTACAATTCAGTCTCGTATAATGAGATAACTTACAACCACTAGTTCTCAGATAATTTAATAAGGCAAAAGGAAGGAAGTATTAAAGGAGAGACAGTTAAAACAAACACCTGTAACCCGAACCAGCTGTTGTCGGTTAGCCTGCGATCTCATACATTTTAATATAGAGATTTAAAATATAGATTTATAGGCATTGCACTTAAATTATTATTGGTAACATAATGTTTTCAAAATAAAAATGGTTAATAGTTTTGGAAGCTCGAGTAACTGTCTATGTATGTTCAGCCTGAAAGATTGTACAACTCTGCATAATTTTATACCTCCAAACAAATTTGTGAAATACCCACGTTGTTAAATATCACTAGGCGACCACTAGTGAATATAAACATTTAAGAGGTAAAATTGAGCATGATACTCCCATGATACAGAAAACTACTATTTTCATTTATTTACGGCAAACAAAACATGACTGGATAACAATAGACTATTCATAATTTCAACCTTCTGCGATAACCTTTATGGGATTGTCATGTTTAACTTTCAATATTTTTACATGTCTTAATAAAAAAAAAATCTAAATGTAAGTTTTAAAACCGTGAACAGATTTCCAATAGTCAAATTTCTATGTTATAAGAGGGCAAACAAGCTGTCTTGTAACCTAATGGTATCTACCACCGCCCATGGATCCTGCAACTCTAGAGTTACAAGTACGTTGTCGTCCTCCGAGTCCTCCCACCAGGGTCGGAAGGAGGTGGGGTGGGAGGTGGAGGGCTCCGTTAACCTTCACTCGCGCAATAAAAAGTAAGTAGGTACCGAGTTGTTTAAAGCCTGATTTCTGTAAAGTCGTGGTGTCTGATCTGTACCGAACCATGACTCTCCCAGTTTAATTGAGGTATTATTAAAAATAATTATAATGTATAAGTAAGCCTAACATTGCTTAACATAATGGGAAAATATGTGATCTATATCGTGCGTTATAGTACGAGTATGAGATTAAATATTAGTGTACAATTACACAAATATTTAACCTATTATTCTATCAATCATCAAATTTTTCTTCCAATAACCAATCGTGTTCCGTTTTGTAACTAATTCAATACGATGGAAAGTGTTGACAACAGGATATTTCATCAAATCAAAGTTGTATTATAATGTAATAACAATAGTTTAAATCAAGAATATTAATATCACAAAATAAGCAGTAGTAGGTACATGGTATGCAATAATAATGGGCTTACTGATGTCTTTCATTGTAGGTGTAATGTTGGGCTCCTCGGGTGTTTCGGCGGGCACATCGCGCCGCCACCGTAGCAGGGTACCCAGCAGCGGTGACATGATTACCTGCATAAGTAATACACAAGTCTCAAAATTGTATTTTATACAAGTTGTCTCTGTTAATGAATATCTATCAATTACGTTTCTGGCTATGAATATAAAGTTTTAGGGAAACTCTTTTTCTTTATATGAGTCCCACCGACGGCCCAGAAAATTATAAAATCATTTAAGGCCAGTTATTGAGTTTCCCATTTGATTTGGGCTCTGGAAAACTCAGGCGCTCAGTGCAATAATTGCATAACAGCGTTTTTTGGAAGGCCGTGGCATTCCTTCGGTTAATTATTGATTTTTGTCATTAAATATGTTCGCAATAGCCGTCAAAACTGAATTGTCAAATGTAAATATTTTGGAACTGTATAAATTTTTCATACATACCATGTGTCCCAAAATTCAACGATAAGCGGGCGCCAAAAGGTAGACCTGCTCATGAGTACATAAGGAAAAAAAAAAAAAATATACCTAGTTTTTTTTAGTTACAAGAAAAATTTAGAATTTCTTTGAAAATTTACACCCTTCATTTTTTTTATTTATTTATTACGTAGTGGTGTCCATACTTTTTTTTTACAAGATCATGAGTCAAAGTACACTAAGAGTAAAAATATTTCAAAATTGTAGGGAAAAAAAATAATTTGAACGTTTTTTGTGTAAAAACTGCGGGCAATTTGGTGTTTTTAAGAGTTGTGGTGAATAGTAGCAATATCATGAAAGGTATAAATTTTCAAAGAAATTCTAAATTTTTCTTGTAACTAAAAAAAAACTAGGTATAATTTTTTATTATTTTTCCCTATGTACTCATTAGCAGGTCTACCTTTAGGCGCCCGCTTATCGTTGAATTTTGGGACACCCTGTATACGAGTATATAATGTGCCGAGTAAATTAGAACTGTGTCTGGAGAGGATTATTAAACATTAAAAATTTTTACTCAATATCTTTTATTATCAATTTGAAGGAACATCTTTATGTGGTGTTAATTATATTGTTTGATGTTACAGCCAGTCATAAAAAAGATTCGTAATTTGCCATTTCTACCCTTAACATTTAAAGCTAAGGATATCTATTGTTACGGTGACGTAGAACGGCGCGTGTTACCGATTTCATGTATGTAGGTATTTAGTTGGTCTGTACCCGTACATAAGTTAGTCGTCACAGAACTCGAAGCTGCCGTTATTTTATTAGACTTTAGATTTAGTTATTAAGATTGGGTTAGTTAAAAAAACTTCATGACCTACGCGCGGGCTGAGGCATGCTGCATTTATCTAGCCATGCGACTGTTTCTCATCGAGTCGAGAGTTCGTGTTGGAAATGCCTTATTAATTTCCTTTCTGTTATATAATATTTTGGGGTTGATTAGAGTTAAGTTATGGTCATTTTATCATTTATATGCGCCCTAGATTTAAAATTATTCTTTAAACGAAATTGTTGTAAAATAAAATAACTTGTATTTAAATCCCCCTATTTTTTTGTTATGTTATAACACAACCTACAATCCATAAGTATGAAACGCTTATGAGTATACTTTATAAGTCGCTATATTGTATGTCTTTGTCCCTGAAAAACTTGCCTGACCTACAAACTCCGCTCCCGTTTATTAGTACTGCTTTTAATTTTCTTTTCACGGTTTGTACAACTAAAGTCTACATTCTTAGCAGACTTAAACAAGTAACACTTTAGACACGCAACACTTCTATACGTTCTGATATGTGTAAAGGGTTTTACTAAAATATATAATTGGATGGACTTCGACTAGATTTCTGTGTTTTTGCATGCAATGAAAACCGTGGAGATTTTAACATTTCGCAGAATAAGTTATTAATTCAATAACACATAAAATTATCTTTATGTTGATTTGAAAAACGAAATGAAGCTATTAGTGACTGCTGTATATCATTATTGCTGTACTCAATGAAGAGTTTCGATCGCCCTATTCCGACGACGACAATAGTATATCACTAACCTTAAATCTTTTCCCCTAGCGTTGTCCTCCTCGCTTGTTTTAGTAATAAAAACTGTAGTAGTCACTTTGCACGGCTTTGGTACATTTCTGTCGAATATTGTAATCAACTGGAAACACCATTCGGTTCTGAAGCCAGGATGGCGAAGTTGCGCGCGCATACGATCGATTGCCGCTGCGCGATGCGATGCCTTTCTACGTTTAGTTCCTGGCTAAGTCCCGATGTTTACGTCACTAGTTGCGTACATTGACGGCCAAGCTTAAAATCTTGATGGTTCAATGTACGAGGAGCTTGTATCACTGGTAAGGTAATTTTCCTTAGGGCCTTTCGCCTTTACTTAAAGTATTAAATATTGTGATGATTAGATGATTAAAATAAATAAAAATATAAAATGGTTTTTTTATGGAAAGCAGCAAACGTATCGCCTGATGGTAAGCGATTACCGCCACCCATGGACACCTGCAACACCAGAGGTGTCACAAGTGCGTTGCCGGCCTTTGTGCAATGGGAGGGGGGGGGGGGATGGAGGCGGGGTATGGGGGAGATGGTGGAAGTGGTTGGGAAATGGGCCTCCGGTATGCTCACTCACTCGGTGAAACACAGCACTATTTCACACCGCTTTTCTGTGAGGCTGTGGTATCACTCCGGTCGAGCCGGCCCATTCATGCAGAAGCGTGGCTCTCCCACGATCAAATGTTTTAAATTTAAAAGTAACGGTAAAAGTTTTAACTTCTATTAACCCCATTAACTTGAGAAGATGATACATGAAACAAGTAATTTTATGTGACATACCTAGAAATCACTTTAGCCTTCTTTTATATTGAAAGTATGTAATGAAATTTTTAAAATATCTTTATGTAATTTTTTGTAATTTATAGAAACATTCCAGTACCTAGTCTGTTAGTAGGTACTTTAACAGAACAAGTTCAAGCTGCCTTATTTTTTAAGCTATTCATTGAATTGTTTTAATTGTTAATTCAGACATAATGACAGACCTTTATTATTAAGTTTTAGCCGCTGTAAGTCGTTTAATAACTGCACGTCTACTGTGTAATAGCTATTACAACTTCCTTAGAATTTCAGCTTCTGTTCAAATTGTGACTCCACATTTGGAAGATCATATATGTATTTGCGCATATAGTAAACTATTCGCCCGCGTTTATGTCGGTATTTAAATTTTAAAAATATCTATAGTTTTAACTTATTATTTTATTCCGATGTCTAATCTATATTACTACAAAGTCTAATGAAAATCCGTTCAGTAGTTTTTGCATGAAAGAGCAACAAACACACATCCTTACAAACTTTCGCATTTATAATATTATATTAATATTATAGTAGGAAGTAGGATAGGATAGGATTGGAAATTACTTCGTAGTTTTCATTGGCTTTATTACTTTTTTAGAAATGCGGTCATTCAATTTTTCTAGATGTTTATCTATGTGGGAACATCAACGCATCACAGCAAATGTCACAGTTAAGGCGTGTCTCCTGCGGCTAAAAATAACAAAACAAATTAACAAAACTTGTTAACTAAACATGTTAGCGAAAAGTCGCAGGAGACGGTCTTTTAAACGAACATCAAACACGATTACACGAAAAGCAAAAATATTTTATCTACTCGACAAAATGACTTATAGTACACTTACTTTTATGGTATAAATATGAATAATATAAGTATTAATGTTAGTTCAGTTCAGTTTCATTATACGAGAAGTATACGCTGGGATGTTTTCAGTCCGCTTTGAATAACATGTTTGCAGTTGCAGTTGCAGTAACAGTTAAGCCACGCCCATATTTTGATAAAAATGTGATGTTTGGTGTTTATAAACATTAAACAGTGTCGCAGGCCCGGCTTTACAGTATTTGAAAGTTTGGTGTAGGTGTATGTTCGTGTTCTTGCAACTCACGAGAATAAAACCGGGTCTCCTGCGACACTGATTTATGTTTTTAAACACCAAACGTCAAATATTTATCAAAATATGGGCGTGGCCTAACTGTTTTGTTAATTTTAACAAGCAAACATGTTATCCAAAGCGGACCGAAAACATCCCAGCGTATACTTCTCGTATAATGAAACTGAACTGAACTAACATTAATACTTATATTATTCATATTTATACTATAAAAGTAAGTAAGTAAGTGTACTATAAGTCATTTTGTCGAATAGATAAAATATTTTTGCTTTTCGTGTAACCGTGTTTGATGTTCGTTTAAAAGTTCTTCTCCTGCGACTTTTCGCTAACATGTTTAGTTAACAAGTTTTGTTAATTTGTTTTGTTAATTTTAGCCGCAGGAGACACGCCTTTACTGCATTAGTATACCCCGTAAAAACTAGAACAATAGACAGATACTTTTTATCATAAAACTTAAACACAAATATTATATGCGGTTTCTGATCTACTTAGATAATATATATTTATCTAATTAACTACTTTATATAGGCACTTTCGGCTAAATCGCTAAGTGATAGAAGTATATTAAACATCCACATTTTGCGAACTATGACTTTCTATATTCACGAGCGACTTTTGAAAGGGAAAAGCCTATTAAATATTTAGTCGGCAACCGGGAACGGGTGACGTCAATAAATTTACTAAAGATTGGAGTAAGTTGAAAGGATTAATTAAGCAGGGTACACAATTGAAAGAAAAACGATATCGTTTATACTAATGGATTGGCGGATTTAATCAATAACATTATATGTACAATTTCGTTATTTTTATATTGAACTAGCTTTTACACGCGGCTTCGCTCACGCAGACTTTCAACCCCTGATTTACCCCCTTAGAGGTGGATTTTAAAAAATTCTTTCTTAGTGCTCACTTACGTTAAATAAAGAACCTACATGCAAAATTTCAGGATTCTAGCTTCAGTGGTTTGGGCTGTGCGTTGATCTCTGGGTATGTCAGTCAGTCAGTCAGTCACCTTACTCTTTTATATATATATATATAGATTAGTAGATAGATATTACATACCTACATAAGTATAAAAGATAGTTACTATTTTTCTCGAAAAATATTAAAGTCACAGTCAGTGTTTGTGAAATTAATAAAAGTAAATAGTTATTAAGTAGTAAAGTTTTAGAGATTGACGCGTGATTATGATGGTACAGCAAAATAAAAAAAATCTCTTTAAGATTACTATGTATTAAGAAATAAGGTACAGACTATCTATTTAAAATCTCTTTGTCGTATTATTAACCCCAGGACTCGCCTAGACGCCGCCGCCTCGCCCACGTAACTATTCAGTAACAGGACAATAACGGTTCATTACACAATTATTATATTATTATAGCATCTGATATCTTGACACCACTTCACTGAAAGTTCTATAAACGATGGAGAGTTACTGATCAATATAGAACCGAATTGTGTACTTCAAAATATGTGCGTGTGTGTACGTTGTTTAAAAATTATTTGACAACTACACACATCAAAAGTGTCTAGGGATCAACATATGTGTCTAGGGATCAACATATGTGTCTAGGGATCAACATATATTTTTGCAATAACTTTTCTCCTGATTGATATTAATTAAAATTATCTTTAAGGATTCATCAAATAAAGTGTTTTCGTTTGTCACAGTAACGATAAACCAATTCACCTTTGCATTAATAAAGAAATTTGCCATTTTCCTAATAAAAGGATTTTTGACATTTGAACCACTAACATTAAAGTTCGAAAAAAAGACTGAAATAACAGTTTTATTTAAAATTTTATTAGGTAACTTAAACAATTAATAATCCGTGTTTCTACCGCGAACACTAACAACACAAGAATCGGTTTGGCATACTCAAAATGAGTTCATCCAAATCACGCTGTGGAATGGCCGCCCATGTTCGTTGCAACAACAGAAAAAGGTCTTCTTGCGACTGGATACCCTCCATATTCGGCAGAGCTCTTCTCTGTAGCATATCCCATGCATGCTCAATCGGGTTCAAGTCTGGCGACTGAGCAGGCCAGGGCCAAAGCCACATCTCAATCTCAAGAAATCCGCATAAAATGCTTGATCCCTAGACACTTTTGATGTGTGTATTTGGATAAATAATAGAAAATTGGCAGTCATAAGGACTGCCGATAGAAGTGAAAACTTACAACTTGACGGTGACGGTGACGCGAACTCATAAGATTTTCCTCTACCAAAAAGTGCTCAACGCGGCTAAAGAAGTTTTCACTTCAATAAACAGAATCTGATCTAACTCTTGTATACACGCGAGGATTTTTCACTAGATTTCTAGGAAAATAACAGTTTACAAATTAATGTATGCTAATCATCTTAATTTAGATAAATTAAAATACAAGCTTACAAATAATTTTCTTTGAACTAAATATTTTCTCTTCATAAACCTAAAATTTGTAATTACATTTTAATTTTTACAGAAGTACACACCGAATGTTCTGAGATATATTATAACTTTTCTTTGAGAATTCTTCAGAATTATTTTGAATAGCTGCTACCTCACGGGAAGCGGCTAAAATCGCGTCGTCCGCGTGAACGCTGTAAACCAGCATAAGCAGTGTACCGGCTTTTCAAATCATCTCACATTGGGCTAAAAAGAGCTGACAGTTATTTTGCTGTAAAGAGCCAAATCCACTTGATTTTTTCCAAGTACCTAGGAAATGTTTTCATTGATAGCCGCAACTAGACAAATAGATACGTAGTTATGAGAACTGTATTAATATTTCATTATCATAAATTTAACTTCAAGCAGTAGGTACCTGACGCATGTTGTTAATAGTATTTTGCGACCCACGACGACCAAATTACAGAAGAACAATGAACGACTACATTCCCGACGAGGGTTGGTGTGATGAAGGAGTTGTCTGCTATCAAAGAAGAACTCCAAAGTGTGTGATAGAAAGAAGAAGAAAACTCTCAACTCAATCCCAAATAAATTTTGAAAAAGAGTTTGAATCTGATAATGTGCAAAAGGTATCCTTAAAATCGAAATGTTTTATTTTAGCATACGCATAATTTAATTTCTATCTATATACATGTAGGTATTTTATATAATTCGCGTGTCAGGTTACTTACTGCTCACGATGAACTCAGAAACTACTAACCAAATTTCACGTTATCGGAACGAAGTTCGTTATGGGGTGTTGTGGAGGGGTACCCTAGCCGGCAAAAAATGTCCGGACCGTAAGATTGACGCCGCGGTGTCAAAATGGGAGCGTATGCGAATGCTGTGCTTGAGGTCTCGGGTTTGAATCCCGGGTAGGATACAATATTTTTTTATGATCTGCAAATATTTGTTTTTTCGGAGATTGGATGTTTTCTATGTATAATATGTATGTATTTACAAAAAAAATATGTAAGAAATATTTATTTACTTGAACAAACATTTTTGTATAGCGTAATAATCTATAAGTTGTATGTAACAAGTACGGAGTAACTCTAGACAGAACTTGTTTCAGTAGAAATTACTAGGTGGCAGCACAAGTGACAAGTTTAGTTTTATTTTTATCGATAAAAAATCATAATAAAAAATGTATACCTGAATAGTTATTTTCTTTATAGCTCGCAACGAACTTTTATATATTTTTATAAACCATTTTAAATAAAATAAAGGTGTTAAGACAATTTTGGTTTTTAAAGAGCGTAAACGAAAAATGAGTGCGGTGAGTGGTACGTTTCTGCGTCCTAACCTCTATACTACCGCCATTTAATTACCATCTTTTGGGATCGGTTTGTTTATTTAGGTAAGTTGATATCTGTTCATAATTAATATACTCTTTACAATATACGCTTTACAAAGCGTGGGTAAAGTTTTGTTTTCACAAAACTGTTGAGTGAGTGTTGAGTGTTAGGTTAAGGCATTAATAATATAATTTACGTTTATGCTTGTATGTACAAGTTATATTATTATTACCACCCACGGTCTAGATAGTAGATCTTAATAAAGGTGACGATGCCTTAGGATGGTTAATTATTAATTCACTAGTAATATGAATTACCAAGGTCGTAGAATTAAATAAAGTTTTTAACTGACTTCAAAAAAGAAGGAGGTTCTCAATTCGACTGTATTTTTATTATGTTTGTTTCCTCAGAACTTACGCCTGGGTGAACCGATTTTGATGATTCTTTTGATTGTTTAAAAGCTGGTGCTTCTATGTGTTGGTGGTGTCCCACTTTTATTTGGTACAGTTCTTGAAGTCGGTTTTTTATGTTATTTTTTAAACTATATTTAGATATATTACCGTAGTCGTTTAAGCGGCCGCATCGCCGTTTCCTACTGCGCTAAGTGTTGTGGGTTCAAACATGGGATACCAATTGGTGTGGTCCCCAAAAATAAATTGTTCCAAGTCCCGGTATTCGTTGAGTTTTTCGACTTTGACCGGTTTTAATAGCGAAAATAGATAAAAAAATTGCACGTAGAAAATTGTCTATTTCACGAAAAAAATGGTGGTCCGTTGAAGCAAGATCTGGCGTACGGAAGATGAAAGTTTTCTAACTGGAGTTACAACGGTTTCAGTGCGAGGTCTTGCGTTATCATAGAGTAATAATGGTGAAGATCGATTCACGAGTCGGGGTTGTTTCATTTCTAGTTTTGCCATAATTGTTCGAAATTCAGCACTGCTGTTATTGACTGACCAGAAACCTTTTATTAGTAAGCTTTTCTTTAGGCAGGCATTGCAATTTTCACTTTCGGTTATCTCAAGGTAGTAGAGCTACGCTGATTTCAACAGGACAGGCCGGCTCTACCGGAGTGGTACTACCCTCCCACGGTAGACCAACCTAAAATGACAGCATTCATGATGTCGTGTTTCGTTGGTGAGTGCGAGACCGGTGGCCTAAAGGCGCGTCTCCACCGAAATTTGACAACACAAAAAAAGGTTGACAGCACAAAAGTTGCCAATTTTTGTTCGGTGGAGACTCAGTTTTACAGAAACTTTTGTCACCAACACGTGTTGACGACACAAACATTGCCACTGAACACTTTTCGTCACATGTCATAATTCAACCCAATATTCCTTCATTTCTGTAACGATTCAACAAGGCAACGCAAACAACACGCGTTGCTTTCTGCAGCAGGTCAGTGAAATCACGAGAATCATTTTTCATGCTTTTTATCTCATTGATTTCATACAAGTGACTAAATATTGTTTGGTAAGATAACGTTAAACCATGTCGCTAATTGCTGGTTAATTCCTTTAATCCAGCGTGTGGCCGGTCTTCCACGTGGTTTGTTCTTCAAGTCGAAGTTTCCATTACAAAATCGTCTAAACCAAAAACTCACGGTTCGTTCCTTAGCAGTCTTGATATTGCTGCGTTCTGCTGCGTTAGTTCCGCGTCGGAAGTAGTATTCTCTTTACTGTTTAAGCTGAATAAAAAGCAGTTGAAAGTCAAAAATGTTACACATTTTTTAAAATAAGAACCTCATATAAGTATCATGTGAAAAAAGCTTCAGCTTTGAAAAAAACTCGCACTATGAAGGTTTTATGTCAATTCAAAGTATCTATTACCGTAGAACGACAATTTCATAATTTAACCCCTTTTGCTACGATCATGCGTTAAAAGAATTATCCTCATTCAAATATAAAGATATGTAATATCTTTAATACTTTACTTAAATTATTTCATCGAAACCCGACCGATCATTCAAGATGGCCTAAAGCTTACTTATTAGCCACATCCTGCTTACAAAAAAGGCCAATGTTTTAGAGCGTCTTTATAACGCGTAGGATTTAAATCTCAATCGACATATGACTCCACCAGCTACTCGTATCCGGTAAATGTCAAGTGCGGCTCTTTCTGTAGATATATAGGAACAATTTTTCCAGGGACACAGACCCGTGAAAATAATTGGAGCTAAACCTGCACAAACAACGTTTTTTTTAGAGTAAGGTAACTACACCGGTTTTGTGGTTATTTTTATCATCATCAGCCTATCGAAGTCCACTGCTGGACATAAGCCTCTCCAATTTCATCATTTTACTGACACGATATTTAAGCATGAGTAATACAGTGGTAGCAAATAAAAATGAATAAAATAATTTGTATTAGTACCATAACTCCTCGACTTTATTTGGTTATTTTATTGTATGTCTAAAATTTCTTACGACGCCGACATATGGTGTCGCACAGCTGAAAAAAGAACCTTAATAAAGCTAGACCGACTGTAACCTAAAAGTCCGTAAGAGTTTCTTGAAAGAGACTATAAAAACGTAAGAATGGTCTTGGCAAATTAGGGGGTGAATTCTCTCGGATGTACTTTTACACGATTTTATTTAACTTGCAATGTATGCGTGTCACTAGTCGTATGATTGTTATTTTTTTATGGAATAGGGGCAAACGAGCAGACCTATCTCCTGATGGTAAGCGATTACCGCCAGCCATGAACAGCCGCAACACCAGAGGCGTCACAAGTGCGTTGTCGGCCTTTGAGGGATGGGGATGGAGGGAGGGGTTGGGATATCCTCACTCACTCGGTGAAACACAGCGCAAGCGCTATTTCACACCTGTTTTCTGTGTGTATCACTCTGGTCGAGCCGGCCCATTCATGCCGAAGCGTGGCTCTCCCACGGACAAGCGCGTTTGATTGCAATCCATTGATATACAAAAAATCCGGGGTTTATTGTGCAATCTTGCATTTTAATTTTGAAGCAGATATCTTCAACTAATTGAACTGAAGTTTTTCGTTTATTCTTTTGTGCCCCTGTTTAGATGAACAAGTAAATTCATTTTTTTAATAATTACATCATTTATTTCAATTAAAAAATAATAATTGTAAACTAAGTATGTACTAGTAGGTACTAAAATCTAGCTAAAAGCATTTGTATCAAATAAATTGTGGGATGACATTATAAGTTGATGGTAGAGTTTTTTAAGGAAAACTTTATTTTATTCTTCTTAGCGCGTTTAAAGAAATTTTACTTTTAGTTTATTTTTTAACACAGCACAGACGATTTTAATAATGATGTGGACTACCACTGTAAATAAATACTAGGTACATATATTTACTACTGATCGATGGTCACAAGTAAAATATACAATTATACGTTGTAAAATCTCAAAGTAATTTGCACAGAGAGCCGAAACACTCAAGCTTTTCAAAGCATGTTCATATAATACGTCATGCGAATCTGACGATTTAGATGCGGGTACTAAGCACACCCGACTTACATTTAGTGTGGAGTTCAAAATCACAGTGGTGCGATGCGTTGACATCATATGCCTTCTATTGTACACATAGAGTACATACCTACCTAGTTCCAAGAAAAATGAATTATAGAAAAAAACTTGGAAAAGACAAGTCAAACAACCTTGAGGATGATGCCGCCCTTTTGACGCAGAGTGCCTCTTACACACCACGATAGGGTTGATACAGCGCATATAAATAAAATGAGTAATTTATTACACTTATGTAGTTTTAACTTTAAATACAACTATTGCTTTATTGACAGACGCAGATGGTAAAATAAATAAGAGCTACTTTAAGAAAAAAAATCTTAATACATGGGAGCGTCCTTTTTCCCTACCTACCTACTAGTATTTAGGCTCCCTAAAAAAACTGAATCTCTTTCTTTCAAACTTTATTTAAAAGTTAGTTTTAATACTCAATTAGAGCCATACTTCAATACAAATGTAGCGGCCCGAAGGGAGTGATACCATAACTTCTCGAAAAACTGGCGTTAAAAGCAACATCTTCGCTTGTCTAATTTCCTACCCGAAGGCCAGCAATGTACTAATGACTGTTGAGTTGTTACTGTCTATGGACGGTGGTAATCACGTACCATCAAGTCCAGTCTGTTCATTTGCCATGTTATGAAAGAATAAAGCTTCCAGATTCCCGCAGTATGACCTATATGAAGTTGATTAGATGGTGGTAATTCTGTAGTTGCTTCGGTATACTAAAATTTCTCTAAATTAAATTTCTATTCTCTTATTTTATTGAAATGACTTAAAATGCTATTTTTATGTATGTTTTTAGATTGGATACGTTTATTTTTAGTATAAAATATCAAATTTTAGTCAATATTTAATATATAGAACGTCGTTTGACAAGATACGACTAGTCTTTAATGATTTTTAGTTTAGAGAATTTTCGAATAATAGAATAAGCACCAATGTCTCTTAATTTAATTTCGGAAATAAGAAGTTAAATGATTGGGTAGGCAACGATTTAATCGCGGCTGGATCGCTCCTGCCGTCCCTAGCGAGCTGTTATCCCAGGCACGTGTCTCTTTGGTCCTTGGGTAAATACGTCACTGCATATTACTGCTGATATAGTTTAAATTTTGTAGTAATATATATATAACAAAGTTGTGATGTTATTGATTTATGCACATGAACGTGCATATTTGATGAAATATAGAATAAACAATCTTGAAATGTATATACGATGGATCTTAGGTACAATTTACATATCAAAGTAGCCATGAGTAGACTCGGCCATTTTATCTAAGTAATACATGTTGATGTGTAGGTAATTATCCAATTTTAACCGTTCTCAATTTCACTCAAACGGGTGGTCAACATTTTGAAAAAATCCACGACACCGCGATTGATATAACGTAATTGAAAAAGGAAAAAAAAGCGGCCAAGTGCGAGTCGGACTCGCCCATGAAGGGTTCCGTAGCAGCAAGTAACATTTTTTTTGTTTTTACATTTGTGTTGATTGAAAGAAAGGTAAATTGCGGTTCACGATTTATGACGTATTAAAAAAAACTACTTACTAGATATCGTTCAAACCAATTTTCGGTGGAAGTTTGCATAGTAATTAACCCCGACCAAAAAGAGGGGTGTTATAAGTTTCACGTGTCTGTCTGTCTGTCTGTGGCACCGTAGCGCCCGAACGGTTTCAATTTAGTTTTTTTTGTATGAAAGGTGAGTTACGTGCGAGTGTTCTTAGACATGTTTCATAAAAATCGGTTGAGCCGTTTAAAAGTTATGGGGGTGAAAGTGGGGAAGAGTAACCGAATGTCTGCAAAAATATCATCGAGTGGGGTCTCAAATGAAAGCGCATAATGTGTTATTTACTTTATAAAGGGAACTCAGGTTATTATGTCGGAGGTTTTCTTAAATTTTGAGAATTTATAGTTATGTACATCATTTTTTTTTGTTTTATCATTCTCTTATTTTAGAAGTTACAGGGGCCTCACATTTTACCACTTTGGAAGTATCTCTCGTGCAAACTATTCAGTTTAGAAAAAAAATATAATAGAAACCTCAATATCATTTATGAAGACCTATCCATAACCCCACACGCATGGGTTTGATGAAAAAAAAATTTTCGAGTTTCAGTTCTAAGTATAGGGAACCCCAAAATTTATTGTTTTTTTTTCTATTTTTGTGTGAAAATCTTAATGCGGTTCACAGAATACAATATCTTCTTATCAAGTTTCAACATTATAGCTCTTATAGTTTCGGAAAAAAGTGGCTGTGACATACTGACGGACAGACAGACATGACCAATCCATATGGGTTCCGTTTTTGCCATTTAGCTACGGAAACCTAAAAATAGTGTAAACATCCCTCCCTTCCCTCCCCGGATAACCTTAAAAGCTTTTCTTAAATTGGAAAATAAAATAAATAGAGTTAATATGTGATGGAGTCAGTAATATAAACAATAGAGAATAATTTCATAACACTTCTCCTACGTACCTTTTGGTTCTTGAAAATGTAGATGTGGCAATAACATAATATATTATTATCCGTCGATTGTTTTCTCATGTTGTATTTAATGTGCATTATTCTAGACATAACTTGTTGTGTGCCACTTTTTTACTTTTGTCAATTGTTACATTCAGACACGATTGTAATAAATTAATTAATGGCCTAATTAACAAAAATTACATTGGTCAAAACAAAAATAAATATAAACAAACCGAGAATCGAACCAAGTGACGTGCAATTAAACAGGCCTATGACCAGCAAAGGACTACATCGTCAATATTTTTTTATGAGGTAACCACTACGTATACTGATGGCTGTCAATTGTAGCAACAGTGAAATGTCGAATAGGACTAATATAGCTTCATAACAAGATCTCTTAAAAACTGATCTTTATATCGTCTTAATTCTTACGAATTAGTGCAACAGGTTATTGGCTAAAGGACTAAGTAGCATTTTGAACTAATATATTTAGAAAATAATTTACACAATGCATAGGGGAGGCCTTCGTTCAGCAGTGGACGGCAATAGGCTGATAACGAAAATGATGAAATGTTAGAAATTTTTGCATTAGCGAAAATTCCCATGGCTTTTATTTCTTTAAATGGAACTGGAAGACAGGTATAAAATGGTAACAATAGATGCGACTCGATAAACTGTATAGTATACGACAAGTTCTGACGAAACTATTTTGACGTATAAGAGAATCCTTCACTTTCTTTTGTATTTTGGAGTAAAACTTGAAATAATAATCCACATAATTATTTTGTAACAAAAATCTTGCGTGTGCTATTTACAACTTAATATGATAATACAAATCAAACAGTGGAGATAAAATGCCTTTGTCAAATAAATGGGTCCCACGGGTGGTCGACAGTCTATGCATATAATATAGAACAGAAGGCAGATATGTATATTTATTTGCCGTCGAGATAAAAGTATTTGCGCATGTTGATAACAATGAAACATGGACAAAAAGATACGATTAAATGTTTAAGCCAACGCTAAATAAATCATTTTTAAATTGTCATCAAATGGTTTATCAAAATTATGAGTTTCCCTTTAAAATAAAAGCATTTTGCGAGTGTTAAAATTATAAGGACTAAATATATTAACATTACACTGTTATTTTTTGGAACTTACTTTTTATGTTATTCACTTAGTTCTAGTTCTTAAAAACTTCTTAGTTAGCAACGTAAAGGCTTCCATACAGCTGCACTAAACATATATATCTCCTCTTACTACAACCCTCAAGAAACAGGCAAATTGCAATAGAATATAATCTCCTACAGTTTTATGAGTTTACTTACAGGTCATAGGTACCAAATCTACACACGACAGTTCATTAGGTAGAAGTGAGTTACTAGCAATAACTAACATTCATTTGTCTTTTCATTATTTAATCGATCCCAACTCTTTCAACAATTAAGAAATCTTACTGATTACTTACAATATAAAATATAGAATCAATATAACTTTGCCTTTTGAAACTTTTTTTTTATTGTATAGGGGGCAAACGAGCAGATGTATCGCCTGATGGTAAGTGACTACCGCTGCCCACGGACACTCGCAACACTAGAGGCGTCACTCGTGCGTTGCCCGCCTTTTAAGAATGAGTTCGTTTTTTTCTTGAAGGTTTGAAGGTCGTATGGTCCGGGAATACCGCAGGTGACAATTCATTACACAGTTTTGTAGTGCGAGGCAGAAAGTGTTGGGAAAAGCGCACAGTTGTGCACTGCCAACCATCTAGATGATGAGGATGAAACTTCTGTCGCGTAGGACGATGGCAAAAAGAGGCGGCAGGGATCAGTCCGAACAATTCCTCGGGACACTCCCCATAGTAAATGCGGTAGAAGATGCACAGCAAAGCCACATCTCTACGCAGCGCCGGAGAGTCTAGCCGAATTGGAAGTTCTTGGCAATCGACGATACGAGTCGCTCTCCGTTGAATGCGGTCCGGAGGGAGCCGAATCTGCGCCTTATAAAGCAGAAGGCGGTGGGCCGGAGTGAAATATTGTCTCGATCTGTTGAGCACACCAAGCATCTTTGAGGCCTATTGGCCTTATCCTCCAAATAGCGGTTTTTAGCGGTGAACGCGCAATTTTGTGTCTTTGTGGAGTTAAATTGGACTAAATTAAGTCTACCCCAATCTGAGACCTTTTCCAAAGAGGTCTCAACTTCAGACACAAGTTTCTCGTTCGTTCAGATCTCGTTCACTCAGTGACGTTTTCCCGAGAAATATTATAGTAGAAGAGCTGGTACCATTTTTTGGGTAGGTATTTGAGGCAAGCTAAAAACTTGTCACACACCTCTCCTAATATACCCCAACACGGAACTGCAGACCTGGCTGGTGAGTAGCGAATCAACCCCAAAATTTTTCAAATTTTTTTTTTTCTAAAAATATATTAGAGGCAATATGCAATTTTTATATGTTGTAGTTTAATGTTTAAAGAATAAAAAAATATTTAAGCCAGACGATTTGATCGAAACTTTAACATTGCCAGGCCCGTGCAAAAATGTTTCGCAAAAAAATATAAAAAATGTTTTTGAGGCAACTTGAAATTTTAATAGGGTATTGTTTGTAACTAAAAAATAATATTCACCAAAATTATCTGTCTTTTTGACAGATAATTTTGGTGAGACTTCCGACCTGCCAGGTGATCTAACAAATTATGTTTAGGTGCGCGAGTGAGTAACGTTATAGACAAGCTGTAGTGTGAGATAGAGCGTTTATCGGCAGCTTTCTGCGTTTTTTGCTTGCCGCGTTATTATTGGCTCTGGCAAGGTCACGTGACTTACAATAGCCATGGTATAACGATATACTTCGCCAGGTATAGCACTCTGAGAAACAATGCTCACGTGGGAGACACAAGCCTACGTAATCATCACTATCGCTGGTTCTCCAGGAACTTCCTTATTATAAAATATTAATTTTAAGTTCTATTCGAGGTATAAAGAAAATAATTATTTGGGTATAGCTAAATTTTTCAATATGATTTTTTTATCGATAAAATAAAAAAAACTACTTTACAAAATTATCTTAACACCTTTATTTTATTTACAATGATTTATAAAATATACAATAAACTGTAATAATAATATGTAACAGTCATCACGTAGACTATACATTAGACACTGTATATTATACTACCACTGCTACTGCCATTATACTAGACTATACATAAATATCTTACGCTTTTTTTTAACGTTATGGACGTTTTTTGCCGGCTAGGGTACCTCTCCGTAACGCTCCATAAGGGCTTAAACATAAACATATAAAATACATTTTGCAAATAAATTATAAGCATTACGTATTTGTTGCGAAGAATTAACGGAATAGCAGGAGACATATTATTATGTTACGTCTAATATACCTAAAATACTTTTTTTAATACGTTACAAAGCATGGGTAAAAAAACTATGTGTTTTTGTTGTATAATACACTTATTACCGCAGTCTCTATAACAAGACCACCAGGGTACGATTAACGGTATGGGTGGCAACATAATATGTTAAACCAATAACAGCGTTCAGGGAATAGCTTTGTAATATTATTAATGATGAACAATATTACCTTGCTCTTAGTTCAAGGCTTTATTGTACACCTTAATGGAATTCTTTTCAACATCATTTAAAGTCTGCTTCGTTATCCGCTGCGTTATGAAAGCTTTTTTCGACATTTTCTTGTCACAAAATCCTTTTAAATGCTTAAAACAGTGCTCTTCAGAGTAGTTTTCATAACTACACTGGAGAGCATGAAATGGTTTTATTAGCAACCTCGTTCTAAACTAAGCAGAGCTTGTATTATTGGTACTAGACAACTGATATAAATACATATATACTTTTTTTCTAAATATATACATATCATACATAGAAAACACCCAAACACCGAAACAAACATTTGCAGATCATACAAACATTTGGTCCGACCCGATTCGATTCCGATCGCGTACATACATTTCGGCGATTCATTTATATATATATATAGATTATTGCATTATTAATAGTGCCCAGTCAACAACTTTCTGCAACCTTCATCAGCTCAAACCACCTTGTAGGAAAATTTTGAAAAAAAGGAAAAGAAACCTTCGATCGATTTTTATTCGTTAATTTATATTAAAATTGAGAAACAATACACATTCTGTTATTGTTATTGAGTTACGTTACTAAAATGTAAAGAAGGAATCCTTTTAGATAACTCTAGAGGGCCTTCTTAAGTGGACATATTAGTCCTTCTGTGTGTTTTTCTATCTCTCTGTTAATCTCACAACTCATAAACGCTAGGGCATCATGTTCAAACAACCTCCAAGTACTTTTATCTTCAAAAATTTAAAGTTGTGAATTCAAACTTCTTAGTCAACGCAATCAGGCATTCTTTACCATTTGAGACAGTTACATTGGTTACAGTACCTAATGTGGTCGTAGAAGCTTCTTCCAATTTATACGGAGTTATAAATTTAAAATCTCTTTTCAATTATGATCACTTACTGAGGTTTTTATTAACATGGAATTGTAACACTAGCGACTGATTCCCTCGAATATTGTCCTAAAAATGCTATGGTGAGCGGATCTCTATGCAGCATCTAAGTTATAAAGTAGGCCAATGTTAGTACCCGTATACCTCTTATAACAAATCCTTGAGCTGTTTTTATGATACATATTATAATGAATTGGGAGTTTTTTATGTGCAGTGTTTAATATGCTTAACTTGTAGGAGCTGTACTTCATTATTTATTTTATTTTATTTATACAACTTTATTGAACACCACAAAAGTATAAAAAAATACAGATACATGAAAAGCTACATTTGGTATAACAATAGGCGGTCGTAGCGCTCACGGCGATCTCTTCCAGACAACCTTTGTACGGATATTGTGTAATTTGATTTTGGGTAATCTAAGGTGTATCTAAGTTTAAAATAATCTAAGTAATAATTAGTATAATATAAACTTAATAGATGTATCTACAGCAAACACACCAATACATATGAATACAATATATACATACAAACATGGTTAAATACATACATATATAAATATACACATAAATGTCATAAATACACATATTGCGTACCACATACCATCAATGATCAATAATCCCCCAGAAGCCCTTACATTATCAAGTAGTAATCTGTGACTTGCTTCTTGAAAACTTGCGCTTCATTATTGCATTAGAGTTTTATGCTATTTATTAATTTTTATATTTTTACTACATATTTAAACTATATTTTACAATATGACCATTTGATTCCGAGCTCGGTTTGTTGTATGTACTGTTTGATTGGTATTAATGAAATTAAATTTTGAAACCGCCTGACCATTGACCATATTTATGCATACATTAAAAGATATTAATATTCCCAAATGCCTTCCAATCTATTATAAACAAAAATTCCTTACGTAAAAGAAAGTTTTGATTTTTATTAACGATACGTTGTGAGTTGACTTATTATTTAAATTTTTCTGCTACCCCTTAGCCAAATATTGATTTCGTATATAGAAATAGGTTTCTAAGATGCCTAAAATTTCAAAAAAAATTGTCTGGCAGCTCCTATTTCTGGTACTTGAGTTGCGTAGGCCTAATGGCAGTCGCTATAAATAAAAAATATAATAAGGCTGGTTATGCCGGCGCTGCTGCTGCTTCTGCGGAAAGCCTCAGCCCGGCGTAAATACCAAAATCTAATAGGTAATTACATTTTGAACCGTTTGGGGTCGAGACGCAAGTTTAAACAACTAGCTAAGCAACTGATCGACGCTTCTCGTGACCAGAAGGCCGGGCTTTTTCCAGCACAGAGAATTAGCATTGCCATGCAACGTGGCAATGCTGCCAGCCTTTGGGTACGCTACCAGTAGGCGATGATGCGGAGAATTTTTTTGACGCCTGTATGTAAATATTGTTGTTTTCTTTTTGTATTATTATTTCCTAGTATTTAAACTTAATTTTAAGATAAAATATTATAGCATAAATTGTATGTAATTTTTAACCGACTTCAAAAAAGAAGGAGGTTTTTTTTTTATGTGTGTTCTCGGATAACTTCGTCGTTTATGAACCGATTTTGATGATTCTTTTTTAATGGAAAGGAGATATCCCAACGGTGGTACCATGATAAGGACATTAAGATCTGATGATGGCATCCAAGATAAATCGAGTCGAAGCTTGAAATCGGTTTATGTTTTTGTTAAAATTTTACTTGTAAATAAATCAAGAATATAATTAAATAAAAGTTCAGTTGTGGCGCAGTAAACAACCTAGTATGAGAAAAATCCTCTAGGGATGGTGTCCTTGTAGGCGGTTTGAAGAAAGTCATACTGAGAGAACTAGAAAACTAATATATACGTCCTGCCTAAGTTTCTTACTGTCTACACAATTACTACATATGCCTGTCTAGACGTATTCATTGCTGCATCGCTTACAGCAAGCACCTACTGCTGTGGGCGGGTCATCGGCCTCAAGCTATGTTTGGACGGCAGGTTTAAAAATTTTATAATTGAAATAACTCAAGCTAGTGAAAATCAAGAAAACTATCAAAATCTCTCATCATAGTATCCCGTTAAATGCTGTATGCAAGGCGACGTTACGGCTGATTTCTATTGATTGAGAAGTTTTATTGAATACTTAATGCGTGTAGTGATGGATTGAAATGCGGACTATCATCACCCAGTATTAATCGACTTGGCAGGACAACATCACTGCAAAGAAGAAACAATTGAAACAAAGTCTATAGTTTGTTCAGAGTGATAAATTAGAATTAGATAATTTTATATGCTAAATAATTTTTAACAACAATTGTATTTCATCCAGCCTTTGATAGTCCACTGCTGGACATAGACCTCTCCTTAGCAAGCAGGTTTTAGCCTAAGTACTAGATCGATACTACAATTTTACATATTTAACGTTGATGTTTGACAGATCGATAGTAAGATACTCATTATTGTACACCAAAAATGCATAAAAACATGTTAAGAAATAGTACAATGGGTGGTGTGTTCGCAGTCTGCGATCTCTTAACAGTCCACCAAGAGAGACTGTACTGTATAACTACATAACAAAGATCATTTTTTCGGTGTGTATAGCACTTAAGTCATTTATAGCGTAACAATTTGAAAATAATAAGCAAAAATATACGTTTTGTATTAATATGTGAATTAGATTGAGGCGCGTATATTTATACTGTAATATACTCGTACAGGTTTTTGGAGAAAAGTAAAGATTCTTGAGGTATTTTGAAAAACAGTTAGTGACTGTGCTTCTGTAATACGAGTAGTTACTGACAAAGTATTCCAAAGCTGTGTGGCTTGCACTCAAAAGGATTTATTATAAAACTTCGTGGTATGCTTTGGAATTTCCAAGGTTAGATTTTCGATTATTATTTATGTGTCATCTTTTAATGCGAAACAGTTTTTGATAGGAGTGGGGGAGTCGATCAACGTATTTAACAGTGAAGAGGGGGTGTGTTACAAGCCACTTGTGTTTAGAAATAAATGCGAAGACATGATCATTTTTAACCGACTTCAAAAAAGGAGGAGGTTCTCAATTCGACCGTATTTATGTTTTTTTTTATGTGTGTTCGCGGATAACTTCGTCGTTTATGAACCGATTTTGATGATTCTTATTTTAATGGAAAGGAGATATTCCAATGGTGGTACCATGATAAGGACATTATGATCTGATGATTGCATCCAAGAGAAATCGAGTCGAACCTTGAAGTCGGTTTTTGTTAAAATTTTATTTGTTTCATAACGTTAAGCCAAAAATAAATTTTACACAGAAACTTTATCTAAATAGTCCTCATTGAGATCGAGATGGTTGGTTTGTGGATATGGGGCAGGAAAACATGACCAGTTTTCCCATAGCGCCAGCCATCCTGGTCTTGGGGAGTCCACATCCATTCGATGCCAGCTATTTGCCTCAAGTCGTTGGTCCATCGTGTCGTAATATTTATTGTTGTTATTTTACTATTGAT
Organism: Diaphora mendica; assembly: GCA_949125395.1. Classification (NCBI taxonomy): domain Eukaryota; kingdom Metazoa; phylum Arthropoda; class Insecta; order Lepidoptera; family Erebidae; genus Diaphora; species Diaphora mendica. The sequence goes on along the minus strand of OX421319.1, from coordinate 14,130,389 downwards.
GCCACTTTTATAAGTTTTTTGTTAGTTTAGTTCCAAAATACTGAACTGGCTGTAGCCATAGCAGCTCTTGTAAGCGATGTTACGATTTTAAACATTGCTGTATTTCCAAAGCACTATTTTATAGATAACATTTTTCCTTCATAACCTACAAGGAAAGCCCATGTTTGCATATTTTCATATGTTAGAGGACCCGGTTAACTTCGTATCCTACATATACTTATCTAAGTATTAGCTAACCTGCGCAATCTCATCTACGTCTTCAATGCTTCCCGTAGCGTGAATGAGCGTGAACAAATTTGTTTAAAAATGTTTAGAGTAAACCAATTTTCAAAGATACACAGATGCCGTCGCATATTTTTTTTAGAACTTTTAAAGGGAATAGCTCTTTCATACATTATTTTTTTGGAAACTTTAACCGTTTACGCAGCGCACTTAGACACTTACGACGCGACGCTTATTTAACGGGCACAAATTATTCTTTTTAAGAGCTTACGTTGCAGCTCTTAAAAATAATATTTTCTCCCCATTTTTGCAACATTTTTCATTGACACTTCTTTTGATTGAAAAGTGATGGTAAATAGCTTATAGAGTCACTCGATAATTTGGCAATCTAATAATGATTTTTTTTTTAAACCAGATCAATAGTGCCAGAGATGAATGCGTTCAATCAAACAAAAAACTTCAACTTTACAATATACTTTATACACAGGTTGAAGGCTAAAATCACTCTCTTTAAGGCATATTGTCAGACTCTGTATACGAGCAATTTGTGGACTAAATATACCAAGCAATCGCTGAAGACACTCAAGGTGCAATACAACAATTGCTTTAGGATGCTGTTGGCACTACCGCGTTTCTGTAACGCATCAGAGATGTTCACTACAGCGCTAACAAACGATTTTTACTCAATTATCCGTATTAAAACCCACTCGCTGCTTACAAGAATGCGGTTTAGTTCCAACGGTATCCTAATGATGCTAAGCAACAGACTTGCGGCACCTTGGTTACGTCATACAATAACAGTCTTAGTGAGGCCAGAAAGTGTGTAATCGTTATATTTCATGTTACTAATATTAGACGTAAGTAAATTGTTACTAACACATTGGGCCTAGTTGACATCTAATAAACTATTATTATATTATTAATATTAGTAGAGATTAGGTACATTAAGGCTCTGTAAGGTCTACTAAACACCATATATATTATTACACGAATCAAAATAAGGGTTTTAAATAGACACCACATATTATTTATATATTATTATCGCGTATTTTAATATTATTATTTTGATGGTTGTTATTGTTGGAGGGAAATAAATTTCAGATTTTTTTATGTAGCTTGGCATTTCTTCACAAAATAAATTTCTAAACGTACCCATAAATACTGGTATTTGATAACAAACAACCGCAATTTACTATATGCAACGTTTGGTTCTTCGAATAAGTATTGCAATGAGAAGTCTACTGTAGAGTTTTATTTCTCATTTGTTGGAATTATGTCCTGATTAAAATCTGGCGGGACAGCCTATAGACGAAGGCGGCGCGTGACCACTCATTAGGAAGCTCTTTGAAGTAAAATGTGCCTCAGTGATATGAGATGTTTTTATAAGAAAATGTATGAGATGATTTACGTAATATGTAATTCAGTTGTAATTTTACAGAATAGAGTCGAAAAACTTCCAGCTAACCATTTATTTATTAGGACTTGCGTTTTTAAGCTTTTACTGAATACAGTTGTGTGTGACAGTGAATTTATGTTAATACACATAAATTAAATTATAAATAAGAATAGTCGAATATGTATCGAATCTTTAAAATTATTAGCACGATTCAACTAAGGGTAGCTGAATTACTTGTAATGATAGTATTTGATAGTATTGCATTTCTCACAATTAAGGACAACTAAAAAAAGGTAGCCAGCAGCTGACTGATAACAACGATATGCTGTAGCAACTGTTCTTATAGTAAATAAGTGGATTGAACGACTGATATGGTGGTCATCATAATCATCATCTTATCCCAAAATTCGTGGTCGTATATATGGCCCTCCGGTATCCTCACTCACTCGGTGAAAAATAGTGCAAGCGCTGTTTCACACCGGTTTTCTTTGAGACCGTGGTATCACTCCGGTCGAGCCGGCCCATTCATGCCGAAGCCTGGCTCTCCCACGGTAATAACGGTATGATCAGAGACTTGTTACGTCACTTTAAAACACCAATAAACACATGTGTAAATGTAAAAAAATATGTTATCGCTATAGCAATATTTGGCTTTTTTTTTGTTATTTGTTCACCTATCATATTTGTAAGGACTTATGTAATTTAAGATAAAATGAATGTTACTAATTTCTTATTAAGATTCACTTTATCTTCAATTCAATTTACGTTTGTGAAAACTCTGAAAACACTGATAAAATGTGAATGGTCTGGAAACTGAGTATACGAAAAAGGCCTATAACGCGGTTAGAAGCAAAAGTCTTGTGAAGCTTTTCGTGTTATAAAATAACTTTATTTTCCTGCGACGAAAGCTAAAACTATTAAACAAAGATATTTGGTATAACTTTCTGTAAACGTGAAGCTCGACCGTTTATCATAGATAATGTATCTGTGGTAGGCATTATTTTATTCTGTTTAGTTTATGCAATGGCACAATATACTTACTAAAGTTTATGTAATAATATTCCTCATGAATATATAACGAAATTTTGTTCTTGAAAATATTATATTTATTAAAATAATGTAGGATTGATACAATTAAGAAAATGAAAATATTAATGAAATAGTAATTTATAAATAGGTATAATTATAATATTGACTCACCGTTTTGTTTTTGTGAAGCTCTCAAGTACGGAAAAGAACAATAGCACAGTGTGTTAGTTTCATCACGTGGGTTTGGTACACAGTGGGTGTTTTGAGTGCAGTTTAAGCACAAGCGCACGACGTGGTTTACGCCTGAAACTGAACTGTTTCAGCGGCGCTACCGTCGCTTGTTCGCCCCAGCACAATCAGATCTGAGCGGTTTCAGCGCTGTATAAAGCGAATTAACAAACAGCGAAATATTGTAATAGTTATGTAATCATTTTATATTTCTAGAATTTCCAATATACAAAATTATAGTGATTTTAACTTACAATACACATAATAACATACAAATATACTATTTTTAGATTTGTTTATGAGATTCTTAATTTATTAATAATTTTTTTTTGAAAATAAACGTGTATTACTGCTGTTAAATAAATATCTGTTTGAAAGTTAATTTCACCATGTAACACTAGTTATTACTAATATTTTTGTTACGATCTGAGAACAGAAAACAGAGTTGTAGTTAATTATTGAAAGAAATGCGTAATATATTTAAGTTTTTATAAAGTGACATTTGATATTTTTATCCAAAAAGCTATAGTTAAATTTGGTTTCAAATAAAAAATGAAACGAATGTTTGGTACTATTTGTCACTACACAGTCCATGAACATCGGTATTCATGTTTTAATTTATTAATAATTTACATAGAAACGTAAAACGAAATAATACTATTTTCTATATTTATAAAAATATTAGGATAATATTGTGCCTTAATAAAGCGCTGCAAAGGCTGCGTAGTCATAAGCCAAACTCGTATTGCTAAACCTCATTGATTTTCAAACAGCTTTTATCATCAAATCTCATTCGGACTTCCAACACAATATAAATGCATTCGTTGAAGGTCATTAATATCGTGAGTCATTGTAAATCTCCGAGCTAGGAGTGTGCATAGAACTGATAAATTCTCCTTTTAACTGCACTGTGACTATGCGAACCTTGCCAAGGCACTCTATACTCTTATATGTACGCATGAAAATGGGTATGAGCATTAAAAAATGATGTTCGGTTATGAACTTTAGCTGACGCTCTAGCATGAAAGCATTACAAGCCCATGAAAAACGTTACAATCTCACTTGTAATATTAGGTTGGATTTAAATACACTTTTCTTGAACATTCTGCATACTTTTTCATTCCTAACAAGTTCAGTTTTACAAACTTTTTGGGTTATAGCCTAACATCTTATCAATTTTTGAAAAAATAGCGCGAGCATACATCGTCCCGTAGCATTCGTAGTAGGCTGCCTACTACGAATGCTACGGAATTATAAGTTTTAAAAGGTACAAAAGCCAAAAAAAATTCAGTGATTATTAGTTCTAATCAAATTAATACTCTTTAATAACGAACACTCACATTCTTCTTTATTTTCAAAGCTTTTTTGCACTAAATATACTACTCATATATTTAGGCCTTAACCTACTAACATCAAAATACGCATTTGCGATGCCAGGCACATACGACCCTTTGTCAATGACATTGACGTGATGTGTCAGGGTTTTAGTAAATTAACCTTTGCGCTAGTAAATTTACATATCATTTTTATTAGGATAGCTTTTAATAAGTTGTGAGTAATGTTTAATGATAATGTATTTATTTTATTTTTTCAAAGGCAAATCTAAGTAGAAATATGATTTATTGTGCATTATTTGATTCCAAGTAATATCATAACTACGAATATATGTATGTTTGTTTTTTGTTACCCTTTCACGTCTAAACCACTAAGCTGATTTTAAAAATTCTTTTACCAATAGAATATACACTATAGCTTTAAAATAATACCTACATTTTTTTGAGGTTATTTCATTGTATTCATTTTAAATCTGGAGGCACGGTCGTACCCCCGCCAAGACGATCCAAGCGAAGCGCAAGATCACTACCTACCTTTTCTAGAAGTGTTTCGTCGTTTTTTTGAATTCTCATAACTTTGGTTCCCGATATACCAGATCGTTCAAATTCTTAGGATATGATGTTACCAATAGACTAATGAAACATACAAAGTTTCATTTGCATAGCTCTAATACTTTAGATTTTATTGATACCTAAAAAACACCGATTTCGTCACTGACACACTGATGATCATCAAAACTGTTAGGGCACTTCAGGAAGTATCCTGAAGTGCTAGAAAGCTGAAATTTGGTATGTAAACTAAGTTTAGTATACAAACAACAAAACAATTCATAAACCTATTACTTTTGCCCCCCAACTCCCAAATTTGGGGGGTGGAAGTTTGTATGAGACTTTCACAAATGTTTATATTTTTGGTACACGGACTTTTTCGAAAGAAGAAAGAAGATGTACAACAAATACAGCCCAAAATGTATGGCTTGGCTGTTTCGTTACTTCAGAAACTAAATATTCTTTTAACACATTACTTCAGAAACTAGATATTTGCAAACACAAAAGACGTTCGTTTCCCCTTCGTGATGGTATGGTATCGAAACGGCGAAGCCATACATTTTTACAAAGATGTAGATTTTATGAAGTTAGGGTTGGTAGAGTTAGGGCGTGTAGATTCAGAACCTTGGCTCTACATGAGATCTGATATCTTTTCAACAACAGGGTAAGCCATATGCAGTCGTCTTGGCAACATTTTACATGAAAATGTTTTTGGTGAGATCATCATTTCCGTAAGAGACCCATATACGGTTTGCTTTATTAATTTTCCGTTAGTAAAATATACAACGTTGTAAGCATACAACGTCGACAGTCAGATATTTATTTCTAATATCAGAAAAACTCAATAGTGTTACGTGTTACGGAAATCGTACCCGAGACCTATGTGCAGTCGAATAGAATAACAGTTAGACCATCAACGAGAAAGTAATTTCAACTAATACTAAGAGGATGGGGAGTTTCAAAATTGCATTTGGCTCTACATCTACTTTTGCAATGGTATTGTGGTGATCCACTCTCCATTTTAATATATCAAACTAATTTAACACCAATTGGCGCGTAAATGATGAAACTCAATTACCGAGTTTGAACTCAATTGTAACATTATGTTTGTATATTCTAACAATATTTAGGGCCACACTACGTACAAATACTTTTATTAAATAAGGTCTTTTTAAGTATGGCTAACAAAGTTTTGGATTGTAGCTATTTATTTTACCTTTAAAAATATTAACGGCGTTTGTAAAAGAATACACTTTGTTACACAGAATAAAAAACAGACTGAAAATTGTCACGTGTGTTTTCTCTACAGCACTTTGTTTAACTTAAAAGCAGTTCTATTTCTGTTTTACGTGATTACGCTTAGTAAGACTCTGGCACAGAGAGTTAGCATTGAAAGTGGCATTTATCTTGACAATGTCACTACTTTTAATTTGAGGTAAGAAATATTATATAAACTTCTTAAAGAAGCGAATAACAGATATAGAACTACCTAGTTGTTATCAATGTTCAGTAATGTGTGGCGACTTCCACACACAGCGTAACAGAAATATACTACAGTGCCATCTACCGCAGATACACTGAACTACGGAGTTATGTACTACACGAAGAAAGTACCAATCCTGAATCGCGCAATAGAAGTTCTCGCGCCGATTATATATACAATATCCCAACATCAACCGTTGGGCCGTGGCCCGCCAGGCATGATCACCTCGCCTGATCGGAGGATTCTTCCTTTGTGTTGGAGGGACATGACACCCGTTCCTCCACAAATGAATAAATCATGAAAGATATACTTTGTACCCTTTTTTTACGAAAACGATGCGAACGATATATGGAAGAGGAGTGCAGAAAGATAAAATAATAATTAAAAAAAAATGATCGAAGTACGACCACTAAGAGATCACTAGTAACAAATACATTGTTGATAACAAAATATATAAAATGACATCCTTGTTTCATCACCGAAATGTTCAGATTATTCAGAATTGATAGGCTAGCGATAGTTTTCATGTGCAAGCAATTCCTCACAATATTGTGGTTAGTTAAGTTACTATTCTTGACTGTTTCTAAGAGTCTTTTTTATAAATCCCTAGTAATATCAACCCAGACCTATGTAAATTTATTATAATGAAATACTTCTCACTATAGTAGACCTTAATTTCAGACACAATTTACGGAGGACACTTTTCTTTTGCTACCGACAATAAATTACCATATAAATTGAAAGGAAAATCTTTATAACACTGACATCTTGTGTACTATGTCTACATAATCTTTGTAACTCCGGAATGTTGGTATTCATGAACCTTATTTAAATTTTAATATCAAATAGCTAACTATGTTTTGTCACGTTTATATTTTGTTATAGCACTGTGAATGAAAAACTATAGTAAATAAATTGCATTAAAAAGTGGATACTTTTATAAACAATTGTTTAAAGATCACTCTAGCGGGAGTATTAAAAAGTAGAGGTAGGGTATCTGAGTAACTATCTACACCATTTTCAGTTCAGATAAAGAAACTTCACAGCGTTTCTTTGAAACATGGCTAGATGGCGTTAATAGGTGCACGAAGCTTAGTCTTTATAAACGAAACCCAGATGGCGAACGATAAATTCTGAAGTGATAATTTTGTTTTTATTTTTCTTTAAGTATATTCTAATGATATTACAATTTCGACAAAATAACATTTCGTAATAATAAATATTAGATAACTACGTATATTTATATAGTTATTAAATCTGGGCTATTATGTTACCAATCTCAATTGATTGTGTAGTTTTTTTAAAAATATTTTCAGTCTCTTTTACAAAACAATTGCAGAACTACGAAAAACTCTCAGGTTTTTCTCGGTGCCAGCGACCCGTGAGCCACTCATTATCGTTCTTTGTTATACTAAATATGTAGATTCAGGCAAAACAAATATAATAATTTATTATAATGCACAACGTCTACATGTACATGTGTTGACTATATTTTATTTTGTGCACTTAAAGATGTTCAAATCCATTATATATAAATACCATAAGTTTTTTTAAATAATAAGGAACCAAGTTTTTAGGGTTCCGTGCCAAAGGCAAGAAACGGAACCCTTATAGATTCGTCATGTCTGTCTGTCTGTCTGTCCGTCCATATGTCACAGCCACTTTTTTCCGAAACTATAAGGACTATAATGTTGAAACTTAGTAAGTAGATGTATTCTGTGAACCGCATTAAGATTTTCACACAAAAATAGAAAAAAAAACAATAAATTTTGGGGGTCCCCATACTTGGAACTGAAACTCAACATTTTTTTTTTCATCAATCCCATACGTATGTGGTATCTATGAATAGGTCTTCAAAAATGATATTGAGGTTTCTAATATCATTTTTTTCTAAACTGAATAGTTTGCGTGAGAGACACTTCCAAAGTGGGAAAATGTTGCCCCCCCCCCCTGTAACATCTAAAATAAGAGAATGATAAAACTGAAAAAAATTATAATGTACATTACCATGCAAACTTCCACCGAAAATTGGTTTGAACGAGAACTATTAAATAGTTTTTTTTAATAAGTCATAAATCGTAAACCGCAAAAAAAAATTACACTATTATTAAAACATCGATCAAAGTTACAACGAACTACAATAACTTTTATATTATGTTACTTGCTGCTTCGGAACCCTTCATGGGCGAGCCCGACTCGCACTTGGCCGCTTTTTTTTAACTTGTGTCGCACAGATTATTTATGTAAATTGTAATTGTATTCGATTGGACCAGTTCTGAATTTTTGTCTCGAAACACTGAGATTTTAGTTATTAGTTCGAATTTGATTTAAGAATTCTATGATATAATATATTGTGTAAGTACATATATACGAGTACATAGGTTAAAAGTAGTGGACTACTTCTGAGTACTTTTTTTATGTGTGGCCCTTCCTAATTGACTCTACTCTGCCTAATGGAAAGCATAAGCAGAATCCAAGAGTGGTGGTCACCATACTCACTGCTCGTGCAGATAATGCAACAATGACCCACACCGTGGCGGCCTAGTGATGCTTTTGCATCAGTGGGCCTAAGGTTTCGCACTCACCAACGAAACACGACAGCACGAACGCTGTAATTACAAGCTTTTTATTAACTTGCAATGTATGTATGCTTGTATGTTAGGGTAGAAACTTGTAACTCAATTTTGAAGCAGATATCTTCAACCGATTTTGCTGAAATTTTGCAAGCATATGTATACAGCGTGACAATACAATTGTAATGACATGGAGCTGATCTGATGCTGGAGCTGGAAGGTGGCCATAGGAACTCTGTAAAGAAACGTCGCAAAATCATCGAGTTTGGAGTCGTTTGATTCGTCTCGAAGCATTCCAGTAAAAGCTTGTTTTTAAAAAGCTTTTTAATTTAATTAATTTTTAATTTTCTGCGAAGAGAAATGAAACCGTAATATGTACCTATCCGGCTAGCCAGGATGGTATAGCAAGCCAAAATCTTCCTTCAAAGGAGACGTTCATGTCCTGCAGTGGAATATTAAAGACTGCTAATGTGATTTAATGTGAATATTCATCAATAAATAACAAGGTAATAGTTTATGCTTTGAAAAGTAAATAAAATATTTGCTTGTGTCATACCTTATTACCGCTACTTCAATATATAAAGCTACAAAATGTATTCACGAATTTTCTAATTCTAAATACATTATGGGTTTAGTGATATATATAAGCAATATTTCGGTCACTTCGACTGACTATGGATATATTGCATGGATTGAATAAAATAACATATAGGTATATTTTTCAAAAGCATTAAATCTGCGATCGTGAATGTTTCCAACTTTTCAAAGAATCTGATTGAAGTGATAATAGTCTACGAAAATCATGATGATAACTGAAATAATTCAAAGAATAATTTTGTAAATCTCAGGAATAGGGAATCAATGTAAGTAAAAAGAGGGCGAGTCGCATCCCCGTTAATCACTGGCTGACAGTAGAAATGCTGGCGCAGAATAAGGAACGGCTAATGCTTCAATCACGAGATTGTATTTTAAAGGATTTGTTCTATTTGTAGATTTATATATTCACAAGAGTCATGTATAAAAAGATCCTCAATTTGTATAGGTAGGTACTTAAAGTTTTTAGGCTTATAGAACTAACTATGGTTTTTAGAAATTGAACTCGCTACAGCTTTATTATTTATCAGTCAGGTACAAATGTAAAAATGCAAATTTTGCCATTGTGGGAATATTAGACATAACTTCAATAGAAAGATGTTACGTTATATCATAAATGATATAATTACGATTCATAAATATTTAGCTTGATAAGGGTTAATGTGATTTGTGTGATTATATATATCTATATATGTGTGATATAAGAAAATAATTATACCACACTATTTCATTACATTTCTGTAGTGAAGCAAAACAATTTAGTTGACTTCTTTGTAGCTCAGATTCAACGTAACTTTGTAACCCAATGAATTTAAAATGTTAGGTCATGTGTGAAATACTTATTCAATGAACAGATGAACGATAAATCTTAACAATTTGGGGCAGGTGAAAAATACATTCGGAAACGAGAGCATTCGTTCGCGTCATTTGAGGCTTTATACATGTGCAACCGTAAGTGGGTCCCTACTACGAATAAGGAATACGTGCTCCATATATCATGTTCCTAAGAGGTTTCCTTCGTCGTAGAGGACTGTGTTCTTAATTTTCTATCTATATAGAAACTGAGATATTAAGTCTCGCTAATGTTAGATACAAGCATCTATTATATCTACACTACCACACACAGGCAATGCGGTATTTTCCAAATCAAGAATAATTAATGTCAATATTATTAGTCCTATAGTATAGGAAATACAAAGAAATACATTAAAGCGCATTGCAATAGCATAAACCGCAATGAACCGTATTATATATATATTTTTTTATTTTTTTTATGTTTGGCCCGCCAAAATGACTCTACTCTGCCTGATGGAAAGCATAAGCAGAATCCAAGAGTGGTGGTCACCATGCTCACTGCGAATGCAGACAATGCAGCATGGCGACCCACACCATGGCGGCCTAGTGATGCTACTGCATCTTTTAGTCTAGTCAACAAGTATGGAACTTGTTGACTAGACTAATTGGGCCTCCGGTCTCGCACTCACCAACGAAACACGACAGCATGCTGTCATTTTACGTTGATTTTCTGTGCGAGGGTAGTACCGCCCCGGTCGAGCCGGCCCGTTCGTGCTGAAATCAGCGTGGCTCTACCTTTGGGATACAATTTACCAATTTGCCAATTATACAGTCACGATAGGTAACATAATAAAGTTATAGTCGTATTATTTTATTTCTCTCTAATGTAAAGATCCTCTTGCACAGCGCAAGAGGATCTTTACATTAGTCTACTGAACTTAATTAGGCAATATTGCATAGTATAGCATATATTTCAGAATTACAGTTCATAGTTACTTGCTGCTTACAGTGATGATTACCAATAAAAAGACATTCGAAAAGGGTGAAAATATATACACAGTATTTAATATAATCCACTCTTGGATTCTGCTTATGCTTTCCATCAGGCAGAGTAGTCATTTTGGCGGGCCAAAAATAAAAAAAAAAAAAAAAAAAATCGATTACTTTCTTCCAGATAATCTCCAAATTTACACAAAGCTTCCCCGGCTAAAATATCTGAAGCTATTAACGACATTAACAGAGATCTGACACAAATATGCACTTGCAGCAAAGAGAATGGATAAAAAATCAATTCAAGAAAAATTCAGGTAATGAAATTAGTAATAATGAATTATTAATAATGATTATTAATAATTAGTAGTAATGAATTATTAATTAAATTCAGGTTTTCGTAGGATGAACTCCGCAATAAATTCGCAGCAATTACCTGCTATATCTTGTGATGGGTGAATCCCATATAATGACAAGGTTAAAAGTCTTGAGATCTATATGCACAAATACATGTCCTGGGCCTCCCAAATTGGTGAAGTTAGTCGTAAATTGTTTGCTAGATCGGGATTACTCCGAAGACTTCGTAACTTTCTCCCTACCAACACGAAAATCGCGTTAGCACAATCCATTCTCCTTCCTACCCTTGACTATGGTGATGTTAGCTATCTAGATCTTACTGAAGAACAACTGAACAAACTTAAGCGTATGCAAAATGTCTGCATAAGGTTCATATTTGGTTTACGTAAATATAATCACATCTCCGAGTATCGCGTTAAGCTCAAATGATTACCTATCCGCCTTCGTCGTAATGTTCACATTCTCTCCGTTTTGTACAGTTCTCTGTTTCTTCCGCATTCGCCGCCCTATTCAAACAACGTTTTCAGTTCCTGTACAATTCACATTGCAGGCTCTTGAGATCGTCGGAGAATCTGAAACTGAAAATGCTCAGCCATTCCACACAGTTCGCTGACAAGTCGTTCTCGGTGTAAGCAGTCAGACTATGGAATAACTTACCTGAAGCAATATGAAGTGCACCTAAGTTTTTCAAACTTAGGTGTACCTAACACCTCATACTACCCGAAATAAAAATTCAAATATACGTGAGCGAAAAGACCGCCTATTGAAATACTCCATATGTAGATTTTCATTAATGTCTGTACAACATGTTATACTTTAGTGGTGTGCAATAAAGTTGTATAAATAAATAAAATAATTTTATGACATTTCAGCGTTGGACAGTAAAGAAAAAAATACCTTTATTTAGAACGTCAGACCAAACATAAGATTGGAACATCACTTACCCTCATTTGTCAGCAAAATGGTACCGATTTATTTTCCTTTTGTGATCTCGTTTATGGATAGTTTCATCTATTGAGAATATGAAACACAAGTACAAAATAAATGTGGTACACTTATTACGAGCAGATGGACTGAGGGACTTTGTTGAGATGATGACCCCGGAGCTAGAATTTGTTTTCTTTGCCGTGCACAGATTTGTTTTGGCATAAAGTATTTTATTTAGTATTAATAATATAATTTACACGTCTTTATCTACCCTGTACAATAAAAACTATTAGCTAAGCGTGACTTCAAAATTTTTGAAGAGTATCTGATTTGACTTGACAGTCAACTACCATATTGCAAGGTCTTAAAATAATTTGAATTCATAGTTCGCAAAACTGCAGTTACTTTGAAATTTTAGGAAATAATGGTGTTCTCAGTAAACAAGGTAAATAATTATCTGGCTGCGTAGAGTCCAATAGAATGTCTAATTATAAAAAAGTTTACTAGTAATATTCAAAATCAAAGATGAATCTAAAAATATCCAAAAATATATTATACTAGGTTTTGCTCGCGGCTCCGCCCGCGTGTATGTCGGTTATCGTGGTAAATAGTAGCCTATGTGTTATTCTGATGTATAAGCTATGATACGGAAAAGTTTCATCCAAATCCGTTCAGTAGTTTTTGCGTGAAAGAGTAACAAACATTCATCCATCCATGCATCCATCCATACCCACAAACTTTCGCGTTTATAATATTAGTAGGAAGTAGGATAGCAACAAGCAACATTGCTTAAGTTTGTCAATTACAATATTTACATATTTACACTTAGCTTTTTCTACCTTTTACATATTTTTATTGCGAATAAGATTAAGAACAACAATTTTCAAAAGATTGTGAGGATGGAGGTAAGGATGTTTGTTACTCTTTGACGCAAACATGGCTCCACGAATCTGGATAAAATTTGGCCCAAGATAATTATAGTCTGGAATAGCACCTAAGCAGCTTTTTGTCCAGAAATATGTAGTGTTCTCGTGGGATGAATAAGGAACAGCAACAATCAACGGCAACACAGGGCAGCTCTGCTAGTCATATATAACAAAATTATGGGTGGAGCCTTATCCTAAAATCATGCAAGTTTTTGTTATACTGGTTAATTAGTAAATAACATAAACATAATTTTGAACATCTCAAAACACATTTTCGTATTTTGGTCGTCACGACTGAACTTCGCAACCAAGCATCACTCAGTATAAAGTATGATAATAATAAAACACATTCTGGCATAAAACAAAGCTTCTAGATAAAAGCACGGGGATTAACCCTGATCCCAATTCTCTTGTACGGGACCTAAGCTTAATTTTCTTAAACTTAACTTCAGTAAAGCATTGGATTAAAATCTTTAAAACTTTTAAAGCTAATTGCACGTAACTGAATATAGCTAGCTACAAACAGCAATTAAACTATACTTAGTTCAGTAAAATTACGATAGTTTGTACAAAATCATATCGTATTAAACAATGATAAGTCTTTGTTTTAACTTTTTTTTTCTGGACTTAATGTGGCAATATATTATTCAGAAAGGATTAAATGAAATAAAAACTTTGCTCAGTGTTCACTTAAATACTCAGTGATATATAATTATACACTTAAGTTAATTGAGAACTAAAATGTTTTTTTGTAATACAATTTTAATATAAGTTGACTTTTATTGTTTTATTTGAATTCACATTTTAAGTTGTTTCATAAAATATTTAATGGTAGCATCAAAAATCTTAGTCAAAACTGTTTTTTTTGCGGATATTCATTTAGAACTAATTTCGTTAAAAATGCTAATTTAATTCTTTGAAACTTTCTCCTGATTACTTCCATCCCTGAGAAGTCTTACAAAATCCTTTCTTATCCCTTGTCTAAGACCTGAAAGCCGCCCTCCAAAATCGATAGCCGGGTCTCTTATTCTGTAACTTTTATGCGGCAATTTGCGTGAAACTTGACACTAAATTCTACCGAACTTGAAAAATTTACTGTGTGTTCGGCGTTCAGTTTGACGTGAAAGAAGTTAACGAATCAGAATCAATTTTACTTTACTCAGGGCTTAGGAAATTGAAATTCGTGTACATTATGCGTTTATAAAAATGAATGTTAGGAAAAAACCAGTTTGTTTCGTTGAGTTTTATTTGAAAAGGCTCACGGAATGTAAATTTTTTATTCAAAATATTATATAGAATGTATACAGTGAAATTAGTCTCGAGAAATTTTTGCATATGTAGTGGTGTGTATATTACTCAGATCTTAGAGCGCGTTTCCACTATATCGTTCTGGCCTATACAAAAATGTTTCGATATCCTAACATTACTATTTAATTTTATACTTATCCCTAGCAACACTCTGATTTTTGGTTTCAATAAAAACAAGTTTTTATTTTAAAGAAAAAGGTTTTGACTTTATAAAAACCGACTTCCAAAAAACATCCAACGAAAACTCTCTGCCAAAAAAACACTTAAAAGCGTAAAATAAACTGGTTCTTCATAAATTGCCTATACCTAATTCTTTATTCATTTAAATAGTAGTATTATAATGTGTGCTAGGTACCTAGAATCTGTTTGAAGCCGGTGCCAAGTAACTATCGCTTAGACTTTTGTAATTGTTCGTTTGTATTCTTTTTGGCTTAGCACCGACTTCAAACAGATTTTAGGTACCTAGCACACATTATAATACTACTATTTAAATGAATAAAGAATTAGGTATAGGCAATATATGAAGAACCAGTTTATTTTACGCTTTTAAGTGTTTTTTTGGCAGAGAGTTTTCGTTGGATGTTTTTTGGAAGTCGGTTTTTTTTTATAAAAAGTTTTTATTTTTCAGTTTTTAGTGCAAACAATCGTAGGTAAGTAGTAAGTTGAACTATTTCATCAAACTTCATCATCAAGAATACAAATTAAGATCTATACGTACATGTAATATTAAAATCATCCTCTAATCCCTAACTGTTGAAGAGTTTAACCTTCTATCATCAGCTCACCTAAATAACTTGAAAGTATACGACTTAAGGTCTTTAGATACGTATGAAATTGAAAGAATTATCCTTTAACTCCTAACCGTTGAGGAGTTGTACCTTCCACCTTCCATCATCAGCTTACCTAAATAATTTGAAAGAATACGACTAAAGGTAACATATATACATATGATATTGAAAGATTTATCCTCTAACTCCTAACCGTTAAGGAGTTGTTTCTTACATCATCAGCTCATCATCATAAAATGATGACTACCATACGCAAATACCGGTGTAACTTCAGAAAATATATGAAAAACATAGTATGTGCCTATAAAAAATGAGGGTTTCCCTCGATTTCCCTGGGATCCCATCATCAGATCCTGATATGCTGGCAATGGGACCACCTCGGAAGCATACCCTTTTGAACACAAAAAAAAATTTCAAAATCGGTCCACAACTGACGGAGTAATCGGTGAACATACATAAAAAAAAAATACATACAGTGGAACATAGAACCTCCTCCTTTTTGGAAGTCGGTTAAAAAAAAAGGTGTGTGTGCGATTCACACACGATAGAAGTGAAACTTCAAAGAGGAGAGACCGATATAAATATATATTTTTTTCCTTTCCTTTCATCTAGGTTTTTAAAACTCCGGGGGGCCTACGGGGGGGTCAAAATTTATGCGTTTATTTTTGGCCTAGGACGCACCGTTTCCGAGATATTTCAATCTAAAGCAAAAAATCGTCACTTGATAGTGGAAAGTGGAAACACGCACAAAACCAGAATAAACCAGTTTACGCTGTCCGCAGGTGCCACGTGCAGTCCGGCGTCAGTCGCTTGGTACTGTTAGAACATAAAGCACACATTTCATTCAAAAATTATAATTATTACGTTAATTGTTAAATTTTGTATTTGTTGATTGTTGTTATTGTTTGTTATTATTGTTATAATATTTGTTGAAGTTTTTAATTTGTGTGTAAGTGTTGTAACTTTATATTGTAAATTCAAAATGGCTCCAGTGTTAAAACATGGTCGAGGCAAGCCTTTGACTTCTCAAACTAAAGAAGTTTTGTACTGTTTGTACAAATATTTCGAAAATGAGTGTAATAACAACCCGAGCAGTATTATGACCCCCACTCAATTAGTTGCTAAATCAACAGGAATTTCAATAGCATCCGTCAGAAAGGTAGTATCAGAAAGCAAATGTCGTCCTTCAGATCAGGAAGTAACATTTAAATCTCCTAAAAAGAAACCGAATCGTAAACCTACAATAGTAATCGATAACTTTGATCAGCAAGTTATCAGAAGAACAATTCATGACTTCCACATCACAAATAAAGAAGTTCCCACTTTGAAAACTTTGCACGCAAAATTGAGAGAAGATATTGATTATAAAGGTTGTGTCAGCACGTTACGAAAACACGTCATGTCATTAGGTTTTAATTGGAAGCAAACAGAAGATAACCGGAAACTTCTTATGGAAAAACACGAAATTAGATACTTGCGAATTAATTATTTGATGAAAATTGCTGAATATCGTGAACAACGCCGACCAATTGTTTACACCGACGAAACATATATACATACATCACATACCCTCTCGAAATCTTGGTCAGATGGAAGCACTTCAGGTTTGAAGCAACATATATCGAAAGGCAACCGCTTAATCATTGTTCATGCCGGTGGTATGGATGGCTTTATACCAAATGCATTGCTTATGTTTAAAGCCAACCAAAAAAGTGGAGATTACCACGACAATATGAACTATGACAACTATTCAAGGTGGATTCAAACTCAATTGATACCCAACTTACAACCAAATAGTGTTGTTGTTGTTGACAACGCACCATATCATAACTCAATACAAAATCCTGCACCGAATAGTAATTCTAGAAAACAGCAAATGATTGACTGGCTGACATTGCGAAACATTGAGCATTCATCCACGTTGCTTAAGCCTCAATTATATGAACTGATTCTGCAAAACAAGGCGAGATTTGTAGAGTACAAGATAGACGAAATATTACGACAGCACGGTCATACTGTGCTGCGTTTACCACCATACCATCCGGAGTTTAATCCTATAGAAAATATATGGGGGATAGTGAAAACATATGTTGCAAAAAAGAATGTCGCAATGAATATGAAGATTATAATGTCATTAGCTGAAGAAAAAATGAACGCCATAACTGTAGAGGAATGGAGAAAAGTTTGTCTGCATGCTATTGAGGAGGAAA
Organism: Diaphora mendica; assembly: GCA_949125395.1. Lineage (NCBI taxonomy): Eukaryota > Metazoa > Arthropoda > Insecta > Lepidoptera > Erebidae > Diaphora > Diaphora mendica. Next base: position 14,112,680 of record OX421319.1, on the reverse strand, counting down.
ACAAATATCAGGGTAGAGACGCAGCTTTAGACACAATATCAGAACGAATCATAATTAATTTAAATAATTCATCTGATGAAAGCGAGGATGGGGATGATTGTGATATGCCTGGGGTTGATGAATTATTAGAATAAAACATTTATGGCCGGAGAACACCTAATTCATACACGTCTTCACTGAAGTGAAAACCGGCATTCACTGCTTGTAATGTTTGGAACTGGCTTGTCTGCCTCATATAGTTCCATAGATTACAATGCAGTGGATACACATTTTCACGTCCGTATTAGTACGTAGTGCGTATGCGTAGACGTGTACGCATTTGGTGTGCTCCAGCCACAAACGTATATTACCTTTAAAAAAATAAAAACTAAAAATAAAATGTTGTTTTTTTTTATTTGCTGGACCATACACTACTACAAACGCAAAAATTTCTCCAAGCTAATTTACCTGTAATTTATTGTTTATGACGCAAGACGAAATGGCAAAGAAACTTAATCTCAGTAATGAAATTCTAATCTCCATGTGCCGCCAGACAACATCTATCTGAGTATTGCAAGCCTTTGTATTTTAATAATAAAGCAGGTTTATTGTACCCACGTCAAGGTTAGCTTTGTATCGCAACATTGTATTGAGATTTAGATAATACCTATATATTAGATAAGTGTTCAGAAACATTTCTTTTGATTCTTCATTCATGAATATATTGTTTTTATATTTTCCACTTAGTTGTGTAGCAATGCGAAGTACAAGAGGTTCGGTATCCGTGTTATTTGAATTGAAAACCATCGAAAGATTTTGTTGGAATTTTGTCCATTGAATTCCGAATTAAATTTGATTTATGATTAGGTTGCGTTTTTGCTTTAATTTGATAACGTACTGCAACCGAGTACATTTGAGGATTAAAATCATTATTATGAGTAACATATACATTCATAAAAATCTAAATCTAGATGATTTAGATTTTATATGACATATATGCAATAACTAAACATGTACACAAGTGTGTACAAGTACAAGTTCTTGTACACACTTGTGTACAAGTGTCAATTTTGACACTTTTATACTATTTCCATTTTTTTATTTTCTCGATGACAGCTCTTTGTGGAAACTTGAACGAGCGTCTTTTTTTACATTATGTATACATTATTTAATAAAAATATGACGCTTACGCACGTACAAGATCATAGCAGATGGATGGAAACTCATAGGGATGGAGCTATCGATAAACGTAATACGATAACAGACCCGATATTTTTTTACGAAGTGTAAGAAACTAAACTATTGCCGGATAATTTTGTACAAATTTATTAACTAATATTACATTTCATTACAAGATGTAATTATATTATGTTGATTCTTTATTTATTTAAATCTGATAAATCGTCACTGTCACTCGATGAGCTCTCCCTAACAAATATTATAAGTTCCTGTACTTCTATATTATCGAATGCCACATGAATTTCCCAATCCGACGCTATAATGTTTTATTTCCGCACATGCATTTTTTTATAAATCTACCATCTTGTTTGCCGTAAAAGGGGGATGGGTATTGTTTCGAGCGGCGTGTCCTTTGATTTGTGCCCATATTAGTTCTATAGCATTGTACTGGCAATGATACGGCGGAAGTCGAAGAACCCAATGACCACATTCGGCAGCTATTTCGTCGATAATATATCTTTTAGGGAGGCTTTTTTTTCGATTTTAAAATATTCACGAATTGTACTTTTAATAAAGTACTATCCATATTTTTGCCATGACGTTAGAGCCAGTCAATTATCTCTTGTTTTTTATTGGCCTGCGTCGGCATTTTATCAACTTGTCTAGAGTGATATGTAACATTGTCCATAATAATTATCGACGGTTCTTCCAGAGATTGCACCATTTCTTAGATTGCATAATTTCTTTAAACCATCCTTCGTAAATCTCTGCGTTCATTTCTTCGTGGTAGTCCACTGTTTTTCTTGGATTTAAAGGCCAGTAAAGCATCTGACACGAATCCTTTCGTAGACCCTGCATGGCATACCTATGATAAGGCGTTCACCTTTTTCCATTGGCACTGAACTAGTGGAAGCGGCGGTTTCGTCAGTCCAGTTCTTAGATACTATGTGGTTTGCATTTAACCAAGTCTCGTCAGTGAAAATAACATTTGACCAATCTGATATCTTTTTGGCTTCGCTTAAAAATTCGCAGCAAGCCATAGCAACGTCGTGACGCTCCATCAATATTTTACGTTTGTTCGATTTTTTATAAGAAAATCCAATTTCTTTCAAAACCAAGCTAAATGACGATTTTTGGCCATGGTACAAAAGTGTTGGAATTTCTTTGCGCAAGTAATAGTCATATAACAAGAACAAAACGTACACACAAAAAAAAAGTATATTATGTATTTATATCAGTTGTCTAGTCCCCATAACACAAGCTCTGCTTAGCTTGGGACTAGATGGCGTTGTGTATTAGATGTCCAAAAAAATAATATATATATATGACGGCGAATAGCGACAGCGTCGAAGTTGTCAACCGATGTCACACGACGTGGTTGGCGTTTTTTCTTCGGCGTACGAAGCTTATTGTCCTGTGTGACGCTTGTACCGGTAGTCATTTTTGAATTTGTAGGCTCACTAATTTCTAATGCGGCCTAAACACGCTCTCGCACTTGCGACAGTGGTAATAGCGGGCCACCATTTTGATACTCTGCTTCTAAGTAATTACGAACCTTGATCGCCAGTTCTCTCGCTTGCCTTTTCAGAACAGATCCTTTAGGCATTTTGACATTTGACAGCGGGGACAGTAGTCAACACGGAGGAACACAAAATACACGACGTAACGTATGTATGGTTAATGTGAAAAATCTCAGCGAACAGAAATGTAGTGACTTTAACAGACTTGACAGATTAAAACAAACACAAAATGGTGGTGGGTCATTGAGTGTTCCCAGCTTGCAAAAATATATTTGAATGTTTTTGTTGTATTTGTCTTTGTCCAAAACATAATAAATATATGCTATCGATATCATTACTTATTTGGTCACAACACTACAACTATCAAATTAGAACTGTCATCGAGAAAATAAAGAAATGAAAATAGTATAGTGTCTTTCACTCACACGTTTACTTTCACGACTATGCCTGTGTTCTTAACAAGTTTTTTTTTTTCGAATAGAGTACCTTTAATATGTAAAAAACCCTTTGAAGTACATAGAAGTTGTAGTTTTTATATTCTAACTAGTTTTAAGACTGCCGAAAGAAAATCAAAACTTTGAACTGAAAAAAATAGGTACAAGTAAAGGCACAGCATTCGGCAACGAAAAATCCAATAGTTTGTCGTTCAAACAGTTCCATATCCAATAATATCCAATAGTTTGTACCTAATGGCATAGTATTTCTACGGCAGGAAATGTAAATGTAATGTATTTTATAGAAAACAAGTTTAGTTTGTCTTAGAACAAAACCAAACATAAATCTTCCACGATCAAAGTTTTACACAAGTTTGTACGAAAAGTTAGGTGGACAAATCAGATTTCTTGTAAGAAAGAACCTTATAGTTTTAAAAAGTATAAAATAAAGGTTATCAGTGTACTTTTGCTCAGATGCAGCACTTTCTTTATTTAAAATCATAAGCGCATCTGTACATATGAATTTCTATTGCATAATATTTATTCCTCGAGGTGAGGTCATTCTCGCCATGAGTTATTTTTTTAGTACTATTAAAAAGAAACAAACTACTACTAAATTCTATTAAATAGTATTAATGTGTCTATCCACGGCTTAACTTAGAAAGTGACGTAAAGATAATGCAGATTTTTTTTATTTCACGTTAATCCCATATTTATTAGGAACTTAAAAGAAAAATGATGTCTAAGCTAGTTTTGTCATTTCAGGAGTATGAATCACCTAATACGAAACATGCGTAATTGATTTGCTTTGTTATTTGTATGTTCCTGTCCAGTTGACTACATTTCATAAGTATGTTTTTAAGGAGGAGGATTTTAAGTCGTGAGCATATGAGGCTGCTGTTCTAAAAATCAAATACGCACGATGTGTTCGTGCGTATTTGATTTTACGCGCGAGGTCTAACATCTACTACGTTTATCCTTGAAAGGAATAATGTCATTCTTGTAAAAATGTAATTATACAATCTATAAAATGTGAAAAATAAGCAAGATAATACCATGGCTCCTCCTCATGTCAATGGCTTATTAATTTATTATGGTCCGAGAGCTGGTACCATTTTTTGATTAGGTATTTGAGGCAAGCTAAAAAATTGTCACAGACCTCTCCTATTATACCCCGTAGCGGGGCTAAATCAACCCCCCCCCCCTCTGGTGAGGTCACGTGACTTACAATAGCCATGGTATAACGATATACTTCGCCAGTTATAGCACTCTGAGCAACAGTGCTCACGTGGGAGTCACAAGCCTACGTCATCATCACTATCGCTGGATGTCAAAAATTTGTCCCGCTACTCACCAGCTAGCTCTGCACGTGTTGGGGTATATTAGGAGAGGTGTGTGACAAGTTGTCAGCTCGTCTCAAATACCTACCCAAAAAAGGGTCCAGCTCTCCTACTATTACTTTCTAATTAAATATATAGTACAGTAAAATGCCACAAATTACGTACAATTACAATATTGGTGAGTAAAATCAAAGCGGTTAGGATAAATGTATATTTGAGTTCAAATTGCAACAATTTTGCATGTAGTGGTGTATAATAAGCAATCAGTATCGCTTTAACTGGATCTCGTTTGAATAGTGCCGGCAATGAGCGTGATTTTGTGCCTTTATAATGCATTAGCTAGAGAGGAAATTGTATTCAATCTATTTTATGAGAATATGCAGTGGTTGGCAACAAATAAAAAAACTTGATGTATTGTCTATTTATACAGTAAAATCTGTGAGAACTAAATCAATTCTATATCCAAGAGTCAGATTCCAAGACGAGGTGGACATTTAAAAATTCGGTTCGGTACGGTACAATTTGTATAAACAATGACACATATGAATTGTGCGTTTGAAATGAATGTAAACATACTTCGACTAGGTAAAGTAATCATATCTGGTGAACAGCAGCCTATCAACGTGAGAACTTTCATTGCACGATACAGGTTTACTTTGCAGAACAGTTTGTTTCGTCGTATGGTAGGTATTAAAGTATTGTATATACGTAAAGCTGCCTGAATATCTATGATATAGAACTCCAATAGTCCACCCACCAAAGTTGAAAAAATCGTTATAAGTAAGATTTTTTTACTTTATTAACGTGTAATTTGTCTAAATCCAGTCGACGCTTCAGATTATAGATTACCTCGATCGGATTTTCTATGTAAGTTTAAATCAATTATGTTTACCACACCGCATGGCTAGATTTTTTTAAGTGTTATTATTTTTTTAAATTTGTTCCAGACAGATAAGTGTTTCATCGTTTCTTTGTTCCTTATTTTCAATCCCATTCCTAAGTTTGAGTTTTTAAAGCTAAATATGGAACGTTAAGAAAATTACAACGTTATGATTTTGCTCACTAATTTGATTGATGAAAAATCTTAGTTACTTAGGCGCTGACTTAAAGGTTATCACTTAAAGATATTAGACATACAATAATCGATTTTATGCCTCGAACATAGAATATACAAATGATACGGATTACCCAATATACTTCTGTATTACATAACTCAATCACATCAAAGTAATCTGAGCTAAGTAAATGTAAGAGAACAAATGGAAGCCAGAACCCTTTTGGAAATTTAATTAAAATAAATTAAGTTCACGACCCTGTAGAGTTAATAGTATTTTGGAAGTTTTAAATCCCTCCAATATTGTAAATTCTTATGGTTATGATAAACTGAACATGAACTTAATTTTATGCCTTTAAATTAGGGTTAGCTAAAACAAACAAAAAAAACTTCTCAGTTTTTTGTAATGTAAGGTGAGGTCCTCACCTCATCTTACATAATAAACTTTCATTAAGATCAATCGTTAACTTTTAGTATTCCAATTAAAACTTTCTATTTGATTTCAGTGTTTTAATGTTTTCTTTGTAACTAATATAACCGGTTTAGTAGATTGTTTAATAAGCATTAGTTTTCCATTTATTTGAATATGAAATGGAGTTTAATGTAGATACATAACAGAATTAGTAATCATTTTATGTTTTTCATAATAATTTTTTTTAGTAAATTTTTGCAAAAGGTTCCAAATCCTCAACACTTTTATACAAACTTTTGTATAGCTTCACAATGTTTCCATTTAAATGCATCCTTGATACCAAGTATGTTAGCTTTCACACCAGCTTGAATCGAGTGCTCTTTTAGTTCCCATGGGGTTTCTCACCACAACTAGGTCAAACTATAAATTCCTTAACCCCCCTGGTACTAAGGCTCATACAAACATTCTACACTTCGTAATTTCGTTTTTAAGTTATCGAACTATTGCACAGTTTAATAAATTTTAAAAATGCTTTCCTTTGCCATTGTTGATTTTTTAAATGTTTATTTTTATGACCTTGATTGAGAATTATTGGACGTGGTCAATATTAACTTACGAGAGACGGATCTTCTTTTTGTTGTATTTAAGCCATGGACTATTTCATCTCTGAAAATAATAAATAAAGTTAAAAAACCTTAAAACACTTTTACAAAAGCCGGTTATTAACAAATAAACATGCAGGTGAAGCTAATAAAAGCATGTTAAAAACAAAATATGAAATTGCTTAGTAGAAATTAACAAAACTTAATAACATTTGTGGTTAAAGCTCATTTTAATTCCCAAATTATAATGAGCACATATCATGTTATTGTATTAACGCTTCAAATAAACAGTTAAACATAGCTATAAATTCTCAAAATTAAAAAAAATCCCCGACATAATAACCTGAGTTCCCTTTAAAAAGTGAAAAACACGTTATGTGCTTTCATTTGAGACCCCACTCGATGATATTTTTGCAGACATTCGCTTACTATTCCCCACTTTCACCCCCATAACTTTTAAACGACTCAACCGATTTTCATGAAACATGTCTAAGAACACTCGCAGGTATCTCACTTTTCATACAAAAAACTAAATTGAAATCGCTTTATCCGTTCGCGAGCTACGGTGCCACAGACAGACAGACACGTCAAACTTATAACACCCCTCTTTTTGCATCGGGGTTTAAAAATCAACTATCAGAGAGTTCTTCTTGCTAAATCATTATATATCAATCGTCAAGTTTAACTAACTATACCGTATACGTCAGACGAAATATTTAATAACGTCAAATGGGTAGGTACATAAATTTACTTCGATATTAAACTGATAAACAGGGGATGTTGTTTAGGATCAATGTTAAGTGAATTACAGTGCCTATCTCGGCAAAACTTATTTCCAACATGTTTACAATCTTCTTTACGTTAGTTACGAAACTCAACTGTGTGACTAACCGAGTTGTAAAGTTACCGGAACCGAGCGTCATGAACAAAATTTAAGTGAATTTGTCAAACGCTACTATGTAATAAGCTTTCGACGAAGTTGCTTTGTAATCTGCTACGTGCGTATAGGTATACGTAACTTATATTAAATTTCCTTTTTTTGTTACGTCGATGTCATTTTTCTGTTGCATAACGATAATAATTCTGATCTTTGTTTGTGTAATATTTGATTTTGTTTCATACAGTTAGATGCTTATAAAATAGTAGCATGCCCGTAGAATTAAAAGAAGATAAAGGCTAGTTGGCTTAATTCATTAACTAGTTCGTATAATTATTATAATTTAAATCGATATATCGATAAAACGATAATCCGAGATTAAGGGAAAGAGACCCCTTATAAGCAGGTGTTTTTTTAAAGACGTGCACCGGTCACAGAGAACACTCATAGTTTGTGTATACACAGTGTTGTCCCATGCGGCCCCCTAAACCCACAGCGCCATCCGTGCAACAGCAGTAGCTCTGGTTCACACTCAATTGTTAGCAATTGTCACCATGTGCAATTGTTTAGGACTAAGCCATAAGATTTTACGATCTGGTGAAAGTTACGGAAACGGTTTCCCGAAAGCACAGAAACGAAAGTGTAGTTAGTTGCTAATCGTTGTCGGCTTGTTAATTGCTGGATCATTAATTGCGTGTCTATAACTCCGATGCTCTTCTTTTTTCTTAAAAAAAAACAACTTTCGCATTAGGAATATACATCCTATGTCGCGGGGGACTTTACAAACAGACATGAAACGGATACAAAGAACAGTTAGATTCAGAACAACAACTGTGGTCCTATGTGGGATTTAATCCCACAGCACTTGGTGCAGTAGAAAGCGACGTGGTGAAAGTTTAAATCACTAGGCCAACCATGCAGTCAGACTTTAAATATTAAAAAAAAGTATAAAGCACACATTCTGAATATTTTTTAGATTAAGGTAGTTTTTAGGTTTCAGAAAATGTAATATTTTCAAATGCAATATTAATGGAATATATCAAGATTTTTAGAATATTGCGTTAAAAAGTAATTTTAGTTTTTAAATTTTTAAATACGTGGATCCCAAAGGAGTTGTCATTGTTGCCAACAATAATGTATTGTTTGTGTATTCTTAACTCGGTAATAAAATGTAAAAAAATTTCTAATAACATCAGTAAGCTATAAATATCGATTCAAATATGTTATAAATTTTGAATCTAATTTATATTTTTTCAAATTTGCAATCTATACTAATGTTATAAAGGTGCAGAGTTTGTTTGTTTGAACGCGCTAATCTCGGGAACTACTGGTCCAATTTGAAAAAATATTTCAGTGTTGGATAGTCCATTTATCGAGAAAGGCTATAGGCTATATTTTTTTTTTTTAAATTAGCGATCTGTAAGAAAATTGCTATTTCGTAACCCAAGGTGTGAAATCGGAATCCTTTTTTTGCGTGCGCTGCAATAACTATTGACAATAGAACAAAATAATGTATTACAGGTTTGTAGGTCCCATTAAGATCTACAAAAAAGTCCGCAAGAGCATATATCTGACTATCATGGTTTAGTTTCAAAATTTTTATTAAATCGTCTGAAGAAAGAAACTACGTTAAATGTGTATCGTAATATTAATCCTTATCCAAACAAAGCATTATGTTATCAAGGGTATTTATGTAGAAGTAAAATACTTTTTCTTTCATCCCAATCCGACGTTTCGTTTAGAAGTTATCACGAGTATAAGACGCTAAGAGTTGGTACCTTATAATGAGTTATTTGCTAAAGAGTTTTTAACAACATAATACCTAATATTAATCTTTATCCAAATAAATGTGTTGTTGATTATGAGTATTAGATCTTAGAAGAGTATAATAAATACATTTAAATTAATATATAAAGCTGAAAAGTTTGTTTTGTTTGTTTGAACGCGCTAATCTCAGGAACTACTGGTCCAATTTGAAAAATTATTTCAGTGTTAGATAGCCCATTTATCGAGCAAGGCTATGTTTCATCACGCCAAGACCAATAGGAGCGGAGCACCAATGAAGAATGCTTCAAAAACGGGGGAAAATTATTACGCTACGGGCAATAGGAGACGCAAACGACGTTGCGTGGGTGCAATGCAAATGACATCTAGTTTTCAAACTAAGTAGACTTTAAGCATGGCATGTTTATGAAACGTAGATGTCGAAAAACTAAGTCAATTCTAAAACGTTCTGATACACACAATCGATTGCCGAATGATATTGTTCGAAGAATTTAGAAAATAATTGACGATACACAACAACGCCTTATTTAACGTCGTATTTACATCTTGGTGAGATCAAATCGTGTTATATAAGAGACAAACCTAAATTTGATATAGAATTATAAATAGACACCAACATTTTCTCGGAAAGCCGCTATCCGATTACCTTAGGGATATGCTTTAAACATAGAACAATGATTTTAGCATATAAAGTGACAGCGAAAATATAATAATTAATTTAGCTAGCCATTAGATAACTGGTATCAAAACGCGATCGGGCCGCAACGTCGGTGTTAGACCGATAGACGGAAGGAAGCTTACAGTTTCCCACGAGATAGGGTTAGTGTCTATTCGTTGAATGCCTAAAATCGAATAGTCCAGGTCCGCCCTAGAGTAGGCTGTTTGAAGCTGCCCCGCGTAGTATTTATTTTTTTGTATAACAAAGTTTAACTTCATTTTTTTGTTTATATTGTAAGTAGTTTTTGTTTGTATTAATAGGGATCAGTTGGATATCATTTTTGTTATAACGCAGCGTTATATTTTTTAGATAGCAGTGCTGTCGTTCAATTTTCTTCGATCGCTATCTTTTGCAATTTGCGTTGGCGTGTAGTAAAATCGCTTCCCTAGTGATAATCGACAGGCGACAGCGAGACTCAGAGCGACTCTGATTTATGACGCAATATTTAAGAAGGGAGACGATGCGTATCGCCGCAGGGTTCAAAACAAACGCTTTGTAATAACCATTTTTAACGTTAAGTTATAGGGAAAATCAGCATGCCAATAAGTACTGGGTCCTCATTGTAGGACGTTTTGTAGATTACAGAACGGTAAGCGTGTCGTGTATAGAACAAATTAGTCGTTTTTTTTGCAGTTTTCATGCTTTGAAGATAAAATTACAGCATATGAACGGTGGTCGTATTGTCGGTTTAGATATAAGTTGACGCTTAAATTTACTGAGTCCCTTTATAAGTACTTTTTCAAGGTAGCAGAGCCACGCTGATTTCAGCATGAACGGGCCTGCTCGACCGAGGCGGTACTACCTTCTCACAGAAGACCACCCTAAAATGACAGCATTCGTAGGTACTGTCGTGTTTCGTTGGGACCATCACTCTTGGTTTATTCTCATGATTTCCTATAGCGTATGGCGCAATACTATTAAAATACGTTTTAGTTACAAGTTTGGTCATAGGCGGAGTTGTCAATATCGTGACTTCTCGCAAGTTCGGAACCATACCCTTCCAAGTACCTCGGATGAAACGACCCCTGGGATCAAGTTTGATGATAGGCGTTGGCATAGCCATAATTGTGTGCATGTGTGTGTGTAGATATGTGGCAGTTATGTTGATGTTATGACATGCGGGCAAAGTACGTCGGAACTGAGTAATAATCGTCTTAGAGTAAACGCTGACGCATCTCTAGACTATTATGGCATAAACACTTATTCACTTTTAGTCAGTCCCCATATAGTCACTTCCCCATAATCGATTCAATGTGCCTCATATTGTTATTCATACATTGAAAATGGTTAAACACAACTTTAAAGGAATTTTTAATTTTAGTTTTAATTGTACTTTTTTTTTGTGTTGTTACACAGCTGAGATCAGGTGAATAGAATAATTTGATCATTTGGCGAAAAAGCTTTTTGTGAACGCACTCATTTCAGGATTAACCTGTCCCATTTGAAAAATCTTTCGATTGGCAATAGAGTCTAATAAAGTCGTTGGTAAATAATATAGTTTAAAACTGTCATATAATTTATAGCAATATAATATATCTAACAAAACTTTTTATAAAAAAAAAACCGACTTCCAAAAAAACATCCAACGAAAACTCTCTGTCAAAAACACTAAAAAGCGTGAAATAAACTGGTTCTTCATAAATTGCTATGTGCCAATTCTTGTCTATACCTAATTCTTTATTCATTTAAATAGTAGGTAGTATTATAATGTGTGCTAGGTACCTAAAATCTGTTTGAAATCGGTGCCAAGCGACTATCGCTTAGATTTTTGTAATTGTTCGTTCGTGTTCTTTTTGGCTTGGCACTGACTTCAAACAGATTTTAGGTACCTAGCACACATTGTAATACTACCTACTATTTAAATGAATAAAGAATTAAGTATAGATAAGAATTGGCACATAGCAATTTATGAAGAGCCAGTTTATTTTACGCTTTTTAGTGTTTTTTGACGGACTTCCACACAAACTTTAAACCCCTATTTCACCCCCTTAGAGGTAGAATATCAAAAAACGCTTAAATACGTATCTACTCAATTTAATCAGTAGCCCAGAGATAAAGTTTCATGTTTCTAACTTAAAACATGACGGACTTTCGTACAAACTTTCAACCCCTATTTCACCCCTTAGGAATAGTAATTTCTAAATTCCTTCCTTAGTGGGTGTCTACTCAATAAAACGATCCATATGAATAACTAAAAGAATACAAATTAAGGTCTATACGTACGTGTAATATTAAAATCATCCTCTAACCCTAATCACTAACTGTTGAAGAGTTTAACCGTCTATCATCAGCTCACCTAAATAACTTGAAAGTATACGACTAAAGGTCTTTAAATACGTATGAAATTGAAAGAATTATCCTCCAACTCCTAACCGTTGAGGAGTTGTACCTTCCACCTTCAATCATCAGCTTACCTAAATAATTTAAAAGAATACGACGAAAGGTAACATATATACATATGATATTTAAAGATTTATCCTCCAACTCCTAAACGTTAAGGAGTTGTACCTTACATCATCAGCTCATCATCATAAAATGATGACTACCAGACGCAAATATTGGTGTAACTTCAGAAAATATACGAAAAACATAGTATGTGCCTATAAAAAATGAGGGTTTTCCTCGATTTCCCTGGGATCCCATCACCAGATCCTGATATGGTGGCAATGGGACCACCTCGGGAGCATACCCTTTCGAATATAAAAATAATTTTTAAAATCGGTCCTGAATTGACGGAGTAATCGGTAAACATACATAAAAAAAAAACATACAGTGGAACATAGAACCTCCTCCTTTTTGGAAGTCGGTTAAAAATAGCACAATCTACCCCATTTGAAGAAATTGTTTTATTTCCAAAATTGGTAAATAGCAGTCAAAACCAATGTAATGGTCAGTGCAATCATTTTAAAACTTTTATTTTATATTTGTATCCATACATTCCTAATCCTGTCTATTCTGGTAACCCTCATTTCAGCTGAGTGGAGATATTTTTCATCGACGTATATCATTGGCGAGCATTGTGAACCGGACAATACCATAAGTCTGTATAATGGTCTCAGACGAAAGACTTATTACAATACTCAATTTAAGAACATGACTCGGCCTTATTGAGACTGTCTGCAAGCTTAAAGGATTAAGCTAATCGCTTGTAGTGATCTAAGATCTTAGTACTAATTACATTTACCTTTTGGACGTTTGGGCAATGAAATAGACTAAGTTCTCTTTTGTAGTAAAATAAGGGTGTCTGAAACTCTTTAATCATAATTTACATTATAGTTTAATAAATCAAAATATTGTTTTTTTAGTATTTTTGTAAGGAGTGGTAAACAAACTTAAATAAATACTTTTTCAATATTGGACTGCTTGGTATTTAAAGAAGTAAATGAATATGAATAAAAACTGGAAATCACAAAATTTGAGCAATAAAAGTATGACTACACTGAGCAATAAAAGTATGAGTACAGTGTATTCATACTTTTATTGCTCAGATTTTGTGATTTCTTTTTAAATACCAAGCTATCTGGCCAGCGTGGTACAGTAGGTCGAAACCTCCTTGCCAAAAAGAGGTCTGTGCCTAGCAGTGGACTGTTCAGGGCAGTTGATAATTGCTGATGATGACTTTCTTCACTAAATCGAAAGGAAAGAGGAAATTAACCCTTCTATTTAATGATTCTAATCGAATTTGTTAGTCTGATTAGAATAATAATTTTTAACACGAAGTAAGTCATCTAATAAAGTCATGAGGCATAACGTAAGATACTTGACACATCTTTTACAAAAGTCTTAGAAAGCTTCATTTCATATCATATCTCTAACAATTATGACAGATTCATAAATGACAATAAGATAAGTTCGAATTCGATGTCATTACTAAGAATACTGATACTGTAATATCAATTATACACAGTTATCAGTGATTAATAAGGAACTTTACAGAGTTAGTTTAGCTCGGTTTATACATAATTGAAAGCGTATTTAAACCGATATAACAACATTTTACAAGCGTAAGGAGCACGCATATTTAATATCGTTCAGAAGACTGCAAAAGTCCACATTTTTTTACCTTCATTTTCGTTTCTTAGCTTGTTTCTTCATTTTATATCTTGGGCGTGCGTGTCACTATTTGATGGCTTCAAATAAAACTTTCATGTTTTTGAAATACATTAAAACATGTAATTTTTAAAATATTTACATGTTTTTTGTTTATTTAATAAGTTCCTAAGACCAGACAACAAAAATGGTACTGAATGGATAGAAACATTAGGATACATAATTGGATAGTAAATGGAGAATAATTCAGACTGTACTTCAAGATTTTAAGTTTAATGATGCAGGCCAAATTTTTTATTTAAAATATGAAACTATCATATTGTAGGTTCCCATGTCTATAGTGACAATTCTCGTGGTGGTTGAATGTTGTTTAAAATGGAAATCATGGCATCATACATAATATACAGTATTTCAATTGATTAGTCTGTTCTCAAAGGATTCGTTTGAGATTATGCCATAGCCATAATATTTGTTACAATTTCTCATTACTTATGTATGAGAGGTCAACTCTGCGGCCGTCGAACAGATATAGTTTTAAACTTTGGTCATTCGCGTCTCTCTTCTCATCAGAACGCTATATTCTATTTAATAAATATAATTATTATAAGTATTTTAACAGTAACAGGATATTCAAATGGGCTTTCGATTCGTATGCAATGTTTAATGTGATTGATAAAAATATTACTAACCAAAATTATTCTCTTGTAAAGGTAGCAAGCACTTCCGCAGTTTAACGTTACATACTTTCGAGTCAATAGCGACATTCGTAATGGTTGGCTGAGCAATCCTGGGATCGTTTTGGTTACATCATTGCTCCTTTGTTTATCCAGGGTCGAACTGTACATTATAGCGTCTTTTCGATAAGGTCACTTATCGTCGAGTAAACCAGATCGAGAGTGTATCGATAGAAATGTTCACCCAATAATTTTGTTACGCATCATCGCACTACCTTTGATTTTACTATATTCATGACAACATTTTGTACATCAAAACACTATTATAAAATTTGTCTGATTAGGGTGGAATAATTATTATTACCTATAGTTGCTTAACATTAAGGACTAGACATCTATATAATATATAAAACTGAATCGCCTTAATGTATGTACGTACATAACTTCCGTTCGGCTGCACCAAATTATATAATTCTTTTATTTATGTGTTCCTTATTGTAAAAGATAACGGGAAAAGTTTTTTTTTTGTCCGTGATTGTACACTGCCTGTGGGAAGCTGAGACAGATATGTAAATATGGCGGTACGAAGTTCGCCGGGTTGCTAGTTTTTTTATATAGAAACTATGTATGTAGATTTGCGCGCCAAAGAGTAGTCTACGTTCTTCCTCAAGAATCAAAATATCTCCATGCCAAATTTTATTGAATTTTGACAGCACGATTGGCCTAGAGGTTTAAGCGGTTACCACGTCGCTTTCTACTATGTCAAGTATTGTGGGTTCAAATCTCACATAGGACAATATTTTGTGTGATCCACAAATTATACCGCCGGTTAACATCAAGCAAGCGCAAACAATAAATGCATTCAAGAAAATGGTTAACGAACATTATGCATCTTAATTAAGACAGTCACGAATTAGGGTGTGCCGGAATTATTATTTTTTATTTTATATACATTATCTAGTTAGGTATATATGTAGGATGTATGTGTATATTTAAATACTTATATTTAAGTGTGTGTGATATGTGTGTGGATATATTTAGATATGTATGTTGTTCATCACATTCATTAGCAAATAATATAATTAATTCAAATCTCATTGCACCGACAACTACCACTGTCTCTCCTATACATTTTGATCCATCCTAAGGTTGCCTGGAAGAGATTGCTTTAGGCAATAAGGCCGCCCTTTGTACACTCCGTCTCACATTTTATGTACTCTCTTCTAACTCTGTAATATTATGGTGTGCAAATAAAGAGTTTTCTATCTATATTTCAGAAAAAAATAACAAAAAGAACCGACCTTAAGAACTGGACCAAATTAAAATGGGACCACACGGGAAGCACCAGCTTTCAAATAAAACGAATCATCAAAATCGGTTTACCCAGTCGAAATTTCTGAGATTACAAACATAAACAAGTGATTAATTTAAAAATTATTTTTAAAAACAAGCTTTTACTACTTTGTAATGAAAACATTTGATGCCCATATTGGGTGGGTTGTTCAGAAATATGTACGCCACCATTTTCTTACTTCGACCATTTTGGATTAATAATAATACCGATGATATAGTTGCATTGTCATCAAAACTAAAGATATATTTCAAATTTCAGCTCAATCGGCAATCGGGAAGTGGTTCAAATTTAACTTGCAAGATTTAATTACAGACAAACATCGGGACAGGTGAAACTAACTAAAAGCTTGTAAAAAACACAGTCGAATTGAAAAAAATCCTCCTTTTTTGAAGTCGGTTAAAAATACTAGGAACTGACTACTTACCGTGGACAGATATATGTTAGTTTGCTACCATTTGTTTTGTGATTGAAAGTTATGAAAATTTTTTTTTGTGTACTAAATGTACGTTTTATCTATTTTCAAAATTCACTTTTTCTAGTTTTTATGTTACTAAAATCTGAATTTCATAAAAATAATACTTGGTTTGTTTTATTTAAGTAAGCTCTAAATATTACCAAACAATTGCAGAAATTGAATTGTATATTTGCAAGAAAATTACTTGACATTTTAGCTAACGGGAACACACCCGAGATTTTCACAAACCGTGAAGCAACGAAAAAATCTTCGCCCGGTTTTAACATTGTCATTTGGATAGGCGGAAAGGTCTACTTTTTGCATTAGGGATTTTCGTACAAATAATGTGACATTAATAAGTCTCACCTACCCGTAAAGGGAGTTGTCACGTATGTATTTGGGTCAGCCATTACATTCAAGCCACTTTTATAAATAATTAGGGTCCTGTGGCAAAAAATTGAACAATAGAGACCAAATGCAACTCAGACCTAGGGTAGTTCATTAAACGTAATATTCACTGATGTAATTTATCGTTGTGAATGTTAGTTTTTGTGTAATTAAGTTTGGTTATCTGGGGTCTACGTAACTGAATTTAGAACTCGTGTCATTGTGTGCGTAAATGTGTCGCACTTGACCGTTTTTATAATATGATCTGGACGAGTAACTACTGGTTACCCGTGCTATACGTGACCGTTTCATAATTCATGTAGATTAAGGGCTATTCGGGTTACTATGTATACACAGGATAAAATTACCAAATAAATTACTTTTAGTTTTAAATTAAGCACGGACATTGACTTTAAAATAATAATATTTAGTGTGGTCTTCCTAACTAGGAAGACCACACAGCAAGCAACAAGAGAAGGAAGAAGACCAAACACCAGCAACTTATGCTATTTGTGTATTATCGACTGCCTCGGTGGCGCAGTGTTAGCGTACGCGACTGCTGTGCTTGAGGTCTCGGGTTCGATCTGCAAATGTTTGTTTCGGAGTTTGGGTGCTTTCTATGCTAATATGTATGTATTTACAAAAAAAGTATATATGTATTTATATCAGTTGTCTAGTAAGCATAACACGAGCTCAGCTTAGCTTGGGACTAGATTGCGTTGTGTGTTAGATGTTCGAAAACATTATTATTATTGTTTTAATACTCTGTACCATGTGTATATTTGAAACTTTACCTTAATTTTAAGCAATCTTACGTAAGTAGGTACGTATATCCACGTACGTATAATATATTGATATGTACAGCTGTAAGCTACACAATCACAATCGAAAAGCCCAAATAAGTAAATTGTGTATGGTAGAATCGAAATGTTCACGAGAAAATTTTTCTTTGAACATACGAACAACGTTTATTTGCATTGGAGCGAAAATATTTAATCAGGCGTATAATCTTAGCGTTCCCCACGCTTTTGTGGGTTGATGGGTGTGGTATAAACACACCCATCAATGCTTTACCGTGTTCTCTTTGTGTATGGAGCACTGTATTGTACTTATGAAAATCTCTGTATGATATTTTCTCCACGATATTATGTTAAAAGTGGCATCAAGCAACGTAGTTAAGTACATACGTAACAACTAACAGTACATCATCGTTTACTTAACCTCCATATATAGTGCTGGAAGACCCTACTACTCATCTCAACAGGGCACAGGGTTACCACTGTATGAACTTAACATTGTTAACAAAATATATGTGCTAAAGATCAGAGTATTCCTAACTATAGTTTTATAGGTTATAATAATACATCCGTTGAAAGCAAAATGTATTTAAAAGTGTGGCGGTTTTTACGATTGTAAAAATACTAACTCAAATAAATATATCACATTCCATCATCATTGATTTGATTTTTAAACATTTCAACAAATCAAGAAAATTCAAGCTAAAATAGGTTTAAATTCCATAAATACTAAAATAAGTGCATTAACATTAGGTACTTATTACTTAGAATATATTCTAAGACTTATTATCAATTCGTTATAAGCAGATATCTCAATATTTCTTGAAATGAAATTGTTTGTATAAATTGCGCAGCCGCGGCCCGACCTCTATCACTTAGGTCCTAATAATATTATCGGCTAGCTGTGGATTTAGGATAAAATACCTTTTTGAGGATTGTGTGCTCATTGATAAATTTATTCAAATTCCTGTGATGATACCGATTTTTAGACCAACGAATTATAATATAAAGTGATAGACCTATCTAGATAAAATGTATGAGCAGCGTTTTATTCTTATTTAGTCATTAGTTTTCAGGAGGTAGCACGTACATAAGCTACCTGTATTACTGTTAAACTAAATAAAACCTAGTGTAGTAGACCTAATTCATGAAATGGGGTTTGAGAATATAAGTTAGTAGTATAGTAGTTATAGTGAGGATCGTCTATTGTGCTAGTACTAAAAAAATAAAGCGTACTATGTTTTAAGACAATGATCAACGTCTAGTTTTTTTAAACGACTCCAAAAAATTAGGAGGTTTCTCAATTCGACCGTATCAATTTTTTTTTATTTGTGTTCGCGGATAATTTCGAGATATCCCAACGGTGGTACCATGATAAGGACACTAAGGTCTGATGATGGCATCCAAGAGAAACAGATCGATTTAGTCGTTTTTGAAGTCGGTTTTTATTTTGTTAAAATTTTACTTGTCATTTCATCGCTATGTAAGTACTTTCATTATGGTTTACAAATGACAAAAAAAAACTGATATATTTCGGCCATTGCCTTTTATGGTACGATGAGTTTACAAATATCTTAGATAATGCGTAGTAAATAGGGGTGCCGTGTACAAACATCATGCTCTGAACATCTCTAAATGAGGTAGACAGAGTTTTTTAAATAGTTAGCTTTGATTAATTTTATGTTTTGTATTATCATTAGCTTTAAACAATCCTATATTAAACTTAATGAATAAATGAATTAAGTATCTAATTTAAATATTGGCTTACAATACTCTGACCACTGCATATTGAATATACCGTAACCACTTCTTTTTAGTCATAAATATTCAGCTCTTTTCAGACCAGACTATTAAACTATATCGAAATATGAAGCATACATATGGTTTAATGTTAATACATATGAATATGCAAATGAAATAATAATTAAATAATATTTAACCAAACCAGAAGGTCAGTTGTCCTAAGTCACGTGTTAAAAACAAAATATTAGCCAATAATACCAGAGAATATAGGCCTTAACGATTGTAGGAAGACAATTGACGCTAAACACTTGCAACTTGTCAAAGGACTGAATTGAGACCGAACTTTTATTACGAGAATAAGACTTTGGTTTCTTTACAAAAATCAAACTAAACTAAATAAACAAACTCAGTGAGTATTCATAAATCCATTTCCATTAGTAGAATGAATATAATTTACAGTAGCAATTGTTTTCTTCGTAGTAGTTGCAATTAATGGTCATAGTTGACTGCCTTGTTGGTTGGTAATCATGAGGTCTTGGGTTCCAATCCCGGGTCGGACCAAATGTTTGTACGATCTACAAATATTTGTTTCGGAGTTTGGGTGTTTTATTTATACTTATAATAAAAATGTAACAGGTCCAATTCTGTACGGTTTCCTGGAGAGGGGGGATGAAAGTCAAAATATGTACTTAGTTGTAATTCAATAACACAAAGTCCGATTTCTTTCATTCTTTTTTTACTAGAAAGAAAAAAAAGAAAAGATAACGGGAAAAGTCTTTTTTTTTGTCCGCGACTGTACACTGCCTGTGGGAAGCTGAGACAGATACGTAAATATGGCGGTACGAAGTTCGCCGGGTCAGCTAGTATGTATAATATGTATGTAATTACAAAAAAAAAGTATATATGTATTTGTATCAGTTGTCTAGTACCCATAATACAAGCTCTGCTTAGCTTGGGACTAGATGGCGTTGTGTGTTAGATGTCCGAAAAAAAACAAAAATAAAAAAATTGTGTTACTTTTGGAACCCAAAAAACATTTTACTTCAGAAACCGATTTCAGAGGATTGTACAACGTGTTAGTTACATAATAATATGCAAAACATAATGAGATCAGAGCGACTAATAAATGAATAGAGCGACGCAGACTAAATTAATAAGCGAGCCAAATCCAGTAGAGATAATTCACTAGGAAGCCTGTGGGATTCAAAGTAACACATGTACACTACGCGTTACTATCTATTTACTTTTGAAAATTTGGTACCGGTTTTTTTTAATGTTTTTATTTAAAAGTTATTAACTGGGCCGTTTATATTTCAAATCACCTTACGCTCTTGGCTTCTATATCCCCAAGGAGCAGAAGATCCAAAGGGATTTTTTACCCCGTCGACAAAAAAGGGTTTGTTTACATACACACATCAAAAGTGTCTAGGGATCAAGCATTTTTATGCGGATTTCTTGAGATTGAGAAGTGGCTTTGGCCCTGGCCTGCTCAGTCGCCAGACTTGAACCCGATTGAGCATGCATGGGATATGCTACAGAGAAGAGCTCTGCCAAATATGGAGGGTATCCAGTCGCAAGAAGACCTTTTTTTGTTATTGCAACGAACATGGGCGGCCATTCCACAGCGTGTTTGGATGAACTCATTTTGAGTATGCCAAACCGATGTTCTTGTGTTGTTAGTGTTCGCGGTAGAAACACGGATTATTAATTGTTTAAGTTACCTAATAAAATTTTAAAGAAAACTGTTAATTCAGTCTTTTTTTCGAACTTTAATGTTAGTGGTTCAAATGTCAAAGATCCCTTTTATTAGGAAAATGGCAAATTTCTTTATTAATGCAAAGGTGACTTGGTTTATCGTTACTGTGATAAACGAAAACACTTTATTTGATGAATCCTTAAAGAAAATTTTAATTAATATCAATCAGGAGAAAAGTTATTGCAAAAATATATGTTGATCCCTAGACACATATGTTGATCCCTAGACACTTTTGATGTGTGTACATACATTTTTAAGCCTCTTACTTACCTTTTAATGAAAAATAAACTTTAGAGATCGGAGGTGGAGTACAGCAGATATCAGTTTTTTAGTATGAAAAACAATAAAAGATGTACTCTTTTATTGTTTTCATACTACATGGAGATTGTAAGGATCTTAACGTAAAACCTTATATTTTATTATATTCTGAAAGCTTGTGCATTATTCTATTATAGTGGCGCGGTAGCGTCCAGTATAGTCCTCTACTAAAATATACACTGATTGTTTTATAAAACATTTTTACTGATAATGCTAAAGATAAAGGTTCGTGTCGTATAAAATCTAAACTTATAAACATAAAACGATCTTTATCAATATATACAAACGAAATTGAACACCATAATATACGAATAAATTTATAAAAGCATAACTACGTTCGAAAACTCGAGATTGATTCGGTTTTCAAAGCTTAGGCGAGGATTTATACGGCGCCGCTTTTACCCGGCAAATCATTGATCTATTTTAGATATAACCTATAGTCATTATTCCTATCCTTTTGTGGGATAATGCATGAAGGTATCATCATTATCAAGGCAACCTTCTACGTATTTAAGTCTACGGTCCGTGCAGTGCTCTATTCTTTACCCTTACATTTTTAGACTCTTCATCTACTATTAGGACTATTTAATACAAGTAGTTTGGTAAGTAGGTACAACTTACTACGTAAACGTAGGTAAGGTTCATGGAAACTCAAGTGTGTAGAATATATTATACGTTATTCGGTTTCAATCTATCGATTTTACTTCGACGTTGTTAGAAAGCGGGACTTTCGCGATTTTCCGCACCATTAGTTATGTGACAAACGGCGGTTTGTACTCACGATGTCGTTTTCGTCCATTACGAGATTTCAAAGATCGAATATTCGTATCCGCTTTTTACCCTCTATCAGTTATCGCACTTATCTTCACAATCCAAAAACTTTAGGTCAAATTAACTTCATGTGTACTAAGAGTACTGTGAACATCTTGGGCACTTATTCGTTTAAAATATATTGTGCTCGTAATTTCATCTTGTAACAACTACATTAAGCAAAGTCAATTAAAATTATGAATAGTTGGTTTTATATAGGTATTAGAGTTTATATAAATATAGCAATAATAATTGACAAATGTTCAATTAATTTAATCTAATCAGTTGTTGAAATGCAAACATAACTCATTTCGTTTGTTCTAGATTATCGCAATTTATCAATATTGTCACAATTAGAACCGGATGAAATAAAGGTGAGTTTCAATGTTGAATTATTATATGTATACCAATGTTTCAATTAAAGACTAGCGTAAGCGTAGAGCGTAGGATAAAGGACAGCGATCTGCCAACTGAGTACATTGTTTTGCTTATAAACTGTCTAGAAGGGAATTATTTTCTTTATCGTGGGCAGTACTACCTCCGGATCGACGGTGTGGCTATGAATAACACAGTAGCATCAGTTATAGCCATACTGAATGGAACAATTTGAGAAACTAATTAGTTGACAAACGTCCCAGGTGAAGCTATGGAAGAGATATGTCGACGACGTTTTCTGCATTATAAGTGGTGACCACCGGAGGTTAGAACAGTTTTTAAGTATAGCGAACTCCATCACCAGAACATCAGATTTTCTTATGAAACGTGAATGAACAGGTCGATGACCTTTCTTAATATAAAATTAATGATGAAGCAGGATGGAACGCTCGGACACACCGTTTACCGAAAACCTACGCACACAGAGAGGTACTTGCGCGCTAATTCACATCACCATCCACTCCATCTACAGTCTGTGATGACTTCCTCGAAGAATTGAGCCTACGACCTCTGCAACCCTGAACACCTAGAGACCGAGCTCGCTCATGATCAGGAGGTATTTGAACGTAATGGATATCGATACACCTCAAGCCGCCCTAGGGTGGAGATGGCACAGCCCAGCGTAGACCGAGCACCAGCCTTTCTACCATTTATAAAAACATTAACGGCCAAAGTTGGAGAAGTGTTAAAAAGTACTCTGGCTACTACAGGCTGACTGTCAGTCACAGGCTGACTGTCCGTCAGCCTGTGACCACGGCCAGTACAACCTGGTCGAAACGTCAGGCAAAACAGAGGTATGTAATAGCTTGAAATAAGTGATCGCGTTAATTCCCGCAAAAATAATAATTATTATATCATGGAACGCGAAAGTTTAAAAGTTAGTATGGTGGGGAGGTAGCTTAGAACCAGGAGACGGACATAGGATACTTTTTACATAGATTTTTTTTCTTAATTAGCCCCGCGGCTTTAACTACGGTTGTTGTTGTACGGCGGGTAATACCGCGGGGCTCAGCTAGTATTTCATATATAGTAAGAACGCGTATAGTAGCAATTTTCTGATTTTAAATCAATAATTTTTAGGTTTTTTCTTTGTATATGTATGTAGGTCATTTAGAACTCAACAATAGCCTACCTGGCCATTGTTGAGTGAGTCAGTCAGTCATAAAAACGTCGGCTTTTACACGGTAATATTTCAGTAACCGTTTGAGCTAAATTGATGAACACTTAAATTCCTTACGAGCTAGGGGTTTTTAATACATGTAAAAATCCATGTATGAAGAAGTAGCTCAAATAACAAAAGGAGCTCCAAATAGTTTGTGTACAATTACACACATATTTAATTTAAATTTATTAATTAGACTGACTGATATTGTCTAGACTGCATTACAATTTTTTTTCCAAGAGTGTTGGACACCATCATCATTGCGAATGTGAGCAATGCAGCATGTTGACCCACACTATGGCAGCGTAGTGAGATGAATCACGCTCCGTTTAAAGGACCCGGGATCATAGTGAAAGGGAAACACGTGCACTGGAAGTAAGTTCCTGGTTTTAATTCGATTAGTTAAAGAAAGGAAAGCCGAGACGCTTATTTCGGTGACTAAAACGGTGACTTCCAAGACCAGCACGTGTTGTCGTGTGGGGGGAGGTGGAAGCGGTTGCAAAAGCTCGTCAGAATACTCTCCATGATAAAGGCGATAGAGGACTGCCTGACATCTCTTCACAACTGCAGAGGCTCAAGGGATGTAGCTTCAGGAATGTTGATAATGCGGACTGCAACCGATCGAGGGCTTCCAGCAAGTACTGAAGAAGAACCGCCTTACCTTGTTCAGTATGTCTAACGTCCTGCTGACTTAGTGACGCTCTCAACGTACTCGCACGGGTAAAAGTGTATTAATAAAAGTGACGCTCCATGTCCCTATCTATAGTCTTATTGCAATATTTTTTATTTTCTACTTCAAAACGTAATAAAGTAGACTAGGTTCACCGAAGTGTATAGCAATACATCATACATTAAGAAAACGTTCGTAGAAATCGAAGAGATGTGGTTAGTTAGAAATCTTTTCAGATCATTCTTTGAAAACCCTATACACTTGGAAGATTAGAAGAGAGAAAACCTTAGAGCAGCTGTGTGGATTTATAATTTCACGTTTTATTGTTGTATATTACCGGAACACGTTTCTCTATTTCAAGTGCATTGGGAACGTGCACGACAGTAGCGCCATCTCGCAAACGCAACTTTCGGGGCATTTGTCAAATAGCGAATGACAAGTTCGTACTATTTTATATAAAATAAAGAAAATAAATAATCTACAGAAAGAAAAGAGAGTAAGTCTTTTAAGAGTGTAAAACACAAAATAAATTTCCAGTGCCAAACTATGCTAAAAGGAAACAAATTGGTTTTAGCCGAACATTAAGAAATTTAGAATGGCAATAGTTATTTAACACGAGCCAACATAATTTGACAAACATCGGTGACCTTTGAAACGTAAGTACTCTCCTAACCTAAAACGAACACACATTTTAGGATTCTACTGTAGATAAAGTATATCTATTAACATTTTAATTAATTTATTACAGATCAATAATTCTCGTGTTGTCACTGGAGTAAAATGCAGTTGCGTTTTTAACCAGAGCGGCAAGTGCGACCATCTTAGTGCTTTAATATGTCCATGCTGTATGTTAGAAATTGAACGTCATTATAATGGCAACATTTTTGATTGTCATTTTTCTTGTTTGACGTTTTGAAGTGACAACAGAGAACTAACGAGAAGCTTTGTAAAGACGGTCGAACAAGGTGTCGTTTGAGTGCCGTTTAAAGAAAATTTAGCTGGTTGCCCATCCAATTCGGTGTTTCGTTGGTTACCGTTATGATTGGTCTGGTTTGGACTCGTGAGTTTTAGTAGTCCCGTCAAATAGGCGCGATCCGCGACAGTTAAAACGGGTGTATTGTAATCACGATACTTAGGGAACCTGTAAGCCACTTAGGAGTATGAATGTGTGAACGCGGAGAGAATACCACAGCAGAGGGGCGCCCCTATCAAGCCCGCCGATATCGAGGATTTCACGCATCTCCAGTAACTGCTTGATATTACATTAGCTTAGAATAAGAACACGGTGAAACGCTGTTGTTTGATGCTCTCGCCAGTGAACTAGCTTAGCGATTGTATGCCTGTATTCATGGGCCCTACTATAGGCATTGCAAACTTCACAAGAAGATCGCTGTATTGGCAAGAGGACTGAACACTGTATTATATCAATTTAAATCTTTGATCTAATTTCCAGGCCGCTTTAGGTAAAACATAAAATTTACACTGACTATTTCTGCTGTTTGTATGACCCATTTTTAAAGCAATTATCAATTGACAAGTTTCACTAAGCCCATATTGTTGTACATTTCTGCTACGGCAAGCGCTGCGATCGTTTCCTATTCCTCCACCATACACTTTGCACGATCCTAATAGTATACTATAATATAAATTTACTTAAGCATATGAACAGCTTCTATTAAATCATCACCAGAAATAAAATATTTAATATTTTAGTCACAATTTAATGCATAAACGGGAACCTACGGTCAGTAATAGCCATATATTTGATACAGACATCAAAAGGTAGGCATTCAATATGTTTGATTTGAACATCTAAAATTGCTTTCACTAGATTTGTAAACGTTTTACTGTAGCAATTGAATGAACGATTTTACTGATTGGATACTTTGTAGGGTAAAGTCACGGTTCAAGGTTTTTTATAAAAAGTACCTACTGCCTGAAACCATTTATTTGATATCCCACTCAACGCGATATTTGTGAATATTCCTTTTCATTCAAAATCGGTATAGCCGGTGGGCATCTACGATGCCACACACACACACCGTACCGAAACGTATAACTAATAACACCCCGTCATTAAAAATACAGCGTCGGGGGTTAAAAATAACTATTTTGATAAGTCTAGATTTCCTGACAATTTTGTTTTAAATCTAAACCTTTCATATAAAAATTGGTTATGACTTTGTATTTAAATAAAACATATACATTTGACCATTATCCATAACTATATTTTTAATAATATTTTTTTAATATTTTCGGACATCTAACACACAAGGCCATCTAGTCCCAAGCTAAGCGGAGCTTTTGTTATGGGTACTAGATAACTGATATAAATACTTATTTACGTTTTTTTTTGTAAATACATACATATTTTACATAGATAATACCCAAACTCCGAAACAAACATTTGAAGATCTTACAAACATTTGGTCCGACCCGGGAATCGAACCCGAGACCTCAAGCACAGCAGTTGCTTACGCTACCGCTTGCGCCACCGAGGCAGTTTTATAATAATATAAAATATATATAAAATAATAACTATAAAATTCACACTCCAATATATACTCGTAGAAGTTATTTACAGATTCTATCGAGCCTATTCACAAAAATATTGATGTTGTTATGTCGTCACAGTCCTTTAAATGTGTTCGTATAATTTTGTCTTAGTATGTAACATAAAAGCCACCTCACCACGGCTCAAGGGAGCCGCAGAGACCGGCGCCGGAAGGAGGTGCCGTAGCGCAGCCCGCTACCGGTGCCGTCCGCCATCGTCACTTCCGGCAGACTAAGGGGAATTATTTTAACGCCACTACGAGCTTATTCGAGTTCCCACTCAGATATTTCATTAAAGCCCTTTGATGCAAAGCTTTTTTACTGCATCATGTGAGAAAGTTGTTCAATAGAGCGTCACTTTTATGAATAGGCTTTGAATTGAAATGTGAATGAAAATGGAATTCAGCGTATCAGTAGATGCTGTTTGATTTTTAATACTTGCAGTGTAAACGCAAAATGTATTCATGTTTGATATTTTTGTAAAATGTAGATTTTGTATCAATTGAGTTAAAAAATTGTATAAAGTGTGAGCGTAAGTAAAGCGAGTACAAAAAAAAACTTTCACAAAATCACAAACCTTCAAACAAATATCATCAAGTTTTATAAGTTTTTTTTTTTTTTTTTATGTTTGCCCGCCAAAATGACTCTACTCTGCCTGATGGAAAGCATAAGCAGAATCCAAGAGTGGCGGTCACCATGCTCACTGCGACTGCAGACAATGCAGCATGGCGACCCACACCATGGCGGCCTAGTGATGCTTCTGCATCTTTTAGTATAGTCAACAAGTATGGAACTTGTTGACTAGACTCATTGGGACTCATTGGGACTCAAGTTAATTCAAAAGTAAAGTTACGTTTTTTAAGCTTATCTACACAAGTGGAAATTTATTAGCATTCAATTTAAAATAACACTGAATATTATAAATATAAGTAATCATCACTATTACTATTATTGAATTGTGTGAAGCGTAAAATAAATGAAATATTTTTTTTGTCATCATCTGAAAACACCGAAAGCTTTGCCAAAAATCTTTTATTAGATGTACTTAAATTGAGATATATTTTCTTGGAATACTTACTTGTCCTCCTAATCAGTCAGACTCTATTATGCTACTTTTGAACTTAAAATAAGTTTTTTTTGAAGACAAAGAATGGAATAGAACTTAAAGTATCAAGTTAATTTATTAGCTTTTGGTTGCAAAATTACGAGGACATTACGAAACGAATATAAAAAGAACTTATCACAATCGAAATAATCTGGTAGCATCTTCATCGTTGACTTTGACAATAGCAATTTTTGACGGCTAACGGCTAGCGAAAACTGCGAAAATAGCGAGGTACCTCCGCGCGAGATCCTCACTATTTTCGCAGTTTTCGCTACCTATTCCGTAAATATTTTGTGTTTTGGAAAAAAAAATCTATTGTTTTAATTTTTTTGCTATTCATGTAAGTTTATTCAAAATTTTATTATTGAATTGAATCAGCTCTAGAAATTTGCTTCTATAGAAAGAGTGAATGGGCGGTTTCAGTATTTAAAAACTCGCGAATTTGTCTACGTGCATTCAGTAGGAAAAATAAATTAGTATTGTGTATTAATGATTATTCAAAAATATAAAAAACCACATCAGCATGCTCTTAATCAAATAAAAAACTTTGAACGGTTCATTCAACTGACTTTGATATGAAAAGTAGGTGTTTTTTGTGTAAAAAGCAGCAGATGAAATGAACGAAAGAAGAAAGTCCAAATAGTCAAGACATCAAATCAGCTATGAAATTACCTCTTATTACAAGAAAACTGTTTTAAATTTAATAAGTCGAGCAGAAAGTGAAAATTAATGCAAGATTCGTGTCGTGTTAGATTTAGTGGCTCAAGGAGCTAAATTTCACGAGGATTGTTACATACATTTAAGAACTTGCTCGGCTCTCTACACGTGTTGGGTAAATGTTACTAAATTGAAATAAGTTCAGGCTTCCCGCGCGGGATAGGTTTTGTCCAGCTTTTTGGCGATAACTGGCCGGACGCCGAAAGTGAAGTAGGTATAGTTAGCCGTAGTGCTTTATCGTTAATAAAATTGGCAAGTAATAAAAAAAAAATATTAAAAGGCACTACTGTCATCATTATACAAATCGAAATGGCACCTGGCACCAGTTCTTTCAAAAATTAGGTGTAGCAGAAAAACAAAAATATTGAAAAAGACCTTTTTTTTGGTCGTCGTCTTCTTCATTTCTGATTATGTACATTTTTTTTAACTTTGTCCCGCTTTCGACGAAAGAATCAATCTTTTTTTCGCTAAGAAGTTTCAAAATTCCGATTTGAAAAACAAAAATCTGGCAACGCTGTTTAGCAGTGAATAGTGGGTAGTTCGGTTATAAATAATTTACTAGATTACTTGTCGACAACTTCATTTCTGTTTCGAATGAAAAAACAAAACCTGTCAGGCCTCGCATAGAAAAGGGTTTCGTAGTCATCCATAATGACACTAGGATTTAGAAAGCTGGGTATCCATTATGTTCGCGAACTATTTGCGCTCCGCGCTCCCGCAACCGCTCTGATGGAGACGGCACGCGCATCTCCATAGAAACACGCGTGCTCCACAGTCCGCTTGCGAACATTGAGCAAACATGTCGTCATCATTAGTGGCTAGTGCAGCATATATTTTATTTCATTATCTTCTCGAAGACTATAGAAGCTGAAATTTACAAGATTTACAAGATTTCCACCCAGGCGTCTTCTTTTAAATTTTTATTTTTAAAATTCTTATCCTGGGGATCCCACACCACAGTATAGTTTCGATACAACCCGATTAAAGATAAACATTTTTCTTCCGACCATTCCATTTTAACGGAGCGTGGAGCGTGATACACGACACGTACGCACTATAGGTGATATGTTGCTCGCGTCCACGAACACACTGAGCTCCCCTTTGTATTCGCCCAAAAACCGCCACCAATTGGAGCACGGATCGCGGAGCGCGCAGCGTTGCACTCTCCGGGAGCGTGAACGTATCCACTATGGGAGCAGTTGCAGGAGCGCGGAGCGCAAATAGTTCGCGGACATAATGGATACCCAGCTGAAGACAGGATTTTGACAAGTTAGGCTTCTTTCTTGGTTAATTTTTCTGTCTGATTAAAAAAGCATTGCATTTAATATTATGTGCTAGAGTTATAATTACTTGAATGTCTGTCCCTGTGATATATTGTTTATAGATTATTTAACTATTATATACAAAATCTATTTAATTTTCACCATATTAAAAAAAAGCTTAAATATTTTAATATGAAAATTCAGTAGACAGTAGAGAAGTAATCCGTTAAAATTGTACAAAGATAATGTTCCATCATTTGAATCCATACTATCCATATTCATACTAATTTATTAATTTGAAATAGAGACTGTCTGTTTGTCTGTGTGTTACGCTTTTATGGCTTAACCACTGCACCGATTTCATTAAAAATTTGGCATGGAGATACCTTGATTCTTGAGGAAGGACATATGTTATTCTTTACCGCGATAACCGACATACAGGCGGGTGGAGCCACGAGCAAATCTAGCTTTTATTATTACTGAGTTAACTGTGAAGTTAATTCCTATTTATATTTTTTCTTTTCTGGCACTTAGTCCACCATTACTGATTTTTTCAATTATTAACCGGAAAAGGTGACATTAAACATTATATTTGTTATCTTGCTAATCCTATTTAGTATTAGGATACATAGATGTGAGAACCAACATCCTCAGCTGATAAAAGAGAATATTTTTTCGATTTTTGTGTTATCTAAGATATATCTTTACCTTACTGTTTTTATACTATTTCGTAGACATAACATGACGTCACTCCCTAAACGGCTGCCTGCTATAGTAGCCGCGTAATAAATAAAAAAGGCGATTTAGAAAATCCCGACATGACTCTCCGGATTTATACAGAGTGTTCTGAGGCAAACTTTTCCTACAGGTCATCAAAATTCTCCCCCCGTACGGACGATTGAATGTTATGGGCCGCGAGACGCTCTCCACTTCTGAGTTATAGCTTGTTGGCCCCCGACATACTTATGTAGTGATTTAATTCCATGATTATGTTTCACCCGCCACATGAACCTATTTGCTTCTGGGCTTAACTTTAATAAAAAAAACTTCTGTTGTTATGAACAAAGTGCCCAGTAATAAATATGGTAAATTCGATCACACTAAAACATTTATTGTTGTTAAATGTATTTTAGATAGGTACTCGTAGCTTAACTATGATAATACTAACATATACATAGAACAACTTAGTACGAAAAACATATAATATGGTCCCCATTTTTTGACGCTCGTATACAAATTTTCTTCATATGTGTATTTTCACGTAAATACCAACTAACTTATATTTTCAGAGTATACAATTTTGTGGTGTTCGATATCAGATACTATTGCCACATTCAGATCACGTAAGCTATACATACAAATAATATATACATAAGTGTATCTGTAAATACGTGGTTGCAAAATATCCATTTATGTGATACACACTTACTTGTAATGTTTAGTTAGCTAATACCATTTGTAAAGTAGGAAATAGATCATTAAAGGTTGCTTGTGATTAAATATATAAAACATCATAATTTTCTGCCTGATGAGCCCTTCGATTAGTTAAGTTTTGTTGAGAAACCGGTCTACAGTACCTCAAAGACGCCGGTGCTACACTGTAATACGTCCGTTATTAAGTTTGAGCTAAAAATAAATGATTAAAATCACCTAAAATGGCTTACGTAAAAAAGAAGAAAATTTTGAATCCGGTGAAACAAAGAAGACAGTTTTTTATTTATGTGTGAGCCTGCCGATTCGGCCTAATAGAAAGCATGGGTAAAATTTAGGAGTAGTTTTTATCACCATACTCATTGCGAATGCAGAAAACGCAGAAATGCAGCATGCTCACCGATACTATGACGGCCAATTGTGATGCTTCTGGATCATTTGCACAGCTTATTAAAAATGGATTCTTTTGGCGTTTTGAGACGAAATTTACAAAAAAAAATAGCAAACGGGTGAGTGCACCAACGAAAACAAGCCAGTGCACTTAACACAATACCAAAACACGTCACAAGCAAAACGGTTTATGTAGGTAGTCAAGACGACTTCAATTTGCGCGTAACTAGACGGCAACGCTTTGGTTTTAACTCTAAAGTTCTCTATTACACACCTAGTCAGTACAAATACTCCATAGAACATTCGTAACACTGTAGTACGTAGCTCTACACAGTCTACACGAATGTAAAGTCATTTTATAAATGCATTTCATATCGCTTGATTTGGTTTCCTGACCGGAGTGAGACATGAGCCCTGTCAGACGCGCTAAATGTATGAAACTTTCATTATACTTGCCAAGATAAGCGAAATTTATATGGTAACGTAGTAAGGGTACATTCAACTACGACAGTGCTCGTGACGAGACGGTCGCATCGCGACGTTATGTGAATGCATTCACAGATGTGTATGTAGGACTACATTAAAATATCAAAGATGTTTAATATTTTCGAATATTTATTGGATGTCGATATTTTATAGTGTTAACTAATTTATTTACTACTGCAACGCTAAACCAATCGCCTCAGTAGTTGAGTGGTTAACGTATGCGACTACCGGACAAGATATCTCGGGTTCAATTCCCTGGTCAGGCCGAAAGTTTTCTTGGGTATTTCTTAATGCCGTCAAAAGCGTAAATTGTAAAAAAAAACAAGTCTCGCAACTTAGTTCTTCTGCCGTAAAAAGTTGTGAGATTCATTTAATATCAAGTCGGTTTATTTGTTCAGTCCCTACTTAAGGGACCTTCTGTCTTAAGTTATTACGTAATCTGCTAACATTACAACATTTTATAGTGACTATATTCATAGTAAAAATCTTTTATGTTTTAAATAAATAGAATAAACTTGGCCATCGCATGAAAACAATGTATGTCACGAGTAATATTATATTAAATTGAATTGTTTAGTGCGATTGCCAAGTTAATCTATTTATTGAAAACATAAAGAAAATTGATTATGGTCACTATAAGATGAATGACTGATACAATTTGCGTAAGTTAAATAAAACGTGGTTTGTGTATACCTGCGATATCGCAGTAAGACGTCACGGAAGGGAAGAGTGGAAGCCGAGGCGCGGTAAGGGCGGCAAGGCACCTTCACCGGCCGCGGTTTTGATTTATTAGTGTTCTTTCATGGCAATTTCAAGTAATTTAGTCTACTTAATACTTTTCGGGATTTTTGTATATCTTCATAAGATATGTCCCATTCTTGCTTTTTCATTACATTGACCATTTTACAAGTTCCCTTTGAACATAATTATATCTAGATAGACACATATTATCCAATTTTATTATTAATACATATACAGGTACACTGATTCATTTACTGCAACTGTAACTTTGTAATACTATATATTTATATGGATAACAAAGTTATTTATGCAGTTATATCAACTGCTAAAAATCTAAATAATTGAACCAAAATTGAAACATATTTTAGTTCATCCTTGATTTATACACAAGTAAGTACTAATTGTGTTCTAGGGCGACTTGCACAACGTTCGACTTAAATAGCTACTAAACAAAATTAGTTAAATGCAGTCAAACGCATAAACACGTTTAGTTTAACAAATTTGGCGCCCTCTCGCACAACGATGACAGCAGGTAAATTTAGTTAAATATGATAAGGGGTCGCGCGCCGGCGCTCCCTGCGCGTGTGGGCGAGACGGCACTATTCTAGTGTTACACTCGCGCACACGCACGCTTTAGACACATTTAGCGCCGCTAAATAGCCGAGTTTCGATGTTGAACTTCAGCAGTTCTTAAACATGTTTAACAAAAATAATATCGTTGTGCAAGATGCCAATTGTGTTTAACCTTTTTAAGTGCATTTAATATGTCTTAAATGTATTTTAGCTATGTCGTTCAAGTGACCCTAAATTTGAAACATCTACGTATATATCTAAAGTGAATAGAAGTGTCTTAGAGTTTTGATGATCGATCTGTCAGTCAGTCTATTAAGACATTTTTACTAATTATAATTCTCAAACTACTGATTCAAATTTAATGACATTTGAAATATACTGTGTTTATACAATTCCTACTTTGTTACTGAAAATTTACGCTTCTGGTTTCATCCACAACAAGGTTATAGGGGTGTCGAAAATGCCCTGAACTGCTTCGAGAAAAGAATGGTACGGCTGTGCCCCTTTTTTGCTTAACTTGTTGACTATCGTTATTGGGTAGTCAGTATTTTTAAATATACTGATAACTAGATAAACTGGTTCATCCTTCGAATTCAATTCATCCTCAGGGTCGGAGGTCCGATGTCAATCGCTCCATGTTAAACTGATCTTCAGGTAATGTTTTACCTGAAGATCAGTTAAACTGTTGGTTTGGGAAAAATGAAGGCTAGGATTTGTGACTGAATAATATTTTTGTTAAGTACTATTATTACTATTCTGGTTTTGCATGTTGAATACAAACTTTCATATGATGTTTGAGAATATTCTCCCATCTCTCTCTAAAAACAATTTGGAGCTCTCATGAACTAATTAGAGGAGGGTTTTGTTGTCTCCGGTAGTGTCATAGCTCGTCCATAGTATACATGATCGAGATGAGGCTCCACACCACATAATATATACCTACAGTTTTTACATAACTTCTCGAGTGTTCATAAGTTCTCGAGTGGAGGATATATTTATTAATATTTTGAAAGATTAGTTTACCTGCAGAAAAATATTTTTCATTTGTTATATTCTAAATGATATTTATAAAAAAAATCGCATTTTGTAAGAATGAAATAGAGGAAAAATACTTTTGTTCATTATTTGTCGGCCCATGGCTTAAGGAGAGTTCAAAGAAGAATAGGTTTCATTCGAAATTAAAATTACTCTCGAGTCTTTGTTTTCTTTAACTTAATTATGCTCTTTGAACATTTTGTTATATTACTCTACGATTATATAGGGTACGATCTACAATACAGATAGGGTTCAAAAACATTAAGTAGGTACAATAAAAAGCAATTACTTGACGATTTTGAACACCGTAATCTTGCGGTACCTACTATTACACTTTGGCTTGGCACCGACTTCAAACCTATCAATAAGTAGCACATACAAATAATAGTGTTTTATTAATATTACAGGTTTGCTGAGGTATATTTAATTAAATCTTTATTAAGTTATTTGATACATTTTAGTTTTTGAAGTCTGTTTTTTAAACGAAGTTTTTTTTGACAATATTTGTTCATCAGAGGTGTTGATATGATAGAGTATAATGTAGGTTAAGGTTCGATTGGAGTAACATGTTGAGTAAAAGTACCTATCTAAAAAAATAAAGATGAAACAATATATAAATTTAGATGTTCATAAATATGTATGGTTTTAGAAATATTTAAGTATGTTTATCAGCAGTCTGGTTATCATAATACAGGTTCTGCCTAGTTTACTAATTACTAATGTTAATAAAAACAAGTAAAATTTTAACAGAAACAAAAACCGACTTCAAAGTTCCACTCGATTTCTCTAGGATGCCATCATCAGATGTTAGTGTCCTTATTGTGTCCTTATTCCTTATCCGTCCTTTCGTTAATACGAAACTAACATCCGATATACACCGACTATCGTCATCATAATTTGATGTGCGTTGGTTTCGTATTGGCGAGAATAAATGAAGAGATCACTTTTAGTACGAGCATTGTACCAGAGAGGACGTGCTGTAAATAAGCTAAGTATATAGGCTTCTTAATTGTGGTAATTAACTATTAAACATTTGTAACTAATAAGTTAACATGTGACTTTTAAAAGAGAATTAACTATTAAACATTTGTAACTAATAAGTTAAGATGTGACTTTAAAAGACTGGCTATGAGTTTCTTTGCCAGTATTCTTCTCATAAGGCCCTACGCATTTTGGAAACTGGAAGTTACAGATCGACCTTGACAATGTTGTGCTGATCTATGATTTTAAGTTTAACTATAGATTCAATTTAACGTTCATTAAATAGATGAAATCTAGTTTGAACCTGAGTTGTGTTATTTTAATAAATGCTAGTATACAAACGGATTGATTGAGAACGGTTTATATTGCCCATAAATCATGAATTATATTAATTAGTTGAGGAGGACCCTTTCTAAAAATCATCTCTTTCCAAATCTAACACACGCGTAAATTATTGACTGCACGGATGGCGTAGTGGTTTAAGCGGCCGCCACACCGCGGGTTCAAACCCCGCATGGGAATTGTCCCATGCGGGGTTTGAACCGTCAAGTCACATCACACAAAGTATTGACTTTGTGTGATCCAAAAACTGTTGTTCTGAATATGGTTGTTCTTTGAGTTCATTTCATGTATGTTTGTTAAGTCCTCCGCGACACAAAATAATTACTAAAGCGTTGTTTTAAAAAAAAAAAAAAAAGAATTGCTATACGTGTGCATTTAGCAAAAAATGAGTAAGTATATGTGTGATTTCTTTGTCATTCATACATATACTTTTAACTTCAACTTGTAACATCGTTTTTTTTAGAAGGTAATAAATGTTAATACAGAATTGTTAATAGCGCCATCTCTGGATATTGGTTTTCGTTTCTACCAGATGGCGTTTTTGTTAGTTTCCTTTAAAATGATTTGATTGTCAAAATGTGAGTAGGGGTTGTTCTGAAAGTTTCGAACTAGAAAGTATATAAAGAAATGTTTTAGCCCCTAATGGTCTTTTCTGTTCCTGTCTCTTAAGTAATCATTGTGACTGTCTATCACTTAGCTACCATCATGTAGACTGTTATTTATTTGTGTATCTTGTACCCGCTTTCTGCGGTGAGTTTATCTAACTTTTTTATTATTCTTTTAAGTCTTTTCTTTCTTTGAAAACATATTTAGGAGTGTTGTTTTAATTGTAGGGCTCAAGGTTGGGGCTGAAAGAGTGTTCCTCAGACTACCCGTTCTTCGTCACGTGGTTTTCTGCATAGGAGGTCTTAGGATTTCTCGGCTGATGTACTGATGCTGCATAACTTACTGTCAAGCTCACTACCATGCCTTGGGAAAGGTCACGTAATTTTAATATTAATTATCACTGTTCTCTATAGAAATATGTAAGAAATCAAACCACAAGCTACCTTGAGCTTGCGGGGAGACGGTGGAAGGCTGCTCTAGCGCAGCACCAGCTGCTGAGGTGCTTCTCTCTTTTTAGTTTTTAAATATTTACTTGCCTACCTTTTTTATTTTTTGATTATGTTCAGTTTTTTTATTGTAAAAAAACTGTATATCTCTTTTTATATAACAGAAATATATTTATGTGATACAGTGACAATGGTGTTTCTCTGAAGAGTTCCTTAGGGCTCCCATACACACACACACACACACACATCTCTCTCTTTTAATTTTATTTTTACTCTCTTTACTCTCATATATTATTTAAACAAGGCGCCCTGGGCTCGTGCAATCTACCGCTGAGTGGCCGGTGAGTGACCCGCCTGATCAGGTCTAGGGGATGCAATGTTGTGACCCACCTCTTATGGTCTAGTGGTTACAAATTGTGAACCGCCTGATAGGTCTAGTGGTTACAAACTAAGTCAATTCATGCCCAAATATTACAAAAATGAAAAAGAAATCTGTATATTTCCTGACTTTTACTGAAGTGAAGTGCTTATTCTTTATATTAATTATACCCGCCGCATACATACAGCCGCAACAAGAATTCTCATTTTCATACTATACAATGACAAAATAACTAAAAATTACCTCAATACCTACTGCTAAAAATAATAAATTGCAAGGGCTTTCTTAATACAAAAATATAGCAATTATGCCCTAATTGTCAATTACGACTACAAGCCTTACCGATTAAGGATCACCTCAAGAAGATATGGGCATAATTACTCGACTGGTAGACGGTTCACAGATTAATTTAATTGGCTGTTACCTACGAATCAATAAATTAATGTAGAAATTTACCTATTTGAAGCCTTCAGGAGGAGACTTTTTCATGCAGATAAATACGTTTCTATGCTTTATTCTCGTTATTGGTGTCTGTCTAGTTTTTAAGCTATTGTAGTGTGTATATATAGCTTTTATCGCGGGCTTTGAGGCCTTAGAGCACGGCGACCGAATCAAGAAATTCCGTAGCGTAACGTAACGAAAATAAAACCTGACACCCGAAGCTCCCACGGATCGAGACGAGCTGCCAAATGACGAATAAACGAATCTGTCTGTCATTCAGACAGACAGAATATGTCAACAGCCGGCCGGGCAGGCGTATTGAAACACGTCAAGGAAGATTCGTTGCCTTGGACACGAAGATTTGTTATGTCATTTAATGTATAAAATTATTCATGGTAGCCATACGCTACTGCATAAATAAAAAATATATAATTGCGTATGTTGATAAAAAATGCTATGCAATAGCTTTACCGCGGCAGTCCTCGAGTGCCACACCTCTTTTTTTTACGGTATAGGTGGCAAACGAGCAGACGTATCAACTGATTAAATGCTATGAAATATATTTAGCTTTAATTCCGCGAGACAAATATCCAGGTCTGAAAGCAGGGCACAAATCCCACCGTCATGCATACTCACATGCACATATGGGTATCATGCATATGTACCCTTTATATACCGTTTCGATGACGCTATAATAACGGTCGATACAATGTCATAAAGACATCTGTGCCGAACATCTGTACCTGCAATCATACTTAGAAGTGGTGATGGAATTAAGTTTGTTTGGTCATTCAACAGTGTATATGCATTATTATTGTTATGTTTTGATATTTCTAACTGTTCCAACACACTCAGCCGGAAACCCTTATCGCAAACATGCAGAATGTTATAGGTATTGTTGCCGCTCAAGGAGTGGCCGGTGTCTATTAAATGTTTTGCGAAATGTGATTTATCTGGATGGCCATTCCTGTGAGCGGCAACATCTTCCCTGTACCTAATTTCGAAACTACGGCCTGTCTGACCCACATAGACCCCGGTGCAATCATTGCATACTAATTTGTAAACTCCGGATTTTTTTGAATTCTCTAATTTATCTTTACCGTTACATAGTTTACGCAAGTTATGATCCGATCGAAAAGCTACGTAAACATTGTGTTTTCTTAGAATATTCGCGATTCTATCTGAAATTGGGCCTATGTAAGTGAGACTCCCGACATTCTTGTTAATTCTTTCGGGGGTACATGCATAAAGTGCTGAGCGCGCCCGGTCATTCTGCTTTTTCTTAATTATATTATCAATAACTTGTTTGGTGTAACCGTTTGAAGTCGCGATTTAATACAATATTTTGAGTTCTTTTGCGTAATTATCCGTGGACAGTGGGAGTGACATTAAACGGTGGACATAGCTGCGGAAGGCTGCTAGTTTATGCTGTAGTGGGTGACAGGATGAAGCGGGAATCGTTGTGTCTTTGTGTGTGTGGGCTTTCGATAAATTTGGATTTTTTGAAAATTGGAAAAAATCATTCTTTCTACCCCTACCCAGGCGTTAAAAATTATACAAATACCCAATTTTCCAATTCAGAGATTTCTTTACTAGAGAAAGGCCTCAAATATAACATCAGGCCACGGTTATCCCAGAAATCGCTCAAAACTTTAATGGTAGATTCAGAAATGGCTTGTGTTAGAAGTAAAATGGATAGCGCCGTTAAACATCAGGTAAAGCCGACAAGGGCAATACAGTAGTCATTTTGGATAAAACTGCATACCACCGGAGGGTTAACGACGTTATCCAGGGGGAAGATTTTGAACGTCTTACCACCGACCCTACCAAAAAACTCCACGGATAATTACGCAAAAGAACTCAAAATATTCTAAGAAAAGACAATGTTTACGTAGCTTTTCGATCGGATCATAACTTGCGTAAACTATGTAACGGTAAAGATAAATTAGAGAATTCAAAAAAATCCGGAGTTTACAAATTAGTATGCAATGATTGCACCGGGTCTATGTGGGTCAGACAGGCCGTAGTTTCGAAATTAGGTACAGGGAAGGTGTTGCCGCTCACAGGAATGGCCATCCAGATAAATCACATTTCGCAAAACATTTAATAGACACCGGCCACTCCTTGAGCGGCAACAATACCTATAACATTCTGCATGTTTGCGATAAGGGTTTCCGGCTGAGTGTGTTGGAACAGTTAGAAATATCAAAACATAACAATAATAATGCATATACACTGTTGAATGACCAAACAAACTTAATTTCATCACCACTTCTAAGTATGATTGCAGGTAGTTCGGCACAGATGTCTTTATGACATTGTATCGACCGTTATTATAGCGTCATCGAAACGGTATATAAAGGGCCGACAGCGGCCTCATTCGAGCTCAAACACTCGACGAGTCAACATCTCCTGAGGATGCCCCGTGGAGGGGCGAAACACGTGTCGAGTATAGGTTTGGTTGCATGGCATGCTAATTATTTCTCACTTGTTTTGTATGTGTACATGTGCATGATACCCATATGTGCATGTGAGTATGCATGACGGTGGGATTTGTGCCCTGCTTTCAGACCTGGATATTTGTCTCGCGGAATTAAAGCTAAATATATTTCATAGCATTTAATGTCATGGATTTCCGCAAGTAACGCCTGATTCCATAACGTATCAACTGATGGTAAGCGATTACCGCTGCCCATGGACACCCGCAACACCAGAGGCGTCACAAGTGCGTTGCCTTTGGGGGATGTGGATGGGGGGAGGGTTTTTTTTTTTTTAATTTGAGGCCTGTTGATCTCTCTGCTTTTCCCCGTTCATAGCACGACAGGACCTTATTATTCCGGTCAGTACTCTTGTGTCGCTTATTTATGTGAGTCTTGCGCACTACGTGCCTCATACCTCATCATTCCTTTCATTGTTTTTAGTTATCTTCTGAGGGAGTATTATTTTACTTGTTTTGTTACATCTGGAATTTATCTATTTTATATTATTTACATTTATTTTTCTTAACTCTTATTTATTTATTACATCTAATTGTTTACTTCTATTTTTATTACTGTAGTTATTTTTCATGGTAAGCAATTTGTTTCGATTTTATTTGATGTTTTTAAAGACTTGATTTTTATAGCCTCCTTTGGTTTCACTTTATTTACCCAAATGTTTTATTTTTATTTACAATTTTATCTATGTTTAACAATTCCTATTACTCAATATATTTACTTTTCTCTCATAGTATGTAGTGCAGTTTTGACATAATATAGCTTTACACAATATTGTTTCTTAGTATTTACGGTTTTTATTTACTATTTTATTTAATATGTCTTAATTTCTATTTTTGTTCCTTGTTTTTGTAATGTCTCAAAGACATCCCAACGCGAGATCGCGATACTTGTGATTCTGTGTGTTTTGTTCATGTGCGTGTCCGGTGTTATGTATGTTTTTTATACCTATCTTGTGTCAACAATGTATATAATATATAAACTCAAATATATATAATTGTTACACCTTCGTTGTGTATTTTGTCTCTGTGTATTTGTTTGTTCGTGTTCAATGTTTGGGTGCATGTTTTGATATGTCCATATATATATTAAAATATACTTTTAAATCAGTGTGTGTATGTGTTCGTGTGTATCTGTGTCGTGTGTGTACGTGAGTATGTGAGTCACAAGTATGCGGTGTTGGACCTCGCCAGGTAGTCCCATTTTTGGCGGGTTGGGCACTCGGCGCTGAAGGCGTTGTGGCCGAGGCTCCGCAGCCCAGAGTGCGAGCAGTTGCAGCACCGCGGTTCGGCTCCCGTGGTATACTCAGGGCATACCCTGCGCAAGTGTGGGCCCCCGCAGTGGCTGCACTTGTCCACACTCTCGGTGCAGAACTTGCGGCCGTGTCCGAAAGCCAGGCACTTCGTACACTGAATGAGCGGAGACTGGTCCTCCACTCTGACCCTTTGCAGGTCCAGGTAGAGGGTTCCAGCCTGCGTCATTCTCTGCCATACCCTTGGCTTAACCTGGACGACTACATGCGATGTCTCTGGGTTTCTGGTCCTTTTCTTATATTTAATTACCAACTCTTGCTCTTCCTGTGGCAGGCCCATGAAGATATCAGCGTTTTGGGTGTATAGGGCCCCGATCAAGTCCTCGTCGTCCCCATCAACAAAAACGTCTTTGAGGACGACGAGTGGATCCTTGTTCTTAATGGGCACTACCACAAGCCCACCATCATTGTTGCCTATCCTCTCGGTCACCCTGTCTCGCTC
The DNA here is from genome assembly GCA_949125395.1 of Diaphora mendica. Taxonomy (NCBI): domain Eukaryota; kingdom Metazoa; phylum Arthropoda; class Insecta; order Lepidoptera; family Erebidae; genus Diaphora; species Diaphora mendica. The sequence continues at coordinate 14,070,433 of OX421319.1, read as the reverse complement.
CACCTCCGTGTCGCAGCCCAGGATGACCGTGCTGACTTTCGCCTTTCTGGCCTTACTAATTTTTAAACCAGTACCCCTGGCGTCGACCGCCTTCTTCACCCTGGCGAGTACCTCATCGGCAGTCTCCTGACTGTCTTTTGAGGTCACCGCCACGGAGTGAAGCGCCGATCGGCGCCCGAGTCTGGTTGCTGCGACGCTGGCGTAGGATTTGGGGGTCGACGCCGGGTGGCTCTGGGGTGCCAACTCCTTTACGGCAGCGTTAAAGTGCGTTTGAGTCTCGATGACGATGTCTCTAGCGACAATCCCAACCAGGTCCTCGAGTTGGCACTTCGCAATTATAGATAGATATAGATTTAATACGTCAGTCACAAAGTTTGTCACAAAGGTTTTGTAAAATAAGTTTATGAAGATTAAGTTTGGATACAGGTTTCACATATACATCAAATTCTTTTAAAAATAAATAGCTAAATCAAATAGAGCGAAGGATCATACATATAAAGTTTTCTTTTTACAGCGTTTAATATGATTTAGTTCGTCAAAAGCTAACGCGAAATTAAAACAATAACGCACTGAAATTATTGCGTTGTGGCTGTCGATGGCCGTGCGAGAATAGGAGTAACTATATAAACGAGCGTTTATTTTAAAATCTTAAAGAATTTCAGTGCAGTACAATCACTCACGCCATAATATCAGCATTACTAAAATGTATTGAACAGTTTCGAAGTTACAAAAACAAATGTAGCACACGTGCGAAGTCAGGATGTGTGGCTGGTGTGAAATAAGAGCAGCACAATATAAATAATTATAATTCTACATTTACACTTTTTTGTATTTGAAACTTTCATTAAACAGGTTGAAATGTATTACAAATATATACTCAATTCAATATACAAAATCGAGTAAAGTGGAAGGAATCATTTACGTGATTAGTATTCTACCAGAGAATACTCGGTTCGGCGGCTGAATGGACAACTGTATTGGCAATTACCATAAATATCTTGTCATTTCTAAATTGATGAACGTTTAGTCCGTAATTTAATCTCAATTTATTACAATGACATCGAAATTGTATTATTCATTATATTTAACGTACTCACTAATCATTATGTTCTGAATGTGACTTGTCGTTTTAATGCTACCTGTCCACCAAGCAGAAGTGTACTTGCGAGAGTAGTCTTTAATTTTCCTTTACGTCACGTGTCGTTCTAACGATTCCTAATTTGGGGTAATCTTATATATAAAATTCTCGTGTCACAATGTTAGTTACCATACTCCTCTGAAACGGCTAGACCGATTTTTATGAAATTTGGTGTGCATATCGGGTAGGTCTGACAATCGACCAACATCTATTTTTTATACCGCATTTTTTAATGGCAAAACAGAGTATGCCGGTTCAGCTAGTATAATATAAAAATCACACAAAAAAAATTTTCATGTAAAATGTTGCCAAGACGACTGCATATGGCTTACCCTGTGAACAAGATATCACATTTCGTGTAGAGTCAAACTTCTGAATCTACACGCCCTAACTCTACCAACCCTAACTTCACAAACTCTACCTCTCAGTAAAAATAAAAAATAAAATTTTTATAAAAAATAAAACCGACTTCCAAAAACCATCCAACGTAAACTCCCAGCCAAAAAACACTAAAGAGCGTAAAATAAACTGGCTCTTCATAAATTGCTATGTGCCAATTCTTGTCTATACCTAATTCTTTATTCATTTAAATAGTGGTATTGTTATTGTGTGTTAGGTACCTAAAATCTGTTTGAAGTCAGCGCCTAGCCAAATGTAATAGTAGTTACCACACTCGCTATATTTCGAGACGACCATCGACGACGTCGCGTCAGCCCGCGCGTGTCTGCCCGCTTGGGTTGTTTTGTGCTACACGAGGCATCAGCTATCCGGGAGCGGCGAGTGCGGTACTTCCTATTACATTTTGGCTTGGCGCCGACTTCAAACAGATTTTAGGTATCTAGCACACAATAACAATACTAATATTTAAATGAATAAAGAATTAGGTATAGACAAGAATTGGCACATAGCAATTTATGAAGAGCCAGTTTATTTTACGCTTTTTAGTGTTTTTTGGCAGGGAGTTTTCGTTGGATGGTTTTTGGAAGTCGGTTTTTTTTTATAAAAAAATTTTATTTTTCCATTTTTAGTGCAAACAATCGTAGGTTATCAGTAAGTTGAACTATTTCATATAATTTCTGCTGATGCGAATAACTTTAGTGGTTTGAACACGTATTAAAACTGAGTATGCTCAGTTTCCAAAATTATGTTGAGATGCAAGATTTCTGTTATCGAGGACGTGGTCTACGGGGCAATAGGAATCGTGTCCAAGCTTAAATGTTGTGATTAAATAGTAGCAGGCGAGTTACTTAAAGCAAAATACATTAAGGGGTTAGTCATCATAGCGCATGTGTCATCAGCTCACCTAAATAACTTAAAAGTATACAACTAAAGGTCTATAGATACGTATGAAATTGAAAGAATTATCCTCTAACTCCTAACCGTTGAGGAGTTGTACCTTCCATCATAAGCTTACCTAAATAAATTGAAAGAATACGGCTAAAGGTAACATGCATACATATGACATTTAAAGATTTATCCTCCAACTCCTAACCATTGAGGAGTTGTACCTTTCATCATCAGCTCATCATCATTAAATGATGACTATCAGACGCAAATACCGAAGTAGCTTCAGAAAATATACGAAAAACATAGTACGTGCCTGAAAAAAATGAGGGTTCCTCTCGATTTCTCTGGGATGCCATCATCAAATCCTAGTTTCCTTGTCATGATACCACCGTCGGAACATCTGCTTTCCAACAAAAGAAGAATCATCAAAAACGGTTCATAAACGACGAAGTTATCCCCGAACACACATAAAAAAAAATATATATACGGTCGAATTGAGGAACCTCCTCCTTTTTTTGAAGTCGGTTAAAAAGGGAGGAGGTTCTCAATTCGACTGTTTTTTTTTTGTTTGTTACCTCAAAACTCTCGACTGGGTGAACCGATTTTAATGATTCTTTTTTTATTTGAAAGCTGGTGCTTCCCGAATGGTCTCATTTAAATTTGGTCCAGATTGAAGTCGGATTTTTTTTTGTTAAAATTTGTGATTATTTGTTTTTTTTTTGGTGTATTTCTTGTACATCAGCAGTGCCTTTATTGTGTTTTTGTTGTTTATAAAATTAAATGTATTATTAATAAAACTATATTCTTGTCGTATTCAGTCGATTTGCTTACCTTGCCGTCAAAGTTTTAAGCCCAGCCTCTGATACAGCGTAGGTAACCGGGACCTACGACAAGATTCTTAATTGGGGCGTAGGTATTTGTAAGTATTTTAAAAACTGTCAAAAGTCCCGTGTAAACTTTCATGTCCCAATACAAACTTCCAGTCTCTCCTCCTAATTTTTTTTTGTATGGCCCGCCAAAATGACTCTACTCTGCCTGATGGAAAGCATAAGCAAAATCCAAGAGTGGTGGTCACCATACTCATTGCGAATGCAGACAATGCATCATGGTGAACCACACCATGGCTGCCTAGTGATGCTTCTGCATCTTTTAGCCCAGTCAACAAGTATGGAACTTGTTGACTAGACTATTTGGGCCGCCGGTTTCGCCCTTACCAACGAAACACGACAGCACGAACGCTGTCATTTTACGTTGATTTTCTGTGCGAGGGTAGTATCACCCCGGTCGAGCCGGCCCGTTCGTGCTGAAATCAGCGTGGCTCTACTAAATTCTTTTGCGGTTCCCTACGTCAAATAGAAAAAAACGGAACACTTGTAGGATCACTTTATTGTCCGTCTTTCTGTCTGTCAAGATTCTTGTTTTAAGGAACGCGTGGAAGTATCAAGCTGAAATTCATATTAAATACTCATGTCTACTGTCCCTGAGCTGTGAAAAAATCAAACTTCCATAAGCCAACGCAATAAAAAAATACAGCCGTTTATGCTGCAAATTTTCGACACTCGCAAAGGAATCAAAACCCACATGGTACTTCCCGTTAACTCAGAATCTTGAAATTTGATACGAAGCAACGTCTTATAGCACAGATACCGGAAAACTGTGAAAAGTATACATTTTTAGTTACATCATATAACATACCTACAGGTTTCTACGGAACCCTCGGTTTGCGAGTCCGACTACCATTTGACCGGTGTATTTAAAGGGTTAGTGGGCGATTTTGTTGATACAAATCTTGATACACGTATTTTTCTGTTATATAGAATTTGAACTATCTAGTATATCGGAAACCAAAGTTATAAGGGTTCAAATAAACGCAAGCACTTTGAGAAAAGGTAGGTAGTGCTTTGCTCACTCGTCTTGGCGGGGGTACAACCGTGCTTCCAGATAATAATAATATTTTGTACATCTAACACACAACGCCATCTAGTCCTAAACTAAGCAGAGCTTGTAGTATGGGTACTAGGCAACTAATATAAATACATATGTGTATTTTTTTTTGTAAATCCATACATATTATACATAGAAAACTCCGAAACAAATAACAAATATTTGCAGATCATATAGACATTTGATTCGACCCGGGAATCGAACCCGAGACCTCAAGCACAGCAGTCGCTTATACTACCACTACGCCACCGAGGCAGTCTATAAATAAAATGTAACTACCTACTTGTCAAGAAAAGTAGTTTTTTACAATATATTGAATATATCTGCAAAAATTGCTTATAATTTCTACGAACTAGAAAATTTATAATTGCACAGCAAACAATAATATCTCTTCGATGTTGAGTCCTTTTAAGATTAAAACGTTGATATGGTATGCTGTCTCTGGAGTTTTGAAGTAAATCCAATTCTGATTCTAGAACACAAATACAATAATATTAATAGTCCTGTTTTGAGAACCTGAAATATAATTTGGCAGCAACGTTACAACAAGACCGTGGCAAGAATTGCCGAAGAACAAAAGCTATTTGAAAACCAAGGTCTAATATGGACATTATTTTTAATATTTACTTTCATAAACCCTCTTTATAATATTAAGTAGTTATAAGATGAAATGTTTCTTTTAAGAATATTTACAGAAGGCTACTTATTATTTAAGAGCTTTATAATCATTTTTTCTTAGGGACTTTCGTTTCCACATTTTTCACTCCAAATCTTTATAAATATTGTTGAAGTAATTGCTTTTTTACGTTCAGTACCAAAAACAGTCACTGAAAATCAAAAAAGCATTTTAAGGTATTATTGCATAGCTTCCAAAGGAACTCTGGTCGTCACTGCTAATCTTATTGATTATATCTCTCAATATTCAAGTGAAATTATCTCGTGAGTCCAATCAATCCGTTTATAGTCTTTATCATTCCAGTGCTGGATATATCTCTCCTACTTTAAGTAAATACGAGTATTATGCTGAGAAAAATGAATGAGATAAATTCTTCTCACAGTAGTACCATTGATTTGCAAACTAACTTGCTTCTGATAGTTCACAACAAATAAAATCCACCTGGTGACCACAAGCGGTGTAGCCCGTCGAAACATCCGGAAATATAATGTATCGTAACTTTTTAAATAATTTTAATGCCAATAAGTTCCGCTGTATAACAAAACTAAACAAATAAGATGTTAAATTGTATTGAACCGATTTGTAAAACGCAATTTAATGTTTGAATTTTTATAAAGAACCAGTAAAAGATTTAAGATTCTCCGTGTTTTTGTGTCTGTTTCCAATTATTTTTAATTTGGAACTATTTAGGCCACTGGCACATGTTTTTGAAAGAAAATGTTTGTATTTGGACTGATTTTAGTATTAGGATATATAATTAGTCAGTAAAATCAAAAAAAAGTACTTTATATAAAAGTCTTTAAGACGATGTTAATGTAAGTTTACTCTACACAATGCTAAAGAGAACATTCACGAAGTAGGCGACAAAGTCAGAAGTTACGAGTGCTTAATGCACTTTTGAATATAAACACGAAGACGTAACATTGTACTAAAGTTAGTACGATGCAACCGTCCGACAGCTGAAGTTGTGCAAGTATTTAACAGGAACACGAGCTGCATACCAAATAATATTTCCTGTGTAAATTATTTACTTAGATAGTAATGTTAGCAGACTGAGTAATGATTTTCTAAACATGAACACGTGAAAGCGAAGATGCAATTGATTCCTTGAATATGTAACAAGTCATCATAAATACTTTTGATTTAGCCTGGATTGCATAATAGACATTAAAACACACATTTCTCATATTAGACTTGGAACAGCGCTATGGACACATGTAATTTAAGTTTTAAGAGACTCAAGTCCGGTGATGCGCTTTGAGTTCTCTCCCAGAATTCTTAGAATCAAGAAGTGGCGAAGGGGGAGGTGCTTGGACTCAGTTTAGCTGGCGCATTATGTCACAAAGCATAGCTCCCCCAAGTTAAGTAGTATGATGAAAAAAATAATACAAATGCACTCATATACATGTTCTGTGTTTAAGTCTCTAATACTAGAGACTTAAACACAGAACAGATTCTGTGAAAGCTTACTGTAAGAATAAATATTACATTAATGCTACATTTTATTAACGTATATCAAAAAAAGGTCAAAAAGTTTAAAGTTACTTCTTTAGAACATAATATCAAGAATACTGCAATTTATAATTAACAGTTAAAGTTGTTTAAGTATTTAGTTAAAATCGTAAGTTTTAAGCAAAAACGCCTTTGAAACGAACTTTGTTTTCTTTAACTTCCAGATGAAAGATGAATGCTGTAAGTTAGGAGAAGTTTAAATTAACGTATGTAGCTATGTTAAGCGTGTTAATACGAATAGCTATAAACATTTTTCGTGAGTCTTTAAAATAACAATAAATGTTCATATTAACAATATGGAATGTTTTTTAATGATGATTTTCTTTTGTCCCGTCTTATGAATATGCTAAACAACTTTACAAATACACATGAAACGGACACAAAGAACACCCAGACTCAGAACAATTTTTACATCACACAAAGTATTGCCCCTAATGAGTGTTGTAACCACAACACTTGATGTGGAGTTTGTGAAGTTAAGGTTGGTAGAGTTAGGGCATGTAGATTCAGAAGCTTGGCTCTACATGAGATTTGATATCTTTTCACAGGGTAAGCCATATGCAGTGGTCTTGGTAACATTTTACAAGAAAATGTTTTGGTGGGATAGACTTTAAAAGAATGATTTGGTTCTAAATTCGAATTTATTTTTTATATGATAGTTACTCTATATCTCCGTCAATGTGGACCGATTTTCAAAACTACTTTTGTATTCGAAATGTATATTGCCAAGGTGGTCCCATTACCACTATGTCAGCATTTGAAAATAAGATCCTAGAGAAATTGAGGGGAACTCTCAAATTTTACTGGCTCTATACCGATTTCTCTAGCATACATAACATTTAACTACATCAAAGTCCATTCCCAAAAAATATTATTTAAAAATACTAAAAGAGAGACTCATAACTATAACTGAGTTACAGAGTAAATTCAATCAACGAAAGCTATTAAGTGTTATAACAACATTGATATTTAAACTGTCTCATATAAAGAAAACATTGGCTAACCAGTCAGACCAGGAAAAAAAGGTCTGCGTCGTCCTATCAATCGGACGAATTGGTAGTCACTTCATCATAACCGATTAACACTTTCACTCTTTTTAATTCCTCTTAAGTTTTGTCCTATACTTTTAGGGAAAAATTCTGTCTTTGTAACTTAAAAAATGTAACTGGGGATGTTTGGTTTTTCAGACACAGCAAAGAGGGTTGTTGGTTATTTAATTTGAGGTTTATAAAGACTGTTCCTTTTGGTGATTATTACTTTAGACACATCAAGAAGTCAAATACTATTTTATGTGTAAGGTTACTTAACTTAATCAATATGATATAGGTTACTTGGCTTAGAAGGTCATTCGATGTAGCTGTCATAAAAATGTTCTTGGTCTTGGGATTTATGTAGGGGAAGTAATATAGGTTTTATTCTATTAAATATATTATGAAACGAAGACAACGTTGTACATAAATGTTATTATGTGGTGATTATTTTACATCCGACAGAACAAAGTTATGAGCGATTCATATTCTCAAAAGAAAAGTATTTTACATCAGACATTTGTCAAAAGGACATTGCTTTCATTAGATGTTATACACACTTATAGAATGTAAAATAATACAATGTATATAAAATTATTTTGAGCTCAGTCCATTACAGACAGGAAGAGTCGGAAACTTCCACGAAAAACGGAAATGAAAGAAACTGGTGACGCCGGCCGGTATGTACCTCCGTAGCTTGCTACCCACTGTCCTCGCATATTTTGATATTTGATAATTTTATTATAATTCCAATCTATGGGTAAAATGGTGAAAAAAAAAACAAATAGGTACTCCGGTAATGAGTTCACAGTGAAATAATTTTTCTTCACTATTATTGTTTTCAAACCAGTCAAATGTGAACAAACAAATACAATTCAAATCAATTGAAATATAAAAGATGAATTATAGAAAGATACTCTTATAAGTTTAGGTCTAGTACACTTCAGTTGCGTGTTATTGTCCGTTGAAAGCTTAAACCAAGAAAATCTAGAAATTGAAATATTATCTAATCATTTACACGGTATTCCTCGCATTTTACCACATTCGTGGGATATTTATCGTATCGGGGGAAATAAGCAGACAGTTCACATGATGGTAAGTGATTACAGGAGTACATGAACACCTATATTCCTACTTTGACGTTGAAGTGTAATTGAATCGAACAAAAAACAGTTTATATTATTGTTCGATACCGATAGTAGTAATATCTAGTTTGTAATGGCAACACTAGGGTTTGTCATAATTGCCTTGACAGTTGTAAAATGTCAAATGTCACTATACTATTTCCATTTCTTTATTTTCTCGATGACAGTTCTAATTTGATAGTTGTAGTGTTGTGACCAAATAATTAATGATATCGATCGCATATAAATCAAAAATAATAATAAATAATAAAATCAAATATATTTTTGCAAGCTGGGAACACTCAATGAGCCACCACCATTTTGTGTTTGTTTTAATCTGTCACTCGCAACAAGACGGTCGTGCTTTAAACTTCACTTTCACTACATTTCAGTTCGCTGAGTTTTTTCACATTATCCATACACACGTTACGTTGTGGATTTTGTGTTCCTCCGTGTTAAAAAGGTCTGAAAAAGCAGGCGAGAGAACTGGTGATCAAGGTTCGTAATTACTTTGAAGCAGAGTATCAAAATGGTGGCCCACTATTACCACTGTAGCAAGTGCGAGAGCGTGTTTAGGCCGCATTAGGAATTAGTGGACCTACAATTTCAAAAATTACTACCGGTACAAGCGGCACATAGGAAAATAAGCTTCGTACGCCGAAGAAAAAACGCCAACCAGGTCGTGTGACATCAGTTGACAACTTCGACTATTACTTGCGCAAAGAAATTCCAACACTTAAAAAACTTGTTGTTTCTTTACGTGAATGTGGTTTATTCCATGGCCAAAAATCGTCATTTAGCTTGGTTTTGAAAGAAATTGGATTTTCTTATAAAAAATCGAACAAACGTAAAATACTGATGGAGCGTCACGACGTTGCTATGGCTCGCTGCGATTGTTAAGCGAAGCCAAAAAGATATAAGATTGGTCAAATGTTTTTTTCACTGACGATATGAGAACTTTAGCTGTGCTTATGGACAACAACACTGGTGAGGAGGTAACATATCTTGTCTGTTTCTTCTATTTTCTCTCCAGATGCTTCCAATTCTCGTACGACATTGTCAAATTTTGCAAAATATTTCTCTAAATTCTGGTTATCATGTTTCAGATTTATTAGTTTTCTTCTCAATGTAATTTTTGAAATAACGCTTTTTCTTTGAAAGGTGCTTTTTAGAGTGTTCAACATTTCTTTTGATGTTTTGCATTCTTTTATAAGATTTAGATGACGATCTGTGACACATTGCACTATTAAACTTTTTGCTCTGGAGTCTAAATTTTTGCTCGTGGTATCCACTTTTTCTGCTTCCGTAATTTCTGTTAAACCTTTTTCCTCTAGGAGACATTGCAGTCTTTTTTTTCTTTTTTTTTTTTATGTATGGCCCGCCATAATGACTCTACACTGCCTGATGGAAAGCATAAGCAGAATCCAAGAGTGGTGGTCACCATACTCACTGCGAATGCAGACAATGCAGTATGGCGACCCACACCATGGCGGCCTAGTGATGCTGCTGCATCTTTCAGTCTAGTCAACAAGTATGGAACTTGTTGACTAGACTATTTGGGCCTCCGGTCTCGCACTCACTAACGAAACACGACAGCACGATCGCTGTCATTTTACGTTGATTTTCTGTGCGAGGGTAGTACCGCCCCGGTCGAGCCGACCCATTCGTGCTGAAATCAGCGTGGCTCTAGTACCTACATCGTCTGAATAACCAGTTATCGAATTCTTCAGTTTTAAGTTGCGGAAAGATTGCCATAGTTGTCGCCATTTTCTTTGGTAACCGCGTGGTGTCCCGCACCGTGCCAATTCTATTATAGCCGAAAATAAGAGTTTTGTAAAACTTCCCTATCAGCTACACTATCAGGCGTCAAAGGCCCATAACCTATGAGAACTTTAGCTGTGCTTATGGACAAAAACACTGGTTTATCATTATAATATTTATTAGCAACGAGCGAACATACTTGCATCACAATCAATAGGCAGGAAAAGGAAGTGTTGCCAGAGTACGCAGACTATATTCTATACACACAGATTACAAATATCTTAACAGACGAGACTTGGTTAAATGCAAACCACACAGTATCTAAGAACTGGACTGTCGATAATTATTATGGACAATGTTACATATCACTCCAGATAAATTGATAAAATGCCGACGCAGGCCAATAAAAAACAAGAGATAATTGACTGGCTCTAACATCATGGCGAAAATGTAGATAGTACTTTATTAAAAGTACAATTAGTGAATATTTTAAAATCGAAAAAAAGCCTCCCTAAAATATAGGTTACCGACGAAATAGCTGCCGAATGTTGTCATTGGGATCTTCGACTTCCGCCGTATCATTGCCAGTACAATGCTGTAGAACTAATATGGGCACTAATCAAAGGACATGCCGCTCAAAACAATACCCATACCCTTTTACAGCAAACAAGATGTTAGATATATTAAAAAATGCATGTGCGGAAGTAAAACATTATAGCGTCGGATTGGGAAATTCATGTGGCATTCGATAATATAGAAGTACAAGAACTTATAATATATGTTAGGAAGAGCTCATCGAGTGACAGTGACGATTCATCAGATTTTGATTAAAATAAATAAATAAAGAATTAACATAATATAATTACATCTTGTATTGAAATATAATATTAGTTAATAAATTTGTACAAAATTATCCGCCAATAGTTTAGTTTCTTACACTTTGTAAAAAAATATCGGGTTTGTTTTCTTATTACGTTTATCGATAGCTCCATCCCTATGAGTTTCCATCCATCTGCTATGACCTTGTACGTGCGTAAACATCATATTTTTATTAAATAATGTATACATAATGTAAAAAAGACGCTCGTTCAAGTTTCCACAAAGAGCTGTCATCGAGAAAATAAAGAAATGGAAATAGTATAGGAAATAAGACTTGGAGAAAACACGTGAGACTGGAGATTTGTTAAAAACCCGCGTGTGTGTTGAAATAAAGTAATTGTAGGCCCGCTGAATGCCCGTTGTGACGGGTGCCTAAGTAATAGAATTTGGAATTGTCGAGATGCTTGTGGCCGTCTGTTGCGTTAGTCGGGATTACACCTGCTCTCTTGTACGGAACCTTTGTCAAATAGCATGTGGTTGACTTGTAATTCGAAATCGTTTGTGTGATTGGTAACGGAATTTTGCATCGCAAAGAGGTACCCCTCACCGGAGTGGAGATCAGAGCTGTCATCACATAAGGTCAGTGAAGTGTTTTAAGAGGTAAATCGCCTCATGATATCTGGTCACCAGGTGGATTGTTTGCGATTTACTGGCTATACTTATGGGCCCGTATGGCTAGCAAGGGTTCCACGGAAACGCAACGCCTGGTGATCTCATTCAATTATTATAGCTTAAAGTTTATTTTCTAACGGGCCGGCTCGACCGGGGCCGTACTATCCTCGCACAGAAGATCAACGTAAAATGCAACGTGCGGTCGTATTTCGTTGGTGAGTGCGAGACCGGAGGCCCAACGATGCAAAAACATCACAAGGCCGCCATAGTGTGGGTCACCATGCTGCATTGTTGCATTGTCTGCATTCGCAATGGGTACTCTTAGATTCTGCTTTTGCTTTCCATCAGGTAGTGTAGAGTAATTTTGACAGGCCCATTCATTAAAAAATAGTTGGCAGTTTTGTTCATTGTAGTCGTGAATTTGTGTGACTATAAATTTTGAATTTTTTAAGCGTATTTGTATTCGAATTTTATAGCAAACATCTATTGATTTTTATACGTATTACCATATTTTAAGTGTATACGATATATCATGTAAAATATAGATTGTAAGCATAAACAAATAGTAAAATGAATTTGCCTATGGAAAAAAAAAGATAGAAACAATAATGAGGGAGCTTAAAAAGTCATAGACAAACCAACGCTGTGCGTTCAAATGTCGAAGATAGAGGGAAAAAACAAATTTAAAAACCCACATCGAAAGCTTTTCAGAGCATGACTAATAGGTGAACGTCATGGAACAGAAGACTTGAAAGTAGAAAAAAATACGTGGCAGCTGTTTCAATGAAAAATAACGTGTCATTAATCATAACGATGAAAGGAAGGAGCGACAAGGCAGCGCGACAAATACCTTCCTGTATACTCACCCTCATGTTTGCACTTACGCGTCTCGTCGGCTATCGCTGTAATGATATCTCTGAAATAGAAACACTATTGATACAAACAAGAACAATAGTCCGAGAAAAACAATAAATGTTTGGATACTACTGAACGTTTCACTCGATACGTTCAGCTAAAACATTGTTGGTTTGCCAAATAAATGAGTTAATTTCAACTACTCAGTGTCTACTACAATTTTATATTAGTTTAAAAATAGCAAATGGTATCCGTATTACCGGGTCTGGCAGACCGTAGGCGGTAATAGGGTTGTCAGGGAGGTGGCTGGAGTACGTATGCGTATAATTTTATTTCCGAGTCTAAATGGCTGCAATTTTAAATTTGAAACTTGTATAATATTTGTGTACTATCACAGTAACAAAAAGTTTACACTACACACATTTACATTTTTTATCTCCCGAAGGAATGAACTGAGTCTGTTGTTTAGTAATATTGATTTTGGTGTAAAATTTTTGATGTTGTAGAAATTTATATTTTTACATCGATGATTCCTTCCTTTGTGATGGAGAGACAATATGAAGAGACCATGAAGGAAGGTTCTTCACAATCTTAGGAAATGATAAATTCACTGTGGTGAATAAAGTGATTGTGGCAATTTCTACTGACTCTAGATATTTCGTGTCTCTCTAAGTTCTGCATATTATTGATTCGGATAAAACCTCTTATTAAGTTTTGCGCAAAGTATTTTAGGTTTAGTGCAATTGATATCATATCATTGTAATGTCTATAGTTTACAAACAAAAATACCTTAAAAGTGGAGCAAATGCAACTGGCGACTAAATTCAAGGATTGCTTAAAGATTATTATGACAGTCATACCTATAAATAAATTTCTTACAGTTTTGGGTTAAAATACTATAAAAAAGCTAGGCAGCGGCCTATGACCTGCTGAGAATTGTTTAAACGATGAACAAAAAATATACACATTACGCTACACAGGTAACAATATTAATATAATGACAATAAATTATTTATCCATTGGAAAGTTTCAGAGTTGAAAATCTAACTTACAGGATAACTTAAGTCATAATTTCCGGTTGTGATGTAGTCATACCTCAAACGTAGTGACGTTAGTTCCTGCTAAACCAACTTAACTGCGCAAATGTTTCGAAGCTTCCTCGACCTCTCGTATGATTAATTATATGTCACAAATTAGCACACTTGAATTAGTCAAATCGTGACTACACTTAGGAGAGTATAAAGATTATTAGAAAAACTGTGTGTGAAAAGTACATCTGTGACGACGACTGGCGTAATCTCGGCAAAGTTTCATAGAATTCAAAAGTCCATAGCATTTATTAATCACGTTACTTTTTGTCAATAGCTGCAGGTTATCTATCATGGAACATAAAAGTAAGAATCAAAAGAATGGGTGTTGTTTTGTGTCTGTTCGATGTTTAGTCCCCCGCAATAGAGTATAAATTAGCGAGAAAGTTTTTTTAAAGGTGACTGATTCACAAATAAATAACATTCGATTAGTAGATAACCAGGGGGTTTCATAGTAATCTGATAGCACAACTCACGTAATAAAAAGTATTTTTAATACAGTTGCTCAAAAAGTGGCGTATTGCAAGGACGTATAGCGATCGGCATGTGGGCTGGGCTAATACATACTCGAGCTTTTTCTTTACCTTTTCCGAACTCGTGCGTTCTTTTTCCCAGTGACAAAATGATGTCTATTAAAAAGGAAAAACCAACCACGTAGTTTTTACTAAAAAAAAATCATAGAAGTTTTTATGATTCATGCAAATATTTCTAAAAAGAAGCTACTAATTTGTTTCAATATCAGATTTAATGATTTGATTCAATGAGTTGGGTTAGGTTTCATTTCATTTCATCTCATTAAAGGAGATGTCCAAAAATGTATGGGCTTGTGCCCCAGAATGGACAGAGTTCAAATAGTTGGTATTTAATAGCTTAGACCTTCCAATTAAAGAATAAAAAAGGTTCATGAAGCAAAGCAGATTGTAAAAAAAGTTATGAAGGTTTAAAAAATAATTTATATCACTCCGACAACATCATTTTTGCACAATGTAATTTAAAGTTATAATGTCAGGTCTACTATAAAGAGTTTTTATGTATGCTCATGTCAAAACTATATACTACTAGCTTATTTCCACGGCTGCACTCGTGTGGAAAGTCCTTGAAAAGTAGCTTATGTCATCCTCCAACGCTTAAGCTGTATCTCCACACAAGAAATATGTTCATCATTAGTTGCTGTACTTAGTTTTGATTACAGGGTTATTATATAATTTAAATAAAACAAAAAACATTATTTATAAACACGTTTATTAATTTCAGATTATCAGAATACTCTTTGGAAATGCCGCTGATGGCAGAATATATTTCTGAAAACTTGATCATGTTAATTTCCTTTCACATCATGAAATCCTTTTATACCTTTTTTT
Source organism: Diaphora mendica (assembly GCA_949125395.1). Classification (NCBI taxonomy): domain Eukaryota; kingdom Metazoa; phylum Arthropoda; class Insecta; order Lepidoptera; family Erebidae; genus Diaphora; species Diaphora mendica. The sequence goes on along the minus strand of OX421319.1, from coordinate 14,055,168 downwards.
GTTCATGTTATTGCTCTGCTAGCTCTTATATAACTGACCACTCTGATCTGTAAAAAAATATGGGAATCATAATTCGCATATAATAATGTTATCATTATTAACTTTAACCTAAAAAAATCTAATTGAAATGGTGGTTTTGAATTTTATTTTTTTATTTTTTAAAAGACAACTACCGCACTAGGAATAAATCCTGTATCGCGGGGGACTTTACAAACATACATGAAACGGACACAAATAATACCCAGACTCAGAACAACAATTTGTGGATCCCACAAAGTGTTGTCCTACGTGGGATTTGAACCCACGACACTTGGCGAAGTAGGAAACGGCGTGGTGACCGTCAAACCACTAGGTCAAACGTGCAGTCAAAATTGGGAGGGGATCCTTATTCAATACTATAGTTTTGGCCCTTCATATGAAGTAAGTAATAGTCCGAACTGTAATTATTACCAATATATTTAATACAATAATAATATTCTCTCATATTCACCCAAGTGTTTAATACAAGGTTCATTGCTCAGGTGCAATCCATTATACTCTGGTTTTCAATATTGCTAATATTTTTATAATGAAATATAATCCTCATATTATTCATATCTGTTGTGTTTTGAGTAATGATTAAGATGAATTCAACCACAATATTAATAGGGTTAAATTCAAGCATTGCATGATTCTGCCATAAATTATGTCACTCATCTATGACTGCCATAGGAAACATTCAAGACTAAAGTTGCCTATCTTCAAGATGATTTCAAGAATTTAATATATGTATTTAACATTAGTAATGTAATAATTACTACTATCACTGTTGCACACAATGATTTAATTCCCTTTATTATTTCATCAACATGCTGTTATCATGTCATTCCAGCCATATGTATTATCATATACTGCTGGACATAAATTCAACATTCCTCCTGGATAATATTATGTACATAATAATTAAACGAGAACTTACCTCAAAAGTAAACCTCTTAGACAGACGCGTTCAATATTTGAGTATGATTATTCAATATCTGATACGTTCTGTTACGGCTACGAGTAGGTATACCACAATAATGATGCACGATTACAAAAGTTATTGTTGTTTATTACTATTAGGTACAACACTCACGTGTGGCTACGACACCATTAAATAAGGTCCAAACAAAACTATTGTACGAAAACACGAAAATAGAAAAATTAAAATACTATTTAATTACTATTGACTGACAAGTGTATTTGACAAAATCAAATTGTGCCTATCTTTGATTGCTCTTTAGTATTTTTAAGTACCTAATTAATTTTTATACCTACTGATTTCCTTTAGTGGATATTAAATATATATATATATATATATATATATATATATATATATGTCGGAGACACAGGAATAAACGAGAACATGAATCACAGATACTGCCAATCTGGACTATAGCCAAACACTAATCACTACTAAACGGATAGGAATCAATCTTAAACACCATCAGCAACCCCCCATGAGGGGATTGGGGCAACGCTCACCCCTCCGCGATGCCCTGTGGAATTCGCCACCTAGGCTAGTAATTCCCCCACTGATAAATATCGCCTCATACACACAATATAAAACACAGAGATACAATAAATCACAAATCAAATAATAGATATGGTCGTCGCGAGATCTGAAGAGAACTGTGTCCTGTTGCCGATCGCGCCGCTTTATATAGAGTGTTCCGTAGTGTTCGATAGTGGCAAATGTTTGTATCACTTTTATTATTTGGATACCCTCACTCCGACACGGCCGTCCTGACGTATTACACGTCCTCGTGTGATGTTGAAGGCATCATCATCATTATCCGCAGAAAAGAAAGAGATTTTTGTGTTGTTCGGCCACTCCTGACCAAGGACATTGGGTACATTATTACATTTTATCTTCTGTGGAACAACTTCATTTAGGACATTCTCATAAAATAGGCTTTTCGTTATCAAATCTGAATGCTAATAGACTTCTCCCTACATACTAAATTAATAACACCAGTAAGTAGTATCGCAACAGTCACCTCACCGTTTATCGCGTTACACATTTTTGGATTATTATTATTAACAATATCTACATGGCCTCTTATTCTACCAATTTCACTTTTCAATGGCCACCTCGCCTTTCAGTGGCCACCTCGCCTTTCAGTGGCCACCTCGCCTTTCAGTGGCCACCTCGCCTTTCAGTGGCCACCTCGCCTTTCGCAAAACTTAACTAAACTTTAACAACCACCACGCTGATAGGATATCTCATATCTCATTATAGAGACTACTCGCCACACAATTACAACTCAATTTCATTCCATTGCATCAGCATTAATTAACCCTTGATTATCATCATCAACAGGGACTTGATCTACAGGGATTTTCCTCACTATTATCAATGCCAGACAAATCTACCTCCTCGGGTATATCACTTAAAGGAAACTCTCGTATACGAACGTAAGCGCATTTGTAGATTCTGTTACTAGTTAAAGATTTCAAAGTATAACGATCGCCATCGAGCAACTCTACAATTTTAAACGGTCCTTTATACTTAGGATTTAACTTTGTCTAATTTCTTTCTTAACTTTGAATCAAAACTAAGTTACTGAGATCAAACTTTACTAATTTACACTTTCCCTATCAAATGTCACATACGTGTACACACAGTATCTCTCTCACTCTGCCATATCTGACCTCACTGTCTATTCTGTCTCAATAAAACAGTACACTACTGAACAGCAAAAGAAAACAGTAACATCATTATTAAAATCAAAACAACAAAAAATAAGAACTTTAGTAATTGACTACTGCTGCAAATTCTCAAAGCAATCCAAATAAATAGTATCGTAGGTCATCCCTGTGACCACCACAAATGTTACAGTTAGTCATCCCTTGTGACTACCACACGTATATCTGCCAACTACATAGACATGCCAGCTACAATCAGCCGCTGCTGGTGAGATAGCTGACACCAAATAGAAGTCCGACCAGTTTTTTTATCTTTACTGAAAATATCGACATTTCATCACAAAATAAAAAAAACGGTAATTATAATTCGAGTCACAACTATCACAAAGTGGTAAAAATAATAATCTAAAAAATGTTAACAGCCACTATCAAAGATGAACCCGCCTCAAACTAAAAATCACATCACAATCATAAATTTAAAATTGAATAAATAAAAAAAACCCCTTATGCAGCATCAGGTCGAAGTTATCAATTACACAATTGTCATTTTACGATTATACTGGCACGTTTTGCAGACATTTGGTTATTCTTCCCCACTTTTACCCCCATAACTTTTTAAACGACTCAACCGATTTTCATGAAACATGTCTAAGAACACTCGCACGTAACTCACCTTTCATACAAAAAAACTAAATTGAAATCGCTTCATCCGTTCGCGAGCTACGGTGCCACAGACAGACAGACTCGTCAAACTTATAACACCCCTCTTTTTGCGTCGGGGGTTAAAAATAAGAAATAAATTTAAACAATAAACAAACAGCATGTGCAAAATCGGCAGCTCAATCCCAGGCAGCTCCATTTCTGACATATTTCTGCTATGGTATAATACTACACTCTAAATTTCCTAAATCGACTACCTTTGTACCGATGCCACCAATAGAAACGACCTTATTATTTTTAAGAACAAGATTCTTTTCGAAAATTGCTGCTTAAAACCCTAATGCAAGCAGATCTCTTCCATAATTATGTCGTTTGAAATACAGTAATCGTGTACTACATGAAACAATAACCGCAATGAATAAATCTGGATTAAAACTGTACATAGAATTTCGATGCTACAATAAGTGCGGGCATTACCTACCCTCAATAATGTTACTGCACAATATTGTCCATTTTTGAATCAAAATCACTTCCACTTATTCCACTATTTTATTTTTGTTTACACAAAAATCAACAATCAATCAAACAATCGAGAGTATAAATTACACAATATTGTCGTTTGCCTAGAAATTCATCTGACAGAACTTATCTTATTAAATAGCACTCAGCACAAAATAAAAATAGTACGACTCACCGGATTGTTGGAGTTGGATATATATATATATATATGTCGGAGTGAGGGTATCCAAATAATAAAAGTGATACAAACATTTGCCACTATCGAACACTACGGAACACTCTATATAAAGCGGCGCGATCGGCAACAGGACACAGTTCTCTTCAGATCTCGCGACGACCATATCTATTATTTGATTTGTGATTTATTGTATCTCTGTGTTTTATATTGTGTGTATGAGGCGATATTTATCAGTGGGGGAATTACTAGCCTAGGTGGCGAATTCCACAGGGCATCGCGGAGGGGTGAGCGTTGCCCCAATCCCCTCATGGGGGGTTGCTGATGGTGTTTAAGATTGATTCCTATCCGTTTAGTAGTGATTAGTGTTTGGCTATAGTCCAGATTGGCAGTATCTGTGATTCATGTTCTCGTTTATTCCTGTGTCTCCGACATATATATATATATATATATATTAATTAGGTACTTAAAAATACTAAAGAGCAATCAAAGATAGGCACAATTTGATTTCGTCAAATACACTTGTCAGTCAATAGTAATTAAATAGTATTTTAATTTTTCTATTTTCGTGTTTTCGTACAATAGTTTTGTTTGGACCTTATTTAATGGTGTCGTAGCCACACGTGAGTGTTGTACCTAATAGTAATAAACAACAATAACTTTTGTAATCGTGCATCATTATTGTGGTATACCTACTCGTAGCCGTAACAGAACGTATCAGATATTGAATAATCATACTCAAATATTGAACGCGTCTGTCTAAGAGGTTTACTTTTGAGGTAAGTTCTCGTTTAATTATTATGTACATAATATTATCCAGGAGGAATGTTGAATTTATGTCCAGCAGTATATGATAATACATATGGCTGGAATGACATGATAACAGCATGTTGATGAAATAATAAAGGGAATTAAATCATTGTGTGCAACAGTGATAGTAGTAATTATTACATTACTAATGTTAAATACATATATTAAATTCTTATAATTCATGATTTACAAGTAATTAACGAAATACATAACAGATCGACATTAACACGATAAGAAATAGGTTTACAACGATATAACATTAAACGACAAGATATGGCCGCACGGCCTATCAAGACACGTCTTTACTGAGCGCAGTCCGAACAACAAGTGTGCGTGCATAGCCAAGTACCACCCTTTTATAGGATCGCACTGCATAATTTATCGCTAGAGTAGGGGTAGACCTAACACGGCCTCTCCTGACAGCTGGTCGTCCTCGAGCAGCCTCGTCCAGCCGACTGCCTTGCCGGTCATCTGTCCTATGTTCGCCTGGTTGGTCCTCTTCAGGAAGGAGGATCACCAAGTCCCTGGTCCTTAGTAACATCTGTAAAGTAACGATACTCGAGTTGTTTTACAGAGGTCTAATAACTTTGCAACCTGAAGTTATGTATTTTTGTATTTTTTATAAGCGTCGCATAGGCTTAACAGTTTAGGACTCGCGGAGGCAAGCGTGCACTCAAGCCTCCACCAGCAATAGCTTCGTAAAATAAAAATGCTAGTAGTAAATGATTCCAATAATTTAAATAACTTCAATTGCAATTTAAAAGGCAGTATGATTATAAAAACAAAATAAGGAACATTGCGGGGGACTGGTTTCCGGACTCCAATCATCCACAATGCACCCAACAAAAGTTATGAAGGTTCATGGGCCTTCGCGACGTAACTCACGCTAGCCAGTTGTCGTCATGTACGATACAGACATGACAATCGCAACATAACCAGCTGGAGTCACTCACAGAGGTGACATGGCTTTCGCCATTCACAAAGGTGACACAGTTTTACACCATTCGTAAAGGTGACACAGCTTTACGCCATTCATAAAGGTGACACAGTTTTACACCATTCATAAAGGTGACACAGCATTACGCCATGGCAACCGCCAAGCGCCCACAGCGCCCAGCGTCTCGGTGGAGACGTGGCAGTGCCACGCGTCACAGCAGCCAAGCACTCATAGCGCCCAAAGACGGCCTTCCGTCTACGCGCTCACCGCGTAGCGCAGCACGCGCTCTCCGTGCAGCACGCGCACGCGCTCTCGCCGTAGCTGTCCTCGCATCTGTCGCAGGACATCATTACACACGTTATGTCATTGTAACATTCAGACATTAACTTGCGTATAGGGCAAATATCCCGCAGTCTATTTGCCAATAGGAACGTCCCGCAGTCCGTCCTCTATACGAATCTGGCATCCCGCAGTCTGCCAACAATAGGAACGTCCCGCAGTCCGTCCTTTCAAAAACATGGTATCCCGCAGTCTACCAACAATAGGAACGTCCCGCAGTCCGTCCTTTCAGAAACATGGTATCCCGCAGTCTACCAACAACAGGAACGTCCCGCAGTCCGTCCTTTCAGAAACATGGTATCCCGCAGTCTACCAACAATAGGAACGTCCCGCAGACCGTCCTTTCAGAAACATGATATCCCGCAGTCTACCATACTTACTCAAGGTACCCCAAGGGTCCTGAGCACTGTCAGACATCCCGCAGTCTGTCTGACATAGAACATCCCGCAGTCTGTTCTACCACTCACAAACCACACGGCTGCAACCATGCTCACGCTCAAAGAATGCAGCGCAGGTATCGGGGCACCAGCCGATTCTGTAACATGGCAACTCAGTAGACAAATTACGACTGCATTTGATTATTAAATGCAATCACTACGCCCCGCGATAGAGGCACAACAAGTTCGCATATTGCGCTTCCTTGACTCGTAACATAGGCATACTGTTCGCATATTACGATCACCATGACAACTGGTGTCATTCGTGATGTGACACCATAGTGTAGCACACCATCCAGGCAGAAGCACCCAACTTCGTATACCTCACCACTCTCAAATAGAGCCACACGCGCAGCCAGCGTCTATTCAAGTACATTAAACAAAAAGTACTGATGAAATTAAAAAGAAAGAATGTGGCCTATAAACCACATTGTACGTATAAAACAAAACATTGTTGGCAGAGGCACCAAGTTTGCTTACCACACGGACTTTAACACTCACCTCCAAAAAGGTGTCCATTCACCCTTCCACGGTACCTAATATTGAGCGACGGCATACGTAGTCTTACCGTACGCTCCTGCTATCAGTCGTAGCTCGTATTGACCGTTCGGCATGACCCTGACGACTCGATATGGCCCTCGCATTCCAGGATCCAACTTGCTCTTGTATTGCGCGTACTTGACAACGAACAACCCGTTCGGTCGTCCTCCGTCGGACCACTTCCTGTCTGTAACATTTCTGACAAAAACACTGACAGAGTGGCGCTCCCATAACTCACCAAAAGGCTAAGAGCAGACGTTAGAGTCATCAGTTATAAGTATTTTGTGTTCTAAAAATAATAGCCCATGGAGGACCACGAGATTTGTACCACCCGCAAAGCGAATTATGTTAACCACTTTTTATATTTTAAGAACTCCGACAGAACAATTGAAACTCCTCTCAAAACTTCACTACACCATCACACTTAGGATTTAAACGAACTAGGCGTTTATAAAAGGTTGGAAGTGTTACTTGATAATAATAGTCACTGCAGGTCTAGGCACAAAGTTTGCCTACCGCCAAAGGTTTCCACAGTCTATGCATCGATCAACCACTACACAATAAACAAACAGGGCTGCTCACTAACAACCATTAAACTTGATACAAGCACAAACTGCTTGAAGTTTACATAGGCTCGGTCTAACCTGACCATTACTGATCGTTCTTCCCAGGTGGTATTATGTGATGAGAAACTTACACTATTTGTAAGTTGATAGAAAACCCAACACTATTAAAGGTATCTAGAACCTTTCATAATGTCTCCTCATTTCGTAAATACTTGTTTTGCATAGCATTATTTACCCTACGTAAATAAAGGAATTATTTTTCATCACGTCAAACAAAATATTTGCAATATCAACCTGTGATAGACACAGTTTTGATATAAGTTTGACCAATTATTTCTATCTCCCTTTACAACAATTGCATAGACGCGCCAAACACTCGCTATATTCACGTTGCATCGCTTAAAATTGCACACATGATTTACTTCTGTAAACCACACATCAAAATCATGTAAACACATTAAATCTCGATATGAAAATGTGTTTCGACCTTACCTGTGTACGTTACACATTACAATTACACTCACAAACTTTTCTGTACTCACTCGTTACCGTGTCTGCACTGGTGCACTGCATTATGCCCATACAAGCTGTCGCGATATTTTCTAGCTAGTGATCGTCATACACGAATACACCGAAACATTGAAGTACCCACATAATTTTGTTTATCTGAAGAACGACACTTAATATCTTCTAGAGCAGTAAAATGTTTCAAAATCGTTTACTAACTCTAATCGTTACTCGATACCAAAGATAGACGGTATGTCACTTCCTTCACGACTTCTACTCATTTCAATGTTCCGATTTAAATGAATTATGCTGCCGGTAGTTTTTTTTACTTTTGTACCAACAAACCAAATAATTATCGACTAAATTTGAATCACGTCAACAACATCACCGCGCTTAGTGGACAGAGGGGAACAAAACCAACATTAATCTGACCGCGCTGTTGTGAACGCTGTTTCGCGAATCATTTCCCAACAGCATGATCCCATTTTTACAGTACACACAAGTCAAAGTACCCTAAGGTTTATCCGACTGTGCTGGCCCGAAATTCCACGAGGCATAGACAGGCTTCGGCTTATCAGGATAACCAGGCCGTCCGTGTCCCATCTCGCCGCACAGAAAACACCTGCCAGAAACCACCGATTGGACGCCCAGTGCAAACCTGGCGTTGTTAGTCCATCGTTACGAAACGTAGTGTTCCGCTGCGCACCGCTGAGCATCAGTCAATAAATCCTTAGCAGGTTTCACAAAAGTAGATAGGAAACCAACAACATCGTTCGGTCCTAAGCTGGCGTTAGCAGCGGATGCCCTCACATGCGGGTCCCCAATTCCTTAACGAATGTATGGCCTCAACGATTCGCTCCGTGATCCGACCCGTGGATTGCTTGGGAGGCTTAGCGACACGTGACCGATTCGCACTTTCATCGAACAAACATTGCCGCGAGCGACTTCGTTCACTACGCCTGCGCCTTGAATCTACAAATCTTCGCAACCCACGGTGCGAATTATGACCATGAGAATTATGAATTCACGATCTACCCTCTCGATCCGATATAAAAGAAAAACAGAGGCAACAACAATACGTAATTAAAATGCCTATCGATGTAAACCAACAATTAAATAGTGGTAGTGGGACTATCCCACTTCTGATGTTAGGAACTAGGAGTGAGAATTAAATAAAAGTGTCAGATTGGATGTAGCCAAACGTCAGTTCTCATTTATAATTAAAACACTAAACAGTTCACAACAAACGAATCTTATAATTCATGATTTACAAGTAATTCACGAAATACATAGCAGATCGACATTAACACGATAAGAAATAGGTTTACAACGATATAACATTAAAAGACAAGATATGGCCGCACGGCCTATCAAGACGTAGACGCCTATCTAGAGTAGGGGTAGACCTAACAATATATATATATATATATATATATATATATATATATATATATATATATTGTTAGGTCTACCCCTACTCTAGCGATAAATTATGCAGTGCGATCCTATAAAAGGGCGGTACTTGGCTATGCACGCACACTTGTTGTTCGGACTGCGCTCAGTAAAGACGTGTCTTGATAGGCCGTGCGGCCATATCTTGTCTTTTAATGTTATATCGTTGTAAACCTATTTCTTATCGTGTTAATGTCGATCTGCTATGTATTTCGTGAATTACTTGTAAATCATGAATTATAAGATTCGTTTGTTGTGAACTGTTTAGTGTTTTAATTATAAATGAGAACTGACGTTTGGCTACATCCAATCTGACACTTTTATTTAATTCTCACTCCTAGTTCCTAACATCAGAAGTGGGATAGTCCCACTACCACTATTTAATTGTTGGTTTACATCGATAGGCATTTTAATTACGTATTGTTGTTGCCTCTGTTTTTCTTTTATATCGGATCGAGAGGGTAGATCGTGAATTCATAATTCTCATGGTCATAATTCGCACCGTGGGTTGCGAAGATTTGTAGATTCAAGGCGCAGGCGTAGTGAACGAAGTCGCTCGCGGCAATGTTTGTTCGATGAAAGTGCGAATCGGTCACGTGTCGCTAAGCCTCCCAAGCAATCCACGGGTCGGATCACGGAGCGAATCGTTGAGGCCATACATTCGTTAAGGAATTGGGGACCCGCATGTGAGGGCATCCGCTGCTAACGCCAGCTTAGGACCGAACGATGTTGTTGGTTTCCTATCTACTTTTGTGAAACCTGCTAAGGATTTATTGACTGATGCTCAGCGGTGCGCAGCGGAACACTACGTTTCGTAACGATGGACTAACAACGCCAGGTTTGCACTGGGCGTCCAATCGGTTGTTTCTGGCAGGTGTTTTCTGTGCGGCGAGATGGGACACGGACGGCCTGGTTATCCTGATAAGCCGAAGCCTGTCGATGCCTCGTGGAATTTCGGGCCAGCACAGTCGGATAAACCTTAGGGTACTTTGACTTGTGTGTACTGTAAAAATGGGATCATGCTGTTGGGAAATGATTCGCGAAACAGCGTTCACAACAGCGCGGTCAGATTAATGTTGGTTTTGTTCCCCTCTGTCCACTAAGCGCGGTGATGTTGTTGACGTGATTCAAATTTAGTCGATAATTATTTGGTTTGTTGGTACAAAAGTAAAAAAAACTACCGGCAGCATAATTCATTTAAATCGGAACATTGAAATGAGTAGAAGTCGTGAAGGAAGTGACATACCGTCTATCTTTGGTATCGAGTAACGATTAGAGTTAGTAAACGATTTTGAAACATTTTACTGCTCTAGAAGATATTAAGTGTCGTTCTTCAGATAAACAAAATTATGTGGGTACTTCAATGTTTCGGTGTATTCGTGTATGACGATCACTAGCTAGAAAATATCGCGACAGCTTGTATGGGCATAATGCAGTGCACCAGTGCAGACACGGTAACGAGTGAGTACAGAAAAGTTTGTGAGTGTAATTGTAATGTGTAACGTACACAGGTAAGGTCGAAACACATTTTCATATCGAGATTTAATGTGTTTACATGATTTTGATGTGTGGTTTACAGAAGTAAATCATGTGTGCAATTTTAAGCGATGCAACGTGAATATAGCGAGTGTTTGGCGCGTCTATGCAATTGTTGTAAAGGGAGATAGAAATAATTGGTCAAACTTATATCAAAACTGTGTCTATCACAGGTTGATATTGCAAATATTTTGTTTGACGTGATGAAAAATAATTCCTTTATTTACGTAGGGTAAATAATGCTATGCAAAACAAGTATTTACGAAATGAGGAGACATTATGAAAGGTTCTAGATACCTTTAATAGTGTTGGGTTTTCTATCAACTTACAAATAGTGTAAGTTTCTCATCACATAATACCACCTGGGAAGAACGATCAGTAATGGTCAGGTTAGACCGAGCCTATGTAAACTTCAAGCAGTTTGTGCTTGTATCAAGTTTAATGGTTGTTAGTGAGCAGCCCTGTTTGTTTATTGTGTAGTGGTTGATCGATGCATAGACTGTGGAAACCTTTGGCGGTAGGCAAACTTTGTGCCTAGACCTGCAGTGACTATTATTATCAAGTAACACTTCCAACCTTTTATAAACGCCTAGTTCGTTTAAATCCTAAGTGTGATGGTGTAGTGAAGTTTTGAGAGGAGTTTCAATTGTTCTGTCGGAGTTCTTAAAATATAAAAAGTGGTTAACATAATTCGCTTTGCGGGTGGTACAAATCTCGTGGTCCTCCATGGGCTATTATTTTTAGAACACAAAATACTTATAACTGATGACTCTAACGTCTGCTCTTAGCCTTTTGGTGAGTTATGGGAGCGCCACTCTGTCAGTGTTTTTGTCAGAAATGTTACAGACAGGAAGTGGTCCGACGGAGGACGACCGAACGGGTTGTTCGTTGTCAAGTACGCGCAATACAAGAGCAAGTTGGATCCTGGAATGCGAGGGCCATATCGAGTCGTCAGGGTCATGCCGAACGGTCAATACGAGCTACGACTGATAGCAGGAGCGTACGGTAAGACTACGTATGCCGTCGCTCAATATTAGGTACCGTGGAAGGGTGAATGGACACCTTTTTGGAGGTGAGTGTTAAAGTCCGTGTGGTAAGCAAACTTGGTGCCTCTGCCAACAATGTTTTGTTTTATACGTACAATGTGGTTTATAGGCCACATTCTTTCTTTTTAATTTCATCAGTACTTTTTGTTTAATGTACTTGAATAGACGCTGGCTGCGCGTGTGGCTCTATTTGAGAGTGGTGAGGTATACGAAGTTGGGTGCTTCTGCCTGGATGGTGTGCTACACTATGGTGTCACATCACGAATGACACCAGTTGTCATGGTGATCGTAATATGCGAACAGTATGCCTATGTTACGAGTCAAGGAAGCGCAATATGCGAACTTGTTGTGCCTCTATCGCGGGGCGTAGTGATTGCATTTAATAATCAAATGCAGTCGTAATTTGTCTACTGAGTTGCCATGTTACAGAATCGGCTGGTGCCCCGATACCTGCGCTGCATTCTTTGAGCGTGAGCATGGTTGCAGCCGTGTGGTTTGTGAGTGGTAGAACAGACTGCGGGATGTTCTATGTCAGACAGACTGCGGGATGTCTGACAGTGCTCAGGACCCTTGGGGTACCTTGAGTAAGTATGGTAGACTGCGGGATATCATGTTTCTGAAAGGACGGTCTGCGGGACGTTCCTATTGTTGGTAGACTGCGGGATACCATGTTTCTGAAAGGACGGACTGCGGGACGTTCCTGTTGTTGGTAGACTGCGGGATACCATGTTTCTGAAAGGACGGACTGCGGGACGTTCCTATTGTTGGTAGACTGCGGGATACCATGTTTTTGAAAGGACGGACTGCGGGACGTTCCTATTGTTGGCAGACTGCGGGATGCCAGATTCGTATAGAGGACGGACTGCGGGACGTTCCTATTGGCAAATAGACTGCGGGATATTTGCCCTATACGCAAGTTAATGTCTGAATGTTACAATGACATAACGTGTGTAATGATGTCCTGCGACAGATGCGAGGACAGCTACGGCGAGAGCGCGTGCGCGTGCTGCACGGAGAGCGCGTGCTGCGCTACGCGGTGAGCGCGTAGACGGAAGGCCGTCTTTGGGCGCTATGAGTGCTTGGCTGCTGTGACGCGTGGCACTGCCACGTCTCCACCGAGACGCTGGGCGCTGTGGGCGCTTGGCGGTTGCCATGGCGTAATGCTGTGTCACCTTTATGAATGGTGTAAAACTGTGTCACCTTTATGAATGGCGTAAAGCTGTGTCACCTTTACGAATGGTGTAAAACTGTGTCACCTTTGTGAATGGCGAAAGCCATGTCACCTCTGTGAGTGACTCCAGCTGGTTATGTTGCGATTGTCATGTCTGTATCGTACATGACGACAACTGGCTAGCGTGAGTTACGTCGCGAAGGCCCATGAACCTTCATAACTTTTGTTGGGTGCATTGTGGATGATTGGAGTCCGGAAACCAGTCCCCCGCAATGTTCCTTATTTTGTTTTTATAATCATACTGCCTTTTAAATTGCAATTGAAGTTATTTAAATTATTGGAATCATTTACTACTAGCATTTTTATTTTACGAAGCTATTGCTGGTGGAGGCTTGAGTGCACGCTTGCCTCCGCGAGTCCTAAACTGTTAAGCCTATGCGACGCTTATAAAAAATACAAAAATACATAACTTCAGGTTGCAAAGTTATTAGACCTCTGTAAAACAACTCGAGTATCGTTACTTTACAGATGTTACTAAGGACCAGGGACTTGGTGATCCTCCTTCCTGAAGAGGACCAACCAGGCGAACATAGGACAGATGACCGGCAAGGCAGTCGGCTGGACGAGGCTGCTCGAGGACGACCAGCTGTCAGGAGAGGCCGTGTTAGGTCTACCCCTACTCTAGCGATAAATTATGCAGTGCGATCCTATAAAAGGGTGGTACTTGGCTATGCACGCACACTTGTTGTTCGGACTGCGCTCAGTAAAGACGTGTCTTGATAGGCCGTGCGGCCATATCTTGTCGTTTAATGTTATATCGTTGTAAACCTATTTCTTATCGTGTTAATGTCGATCTGTTATGTATTTCGTTAATTACTTGTAAATCATGAATTATAAGATTCGTTTGTTGTGAACTGTTTAGTGTTTTAATTATAAATGAGAACTGACGTTTGGCTACATCCAATCTGACACTTTTATTTAATTCTCACTCCTAGTTCCTAACATCAGAAGTGGGATAGTCCCACTACCACTATTTAATTGTTGGTTTACATCGATAGGCATTTTAATTATGTATTGTTGTTGCCTCTGTTTTTCTTTTATATCGGATCGAGAGGGTAGATCGCGAATTCATAATTCTCAAAAAAACTCAGCTTACATTCTTTTACGGTTGGTGCCATTTCCTTAAATGATTAGTTATTTGAGTTTATTGTGTTTTTATTATTATATTAAATTGCTTTATTTTTTCGCAACTGTATTAAAAAAAGTTGTTCAGTACACGTTCAGAACCGTCATTGCAACTTGTTCCGACTGTCAACCCTCACCTTCGGTTGCGCCTCGGCTCGGGTAGACATTTGTCGGAACTCTTTGCAATGACAGGCTTTCCGCACTCGTAATGAAATACTATTACATATTTAATAAAGAATTTGATAGTTCCGTGCACAACATGCCCATCGTTTAAAATGTTTAACTAGCTATCGTGAAATTTAAATAAAACAATATAAAAATCTAAAGTACAAAATAGGTAGGTACGTAGGGAAGTGCTGTCATAACTTGTATAATGTGCTATGAAAAAAAAAAACCGACTTCCAAAAAACATCCAACTCCCTGCCACAAAACACTACAAAGCGTAAAATAAACTGGCTCTTCATAAATTGCTATGTGCCAATTCTTGTCTATATAATATATATATATGCATTGTACCGATGGATTTTAGAATACATAATGTAGATGTAAGTTGGTATCACCAGCAAACGTTACCATGTAATATTAGAGTATTAAGGAGCCGGAGCTCCTGCACAATAAATATTAGAAACCACCTCGGGAGCATGCCCTTTCGAATACTAAAAGAATTTTCAAAATCGGTTTACAATTGACGAAGTAATCGGTGAACATACATAGAAAAAAACATACAGTGGAACATAGAACCTTCTCCTTTTTGGAAGTCGGTTAAAAATGAATATAAGTAGGAGGTTATAAATTTATTTATCATTTTCCAATAACATTTTATGGTAAGTAAGCTTTTGCTTGTCGAATTGTCTCAGGCAAGTCCGCTTGCACAGTTTGTCTGTGAACTACGTTTACTAGTTTTAAATTCTCCGATGACCTCAGGTCCTGCAGTGCGTGTTGTTGAAAATTGGAAACGTTGTTGGGATGTGTGAGGATGAAACAGAACACTGTGAATGAATCGAAAACAGAGGTTTTGGAGTCACTCAAGTTTGGTCTTCAGTGACATCCAGATAGCTGACATTGCCTTCGTAGAGAGTTTGCCGGCCCCGACTTGAGGGCCAAGAATAAGTTTGGCTATACTGGCCATATAGATTCCCAAGTTTTTGATTTTTTCACTATATGCAACAAACAACCGAACCGTTACAACAACTAGTATAATTATGTTGAAAGTGTATTTGATATATATAAAAAAAATCGTTTAAATATTATGTATTTTAAATATCCAGGAATTGTTTGCTCCAGTTTATAATGACATAGGAAGGTGGAATGAACAAACTGCATCTTATGGACATCTGTAACTCTACAGTCATTAATGCGTTGTCCCCTACAACCAGGGTCCCAAATCTTCTTGATTCTGGGCTCCGGTAACCTCATTCGTCGGTGAAAAGCCATGAAGGAATTGCTTAGTACCTTATGTTTTGAAAAATCATTGACCACGAATAACAACTGTACTTATCTATTTTTAATGTTCACTTTCTACATTTCATTGTGTTAAACGCTTGTCGTAATTCAATGGCCCTGTTCACACAGCTAAGTGTTTACACACTATAACGATTTGTCAATAAGAAAGAAAACGAATGACATGTGACACGAGCGAACATAAATGACGTCTTGCTACTAAGTGCCCTACCACAAGCCAAAAAATAATTGAATATTTACTTACAAACAGGACATGCAAAAATTAATTTGCATTTTTATCCGACTTAAAAAAAGGAGGAGGTTATCAATTCGACTGTATTCTTTTATGTTTGTTACCTCATAACTTTCGACTGGGTGAACCGATTTTAATGATTCTTTTTTGTTTGAAAGCTGGTGCTTCCCTTGTGGTCCCATTTGTTTATTTGGTCTAATTCTTGAATTCGGTTTATTTTGTAAAATTTGTGATTATATCTCTCAAATAACAAAAAAAACCGGTTCTAAATATACCGTAATATCGCATCCCATAATGTAACGATAACCCATTTGTTTGCGCATTTATTACTTATGTATCGCTTAAAGACCCATGTCACTCTTGGTTATGAGTTTATAATTAAATAATTATAAGGTATATTTATGGACGGTGGAAATTCAAAACGAATAAAACGACACTTTGTTATGGGTGAAAATAAGTTTTGTAAACAGTTGAATTTAAATTATTTAATAATCGAATTCAACTAACATAACACAGTATTAATTGGCACGGATAAGAAGTATTTCTTCACCCAACTTCTTATTAAATTCAACCTCATTTCCATTAAAGAGTACTTCGAACTTGAACGATGAAAATAATTTTATGTTTTTTTTCTTAATATAGAACATTTATCATAAGCCAGAAAAAGCCAATTTTGAATAACACTCATATTTAAGTCTATATATCATGCACGGAACGTACAAGATGCGGAATATCTCATTCAAGCCGATGTTTAACATATAAATTGCTATCAATTTTTTTTAGATCTATATTTTCGTGGCTGCTCGGTAAAGATAAGACGCAGGGGCGCTACCGTGGTTTTATTGCCTAAATGCAGAACGATATCCCACAGGATGATAAAAAAACGATTATGGAAGTCTTTTTAATGCGTATGTACTGTAAAAGTGGATAAAGATTGGTAATACGATTTTCGATTCCATCGTAAAGTGATTTTAAACTTTAAACTTCGACATTTGGATTGAAAGGAACTCTTTTCTATGTCAAAGTAAACTTTTACATTATTTTAAGTACTGTTTTAAACTGTTGTTTTAAGTCTTGTTTTTTTAAGTGTGTGATTAAATGGGGTGCCTATTTAATCACACATTGTACCTGTTATAGAGTAACCCCTTGCGAGTCCCTCACTAATAGCATGTCGTGATTGTTTTAAACTCAATCGTCCATAAGTGGGTAAATACCTATATAGGTATTGGTTATGCGTAAGTCATTAGACCACATTTCTAATGCAACCTGCTTTTATAAATTTACGGGAAGCATCTTAGCCTTTGTAGTTCCTGTCGCATAGATGCATCAAAAATGGATATTTTCAGCAAGAGCCCCGCGCAAGTTGAGTTCTAAACTAGCTCGATGAGATTTTATTTAGATAAGACTCAAGATCACCACTCACACAAATTGGTTTGTATTAAATGGGCGTCTGAAAATATAAAAATGTGATTTCGAAGAAAAAAATTTCACGAACCAAGATTAATGAAATCAAAATGTAAAAAATGTACAAAAATTCCAAGTATATAAAATCACAAACGCACAGTAATTGTTTAAAACTGTTATTTTATAAAGGCAACAAAAGCTTAGTTACATTAGAGATGTAAACTATGTGAGAGTATTTAACTAAAACAATTAAAAGTAATTACTTTTTAACTGTGCAAATTATTTATTCGAGTAGAAGACACGAGTATTGATTGATAATTAGCAAATCAAATTGTTATTCAGCTAAATTGTCATCAATTCTGATATCCTCACACATATCATACACTGCCGTCTGACCTCTAACCAGGCAAAGTTGTACTATGATAACCAGATTGTATATTATGTGTAGTTGCTTTTTCTGTGGGAGAGCCACGCTTCGGCATGAATGGGCCGGCTCGACCGGAGTGATACCACGGCCTCAAAGAAAACCGGTGTGAAACAGCGCCTGCGCTGTGTTTCACTGAGCGAGTGAGGATACCGGAGGCCCATACCCCAACCCCTCCCCCCATCCCTCTTCCTATCCCCCAAAGGTCAGCAACGCACTTGTGACACCTGTGGTGTTGGCCATGTTTGTTGTCCATGGGCGGCGGTAATCGGTTACCACTTTGCCACTTACTCCATAAAAAAAAGATACCTTTTTTCACCTGAAGGTAAGTGACTACCGTACGGACACCCGCAACTCAAGTCTCAAATGGGGTCGCGTCTGTTACCTTGCTCACTCGGTGAAAAGCAACGGAATAATTCCTTAACACCGCTTTACTGCAAGGCCACTTTGATCAGCATAATTTTGTGCGATTAAACATTAATTTCTTCTTAAATTAATAATATCTAAATAGTTTAGACATTAAATCGTGTATTTGTGCATAAAGTAATAAATAAATAAGAAATACTTAGGTTCTGATACTTATAATAAAAAGTTACAGAGAAAGTTCTCGTGAAGCTTTACAAATGTCCCAGTTACGGCACAATCGCCTATTACGTTGGAAACAAGTTTTAAATAAGTAAATTGAATTTAAAGCTGAGAAGGTACGTCTAAAATAATTAGACTAAGTCCTCCTTCCTGTCAATATCATTTTGTATTTTGAATTTGATTAATCAAAATGAAGAATGGTGATAAGGAAAAGTAAAATATTATTTAAAGATTACCGGCCGTTTGTTTGTACTAAACATAGGGATGGAGATATTTTCTCTAATATAACGATTAGCCTTGTTATTTGTACAATTTATAGATTACTTTTGTTAAGTCAAATAGAGTTCAAAACAAAGTCAGTTTTTGCTGCAGAGTTTCTGGGAAATATAGGTTTTATGAAATCTGTTAGATATTATTAAGCTATTTTTTACTATATATCCTATCTATAGCGATCTATAAATTTATACAGTAATACACTAAATAATAAGGAAATATGTAAATACCATTTAATTGACTTCAATACTTTGACTTCTTGAACATTGTTATTTGTTCAATTACCAAAAAATTAAATAATTGATTAGTAACAACTAAATTATGTATTCTTATTGTCGTTTTATTATATCGCTTAGTTGTAATTCCAAAACAATTTTTTTATTAATTTTTGATTGACAGCCGTTTCATAAAAATATGAAACCTAGAATATCAAACCAAATCAATATATGAGTTAATATATCGGGGAACGGATCCGGTTAAATTTGCATATTAATAATGGGCTGATGTAGGGATTAATTTTGGAATATGATGAATATGTTATGCTTACTGTGTCGCGGCATTGCAAGAGCTTCAATTGATGTATCGCGATGAAACATCCCGCAAGCATGCAAACTGCTTTGTATGTAAATCTTTTTCGAATTGAGTGGCTGATCACAAAAAGTTTAGTACAGTTTATTGTAATTTTATTAGTATTTTTACCATCTTATTATTATTAGAGTTCCATAGATGGAAATGATAGATATAAAAATACAGTTTTATGTGTATTACGTTCGTCGTTCTCATATTATATTGTGATGAATTGTGACTCGACAGAACTTTTTGCAATAAACTTGACGTGAAATGCCCGGTTGAATTTCAATAGACGCTTTGGACAGGAGGCAACGAAACTAATATCAAATCTCATATTGAAATGTATCCACTGTATGTTGGTAGTGGAAAATGGAATACCATAATATACGGTGTATACCTACAAAATGAAAATACTGCGTCTTTTGCTTGGTTGTTTGTTTATTCAAATGTGCAAATCTATCGGAGATATTTGTATATACATTTTGCCAAAAAAATGTTTATAACGTAATTATTTTCAGTGTTGTTAGTTCACTCTTTTATATCTAAGGCGATTTGAAAACTTATATTTTTATTTGAAGCAGTATATTGAGACAGGTCCGTGTCCCTTTGGAAGGAATTCGTGGCCAACTAGTAATCGAGTAGGTTAACATATTGCAACGTTAAACAATTTTAGTGCGGTCAGTTTATGAATAGGTGATCATTTGATCGTTCTTGGGGATAGCTGTCGGTTCCAGTTGCTTTACGAAACATTCGTTACGTGTATTATGGGCCCTAAAAACCCTTCTACTGAACTTCAATATCACTTAGTGCTTGGACTGATGAGGTCTAATAGCAGTAGTACCAAGTGAAGCATCGTAAAGCAAGAAGAAAGAAAGTTATAATTTCAGTCGTATTGATGAAATCCACCGTAACTTAGTTTGAGAAAAAAATTTGTAGGAATAGAATTTCCTCTTTGGTCCCATTCAAATATGAAGAAAACATAATTTTTGTAATGGCATACTTTTGAAAAAGTGTGCGCCATATTTTTGGACGTATCATACCGATCAAATATTTTCGAGAGCTGATTATAATCTATATATAAATACGTGAAGCAAAAGGTTTGTACCCGTTTACGAAAATTTTGCGAACGGAGGAGTACAAAAGTTGTCACACTTTGAGTTTATTTTATGGTGGAGTGCAGAAAGCTAAAAAAAATTTAATTATGGTTGATTTTCGACCACTAGTATATAATAATATTTGTATGATTATAACATTATTATATATATAGTATGTAATATTATATAATAATATGATAAATCTAGCTTTATTCATATTTTTTATGGTAATTTTATTCCTATTTTAAGCATTATTTTTCAATTTAGTTTAAGTTATCATTAGAGCGTGTTGTAACACAGGTCGGCATTTTTTTTGTTAAATCTATATATACTTATAATAAAAAAGTAACAGGTCCAATTCTGTACATTAAAGATAGATAGATAAATTACAGGTTTGGCTTCAGTATCGATTATAAAGAGCCCTCCAAAAATGTTTTTCAAAATATCTTTAATGTACAGAATTGGACCTGTTACATTTTTATTATAAGTATAGATAGTATTTCAATACAAAAAAGAACAAAACAACATTTTATAAAATTAATGAGAATTATTTGAGAATATTTTAAAGTTTCATTGAGTCTGTAGCTATTAAAATACAAAATTAAGGTACACATAAAGAAAATAATTAATAATAATGTTTTCTTTTAACAAAAAAAATCTTGTTTTGTTGGTTTTTGTTTATGAATTTTTACTTCATCTCTGTGTATTATCCAGCAATAGTCCGCTATCATATTAATAACATAATTAAGTATCACTTTTTCAAATTCTGTATTTATAATCAATTTTGTAGAAAAAAACCAGCGAATCCGATCTAGCGAACTATTATATATTTATCTATATGCAAAAATAATAATGTGACGTGATAGATTAAAACAAAGTTTATATTTGCTATATATACACCAACGTCTACATTTTTGTGATAAATTTATTTAAAAAACTTTTTCATCGCTGACCTGTGTAATTGTTCTCTTTATTGTACATCAGATACATTCCAAGGTTAACTTAAAAATTAGAGAAGTACAATTGGCGGCCTTATCGCCCGGAGGCAATCTGTTACAGCCTAAATTCTAGTGTGTCATTGGCTATTACTTTGTCTAAGATTAGCCAATGACACACGAGAATTTAGGCGTTAACTATTGCAGAAAGAAGAACGCTTGCAACTTGGCTAGGGGGGCAGGTAACCATTGAATGGAGAGAAAACATGATTAAGAGAAAGTGTAGGGTTGTTTCAGGTGTAAAACTAGGTAAGATAAAAGAAAATAAAGTAGTAAAGATTATCATATACGTTATACATAACATATTATACAAATTAATGTTAAAATATTACATTTAAACATACATGTTGTATGTTTAAATGTAATATTATGTAATTTGTCTTATGTAAATAAGATTGATAGATAATAATTAAATTTGTTATCTAAACCTAATCTTAGAATGAAATGAAATGAAATCATTTATTCTGCAATTAGGTTACATGAACACTTTTGCAAGTTAAACTTTTTTTTGAGCAGATGAGTTCGGCCTTTTCTAACTGGACTAGCCCTGAGAAGAAATGACGAAACAAACTCAGGGATCATCGTCTCTTTTAAAGTCCAGACAATATTCTCAAATGCAAAAGACATTATTTCAATAAAATAATACAATTTTAGTCACAATTACAATAATCAATAAAGATAATAATTTAAAAAATAAAATAAAAAAATAAAATAAAATAATAAATGTCAACAATAGCAGTAATTTAAGATGAGTTTGTTTCAAACTACAAGTTATCGTCACATCAAAATAAATTTAAACATTCAAAATAAACAGCATGTTCAGAATGGGCAGCTTAATGCCAGGCGGTTTTAGCATCAAGATATTCTGCTATGGTAAAATACCCCATATATGGTATTCTTAAATTTCCTTAATGGCAAATTCCTAATATCAATAGGGAGTTTATTGTAAAAACGTATACATTGACCCATAAACGAGTTGCTTACTCTGTGGAGACGAGTGACATGAACACTAAGATTATGTTTGTTTCTGGTATTAAACGAATGAACATCACTGATTTTAGGAAACTTTGATATATTTTTTGAACATAAACTAAATTTTCGTATATATATTGTGAAGATACAGTCAGAATATTTATCTCTTTAAATTTGGAACGGAGAGAAACTCGAGCGCCGAATTTATAAATGGCTCGTACGGCGCGTTTTTGTAATACAAATATGGCATTAATATCTGCACAGTTACCCCAGAGTAGGATACCGTAACTCATTATGCTATGAAAGTAACTGAAGTAAACTATTCTAGCTGTATCAACATCAGTTAAATGTCGAATCTTTTTTACAGCAAAAGCCGCTGAGCTTAGTCTACCGGATAGTTTTTCTATTTGGGGACCCCATTGTAACTTAGCGTCAATAGTAATACCTAAAAATACAGTAGATCCCACAAGATCCAACACTAGTCCATTCAATCGAACATTGGTTGGAGCATGCCTAATGTTTGGTGTAGAGAATTTAATGAATTTAGTTTTCTTCTCATTATTAATATTAATAATGTAAACCAATTAGTAGAATATATTAGTCATATATCATACATCACACTCTTGGAAATGCAAATTTTGGAATACTAAACGAGTTCAGAAGGTACAATAAACAGTTTTTAATTTACTCTGAACTTCTAGTACAACCGTCGGAATACGATCAAGTACTGAAAAACTGGAAACTTTACATTGATTTGGAGGTTGAGCTCGGCAAAGGCAATACTTTACCGGCAACGTTCGACTGTTTAAAATTTTTGTTTTGTAGAGTCCCTCTACAATCGTGTTTCATGATTTTGTATTTACATATTTTTATATGTAATTTTTGAAACAACTTGTCATTGTTGAAAAAGTGTCTTGTTTCGTTCATAAAGAAAAGCAGATAGAAAAGATAAGGAGGGTTTATAAGTGAAATAATAAGGTCAAAGAGCTTGTAAAGCTGATTTGATAATACTGCGTACGTGCCTTACGAAACAGATATCAACGTTCATTTCAAACATGATCTTTTATCTTATATTAGGTATTATTATATTTAACTTGTAAATGTTAGAACACTGACATTAATATTGTTCGTTAATATTTAGCTATAATGTATTTCATTTTAATGAAGAAGAAGAACTAAAATAAAAGGGAGAATAGAATCTAAACTAATATTATAAACGTGAAAGTTTGTAAGTATGAATGGATGGATGTTTGTTACTCTTTCACGCAAAAACTACAGAACGGATTTGGATGAAACTTTACAGTAATATAGCTTATACATCAGAATAATACATAGTTACAAACGGCAAACTATTTGCCGCGATAGCCGACATATACGCGGGCGGAGCCGCGGGTAACCACTGGTTGTTAAATAAAAGAAAAGAAAATCGTAAAATATAGCAAATATTAGCAAGGAAATATCTAAATTAATAAGAAAACGTAGAAAACAGGTTCGGTTACAAGCAATAAGGAACAAATTCTAAGAACCGCTGATATAAAAAAATATCTAAAAGAAATAAAAGGATCATTCGAAATGGATAGCAAAAATTACAAAAACAGATGAAAATCAGATCAAACTTACAACAATAAAACGACTAGAGATCCTAATAACAGCAAGTAAGTTCTACAAACATGTACAGAGATCTAGATAAAACTACAGACACAACAAACAAAAATTATAAATTTAAAACAAAAAATTAAGAATAATAAACCCGATCAATATTTAACAATAAAAACATATAAGTTTTATATATATTCGTAATCACCGTAAAAAATCTTTTCTTTAGAGCACTAAATGTAACCTCATCGTGACTGTCATGGAAAAGTAACTTTTTTTTTTAATTAGATATTTTTTCGTATCAGTTCTATAAATAATCACAAATTTAAAAAAAAAAACCGACTTCAATCTGGACCAAATTCAAATGGGGCCATTCGGGAAGCACCAGTTTTCAAATAAAAAAAGAATCATCAAAATCGGTTGACGCAGTCCAAAGAGGTAACAAACATAAAAAAAATACAGTCGAATTGAGAACCTCCTCCTTTTTTTGAAGTCGGTTAAAAACTACATTAGTCCATTGTAACGGATTGTCCACATGATATGTATTTAGGTTCTGAAACCATATCAAGAAAGCACCTAGAAATTGTAACTTCGTAGTAGGAACCAAACTGTATGATGTAAGTCAATACACATTTTAAATGAAAATGTGCCCCATCTAGTTGTGTAACAATAATGAGTTTACGAGAAGGTATCATTAACTAAAACGAATATTTATCTTTTAACTGCTAACCTTCTCTTTGAAAATACCCTGATGTACTCTTTGGGCCTAATTTAAGTCTTAATTTGAGCGCGACTACACAGCAATTATCATACTCCAAGTATCGCATTAACATCACAAAGGGAAAGTTTGGTTCGCTTGAAATTCACACAAACCTCCTTTGCGGATTTTTGTTTAACATTTTTCGTTATTAAATACTTTATGAGAACCAAATTGTTAATAAAACAAAATCGTTTAACAGTAAAAACATTTAATAATCAGATCATTCATCATTATTTGCATAAATCTTATATCTCTCGGATATATTTCTATCCATTTATTTTGACTGCCTCGTTGGTCTCGAGGTTGGCGTGTGCGACTGCTGATCATGAGGTCTTTGGTTCGATTCCCGGGTTCGGACCAAATGTTTGTATGATCTACAAATATTTGTTTCTGAGTTTGGGTGTTTTCTATGTATAATATGTATGTATTTACAAAAAAAGTATATATGTATTTGTATCAGTTGTCTAGTATCCATAATACAAGCTCTGCTTAGCTTGGGAATAGATGGCGTTGAGTGTTAGATGTCCGAAATATTTATTTATTTATATTTATAATTTCAATGCGTAGTTTAGCACTATACTTACAAAACAACAGCAATTAGCAGAGCAGGGAATATAGTTTCGACTCACTGTAACCAGTGATCCACATTTCTATCTAAGTGATTCTAGTGCAATATAGTTTTTAACAAATATTACGATTCTATCATCAATCTGACGTGTTCTTAAAGGAAGCTAGTTAAAGTAGTGACATGTGTAGTACTTGCGCCATAATTGTTTGGCAAAATGTTCTTTGTGTTCAATATTCTGTCGCAAGTATTTAATTGTACTGGTTTTTAAAACGACGATTTTATGGGTTTCGTAATTGAACAGTATAGAGTCTCATCTATCGTGTTGCTTTCATAACACTATTATATTATATATTACGTATTTTATCTTGAAAATAATTAAGATAAAGATTTTTTGCCCAATAGTTGGACGACATTTTGCATAGATGTTAAACAATTTTCTTCTAATCAGTAACTTTTGTCATTATAATCAGTCAATTATACGAGGAATGAGGTATTTCCGAACTGTCTAGGCTTTATGAATCATGCTATTGCCATGTTAATCACTAGTTTCTTTGCGAATAAATACTTCTGAACGTGAATATTTACGAGTCATCAGGCGAAAAAACCATACCTAGTTAAAAATAAACTTACTTTATATTGAACAAGCATTGCTCTCTATCACTGCCTTGATTTATTATTATGCATTTTAATTGAAGAATATACCATTTAAATATTTTTAATGTAATAGGTAACAGAATAAAGTATTATCTCCCAACATTTGCAGACATTCTTGACCCGTTTATCTTGGCAGATATATAATATCACAAAACACACGAAGCGTGCAAGGAAGGCTGTTATAATAATTCCAGTTGTTCGGTTCAGTATCGACATCAGTAAGATTACCACGTACAATACATTAATATTGCAAACCGGTTTTGGGTAAAGTTTAGGATATACTGCTCCCAAGTCGTCTGGATCACAAAATATATTATACCAACAAGAAATAAGCATGTATGTACGTAGAAGTACACACATGTATATATGAGTAACAAGTATAATAAAGTAAATTATAACAGGTTATTTTAGATTACCATGAATTTGTTATAAAGCTCAGGAGAATATTTCGTAATAAAATATGTGCATAATACCACAGCACTAAGTAAGCTTGCGTCACGTTTGTTATCTCCCTCAAGAATTAGGTAAGTATAGATGAAGTAGATTAAATCCTGATTATTGCGTCATGTATGTTTCTATTTTAATTATAATTACAATATTTTGCTACCTTGGAAAAATCTTGGTTGCTGCTGTCATTTAAGGTTGACCATTTGTGAGAGGTGATCAGCGTGGCTCCACGTTTTATGTTTGAGATTTTTATTGCTGACTGGTTGAAGTCAATATTTAACTGACCTGTAAAATTATAATGATAAAACACAGTTTAAATTGTGTTTCTCCAATATATATTATGTTAGTTTTACTTTTTAATCTAACTAAAACGGAAAAGTTTTCTGTATAAATAGTGTTAAACTTGATGAAGTACCTTTTTAATAAACAATGCCGAACTGCTATTTAATTAGGGCTTTGTTTAAGTTCATCATTCATCTATCTTCTTTGCTGTTTTTTTTGCTAAATTGTAATAATTTTGTATTCATATATGAAATTGATACAATTTAGCGTTTTTTGCATTCCGAAACCCCATAATCATTTAAATGGCTCTCTAAGCATCTAAAGTACAGGCAAGATCGAAGTTTATGTGTAACTGATCCTTTGAAGAATGAATTCGACATTTGAACGAAATACAAATTAAATGGGTTTGATGGTCAACAATTTAATTACCAAGGCTTTTGTCGCCCGTACGCTAACCGAATCTGAATAGAAGCATAAGGACTACTTTGCTGCTTCGCCACTAACCTATCAGTTGAGCTTTCATTGGGTTTTCTAATTGAAAACTTCCATTCAATTGCAAAGTATTCGATCATGGCCATTAAATATTTTTTTTCTGAACTATAAATTTAAAGACTAATTAAACCGTCACAATTATGGTATTTGTTTAAACATATGTATTGGCGATCTGATCTAACTCCGCACGGGTGGTAGAGCACATTATGTTTGCATGACTTTTTCTATCCTAGGGTCGTATCAGATTATTGAATCGAATTCACTGTGGGAGAGCCACGTTTCGGCATTCATGGACCGGCTCGACCGGAGTAATACCACGGCCTCACAGAAAACCGGTGTGAAACAGCGCTTGCGCTATGTTTCACCGAGTGAGTGAGGATACCGGAGCCCATACTCCAACCCCTCCCCCATCCCCTTCTAAGCTTTTAATTTATTAAATAGCACGATTTTTTAAAATTATATTTACGATTTCAATATATTATTTTTTAGTTTGATGATTAATATTTCGAATATATGTTATAAGTATTTATTTTTGTAAAAATAAAGTCGTGTGGTGTCGTGGGACACCAGATAGGAACGAAGTTCCTTTTCATAAAAATATAACAATATGTACATACAACTTACAGATGGCGCTATACTAAATTTTTCGTTCACGCTCTTTAAAAATCACAAAATTATCCTAACACCTTTATTTAAATTAAATGTGTATGTTTTTTTTTTATGAAACAGTAGGTATTTGTTTTAATTGCTACAGGTTTATCTACGACTAGCTGACCCGTGCCCACTTCGTTGGGCGGTAAATATTTTTTTCTCCGACTTACTTTGTACATTCAGCTATCACGGAAAAGTCTTTCCACTTTTAGGGTTATTATATAGCCTATGTCACTCACAAATAACGTAGACGTCTATTGGTAAAAGAATTTTCAAAATCGGTTCAGTAGATCCCGAGATTACCCCTTACAATTTAACAAATATACAAACACACAAACTTTACTTCTTTATAATATTAGTATAGATTAGTATAGATTTACTTACGCTTGTATTTCGACGATGTCAAACGTTTGCGGACCCAACGAATCCATTTTATCAAAGGGTAAAACGATGTAAGAGGTTAAGAAGATATCTCTCTGTCTTTAATGTTGCAGACTACGGTTAATGCTTTGAGAATGACTTGTTCAAGTTGCACTATTAAAGAGGTAGAGAATATTATTCGATTATCCATCATTTCAATTAAGAACAAGCAGACTTACTTACTACCTCGACTAATCGGCACTGGCCGCTATGTTACCGAGCGCTGTCATTAATGTGAGAGACAAAAAAAATGACGATCTTACCGAGCGAGAGGGAAAGACGCCAAAATAATCTCAGAAAATTCAATGTTAATATAAAGTGTTATCGGTCATCGCTGTATGTTTGTTTAATGAGGATAGGAGTGAATAGAATTTGTGAAAGTCGCATAAGCAAAAGAATCACGCAGTCTCAAGCCCAAGACATCCCAGCGAACTGGTTAGTACCTACCTAGATTTTTCTGGTAGCTATTGAATTGATAGTGATCTAATATGGGAGACCTGGAAATGGCTTCGTCTATCACATATCTATTTTTCCTATGTAGTAACTTGTACTTACTATATAAATATCTAATTTAATTTAATAGGTACCTTAGAAACGGTTACTAAAAAGCACAAGGGCAAGTCCATTTTATTGGCGGGCCGGGCATATTTTAAAATTTTATTCATCGTAACAACGAGAGAAAGTCAATTTTTTTTATTTGGAGTACAATGGCTTATGGAGAAGAAATCAATCAAATTATATTGTTGGTAAATAATTTCATTATTAACTTTTCAAAAGAATATTTATGTTATAAGTACATAGTTACCTAACAAACTTTTATGATTTTTACCTTGAGGATACGTGGCAATATTAGTTCAATGGATTTTTAACACTTATTGATTTCAATTTGTTACTAAAATATACCCCGTAACAGAATATGTAAAACTCGCTTTCAATTATTTATTCTAGAAATGCAATTTAAAAACGTGTTTTTAAAAGTTAAATTTGTTAAACACATTGTACTCGGTCTGTAGGATACTAGCTTCAAAATATAAAAAGTCCTTCAAGAGAAAAATCTTGGCAAACTACTACTACATAAGCTCCCTTCATTTGTTTCGTTAAAACACCATTGTAAAATATTTAAGAATACTCTACAACTACTAAAAATATTTTAATAATACTCTTAAAATTAGATATCTTTGACTTTACGATGGTGTTTCAAGGAAAAGGATTACGCTATGTTATAAAATTTTTGACTAAGTTTATTCGGTAAATACCAAGTAACGCATTTATTTTACATATTATTTGACAAAATAGTAGCTATAATTATTATGCTGAGCTAGAACTTTAGAGTTTATGTAATAGATTATTTCAGATAACTGCAAAATGAAATAAAGATTCTCAGATAGCTTTAGTAAAATAAAGTTAAAAGTATCGCTGCCAGTTTGAATCGATACATTAAAATATTTCATTACATTAAAAGATTTATTCTATCTTTTCTGTCTTTAAAATATATTTCAACAAAGTCATAATCATGACAACATCTTACCGATTTTCACAATACAAGAAAGTGTATTTCGCCAAATGTTCCGGTGCAAGGAGAACGTGAACAATTTCTTTTAATAAACAAGGTAAGTTTTTTCTATTTCTATTTATTTATTTATATGTCCGAAAATATTTAAATATTTATTGTTGTAAAAATTTCATGATTTAAAGATGTAAACTTTCTTAATGTAAATAGTGTATTACATATTTTAAATGTTAATTTTATCATTTTTGTTAAAAATCTGTTTTAATAAACGTCTTTCCCTCACCGCTGAGGAAAAATAAAAATGCACAAATAAATAAGAAAAACATACTGTATTAGGCTGTGTTTACATCATTCGCAATCGAAAGATTTTTGCAGGATTCATTTTTAAATTAAGCCAACGTTACCTCGCGTTCCCTTAAGAGTTTTGCAAATAAACACCACAGTCCTTTAGTCAACACCATCCGTGATTGCACGGTCGTATTATAACGTCATGGAGTTACGACACTTCTACAACTAGTAGGAGAGCTGGTACCATTTTTTGGGTAGGTATTTGAGGCAAGCTGAAAACTTGACACAGACCTCTCCTATTATACCCCAACACGGAACTGCAGACCTGGCTGGTGAGTAGCGAGGCTAAATCAAAATATAATTTTTTTCAAAATATAATATATTTTTTCCAAAAATATATTTGAGGCAATATGCAATTTGTATCTATATGTTGTTATATAATGTTTAAAGAATAAAAAAAGAAATAAGCCAGAAGATTTAGTCGGGATTTTAACATTGCACATATTTTTGCACGCGCCTGGCGTGCAAAAATATGTCGCAAAAATATAAAAAATGTATTCGAGGCAACTTGAAATTTTAATAGGGTATTATTTATAACTAAAAATTAAGTTTCTCAAAAAGACAGACAAATATATTTTTGGAAAAAAAAAAAAATGAAAATTTTTATATTTTGATTTAGCCCCGCTACTCACCAACCAGGTCTGCAGTTCCTTGTTGGGGTATAATAGGAGAGATCTGTGAAAAGTTTGCAGCTTGCCTCAAGTACCTACCCAAAAATTGGTACCAGCTCTCGGACTAAACTAAGCGAAACGAAACAGTGTATCCGGATTTGCTATCCCGACTGCGTGCGTGAATGAATGCTGAAAGGATAAACGTAAAAAAGTAAAAATAGAACATCGTTTTTAAGTAGGTACAATAAGTAAAAATAAACTATTGTATGTATTTTGTCGAAATAATTTGTAATAAAATCCGAAAACAATAATGGTAGATCTATACCTCGCTTATAAAACTTTTCAGTACGGATAGTCACGTACAATTGTGTAGTACGAATTTTAATATTTATCAAAACCAGTAATAGATGCTATATTGCGACACCCTAAAGGTTATATTGAATTTGAGGAATAATGGCATCGTTACTGAATGCAGCAACTCGTGAGACAAAACCAGAGGGTCGAAAGCGAGGAAATAATTAGAGAAACTAGTTCGTTCTCCACGGACGATTAATGTTAGTTTACGATCTAAATCTACAACGGAGCGAGCTCGAACTTTCCTCTTGTGCACTAAGCGTTTTGATTTGTCAAGACGCTTGACTTATTGTTAATGCAACAGTAGCAAGGCTTACAGCTTTGGAGAACACAAAATGTTTAGGTACTACAGTTAAATTTATGATTACAGATAGACTAATAAATATGAATATAGCTTTAATAAATAAAATAAAGTATAATCGTGGGAGGGCCATTTGGGAAAGTTAACGGCCTCATAGAAAACTAGTATTGAGCAATTCTTTCATTTCTATTCACGGGGTGAGTGAGATTACAGGAAGTATACAACTATAAAAGTTTAACAGTATTAACCGTCATTTCTCTTCGACAACTATGCTCAAACTTCAAACTAAGTGTCAAACGCAAAACTTGTCATATGTTCAGTAGAATATTTCTATTTTAATTGAGGCAACGCTTGATAGATGGCGTTGTTCCATTTTGCTGAATCGCGTTGTTAAGATTCTCCGGTAATTTATATTACTTTTAAAGCTATTACATAGCTTTTATCGCGGGCTTAGGGGCCTTTGTGCAGAAATTCCGTAACTTAACAAAAAACCTGACACCTGAAGCTTGCACGGATCGAGACGAGCTGCTCCGAATGACGAATCAACGAATCTGTGTCCGAACGACGAATCAACGAATGTTTCTGTTGCTATAATAATAATATAATATAATAAATGCTATGCAATAGCTTTACCGCGGCAGTCCCCGAGTGCCACACGTATTATTTTTTTTATAAATAAATATTTTCGGACATCTAACACACAAAGCCATCTAGTCCCAAGCTAAGCAGAGCTTGTGTTATGGGTACTAGACAGATATAAATACATATACACTTTTTTTTTGTAAATACATATTATACATAGAAAACACCCAAACTCCGAAACATATATTTGTAGATCATACAAACATTTGGTGCGACCCGGGTATCGAACCCAAGACCAGTAGTCGCACACGCCAACCCCGAGACTAACGAGGCAGTATAGTTTATAAAACTCTAAAGAAATACATATATTTTGTACTCGTATCAAACGGTTGTTTTATTTCTAATAGGTCTTTACCTATGAAATTGCCGTTTTGTATGCAATAAGCGAAAGTACTTATTTTTCAAACTTTCTTATTTCTGTTATTCGAAGTAATCACCCATGCAATCGACGCATCTTTGCCAACGCATTGGCAGTTTATTGATGCCCTTCTTGTAAAAATCAGCTGGACGGGAGGCAACAAACTCTTCAAAGGCATTTTGTACTGCCTCTCGGAAATTGTTATTTTACCCACTAAAAAGTTGTCTAAATTTTGGAAAAAGTAATAGTCAAAATGCCTTTGAAGAGTTTGTTGCCTCCCGTCCAGCTGATTTTTACAAGAAGGGCATCAATAAACTGCCAATGCGTTGGCAAAGATGCGTCGATTGCATGGCTGATTACTTCGAATAACAGAAATAAAAAAGTTTAAAAAAATAAGTACTTTCACTTATTGCATACAAAATGGCAATTTCATAGGTAAAGACCTATTATTATGTAAACAGAGCCTCGAAGCTCACTACCCTAACACTATTGATTCATTTTAATTTCCTAGGATTCTTTTTATCATTAATTTTCTCACGACGAAGACTTGAAGTCTTTAAATATCTGACATTGGAAGAAATAGGTGATCCGGCTGGTTGCCATCTCATCAAAAGAAGAATAAAGAATTTACTCGGTGCTTTAAATACATCAAATAGGTTAAGTCAGTTATTCTCTGTAATGCTTATATTATTATCTTCTTTATGACAATACAATTAACTTCTCCCTTAACTCTGGCACTTTCCTCCAATCTGTGACGTAAGGGTATGATGTAACCTTCTTCCTTTAAAAGTAAAATTCATCCATTAGTGAACACTTTTGACCTATTTCTATTCTTGTCTTTATTTATATCGAAAGTATCTGAACCTGTATAAAACTAAGCAACTTTCAAAAAAAAAACCTTGAAGCTGTGTTATATAATTTGTTAACAGTAAAATGATTAAAAGTAAAACAGAACGCTCTGGCTGCGTCTAGCCGTTTAATATCTCTGTCAAGGATGGGGTATCCATAGACTATAATGTGTATTCAAAATTGTTGTTAAAAAAAACTCATTTTTTTCACAATGTGATCGAAACGGCGCGGCAGGTAGAAAAATGTTATCGTACCTTAAAATTGGTAAGTAAAAGTGGTAAGTAAGTTACCACGGTATTCATTTTAAGGTTCGAAACTTACCCTAAGCTTTATAAAGGCTCCTAAAATACCAACATTAATTCTTTACCAACTCAGTGTATCTGTAATAATAAGTCGGTATAAATATTCTACAATCTATGAATCTGTGCACTTGTCATGTAGGTATTTAAATTCCGTTCAAAGTAAACAAAAAGGTTCTTTTCTTTGCGGGTTACTACGTCACTTGCAACCTCTTTGATGACATAGTAAAGGCAACCACACGAATGAGTTCTAGTAATTAGAAGCGTACTTTTAAATAAAACTACTAAGCAACTAAACCAGAAAAGATTATTCCTACATGGTTTCATGATCTACTAATTTGACGGCCTAATTTCAGTCTAAAGCTATTTTTATTTAAGTAAACATATGCGGTTATTTACACTACTTTGATTAATGATGAAATTGATATTAAATTTCTTTATTTAGTCTTGTGCAGTCTTAATAATTTATTTACAAATATTATTTATATTCAGGAAGATAAGGAAATTCTTAGCTTAAATGTGGTTTCATCTTGTGTTGTGTAAAATTTACCTCTACAAAAGTATTTAGTTTTAATAAACATTTCAGTAAAAGAACAGATAACCTAATGTGGGTTCTATTTTCAATAACCGTAATCCGCATAAACCCCGATCATTATTGTGAGTTTTATTGTTAGTCTTTAACACATTTAGTACTCAACCGATCATCCTATTTCAATATTTTACAATTGTCATATTCTATGTACCTACTTATAATATATAACAAAAACGAGCCGTGAATAAATACTAGTTAATTTACACAGCGTTTAGAGTGTTTGAAATATGATTCTAACGTACTATTAACAAATTAATATCTATAATATTAATTCGATAGTGACTCAAAAAAATATGATAAAATTTATATAGCTCATGTCATGGGGCTATTATTACGAATCTATTGATCTCTCTCTCTCTGATTCATTAAAATTGGTTAAGAAGTTTAGGCGCTATGGTTTAACTATCAAACATACATAGACTGCCAAAACTTTTACCCTTCCTTTTCGCCATAGTAGAAGAAAACTAGTTTTTAACATTCAGACAATGACATTTCAAAAACATATTTAAATCGCTTTTGTAGTGCTGTACGTAAAATATTTATTTCGTTGGTACACTTAACTTAAATTTTAAAAAGATTTATACAAAACGAACGAAGCAGTTTCACTTTTTGATCAAGATTATTTTACTTCCGAGAAAGACCATTACAAAGGGTAAAGAGCAAAAGACATACCTATAAAGCGGTAAATTAGTAATGCCGTATTGCCTCGGAATAAGCTCTCTGCTAGTGTTGACTCACTGTGGGGGTGAGACGGACATGTGTCGATTCAAACGCACTCTTCAAGGTGCGTTTATTTACATTCCTTTAGAAATAGGTGATGCGTCGCGTTCACGCCTTTCGACGGGAAAAAGGCTTATTTTTTCACACGTTTCCTGTTTTTCCTTTTAAAACGATGATGATCTATTCTGTGTATACTTATGGCTACTCTATACTTGTTTGAATAAACGATGTTTACGTATAAACAAATAAATCGTTTAATTTTCTTCGTAAATGTAAAAAAGTGACTATCTAAATAACGAATACATTCGCTAACTATAAATAAACCAAATTAAAAATATATTTTCTATTCGAGAAATGACTAGCAAAGAATGTAAAAAGCTTTAGTAATGTGTATAGGAATATCAAAATAGAAGGCTTATTGCATAGCAGCCCTCAAAAATTCCCCCTCGCATGAACGAAAGCGATTCATGAAGCTTGCTTCGTTTGCTACAACTCGTCTGCAATCTTGTATCTACGGAGTTTAAGTGTTTGACCTCCCTTTGCCCAAATGAAGCTCACGAACATGTCTACCAACATTATATTTGTTGCTATTTCACTTTTATTTTCTATACGGTAAGGTTGATATTTCATTGTTATGTCACTACAGGTAATTTTGCCAACGAACGCCTTTTGTATTTCTTTTTCTGTTTTTTACTGTACCAGGAGAATTTACCAGCTCCAATCTGAATCTATGCTTGCCCAAGAGGAAAACAGGGACTGAATCTGAATATCTACATCGTATGTTCATTTTCTGTCGGTTGTTGGATCTACTTATTTTTCAGTTTTACATTCTTATGTTTTGTTTACTTGCTATATAAAATATAAACGTTAATTACAAACAAATTATTTAAGTTATCTCTACACCAATCAAGGCGCTCACGAAAGGTATTAAGTATATACACACATCAAAAGTGTCTAGGGATCAAGCATTTTTATGCGGATTTCTTGAGATTGAGATTTGGCTTTGGCCCTGGCCTGCTCAGTCGCCAGACTTGAACCCGATTGAGCATGCATGGGATATGCTACAGAGAAGAGCTCTGCCGAATATGGAGGGTATCCAGTCGCAAGAAGACCTTTTTTTGTTGTTGCAACGAACATGGGCGGCCATTCCACAGCGTGATTTGGATGAACTCATTTTGAGTATGCCAAACCGATGTTCTTGTGTTAGTGTTCGCGGTAGAAACACGGATTATTAATTGTTTAAGTTACCTAATAAAATTTTAAAGAAAACTGTTATTTCAGTCTTTTTTTCGAACTTTAATGTTAGTGGTTCAAATGTCAAAAATCCTTTTATTAGGAAAATGGCAAATTTCTTTATTAATGCAAAGGTGACTTGGTTTATCGTTACTGTGACAAACGAAAACACTTTATTTGATGAATCCTTAAAGAAAATTTTAATTAATATCAATCAGGAGAAAAGTTATTGCAAAAATATATGTTGATCCCTAGACACATATGTTGATCCCTAGACACTTTTGATGTGTGTATTTTCTACAGAAAAGCCTTGCTCTGTGGTGTGCTTTGGTAGAGGCCTATATCCAGCAGTGGATTGTAACTGCTGCTGATGATAAAAAAGGTCTTCAGCATCCAGTAATGTCACTTGTGTTACCTTAATCTCAATTAAATATCCATAATACAATAAAACTATATTGTAAGTGCCTTATTAACAACCTTCATTTACTGTTTTTAGAATTTCGCGACTTTCACACATAGTTTCATAGTATATAATGCTAGCTTTTACCCGTGGCATCGCTCGCATTAAATAAATGGTATCCTATGTTACTTCTAATACCTCCAACAATATGTGTACAAAGTTTCATGATGATCGGTTTAGTAGTTTTCACGTGAAAGCTTAACAAATAAACTTACACTCACATTTATAGCAATAGATTAGGATATTAGTCTACTTAGGCATTACAATAATTCTTTTGCATAGCATAAAATGTATGTTTACATTTCAATGTACAGACATGCGGAACTGAAAGTGATTTTGATTTCAGAAAATTGGCCCCCGCACGCTGCAAGATGCACTAACGTAGACGGGTAGGTACTAGGTACTACCTAGTTAGTACCTACCTGTCTACGTTAGGATCTGGTACTTCTTACGGACTATTAATGTTGAATTAATTAGCGTGTTAGTTTAATATTTAGTGATAATAAAGAAGAGCCAAAAGACTGCACGTTTAGCCTAGTGGTTTAACGGTCACCACGCCGTTTCCTACTTCGCCAAGTGCCGTGGGTTCAAATCCCACGTAGGACAACACATTGTGTGATCCACAAATTGTTATTCTGAGTTTGGGTGTTCTTTGTGTCCGTTTCATGTATGTTTGTAAAGTCCCCCGCGACACAGGACTTATTCCTAGTGCGGGAGTTGTCTTTAAAAAAAAAACCGAGGGTTGGAATCTAACCAATCACGATAATTTTGTATCGTTGCGCAAAAAGCTGAAATTAACCTTCTTTAAATATTAATGACAACGTAGTAACAAAAACTATAATTGTATTACATTCATACATAAATATGTCGCTATATAGATAACACATAATAAAATACATATTATACATGTGTATACATATATCCAAACAGAGACTAAACTAACTATTAAATATAACAAGTATTTATAACCTTAACTTAATTAAATTATGCTAAATATTATTTATCTTAGCTTTATTCATATTCATAAACATCTCCAAACTTGATAGTTATTCAATATTTGTTTTACTTTTTCTTGCTTTTTGTAATACACAATGTACATCAATTGCAGCAAAACGTCGTCTTTGTTACATAAGTATGTATTAATGTAACAAAGACGATGTTATCCTATATAAAATATTAAAAATATACCCCACAATAATAGTAAATATTGTACATAAAAAAGTGAGTCGTATAAACATATTTGATCATAAAAACATTTGACTACGAAATAATGGAAATAATGCCCGAAACCCTTCTCAGTTTTGGATATATCTTCTTACAAAACCATTTTAAAAGTAAATACACGTTATTGTTAACAGGGCACACGTTATTGTTAAAATAGCATACCTTTTTATTTTGTGACAAAGATAGACACGATATTTATGTATCACTTTAGTCAACATGGTAGGTAAGTGCTGGACTAAAATATACACACATATATTATATAGATATGGGACTAATCCCGCCCACACGCCCACCACTGTAACTCCTGTACACCAGGATCAACAGCGGTGACCCACGAAAACACCGAGTTATGACACTCGGGAAGTCCCAGGAAAAAATTAACTGTCTTGGAACCCGCAACGAAATTAATCAGAAGAAAACTGGAGGAGTTGGAAATATAATAAGTTCACTTCCCTCCTTAGCAAAGCGGGAGACAAAATGGAGTCAAAATAGGCAGACGCCTTTTTCAAACCGGGAAGCACCACGGATAAAAATATTATGGGTCCTAAGTGAGCTATATTTGATTTCTATACTATGTATGGCAGAATCGCTTAAACGCACGGAAATCCACCGCAGTTGACACAAGATCCCCATAATATACTACCCCAGACGTCATTTGTAAGCTATTTAGCATCATGTTACGTTCATTGTACCAAAGACTACATTCCCAGAGGATATGATGAGCCGACTGTTCACAGCTAGAATCAGGTGTGTGAATATTATATAGATATATGGAAAATTTGATAAACAAAAAACGTCGGTAGGGTTATGTCTTCTTTAAAGTTTTGAAGAGTTTCCTCTGCAGGATAGCTGTTTTTCAGCAGTGAATATGAAACGATTTCGTGTTACATTTTACTTATTAACATGTATACCTTATATATTGCCTATATACATATTTGTTACATAAAGATCTGCCTGGTACAATAAAGTGCTTAGACGTGCTTTTAGGTATTTACAATAATAGCTGAAGTAAGTTATTAAGGTCGTGGAGTTAGGACACAATATTTCTCCAAAACTGTAATTTACTCATATTTACAGTGTCCATGGTTTTCCTTTGTGTTTAAAATAGATGTACTAACTTGCGTCTTACTAGGTCTTGTAAATAAGTAGTACCTAAGTAGATGGTAAATTTTCTAAAAATGAATCCTGGATCGTATCGAAAGCTAGATCGTATTTATCGCCCCCAAAACCTCCTGCTAACTAAATTTTATGAAAATCTTTGAAGCCGTTTCCGATATTTAGATTATATATTATATTATACTAGCTGAACCCTGCGGTGTTACCCGAGGTACGACAATAAACGTGGGTAACGCCGCAAGATAAAGCTAGTCTAAAAAAAGTAGCCTAAGTTACTCCTTTTCATCAATTACTTATCAGTGTAAATCCCGTAAAAATCGATCCAGCCGTTGCCGAAACTAGCCGGTAAAAATAGATAAAAAAATATTTAAGATATATTAGATGTATTAACCTATTCATAAAGCATAATGAAAAATAGTGCCGATTGCAAATGGCTTGTGCACTCAAGATTAAAGAACTCAGAACAGAATATACTGGCAGCGTAGATGCTTACCGCACAAAAAACAATATTTACAAGACAAAAATATAAAAAGTACAATAACCTCAATATTTTTTTAAAACCTGCAGTATGATGAAAATTCAAAAAGCAGCACGAAATGGGCAAATATGAAGCTCAGAAAA
The DNA here is from genome assembly GCA_949125395.1 of Diaphora mendica. Classification (NCBI taxonomy): domain Eukaryota; kingdom Metazoa; phylum Arthropoda; class Insecta; order Lepidoptera; family Erebidae; genus Diaphora; species Diaphora mendica. The sequence continues at coordinate 14,015,503 of OX421319.1, read as the reverse complement.
ATAACCTTATTTTATGTTTAGAATAGGAATAAGCCCAAACCGAAGCATTGTCTATGGTCGCAATATAAAATAACTGTTAAATTGAGAAAAAAACAAACAGGACACATCATCAAACATTTTTGGTTCGCGTGGTTTGATTATAGGTATTATTAAGACGCTGACTGCAGCCAACGACCTTGAGCAATGGACACGCCCCTTACAATGTTCGATAAAGCAGCGCCGCGGTTGCGATGCGGTTCGTTATTGGTACTACTACAGAGTCCGAGAACAGCTAATCCACTTTGAGTTTGCACTCTGCTAAAACCAACATAATGGCGCTTTGTAGTTTCACCACACTTTACACAGGGCTTTTGAATATTTCAGATAGGTCAAAATAAAAATGCTATCGTAATGGTATGATAAAAAAAACATAATTTTAAATAAGTAAATAATGGTTCAACTAATCAAATTTTGTGCAGCATATAAAAATAGCAAAAATGTCATGCGCAAAATGGGCGCATTCCTTACAAAAATATTATAATGAGGATTATTAATGTGTTTACTTTCTGTCTATGAAATAATAGAAAATATGTTATATAATATTTATTTTATTTTGTATTGTTATAGATAAAAAATACAATTAGGTAAGCAAGTAAGTACCTAAAACAAAAAAAAAAACATTTTAATCACATTATGTATTATAATCACATTATTTTATTGTGATTAACGAGATCACGATTATCACGAGATCGAAATCAAAAAGCGAGACAATTAGGTACATAGATACACATACATAAAAAACATCCAACGAAAACTCTCTGCCAAAAAAACACTTAAAAGCGTAAAATAAACTGGTTCTTCATAAATTGCCTATACCTAATTCTTTATTCATTTAAATAGTAGTATTATAATGTGTGCTAGGTACCTAGAATCTGTTTGAAGTCGGTGCCAAGTGACTATCGCTTAGACTTTTGTAATTGTTCGTTTGTATTCTTTTTGGCTTAGCACCGACTTCAAACAGATTTTAGGTACCTAGCACACATTATAATACTACTATTTAAATGAATAAAGAATTAGGTATAGGCAATTTATGAAGAACCAGTTTATTTTACGCTTTTAAGTGTTTTTTTGGCAGAGAGCTTTCGTTGGATGTTTTTTGGAAGTCGGTTTTTTTTTATATAAAAAGTTTTTATTTTTCAGTTTTTAGTGCAAGCAATCGTAGGTAAGTAGTAAGTTGAACTATTTCATCAAATTTCATCATCAAGAATACAAATGAAGGTCTAAACGTACGTGTAATATTGAAATCATCCTCTAATTCCTAACTGTTGAAGAGTTTAACCTTCTATCATCAGTTCACCTAAATAACTTGAAAGTATACGACTGAAGGTCTTTAGATACGTATGAAATTGAAAGAATTATCCTCCAACTCCTAACCGTTGAGGAGTTGTACCTTCCACCTTCCATCATCAGCTTACCTAAATAATTTGAAAGAATACGACTAAAGGTAACATATATACATCTGATATTTAAAGATTTATCCTCCAACTCCTAACCGTTAAGGAGTTGTACCTTACATCATCAGCTCATCATCATAAAATGATGACTACCAGACGCAAATACGGGTGTAACTTCAGAAAATATACGAAAAACATAGTATGTGCCTATAAAAAATGAGAGTTTCCCTCGATTTCCCTGGGACCCCATCATCAGATCCTGATATGCTGGCAATGGGACCACCTCGGAAGCATACCCTTTCGAATACAAAAAAATAAATAAATCGGTCCACAACTAACGGAGTAATCGGGTAACATACATAAAGAAAAAAAAAAAACATACAGTGGAACATAGAACCTCCTCCTTTTTGGAAGTCGGTTAATTAATTAGGAACTATCTATTTACACTATTCGTCTGTAGAAAATAATTCACTTATACCAAATTATACACTAAATAGACGACTAATATATCGGGTCAGCGCGCGAATCGAGCGACATAGGTCCGTCTAGCAGCGCGCCTCAACGCTCACTGCCGATGTTCATAGGAGTGACAGAGAAAGAGCGCTTGGAATAGAAGGGCGTAAGTGCTAAACCACTAAATTCGTTATTATGGTAAAAGTTGCAATTTTATTAAAAATCTAACTCAACCATTTTCTTTAGTTACATATGATAGACAATTTTACTTAATTTCATTTACATTACTTAAAGCACAACTGTGTAAAGTCAGAATTCAAGTATTTTCGGAGGCTACTTTGATTTTTTTTTCTATCGAGTGAAGTTTTTCAAATCGTGTTTTGGAAATAACCAATATGTCAGGAACATGTTCAATTATAAAGACATTGATTTTGGTAATGATATGAGCGATAGGTTTTATACAAAGCGATCTTTATTTAGCTCTATTGTGGTTTTCAGCCCCTTAAGATATAATAATAATAGGGGAGCCCTAGAAGGAATTTTGTGATTTACTAAAGCGCGGCAGAATAATATACAGGGGGATACCTTGTACCCGGTTAAGTACCTCCACCAAAAATAAGCTTAAATAAGCCAAAAAAAATATCGAATTAGTAAAAAAAAATCACTATCAGAAATTCTCGAGCGCGTCAGATTAAGGTGGGGTTAGTTCATTACATGCTAAAAACTGTAAATTCCACTAATCTGTCAATTTGAGAATGACGTAAAGAAAGTGAAGGGCTACAAAGTGTTTGTTAAAATTACAAGAAAAACAAATAAGAATGAAGACCTAAAAATTTCCTATTCCATCTCTGTAAAGCTTTTTACTAAAAAAAGAGAATATAAATTAGATACCTTACACGACCAATTTTTTGTGTATACCTACTGCGATGAAAATGTTCACAAACATATATGAAAATATTTTTCAAGTGCTTGTAAGAGCTTTCTCTTGGTTACTGATCCTTAACAATGTCATAAAAATAACTTGTACGTATAAATAACGTTGATGAAAATATATATCGGTGCTTACCGTGGGCCACAAATCAGAGTAAAGTGGGACTTATCAGGCAGCGTCTACTTATCTAAGCTTTGGTGACGTTCTGAGTGAACGCTTCATGTTTTACCCACTTATTACTGGTATAAATCATTTGATTTTTTTTTAAAGTAAGGATCTTGTTTAATTTCAAGAAAATACAGTTTTCTTTTTAGTGCTTACTTTAAACTTTTATTTAGACCTACTACCTCGTTGGTCTAGTGGTTAGCGTAAGCAACTGCCGAACAAGAAGTCTCGAGTTCGATTCCCGGATCGGACTGCTGTTGGGTTTTTCTTACAAGAAATTCTTAATAGCAGCCCGGAGTATGGCAGATGGCGGTGTTTCCCGCCCGTGCCTCGGAGAGGCACAGCACGTTACGCTGTCGGTCCCGGTTGTCATGAATATCTATGACAATCGTTAGTGGGAAGTTAGAACTAGTTCAATCTTCGAATTTAGTTCACCCTCAGGGTTGCAGAGGTCCCAAGCCAGTCGCTCCGTGGAAAAACTGATATTCAGATAAAAACGGTTTAGCCGACCCCAAATAATCTTGGGAATAATAAAGGCTAGGAAGATGATGATTGAGACCTACAGCAGTAAGGAGATGAATGTCATATTATTTGGGTTTTCTTTGTCATCAATATTTTTTACCCGACTGAGTTATGTTTTTCGAGTGCATGTATGTATATTTCTTTGGCACGCCCTAGAGTCTAAACGGCTTTTCGTATTTTGATGTGAGTGGTGTCAATAGATTCGTCTTAGTTGTGAGAGATACACTGGGTCCATCAAAATTAAAAAAAAAACAAAATGAAAAAGAAATAAAAAAACCTTTTCTTTTCAGTTCTGAAAAATAGATAAAATATATTTATTTATTTTTTTCATTTATTAAATTTATTGAAGAACTCAATAGATAGAAATCTATTCAGTTCTTTAATGAATTGAATAAATATGGCAGATATTGACGCAGTCGGGGGTTATTTTTTATAAATTACTCGCTACTTGTTTAATTAACCTCCGACGCAAAAGGAGAGTTGTTATAAGTTTAACCGCCGTGTTCATCTGTGTTTCATAGCTTATGAACAGATGGGCAGATTTGGATGTGATGTTTTTTTCGTTTGGATGCAGGTTCTCCAGCAATAGTTCTTAGTCAACATGATGAAAATCAGAATAGTTAATCCGAAGTTATCATCGTCTAACATTTTAGTAAAATTATTTTTTTACACGAATCAAATTCTAGCTAAAGTAAAAGTTTGTTAAAGATTTAATAATAGCTTTGATCATCAAATCAGCCAATGCGAATGATTATATCTAAAATCTATCTATAAAACTTGAAAATAAAATTAATTAAATTTAAGATTTAGATTATATAACAATTAAATAATTAAAAAAAAACATAAATTTATATGAGTCAGTAATGTCTACATCTAAATCTTTTACAAAAACAGAAACACCTCGGTTACATATTGTTTGTCCTAAAATTAAATTTCCATGATTGTCTCATCTTTTGCATGTGGGATAGAGATCTGACTTGATGAATACGGGAACAAACTCTGCAACATATCGGCAGTGCAAAGAGTAGATTAATTTTGAACAATCTTATACTAACTCGTCTGGCTAGCGTGGTAAAATCTAATCTTTACGAAGAGGCCTAAGTGGGCCTGTTTATCTAATGGTTAGGTAGTCAGGATCACCATCCTGACTACTCACTGAGCCGGAGGTCGCGGGTTTTAATCCCACCAGTGACAAGGTTTTTTGTGATGAGCACGACAATTTATTCTATGTCTGGGTATAATTTACCTATAATACGTATGTGTTTGAAAACGTGTAAATGTGTTTGTCAATGGTCTAGTTACCGTAGTGCGGGCTTTGCCCGGCTTGGGATCAGACAACTGTGTATGGAATGTTTAAGGATATTATAAAATACTAGCTGACCCGTCGAACTTCGTGCCGCCATATTTACTTAACTGTCTCAGCTTCCCACAGGTCCCCAGTACAGTCGCGGACAAAAAAAGACTTTTCCCGTTATCTTTTATTTTTTTCTTTCTAGCAAAAAAAAAGAATGAATAAAATCGGACTATGTGCTATTGAATTACAACTAAGTACATATTTTGACTTTCATCCCCTCTCTCCAGGAAACCCTGCTGAATTTCGGGATAAAAAGTATCCTATGTCCTACTTCGTAGTATGAACTCAAATCATGCGAAGTTTCATTTAAATCCATGCAGTAGTTTCGGCGTGATGCGCGGCCAAGATACAGATAGACAGACAGACGGACAGACAGACAAAAATGAAAAAAATACAGTTTTGGCTTCAGTATCGATTACAGAGAGCCCTCCAAAAATAAATTTCAAAATATCTTTAATGTACAGAATTGGACCTGTTCAATTTTTATTATAAGTATATAAGATTATTATTAATTACCATATTAGTAACACCAATGCTGTAGTGGCTACACACGTGTTGGGTAACTGTAAGTGTAGTGAGCAGTTGATTAAAATAAATAAAGTCCAGTAGCAAACTATCAAAATAATGATTTTAGGTTGAATAATTTTTGAAGTTTTTATTAATTTCTCTGTTGGTCGCATTATATAAAGACTATTTTTACATTTATATAATTTAATCTCCAAAACATTTAAAAAACGCTAGTGAAAGTGATTTCTTGGGTACGAAATAGTTCTAGCATATACTGTTCTGTAAGCCGATATGTATAACACTCCCAGTGCGCCCAGTTGAAGTATTTGTAACCAGTGCGTGTGTGTGATTTATGTACAGCGCTGGTCAGAGGCATTACAATAAAGGCTCGTCTCCACCACAATTGTTTGCGATTTCAGTGTTTCCAACTGTTGGCAACTCTTCAGAAAATCGCAAACTTTTGTTTCCATTTCATTCCATCCAAAACATACCAACTAAGCGTCTCCACAGAGCCAATAAATATTTGAAACAAGCGTATTCTTTTGATGTTTACCGCCAAAAACAGAAACACGGTTCCCAACATTTGTTGACAATTTTTGTTGCCAACACAAGGAAATTACAGAAACTTTTGTCACCAACACGTGTTGACAACACAAAAGTTGCTAACTTTTGTTCGGTGGAGACTCGGCTTAATATAGGTTACAAGTGTGAAAAACATATCAGCTTCATCATCAACTGTTTTTAATAGTCTAATTGCTAGACATAAGCCTCTCGAGCGAAGGTAGTTTTAGGCCTACTTATATCAGCTTACTTTTCCAACCCATCACTCACACTGAAAGGATTGAAGGAGCAAGATACTTACCTCGCAAATCTGAAAAGTTATATACCTGAACTTATATCGACAAGCACTAACTACAAAGCCAACGAATACTGCCAGATGATCGAACACTCTATATTGGACAGCATTAAAAATATAAAAACAAACCAAAAATCTAGAATATTATCTGACAAAGCACTCGAACTAATGAAAGAACGAAACGAATTACAAAGCAAACCAAAATTAAACAAGATTGACAAAGAAAAATTGAAAATGCTCTACAAAACTACAAACAAAGAAATTAAGAGATGTTACGATGCGTACAAAGTAAATACTATAAAGAGGCACATTGAGAAGTCAAGATCAGCAAAAAAAAGGCGAACAAAGATTTAAACAAAACAAAGAACTGGATCACATGTCTCCATTCGAACTCGAAGAAAGCTACTACCCGGACGGACATCATAACTGTTGCTACAGATTTTTATGCGAGCCTCTACAGCCAATCTAACCGTATACATCACAGGAAAATTACCAACCAAACCAAGAATATACCCCCAACACCCGAATTTACTGGAATTGAAATCTTAGCTCAAATTACAAAGCTCAAATCTGAAAAAAGCCCAGGTCAAGATGGAATTTCAAACGAATATATCAAAACCGCAAGAACCCTACTATTGAAGCCTATAACTATATTATTTAATAAAATATTAGACGAGGAAGCCGTGCCACATTCATGGACGGAATCGGAAATAATCTTGTTGTATAAAAAAGGAGACCCTATGGATATAGGAAATTATCGCCCAATAAGCCTAATGTCTTGCCTTTACAAACTGTTTGCCTCCTGTATGCTCGCAAGAATATCCTCAGAGATTGACGCCCATCAACCGAGAGAACAAGCCGGCTTTAGATCAGGATTCAGCACACATGACCACATCCAAGTTCTAGACCAGGTAATCGAAAAATATGCAGAATACCGCAGACCTTTATATGTAGCGTTCATTGACTACAAAAAAGCTTTCGATACTATATCGCACGAAAGTATCTGGGAAGCGTTAGAGTCGATGAACATTGAAGAAAAGTATATAAACATTTTGAAAAACTTATATGGGAAAAGTACAAGTAGAATAAAACTGGACAGATTGGGTACAAGAATTAATATAAACAGAGGCGTGAGACAGGGCGACCCGCTCTCACCGAAACTATTCATAGCTGTACTACAACACCTAATGAAAAACTTACAATGGTCTACGAAGGGATTAGACATAAACGGCGAATACCTAAGCCATCTCCGCTTCGCCGACGATATAATTATATTCTCCGAGAGCTCTGCACAACTGAATAGTATGATTAGCGATCTACACGTAGCTAGTATCATGGTCGGTCTAGAAATGAATCTCGATAAAACGAAAATAATGACTAATCACCACACCGCATCAATTTTCGTAAATAACATTCCTCTAGAGTTTGTAGAAAGTTACGTTTACTTGGGCAAACAGATTTCTTTCAGAAAAGATAGAAATATGGAAGAAATAGACCGCAGAATATCAATAGCCTGGAAGAAATACTGGGCACACAAAGAGATATTCAAATCACAACTCACACCGTCAATTAAGAAAATAGTCATGGATTCAGAGATTTTACCGTGTCTTACCTACGGTTCTCAAACTTGGATTTTCGATCTAAAAACCAGAAACAAAATACAAACTACACAAAGAAGAATGGAAAGAAGCTTATTGGGTGTAAAGTTAAGGGACAAGATTAAAAATAAGCACATTCGCAACAAAACTAGGTTAACCGACGCTTTAACTTTCTCGCTGAAAATGAAATGGAGATGGGCGGGACATGTAGCCCGTTACGACGACGACAGGTGGACCATAAGAGTGGTGAAATGGCAAGGCCCTAGAGGTCGTAGGGTTAGAGGCCGCCCATGCGCTAGATGGACAGATGAACTGGTAAAGGTAGCGGGAAAAAAATGGATACCCTTGGCTAGACACAAAGAAAGTTGGAAGTCCTTGGAGGAGGCTTTTACCCGAAGGGGGTCCATATAAGCCACGACAAAATAACAACCAAAATAAATTAATTTAATCTGATCATAATGTAATTGTAATTATTTAAAGAGAATTTTTATTTATTAATTAACTAAAATGTATTGTAGTCGGCTTAATGGAATTAAATAAAGCTTTATTATTATTATTATTATATCAGCTTAACTATTTATTATTTTTATTGTACATAATGTCAACTGTCTTTAACTATATTATAAATGTATATAAAAGTTTGTTCATAAGATCCTGAAAGGTCCATATAACAAACAAACAAACAATTTATACAAAACTTTATAAACACAGCCAACCCGCTCGTTAACGAGCCAGCTATGAATATTCTTGATTTCTTGCATATTCAGTAGGATATAAATCACAACACTTTTATATTTGAGAAAAAGTAGCGAAAGATTTAATAATATTATAGCCGTAAAATGAATATATTTACATTTATTAATACATAATTGACACGGGCTTTGCTTTCAGTATGCACAGTGAATTAAGTTTCGTAAAAGAAGCTTTTAATTCTAGCATCAGTTCTTAAGAAAGTATCGGTGCTAAAATGATTAAGATCTGAAAATATTAAATCTAATAAGACATTATTTAAAAGCTATTACTAAAGCTAATTATTGTTTTTTCATTTGCGTTCCTTCGATTTCTCTGGGATCTAATCATCCGGTCCTGTCATCATGATAATAAGATCAATTTGGGAGTATACCCTTTCGAATACATTAAGAATTTTGAAAATCGGTTCACACAACGTAGCTATCGAGTAACAAACATACAAAAAGTATATATATGTACATACATTCGAATTGATAAGCTCCTCCTTTTTTTGAAGACGTTTAAAAATAACAGTGCATATCGCATGTTTGGCTATGATTTTTATAAGAAAATATCTGATACCGGATCTGGATACTTTAAAAAGTGTACTTTAAATATTCACATTAGGTTTTTTCATTTGAAGCATGTTAGGACATGATAATCTAAAAATGCAATATTTACTTTTCTTTTTTTTTTCTTTAGATAATGTCACATCATTAGTTGTGTAAATAATATTTTTATGGTAGTAGAGCCACGCTGATTTCATCACGAACGGGGCGGCACGACCTGAACGGTACTACCCTCTCACAAAAGGCCAACCTAAACTTGGTGAGTGCTGACCGGAGACCTGATGATGCAGAAATATCTTTAATAGGCCGCCATAGTGTGGGTCACCATGCTGCATCTTGCATTCGCAAGTTAGATAGTGGAAACTACTCTTGGATTCTACTTACGTAGAGTCACGTTAATAGGCTCATATACATTCAAAAAATAAAGTAATCTCAAAATGATATAATTGTAAAAATATACTTTTCATCCCACCTGCTCGTAAAGAGTATTTTTGCCCTTCGATATCTGAGTGCAAAAGCCGTTTTTATTCGCTAGAGGATAAAGTAAAATTGAATTTAGAACATCATGTGCACTAAGCTTGTGAAGTCAGAACATCATTAATCCTATTTACTTCTACCTCCATGGTGTCGAATTTATCATACATTTTTTTTTATTTGTTAAAAACTCAGACTCGGAACCTTCTTGGTGTACTTTTTTTTTATTTGCTTTGCCAGCGCCATTGTCTTTATACGTCATTTAGTAATTTCCTCGCTAAGGTGGGATGAAAAGTTACGTGTTGCACTCGAGTGCAATTTTTTTTAACTTGTGGTCTTTTGATTCCCTCGCTGACGCTCAGGATTCTAATTTTAGAATCCTTCACTGGCTCGGTCATCAAAATTGAGCCCGCGGTTAAAAAGCAACTTTGCACTCTTGTATAACAAATAACTATTATTTTTTTACTTTAGAAAACGTGTCATCATTAGTTGTCTAAATAGTACCTAACTGTTTTTTTTATCGAAATGATAATTATCTACCATTTTCACATGGTACTTCAACGTTAAATGGATAGATTAAACTGGAGACGATTGAAGCATCTGTCGGAATAACAGCCAATTAAATTTAACAAGATATCCAACTTCCGAGATGGATTTTGTGTAGACATTTCCATCATTTGGACTGTTTGGACTGACTATTAGATATCTAGATACTATTCATTAAAATTCTTTTGTAGTTAAGTAAGCTGCAGTGTCAATAGTTGGGTCTATTTTAAGTCATTTGTATGGTAGATTCACAACTTGTAATTACTCATAATTAAAGTATTTATAGAACATATTTTATGGGTTTTTCTACCATAATTGTATTTTAAAAATTATTGAAAATGCTTTTGTTACTAATTCTAACTCATTTAGTTTCTTGTTTCATTTAAAATTCATTAATGTAAAATGATAACACTTTGTTCTAATTAATTTATATCTTGCAACGCAAGTATTATACCCATAATGAAATCCATATGTAAATATATAAATAACATGAAAGATAAATGCCTTTACCCAACATAAGATATTAACAGACCCTTAGCAGTACGGCGTAAACATATTGTGCCTACTAAATACCTGTAAGTCTTTCACTCACAAGTTTTACCTTAAATGATAGGAAACAATCCTTTGTTCTCGTTAGTTACCTTTGCCTCTTAGAACGTGATGGAAAAGGAAATGTATCTAAAGTTAAAAGTTTCAATGTATGTTTGCCTCGGCGAATAAAAACAGTCACTTGTAATTAATAATATATTTCTACTCATTATTTTGCTAATAGGAAGTGAAATTTCTCCTTTCATTTTGTGGTTGGGAAATTTATTTAGATACTAGCTGATCCGGCGAACTTCGTACCGCCATATTTATGACCCACGTAACATCGTTTACGTTTTTGTGAATCTAAACCATTCCCAGATCCCCTTAAACACACACAAAAAAATTCATCAAAGTCGGTCCAGTCTTTTTTGTGAATCTAAACCATTCCCAGATCCCCTTGAACACACACAAAAAATTTCATCAAAATTGGTCCAGTCGTTTAGGAGGAGTTCAGTCACATACACACGCACACAAGAAATATATATATTAAGATTACTACAGCAAATTGTTTGACTCTAAATTATAAAAATAGATTTTGCTTCTAGGGTTTTGCTTAGCTTTACTTGTTTTTATCTTGAAGAATTTTATATTTAACTTTACCACATAATGGATTTAAAAATATTCTTGGCTCTCTTTTATTTATTTACTATTATTTTTCTAGAGATTTAGGCAACATTTGTAAAAAAAGCCTTTTTGAAGCTGTTAGGAAATACTTTAAGATGGAGATACTTTAATTCTTAAAGGAAGTTTTTTATCTGTGAAACTGTTGAATCTGTGAATTGTTTTTTATGCAATAAGTAAACGTATTATTATGTGTATCTTTTATAATATCTAATAAGCAAAATACCTACCCATGTAATCGAAGCAGATTTGCCAATACAGTATTTATTGATTCCCATCCTGAAGAAATCAGATGGACGAGATCAAATTCTTCAAAGGCAGTTTATACTACGTTTTGGGTTTTGAGTTTTTGATTTTCTTAAGAAAAAACTTAAAAAAGTTCTGAAAAAAGTAGAAATCGTTAGGTGTAAGGCTTGGCGCAGCTGCTCGTTGAAAACGTGTGAGTTTCTAGATCTTATAACAACGAACTTGTTTCGTTATCATTGGATATTTCTATCTTTTTTTGGAACGAAGTTCCTTATGGGGCGTTGCGGAGGGGTACCCTAGCCGGCAAAAAGCGTCCGTAACGTAAGATTGACCCCTCGTTGTCACAATGGTAGCATATGCAAATGCTGTGATTGAGGTCTTGGGTTCAAATCCCGGGTCAAACATTTTGTTATGATCTGCAAAAAATTGTTGTATATGTACGTATTTACAAAAAAAGATGTCCGAAATATTTTTTATTTTGTAAACAAAAAATGTTGTATAGCGCCATCTGTATTTTTGATAAGGAAATTCGTTTCTATCTGGTGTCCCACGACACCACAGGACTTTTTTTATACTCGCAGTTGCTCAATTTGCGTTCTCAGTTTTATTAACGGTTTGTTAGAGTAATCGTAATAATACTATTTGCAAAAAATATTACTCTGTGTTTCATTACCTACTTTGTTTGAAACGGTAATAAAGTTTTAAATAAGGGGAAGCAAATTATAAGACTAAATTGAGATAAATACGAGTATAAGATGATTCACGCTTTGAATCATTTTTATTTCTTCTAAACAATTCAAATTGAAAGTAAATGAGATGAATACAAGCTCCGACATGACAAGCAGACAACGGGTACTGATTACTCAACGCTGAGTACCGAGAAACGCTAAGACAATATAACAACAGGGTGTTGTCGCTTCCTCCCCCTTTATTATTTAATTTAATTGTTCCCAAAAACTTTTGTGCGCATCTATTTTGAATGAATATGCTTATACCGACAAGCAAATTTATTCATGGCCACTTATTAGAGAACCGGTTTTGATTGGGTCTATCCTGAATATGCTTGTGTGTAAATTAATTATCATTTCTATTTACATCTGGCTCCCACACATAGCTGCGATGCGATGCGGTGTGAAGTTCGGCGCGGTGCATTCGTGCGAGCTCGCAGATATTTGCGATGCGTTGTGAATTCGCAGTTACGTGTGGGAGCCCTTTGACTGTCAAGTTATTTAATCAGATATTAACAGTAGATACTACATTCGTCTGTATTTTGTTATTCAAATTCAATTTTACATCGCACCCCCCCATGCTTCGTTGCGGCACATTTTGGTTGCGGCACATTTTGGTTGCAGTGATGAAACATAAGGATCATCTCTACCTCGACCATTTTTGTAGCTGTTTATTTCTTCTCTTGATCCCAGAAGATCCTGGGGGAAGAAATACACAGCCAAGCGAGGGATCCTAGTAGACGGAGCTAAATAAATAGCTTTTTACAACTTTTAAACATACTGTAACTCGCGAATTAATTTCTTTTCTCTTTCCGGAAGTTAACCTAGATATTTTTAGCATCTATGACTGTTTTCTCGGTGATTTAAAGAAAAAAGCGTAAAAGTATCTTACTTTACTTCGCCATAGTAATTGTGTTCAAGCTAAAAAAATGAAACTGGCACTTTGACAAAAGATAGTAGCATAAATTCTCTTTCTTCTTATTGTGATATTATTTATTACATGAATCTTACAATACAATATATTAAAAGATACACTGTTAAATATCAATAAAGAAATGCATGCCAGTAACAAATATATTTTGTGACATAGAATTTATTTTAAATTAATTCTACGTTCGTTCACATTCACAAAAATATTTTCTGTTCATTTTTGCTTTAGGATTTTTAATCAAAGCGAGCGTTTGTAGCAGAAATTGTTCACACAGTGGGGTCAGGCAGATTATTCAGTATTCAGTCAATGGATTCAGTTTTTCTGTCATTCTTTGTCTAGCTATTATTATTATTTTATGGAATAGGAGGCAAACGAGCAGACGTATCACCTGATGGTAAGCGATTACCGCCGCCCATGGACACCTGCAACACCAGAGGCGTCACAAGTGCGTTGCTGGCCTTTGGGGGATGGGGAAGGGGATGGGAAAGGGGTTGTGGTACGGGCCTCCGGTATCCTCACTCACTCAGTGAGACACATCGCAAGCGCTATTTCACACCGCTTTTCTGTGAGGCCGTGGTATCACTCCGGTCGAGCCAGCCCATTCATGCCGAAGCGTAGCTCTCCCGCGGTATTATCTATGGTCAACACTAATTACATCATTATTTCTTCTTTTTCTTTCTTTTGCAATAATAATTACTAGTAAAACCGTGAAATTCATCTGATCAAGTACAAATGACCTTTTTTCTATTCGAAATTCAAAAAAGGTATATTTTGTTCTACAACAGTTATTTAAAACATATTTAATGACAAGATGTTTGAAATTTTATTTTGAAGGCGTATCATGTTTTAATGTTTGGGTTCACGTTTCAATTTTTTTATCTACACTATTATATATAGAGGTAAAGTTTGTGCGTTTGTGACGTTGTAGGGGATAAACTCTGGATCTACTGAACCGATTTTGAAAATTCTTTTACCAATATAAAGGCTATGTTATTTTTGAGTGACATAGGCTATATAATAACCCGAAAAGTGGAAAGACTTTTTCATGGTAGCCGGATTTGCAAAGTAAATCGGAGAAAAAAATGTTTACCGCCCAGCGAAGTGGGCACGGGTAAGCTAGTTTTAAATATTCAATAATTACAGTAGTGATATGCTTATTTGTAGTAGGGTAGGGTCCAAAATTTTATAATAAGAAGTAATTTTCTTGGCTTAGCACTGTGCCGAATTACATGGCACTGCCGAACTTATCGATCGGAAGTGCTACCAATACACAGTACTATACTCTTTGCGCTGTAGCATGGTGCGTGGTTGTTTAATTTAATTTATTTGAATTTACTACAGTTTATGGTTTAATTTAATTTACTACAGTTATTAACGATTTAATATATTGCGGATGTGGTTCAGCATAATTTGTAAATCGCGCAACTTTCATGAGTTAAATGAAATGTTACTGAACCATGCCACGCACCATGCTACAGCGCAAAGAGTATAGTTACTTTTTCATATAATTTTTAAGCTATGGAATTAACTCCTATTTTTAATTGTAGTGAAGTTTAATATGTAATCAATAATTTGAACGTGTACTTTACTGTAATTTTATCAGTATTGAGCACCAAAGATAATAGTAACTATCAATGTAGTTTGTTTTTGTAAGGAAATAAATTTATATAAGTAATATTTATTTCCAACTACAACTCATTTATAGTTTGTTTTTTAGTAACTAAATAACAGAACAAAACAAGAAATGGCGGATATCCTGATTACATTTTTCACTCTGGTACAAAGGCGCTCTCACTTTGCGTCACCTTAAACCACTTTAAGCGGTGGCCTGTCTAAAATCATAATGTGGTTATTATTTCACCCGAGCTCGTAGCAGAGGCTCTGCTGTCGACAAGACGGCCATTCTCGCAGAATTATCGCTACTCGGCCTCGCTACGACAGAATCGAGGACGTACCCGCGAACTTGCACAACGCATTAACGAAAAATATTATTTGGACCAAGAAAATATCCTTTCTATCATTAATGTTAGTAAAAGATTCATATCTATATAGGTATATATGAGTAATTTAATCTATACCAAGATCAATTATTACGCAGTTTACCTATCAGCATTAAGCATGTTAATAAAACTACTATATACTATACTATTTTACAAGCTTTTATTAACTTGCAATATATGTATGTATGCTTGTATGTTCGGGTGGAATCTTGCAACTCGATTTTGAAGCAGATATCTTCAATCGATTTTGCTGAAATTTTGCAAGCATATGTATATAGCGTGACAATACATTATTATAATGACATGGAGCTGATTTGATGCTGGAGCTGGAAGATGGCCATAGGAACTCTGTAAAGAAATGTCGCTATATCATCGAGTTTGGACTCGTTTGATTCGTCTGAAGGCATTCCAGTAAAAGCTTGTTTTTAAAAAGCTTTTTAATTTAATTTATTTATTAAAAATACTTACTAATAAAGTGACATTTAAAAACATTTCTGATTAGACTACTCATTTCTGGAATACTATAAATAAGCCGATATTCTAAAGTCTTCGGTATCGCTAATCCCGATAAACACTTAATTTACTAGAAAGGGCTTTATTTATATCTTATAAATTAATAGAGCGATTCTATACACGTACTATTAAGGGTACATTACTGTGTTTATTAGGTACTTCAGCAGAAAGTGTTTACGATTGTGGCTTCCAAAATTACGTGGCTGATACACAAGGTTCGTTTTAAGAGCGTGTAATTTCACCAGTGATTACATTCTTACCCCACCTAGTGCTGAGGTTTTAGTACCAGAGAAGAGGAAGTAGATTATCATCGGCACCTATCAATTAATGGATTTATAGACGCATTACTTCCCATAAATGTAATCTTCTTATATATATAAAAATCAATTGCTGTTCGGTGGTCTCGCTAAAACTCGAGAACGGCTGGACCGATTTAGCTGATTTTGGTTTTGAAATGTTTGTGGTAGTCCAAGGAAGGTTTAAACGGTGAAAAATTAAAAATCCAAATTGTGTACGAAGTAGCGGGTACAGCTAGTATGGGATATTTATCATTTATAAACAAATAAATGATATTTTTAACATAAGAAATGTAAAAGAGAAGAGATGTAACATAAGAAGTGTGAAAAAGAAAGAATGTAAAAGAGGTTATCTTTAGAATATTTTAATATATTCTTTATATTTACATTCAGGTGAGAGAAAGCATAAGCATAAACATCGTTCTGTAATAATACAGAACGATGTATAAGTCGATATCGTCACTTTGTTATAGATTTAGACTGGCGTGATGTTTGTTTACGTGAGACAAGCTGAGGTTATCAGACTAGACTAGAGCAGTGATTTCCAAGGCATTTTAGGAAAAATGAATGTGTTTTAGTATTATTTGTTTCTGAATACTTATGAAAGTTTTACTTTACCCTGCTTTATACACAAAATAATTACTTAACATATTTATTTCAATTCACTTAAATACACATTCAACCTATTTAAAATCTAAAAAAATGGCTTGAAAATTGAACAAGACTTCTTGATTGGCAGTCGCATACGCTAACCGTTACACCAACGAGGCAATATGGAGTATGTCTTTAATATCATAAAATAATATTCTGTAATAATTGTACTTAGTTAAATACAAACCTCCTTTCGCAGAAGAGGCTTATGTCCAACGGTGGATTATTAAAAGTAGTTAATGATTGTACTGATGATTTTTTCTGAAGAATTACAGAATATTAGTGTAGGACATGAAAGACATACTCGATACTGCTTCGATGGTTAAGCTGTTCGGTCAAACTTAAAATCTAATATTTACAATCACAAAACTAGGAAAACTGACGTAGTAAGTAGATAAAATAAAGATACTGTTAGGTGAGTCATAATACTGTGTAGCTAATATTACTGTGAAGAAGCCGTCAGCACACTAATATTGCAAACTAATATTTTTTACTTGAATGTATTTAAACTTTTAATATTTATTTTATTGTAACCATAGATAAAATTAAAGCTTTAATGGAGAGTATATTTCATTGTTTAATATTTAAACTTAACGGATAGCTAGATCTCCACTCTAAAACAGGTACCTTTCTTAGAATTGAATTGAATTGATCTAACTACATCAGATTTATTTCTTGAATGAACATTTTCTAAAATTGTATTGAAAACCATTTCTAAGAAACCTCTCTTTAACTAGGGAATATTTTATGAAGAAAGCAACTAAATTTTAGCAAAGCTACTAAGATTTACCGCTTTATGACGACAAAGGCACCAGGATGCGAATAGGGCGGGCCGTGGTAAGAAATATCTCCTGCACTTGCCAAAACTACCCTCCGAATAAAGTTTTACCAAAATAATTTTACGTCAGGAGTATAATATTTTGGCATTTGCCATGTAAATTGACTGAAAATTTAATTACATTTTAAGTAAAACATTATTTGTTTATTTTATCTGCGTGTTATGTTATATTAGTCACTCACCCGACATTCGCACGGGTGCCTTATTTTTTTATGTAACTGTTGAACATAATTCAATCAAGCTGATATTTAGGCATGTATGTTAGAACCTCAGATTACAAAAGAAAGCCAGACCGTAAAGAACACAACAATGAATCTAAAAGTAAGTATGAATTAGAAAGCGAATACTTTCTCGCGGCAGTGTTTGACAAACCGCCATATTGTGTTCACGTCACGAGTGATTTTTTATTTTATTTTCAAAGTGCTGTCTTGCATCATTAAACACTGTAAGAGTAGTTCCCAAAAATAAAACTTGCTGTTCTGTGTCTTGAAGTGTTTTAGGTCTTTAACTTGTGCTTCACATCATAATTGAATGGTTGAGAATGATCGATAGTACGAAACTTGATTCCCAGGTATAACCGTAACTATACCTTAAAGCCGTAGAATATAAAAAAAAAAAATTGTTAGTCATACATTACAAGTACTTTTAGTAAAGTAATTTATTTTGGCTTTTTATAATTTTTACACGAAATTTACATGTTATAAAAAGTTAGTGCAAAATAAAGGTTGCTGAGAGTTTGCATGGTATGTAACAGTAACTGAAATAAAAACCTAAATACTTAAATACATTCTAGAATTGAAATCACTTGTACCTATTCCACCATTTTTTTTTTGTTTACACCTGACCGGTTTCGCCATATGACATTATCAAAGGTTACTGGTTATACAAAATAAAATCTTCACATCTAAACCCAACTGCGGGTACATTGAAATGTCAGTGTGTCCGTGTAAGGAATTTGCCCCGAAATTAGGGAAATTGTATTTGTATCCACCACGCTATTTGTTAAATTAGTAACTTATAAAGCTACTCAGATCCAAGTTATGATATGAATATACTAATTACACATAATATATTAATTTTAATAATTAAAATGATTTTAATTCTAGAATGTAATAGGTCTTTACCTATGAAATTGCCGTTTTGTATGCAATAAGTGAAAGTACTTATTTTTTCAAACTTTTTATTTCTGTTATTCGAAGTAATCACCCATGCAATCGACGCATCTTTGCCAACACATTGGCAGTTTATTGAATCCCTTCTTGTAAAAATCAGCTAGACGGGAGGCAACAAACTCTTCAAAGGCATTTTGTACTGCCTCTCGGGAATTGAATTTTTTACCCACTAAAAGTTGTCTAAATTTTGGAAAAAGTAATAGTCGGTAGGTGCAAGGTCTGGTGAGTATGGCGGATGAGAGAGAGCTTCCAACCCCAGCCCTTGCAGCTTGGAGACTGTTTGTTGCGCAGTATGGAGTCGCGCGTTGTCATGAAGGAGCAGTGGGGACGACCGATTGACCAAAGCTGGTTGCAGATGTGCAAGCTTCTCCATCATTCTCTCCAGTTCTTCACAGTACACATCTGCATTAATGCTCATGCCGTTTTGTAAAAAACTGTGGTGAATCACACCCGCACTAGACCACCAAACAGTGACTATCACCTTTTTAGGGGTCATTTTTGGTTTAGGGCATTGCTTTGGTGCTGAACCAGGGTCTAACCAACTTGCTGAGCACTTTATATTGTCAAACAGAATCCATTTTTCGTCGCACGTAACAATTCGTTTCAAAATTCCTTCATTTCTTTGCCTGTTGAGCAGCGCAAGGCAGGTCTCGACGCGTACGTTGCGCTGGCGATCGTTAAGGTCGTGGGGCACCCATCTATCAAGCTTTTTTACCTTGCCAATTTGTCGCAAAAGGATCAATATTGTTTTGGTGCTTAAATTAAAAGCTGCTGCTAGCTCAGCTGTAGATTGAGTTTCGTCAGCTTCCACAATCGCCTTTAATTCATTATTCTTAACCAAAGTCTCCGGACGACCACGAGCTTCATTTTTCAAGTCAAAATTTCCAGAACGGAACCTGGAAAACCAAAAACGGGTTGTGCGTTCGTTTGTACAGTTCTCTCCCTAAACGTTTTTGATGTTACGTGCCGTTTGTGTCGCGTTGGTGCCACGACGGTACTCATATTCCATAATTACACGGATTTTTAAAGTATCCATTATGACGGTAAATGGTTAAATGTAATGAAAATACAACGCTAATCAAAAAACAAAAGACTGAGTTTGTAAATAGAATGTCATGGTTTTAAAACAAAATTAATTTGAATTTAGAATACAGAGCCATTACAAACTTTTTTTTATTTGAAATGACCAGTACTGAAGAAAGGCAATTTCATAGGTAAAGACCTAATATTATAACAAGTTCTATCAAGTCCCGACAATCGAAAGTTTAATTACATAATACTTAAAGTTCTTTAATATTAAAACACCTTTTTTTCAATCTTAATATTTATCAAAAAATAGGGATTTTTACTGCGTATGTTAACATTACACGCACAAAGATGTACGTATTCCTACAGTGTCGCTGCCGGCTGTCACGCACACTATAATAAATCAATCGGCGTCATGTTATTTGACAAGAACGTTCCATCTGGCTTTCTTTTGTAATCTGAGGTCAGAACTATATTCTCTAAGGTTTTAAAAATAACGGCAGTTTATACAGTTGCCCTTGTGTCTGTCACCTCCGCCCCGCCAATTTTCGCACGGCTAGTGTGGACAACTACAAAGTATTAATTTTAAAAGCCTATTGTTTTTATTTCTGACTACATTCTGACCAGCTCAATCAATTGCTGTAAAAAATAATCTTTATAGCCATGAAATTTAAATTTGATTAAGATATTTTTTATAAGAATTTGTAAAGTATACGTGAAATTTGTATCCAAACTTATTTTTATTAAATTATTTTAATAATATAATCATAACTGCAGGATCTTCGCGCAGACTACGCAGACTACCCAATTTTCAACCTACCTCTACCATAATTGCTCTTACACAATCCCTTCTTTTCCCCATCCTGGAATATGCTGATGCCAGGTATTGAGATCTTACTGTAGACTAATAGAATAAGCTTTAGAAACCCCAAAACCTCTGCGTAAGATTCATATTCGGATTACGGAAACATGATCACGGCTCCGATTATCGTAAGAACATCTATTGATTTGCACAGAAGATTACTTCAGTTAGAACAATAGTAATGAAATTCCATTAATTTGAATTATTAGATATATCTTTCTTATTATTTTTAATAGATAAAAAACCTTCTTTGACACGATAATAAAGTTAGTAAAACATTAGGAAATTGAAGAAAATAAAATAAAATGCAGAGCTAAAACAATCTCACCCGCTTACTGCAACAACGATATACTCATATGTATTGAAATAAAATTCAAAACCCGAAAGTATGAGTAATCCCAGAACAAATTGAATACATGATTGTATTGCGTTTGCTCACATCTACACGTATTTTTCTAAACCGTGTCGATTTCAATGAAATGGTATACTAGGATTGGAATAAAATTCAAATACTTTCAGAGAATCGCAAGTGAGTAGATGGTATCTGGCTTGTAAAGAAAAATTCAATCAAATAAGGATTCGTTGCTCCTATTTACTGTCTCATTTAAATAAAAGAACAAGCTATAAAAAGCTGATTCAAATGACATTTGAAATTCAAGAACTGTTTGAAGGGTAGCTTTACGTTTACTTTATTTTATCTTTTGTTTTTGCTCAAATAAGGATTTAAACTAGAAAGTTACTCAAATGAAGGTTAGTGTATTGACTAATATAAATAGGTCTAATATTTTTTAAAATTTATGTGACGCGACGTTCTAGTAATCAATAAGGTTTGATTTTGACTTTGAAATACTCCCTTTAAACAGTAAGGCTACAAAATGCCAATCTTTATTCTCTCGAATCAGCAGACTTACATTTATTTTTAAAAATCTTAAGTTTTCTGCTGATAGGAATACTCTGCAAATGGTATATTTTGCACTGTGTCAATCGGTACTAATTTACTGCATTTCTGTTTGGTGAGAGACTCACAAAGGTGATCTAAAAATTTAAAGATCGCAAAGAGCTGTCTTAAAAGTAATCCATTTTAAGCGACGAGATTACCCCACACACAATTTATATGCAGAGTGCAAGGTCTTATCAGTCAGAAAGCTATACATTCTACGAGCTATCCTTCGAAAACCTCCATGATCTCCTTCAATATGGAGCTAGTCATGTAGCGACGTCCTGGTTTTCCGCTGTGTCCAACTGTGCCTTGCCGGACCGCGTTTGCAAAAAATTTTAGTGCATTAGGTGCTAGATTATACAATAAGACTCATAAACAGTTAAATATCTTCGCTTCAACTAAGTCTGAGGTAAAACGTAAGCTCAACACATGGTTGTTGACTTTGTCCTACAGTGACACCAAAGAGTTACTAGTCGCTGTCATATTAAATACGCACATACGCACGCACACACACCCGCACGCACACACACCCGCATACACACTCTCTCACACACACACATGCACGCACACACCCATTTCTTTTTTTTCTCCTTGATGTTTGACTTGTTTTTATAACCTTGTTCTTTGCACGTATGTACCTTGATATCGCTTTAAGACTGTTAAATTTGGATACTCTTTCCAGACAGGTCCCAACTGCCTAGTTTGGGACAGGGTGTCCAACTGCCTAATTGTAAAATGTCATAGTGTATTAAGGCCTGTACAAATACTTTTTTAAATAAATTTATTATTATTATTATTTAAATGTAGATTCTAGATTGACTGCATCGCTGCATCGGTGGCGCAGTAGTAGCGTATGCAGCTACCGTGCTTGAGGTCTTGGGTTCGATTCCCATTGGGTGTTTTCTATGTGATTTTAGGATAGAAAGAACTATAAAACACATGAAATTAAACTAACAATTGAAGTTCATAATTGACGAATAAGATATAAACATTGCATAATATTAATTTGGAACGAGAAAGCTGAATTTACGGGAATTTAATAATAATATCTTTATTGTACCTACACTAGGTAGGTAGCTCCAAAAGTTCTTAGAAATCAGTGACTTATTTTATTACTTACTTATTATTTTAAACAGCCTGATCTAAGATTTTATTTTTAACCTTAAAATATTTATATTTGTAACTGCCTAAAGCTCCGTTTATCACTGACTGTACAAGGGCGTTACAAAAGAGCATTTGCAAACATTAGATACAGTACTATACAAGCGTACGACGCTGCGTCGCACAAAGATGAATGCCTTGAGTCCCATTAAAGGCACCCACCCTTTGAGTTAATACAGGCTATTGAAGTTGTTTTGGAAAACATCGTGCTTGGACCAACTTAAATATGTTGATAATTAAGTTTAATGAGTTACTGTTTTCTCGATGCCTTAGAGTGTACCTACATGTAATATTCCCAAAATTGTGTATATGTGTAGACAAACATCTACATTTTTAATAAATGTATACCATTGACACACAAAAAGCAGTACCAATAATATTATATTCAATAAATCACTTATTATTCTAGTTTATAAGTGTACAAATAATGATCAATAGATTAATCTGGGGGCACGGTCGTGCCCCCGCCAAGACGAGCCAAGCGAAGCGCAAGGGCACTACCTACCTTTTCTCGAAGTGTTTCGTCGTTTTTTTGAAGCCTCATAACTTTGGTTCCCGATACACTAGATCCTTCAAATTCTCAGGTATGATATGATGTCACCAATAGACTAACCAAACGTACAAAGTTTCAATTTCAAAGATTTTATTGATACCTAAAAACACCGATTTCGTCACTGACACACTGATGATCATCAAAACTGTTAGGGTACTTCCTGAAGTGCTAGAAAGCTGAAATTTGGTATGTAAACTAAGTTTAGTGTACAAACAACAAAAAAAATCTTAAACCTATTACTTTTGCTCCCCAACCCCCAAATTTGGGGGGTAGAAGTTTGTATGAGACTTTCACAAATGTTTATGCTAGAGGTTTTATTTTTGGTACACAGACTTTTTCGAAAGAAGAAAGAAGATGTACAAGAAATACAGCCCAAAAAAACTGCCTAAAGCAACTTACAAAAAGAAATGAAATCCCACCAAAAACGTTTTCATGTAAAATCTTTTTCACAGGTTAAGCCATATGCAGTCCTGGCAACATTTTACATGAAAATGTTTTTGGTGAAATACAAATATTCAAAAACAATTAAACAATTAAATAATTTCATGTCATTATAATAACCCACCCTGGAACGTTCCCGGCGCAAAAGTACCCGTGATACTTGCGTTGCCCCGCTGGATAGCAACAAACATCCTCTGCACCAGGAAGGAACCAGAGCGGGAGTCACCACATTTGTGAGTCATTCGGCGACCGATCTCCGCAATGATACCTTTTGGCCTCCGATCCCCAAATACTCAGAGTCTCCACCGCAATGGGCACAAAACAATAATGTGTCTCCATTGCTGCGTATTTCCGTCTCTTCTTATCAGCGGCATCATCCGCTGTCTTTTGAAAGGAATTCATCTATTCGTTAGCGCGATAACTTGTGAAAGTGTGTTTTTCAAATATCACAGTAAAAGACAGACTCCATTTAAACTTACATTAAGACTTTACTGACCAATCTCTACCGTTTCAAGATTCCATGGCCTTATTTAATGTTTTATTTATGAACAATTATAGCACTGGGACTAATACAAAAAATAACATAATTTATTGTGTGCCAATAGTTAACTGAAATTTCACTATGAACTTCTGAAACCTGACATTGGTCATATTGTTAACTGAGAAAATTAAGAAAATAATAAAAATCTAACATGACCTGTCTGTCAATCTTCTATCACATCCGTAGTATATTAGCAATAGATTCAATAAACCTCTTATAGTAAATTCTAAACCAGTAAATCTAAATAAATAAATCAAGGAAATATTAAAAATTCTGTGTTTATTTTTAATTAGGTCTTAGCCAAATTTTCTGTTCTCTATGCATTAATTTATATATTCTATTGTGTTATCAAACATATTCTCTTACACTTAGAAAACAGAAATGAAATTAAGCATTTAACCACGCATAGAACCACTGCACTTGGTGTTCCTATTGATTTAAATCGATTACTACAAATGTTTTAATTTGTTTATAAAAATATATACAATAAAAAAATAGAAACTATTATTATTACCATGACAAAAGGTTATAGGGGGTGATCTCTGGATGTACTGAACTGATTTGGAAAATTATTTGACCAATAGAAAGTCACATTATTTGTGAGTGTCATTTGCTATAAAAACTAATTACCGTGGGATCCAACATACACGCGGGCGGAGTCGCTGGCAAAAGTTAGTATCTATTTCATGTTCCGAGTGAATAGTTTAAGTTCATAGCATTAAAAAAATTAACTACTAATCTAATTATTTTTATTTTAGGTTTATTTTTCTTTTATAATCTTGGATTTACTAGAAGTACATCCAAGATTATAAAGGAAAAATAAACCTTAACTTCAAAGACCAGAACAACAGATCCAGTCGCTTAATCCGCTCTAAAATTGAAACGAAGCCGCAGAGCTAATAAAGCCTCCCATTGCAGTGGATAACGAAATAATTGAACGGAAATTATTCCATTGCATACATTTTGAGGCTGGGCTGTGGGTCTGTCGCGCCTTTATGTACACAACAAGAAACAGCGATGGCTCCGCGAAATTCCCTAGTTTCCTTAACAAGCAGTTGGATGACAGCCAAAACAACGAACGTTATTTAAGGCTGGATTTAGACTTGCGGAGAAATGCACGACGACGCTTTGATTTACTTTAATACAAAGTGCAACAGGATATTGAAGTTTTGGGATCAATTTTAGATGCTAAAACAATTGTTCTCCATCAATGTAAACATAATTTGCACTTTATTGTTAAGTCATAATCATAAAAACCCTTTGTTATTCGCATAATAATTTCAAAACAGAGCTATAAAAGATTTTTTTTCGAATGTAACGTATAAAGTACTTATTTTTTTTAGCATGACGAATATTAGCGGCTCCGTAAAAACTTTTAATGTGGCTGTAATTACACGCGCATGAGCTCTGCGCTTTATTGCAAAGAATCGCAGTTTCTCTGTTGTAAGCCACTCACTTTAAGAGGGTACGACCATTTAATTTCTTTAAAAAATCTTTAAACAACAGACTTGTATTGCCTTTATAAATTTTTCCAATTATATTTAAAGAATTCGTGTCCTTGCCCTCAAGAACAGACAACCTTTTTGTGAAAACTTGAGCTAATGAGAAATGTTCTTATGTAATAAGCAAAAAGATCGTATTGTTAGTTTTGTTTCATAATATGACTTTTGCATGGAGCAATTTTTCTTGAGTTTTTAGTTAAGAAATTGCTATTGAACATAAATGTGAACTTTATTTAGTGTGACTTTACCCTGCTTTATAGATTTCAATATTTCATGTAAATTAAATAAATAACTATCTGCTATCATGCTAAGTTTTTGTTATCTTCAAACAAGTAACATTTTAACAAAAAACCGAGTTCAAAAACGACCAAATTGAAATGGGACCACACGGAGAGCACCAGCTTTCAAATAAAATAAAAAAAATAACAAATGCACAAGTCGCGCCTACGAATTTCGAAGGTTCCCCTCGATTTCTCTTGGATGTCATCATCAGATCTTAGTGTCCTTATCGTGGTACCACCGTTGGGATACCTCCTTTCCATTAAAAAAAGAATCATCAAAAAACGAAGAAGTAATCCGCGAACACACATTAAAAAAAAACGGTCGAATTCAGAACCTCCTTCTTTTTTTAAAGTCAGTTAAATAGTATTTTTCGCATTTGAATATTTGATTTTTTTTTTTCAAGAAGAAGAATTCCTGTTGTCTGGTTGTCATATAGCTAATTTTCTACCATCATGGTGCGTTTGCAAAACAGAATTTATAACCTTACGATAAGTTTTAAAAACAAGGAAAGTTAATGAACGTAAACACACTTATTAATGGCTTCTTAAAATCGGCACTTATGGTAATTGAATTTCGTATAATGATTATTTAAAAGTGTTGTATGAAAGTTAGAGAAGTGGTGGTCTTATAGAATATGATATAGAAGTATTTTTATTGCAAATATTCGTCACTTGCTTATGTACCTACATAAACCAACGGCTTAAGGAATTATGTGAAACGTTGGCTGAACTTAGCTTATGACGGAATTAAATACCATTTTATCCCTACGTATAGTTCTCATTTTGGCAGGTGTGGGGAAGCGGTTGTTAAATCGACCAATCATCATCTTAGGCGAGCGTTGCGAAACTGTGACCTAACTTTTATATTACACAAGCCTGCCAAAGTGGCACTACCCTGCTTGATGGAAAGCTCTAGCAGAACCTAAGAGTTGGTCACCATACTTACTGCGAATGCAGACAATGCAACAATGCAGCATGGTAAAATTCACCATAGCGGCTTATTAAGATACTTCTGCATCATTGGGCCTCCGGTCTCGCACTCACCAACGAAACACGACAGCACAAATGCTGTCATTTCAGGCTGGTCTTCTGTGAGAGGGTAGAACTGCTCCGGTCGAGCTGGCCCTTTCGTGCTGAAATCAGCCTGGCTCTACTACCTTGTATTGAAGAGTTTACCGTTATGCTAGTTCAGATTGAAGCAATTTTAAATTCCCGAACCCTGACGCCCCGATTTCTACAGATCCAGTGGACTTTACACTATTGACTCTGGCTCTTTTTTGTTGCCTAAGCAATTTTGTAGCACTACTTAAGGGACTACAAAATGACTTCGCGGTCCCACTTTCAAAGGATCGAGCAACTTCGACAGCAATTTTGAACTTGTTGGAGTAAGGAGTTTGTCTCAGAGTTGCAACAAAAAATAAATGGCAAACCTGCAAAGACGAGCGGGTGTTGCTTGTGTGGTGGATATAAAAATTTCCACTGGAGTAATGACGAGATCCTTTAATAGGATCTGCTCGCTGCCTGTCGATTCAGCGTGTGGTTGAAAGCTAATCTGCTGCTTTCAAAGTAGGGGCAACGGGTACCTGCTCGATTTATACGTTATGTATGCCTTACAGCCGTTGGTATTTGAAACAAGCTTTTTTCAATTTAAATTGTTTGTACTCTCGGTATTCACGCTTTTACGACCTTGATACAATACAAAGCATCTAAGTACGAACTGCAGTTTTTTTAAAAGACCAATTTTTTTTTGTGAAATAACAGAAGAAGTTTATTACGACGGCGATAATTTTTGATTGACAATAAAAATGTATTCAATAAAGTTATTTTTTTAAGTACTATCATTTTACCATTGGTATAATGGATAGTAATATATAAAGTTACAAATAGAGTTAGAATAAATACGAAAATAGGACATCCATATTGCAATATAGGGCGATGCATGGTCTAAACATAGAGGTGCTTCCAACACTTACATCCAAAACGGTTTTAGGAAGCAATAAACATAAATTATTCTCAGGCTCAGGACAATCAGTCACTAGTAGGATGAACAGTTGACAATAAAATGGGAGTACTCGTTTGTTACAGCGAAAAATACGACTACCAGATTACATGATAATATTATTATAACCTAGACTAATATTATAAACCTGAAGAGTTAGTTTGTTTCATTAAACGCGCTAATCTCAGGAACTACTGGTCCTATTTACAAATTATTTTAGTGTTAAGTAGCCCACTATCGAGAAAAGCTATTAATGTACTACGACTAATAAAAAAAGTAAAAACTAAAACCCAACAAGTTTGAAAAGCCGTAGTCACGCGTTTTTAAAGTGTTATGGTACGTTTCCATGTAACGTGTGATTACTTTTTCAGCGTTGTTTATTATCATAGTTCGGTTTTAGTTTTTACTTTTTTTTATTTCAAATGATTTGGTGCCTATATAATATTAATTTGTTTGCAAAGTATATTTTAATAAATAGGTACCATAGAAATATCACAATTATTTATTAAATACAGACAAAGTCACGAGCGAATGCTAATAATGAATATATTTTTGAAAGTTACAAGTAACGCCCTTTCCAATGATATCAGACAAGGCATATTTATTTCAAATTTATTTTTTAACACAGTACTTTATGACCGCTAGTAATCAGTGACACGTCATATAACCTATAACCAGCGGACGATCAAGACGCTTCTAACGATACCTCATTTGTCCAGTTCTAATAAGAAGTTGAGGAGCTTTATGGGAACAGATGAACATACATACATACAACCCTCCTTTGGCTTTGCCGCAGTTGTGTAAAAACAGCGGAGTTTTAGTCAAAAATATTGCGAAAATTAAAGAAAAAATCCTATTATAAGCTTCCATTGCATGCATGCATGCGCGTATAAATTGTTAGTTTCACAAAAATAATAATAATATATGAAAAAGTTCTAATTCCCTTTAAAAGTACAAGTCAGGGACAGCAATATGTCTATCTTTTAAAGTTAGCACACTTAAACCTGTTTTATAGTAAACTAATTTGTTCACGCCGTAAAACATAACGCTACACGTAATTAGGACACGTAGATGAGATTGCGCGGGTCCGCTAGTTTAAGATACATAAGAACAATTTATGCAAATCTAGTTATGTACATAGCTAATATTCTTGCAAAATTTACTTAGTGCTTAAACTCTATTAATACATATTTATATATGTATGATTGAAACTGTATAAACTCGTCCATCACTAAACTTCAAATAACTTTAACTGAGAGTGTGTGCACGTACCTTCAGGGCAGCGGTTTTGCGTGATTATCCTTAGGGACAGATGTCTAAGTTTGACCGCGGTAAATCTCAGTCCCATTGGACCCAGACGGCTTGTTTTACATTGCGACAAGTTACGTTCAGAGGACAGTCGTCATTTATATTCATACTATCTAACGAATTACCTTACACATTAAGTTGTTTTTCTGTTTGTAGAATGCTAATTTCCTATTGTATATTATATCCTAGTTATTTATATACATAAACGCTAAATGTAGGGTGCACAGGCCGAACGTTGCGTAACATAACAGAAGTATAGTTAGTAGAGCCACGTCGATTTAACCACGTATTATCGGATGCCTACTACGACGAATTATTTGGTTGATTATTACTCGTAAAGTAATTAAGCCTTCATAGACGTGATAGTTTTTCTTTTAAATTTGTAATGAACAATAAACAACCCTGACTTTCCTCAGATCTCTAAATACTATCATTTCACTAGGAGTAAGGGGAAGCGCTTCAGTGAAACAAAAAATCTGCGTTTTTAAACGGTTTTATTTAGCTTGTTCTGCTTGTTAATGTCTGATCAATGCCTTAGATTGATGAGGGAGAGGAGTGTGATGACTGGAACCTGGGACCTACCGAATTATAATCATTAGTCTAAAAAATTTTTTTTTTTTTTTAACTTCTACTTGCATTCCCCACCCATATTTTCAAATTAATATTCCATCAATGTACGTATCTTTAGCGTAGAGTAATAAATAATTTTGGTAAGTAGGGGACTAGCTTGCGAATTTCTTAGATGATTAAAAAAGTCTAAAGTCGTTTTTGTAAGTGTAACTATGCAAATACGCTGGTGTTTCGCAGAAAGTAATCTTTTAGCCCGTGCTCACGTGTTTTATCCAGCAAGCGTGGCTAATTTGCAAGCTGCAGCAGTATCCCGTAGCTTTTAGCCTGCCTTCCTTCCGCTAGCGTTCACGCGCCGCGGACTTAAACGAGGGCACTCCGACTTAATGACGACCACCGCCATTTTGGTAACGACGGGTGATATAATCATTCCCACGTCAAAATAACGTGTCACTCTTATGAACATACGATTAAAAAGACTTTAATTCATTGTTTTGTTAAGGTGATTATTTTATGATATGATAATTTGTTATACGGGTGTTCTTTTCATTTTATTAAAAAAAGAATTTAAATATGGATATATTATTTATACTGTCCTTTTAACTCTTTAAAAAAAACCTGATAAACTGTAGACGTAACATATTAATTCCAATATCAATTTGTTAAGAATAATTGTTTGAGTGAAATGCGTATTTTGACTTTCTGATGTATTCATAATATTATAGCCATGGAGCGTATACCTTTCTTGATCCAGGATTTGCTAAAGGAAATTGAGTTGTAAGCTGCAAGAAACTTGGGTAGGATGCGGGAACAATTCCTACTTAAGCCGAGCAAGGCATAGTATGATACTTAGGATGCCTCTCAGTTTACATGTAATATTTATGAAACCTAAACTTTTAGAAACTCTAAGCATATTTTTGTATCTGAAAGAACATTTTTGTAATGTACCTTTTTAAAATCTGTGGAATGGTAGAGAAGGATTTGACAAATTCTGCATCGTAATGAGCATAAAAACAGATTTTAAATATTTTTCACAAATGGCCAGTATATACAAAAGTATGTGTTAAATAGTATGAATAGAAAAAAAAAACTGTTTTGTACATCAGTTTAGTTGGTCATAAATACAATAGATTTTTATTTTATTTTAAAGCCCGCCAAATAGTATCCTATTACTCTGCCTGATGGAAAGCATGAGTAGAATCCAAGAATGAAAGTCACCATATTCATTGCGTATGCAGACAATGAATCATGGTAATCCACACTATGAAAACCTAATGAAATGCTTTTTCACGCCCTGCTTAAAAAACCCGGGCTCATAGTAGGATCCCAGGAGGGAAACACGTGCGTTGGTAGATGATGCTAGTAGATGTATACTTACGACGTATACCTTTATTATAGATAGACGGATTGATGGGTAGTTTTGGTGTTCAGAAATGTTAAATATTCATAAAATATTAATTAAGCAGAAATCATTTGATTTCATGATAAGAGTATTAACAAAGTATATTGAATCAAATGCAGTCACTTCTGGCATTATTTATATGGATTTAAATTAATACATATAACTAATCTGTGAAACATATGCACATTATATAATACTAGCTGACCCATAAAACTTAGTTTTTTTTTAGCCATTTAATAACAATATAGCATAGCAACGCCAAAGGCGTCACAAGTGCGTTGCCGGCCTTTGGGTGATGGGGAGGGGAATGGGGGGGAGGGTTTTTTATAGTATGGGCCTCCGCTATCCTCACTCACTGATATACAATCAATAGACGGTCAGACAGACAGACATGATGAATCTATAAGGGTTCCGTTTTTAGGGTTCCGTGCCAAAGGCAAAAAACGGAACCCTTATAGATTCATCATGTCTGTCTGTCTGCCTGTCCGTCCGTATATCACAGCCACTTTTTTCCGAAACAAGAACTATACTATTAAGTACTTGGTAAGTAGATGTATTCTATGAACCGCAAAAATTTTTTTTCATCAAACCTATACGTGTGGGGGATCTATGGATAGGTCTTCGAAAATGATATTGAGGTGTCTAATATCATTCTTTTCTAAACTGAATAGTTCGCGCGAGAGACACTTCCAAAGTGGTAAAATGTGTCCCCCCCCCCCCCCCTGTAACTTCTAAAATAAGAGATTGATGAAACTAAAAAAAATATATGATGTACATTACCATGCAAACTTCCAGCGAAAATTGGTTTGATCGAGATCTAGTCAGTAGTTTTTTTTAATACGTCATAAATCGTAAACTGCAAAAAAAATACACTATTAATAAAATATCGATCAAAGTTACAACGAACGACAAGAACTTTTATATTGTGTCACTTGCTGCTTCGGAACCCTTCATGGGCGAGTCCGACTCGCACTTGGCCGCTTTTTTTGCCTTTGGCACGGAACCCTAATAAAAACAACGTGACGTGAGAATTATATATACTAGATAAATAAATGTAAACATAAATCATATAATTTTTAACCTTACACTTTAATGGAAATCGCCGCTTCGCACTGAAGCCGTTAGGTGTCTGTCCAGATTACAATCTGAATGGATCTCTAATGGCTCACTGTCTGCATTGTATTGGCTGCCTAGTTATAAGAATAATAATGATCATAGAACGAAATGAATATCTATATTTGTTTCTGCAAAATATTATTTTATTCTCTTATTTTCAGTTTGTTTATAAAAACAAATGTAAAAATATTTTCAGAGAAAATATGACCAATCCACACGAGTTTTTGTAGTTTTACAAGAAGTTTTAACAAGTAACAGTGATTTAAACCTAAGTCAGACTCAGAATAAGAAAACGTTACTTTTATCACGATTAGTTCAGTTTACCTTCAATTACTACCGTATGATATATTTTCTACTTAACTAGTATAAGGATTTAAGGACTAAGATAATTAAATCGTGATACTTTTTGAGACTCATAGTAGGAGGTAACGGACTCCCATTTAGTTCCATTTGTTAAAAGAATCCGTTTTTTTCATTTAATTATTTATAAACCACAAACTTCTAGTCAAATTTATCAACAGTATGTAACTTTAATAGGGTCAAAGTTGCCCAAAAGCTGCTGGCTAACATGATAACTTCTCCTAATATCTCCCAGTTTAGTTTCCCAGACAGGGATGATAAATATACATAGAACAATAATGTACATTCTCTGAAATAAAATATTACACACTCCTGTTACACATGTATATTTCCAAGACATATCATTTCTCATTGGAACCTTTATTCAGACGTCGTACACTACTAGACGAAGCACCAGAACTACAGCTAACAGTAAATTATGCCTACGTACAACCTAATATAGTTAGCAATGTTAAATGTTTAAGTACTGAGAGTGCTTTACAATTTGAAAATATCGGTTTAGTAAAGTAGATGGCAAGTTGACTTACTAATTATTTTAATTTTGTTTTAAAACTGTTTTTGTAATACAATTTAATTTCAAATGAATCTTTTCTGCATTATTAACAATTAAGGTTTGAAATCGTTCAAACCAAATATTATGTTATTTGACACGAAGACAATCAGTGTTAGACTGTCATAATATTATTATGTAGGTATTAGCTAGAAACTAACGAAATACAATTTTAGGTCTACTGGGCATACAGGCAACAACGTTCAGTCAGTAAGAAATGTAAATAGTACTTTCCATTCGTTTTTAACTCTTTTTATTTAATATTTTTAGAATCAAACAAACGTATGTTCACTCAACATTAGAACACATCTAATTGTTTAAGGTAAAGTAATTAAGTCGGTAAGTATGTAAACGCTTATGTTACCTACTAATTAAGATACATTTACAAATAATTATAAAAGATAACACAATTGTGTTTTAACAGCAGTAATAATTGTGTCTTTTAAGACCTTCAAAAGACGTAACTTTAATGTTATACAAAGTAAGAAATTGTTGGCGTATTCTTGGAACATATTTAAATGTTGTTGGCTTTACTACAACCATTTTTATCACTAATGTGTGTTATTTAGTCTTCGACTAACAGCTAGCTGATCTTACACGTAACTGTGAACATTTATCAAAAGCTATTATTCGGTAGTCTACTACTAGCCCGTTAGGTACTTTATTTATTTTACCATTACTATTACAAAATATATCCTGTTATCATGAGAAATTATACGATTTATCGTATAGTTATAAAACAACTTAAAAAGTTACACAAAACCTCTAACTCTGCCTATTTTAATAGTGTTTGAGCATATGACATAGTACCAGTAGTTGAACTGTTCAATAGTGAAACGAAAAAAATATTTTTCATGAAAGGTTAAGGTCCATCAGTATTTGATGACATCAAAATGAGACGGGAGAGTCATATGCTTCAGTAAATTTTGCAGTGTGGTAAGTTACGCGCGGTATTCGTTCAAATAATTCCTCAGGGCATTCTCGATGATACACAAGACAAAGACCGTAGAGAGAAGCTACATATCTATATAACCCCTAAACTTCTTCTCGTCTATCATCCAATAATGATAGTCTTAATGCAATCAGGCCACCGCCCTACAATACAAGACATACCCTCTCACAATATGTGGTTATTCTGCATTGGCCTGCGACCCAATCTACGACAGATATCATTGGCGTGCTACACAACGATACTATGACCCTTCGGTTGGAGTTGTCTATGGTCGGCGGTAGTCCCTTGCTATCAAATACCCACCTACTCGGTTGAACTCTAATCAAAACCCATAAAAACCTTTTTCAGATTGGTTAATTGAGATAATTGCAGTTTTGTTATCAAGATAAAGACGTATCGAGACATGCAGTGTCCACAACAAATGTAACCGATAACAAGATACTACTACCGAGACAAGATTCAACAAGCAAAAGTGATTTACAGGGAGACTTTGCTGACGAGTTCGAGACGTTCCTTCATGAAACATGTCATTCTCAAATGAGATTTTGAAGTGACATGAAAATTTCACACAAAAATCTACAGAATAAAAGTTCAGAGCAACCCAAGTGCAAAGTATAAAAATGTCTTAATAAAAACATGTGTAAATACATGACACAAATTCAAAAAAGTTACACTTATTGTGGAATTGTGGCAGCTTTTAATTCATGATCTAAAATATTCTGGCATAAAATGTACGAATTCAGTAACTCACAATAGACTCTTTTTATTACTTTTCTTTTTAATGGGAGTTGAATGACACAGTTGTTAACATTTATGGTCTTCGGCTGTATTACAATCTGAAAGCCATGTTATGAATTCGTGTCATAAGACAATTAGAACTAAATACTCGTAGAAATTTTAATAATAAACGTTAGAATTTGTGACGGGATTAGGGTCTTCGCGTAGGGTTTTTTAATAGTCATTGACTTTTAGTGAAGCTACTTCATCATACATACGTAGCGTGATAATTTTCCCCCGTTTTTGAAACATTCTTCATTAGTGCTCCGCTCTTATTGCGTATATTATTATATATTATATTATATATTAATGTGATGATATATAACCTTCCGCAATAAATGGGCTATCTAAAACTGAAATAATTTTACAAATTGGGCCAGTAGTTCCTGAGATTAGCGCGGTCAAACAAACAAACAAACTCTTCATCTTTATATATTAGTGTAGATGTATTTATTATACTCTTCTAAGATCTAATACTCATAATCAACAACACATTTATTTGGATAAAGATTAATATTAGGTATTATGTTGATAAAAACTCTTTGGCAAATAACTCATTATTAGGTACTAACTCTTAGCGTCTTATACTCGTGATTACTTCTAAACGAAATGTCGAATTGGGATGAAACGAAAAGTATTTTACTTCTACATAAATACCCTTAATAACATAATGCTTAATTTGGATAAGGATTAATATTACGAAACACATTTAACGTAGTTTCTTTATTCAGACGATTTAATAAAAATATTAACACAAAAGCGATTATTGTGACTAAACTATGATAGTTAGATACATGCTCTCGCGGACTTTTTGATAGATCTTAATGGGACCTACAAACCCGTAATACAATATTTTGTTCTATTGTGAATAGTTTTTGAAGCGCACGCAAAAATAGGTTTTCGATCTCACACCTTGGGTTACGAAATAGCAATTTTCTTACGGATCCCTAATTTTTATTTCCTATTTTAATCCCTAATTTAAGTATAAAATATCTATAGGCTATATTTTATACTTAAAAAATTAGGGATCTAGAATTAGGGACCTTCCTCGATAAATGGACTATCCAACACTGAAAGAATTTTTCAAATCGGACCAGTAGTTCCTGAGATTAGCGCGTTCAAACAAACAAACAAACTCTGCAGCTTTATAATATTAGTATAGATTATACGATGTAACAAAGTTACATCTGAAAAAAAGGGTATACAGGTTTGTACGGAACCCTCGGTGCACGAGTCCGACTCGCAAATGACCGGATTTTTTTCTTTCCAACTCTATTAAAATAGAATGAGATGTAGTGTAGTTGTAGAAGGACTTAAAATATGGAAACCTCCCAAAATTAGGGAGTTGAGTTTGTATGAGACTTTCACTAATTTTTATACTAGCTAGATGTTTTATTTTTGGTATACGGACTTTTTCGAAAGAAAAAAGAAGATGTACAAGAAAGACACCCAAAAAAATAAAATAATAAAAAATAAGCAACTTACAAAAAGAAATGAATTACCACAATTTTCATGTAAAATATTGCCTATGAAAAAGATATCAGATCTCATGTAGAGCCAAGCTTCTGAATCGACACGCCATAACTCTACCAACCCTAACTTCACAAACTCTACATCTCAAAAGTAAGGCAAAAAATGTAAGGCTTGGCTATTTCGTTACTTCAGAAACTAAATATTTCCATAACATATTACTTCAGAAACTAGATATTTGCAAACACAAAAGGCGTTCGTTTCGCCTTCGTGACTGTAGCGAAACGGCGAAGCCATACATTTTTACTGAGATGTAGAGTTTGTGAAGTTAAGGTTGGTAGATTTAGGGCGTGTAGAGTCAGAAGCTTGGCTCTACATGAGATCTGATATCTTTTTCACAGGGTAAGCTATATGCAGTTGTCAGGAAAATATCTACCTAGTTATGACTTGAGCGTCTCAATAAAACATAACTATCAATTATAAAGTCAGAAACTAAATGTTATTTTCTAACAATTAATATCTTAATATTTAATAACTACAACTATTTCTGTTGTCCTGTAAAAAGTGTTACTTGAGTAAGTTATTTGATTATAACATTCTGAACGGAATACTGTAACTTTTAATTTCAATTGTGAGCTTCTTACTAACTAACAACTATAATAAAATAGGAGATTCAATAACGATTGTCTGTGACTAAAGTAATGTTTTAAAAATTGATTTGAAATAATTGTGAGTAACAAGTCTAACCGGTTAACATCCGCTATTACATTTAAATTGTAATAGCCTGAGGTTAATCACAGAAATTATAATTATTTAATTAAGGATTTATCATGTAATTAGAATAAGGCGTAACGCATTTAATTGTTTTTGGAAAGTTAATACGAAACCAACGACATTCGTTATACAGCGACTACTGTCATCATGATTCGATGTGTTGGTTTCGTATTGGCGAGAATAAATGAAGAGATCACTTTAGTACGAGCATTGTACCAGAGAGGACGTGCTGTAAATAAGTTAAGTATATAGGCTTCTTAATTGTGGTAATTAACTATTAAACATTTGTAACTAATAAGTTAAGATGTGACTTTAAAAGACTGGCTATGAGTTTCTTTGCCAGTATTCTTCTCATAAGGCCCTACGCATTTTGGAAACTGGAAGTTACAGATCGACCTTGACAATGTTGTGCTGATCTATGATTTTAACTATAGATTCAATTTAACGTTCATTAAATAGATGAAATCTAGTTTGAACCTGAGTTGTTGTTTTAATAAATCCTAATGTACCAACGGGGGTGGTAATGGATTGATTGAGAACGGTCTATTTTGCCCATAAATCATGATTATATTAATTAGTTAAGGAGTGACGTCATCGAAACTGATGTCACCCTTTCTAAAAGTCATCTCTTTCCAAATCTAACACAGTCGTCTTGGCAACATTTTACATGAAAATGTTTTTATATTTACTTCTTAATTTTTGATACTTACTTCTTAATTGACAACTTAGCGACTAACGATTTGAGGGAACTACTTTATACATTTTAGAGGGGCTTGTTTTTATGTTAAAAGTTTATCGCTGACCCATTAATTCACTAGACAGCTAATATAATTGAAGACGCGAATGAATGGCATTTTAAAGAAGCTGCCTTAATATTAGCGCCCAAAAAATTTTAGAAAGTTATTATCGTTGACAGTTCTGTTCTTACAAAATTTCGTTTCACCTTGGGCCGAACACCATAGAAGTATCACTATTAAACTGTTGACAATCAAAATCATTACCATATAAATATTAATTAAGACTTTAAGATAAGTTGTGGAATCAGGCGTTACTTTGCGGAAATCCATGACATTAAATGCTATGAAATTTATTTAGCTTTAATTCCGCGAGACAATGTCTCGCGGAATTAAAACTAAATATATTTCATAGCATTTAAGACTTTAAGTTTAGTAGTTCATAATCACATCGAATTAGCTTGCTCGCTAATTCGATAGCAAGCAAAATAACTTTTTTCTAACTACACGTATTTTTAATTAGAACATGAAATAATAATTTGCCGACGGTAGCTGTGTGGGGCAATAATGTAATCACACAGCGAGTCAAATACTTATACTTCTTAGCGGCAACTGGAAACTATTCACTCTCGTGTAATACCAACCGCAGAGCTTAGTTGAAATGATTGTTCTAACGTTTATTAGTAAAGTTCAACGATCAAATAGGTACATTGGGAATAGGGTGGCAGTTCATGTTCAGTTAGAAGCTTGAATATTTCGAGTGTTATAAAACGTCGCCGCGTCGAATTTAATACCGTTTTAGTTGCAAATTTCGACCTAAAATATTTTTGTGTCGCTCACTCTTACTGCAATATAAAAAAAACGAATACAAGGATACGTATAGAACAATAATTTTCAATAGAAGGCTAACAGAGCATAGTGTGACCAATGTGTCTATTAGTCTGTGTACCGAAACCCAGTAAGCAAAATTTTGAAGTTTCTTCCTAAGTAGGTCTCCTATTTTATACATAACACGTATTAACAATTTTATGAACTACGTACAAATTTAAGTAGCTATTATTTTTAATACCGCTAATGTTATATGACATGACAGATAAATAAGTAAGAATTGGCTCCAATGTTTACGTGACGTGAGTAACAATGTATATGCTGACATTTTATCTGTCTACGAAAATAAATATAATGACAGTGGGAATGACGGAAAAGAAAAATATTTATTTGTAATGGTTGTGTGAAACGAAGTCGGTGTTGTCTTTTTATATTTCTATTTGTCTCGTCATAGTTAATGTTGTATTACTTTCATCTCAATCCTACTTAACTCACAATGTTGATAGTATAATTTTGAGGAATGGACGTACCCATAATAATTATGTGCAAAATGTTAACCTTAAAGGTTTACTAGAAGAAGATAATTTTGCAATTAAGGCAAGTTTATAACGTTTCTATAAATTGTACAATTATCATCCTTTCAGCCTGAAAACGTCCTTTGCATGATAAAGGTCTCCTTCAAGGCTCTCCACAACAACCTGCGACCTTCACTAGGTCGTCACAACAACTTGTAGGGGGCCACCCATTCTATTAGTCTATTATACTATTTCCATTTCTTTATTTTCTCGATGACAGTTCTTTGTGGAAACTTGAACGGCCGTCTTTTTTGCATTTTGTATACATTATTTAATAAAAATATGACGCTTATGCACATACAAGGTCATAGCAGATGGATGGAAACTCATAGGGATGGAGCTATCGATAAACGTAATACGATAACAGACCCGATATTTTTTTACAAAGTGTAAGAAACTAAACATTGCCGGATAATTTTGTACAAATTTATTAACTAATATTACATTTCATTACAAGATGTAATTATATTATGTTGATTCTTTATTTATTTATTTTAATCAAAATCTGATGAATCGTCACTGTCACTCGATGAGCTCCCTAACATGTATTATAAGTTTCTGTACTTCTATATTATCGAATGCCACATGAATTTTCCAATCCGACGCTACAATGTTTTTTTTTCACACATGCATTTTTTAATAAATCTAACATCTTGTTTGCCGTAAAAGGGGGATGGGTATTGTTTCGAGCGGCGTGTCCTTAGATTTGTGCCCATATTAGTTCTATAGCATTGTACTGGCAATGATACGGCGGAAGTCAAAGAACTCAATGACCACATTCGGCAGCTATTTCGTCGGTAATAAATGTTTTAGGGAGGCTTTTTTTCGATTTTAAAATATTCACTAATTGTATTTTTAATGAAGTACTATCCACATTTTCGCCATGACGTTAGAGCCAGTCAATTATCTCTTGTTTTTTATTGGCCTGCGTCGGCATTTTATAAATTTGTCTGGAGTGATATGTAACATTGTCCATAATAATTATCGACGGTTCTTCCAGAGATTGCACCATTTCTTAGATTGTATCATTTCTTTAAACCATCCTTCGTAAATCTCTGCGTTCATTTCTTCGTGGTAGTCCACTGTTATCTTGGATTTAAAGGCCAGTAAAGCAAAGATTCGTGTCAGACACGAATCCTTTCGTAGACCCTGCATGGCATATGATAAGGCGTTCACCTTTTCCCATTGGCACTGAACTAGTGGAAGCGGCGGTGTCGTCCGTCTAGTTCTTAGATACTGTGTGGTTTGCATTTAACTAAGTCTCGTCAGTGAAAATAACATTTGACCAATCTGATATCTTTTTGCTTCGCTCAAAAATTCGCAGCGAGCCATAGCAACGTCGTGACGCTTATCAATATTTTACGTTTGTTCGATTTTTTATAAGAAAATCCAATTTCTTTCAAAACCAAGCTAAATTACGATTTTTGGAAATGGAA
Source organism: Diaphora mendica (assembly GCA_949125395.1). Classification (NCBI taxonomy): domain Eukaryota; kingdom Metazoa; phylum Arthropoda; class Insecta; order Lepidoptera; family Erebidae; genus Diaphora; species Diaphora mendica. Next base: position 13,974,627 of record OX421319.1, on the reverse strand, counting down.
CAAACCACATTCACGTAAAGAAACAACAAGTTTTTTAAGTATTGGAATTTCTTTGCGCAAATAATAGTCATATATATGACGGCGAATAGCGACAGCGTCGAAGTTGTCAACCGATGTCACACGACGTGGTTGGCGTTTTTTCTTCGGCGTACGAAGCTTATTTTCCTGTGTGCCGCTTGTACCGGTAGTAATTTGTGAAATTGTAGGTCCACTAATTCCTAATGCGGCCTAAACACGCTCTCGCACTTGCGACAGTGGTAATAGCGGGCCACCATTTTGATACTCTGCTTCAAAGTAATTACGAACCTTGATCACCAGTTCTCTCGCCTGCCTTTTCAGAACAGATCCTTTAGGCATTTTGACATTTGACAGCTGGCCAGCAATCAACACGGAGGAACACAAAATACAAAACGTAACGTATGTATGGATAAAGTGAAAAAACTCAGCGAACAGAAATGTAGTGACTTTAAAGCACGACCGTCTTGTTGCGAGTGACAGATTAAAACAAACATAAAATGGTGGTGGGTCATTGAGTGTTCCCAGCTTGCAAAAATATATTTGAATGTTTTTGTTGTATTTGTCTTTGCTCAAAGCATTACAAATATATGCGATCGATATCATTACTTATTTGGTCACAACACTACAGCTATCAAATTAGAACTGTCATCCAGAAAATAAAGAAATGAAAAAAGCGCGGGAAACTTAAAGCGTACCGGTGCATTTTTTCTGGATAAAATTTTTAATTCTAATTTTTCTATAATAACGGATCAGTTTTGTATTATATTGTAAATAATATTCATATTTAGTGTATATATATAAGTTTTAGTGTATAGTTTGCCAGATTCGGTAAGTTTTTTAATATTATTTTATGAACGAGCCGCCTGACTTGGCGGACCCGGGGGTCTTTGTACCCCCGGCTGCTAATTTTGTAACAGTTGTATCTAATGAATCTGGGATGGAAACGGATGGTCCCAGTGCACAACGTGGTCACAAAAGAACCAGACTACACAAATTATGCAAAGTATGCAATAAAAAGAAAAGGAAGCACAGTCAGGCTGTTGATGGAAGCAAGGGTTGCTGTTGTGCTAGTGCAGATAATAGTGAAAATAGTGATTCTACTCCAACTTTTAGCCCGGTTGTACATATTAATAATAAAGTCACACTGAGTAGTGGTTCGGCCCCCCAAAGTTCAGTATCTGGAGTTGCTAGAACCAAGTATGAGGACAATGACATAGGCCCGTTTGTTATACACGTCCAAAAAGAAGTTAAGTCGCCCAATGATAATATCACGTTACACCCGGTCACATTTGGCAGGTTTCTCAAGACCAATGCCATTCACAACATTGTGGAAGGCTCCGTTAAGAAAATTGGCAGAAATAGAATTACTTTAGTGTTCTCAAATTTTCATGATGCGAATTCATTTATTTTAAATAGTGAGTTATCAAAAAATAATTTAAAAGCATTTATACCAACATTTCAATTAACACGAATGGGACTTGTTCGTGGTGTTCCATCGGAATGGTCACCCGAAGAAATCATCGAAAATGCTTCAGTACCCGATAACTGTGGCAAAATTATTAAAGTTAGGAGAATAAACTATAAGACTATCGTAGAAGGGTCTCCTGTTTGGAAACCAACGCAGAGTATAGTGATTACGCTGGATGGTCAAGTTCTTCCTCCACGTATATTCATGTGCTACAACTCATTACCTGTAGAGCTGTATGTGTACCCCACTATCCAATGTTATAATTGTTGTCGCTTTGGACATACAAAAATTCAGTGTCGATCCAAACCTAAATGTTACAAGTGTGGTCAGGAACATACTGGTGATACTTGTGATGTTGAGGAGGACAATATATCTTGTTGCTACTGCTCTGATAAACACTTTGCGACCTCTAAATTGTGTCCTGAATTTTTGCGCCAAAAAGAAATTAAGAGTGTTATGGCAGAAAAATGTATTTCATATGGCGAAGTTTCTAAAATGATTGCACCTATTTATAATTCTTATGCCAATGTAGCTAGTACTCCGGTTACTACTTACGCTTACCGAAATTCGCAGTCTTCTTATACACAAAATTCTCCTTCACACACTTCACATAAAAAAACAGTGTATATCAATCGTCGCCCTCCCTCCAAATTAGGTAAAGGCTACGACCGAGAACAACATCAACAATTAGTTAACGAATACAGGTTACCAACGTCACAAAATGGCTGTGCCTTTAACACCAATTCCGCAAATCCTACATTGATGTCAACATCAGATATAATCCAAATTCTCATCCAAACACTAACTCAATCTAATATAAAAATACCGACCAACGTTGCCCTTATAGTCGATATGTATAAAAACCCTCAACCTGTTAATAATGTTACTACAAACTCAGAACATAATACAATGGAACTGTAGAAGTGCAGTTTCTAAAAAAAACGAAATTATTTACTTGATAAATAAATATAAAGCTTCTTTGTTTGCAATCTCAGAAACCTGGTTAAAACCAGGTTCCATCTTCAAAATCAGTGGTTTTTCTTGTCTAAGAGATGACAGGTCTGATGGGTATGGTGGGACTGCTCTACTCATTAGAAACACTGTCTCTTACTGTCCCCTATCTCTTCCAACATTTAATAATTTTTCCGTAGTAGCTGCACAAATAAATAATACTTGTATTGTTTCAATATACATTCCTTCCCCCTCTTCTTCAACTCTTCAACAGTTCAACAATCTCGTTTCTCTACTTCCTCGTCCTTTCATAATTTTAGGTGACTTCAACTCTCACCATATTTCTTGGGGTTGTACTCTTTCATCATATAGTGGTGACATATTATTAGATATATTTGACCAACATAACCTTTGTGTGTTAAACTCCGGGTCCCCAACTCGTCGTACAGGGCCAAATGAAAATGTTAGTGCAATAGACCTTTCCATATGTACCCCTAATTTCGCTTCATCTCTTGCGTGGTGCACTTTACCATCTTCTTATGGAAGTGACCACTTCCCAATTTTTATAACGCCCACTCATCCTAGCAGTTCTCCTAATCCTTCAAGGCAACCTCGTATGAAGTACAAACTTAATAAAGATGGGTTATGGGATAAGTTTAAAACTCTTGTAGAGTTTAAACTTTCTAATTTACAAAATAATTTATCACACGAACTTATCGATTGTAATAATATTTTCACAAACGTACTTATACAAGCTGCAGATGAAACCTTCCCTGTAAAAACTTCAACCAATGGTAGAGTTCCTTCCCCTCCATGGTGGGACAGTGAATGCTCGCGAATGGTAAAAGCTAGAAAGGAAGCTGAAAAAAATATAAAAATAATATGTCCGTATATAATTTTGAAATTGTAACTGATGCTATAGCGAAAGCTCGTAAATTATTCAAAGAAAAGAAATTTGAAGGATGGAAAAAATTTTGCCTTTCCATTACCCCCAATGTAAATCCTTCTATTGTCTGGCAAAACATAAGAAGGTTTAGAAATGGTGTTACTAATTCTAATATTTCTGGCATTCCCCCTATTCTAAAGAACTCTTTTCTTAATCGTTTAGCTCCACCATTTGTTCCAAAACATGACCTTATTTATAACAACATTCCTTCTTCTATCTCTCAGAACCAAAGTCTACTAAATTCTCCCTTTACAATGCAAGAATTACAGGGCGTATTATCATCGGTTAAAGACTCTGCTCCAGGTGATGACGGCATTCCGTATTCATTCCTGGCTAATTTAAATCAAACCTCACTTGAATATTATTTGAACTTAATTAACAAGATTATGATGTCGGGTAATATTCCTCCAACATGGAAGTCCCAAACTGTTATTCCCATTCTGAAACCGGGGAAAACACCATCAGAACCTTCATCTTATCGACCAATAGCTTTGTCACCCGTAATTGCAAAAGTAGCTGAAAACCTAGTTAAAAATCGCCTTGAATGGATAGCTGAACACCGTGGAATTTTACCAGAATCTCAGTTTGGATTTAGGAAAGGCAGGAGTACGTTGGATAGTGCGGCTACCTTGGTAACAGATATTAGAGTTGCATTTTCACAAAACGAATCTGTAATTGCAGTTTTTTTAGATATAGAATCAGCATATGATAATGTTCTTCTAAATGTCCTTAAACAAAAACTAGATATACTTCGCATCCCTGACATTTTGGTTTGCTTTACAATTAACCTCCTTTCAGGTAGAACAATAAAATTAGATCAAACACAGGATGAAAGTAGACTAGTATGGAAAGGTCTCCCGCAGGGTTCAGTTCTAAGCCCTATATTATTTAATTTGTATACGTCTGATTTAGATTCTTCACTTCAAAATACATCAAATATCCTACAATATGCAGATGACTTAGTTTTATACGCTATTGGAAATTCAGCAAGTTCTCTGTGTTCTCAGCTATCTAACTCTCTTGATTATTTAAAAATCTGGATGGACAAAAATGGCCTGAGTGTATCTGCGAGTAAGAGTTCATTACTCTTATTTACTCGACAACGTATTCCCATCCCAATAGCTATAGATTTCGATCATAACGAAATACCAGTTAAAAAACAGGTCAAGTTTTTGGGTATTATTTTGGACTCTAAACTTACAGGTGTTCCGCACTGTGATTATGTGGTAAATAAATGTCAAAAACTTCTCAATTTGATGAGATGCCTATCAGGTGTTTGGTGGGGTGCGCATCCGTTTTCCTTAAAACTTCTTTACAATGCTCTAGTTCGAAGTGTTCTTGACTATGGAATCTTCTTATTGGAGCCTTGTAACGTGAGTGCCCTTAGGAGATTGGATTCCATCCAATCAAAGTCCTTGAGAATAATCACAGGTGCTATGAAATCTAGTCCTGTTAATGCATTACAAACCGAATGCAGTGAACCTCCTCTTAGACTGAGACGTCAATTTTTAGCTGATCGATTGTTTTTCCGTGTTTTACAGTTTTCTAATAGCCATTTAATTCAAAAACTTCAGATACTTGCTGATCTCATTGAGTCGTCAAATTACTGGAATCACAAATCTCTTCCTTGTTTAGTTAAAAGTTATATTCGATTTAAATCATTTAATGCCCCGACACATCGATCTTCAAAACTTGATTTGTTTAATAATAAATTCGAATCCTTAATCCATGAGCCATCTATTAAATACATTTTAGATATTGATAAAAATAATGCTAACCCCCATTTTAATTTCATTGTTGAACAAAATTGGCCTGAGTGGCACCGTATTTTCACTGATGCACCCAAGCATGAATGTTTTTTTTTTTTTTTTTTTTTTTTTTCTGTAAATGCCATACTAATACAATATATATATATATATGACATTGCTATTACGATCTAGTCTGCTGACTAATAAGTAATTTTACTTTGACCTAAATTAATAATACAAAACTATAATAAGATTGTGTCCATTAACACTTTTCTTATTGTCTCTAATTGATTGAGGACACTCTGTTCGCGTGTTCTTATATTACACTGCACTAAAATGGTAGTGTTTTGTTCACTTCGCACTGTCACTTAACTAACTCAAAGGGTTTTATCCTTCTAAGTCTCCTTATAACGTCCGTATTGTCGAGAAGCTGGATAGCCTCAACGTTTACGTGATGATGAAGTCGTCGTTCATGAGCTTCGGCGTACTTCGATATAATGTCTGCGACGAATTCTACTTTGAGGTCCCGATGGAGTCGTTCACTCGAATGTACCAAGGTGCATTTACAATACCCCTGAGTACTTTATTTTGGAAACGTTGTATCATCAGTGTATTAGATTGTTTGGTACATCCCCATAACTGGATACCATAAGTCCATACAGGCATAAGGACTTGTTTATATAACAGTATCTTATTATGTACGGACACTTTTGAGTGTTTACCCAAAAGCCAATACATTTTTTTGTAGCGAAGATCCAACTCGTCGCGTTTTTTTTTGACATGGGCTTTCCAGCGAAGCTTGGCGTCTAGTGTCATTCCCAAATATTTGGCAGTATTGACATAGGGTATTATATGACTATTTATATATACCGGGTGATAGTTAGGCGCTTTATTTGTAAAGTCAATGTGAACCGATTTAGATTCATTTAATTTTATTCGCCATTTATTCGTCCAATCACAAATGGTGTTTACTGCTACTTGAAGTTTATCTACTGCTTCCTTATGTGTAGACCCAATGACCATTACAGCCGTGTCATCCGCAAAGGTTGCAATGATATTTTCGTCTAATTCTGGCATGTCAGAGGTGTATAATAGGTACAGGACCGGGCCTAGGACACTTCCTTGTGGTACCCCAGCTTTGATAGGTTTCAGATCAGAATATGCATTTCCTTCTCTTACTCTGAACATTCTATCAGATATATAGGACTTTAAGATGTCTGCAAAGGGTTTTGGTACTATTTTTGATAATTTATGCACAAGTCCATCATGCCATACTTTATCAAAAGCTTGTGCTACGTCTAGAAAGACTGTGGAACACACTTTCTTTTCTTCTAAAGTTTTTTCTATGACATTAGTAATTGAGGCCACTAGAACCAGAGTGACCCAAACACAAACTACAATTATGTGGATATGTGCCAAAATAGTTGAGGTGAATTTTTAAGTAAATGTAATTTAAAAAAAATCATATACACTGTGTTTAAAATTTGTGAAATATGATACTAGTTACTGATGAAATTTAGATGAACTCTAAAAATAATCAGTATTTTAGTGATTTGTACATTTTTTTTGCACATAGGTCACTATGGCCCTTTGCATTGACAAAATGTTTATAAATGGTGTATAAATAATAGGCCAATATGTATGAACCTTATCACCTTTTTTATTAATTCAAAAGCAAATTACCATTTTCAACTTAAATAGTACAAATTTAGCTTAGAACTAGCTTCTTTACTACTGTGTAATTTTTTTTAATCTCTTGTTCTACCGTAAACTCATACAATATTAATTTATAATAATTCGTACTTCAACATAAGACTATCATAAGCATAAATCAGCAAAGTAATTCATTAGTCAGTCAGTTAATCAGTCGAAGAATCACTAATTGCACCATCTAGTTCGTTCCCCGCATTGGAGGAGACTTTAAGTTGTTGATAGAAAGGGTGATAGATAGGTGGAACATATTCCAAAAGGCACAGAAGATCCTTTTTTTTTTCATGGCTGATTTTTCTTCCTTCTGGAAATAAAATCTCTAGTTCAAAGTTTGAAGTATTTTGGGATGACCTCTTGCTGAAATTGACCTCCGTGAAAAGAACTTCTGGCTCGTTGGAGTATTTGAAGAACATCGAGAATGGATGGCTTTTATTGTACAAAATCCACTGTATTTTAAGCCATTCAACTTTACTTCGATCAACGCCGATCTTTCTGTTTGTGATATTAGTTTCCAAGGCTTTGGTGGATATAAAGTAGTCTCGTTTCATTTCCACAATTTTGAAAGGTTGCTTTTTTCTTGCTGCTAGTATCACATTGTTCCAATGTTTGGGAACGTATATGTCTGGGTAATACTTCTTTTGTTTTTCCACCAAACCAAAAGCCCGGTCGCAAGATGAAAAAGAATGCCCGCTGACCGTAAATTTGTGATCTATATTTTCCACTGTAAATTGAGGACTAGAAACAATGTGCATACATAACGCTGCAACTTTTATGTTGCGGTTTTGCCCGCCACACTGGTCAGAGTACATGATAAGCCTCTTTGTATGTACATGTTCTCTGATAAATTTTAGGAGGCATGAACCTATTTCTTGTGGTCCCCTGGATGCTGTCGATTCATCCCAGACATACATAAACATTTCGTCTGTACCAGCATTGTGAATGCCTAAACAGTAGGTCCACAACTGACGCTTGTAGTAGCAAATACCAGTTGAAATGACTGGTGTTGGGAGAGTCTTCATTAAGTCAAAGATAATAACGGTAGTATCGGTATCCTGCTTCGCATTTTGCATGTCAAGTTTTAAATTTTTCATCGCAGATTCTGCTTTCCGCAAATGAAGTTCCTTGGCGATAGTAAGCTCATTTTTTTTAGAGAGCTCCTTGGTATCGCAAGCGTCAATTTTAACTTTGAAATTGTCACACCGTTTACATGAGTCAGTTACTGGAGCATGAAATGTTAGGTTAAAATTTTCATTAAATATTTTTTCGAATATATATTTTGAAACTGGTCCTTCAACCTTACTTTTGTACTCAGAATACATTATTGACAAATTCAAGTGAGGAGGCAAGTACTGCCTCGTTTCACTTTTGTGTCTTGTGTAGTGAGAATCATATTTCGGAAAAGTATTGATGAAATCCTTTACTTCGTTTACTTTTGTTTCTGGAGTTTTATTCGACGGAATGTGCCTGCCTCTTTTATCAATGGGAGCGGGATCGCCAAGAGGCTTATTTTTCAGAACCCTTGTAAGGCGGCCGTCCGATACTTTAAAAACTTGCTTAAAAAATGACTTACACACACGAATATGTTTTCCATTCGCCTCTGGTAAGTGATACAATCGAGAAAACTCCTTGGGCTTCGATGTGATGTTTCCAGCTACCCGTTCCGATGTGGTGTCTCTAACTCTCACATAAGACCTTGCTTTTATCACGACATGAATGAGTGAATATAGATATGCACTTTGCAAATCAAAATTTGCTAGGTCATAAAACTTTGTAAAAAGTTGTTTTTGTCTGTCATGTACGATTTTCTCGTGGCATTTTTGATTACAGGTGCATTGAAGACCTGTATCTTTTTGTTTAGCGGGAATCAGAACGCCTTTAGTATTTACGTATGCCTCACCTCTAGCTCTTTTATTTTTTCTCACATTCTTTTTCCATAAATTTTCTTTGCGCATACGCTTTCTTGCATCTTTGCTTGTAGAAACAGCTGACTGACCCTCTTCATTCCCTTCAGACCCAGATGAGTCCCCAAGAATGTCTTGTAAACTCCTTGATGAGCTCCTGCTACGTTGTTCTGGGACATACTCAGAACCCGAGTCTTCATAGGGCTCCATCGGACTTAATCCAAATATATCTACAAAATAAATATGAATTAATAGCTAAACATACAAATAAGAAAAGTAAGTAACAACCTACCTAAAGAAAACTTAACATTAAAACTTCTTCTCATAAGTACCTACCCTATTTTTTAAGAAAAGATCTATACAAGTACGCCTTCCTCAATTGACTAATACGCGAAAAAAAAAACTTTATTTTACTACGGAACTCGAAAAACGAAAGCTCACCACGTAAGTCACCTTCAATGTAGTCAGTAGCTGTATTCGCAGTTGCACTCATTGTAGCTTCTGCTGGATCTGTCCCAAACAAAAATTGACAATAAAAATACAGTAATAAATTAAATAATTACCTAACAAACTCAACATTTAAAACTAAGGGTTACCTCGTATGTCATCTTCAATGTTTGCAGTAGCTTCATTCTCAGTTTCACTCATTGTAATTCCTGCTAGATCTGTCCGAAACAAAAGTAGTAAAAATAAAGTAAATTTATAGTTAAGAATTTAAGACGAAAAAACATGAAAATATCTGACTAATAACAAGTATTCTTACCTCTTAAGCTTATTGCTGTACCGCCAACACTTTCCCGCACGTTTATGTAGATTAATAACTATTCTATTCACACTTATTGCGTAAAAACACCAGTATTGTAACCGCAAAAACAAAAATGTTTACACCTAAGTATCAAAGACCAAAGTGGCCCAAGTCACATGAGCCGTAATGGCGGCAAATACTATAGTGACCCAAGTAATCTGGGCCACTATGCTCTATTACTATTGGACTAAGTATCAAAACGCCACAACAATTTGTTTATCGCCATCTATGATTTTTTACTGAAATTACATTTAAGCCACTCTGGCTATGAACCTAGGGGTTTAAAAAGGGGCATTGCCGTGGTCAACTAATATATCAAAAATTGTGGTTTGGGCCGCTCTGGTTCTGGTGGCCTCAATTCTGTGAACTTGGTCTATGGTAGAATGTTTTTCTCGAAAGCCAAACTGAGCACTGCAACAAGCATGAATCTGATAATTTTGTGGGCGTAGGAATATATCATGCTCAGTATAATATCGTTCAGAAAGTAAAGTGTCCACCTAAGGCAACAGTTTTCACTGCGGAATGTCTTGGCATCCTGAAGGCTCTGGAATATGTCTTACTTTTAAAACTTAAAAATAGTTTAATTTTAACCGACTCCATGAGTGCCCTTCAGGCGCTCTTGAGATATCCTTTTAAGTCTAAACCACCATTCCCTCTTATAGCGCATATTAGGAGTAAACTTTTTGACTGTGTTGTGAAGGGCTTTTCTGTACTTTTTATCTGGATTCCGAGCCATTGTGGAATAAATGGTAATGAAAGAGCTGACAGACTTGCCAATGAGGCTGTGGTGTGTGGTGATACTGTTCCGTTTAAAAATTATACTCAGGACTTGGCTACTCTCCCTAGACTTTATCTTGGGGATTCCTGGGATAGAGTTTGGGAAGAAAGTGTCCGTTCAAAAGGAAAATACTACTTTAGTATACAACCGAAAATTCCTCGTAAACCTTGGTTCTCTGTCCTCAAACTTGGCAAGATTGCGACAACCATTCTAATAAGAATGAGGTTAGGTCACACCACGTGTCCAGCACATCTGGCACGATTTCATATTATAGATAGTCCTCAATGTGAATGTGGATATGACTTTGGGGATCTGAACCACATATTCCTTTCCTGTCCGATTCATGACCGTACTTCCTTTTATAATGACTTGATATCACTCCGTGTTCCTTTCCCCACTTCCATAAAGTCTCTTCTTTTTTCTTCTAACCCCTCCATATATAGTGTTCTTTCAAATTTTATTCATAATAATAACATTCGCCTTTAAATTGTATAAATATTTATATAAATATTAATATTTACGTGCCTGCTATTTAATCAAAATATTTAATGTTATGTATGTAATTATTATAATATATACACATTCCTGATCCTGTTAACTTTGTTCCAAATTCCGTGAAATTGCCTTTTCGCGATAAATTGTTTCCCTAACTTTACTTTGTGTCATTCAAAGTTCAAATGCCAAAAATAAAACTTGACGCTGGCAAATGCACAGAAGTGCGAGCCAAGTTCCCTGCCAAATGGGAGGAAAAAAAAAAAAAAAAATGGAAAGAGTATAGTTTTCTTTTCTTTTTCTCCTACAGCTATATCTTAAATTAAAAAATCGACCAAGCAGGAAGGGTCCGTACCATTATCTATACATTTCAAGCGTCTACATGTTGCCGTTATCAATATCCAGCAAAAACGAGCAAAAAAATCACGTGTGTTGTATGGGAGCCCTCTTAAATATTTCTTTTATTCTGTTTTTTAGTATTTTTTGTTATAGCGGCAACAGAAAAACATCATTTCTGAAAAATGTCTAACTATCACGGTTCATGAGATACAGCCTGGTGATAGACGGACAGGGAAGTCTTAGTAATAGGGTCCCATTTCACCCTTTGGGTACGAAACCCTAAAAACTGATCTCCCAAAGGAACATCTAAAGATAGGCCGCTTCCGAACGTCACTGATACTTTTTATCACCAGATGAATTTAGGATGCACAAGACAAGCTACATACTTTTCAAGCCACTCCTTGAAAAATATCCGACCTAATGATGATGATACACGACATTTTTATTGTTTTTCTTTCTACATAGTCACTTTGATCACTGCATACTTCTCCCAGCGATTCACAACACAAATCCAAAGACGTTCACGGCACAACTACATTCACTATTGATTAGTTTTTATTCACGAGTGCTGCTATCTTCATGTTGAGGTAATTATAGTTTATAATTATACTATGTGATAAGCGTATATTGGTCAGAACGCTGAAGAAGATTCTAAAGACCTGCTAGGTTTTTGGGGAAGCACAACATACTACACACGACCCGAAAGGATATTCCACCTCATCACCAATAAAAAAAAGGTTTATTGTTCGAGTCGTGTTTTATAAACTGTTATTTTTTGTCGTTATCAATAAAAATAAATAGGTCCCTACTCCAGTGCGGGCACTGTTAGGTGTTAAAATGAATGGCCGTACGACAGTTAAACCTAATTGAGTGTATGTCCATTAGGGGTAAGGGAATCATCAGACGATTGAGAACAACATTTTTGTGCCAAAATATTCTCTAAATTTTTATCGCCCGTTTATAAAACATTATGAAATATGTTTCAGATTAATTAATATAAGTATAAAGTTTCATTGAAAATAAAAAAAACGTTTTGTTTATTCTCGTAAAGTATCATGTTTAAATTTCTTTATTAAAATGTTTTCTTTTACAAATTAGAGCTTTAATATCGGTTTCAGGTGCTTATGATTGAATTTATACATTTAAACGTTGATTTTAAGTAAAGAGGTAAGACATAGCAATATTCTATTCTATTTGGAGCCATCACTCCTCGGGTACATAAAACCGATTTTACAAGCTTTTTATTAACTTGCAATGTATGTATGTATGCTTGTATGTTCGGGTGGAATCTTGCAACTTGTAGTGTATGTGTCTATGGTCAGTCACTTCACTAGTAACGCATTCATTCATTGAATGAATGAGAAGGAAGCATCAGGTCATCTCTAGGCATGTGCGGTCGCACACAGTTGAGTCAACTGTGAGCGACGGAGGGGCGTGGAAACATGTACCTCAGAGCCGACAATATAGTATATGGATATACTACATTTTGGCGTCGAGGATGGGATGCACAAACAGAGGATTTAAGTGTCAATAGTTTTCTATAATTGATTTCTGTTTTGTTGATTGATGTTTACATTTTGTTGATTTACTGTTCATGGGTGTCATGTCCCCCCAACGTAAAGAGAGGATTCTCCGACTGGGCGAGGTGATTCGCAGCCCGACAGTTGATGTTAAGAAATTGCATCTATGCCAATCGGCGTGAGGGCTTCTGTGTCGCGGTTCAGGATTGGTGGTTTCTTCGAGTGGTGCGTTATTCCGTGGTTCAGTGCACATCCGATGGATGATATAGTCTGTAGTCTGATATCTTTGTTGCGTTGTATGTGGAAGTCACCACAAAGCATTGAAAAAAAAATAAGGAAGGGATGTAGTGTATGTGTCTATGGTCAGTCACTTCACTAGTAACGCATTCATTCATTGAATGAATGAGAAGGAAGCATTAGGTCATCTCTAGGCATGTGCGGTCGCACACGGTTCAGTCAACTATGAGCGACGGAGGCGAGTGGACACATGTACCTCAGAGCCGACAATATAGTACACAACAATAGAATATACTACACAACTCAATTTTACAGTAGGTATCTTGAACCCATTTTGCTGAAATTTTGCAAGCATATGTATACAGCGTGACAATACAATATAATAATGACATGGAGCTGATCTGATGCTGGAGCTGGAAGGTGGCCATAGGAACTCTGTAAAGAAACGTCGCAACATCATCGAGTTTGGACTCGTTTGATTCGGCTCGAGGCATTCCAGTAAAAGCCTGTTTTTAAAAAGCTTTTTAATTTAATTTATAAATGTTTAGAATCATAATACAGGCGAAATAGGAATTGTTTCTAATGATAATGGGTCGACAAAATCTTACATAAGCACCTCAATAAACATGTTTTCTTAAATTATATACTAAACTTGTTATATATAACAAATTCATAATGATATGTATAATAATTAAACTAAAATTGAAGTATTTTTAACCGACTTCCAAAATGAGGAGGTTCTCAATTTGATCAGTTTTTTTTTACTGTTTTATGCTCACCTAACATAACATGACAGCATTCATGGTATCGTGTTTCGTTGGTGAGGGCGAGAATCTCAATAGAACGCCATGGTGTGGGTCACTATTAGCATAGTTACCCAACACTTTGCATTATCTGCATTCTTTTTTTCTTTTTTTTTTAAGACAACTCCCGTACTAGGAATAAAACCTGTGTCAGGGGGGACTTAACAGACATACATGAAACGGACACAAATAACACCCAGACTCAGAACAACAATTTGTGGATCACACAAAGTATTGTCCTACGTGGGATTTGAACCCACGACACTTAGCGAAGTAGGAAACGGCGTGGTGACCGTTAAACCACTAGGCCAAACGTGCTGTCGCAATAAGTATGGTGACACCGCGTTGCGTTTGGATGCTGCTCTTGCTTTCCATCAGGCAGTGTAGAGTCACTTTGACAAGCTAACATAAAAAAAACAGATACATGTGTGTCACTACGATACGATATCATCAAATGACAGTCAACGTTAGATGTACGACGAGATAACCTTTCATAACATCGTATATATTCTTTTCCCTCAACATTAAAGCGTGGACAACATACATCTGACGATGGCGAGGAAATATGTAACATGTTTAGTGACTACTTCTACTCAAATTTCCTGGAACGTAATGACATTGAATCCACCTCTGCGTCAGACCAATACACGAACCTGCCTGAGTATAAATCTGGAGATATTTACAGCGTAAATGTTAATATTAGGGATGTAATATCGTTACTTTCAAAAGTCGACACTAACAAATCTGCGGGCCCGGATAACGTATCACCTGTATTCATTAAGCACTGCGCTGAATGTCTTGCAGTGCCGCTCACCATCTTGTTTCAGTTATCCCTTAACGCCGGTGTCATGCCCTCGGTTTGGAAGTCGGCATATATAACCCCAATACACAAAAAAGGACCAAATAACGATATAGAGAACTATAGACCGATCTCTAAACTATGCGTGTTCGCAAAAATATTAGAAAAAATCGTATATGCACAAGTATATTCCGCTTTACAGCACACTTTCATAGAACAACAACACGGTTTTCTAAAAGGAAGATCCACTACAACAAATTTAATCCTTTGCAGCGACTTTATCTCGGACTGTATGTCACAACGTTCACAAGTCGACGTTATATATACCGACTACAGTAAATGTTTCGATCGGATAGATCATGACACCCTAATTAACAAACTCTTTGCCATCGGTATCAGGGGTAATCTGTTTAGATGGTTCAAATCTTACGTTGACAATAGGTGCCAGACAGTGGTTTTGAATGGGTACTCTTCGAGATCCGTTTTTATACCTTCCGGGGTACCCCAGGGATCCCTGTTAGGACCACTTTTATTTAACATATTTATTAATGACATTGATTGCTGTTTTCGACATTCTAAAATACTTTTGTATGCAGATGACATGAAAATAATGAAACAAATTAATTCTACTGACGACGCTATGCTACTGCAGGAAGACCTACAGAGATTTCAGACGTACTGTTTAAGAAACAAGCTTGACCTTAATCCTATTAAATGCAATGTCAGCTCATTTACCCGTAAACCCATCCCAATATTACACACTTACAAGCTCTTAGATACCACATTAGCTAGAATGACTACGGTTAGGGATCTCGGGGTCACCTTTGACTCTAAGCTTTTGTTTGATGTGCACATTGAAAACATAATTAAAAAAGCATCTCGCTCGCTGGGTTTCGTCTTCAGAGTTTCGGCAGATTTCAAAAGCATCAAAACTATAAAAATTCTGTACTGTTCTTTCGTTCGCAGTCATCTTGAGTACGCATCTCAAGTATGGAACCCGTGTTATAACATCTACAAAAATCGTTTAGAGGCCATACAGAAGAGATTTCTGAGATACATTCAGTATCGATCACACTGCTACTTACCTAACTATTACAGCAGGTGTAAAAAATTCCATCTTCTTCCACTAGAGGAAAGAAGAAAAGTTGCGGATCTATCCCTACTGGCAACAATCGCGAAAGGTTTAATAAACGTTGGTGAACTGGTGAGTAAAGTAGGCTTGCGCGTGCCATCTACGTTCCTACGTAAAGCACAGTTGCTACACATACCTAAAGCAAATACGACCTACAGGCAAAACTCATATATTGTTCGAGCGAGTCGTATGTTCAATGCGGCATGCCGGAGTGTTGATATGGACTTGTTTGTGCATGGAAACAACCAGCTCAGGAAAACCCTGACTGACTCCTTCTTCGCTTCTTGCAACCAGGATTGATGATATTTATTTATTCATTATGTCTCTCTTGCTTGTATCTGTGTTGTTGTGTGAATGTGTATTTCTATCTATTTCCACTTACTTGTTCTGCTATCTGTGAAAACTTTTAATTGGCCTTCTTGTTTTGTATAAAGTTTGTATAATGGAATAATATAGCTGTAAGTTTTCCTATAATTGTAAAATAAAATAAATAAATAAAAATATAACACATGTGAAACAGCAACAAGCAAAACAATTATAGATCATGTTTCAACCAACCTGAGAGAAAACAGTTTCCATTTTGCACTTATCGACTCTTCCATGTCAGATCACAAAAATATTTACGTAGAAATTAAACATGTACAATCACCTCCGAAACAAAGACTTCAATTCGAGACAATTAATTATAAAAATTATACACTATGACTGAAAAAAGTATATCTGATAAAACACACCATGATTTCAAAGAATTGGAAGATTTTATCAAGAAAATGATAGCAAAAAAAGGAGTGGATTAATAGAAAAATTATAACTGAAATCAATGAGAGAAATGAGTTCTGGAAGAAACTAAAGCAAAATCCCGGAGATGAGATATTACTAGCTAACTTTAAAGCTAAAAGAGACAGTGTATCACAAACAAAAAAAACAAAAGACAAATACTTCAACGGAGAGTACCTGAAGTATACGAACAAACCAAAGAAGATGTGGAAGTTGATAAACACTCTCTCGACCAACAAAATCACGAATGGCTTGTGTTCCCCCAACATTAAAATCAAGAGATGGAGAAACAGCAAATCCTATACAGATCTGTGAGCTATTTAACACTTTCTTTACGAGTATAGGAACATATATAATACCGTCTGTCACGATGTCCTACTGGCCATCCTCTCCTACCTTATGATCTCCTCAGAAGCTATGGAATGGTTCTCTTCCTATCTTCAGGGACGCCAACAGTGTGTACACCCTTCCCACTGGCGTCCCTCAAGGCGGTATATTATCTCCTTTATTATTTTCATTTTTTATAAATCTCGTAACCCAACACCTTCGATGTTCGTATCACCTGTACGCTGATGATTTACAACTGTGCACGTAGTCAAGTCTTGAGGACATATCATATGCCATTGAGAAAGTCAACAATGACTTGGACTTTATAAGGGATTGGTCAACGAGGTTAGGTTTATCGGTAAACCCAACCAAATGTCAGGTGATCGTCGTGGGAAGCAAGCAAATGCTAAGCAGGTTGGATGTGTCGGGCATCCCACCGGTTGTATACAACAACCTGACCATACCTCTGAGTACAGTGGTAAAGAACCTGAGGCTATATATAGACTCAACATTTGATTGGCGGGCACAAGTCACACATGTTAGCCAGAAAGTTACCTCTTGCCTCTGCGCTTTATATCGATTTAAGAATTTTCGTCCCACTAAAACCAAGGCTATGCTTATGCAGTCCCTAATTATTCCCTTAATCGACTATGGTGATGTGTGTTATTTTGACCTGAATGCAGACCTCCTCAATAAACTAGACCGCCTTCTCAATAACTGCATTCGATTCGTTTTCAATCTTCGCAAGTATGACCATGTGTCTGCTTTCCGTTCCCAGCTACAATGGCTCCCAATTCGTCAGCGCCGTAGTTTGCGTGCACTCACTTGTCTCTTTTCTTTTCTCAACTCTCCATCGTTACCTGAATATCTTGAACCCCACTTTCGTCTCTTATGCTCCACTCATGGTCGAAACCCTCGGTCAAGAAACAATATGCTTCTTCTTTGCACCTCCCCTTCCCACACCTCCATCTTCATAAATTCTTCCTTCTTTGTGCAGTCAGTTCTTCTTTGGAACGCACTTCCCACCGAAATCAGGATGTCAACAAACCGCCTCACATTCAAGGCAAAAGTACGCGATCTGCTTCGTAATAAATTGGCAGAACGTTCTATATTGAATTTATTTATTGTATTAATTTATTTGTAAGTATGTTTGTGTATTATGTATATATTATTTATAAGTTATACCTTTATGTTTGCATCACACCTATATTTTTTAAAGTATTGAGTTAATTTCTACTTATACCCTATTTTGCACCTACCGCCTCATGTTTTTACATCACTCAAAGGTCAAATCACGACTGGCAGAGAATGCGACATGGCATTAAGTCCGCCTATGTACAAGATGTGCATTAAGTTTAAATAAACAAACAGAATTGGCTACTAAAATTTCATCAAGATTACATATCAATAGTGATGCATATACACTTCCACAAACAAACATTAATACAAAACAATACACTCTTTCTCAATTTTCTCTATGCACAGCTAGCGAAATATCTAAAATCATTGACAACCTTGACACAAATACATAGCTGTAGAACGCACTAGTACCACGACCTTAAAATATATCAAGAACCTAATTCTTCCAAAAACACATTGTATGAACAAACTACTAACCGAAGGCACGTTCCCACATACTTTAAAAATTACTAGAATCACTCCTATGTATATAAAATGGCGGAAAATCCGAACCAGAAAACTTTTGCCCTGTCTCAGTGTTGCCAGTACTTTCTAAAATATTAGAAACAATTATTTATAGAAGATTAGAAGACTACCTAAAACAAAAACTGCCTCGTTGGTCTCGCGGTTGGCCTGTGCGACTGCTGATCATGTCTCGGGTTCGATTCCCGGGTCGGACCAAATGTTTGTATGATCAACAAATATTTGTTTCGGAGTTTGGGTGCTTTCTATGTATAATATGTATGTATTTACAAAAAAAAGAAAGTATATATGTATTTGTATCAGTTGTCTAGTACCCATAACACAAGCTCTGCTTAGCTTGGGACTAGATAGCGTTGTGTGTTAGATGTCCGAAATATTTATTATTTATTTATTATTTATTAAAAATTAACTTTTTATATGAAACACAGTACGGTTTTCGTTCGAAATCCGATACACTTGGTGCCACCGTAGACTTAATAAGTACTATGAGGACAAAAATAGACCAAAAACAATTTGCAGTTGGGGTTTTTATTGATTAAAAAAGGCCTTTGACACGGTATGTCATGGTTTGCTACTGAAAAAGCTAGAGAGTGTTGGCATCACTGAAACCGTATATAATATGATCTTGTCTTACCTATCCAATAGATACCAGGTGGTACAGCTTGGAAAACATAAAAGTTCTCCTCAATCTTTAACTTGCGGTGTACCACAAGGCTCAATACTCGGGCCTTTGTTATTATTAGTACATATAGTTGTTAACAACATCTCCGAATTGACTTTACACGGACAAGTTTCACTATTTGCAGATGCCACATGTATGTTCTACTTTGGTCACAATCTTAACCTAAGTATACAACAAGCTCAAAATGATTTAAATATTTTGCACAACTGGATTCAATACAACATCCTAATAATCAACATTGCATAAACTTCATATATTATGTAATTTTCTGTGCGTGGAATAAAAAAAAATCCCATCATGATGATTTATTTATAAATGGACAAATGCTTCGACAAACTACTCAAGAAAAATATCTTGGCTTAACAATTTACCCCGTGGCAGAGCCGTGCTTCGGCATGAATGGGCCGGCTCGACCGGAGTGATACCACGGCCTCACAGAAAACCGATGTGTTTCACCGAGTAAGTGAGGATACCGGAGGCCCATACCCCACCCCTCTCCTATCACCTCCACCCCCTCCCCCCCTCCCAACCTCCAAAGGCCGGGAACGCACTTATGACGCTTCTGGTGTTGCAGGTGTCCATGGGCGGCAGTAGTCGCTTACCATCTGCTTGTATCTCATTGAATATATGGGGTAGCGCAGCTAAAACTAATATAAAACCAATCCAAATATTACAAAATAAAATAACTAAAATCCTTTATCATTATGATTACTTAACACTAACAAAGACCATATTTGAGGAAACTTAACTAATGAATATCCAGCAACTTTATGCATATAACTCATGTATACTTATATATAAAATTACTAACAAACACATACATTCACATATCACTTTCACAACAAAAGGAGATACACAAAAATACTCATTTCGTAAACCCAGTCATTTAGTATTACATTCAATAAGAACTAACTATGGTTAAAACTCTTTGACTTTTGTGGGAGCACAGCTATACAATGCACTTCCAGCAGGCGTCAGAGAGGCAATCTCGCTTAATATATTTAAAAAGAAACTATAGAATCATATTTTAAATAATTTAAAAAAATAAAAATATAAATCACTTGTCGTCCTTAACTTGGGCCATACTACTTTGAACGCAGCGAACTCACATCTCAAGACATGCCGTTTCTGAATAACATCTATTATTATTATTATTTTTGTAGGTACCCACGTATATCGGGTTAATAGTTTTATAAAATAATTTGTTCTCGTGTAAGTGATAATGTCTTTTTGAGAAATAAAGTTCTTTAAACCGAACATCGGTAACATCGAGAGTAGATGGCTACTGGATTAAGACCGATTTTTTATTACGAGAATTGGCAGTAGTAAGCATATTATGTATAGTTTTGTATGTATAGTTGTATTTTCTTACATAGCACACTTTATAATTTCTATAGAGATCTAGTATTATGATAAAATCAAAATAAAACTGAACATCTTATGATTGTCCATAATATAAAATAACTCAAATAACTTAAAAAATAACAGAACTTAGCTAAATCAATACAATTTATTATAATTATAACTCAGAAGTGAAAATAAAAATATAAATAAAAAAATTAAAATACCCGAGTATGTAAAAATAACTAATAATAACCAATAACTTTATATGAAAACTGAAAAGAAAAAACAAATTCAAAAAGAAATTAATAAATTCTTACAGATTTATTTGTTAATGAATATAAAATACATACATATAATGCTTACCACTTCAGTGTCATATCTTAATTTACTTAATAGACACAGTCTTTTGAATAGGTTTAAAATGTTCCGTATAAAATTAAATTTCCAGCCATTCGTTTGAATTAAATGTCTTGGAGACCAAACCAGGCGATCGTTAAAGTCCTGGTAACCACTACTAAGATAGATGGCACACAGAAAATGCGAGTGGTACAGGGAATCAGTCTTTATATTCAGTTTAAACCAGTTCGGTTAGCAGCGAAAATAGAATAAAGAACATTTTAAGACTTTAGGTGCTAGGTGCATGGAATTAAAGTCTTATAAAATACTAGCTGGGCCGCTCGGTGTCACCCGCGGTTATTGTTGTACCGAAACCGCAGGTAACACCGCGAGGCGAAGCTATTCTAAAAACTAGCCTAAGTTATACTCCTTACACCATCAGTCCTGCGTCAGTGAAAGTCCTATCAAAATTGGTCCAGTTGTTCCAGAGATTAGCCAGAATAAACAATACACATTTTAATATGTGTACCGTGTATACATATTATTATGCATTTAGTAAAAAGCAGTTTTTTTTTTTATGTAGTAGGCGGTCAAGCGAGCAGACGTATCGCCTGATGATAAGCGATTACCGCCGCCCAAGGACACCTGCAAAACCAGAAGCGTCACAAGTGCGTTGCCGGCCTTTGGGGGATGGGGGGGAGATAGGAGGAGGGATGGGGGATTACGGATAGTACTAAAAAGTTTTTACGAATGGCATTAGTGGCCTTATTAACCTACTTCAAAAAAGGAGGAGGTTACCTGTTACATGTTTTTATATATGTTTGTTACCTTATAACTTTCGACTGGGTAAACCGATTTTGATGATTCTTTTTTTATTTGAAAGCTGGTGCTTCAATTCAATTCAATTCAAATTATTTATTTCGGACTTATTGATACATCCATATTTTGTTAGTTACAGAATGACTTCACACGTGGTTCCATTTTAATTTGGTCCACTTCTTGAAGTCGGTTATTTTTTTGTTAAAAATTGGTTTAACAAGCTTTTTATTAACTTGCAATGGATGTATGCTTGTATGTTCGGGTGGAATTTTGAAACTCAATTTTGAAGCAGATATTTACTAACTAGCTCGATATTAATTTTAGCCATTTGATTTTAAATAATATCGTCAACAACCCATAACGGGTCTCCTCTCAGGAGAGGGTTAAGGCCATACGTCCCCACGCTGGCCAAGTGCGGGTTGGGGACTGGCAAGACAACATTGTTGCAACCGGGACCGACTGCTTAACGTGACCTCCTAATCACGGAGACGCTCATGGTATAGTGCCACTAGCGGTCACCCATCCAGGTACTGACCGCGCCGTCGTTGCTTACCCTCAGTGATTGTTTCTATTCACCGAGTGCAACTGGGTTATGAGCGCCTATGAGCTTTAAATAATATAAATAATGCTTAACCCAAATAGTA
Organism: Diaphora mendica; assembly: GCA_949125395.1. NCBI lineage: Eukaryota > Metazoa > Arthropoda > Insecta > Lepidoptera > Erebidae > Diaphora > Diaphora mendica. The sequence continues at coordinate 13,952,389 of OX421319.1, read as the reverse complement.
TTTATCTACTTATAAATATAGATATAGCGTGGTATAGATACATCATCATGGGTCATCTAGTAACAAAATATTGTAACATGTTAGGGTTCGATAGATTTGAGAAATAAGCCTTCAGACGTGTAAAACAGACTTTATTAAAGACACTCTTAAAATCACAATATCACTCAGAACAGTCCGTAATTGTCACCGAGGTCGTGTGAGTTAATCACTGATATCACTTCAATATTTCTCGCACTGTAGCTCGAGACTGAACTGCACTGCTGTCGACGAAGCGCCTTTTATATTCAACGCCAAAGCAATTAGATACTTCTAGTCGTGACGACGACGACCGTGACGATATTATACCGGAAGGAACATCTTGAACATGATGTTTCCGCAAAATATAAACAAGCCAAACTCACGTCAATCACGTCAAACGTCAATCCATTTTCGCTTTTATGCATATTGTTGTAAGATTCATCATTCTCAAGAAATTAACGAGAACTTTTTGACGTCTGGCTTCGTCTCAAGCATTGTACTATAGTCTGTTTTTTTTTTTAACAAACGAGTACTGAGTATGTCTCTCGCACATTTCCGATATTGACAGAGTAAGATGGGTCATTGGTGGGGGTGGGGCCAACGCCTTTGCTCTTGTTCTGAAATTGTTAAGGCCCGTTCATATTGAATAATTCTAAAATTTACTGTAGAAAAAATATTATTTTATGATTTAAATTTGCGTACTTAGTATATTCGTAATAACATTTTCTGTTCGCGTTATATAATATTTTCATAAATAAATAACAATAAAACAATATTTTAACAGTATATATATTAATACACTAAAACATATAAATCAAATAATTACTATACAATTCTTTTAACCTTAAACAATATCACATCACTTTCTTCTGATGAACTTTCTGCAGATACGTCAATAATAAACTGTTCTAATATATTTTCTACATGATTTTCGACTCGGTACATTTTGGTTTCGATTTTGGTTATCACATGATTGACACATGACGTCCATTTTTTCTATCCACTTTAGCTACTCCTTGTACCAAAAGAGTTCGAAATTCATCAATTTTAACCGACTTCAAAAAAGGAGGTGGTTATCAATTCGATGATTTATTTATTTTTTTATGTTTGTACCTCGTAAGTTTCGACTAGGTGAACCGATTTTGATGTTTATTTTTTTAATTTAAAAGCTGGTGCTTCCCGTGTCGTCCCATTTTAATTTGGTCCAGATTGAAGTCGTTTTTTTTTGTTAAAATTTGTGATTATAAAACTTTTGTTATTTGCTGCCACGTAGCCCTTCACTTTGAGCCCAAACAAGATCAATTGGATTGAGCTCACAGTGATACGGCGGTAAACGTATGACGCGATTTGTGGACTTCATCAGTCATCTCATCTACAACTATTTTGAAAAAGATCTTTGTTTTGCTTAACCAAATCCAATAGTTGCAACTTTGACATTGATTCGTTACATTACAAGCAATATTTTTCGACCGTAGCCTTTTAATAATGTTTTGTTTGCGAGATAAAGTTGTAGGTGATTTGTCAAGTTTTCGAGAATGATACGATACACTATCTAAAACAATAACTGCATTCTCATCCAATGTCCGCCATGACTCACTCACTAAAACACGTGCGACGCGCAGGTAGTCGATGGCTCAACTGAATGTACATGCAATTACAGCGTTTGTGTGGAACGGTCTTTATGTTGATTTCGTGGACCAATAGAAACGCAGTCAAAGTTTCCGGTACTCGTTTGTTAAAAAAAAATAGACTATTTTTTCTTTTTTCTTAGTCAAAATCGTACAATTTAATTATACTTCTATTTTTAACACATTAAATTGGGAAATATTATTATTTGAAGCAATTGTTTATTTATGATAAAGGAAAATATCAATATTGCCCTTGAATCAATATTAATAATCGAACGGTGCTATTAAAGTGAATAGAATAATAACGAAAAATTAAATTACGGTTTTTTTTGGTTTTTAAAATTCAAAGAAACAAGTTGTTCCTTCCTTAGTTACGATATAATGGAAACTCAGACAACACTTTTCTAAACTGAAGAGTAAGGGCTACTAACTGCGTGGTTTGATTAAGGGTCGCGTGTCAGGGGGCTTGAAGGACACTCTAGGGCGGCGCTCTCGAGACCTGAGCCTAAAGCTGATAGCGCACGCGTTGCAACCTCTACCTGTAGCCTCAAGTGTTAATGTGATTATACAGCACCACGATTGTTTAGATACGCACTCGACAACCTAAAAGCATCATTCAGAAGTCGAATATACCTACTACCTTCACACGTTAAAAGCTAAAGTTAACGATAATTAAGTATTTATTTTAAATTGTATATATTGTTGCATTATATAAAGTTATGTTTTATAAAGGAAAAAATCATAAAGGGCAAAAAATCATACATAAGTAATAATCTATAATATAACTAATACGAAAAAATTATGCTCAAAAAAAAAAACATTCCTAAAAGGAACAGAAAGGGCTGTCACGCTCAATATAATAACTTGTGGATCACACAAAGTGTCGATGCGAGGAAGGAATCAACAACTCACCCTTGCCAAGTCAACATTTAAAACGTTTACCTCTGTACTAAAATTGCGTTTATCTTTAATTTGAGTTAAATGACACTGATTACCTAAATGATTAGTTGAATTACATTTCATATTTCTTTTTAACACGCTTTTATTAGCTTGACCTATTAACAAAATCTTTTGACTTCATTTTCACCTACTTCTAGGAGTCTGATTAACTTGAAAATTTGCTTAGGGGTCAAGGGGTTTTTTTCTAAAAGAAAAAGTTTCAAAAACTAAACAAACACGCTTTCGTAAATATAACCAAACTAAAAAGTAGAAAATAAATTATAGTTTAAAAAACTAAAGAACACGCTTTAATAGCAATTGAACTAAAAAGTAAAAAATAATTTTAATGTAAAAAGCATGGGGTGCTTTCTGAAAATATTTCAATAATGTCGCCCCACGCTTTTTACATTAAAATTATTATCTACTTTTTAGTTCTATTGCTATTAAAGCGTGTTTTTTAAACTATAATTTATCTAAATTACTTGCGTATTTTTTTTATAGAATAAGGGTCAAACGAGCAGACGTTTCGCCTGATGGTAAGCGATTACCGCCGCCCATAGACAGCCGCGACACCAGAGGCGTCACAAGTGCGTTGCCTACGTATTTATACTATTTAACGTATTTAACTATTGACGTATTTATACGTATTTAACAATACATGTATTTAATAATATATAGTAGCATACTATGATAAAAGATACCAATAAGATAAAACCAGAAAACAATTTAAACGGTCACTAAACCATTGATGGAGATAATATTGATATACCACTCCCCACTAATTCAACTTCAACTTTGGAATTTAATTATATAAGCTCGTAGTACATTTGTTTATAAATTATTCTATAAATTAATTTTCTAATATAAAGAGACAAGAATAATGAATGATAACAATCTCTAGTTTATTGGATCTTATCCCTCAAAATCACTTTACGTCGCCGACGAAGTATCTAAATTACATTATTTCATTTATCTTTGAATTATGTTGGATGACTAGGGAGCAGGATCTAATTCATCTTATTATTTCATCATCCAAATAAGAAATTAAGTAGGAGAAGATCGTCACTTAGTTAAATTAATATATTTATAAATGTTGAGCTGGTTTATGTGCACTCCAAAAAGTCAAAAAGATAGCCACCGACTGAACTCAAGTTTTGACACGACGTACAAACAGCATCATAGATTTTCGCGTAATTTTGGTTTCGCATTTCTCATCAATGCAACCACGGTGTGCCACAGCAAAATTTGTTAGAGTATAGCTAATTTTAAGTTTTAAAATACATATTTACACAATTTTAAGAATTTGAGATTTATATTCTGTCTGTTCTGTCCATGTCACCCGGGCTATTCTTACAAGTTTATTGACACTTCATAAATTTAAATTTGTTCAGTAGTTTGAACGTTTTTGTGCATATACAGATACATACATATATAGCCAAAATCACATCCTTCCTTTTGTCTGCGACGTAGTCGGGTAAAAAGAATGTACCCCATGTCCTTTCCCAGGACTCGAATTATCTCTATATCAAATTTCATCTATATCGTTTCTTCGAAGTGGTAACAAACAGACAGGCAGGCACACTTTTGTATGTATAATAATAGGTCTTTACCTATGAAATTGCCGTTTTGTATGCAATAAGTGAAAGTACTTATTTTTTCAAACTTTTTTTATTTCTGTTATTCGAAGTAATCACCCATGCAATCGACGCATCTTCGTCAACGCATTGGCAGTTTATTGATGCCCTTCTCGTAAAAATCAGCTGGACGGGAGGCAACAAACTCTTCAAAGGCATTTTGTACTGCCTCTCGGGAATTAAATTTTTTACCCACTAAAAAGTTGTCTAAATTTTGAAAAACATTATAGTCGGTAGGTGCAAGGTCTGGTGAGTATGGCGGATGAGGGAGAGCTTCCAACCCCAGCTCTACTCTCTACTACAACTAATCTCGTTAAGAAAGGCATTTACTCACATGACAATGTGCGAACAAAGAAAACTGAAAACTCTAATAAAAAGTGGAAATAAAGAGAAGTACAGACTCCAAGGATTCAACAATAAGAAGTATTACCAGTGTATATGATGTAACTTCTTGGAAATAAAATAAAGCAGTGTACCCATATCTATTATAAAAATTCTTACGTTGATTTTCCTAAATCCAATTGCTACTACAGTACTATGTAAAGTTCGAAACAAGGTTAAGGGTCCCCATGCCCCTAGCGATTAGCAATGAAATAGTTAGAGGCTTTGTTTTTCTGCATTTTTCATTATCTTTGTATATCGTCTGCTACAAAACTGAACAATTTATTGTTTCTAATAGTTGCTGCCTAGGCCTCCACCTGAGTACATACAACAAATACTTAGAGAATTCAGAGCTCCGTGAAAATTTCACAAAAGTCGTGTTAGGTTACACAAATATGTAATTCAAGTTAAAATTAGCTCGTTTAAAAATTTGTTCGCTCGCATTAAAGTGCGTTAAAGTGAGAACACTCGATTTAACGCGATGAAACTTTGTACACATATTTTTAGAGGTATTAGAAGTAACATAGGATACTTTTTTTATTAAATGCGAGCGAGGCCGCGGGTAAAAGCTAGTATTATTATGATTGAACAATCTTGTAAAGTCAGTCAAGAGTGTAATAAATTTACTATTACAAAGTGATTGTTTCCGTCATTACGTAAATGGCTGACGCAAACCTACTATGCCTGGCTGTCTACTTGTCTACCCGTCTATATGTTGTACTGTCTACATTGTGTCGCTATAATTTATCGTAACTTCAATTATTGCTTCGAAGTGACGTCTTTTACTCCATTATTCTTTTTAACTACTATCTATAGCGTATGAAAGACTCGTAAAAGAATTTATTACCGATCCTTTTACAGAATTATTAACGTCGTTCATTTAGAGACTACACCTATACGTAAACTCATGTAGAGAAATTATTTTATCTATGCTTAAGACATCTAAATATTGTTGTGAAATAATGCATATTACTAAAAAAAGCTTGTCAAAGTGTGTGTCAGGCCACTGGCTGTCAGGCGGAATTGAATTCCAATTCAAAATGTAAATGTATTATGCTTGAATGTTCGGGTGGAATCTTGCAACTCAATTTTGAAGCATATATCTTCAACTGATTTCACTGAAATTTTGCAAGCATATGTATACAGCGTGACAATACATTATTATAATAACTTGGAGCTGATCTGGTGCTGGAGATGGAAGGTGGCCATAGGAACTCTGCAAAGAAACGCCGCAACATCATCGAGTTTGGACTCGTTTGATTCGTCTCGAGGCATTCCAGTAAAAGTTTATTTTTAAAAAGCTTTTTAATTTAATTTATATTCAATTAAGATACTAAGTGACATTTATGAACGGAAAATTGAAGCTACAGTTAAAAAATCATAGATCGACACATACATACGCCACAGATGTACTGTATTTTTAAAAACAGAAGTCAAGAACGTGTTGGTATTTATTGGCAAACAATTTTGCTTAAACGCGTCTATTATTTGTGTACTGACTGTTATGTGTTATATTTATGGCGGTTAATACCAGTTTATAAAAAAATATTGACTTGTTTAGCTAAAAATGATATTGGTCTATTTAGACTACATAAAAAATTACAACATGTATGAACTTGGTAAACATTCGAATAGCGTATTGAAATGTCTCATACAAATAAATACATAAAACGTGAGTTAATTTGAAATTCCATTCTGTATGGTCGGAAGTAACTATTGGTCAGGAGTATCTTTTAATTTAAACGGAGGAAATTTAGTCCCACAGTTTATTCTGCTGTGGTGAAAGCAGGTGCGGACTGGCCTCGAGCTCAGTAATTAACAAAACAAAGGCTTTTCACTACGTTAATAGTACTTGATGTTAATGCCTACATTATTTTAACAACTCAGATTCTTGTGGTTAACGTATTAAATTTATTTATTCTTCAGTTATTTTAACGAACGTATCGCGTAAGGCTAAAAGCTTCGTCAAATAAAAACTTCAATGAAAATTAAATTATAACAGTTATTTTTACGGAGAAAGCTGTCACAAATTCATCTAAATGTATGCTTGAGAACTTTTATACTGAACGTTATTTTCTTTCTAATCAAGAAAGGACAATGCCGAATTTAGTAAGGACACCGCCCCCACTCATAATATAGTATATTCAATACTCAACTTTTTTAGTATTTCGAAGTCAACAGTACCTTCCCATTGATAGTGTCACTCGTCCATGTCGATTGAGTCATGTCTCCCTTACTTGCCTCAATATCTAGGAGGAAAATTTTCAAGAGAAGATCCTTGTCTCAGTTTAACAATTTGATGAGTAAGGTGTGATCTAAGTTAATACGTGTACACCTAACAAAGCGTATACATACTTGGACGTAATCCAGTGAACCACCAAAAGTGTAGGACTGTGACAGGACATGGTTATTTTGATAAGGGTTCGCTTCAGAAACTGGAACTCGAACTGACAACTTAAATTTGCATTATGCAAATATGCAAAAAATGTACTGCACGTTTGGCCTAGTGGTTTAACGGTCACCACGCCGTTTCCTACTTCGCCAAGTGTCGTGGGTTCAAATCCCACGTAGGACAACACTTTGTGTGATCCACAAATTGTTGTTCTGAGTCTGGGTGTTCTTTGTGTCCGTTTCATGTATGTTTGTAAATTCCCCGCGACACAGGATTTATTCCTAGTGTGGGAGTTGTCTTTTAAAAAAATATATATATATTTTACATCTTTTCTCTTATGGTCTTCAAAAAGTCATGTAAGTATTTAATCGTTTAAAAAGTTTTGGTTTTGAACTCTTTCATAGCCTATGGTTATAAAAACGTGAATTTTTCATGAATCTAGTTTAATAAAGATTCGTTAGGATGTTTTATGGCTAATATCATAAGTACCAATGAGATGCGGACAGAATAAGTGCTCCGGCACGTGCCTGTTAAAATACCACCATCCACCAAACCATCCGTATTCCATATTAGCCATGTGAGGATAGCTCTTCACTGTTGTTGGTGATTAACTACCAACAATGCGGTTTATTGTTGTAAAATGCTCACATAGTGTTCACTTAACCTGCGATGTTTAGTATTTTTTTTGTAGTTCGTGTAATTTTTTTGCAAAGACATTTTATTTGGATGATATCAAAAAATAAATAGTTAAAATAAAATAAATAAATACGAAACTTTATATTTCATAACATTATATTTAACTAGTGGACGAAGTTCGAACATAATATTTTTTTGGGCTTTCTGTACTCCTCCTTCATTCACTTTAACTGTGCCAAATTTCATACACCACCGTTCACATTGATTTTTTTTAAAGTGTACAAACTTTTTGCTTCTCGTAAATTGTATAGATATGGTTTAGCTGTATCCTAGTATTAATTGTTAGGGAACAAGAGCGATTGGCAAAATAGATTAAAACCATCCTTGTTGTGGGTAGTAGAGCCACGCTGATTTCAGCACGGATGGGCCGGCTCGACCGGGGCGGTACTACCCTCGCACAGAAGATCAACGTAAAATGACAGCGTTCGTGCTGTCGTGTTTCGTTGGTGAGAGAGGCCCAAATAGTCTAGTCAACAAGTTCCATACTTGTTGACTAGATAGATGCAGAAGCATCACTAGGCCGCCATGGTGTGGGTCGCCATGCTGCATTGTCCGCATTCGCAATGAGTATGGTGACCACCACTCTTGGATTCTGCTTATGGTTTTCATCAGGCAGAGTAGAGTCATTATGGAGGGCCATAAATAAAAAATAAAAAAAAGATGTCAAAATTAAAGCCCAAGGTGCAGAAATTTTGAGTTTTTTAATCGTACACAAACCAACTTAACATTTCTAAATAAATATAGATATCCTCTTGTATTGAGAATTTTAACATTTTGATTGATAAAAAAGCTATTAGGGTCCAATGGACACTGTTTCATCTCAGAAGCTATATCTTATATATAAAATTGTCGTGTCACAATGTTAGTTACCATACACTTCTGAAGCTGGACCGATTTTTATGAAATTTGGTGTGCATATGGGGTAGGTCTGAGAATCGACCAACATCTATTTTTTATACCCCAATTTTTTTAAGGCAAAACAACGTTTGTGGGATCAGCTAGTTATATATATTATTTGATATCCAAGAATTAGTTAGTCTTGCAGTTAATGAACGATCGAAATCAAGTATGGTGGAGCAAGAAGAAGAAGAATTCGCGAGATTGTGCATAAAAGTGGTAGTTATGTACCTTAGATGAAAGAACGCGAGACAAGAACTCAAGTAACTCTGAGGAATCCCATCATCAAATTTATAGTGGTATTTTATAGCTAGTTTAGTATTAAAAATCAAAGTAGTGCTACGAATAGTCTATCGAAAACTTTATTTGGATGCACACAGCTTGCAATGAATATATTAAATAAGTTGGAGTTTACAATGTGAAAATTTGTCAGGAGTGTTAGACGGCGAACAGGTGCGGTACAAAAATAACAATGTAATTAAGGGAACAAAACAGCGTATTCTGTATGGTCTTTTGTAAACAAGAAAAACAAATTTCTTTATAAAATTTCCTTGTGAGTGAAGGAAAAAGTAATAATAAACAAATTTAAAAAACAGAACTTTTGAGAAGTAGAAAATGTTATATAAGCTATCACACTAGTTTCCATTGAAATGACCGTAGCTTCATTTTATCAAGAAAGTTATAGCGATTAATAAAAAAACGAAAATTTCATAGATTTTCGCTCATAACGTTAGTGTTTTTAGTTCTACGACTAATAGTTGTCAGAAAAAGTTATAGATAATTAGATTGGATTGGATTAGAAAAACTTTGTCAGACTTATACTTTCGCAGATAAACCATAAAAAACATTTGCACCCCTTTTTCCAAGATGGCGGCCATGAGACAAGGGTTGCAACCCCACAAACTTGAATTTAACTTTACACTAACTTTTCCTTCATATCTAAAAAATAAAATTGCGTCCTTTGAGAAACGTAACTCCAAATATAATTTTTCAATAGACTAACTCAAACTATAACAAGAAACAACTATTCTATATATTTTTTGTTGTGTGCGAGAGCTCTGAGAATAATTGAGAAATGTTTTAGTAACTAAACCAGTGTTTGATTCCACCCAAAAATCTCTGTATTGTTTTCTTTGAATACTTTATCTACCCTACCTACCTTTTTTTGTCTGTGCAGAAAACTCCGTGGATGGTGGTATTCTGGTGGTTAAACCAACCAAAAACAGCAGGCCGTCTCAAGGAAGACACGCCGTAGTCGGGGAACCAGATGTACTCTAGAAAGGAGAATTCTGGGATCCTGACATACCTCTGACCGTCTACTGCTAAGACACGACCGACTCTTGAGTGGAAACTCTGATGATCACAGGACGCGCGCGCTTCGTAGCTCGTAGAGCTACCAACCCGTTCTATTGCGGCTAGGATGGCCTCACCTGCCACCCCGAGGCTTGTGATTATGGAGGACAGAGATCGTTGTTTGATCTCTAGCGCCTGAGTCGTATGTGGTACCGGACCCGTTCCCGGGCGTATCAGACCAGGAGAGTTCTAAACCTCTCCCAGTTCCACACCGCCATCTCCTTTGCAAGCATGACTTGCTAGCAGAAGCAGACAGTGGAGTTCCACGCGCTGTATTTCCGCACAATAGTCGCGATCATGTTACTGAGTGAGAGAATTCCCACTCCGATGGCCAAAAGTTAAATAACTATGAAATTAAGGTAAGAAACAAATTATTATAGGTCAATGTGTATGAATGTAATACATGACATATTAAAATTTATAAATAGAAAATGATGGAATTCTAAAAATTCAATAAGCTGACTCAGACTAATTGCTCTCTAAAGGAGTTATTTAATGCAGAAGAAAATCAGGAAAATAGCTAAATATAAAATGTATGTGTACGGATAAACCCGGACCGTAATATACAACTATGCAAAGTTCAGATTAATCCAAATATAGCTACTTATTTGCTGTAAGAGTTCAATATCAATGATAAACAAACAGTAAATATTTTTATGTACCAGAAAAAATAAATATTTATGGAACCTTTGAAAGGGATCAACTATATTTTTTTTCATATAGGTGCATCTCAAAGATAATAGTAGAAGTATTGTAGATATTGTATTTAAAAACATCAAAAAAGTAACTGCTAAATTTCTGAACGTATTAAAGTACCTACCAATTAAATCTATGCAATTCAATACGGTAACGAAATATAAGTCTTCTCAGTTTTCTTCGTCACTTACTGGTAAAAGAAAACTTTATTTCGCAAAATGACCTCAGTAACTTGTTATTTCAGTTGCTTTCAAATGGTTTTTCTTCTATGTTAATGTTAACATTGGTCTGGTTATTAAAACGTTCCGTAACCATTTTTAATTTGTAACTTTAAAGTATTAAGTAAATAAATTGCTAATTATGAAGAACTTACACTATCAAAATGTCACGTCTTATAAATTCATAGAAGCTACCTATATGTGTTATATAGGTAGCTTCTGTGACTCTAAGGCGTTGGTTGTTTAATTTTCCTCGAATTGCACTGAACGCAACAATCAAAGCATGATAAATTATTTTCAGATTTTTTAATGTAAGCGTCGAAAACAACCAAGTAGCTGAAATTCAACGAAGGGAGCGAGAAAAGTAGGGGAGGGCGTCGTAAAAAGCTTTTGAATTGATTGTCCAGTGACAGGAAATTGTTGGGTGTCGGCATTGTTTCTGATGCTCACGAAGGCTATCCAACTTTTCTCATTAGGACGATCTGTTGTGGCGCACCATGAAATGCTTACAGTATTACAGCCCAACGTCATGAACAATAGGTAATTTTATGAAACACTGAGTTTCAATTAAATTGCTACGATTTAAATATTACAGCATAGAATTGGAAATTTCTATACATAATGACTAAAATTTATGTGGGTCTCATGGCTAAGTGGCAACCGTAAGGTACAACATCACAAAGTCAAGAAATCCGTCTAAATTCTGGCATTCCTGGTTTGGGCACAAGACTCGGAGAAAGAAAATGGCTACAATTTATTATTACCGGTATTCAATGACATTTCTTACTGCATTCGCCGATAGAATATGTAAGTGAGTGATTTAGTTGTTTTAGCGATTTTTTTGTTGTTTCCAAACAATTATTTAATTATAATATTAATATAATACGATAAGTCCTAACGGATGGTAACAACACCTGAGCATTTACTTTCTCTATCAAGATTAGTAAAATGGAAGAAATATTTCTTTCATATTGTTTCTTTTCATAGAAAGGATTACCTGATTTAAAATATTATTCTAGCTCATTTTAAAAAAATGATCGTATCTTATCCCAGTCGATTGACCTTAGTGCCACTCACATCGACGGCCTGCAACTCCTGGCCACCGGGACAACATGATATGATATCACGGCGGTACTGCGGATTAATTACTATTAATAATAACTTTACACATCTCACCCATGCTAGTCTGATTCCAAATAAGGTATAGTACGTGCTATAGTAACCACACTGCTGCATACCGATCTAAAAAATCTATAATCGGGGAGCTGTCAGTGCCAAAGAGTATATAAATCACTACGTTACAAGAGTCCGATCTTCCTTACTGTGAATGAAATGTCAAATTCAAATAAATGCTATTAATAGCTGCCAACATTGCAAAAACATTGCTTGACGTTTGACAAACGCATAACTACCAACATGAGCAACTCAATAGGGACGTGAATAATAGAATATTGTCGATATCGATTACTAATGCATTAATTACGCCACCCGATTATTTATTTATTTTGTGTTTGTTGAAATCACGGGTTTAAATGAAACATGAACAAATATTATTAATTATATTTTCATAATTTTTAAACAAGTATTTTACATACACGAGTAATTTGAGTTCTGAAAATAAAAATAAAAAATAAATCATGTGGTTCATTTTGGTCACAATTATTATGTTACGATTGATACGTAGGCAATAAAAGTGCAATTTACTAAGGCTTCACAGTATATTATCAGCTTGTAAATTATTCATTTCAAAGGAGCAGACAATGTGGCCTTTCTGTAACGAAAATAATGTAAGATTAGTCATATTAATTATAACAAATGATATCAAATTACTTATAAGAAATTTGTTCCTTTTTAAATTTATTATTGTTTAAAAATGATATAATAATATTATCTGACATCTCAACAAAGATGATTACAAATATTGTGTTAAATGTGTTTAACAATATCGATAGCAGCGGTACAACACTATTTTTAACACGTAATGAAAAATTAAACAATTTCATGTAATTACCGGCTAATGTTAGGCAACTGGAACATATTATGAACCAATAAAAGAGTATTTAAATTTACCTTACTTCATCCAAGGGAAATTTTGCCTTAGATGGACGTTTTTAATCCATTATACGACCAGCTCTTATACCGCATATTTGGCACATTTTGTAATGCATATTTAAATATTTACACAAAAAACTACAAATAAACACAAAACATACTATTAAACACAAAAAAAATAATAAAACAACAATATTCTTAATAACTTATTCGAAAATTAACCTGCACGAATTCGTGCAGAATATCAACTTTCGCGGGGAATTAGCGAATGACATAGAGCTATCATAGACAAGATGGCGTCACGTTAGAGCGACAGAGAAGTAGATAATATTAGAGCGAGCAGGATATATTCGGCCTGGTATAGTATATATTATCTGTGGTTCGCCATAAAATTTAGCACTCGTTTCATACATTTTAAGTTTTGTATAGAACTTACGTTAGGCTGGTCAGTACCAGCGTGCGGTGTGTGACCTCTCATGGGTGACTTTCTCTGCAGTGCCCATGGCATGGGGATAGCGAGTGGCGGCGGAAGTGGTTAGTCTCTCTGATCACCAGCATATATTATTTTATATATACAGGTGATCAGAGAGGATAAATAATTTATGCCCAGTCACAGAAAAAAGTAGTAGAAGTACGTCCAGTAGATGAATATTAAAGACTGTTTTTTGTTATTAATTTAATTTACAACAATAACTTAGATTTTTTGAGATTTACAATTAATGTTTAATTAATAAATACAAATTTTATATCTGGGGGCACGGTCGTGCCCCCGCCAAGAGGAGCCAAGCGAAGCGCAAGGGCACTACCTACCTTTTCTCGAAGTGTTTCGTCGTTTTTTTTGAACCCTCATAACTTTGGTTCCCGATATACCAGATCGTTCAAATTCTCAAGATGTGATGTTACCAATAGACTGATACAACAAACATACAAAGTTTCAATTGCATAGCTCTGATACTTTAGATTTTATTGATACCTAAAAAACACCGATTTCGTCACTGACACACTGATGATCATCAAAACTGTTAGGGTACTTCTTGAAGTGCTAGAAACCTGAAATTTGGTATGTAAACTAAGTTTAGTATACAAACAACAGAAAAAATCATAAATCTATTACTCTTGCCCCCCAACCCCTAAATTTGGGGGGTGGAAGTTTGTATGAGACTTTTACAAATGTTTATGCTAGAGGTTTTATTTTTGGTACACGGACTTTTTCAAAAGAAGAAAGAAGATGTACAAGAAATACAGCCCAAAAAAAGAAAAAAAAAACTGCCTCAAGCAACTTACAAAAAGAAATGAAATCCCACCAAAAACATTTTCATGTAAAATGTTGCCAAGACGACTGCATATGGCTTACCCTGTGAAAAAGATATCAGATCTCATGTAGAGCCAAGCTTCTGACTCTACACGCCCTAAATCTATCAACCTTAACTTCACAAACTCTACATCTCAGTAAAAATGTATGGCTTCACCGTTTCGTTACTTCGGAAACTAAATATTCGTATAACACATTACTTCAGAAACTAGATATTTGCAAACATAAAAGGCGTTCCTTTCCCCTTCGTGATGGTATGGTAGCGAAACGGCGAAGCAATACATTTTTACTGATCTCAGTAAAAATGTATTGCTTCCCCGTTTCGCCGTATAACTTCACAAACTCTACATCTGTAGAGTTTGTGAAGTTAGGGTTGGTAGAGTTAGGGCGTGTAGATTCGGAACATTGGCTCTACATGAGATCTGATATCTTTTTCACAGGGTAAGCCATATGGAGTCGTCTTGGCAACATTTTACATGAAAATGTTTTTGGTGGGATATATTTATCAAAACATATTGTGTAAATATAAGTATGTGCTTGATGCAGATATTATTGATGCTATACTCTTATATGAATTAAAATCAACGTGTTTAACGGATATTTTTGTACAAATATGAACATACAAGAATTCATCTGTCAAATGCCAGTATTACGATTTTACATAATTACTCTCATCCAATTAAAAAACTAAATTACTTAACACAATTAAAGATATACAAAAAAAGGCTTTGGGACGGTATTAAGGTTAGAGTAAAAGCCTTTAGGAACCGGCAATATCACTTACAAAGTAAAATTTATTTTTAGTAATTACGAAACGGTATATAGTTAATATTAAATTATGTTGTATTGTATAATTTTTGGATTCATCAAATAGATTTAAATAAAAAGGCTTTGATAGACATACGAGTGACATTTCTTCACTTGGCAATATTATAAGGACCTAATCCTTAAAATAATGCCAAGTGAAAAAAATGAGTTCACTGTTTATTTTATTGTTCTGTTGAATCTTTAAGTTTTGAAGGTTACAAAAACACGTGACGTCCTCAGCTGGACTCCTCACCTGCAATTCTTCAGTTATTTAAAAAAGGGCCACCGTGAGAGCAGCTGTTGGCATTAAGCGCAAGCAACAGTTACCTAGGAGCAAAGAAGTTGCTACAATTTTTGCAATATTTTTATAACAATGTTAAGCTCTGTTCTCTGTCACCAGGCAATAATAGCACTATACGTAAATATTGCTTATTTGACTGTTTTACAAAACCATTTTTGTAAAACAGTCATACAAGCAATGGTTTTTCAAACCAACAAGCAAGTTCATTAACAATGCTTTTGTTCAAAAGAAGCTATTAGGGCTAAAAATAACTGTAGAACCTAAATATACCATTTACATTATAATACATAATCTGTTGGATTTCGAACGTCATTGTAATGGCAACATTTTTCGATTGTCATTTTTTTCGTGTTTTGACGTTTTGTGGTTTGAGGTTAGGTAGGTAGAGTAGGTACGAGAAAGACGCGTGTTGTGAACGGTCGACGATTGTTGTTTTGAGAACCGTAATTAATTGATATTAAGCTAATTGTACATCGACCCGGTCCCTTTAGTGATTTACCGTTTTTGTTAGGTCTGGTTGGACTCGCGAGTTTTGTAGGCGCGTTCCGCGATAGCGGAATCGAGTGAGTTGTAATTCGAATATCCGTGATAGCTGATACGAGTTTATTGTAATTCGAATACCTTGAAAGATATACAGCACTTTGGAGCATGTTTGTGTGAACGTACCAAGACAAAGCAGAGAGGAACTACCCAAGAGATCTCTTGGAACGCCGAGAAGAAGGAAGCCACACACTCCAGTAAGTGCTTGATGAATTTAGTTTAGATTAAGAACACGGTGAATCGCCATGGTTAATTCTTCTTGCCAATGGACTAGTAGCGAGTTAATGCTTATACTCATGGGTCCTATAGGTATTACAAGTATCACAAAGTGATCGCTCCATTGGTGAGAGGACTGAACATAATCTATATTAAAACTAAACATTCAAAAAACTAGTTACTTAATTCCAACATATTACCATAATATATCTATTATTTGCAAACTAATTTATCTAATCACGGTAAATTAACGATGAATTTACACCTAATAGCATTCGAACGTGACACACCTGATTGCAAATTTTATATGTTAACATATAGGCAGGTACTAACTTAATGGAATCTGGGTCCCATTGCATATAATAATATGTACGTACATTACTCATACGAAAAAAAATTAACACGGTACAAAAATAATGACATATACTATTTTTCTACTGACTGCCCCGCTGGTCTACTGGTTAGCATAAGCGACTACAGATCAAGAGGTCTCGGGTCCGATTGACGGATCGGTCTGCTATTGGGTTTTTCTTACAAAAAATGTTAATGAGAAGCTGGAGTATGGAACATGGCGGTGTTTCCCGCACGTGCCTCAGAGAGCACCTAAAGCAGTAGGTCCCAGTTGTCATGAACATCTATGGCAATCGTTATTGGAAAGTCAGTGCCCTCAAATATACTGACAACTAGTAATCTTTGAATTCAGTTCACCCTAAGGATTGCGGAGGTCCGATGCCAGTTGCTCCGTGGAAAAACTGATATTCAGGTAAAACCGGTTGAACTAGTAGCCGATGCCAACATAATCTTGCGAAAAATAAAGGCTAGGAGGATGATACTCTTCTTTTACTAATTTCAATAATAGCTAGAAATATTATTAGATTGTAAATTAAACAAATCAAAGGTCTAAAGGTTTTTTGTAAGTAAAGAGGCGGTAACCAAAGTTTACATGTACGGGATTTTCCGGGTAAGTATTCAAATACGTATGGAAGTGATTGTAGTTAGATAGACACAACTACGAGGACGAGGTGAATAGAATAATTTATTCGGTTAGTTTGGGTAGCGTTTGTAAAACTGCATCGAGTTTTCTCATCGTCGATACCTCAGTGCTTTAAAACTAAAGTCTTCAATTTATACTACTATCAAATAAATTTCTTGGAAGAATAAAAAAGGTCAATGACATGATTATATTACTAAAAAAGTTATTCTGTAACTCCTAAAAGTCAAGGACCCTTCTGCTATGGAAAGGACTATGCGCGCTGTTTCTCTAAGGGATCGCATTAGGAATGAGGTAATCCGGCACATAATTATGGTCATCGAAATAGCTATAACTCACCGCATTAAGAATCTGAAGTGATAGTTGGCTGGCCATGTCAGCTACGGAGCTGACAACCGTTGTCGTAAACGAGTTTTTGAATGGCGACCGCATCTCGGCAAATGTAAGGAATAATTTTCCCCCGCTTCTGCAATATTATTTATAAAAAATCCACTAATTTTGGTTGTAACATGATGATATAATAGCCTATAGCCTTTCTCGATAACTGGGCTATATAACACTGAAAGAATGTTTATAATCGGACCTCTCTGAGATTAGCGCGTTCAAACAAACAATCAAACTCAGATTCAGCTTTTTATTTTAGTTTAATATATAATCTAAATCATTATCCTTTAACAGTCAACAGAAAGGAGGTTTACAAAAATAATCTACATCTATACTAATGTCAGGCCCAAATAGTCTAGTCAATAAGTTCCATACTTGTTGATAGATGCAGCAGCGTCACTAGGCCGCCATGGTGTGGGTCGCCATACTGCATTGTCTGCATTCGCAGTGAGTATGGTGACCACCACTCTTGGATTCTGCTTATGCTTTCCATCAGGTAGAGTAGAGCGTCCATTCCATCATTTTGGCGGGCCATATATATAAAAAAAGATGTATACATATTATTGATGTACTTGCAAAGACCTTTCTTTTGATACTAAACTTAGATTAAAATCGGAGGTTTTGTATGATTTTTTTACAAAATTTGTCACCCAATTTATTATTACAAATTAATTGACACCTCAATTATTAAACCGGTTCAGTAGTTTAGGCCTGCGCTACAGTGCACATACAAACATACATAGGCCACCAAAATTCATTACCCTTCCTTTGGGCTTCGCTATAGTCGAGTAAATATAAACATTTATGGCCACATAAAATTTCGATAAACCTTTTTATAATTTGAAACGTACTTATATTTTAAGGACAATTTTCCTTAATGTTTAAAAACAGTCTCGCAGGTAAAGTTACTTGGAGTTAACTTTGCACTGCCGCGAGCCAACGGGGAGGCAAAATTCTAAAACATACTCACGTAGCTCATTTCCTTAGTAATGGGGTTATATTCCGCGGCACAATTTTCAATTTCCTAACCTTTTTCTGGATTACGTATCTTTTTTACAAGGAATTGTATTGCTAAGGTGTAAAAGACGTTGCTTAAAATGGTTATCAGTTAAATGGATTGATGTCTTATGTTTTACTTTTGAGCATATTTTTAACTTTTCTTAGAAAATGTTTGTTGCAAGATAAGAAATAACATATGAAAGGTAAAGTAAAATACTATATTAAACACATATAATGATCTCTTTGGGAAGACTTTCGTGATGTTTCATTTGGAGAGAGTCATTGACATCTAGGTTTTGAATTATTATATTATAGATTATCATGATTTAAAAAACAAAAATAGATCCTAAGTTTTAGAACGCATTTTCGTTGCCAGTGATTATACAGAGAAAAACAGCTAATAATAAATATTTCGGACATCTTACACACAACGCCATCTAGTCCCAAGCTAAGCAGAGCTTGCGTTATGGGTACTAGACAACAGATATAAATACACATATACTTTTTTTTTCTAAATACGTACATATTATGCATAGAATACACCCAAACTCCGAAATAAATTTTTGCAGATCATACAAACATTTGGTCCGACCCGGGAATAGAACCAGAGACCTCAAGCACAGCAGTCGCATAGGCTGCCACTGTGCCACTGAGGCAGTCAAACCCAACCTAATGTTACTCACATGCGCAGGACTGAACGACAGCAACAGCGGCATGGTAACAGGAAGCTGTTTGTGGAATGCCGCTTAAATGAAATAGTTTAAGAAGATAAGTTGCTTTGAATGTATAGACGCTAAAGACATTTTATTGTATGCAACGACAATTTATGTGACGTACATAAGAAATCGCAACATACGTTGTTCGAAACCGATCGTTTTGAAATGTAGATTGTAATGGCAACACTAAGTCATGCCATTGTGACATTGTAGGTTATGTCAAAATGTCATGCAGTTGAGTTCAGGGAACGCTCTGGGCGGATCGGTTAATGACGGGCGGGCCGCGGTTATTCGGGAAATGTAGCCACGCGTGCACGTGTTGTGATTCAGGTCTACTTTAATGATAAATCCTCCGCTTTGAAAGTGTGTGATAGTCGTTCGGAGCGACTTTGTAGGATCAAAGTTAGTACCGGGTGTTGAGTAAAGATTAGAGAATCTTCCTCGGCCTGGAAGGAATTGTACTTGTATGTAAACGGTGTGATGTGATGATCTGCGTGTTGAAGGTGACGGGGCGCTCCATCTCCGCAGACAAGAGTGAAGAACCCATCACAAAGAAGGTCAGTTATTGAACTATTATTGTAGAAAGAGGTGAAACGCCTCTAGTTTTGAATGCATACCAGGAGGATAGTTCTTTGATTGACTAGCTTTTAACTGATGGGCCCTTACAGGCTGGTACAAAGATTACTTACTCTATGTAACGAAACCCTGGTGAAAGGAATTAAACATATGTAAATATTCAATGAGGTGTTAAATGATATTGTCAAGAAACTGTATTTTCATCCCACCATCTTGGAAAGAGTATTTTTGTCCTTCGATATCTGAGTGCAAAAGCCGTTTTTATCCTCTAGAGGAATAAAGTAAATTGAATTTAGAACATCGCTCGAGTGCACTAAGGTTGTGAATTCAAAACATCATTAAATCTATTTACTTCTACTTCCATGGTGCCGAATTTATCATACAATATTTTTTAATTTGTTAAAAACTCCGACTCAACTTTCTTGGTGTACTTTTTTTATTTGCTTTGCCCGCGCCATTTTCTTTTCACGTCATTTAGTCATTTCCTCGTTGAGGTGGAATGCAAAGTTATGTCATTGTGTTGCACTCGAGTGCAATTTTTTTTTAATTCTTCTAATTTCTGAATCACGAGCGCAGCGAATCCTTCGCTTGCTCGGTCATCAAAATTGAGCACGCGGTTAAAAAGCAACTTTGCACTCTTGTATAACAAATAACTATTAAGTTATTAAAAAAAAATATTTTCATATTACTTAATTCCTCACTGTTAGGAATAGTCTCTTTTCTTCATATTTGAACGTGTTTGAAAGGAACCAAAAGCCTTCTTTCCCTAGTTAAGCAGTAGCTGACTGCTTTAAGTCTTCTGCGATATGACTCAAATTCGATTACGTAAATCTATTGTCTGTGTGTGTATAAAAAAAAAAAAAAAAAAAAAAAAGAAAAAAAAAAAAAAAAAAAAAAAAAAAAAAAAAGATAGATCATCAGACCTCCATAAGGAGGTCTGATGATCTATCACTTAGTACTTGGGTTATCCCAAGTACTAAGTGATAGAAGTTCTGTAGAAATATTTTGAGGGCTCATAATACCGTGACGACTATTCATAAGCCAATCGGGCCGGTCACTAATACGCTTCCAATAAAAAATAATTTTACGAATTGTTTTAAAAAGCCGGCCTAGCGCGAGTCGGACTCGCGCACGAAGGGTTCCCTACCATTATCTAACTAACAAAAAAGCGGCCAAGTGCGAGTAGGACTCGCCCATGAAGGGTTCCGCAGCAGTAAGTAACATAATATAATTTATATTTTATATTTTTATATTTGTGTTGATTGAATGAAAGGTATATTGCAGTTTACGATTTATGACGTATTAAAAAAAAACTACTTACTAGATTTCGTTCAAACCAATTTTCGATGGAAGTTTACATGGTAATGTACATCATATATATTTTTTTTAGTTTTATCATTCTCTTATTTTAGAAGTTACAGGGGGGGGGGACACACATTTTACCACTTTGGAAGTGTCTCTTGCGCAAACTATTAAGTTTAGAAAAAAATGATATTAGAAACCTCAATATCATTTTTGAAGACCTATCCATAGATAGAGACCCCACATGTAGGTTTGAAGAAAAAAAAAATTTAGTTTCAGTTCTATGTATCCCCATACATAGAACCCCCAAAATTTATTGTTTTTTTTCTATTTTTGTGTGAAAATCTTAATGCGGTTCACAGAATACATCTACTTACCAAGTTTCAAGAGTATAGTTCTTATAGTTTCGGAATAAAGTGGCTGTGACATACGGACGGACAGATAGACAGACATGACGAATCTATAAGGGTTCCGTATTTTGCCTTTGGCACGGAACCCGAAAAACGAGCAAAAAAATATTTTTTTGTATGGGAGCCCCCCATTGAGTATTTGTTTTATTTTAATTTAACTATTCATTTTTAAAGTGAATATATATCTAAACATTAAGTGATTATTTCAAGCAATCTATCTGTTGCCGTTATCAATGTCGAGCAAAAACGCGCAAAAAAATCTCGTTTGTTGTATGGGAGCCCCCTTAAATATTTATTTTGTTCTGTTATTTAGTATTTGTTGTTATAGTGGCAAAAGAAATACATTATCTCTGAAAATTTCAACTGTCTAACGGTCATGACGGTCGGTATCACGGTTTATGAAATACAGCCTGGTGACAGACGGACGGACAGACAGACGGACAACGAAGTCTTAGTGATAGGGTCCTGTTTTACCCTTTGGATACGGAACCCTAAAAATGAAAGAGTAATGAGGTAATAAAAATTGACAAAATTGCATAAGAAATAAATAATTATTAGTCAAAAACATTTCAATATTATTTATTACTTTGTCGTGTCGCGTAACCTAGCACAAAATCCTAATAAAATTTTTGAGCGAATAAAACACGTCTACTACATGATTATATTGTTGAAAGAGCTATCTTCTAACTCCTGAAGGTCAAAACCCCTTCCATTATCATCTCAACAACATGAGAAACCGACTAGACTAGAAACAAGTAAAAACACGTCCTCGGGCTTGCAGAATTTGAAGGTTTCCCTCGATTACTCAGGGATCCCATCATCCGATCCCAACATGGTGATAATGGGACCTATTCGGGAGTACGTAGGTGAAACTGAAAGTTTTACGTATCTCATAAATAAAACAATTTATTTGTTTGGTAATATATTTATGGCTCCGTCCACTGGGATCCCCTGTTCAGATCCCTTGGGATATTCATCCACACTGATTCCCTAGGGGACCTTTTTGGATTTCATTTCCATTTTGATCCCCCAGGAGATTAATTTGAAAGTTTTTATAAACACGATATCCATTTGGCTTCCCTGCTAAACCGATGCAGGATTTAACATCGACTTCAAATATCTATAACTCATAAATGTAATTAATTTGAAAATAAATCAGACTGCTTAAATTAGTAAATTCAATTAGTAGAGGTATTCTCAAATTTTTTATTTTTTATTTTGGTGTTCCCAGTGTTGCATGGGTTGGAACTGAATATTTAATTTTAATATTTAATAAATATTAATTATTAACAAGAACAATAAATAATAATAAAATGAAAGTGACTTGAAATTAAAGAAATGAAAGTGAATACACAATGTGTTGATACAGCTTAACTTCAATACATCCGTAAAGCACCCGCATACCATAAGAAATCTTATCACAAGTCTCTTGTAGAAATACACAAGGGAACGCGTCGCGATTTCTTCAAGAAACTTGTGATATCTTCATATAAATGGAAAACGTTACGTCGCCGAATCGCAGAGTCAATCAATCGCGCCACCCGCCTGTGTAGCGGCAAATCGAAAAATCTCCAAACTGTCTCTGATTTAGTCAACACGAATGAATAAGTCCGCGTAAACACATATTGATACTTCGATAATATCGAATATTTGTAACTTAATACTGAATAATCTGAGTATTATTGCCAATAATATTACCTGCCTTTTTGATAGGTATTAAAATCGGTTACTACATTATTATTTATAGCAAATTTGCTACTCATATAATTATGTAACTAGGACACTTTATATTAATAAAATACTATATATATTGTTTTCTACTTAAGAAACAAGAAAAACAAAGATCGTCGTAGTTAGAATTTAATAAACTGTTATTTACCTGATGTAAATAACAGTTTATTAAATTTAACTGTAGCAAATTTTTGTCCTACTTAATGAGTGTGAAGAATATCAGAACACTAGTAAAAGTATGAACCGGTTGGACAAAAATAAAAGAAACCTTATTCCAACCTAGTATTACTATCATTTAATAGTTTTATGTATTATATGTATGAAAACTTCTTACCTTCTTTTTTTTGCAAGAAAACTTCAGTTTTCATGTGTTTCCAGTAGTTCACTTTAATAGAACTATTCTTAGCTAGATTAAAGCTACTTCTCGAGGTGTTTATGAGTTTAAGTCTCTTTCTTGTAACGAACTCCTTGTGACAGGATTATACATAGGTGATCTCTAAAGCATCCTTTTGCACCGGTCGCCTGCGTCAGCTGGTATGAGAGATTCCCGTGTTGTCTCTCGAGCAAATCTTCCACTATCAATAACAGCCTGCCCGAATGTAATGAAAACTTGCCTGAAGTTTGGCGGAATTATGGACAATATTACCTGATCAGTCCTCTTGCCAAGGCAGTGATCACCTTGTGAAGTTTATAATACCCATGGGCCCATAGATGGATATACAATCACTACTAATACCACTGGCAAGAAGAATGACCCACGGCCTGTGTCACCGTGTTCTTAATCTAAATTAAATTCATCTAAAGCACTTACTGGAGTGTGTGTCTTCTTTGTTCTCGGCGTCCAAGAGATATCTCTTGGGTAGAATCTTCTCTGCTCTTGCGTCTTCACACAAACATTGCTCCTAGGTGCTGGTTATTTCTCAAGGTATCCGAATTAATCTCAATAATCAACTTTTCACAGATATTCGAATTACAATACACTCGTTTTAGTTTTCGCGGGACGCGCCTATCACGTATTACAATTCTCGCGAGTCTAATCACAATTAACTTAACTGTTCCCAAGCCTAGCCTGGCCGATCAAACCTTCTCAACAATTTTCGATATTAATCTCGTCTCACGCTGGGCGGCGAGCCCACAAGTACCCTAGCTCAACAAACCTCACGGTGTTATCAATCTCACGCGGAAACTATACGAGTACTACAAAATTAACAATCAAATTATTCACTGCCCGCCATTGGTATACGAGTTCTATCACAATCTAACCTCCCACGTCAAAACGTCAAACACGAACCAGCGACAATCAAAATGTTGCCAGTACAATGACGTTCGAAATCCAACATCACCAATTTAGTCTAATAACCAAGTACAAAATTTCTTATTAAACTTGATGGTCTCATACTTTTGCACCATTCTACCCTAATTTAAGATATATGGACCTTCATTTTAACCGCATTTATAATATGCCGCTATAATTTATTATAAGCTTAACATGATCTTGAAATTATTCACAAGAACGAGATGTCGATGCCTTCTTTTTACATTTTATCATAATGAGCTTGAGACCATAAATTTACTTGACGTTTGAGCCTAGACTATTACAGAAATGTACACACATTTATCTTTATCCGGAATCGATTGTCTTCTTGTCATCACCGTGACTATATTTATAACCAACTAATATTTTAAATGATATCATGTTCAAAAAGTAACTTTTGAAATCCTTTTATGAATACAACGAGTTATAATAAATTTGTGACAATTTAAGACTTATTAATGCATCATGTACCTACTATGTAAATTAGACTTAAACAAACTTAAACAAAATATTCTAAAAAAGATGCACTAAAAAGTAAAAAATATAATTACGGATTCTAGTGTTCACAAATATTTTTTTTTTTAGAGGCGGTTACGCCTCACGCCTGTGCCTTCTGAAAAAGTCTATATTATTTATTTATTTAATACATTATGCACTTATGGTGCAATGTCGGACTTAATGCCGACGGCATTCTCTCCCAGTCAACAAAAAAAGTAGGGCGATGCAGAGAAAACAAGAAGTAGGTGCATTTTGTGGGTATATTATGTTACTGTGTAAACATACATATTTATTGTAGAGTTTAATTGTTTGTCTTAGAAGAACTTCACCAGAACATCACCAAAATAGGAAGTCATCACCTCAAAATACAAATATTTATATTTAAATAAATATAAATGAATCATCGTTTACAGTTTTTTTTGTTCATTTCATACATCGACTACATAATTACATAATTGAATGACCTTAAATACAGATACCAATTAAACCCATTCTTTCGATTAACTTAAAAGCTACTCGTCAGATGTCATTCAAATTGAAATGGGACCACAAGGCAAGCACCAGAATCATCAAAATTGGTAAACACAGAAGTTATGAGGTAACACACACATAACAAGCTAAAATTCAAAATTTAAAAAACCCTCTACTCAAGCACTCACTTTCATCCCCATAACTTTTAAACGACTCAACCGATTTTCATGAATCATGTTTAAGAACACTCGCACGTAACTCACCTTTCATACAAAAAAAAACTAAATTGAAATCGCTTCATCCGTTCGCGAGCTACGGTGCCACAGACAGACAAACAGACAGACAGACACGTTAAACTTATAACACCCCTCTTTTTCGCCGGGGGTTAAAAAATACAGTGGAATTGAGAACTTAAAGTTCTGTAGAAAGGTGATGCCGGAATTTTTAGGGCTCCACATACCCGTAACGTATGGCACCAGGGACCGACGATTTTATTTTTATCTATGGTCCTACCAAAATGACTCTACTCTGCCTGATGGAAAGCATAAGCATAATCCAAGAGTGGTGGTCACCATACTCATTCTTAACATGCACTTCGATGCACGGACGCATCTCAATCTGTTAACAATGGTCAACCATTCATAGACTGGCCTTGCTAAGATTTCTGAACTCTGCAATCTGTAAGTTCCTGAGGGGTATTGTAGTAATAAGCGGCCTTAAACAACAAAATTAAATACGAATACATGAAAAACAAGACTTTCAACATTTTTTTTTGACAAAAACTTGACTAGAAATGAACGTGTAGAAGGAAAGGGTTAAAGAAATTTAAAATGTATAATTATCTGTATCAAAGTCTTCATAGAGACTAATTCATCCTGAACTAGGAATTTTAGTTATACATCCTTGATTATTATTACCAATGTAATTAATTATACACTACTACACCGAGTTATAGATTTATCAAGAAAGGAAAATGAATTATTGGTAGCACAGAATCTTACTTATTCAATAACTGGACCGGCCAATTCGAGTGTTCTCAATAGAGGTAATTAGAGTGATGTATTATGCGAGCCACTTAAGACTGGCAGGCTTTCCTGTCGCAGAGCGTACCTAGTCCAAGTTATTTTCTACAATATTTACTACTGATTAAAGCTTCGACAGGATTAATAAGGATTGTGGAATTTAAATACAATAGTCGTTGATACGTTTACTTACTTTTTTTATTCATCTTACAAGAGATTTAGAAGACTTTACAATTATTTTCGTATATAATTTAACTAAATCATTTTTGTACTCCATTTATATTGTTAAAATTCATTTCTGAGTTGGTTTCATCAATTCAATCATTTCAATTCCGTTATCAACGTTTGTGATAGTTCTACTTGCATCGTAACGGGTAACCCCGTTCCCCTTCACTAAAAAACATAACTCTGTCGTCCTCAATCAACTGTTTGGATATTTTAGACGCTTCCGAATCTAATAACATAGGTAGTGAAATGTTTTAATCTACAAATACCTACCAATCTAATAAAGGTATCCTTTTCAACTACATTTTTGGGTCCATAATGCATTTCTTTTTCTTTTTCAATTATTTACTTAGTCAGAATCTGATCATTGGAAGTTATCAGATGAAATCCACCCCTAAAGGAAGATAATAAAAATAATAAGGTAAATATTTTCATTTATTATACTTCGGACAGCTTGGAAACTACTCGGTAGGTTTTGCATAGATTACATTGTACTAGTATATAACTAAGCTGACTACTAATATGTGTGAACTATTACTATTATTTATTAAAGATTTTGGTTCACTAAATAAGATGAAACTTATCTATTGAACCAAAATCTTTAAGCAACAAAGGGGCACTTGAAGCATATATAACATGGATTAGAAGATAAAAGTTTGATGTAACAATATTAAGTAATTTATCCACTAATTTACTTCGATCTGAATTCGGAAAGTGACATTAAGAATTCATGATCCTGTTAGAAATGTATGTCTTTTTTGCTGAGAAAAAGATATGGATAACAATTTACAAGGCTATTAGTAATTCAAGATATTCCTAACTTTAATTAAAATACCATTATTATGTGATTCTACCACATAATTTTAGTTCCTGATTTTAGGAGGAGGCGGTGATCTGAAAGGATTTTCCACCTCGATTAAAAAAAGGTGGGAACAGGAACGGTGCGGCGTAGCAACCCGCTAGCACGTATTAAGATGGCAGTACCTACATATATATGTATACAGGAGGTTTGTATAGGTTGTACGTACCCTACAAACCTCCTTTATAAGTAGAGGCCTATTTCCAACAGTGGACAATAAAAGCTGATGATGATGATAATACTCACAACTTTATTATGACGTGAAGAACATATGTTGGACTTTTTTGAACTAAATGTGCTTTAGCTCAGAGGCATATCTATTTATTACAAACAAAATCTGCTATAACTCAGAGGCATATCTACTTATTGCAAACAAAATCTGCTAAAATGTAAAATTTATGTAAATGAGCTACATAAAACTACAGAAGACCAAAGTATGTATGTTCTAGCCTCTCATCATCTAAATATCTATGCGCAGCACAATAATTAACTAAACAGTATTTATGGTTTAAGAAAAAGAAGTGAAATTAAATGAGGTTGCAATACTCTCAATGTTATTGATATCTAATAGCAGTAAACTATAAGCATCTGTTAAGGTTTCGAACTTTATTACAATAAAAGGTCAAAAGAGAAACTGTTGACATGCAATTTGAAAGGGAAAATATAGTCTATCTTATCCATACCTACTTATATTATAAATGCGAAAGTAACTCTGTCTGTCTGTTCTTCTTTCACGGCCAAACCACTACATCGATTTCAGTGAAATTTGGCATGGAGATACTTTGATTCTTGAGGAAGGACATAAGCTACTCTTTGCTGTGAAAACCAACAAACCCACCGGCGGAGCAGCGCGCAAAAGCTTGTATAAAACGAATCTAAAAGGTACCGTATGACGTATCATACTTTTCAAGACAAAATAACTTTGTATAGACATAATCATCACAATCTTAATAAACTATTCCGAAAAAAATGGAATTCTAAAGGTATTTTAATTTTATCATAAGATGTACAATTCTTTAGACTATTTACAACTAAAGAAGAATGTCTGATCCTGAACCGCTAGCAATATATAAAAGATGGCTATAAGATTTATGGCTTTATAAAGTGAATCCCGGACTATTTTCATGTATAGGTAGTTACACAAAATAAACATAATTGTTCTAATAATAAATTAATTTTTAATTGCTTTTATTAAACATGCTGTCATTTTAAAGTTCCGACATTAAACTATATTTGGGAAGTTACATTTGACGATGGTTGGTGTTATTTCGTGATTATAATAATTCAAAGTTCATAATCTTCCTGGTGGCTTTTGTTTTTGAAACTTTGTATTTTAAAATAAGTAAAATATTTAATGTCTAATGTTCGATTCAAATTTCAGTCTAAAACCATCCTCTAAAATATTCAAGATGATGTTTTAACGAGTTAGGAAAAATACACGCAACTTTATACGTTATATACGCGCAGACGTACATTAGCTTACATTTTTAATGCACAACTGTTGAGAGTAAAGCGAGCACATGTACTCCCACTAATAAAATACTCCTTGTCCTTTATACCCTTCCGCAACTAATTTTGAGACAAAGGGTTCTCAGATAACTTGCCATACTTTATTCCCTTTTTGTTGATGAGAACTTCCCGATCGGTCAAAGTGGCCTGTGTTTTATCGACCTGAATAAATCAAATTTTGTACCCACGGGTTCTATTCATAATCAATTTATCAATTCCTTTCGCTTTATTTGTTCGCATTTATTGAGTAATAATCATAGATATGTAGACGGCTACGAACGGTACTATACGTACATACATACAAACGTACGTCTTAGATATTTTGTTTTGTTTTTCGTTTTATGACGGAGGACTATTCTATACCAGGACATAATATTCTGTACCAACACACAGAATATCTTGTGCCAGGAACTTCAACAGGTTTCTGACTTCTACAATATTTTATTTCTTTTTGTTATCACGTGAATCAATGGTATATTATTTAGAGTTAATTAAATAAATTACTTTAGCTAAGTTGTTAAATACTTACAAACGAATTTATTTCAATTTTTTAGCTCTGGTGAGATAGAATGAAAATTCGTAAACCACTGATCAGTAAAACATAATATTATATGGTTATTTGAATATATAAGGTATATCTTTAGACGTAAATGTTTCATTATGAAAGAAAGAAATGTAAGTGGTAGCTGTTAGTGGAACAGGCACCCAGAATAGACAAATGTTCACACAAACAACTACGTAGCTTATGAGTACTGTGTATCCAATTTCCTTAAGTTAACTTTACAAATGAACATTGAAGATCAACAGCTGGTACGTATCTATAGTGTTTTTGTTCGCGACTTAGATCCATAGTCAAATAAATTGCATTGTATGAGATCAAAGAAGGAGGAAGTAGCTTAATCGACATCAAAAGTTGATACAGATGTTTGCAGACAGCCGGATGTATTTTTCAGCCTTGAATTTGGATATAAATAAAAGTAATATGCATTACTCTGATTACATTCAGTAAAAGATTCAGATAAGCTTGTACTTCAATTGATTATACAAAAGAGCAACTCAAAATCCTGTTTATTAATTAAGTGCAGTCAGATTTTAGTGTACTGGAAACTGTTTTGAATAGCTGATAAATGATACAAAGGCCAGTCGTTTTTTTAATAATATTTCTGTTTAATAATCAATCAATAGTCTTGGAACCGGTCGAGTTAAAGATTTGCTGTGCTGTGTTTTGCCTTTGCCTCATTTAAAGAATATTTATTTATAAACTTTATGTACTAAATTTGTACATCGGCGGACTTAATGCCCGGGGCATTCACTTCCAGTCTATCAATATCATTAAGTTTATCAATTAACAAAGATATGAAACCACACAATAATTCATTAATATTAAAGTTATACCAATCGTGAAATATAATAATAATATAATAATATTTCGGACTTCTAACACACAACGCCATCTAGTCCCAAGCTAAGCAGAGCTTGTGTTATGGGTACTAGACAACTGATACAAATACATATAATACTTTTTTTTGTAAATACATACATATTATACATAGAAAACACCCAAACTCCGAAACAAATATTTGTAGATCATACAAACATTTGGTCCGACCCGGGAATCGAACCCGAGACCTCATGATCAGCAGTCGCACACGCCAACCGCGAGACCAACGAGGCAGTCTATCATTTAATTAACTCGCATTTAAAATGTAAATGTTGGAATATTAATACATACGTATTTGCTTTGCAATAACACAAATGTTGTGTAAGTACTTACCTATTATTCAACGATGATTAGCTGGCGAGACGCCAACCAGTGTCTATTCTCACATTTAAGTGGGTCGGTACTTAATGCTCATTTCACGATATATTAAATTCAGATGCAATTAGATTGCTGTGACGTATAATTTTGAAAGAAAAATTGCATAATAAATACAGTAGTAAATAAAATTCTTAAAATAACACTTAATTATCTTTGTATTCACGTAATACTAAGATACAAAATGGTGCATAGGAAATTTACTTCATTGTAATAGTCAAAATAGTCATTACCTTTTAACGGTCTTACTATGTTCGAATTAAATTATGGAGATACTTATAGATGTGATACGTAATTAAGGAATTAGAAGTACATTATGTAAGTTGCGGACTGCTTTCTCTACTAATCTCTTTGATGAAAGAAAAGCGTGAGTTTATGATTGTTTACGTTATATTCAACTGCATGAAACAATAAAGTTTTGTTTACTATCTTCTAGAAATGTAGCCTTCTTTGACTCTCTGAATTTGCTAAATATAGATGTAACCTCTACACATAAATCTTCTTATACCTATATAAAAATCAATTGCTGTTCGTTTGTCTCGCTAAAACTCGAGAACGGCTGGAGCGATTTAGCTGATTTTGGTCTTAAAATGTTTGTCGTAGTCTGGGGAAGGTTTAAACAGTGAAAAATTAAAAATAACTTGAAAATCGAAATGTCACATGTACGAGGTAGCGGGTACAGCTAGTACAATTTAAATAAAATTTAAGTGTCCGTTTTTTAATGTCAAAGTAACAGTTTTCACTAAAACCTATGATTTTTTTTATAAAAAAAGCAATATTTTAACATTTTTGTGTTTGTCTGTTCATTCCATCTCTGGAACGATTAGACCGATTTTGATGGCACTTTCATTGACAGATAACTAATGATATAAGGAGTAACTAAAGTTACTTTAAAACTAGCTGCACCCTGCGGTGCTACGCGCAGTTGTTGATGTAAAGCTACAACAACAACCGGGGAGCAGAGCAACTAGTTGTTACTAAATATCTGAGAAAAAACCCTTCGAAACTCTATCTACGATCTTCTCACTTTCATAAAATAGCTAAAACATAACTCTGGCGAAGACTGACCTGGCAAACTCTATTATTGCTCGGTACTAAACTCGTAACGTTGAACGGTCGAAACCTCAAAAGGCCAAACTGAAGTTTGTCGAAGAGCAATGGAGCGAAACGTATTGGGTATAAAGCTCAGTGACCGAATCTGTAATGCTATAATTCAGTCCAAGGTTAGTATTGCTAATGATACAGAAGTGGCCACTGCTACAGCTGGCAGGTAATAAAATTTTTAAGGTTCCGTTGCTGAAAAGAAAATAGAAACCATTATGGGATCAGAAGTCTAAAAGACGAGAGAGAGGTTACATATTTTTTATATTCACTGAAATTTATTTATAAACCAATCCTAAAATACCTTTTTTTTTTTAAATAGTATGCCTGAATAGCTTTGTAACAATAGTTCAAAATCAAATTTTATGTGATGGTATCTTGGGGAAAAGATACAATCCTTCAGAAATATTATAACTATTTTAATCACACACAACTACATTAAGGATTTTTTTTTGTAATTTTGTAGGGTTTCTTTCGTCGAAACTATAAAATGAAGATGCAAGTCAACACAATGAACAGACATAGTTTTTTAGGAATAAAAAATCTTAATATCGTAACTCGACTGAGATTGTGGACACATTTTAAAGTGTTTCTACAGTTGTTAAGTTTCAAGTATGAATATAGATATCATAGACCTTTGTTTACTTTTTAAGTTTCTCATAGAATGAAGTGCTGCCGGTTGATTTGAATAGTGTAAGTATTACTTTACAAGTTATTGAGAATAATAACCTCATGTTTTAATAGTTTTAAATGTAAGTATTTTTATTCTTATTGATAATCTATTTAACGCGTGTTTTATATTATTCACAAAAATGATTGAACTGTTTGTTGTACAGCCGACGTATTTATTATCGTTACTAGTACTAGTAGTATTGTAACAGATAAAACAGTTATTGGACAGATAAGTTTATAATTATTAGTATTAGAGTCTTTACCAGTAGGTGGTGAAACTGGCCCTTATAATATGTTCTCTGAAACAATCTTTATGGTAATTGCTACCTTATTTTTTAGTATATATTCTATTAAATGATATTCTTAGACTGTTCTAGAGTTTCTAGATTATATTATGCTAGTTGATCTCAACCTATATCTGAAATAAATAGAGTTCAGTAAAAATAACCACTGGTATCTTTGTGTATGGTCTAATATGATTATAAGGACTCTGTACACAAAAGGTAACGATGGATGATGTATATCTATTGGTACTATAACAACAAATACTAAAAACGGAATAAACTAAATAATTAAGTGCGGCTCCCAACAACAAACGTGATTTTTTGCCGTTTTTTACTCTATATTAATAATGGCAACATGTAGACGCTTGAAACGTATAAATAATGGTACAGTACCCTTTGACCGCGAGTTCAACAAGCCGATTTTTTTATATTAAACCATACATACACATCTTAATTAGCCTTTAACAGTCCAAGGCTCTTCGACGAGCAGTTTCAGCAGCTTGTAACAAAGCGGCGCTGCTTTTGCCTTTAAGCGACTTTTGCACAATTTGGGTGGAGCCAGCTTCGCGACAATACACGGGGGTTGTCCGGTCAATGTTATACCACCCAAAATAGGACACGTTTCTGTAACCGTCAGAGGATATTGGCGGTTAAAGTCAAACGCGGTTACCGCACCGTGTTGACGAAAACGGCATGCTCCTTGGCCGGAACTCCGCCGTGGGATTTAAAGGCGGAAGTACTCGCTAAAGTAAATTGACGAAGTATATGACAGCTGAGTTTTCGACCCCCGCCCGAAGAGGTACGCGCGAGCGAGTGACTGAACCCGCTCGCCGAACCACAGTGACTCGTGGGTCGTCCCGGCTGAATTTTCATAATGGAAGTTCTCCAGCCAGTCATCAATGAGGCGGCAGGGCGGCAGCACGGTACTCTTTTTTCTGGCTTACGTTAGTTCTTTACGGGTACGGCTGCTTAGGGAAATATCTGCACTCGGTGGCCACTGCGACTGCAGTAAGGACTCAGTTATCGGAGAGGATCTGTCGTTAGGGAAACACATACGCTCGATAGGCGGTAGCAACAGCTGTTTTACCGCGATCGAACTTTCTGCGAAACGTCTTTGCAGAAGAAGGCAGCGGAAAAGGTCCCTCCACTTGGACCCAATTCGCCGCCGGCGACCCGGGGAGGGAAGGCATACCTATTGGTTTCAACCGGTCCGATTACGACTCCCTCAGGATGGTGTTTCTACACGTTAAAGAAAAAAATGGATTGTTTCAAGATTCTCTTTTTTTTGCAATGATGTTGTCCTACGTAGTTTGCTCCCTCAGTATCTTAGGATGAATAGGGGTGGTGAAACTCTGTATTCTAAATGTATCACTATTCGGACAGATGTGCACATAATATATGTATGGTCTAATACCATTACATTAGAACATAAACACAAAGTTAATTCCACATGGGACCTATTTTTCTAGTTTCAAAACTTACAAAATCTATATTTATTTTACATTATTTAAATTCGAAACTGGAAAGACAGATTAAAAAATATCTAAGAAAAAAGTTTCCTCTCTTTGTTGTACATTTTGTACGAATGTACGTACATTTTGTACGAATGTAAGGGTTCGGTTTAAGTATGCTGCTCTCGTTTACAAATTAGGTACACATGTTTTATCTACGAGAATAAAACTATGTGAAGAAAGAGCAATTTTATTCATACCTTACATTTTTGCAGTACAATAAATTAGTTGATATATAACGCTCCTTCTTCAGAGACCGTATTTCACTATCTCCTTCAAAACTTTTGAGATGCAATTTAGTCTTCGCTACTCATACACTTACGCGAGGCTTGGCTTTTGTGTATTAATAACTAAGTTTTTAGTTGATACAGAAGCTACTTACAACATTATCTAAAACCGAGTAATATAGTTATGGTAAAAGTTCTTACACGATTATTTTATGTCGTCATACACAAAATGAATTATACTCTGAATATCATCATTTCATCTTACAGACAGCCACTCTCCGAAATTTATTTTTGATCGTTTTGATGTGTGTATAATATTGCAAAAGGATTTTAGCTGATTATTTGAATCGTTGAAGCCTATTTGATGCATCCTTGGTAGTATAACACTTTTACACTAGATTGCCGAGTACGGCTACTTCGGGAAGTACGTACCTTCAGTCGATACTTCTGTACTTCTCGAAGCAGCAATTTTCCCGGCATAGGCGTTTCAGGGTTGGCTACTCATTGCAGTCATCGGAGAGGATATCTTACACCGGATGTCAGACATTCGCATATTTCTGCGTAGAAGTTTTCATTGCATGTCGCATATTTAAGTAGGCAGCGTAGAGGCCCAGCAGAATGATCACCCACTCTTACCTGTTTCGCCGTTGACGAACCGCACGATGGACACGTGTCTCATGCCGCCCTGATTCAATCCGTAGGTGGATTGCCTAAATAGATAATGTAACCGAAGATAGTGCCCGCGCTATTGTAGGTGCTCCAGATGTCTTTATAAGAGCAGTTCCTGTTTCAGTCGCAGAATCGTACACCGCATGTTTTTAGTAAGTTTGTTTCCGACACACCATCTTG
Organism: Diaphora mendica; assembly: GCA_949125395.1. Taxonomy (NCBI): domain Eukaryota; kingdom Metazoa; phylum Arthropoda; class Insecta; order Lepidoptera; family Erebidae; genus Diaphora; species Diaphora mendica. The sequence goes on along the minus strand of OX421319.1, from coordinate 13,916,841 downwards.
CCGCAAACCCCGGTGGGACATTGTCCCGAGGGGATTTACACGTGTAATAAAAAGTCATTTTAATACGAGAAGATACTTCATGATTATGAAATAACAAGGTTCACGGAAAAATATTGAAACTATTTATGTAGAAGATATAATGTTATTCATACAAATATGGCATAAATTTAAATTATTTAAAGCCGTTTTATAAAAGAAGTTCAAGTTATGTGGGTGAGTTGAATAAACAAGATTAGCCATTTTCTAATTTCTCAAAATAGAAACACGCTAAAGTAATATCGATATAAGCTTGAAAAAGTAAATCGTTAGCATTAATTGCTCTTCTAAAGATATTCATATGTGAGCGCTAATTACCAAGAGTATTAATACAGCCAGAGTGCTATTCTAAAAGCATTCAGAGCTACATCAAAGAGCAACGTATACTACACTACACTTTGCATCCTCATATCATTTTTCGTTGTAAAGTATATTCCGAGTTAGTGCAAAATATTTTGATTCTTATAGTATATTTTAATGTTTTTGTAACTTTTCTTTTTTTTTTTTATGGAATAGACCGGCAAACGAGCAGACGTATCGCCTGATGGTAAGCGATTACCGCCGCCCATGGACACCCGCAACACCAGAGGCGTCACAAGTGCGTTACCGGCCTTTGGGGGATGGGGGGGGGGAGATAGGGGGAGGGGTTGGGTATGGGCCTCCGGTATCCTCACTCACTCGGTGAAACACAGCGCAAGCACTATTTCACACCGGTTTTCTGTGAGGCCGTGGTATCACTCCGGTCGAGCCGGCCCATTCATGCCGAAGCGTGGCTCTCCCACGGTCAACTATGTTTATTACTCTCTCACAGCTTGGAGAAATAATTTGATAATGTTAGTCTAGTGATTAGTGATCCTGACTGCTAAGCTAAAGTGTTTCGTTTCTCAAAACAAAACATCCAATGTACCTTTCAGATTTAGTTTATAGTGTGTCCGCCTGTCTATGTATAATATGTATGTATTTACAAAAAAAGTGTATATGTATTTATATCGGTTGTCTATACCCATAATAAAAGCTCTGCTTAGTTTGGGACTTGATGGCGTTGTGTGACTTATGTTCGAAATATTTATTATTATTATTTGTCCGTCTATCTGTCAATGAGCTTTACCGAGTAAGAAGTGGAGATATCAAGTTGAAGTTAACATCAAATACATTATATTAGTAGTTCCTTGACGCTGTAAATGACAAATTTAAATGAACCGTTTAAACAACGTTTCAATTAACAAAATTAGGTGTTTTTTTGGAATCAGGTTGCAAATGTTAATACAGTCACATTTCTTTTATTCCTAAAGCGGTCCGCCCCTTCTGCAAGTTCGTGGAAGTGAAAGAACAATTCAAATTGTCTCATTGTATCGTCGGCGTAAACATGTCTTCGCATGCGCAATTATCTAAGTCTGGATGTTTTAAAAGAAATTAATAAATCTAAAAACGCAAAATTAAATAAAAGACGAAAATTAACGTTATGCGTTAAAAATCCATTAAAGGGATATTTAAATCGCAAGGGCAAAATTAATATTCCGTGGAAATTTGTCTTAATATAAGAGACTTCACAAAAACATTACAATCGAAATATTATTATATTTTTAGAGATTTTTCACATTTTTTGCCATTTGTAGGCTTGAAACTAAATATTTTTCTTCATCTTCACCTGATGAACAATGGCTACCAATTGCTTTGAGGACCTTTGAAGTGCTAGTATATTGTAGTTTTTTTAAGGACTTTGTATCGATTATAAAATGCCAATAGCGACAATTATATTTCACAGATTTGAAGTTGGAGCATACATCGTCGATATCGATTTTAGTGCCCCTGTTTGCAAGACCTGGAATAACTGATTTATCAGACGGTACGATTTCTCAGTAAGCTCATCAGAAGGGAGCTCTCCGAGAAGTACTCTATGTCTAATTTAATAGAAGAAAACGTATTTCTAAATAAAGTTATACATTGTATAGTTAGTTTTCATTTACCCTTCAATAAAATTGACCAAATTGGTAACAGGTTACTTTATCGCAGTCTCTTTTTGTGAATTACAGTGTTACTTGAACGATACCTTCAATTTAAATAAGCAATACTCTTGAGACACATCTGTTATAACTTTACATATAAATCGAAGTCTATAAAATATTAAGTAAAACATGGAACTTGGTTAGAACAAGGTTTTGTAGTACAAGTAAAAGAAAAAAGTCTTACTTTGTAATTATATAATTTTTTTACATTGTTAATAAAAAATATTTAAGAAATTGTGATAAGTGTACAATATTTTGCCCTTACACATATAAAAGTTTCTTTTGTAATCTTGTCTTTTCCTTGTTCTCTCTGTGTTGCCATTTCTTGGCAAGTCGTTTAGTTGAACAGAGAATATTTAAGAAATATAAATTGAATAAATTTTATAGTTTTCTGTTTATTATTTAAAAAAAAAATTACGAAAATATCAAAATGAAGAATTGTATAGTATTATTTAATTTTTCATAATTTATGTAATTTAATTGTGAAGTAAAACTTTTCTGTACTGTAGTCCTTTTTACCCGACTGCGAAAGAAGGAAGGTCATGTTTTTCGAGAGTATGTATGTATGTATGTGTATTTCTTAGGCACGCCCTAGAGCCTAAACGGCTTGTCGTATTTTTATGTGAGTGGTATCAATAGATTCGTCTTAGTCGTGAGAGTGGGTACAACAAAATTATATAAATATACGCAGTCAGGTTTTTTTTTTTAATAAATTTTTACTTATTACATGGATTAGTCACTCAAATTTTCACAACTTAATTTAAATAAATACGTAAAGTGAGGAGTAAGAATGGTCTTAAATAATATACTCTTTGCTTATGTAGGGTTAAATGACATAGGATGTGAGGTGTCCATGGAGGTAAAACAGATCATTTCTGTAAATGGAGGATTTAATGCAGCCCTATTTACAAGCGACCTATTAGGAAGCGACCTAAATCCTTTCCTGTCCACATTCTCATGTTTCACCATCCACTTGCGTGTGTTTAAATTAACTTAGTATTACCTTATGTTCACTTTCTTTCTTTGTTATTTTATACATTTGTAAAAAAAAGTGTGGCACTCGGGTCTGCCGCGGTGAAGCATTTGCATAGCATTTTTTATCAACTTATGCAATAATATAAAATATCAAATATAATTATTTATTTACTTTTTATCTACGCATAATTTTTTTTTATAAAGATATGATAGATACCTATACACCTATATACTTTCTCACAAACAGCTGCTTACGTATTCGTCCGATTTCGGAGCAGCTCGTCTCGATCCGTGCAAGCCTCGGGTGGTAGGTTTTATTTTCGTTACCGAATTTCTTGATTCGGTCGCCGCGCTCAAATCCCGCGATAAAAGCTATGCAATAGCTTAAAATATGCTAAATGACATCTTCTATGGGCATAGTTCAATGTATACCTTAATCCATTCCGGACCAAATAAACGAAAATAGACAAACAGAAAGAGATAGGTAATGTTTTAGTTTTAATTAAACTACCTTTTTATACTAAAACCTGCCAAAAACCGAACGACGTCTGAGGTTCCAGTATCCGGAGAAGCAAGTGTACTCTAGAAAGGTAATCGCTGTAATCTCGACGCACCTCGGGCCATTTACGGCTTGCAGATGAGCCTCTCTTGTGTAGGAACCCTGATGTTCCCTTTCTGCCACCAAAGGGGTTCTCGTGCTCATTCCACTTTCAAGTTTATACCTTTAGGTTAGTTTGTTTGTTGGTTTGTTTGTAACCGACTTTTGTTAGGGTTTTTTTTGTTTCTATTCAACCATTTTGTTTTTATTCATTGTTTTATATTAAATAAAAAACAATAAGTATAAAATAATACAATAACTTTACAAGAATGAAATGCCGAAATTTTGCTTAGTATGTATATATTTTATAATTTTTACCACTGATTCATTATTTCATAATTTCCATCACTTCAATTTGTAATTAACTTAAAAAACTCGGTCGATGGTTGGTAATCTATACAAATAAATAAAACTGGAGTGTCTGTTTGTAACATTAAAATAACCGCTTTTTAATAAATGTGTGCATCAGTTTCATACAATTTCAACTCAACGCAACTCCGTACAAAAATCATGTGACAAGGGAGAAAAATCGAGGCTTTCTACTTCCTCCCCTTCACCTGTACTCAGTTCGACAGCTTACAAGTGACGGCATAGTGCTGAATATTATTGTTTTAAGCCCCTGTATCTTTCTAAAAAGGTCTCCTGGTGGTTCAGATGACACAACAATTTTCGACACGGGCCCGTAATCTAATAGGTCTAATAGATGTATTTAAATATCACAGATTACCATAGTTCAGGATCTGGCTAGGCCTACCTAGTCATCTCATCCTAATGATTATCCTAATGATTAGGATAATCATTAGGATGAGATGACTGAGTAAGTAAGATATGTGAGGTTATTATTATTATATACAAAACTTGTAAGTATTCAGTCAACAGATATGTTAATCTCAAGGCTTTAGAGTAATATTCGCTAGTGATAAAAATAAATTGGAGTTTTCACATCATTTCTGTGAGGCAAGAAGTGTAGCAGTTTCCTAAGGATATTTAAATAGTCACCCAGCTACATGAACCCGTTGGCGCATGCAGACGATGCCATCTGTGACTCGTAACTAGAGTAATGTTCCATTGAAAGGTTCACTGATTTGTTTTAGAAAATCCATACTAAGACACTAAGTGGAGTAAGATAAGAACATCTAGATAGGGATTTGCTTTACGAAACTTGAAGCTCGATACTATTTAGTCAATACAGTAGTTGACACCTTAGTCAAATTAGTTAGGTACTTTTTATCATCTGTCAAAACCGATAACTCTGTATGAAAATTGTACTAAATATAAACCTGTGACGTCACTGTTTTAGACTACTCAATTGAGCAATATATTTCAATGTTTATTTGATTAAAATTTATAACAGAAATAAAAGGCTGTAATTACTATATTTTCCGAGATGTTTTGTAAAATTCATTTTAAAGAAGGACACATCGGTATTTATTTACGATATAGTCAACAACTTTATTATAAAAGAAAACTAAATAAGTTCTAATATTTTACATTAAAATTAGATAGACTTTCTTCAAATGTTAGATTTGACATTAGAAACTGTCACCTTAAACACACAAATACATACACAATTACACACACTTGAAATTAAATTAACAGAATTATTGTAGATACTTGTATATTGTAAAAGGTATCGGAGATATTGTGTTTAATTTGTAACTGATTATAATTTTGAATGGAACCAATGGAACAATTAGTTTTTGACCTAAAATTTTATTACTAAATAGTTTTATTTAGCTTGCCCTGTTTGTTTATTTATTTGTTTGTTTGGCTCAAATCTAGTAATTTAAATTTAACCCCCTTCCTGTTGACAGATTGATCTGAAATTTGATACACACCTTTAGTTCTGGTGAGAATACAATGAAATAAATTCTGTTTCATTGTAAATCTATGATGGCCGGCGCTATAAAATGGCGGTTTACTAATTTTGTCACGACTTCCTCAATATGGATATCAAATAAAAGGGCTTGACTAGTAGAACAGTTCACTATGAAGAAAAATTGGCAGTCATAAGGACTGCCGATAGAAGTGAAAACTTATAACTTAGAATGTAATTTTTTAAATTAATGTGCATAATTAGAAATTTCATATTGTTTAAATTAAATCATCATGTCGGTGACGCGGTGACGTGAACTCATAAGATTTTCCCCTACCAAAAAATGCTCAACGTGGCTAAAGAACTTTTCACTTCAAAAATTAAAATTCAAGATGGCCGCCGCTACAAAATGGTGGTTTACACATTTTGTCAAGACTACTACTATATGAGTATCAAATGAAATGGGCTTGATGAACCTAATAGAATGAGAAGTACTAAATAAAGTAAACACTATGTACTAGAAGTTAAAAAATAAAATCGTTGGGTCCGTGTTTCCATCCAGTCAACTCAGTTTAGGCTACGCCTAAAATTTTTTTTTTATAGTTACCTTTACATTCCGCATCTGTCGTACGTGACATTTGAGAAACTACGTCAAGGAGTAAAATGGGGCTGATTTGCCATAGTTCAAATGCATATGGATTTTTTACAATGTACTCTGATTGCTGAAATTGTTCTACTACAATTGAAAAGAAAATTGTGACATTATTGACACAGAAAGTTTTGAAAAATAAAAAAAAAGTATATTTTCAAAAGTCTTAATCTAGACGCTTACTGCTTATCATTTCAGTGAAAACTTCTGGCAGGTAGTTCATAGTATGCCTCCCATAGTATACCATTTAGTGTCAATTTTGCTTTTATTTTGTAATTTAATGGACATCAGCTGCTCGACAAAGTAAAGAAACTAGCGATCAAAATTTTACCTGCGTTTCTATTAGGTGAACGTCCGTTTAGAGTTTAGACGATCAGGGTTTGCTCATCAGAGGGACATATAAAATTTCCTAAGCAGTAACTATTCTACATTCTACAACTAAACAAACATTTCTCCCTGAATATAATAATCATTTGTAAATCGGCACTTAAATCCCCAAATTCAACAATTTGGGGACATATAAATATAACACTTTTCACCTGTTTAAAAAGTGCTATATTTGTGGATCACAGAAAGTGTTGTCCCATGTAGGATTTGAACCCACAACACTTGGCGAAGTAGAAAGCGGCATGACGACCGCTTAAACCACCAGGCCATACCTACATGTAGTCATTTGTTGTTGCAAATGAAAGCTTTGTCATTCTACACCAGAGCAAAATCGTAAACCCAGCTGTCTTGTTGCACGTTGAATAATAGGTATTTTAAAATGCATTGAACCTGCCATAAATCTTTTATTTTGACAATGTGGTTGCATGGCAGCTGAATTCAAATCTAAAATTGATTGTAAACTGTAACCTGGGTCATATTAATACTATAAATATTATTTAATTTCGGACGATAAAGTATTACGACACTATACTAGTGGAAACTTGTGATTGGACCTCACCATATTATTATCATTTTTTTAATTTTGTGTAGGTGTAAGTATCTCTAGACTTTTAAATAAATAATAAAAAAAGTAAACTTAAAACATTAATCTAATCAACATGATTACAAACGCTTCTTCTAATTAATTTAATTTTCTTCTAATTTATATGTCAGAATCAACATTTTTTCTTTTTTTGTTGTAAAATATAAAAGTGTTAACATCTACTGCCTCATTGGTCTAACGCTGAGCGTCTGTGCCTGTGTGACTGTGACGATCAAGAGGTCTCGGGGGCAATTCCCGGGTCGGGCCAAAAGTGTTATTGGGCTTTTCTTACAAGTTTAATAACAGCCGAAATATGGAAGTTTGGCAGTGTTACACGCCCGTCCGTCCTGGTTGTCATGAACATCTGTGGCAATCGGTATTGGGAAGCCAGTACCCTCAAATATATTTGACAACTGGACCAACCTTCGAATTCAGTCAGCTCTCAGGGCTGCGGACATCCGATGCCAGTCGTTCCTTGGAAAAACTGCTATTCAGTTTTGCTGCTGCTATTGGGAATAATAAAGGCTAGGCAGATGATAAAAGTGAAAATATTCGCATAATCATTTCTGAGCTATATTGCGATGCATAATATAGAATATGGAAGGACCGGTGCAAACAAAACTGGCATCGTTAGCGCCAATCCTAATTAGAACGAACCTGTGGAATATTGATAACATCAAAGCGTTTTAATCATACTAAAGAATTGTAATTGTACAATCAGTGCTCGTTTTGAATACAGAATGAACATGAATGTCCTCCATCAACGGCGAGACAGTGATTATTGATGATTTCTTCCGTTCTCTCTGTCAACGATAACTATGTTAATCCTACTCTGACGTGAACATTGAACAAGTTATACAGCTCTCTTGTGTCCATTGTGAATATTAATGGAGACAGTTTAAAAAAGCTGCAGCAATCGGACAATAACAGTTTTTATAAAATCACAGTTTGATAAAATTTGGCTTCAAACGAATGTGTATGGATATTGTGTTTCATATTAAGAAGTAATTATAGAGAAGTAAGAAAGTATCTTTAATATCTAAAATTACCATTTATCTAAAGACAGATTTATGAAAATGATTACATTGCTAATACGTCATTCACCGTGGGAGAGCCACGCTTTGGCATGAATGGGCCGGCTCGACCGGAGTGATACCACGGCCTCACAGAAAACCGGTGTGAAATAGCTTGCGCTGTGTTTCACCGAGTGAGTGAGGATACCGGAGGCCCATACCCCAACCTCTCCCCCTATCTCCCCCCCCATCCCCCAAAGGCCGGTAACGCACTTGTGACGCCCCTGGTGTTGCGGGTGTCCATGGGCGGCGGTAATAGCTTACCATCAGGCGATACGTCTGCTCGTTTGCCAGTCTATTCCATAAAAAAAAAAAAAGTCTACATTTCTAAATTCAAAACTTGGCTTTAATATGTAATACTAGCTGACCCGGCGAACTTCGTACCGCCATATTTACATATCTGTCTCCTTCGATCAATAATGTACTATTATTGATCGAAGTCTGTCTCAGTTTCCCACAGGCAGTGTATTGTCACGAATAAAACAAATTACTTTTCCTGTAAAAAAAAAAAGTACCGTAAAATATTTCATTGCGCAATTTCTCTAGTTGAGGGTACGAATGATTAACCTACACTAGTTAGATATTCAACCGCCGTGTGGAGGTACTGCATACAATTGGCTTTTGTTCAACTGTAATGTTTCAATACCAGCTATGTGTTTAAATAAATTAAGTGCTACAAAAGTTACTAGTAAGTAATTCACGATTGTAGTGAACTAAAATAATGTCATACGGCGAAACCGGTCAGTATTGAAGTGAGTTAAACTAGTGGGATAAGTGCAAATAATAATAAATAATAATAATAAATATTTCGGACATCTAACACACAACGCCATTATTCCCAAGCTAAGCAGAACTTGTGTTATGGGTACTAGACAACTGATACAAATACATATATACTTTTTGATTTTTTAAATAAATACATACACATACATAAAAAAGTTTAAAAGGAAATATGAAAGGGATTTGATTACTAAATGAATCACAAATAACAAAAGGCTCTGGAAAAACATAAAAAATATAACTTATGCCAATAAGTCACATAACGAAAACACGCCATTATTAAACATTAAATCGACTTCTTTAGAGTCGGTTAATTATATAAATGATTATTTTGTAAATATTGGCAACCATCTTGCACAGAAATTTCAATCGGGTGTGAACTCTTATATTCCACCAAAAAAATTGCCTTCTCAACTAAACTCCTTTGTACTACTGAATACAGATATAGATGAAGTCGAACGATTTCTGAAGAGCCTCAAATCTGAAAGTGCTCCTGGCTGGGATAGTGTCTCCACCAGATTTCTTAAGTACGTGATGAAAGAAGTTGCTCCAATTATAACTCATTTGGCGAACCTATGCTTTGATGAAGGTATCTTTTCTGACCCACTGAAGATAGCCATAATTACCCCTGTGCATAAAGGAGGAGATAGAGACGATGTCAACAATTATAGACCGATATCAGTCCTACCTGTAATATCAAAAATTATTGAAAAACTAATAAATAATCGACTCTTAAAATATTTAAAAGAATATAACTTACTATCTATGTCACAGTTTGGTTTTCGGCAGGGCATATCGACTGAGGACGCAGTCACTTCACTGAGTTCATTAGTGGTGAAAAGTCTTGATAGTGGGAACAATTAAGGTCTTGCTGTATTTTTAGATCTTAAAAGCATTTGATACCGTCTCGGTCCCAATCCTCTTAAAAAAACTGGAATACGTAGGTGTTAGGGGTACAGCCATCAATTAATTTAAAAACTACCTTTCAAACCGTAAGCAGAGGGTGAAGGTGGGCAAGTGTATAGGTGACGATGCCGTTGTGTCATACGGTGTTCCCCAAGGGAGCGTGTTAGGTCCCACTTTGTTCTTAATTTATATAAACGATCTTTGTAACATAAAAATAAAAATGCGTAAGTCTTCTCATATGCAGATGACACAGCGGTAGTCTTCACTGGTGACTCTTGGCGTGAGGTTCAACACAATGCTGATGGGGGCTTGTCTAGTATAGTGACATGGCTAAAAAATAATCTACTGACCCTTAATACTTCAAAAACAAATTACATGTGTTTTAGTATTTATGATTGTTCCCAGCCGAGTGAAGATTTTAATTTACGAATACATATATGTGATGACAGAAATAAGCTTTGTACATGTCCATCCATCAGCAAAGTGTCTCAAATTAATTATCTTGGAGTGGTCGTCGATCAGAGATTATCGTGGTATCCCCATATAGAACTTGTCACTAACAGAATTAGAAAACTTAGTTGGGTATTCAGAACACTAAGACATGTTGTTCCTAAAACAGTGACCTGCAGCCATGGCTCCACAAGGAATCTCCTGAATGAGATATATGTTGCTTTGGTCCAGTCAGTGTTGCAGTACTGCATCCCTATCTGGGGAGGCGCGGTAAAAAGTCGATTCATTGAGATAGAGAGAGCGCAGCGTGCCCTAATAAAGTCAATGTACTTTAAAAACACCAGGTACCCTACAGAAAGTCTTTAACAGATTAGCAACCTACTCTCTGTTAGGAAACTATACATACTTCACACTATCCTAAAAAAACATAAAACCCTTCCTTATAATGCGGCTTTCCTGACTAAAAGAAGGAAATATATGGTAGTACAAGTCCCTCAGATATTAACAACGTTTGCTAGTAGACAATATGAAAAACGTTCGGCACAACTGTATAACAAAATAAACAAATGCATAGATATACACTCATTACAATATTACGACTGCAAAAGAGCAATATTGAACTGGATCGGGCCACTCAATTATCTTAAAACAGAGGCACTCCTCGAGCACATTAAATAGTGTCCATTACTATGTACAAGTAGACACATCCACATAAACATGCAGTCACGCACACCTATGACATCCTCATACGCACATACGCACACACACACTCACACACAAACACTCACTCACTCAACACAAAAATAAACTAAACAAGCTGAGGCACCATAATCTTAGAGTTAATAGTACTTAATGTAATTAATTGATTTAATTTAATTTAATTAATTAACTTACCTTAATTTTTTTTAATGTCTCTTAGACCATAATACTGTAGATTTCATCGGTTATTGTCATTGTTATTTTTTAATTGTTTTTGTGTTTAGATGTAGTTTTTTTTTCTTTTTCCTTTAATTTTAATTTAACTTTATTCAATTAATTTAATTTCTAGTACATGTAACACACACATTTTGTAAATATAATTATTAACACAATTGTAGTGATATGTGAGAGCGGTCCCTCCTAATACAGGCATGTTTGCTTAAAGGGAGGGTCCAACTTCTATTGTACCTCATTGTATATTTGTTAACGAAAATAAACTATTTTGATTTTTGATTTGATTTTTGATTTTTGATACACTCATTTACAAAATAAACGGGCCGTTTCGATTTTCTTCCTGGCTGAAAAAAATAAAATACCAAAAAGGTTTTAATCATTTGAACATGTTGCTGGCAAGTTATAAAAGTGCCATAATGTTTATAAGAGTACATTCCAAATTCAAATTTTTGACTGAGCCTGGTTTTCAAAGAAAACAACTTTTAACTACATTTTGTGGCGCGAATTCTCTATAGTTAATATCGACTCTAATTAACTTTTTGTCAATTTTTATTAAATTATCTGATGTTCTTGACATTTAAAAGTATTGTTATTGCTGTTTAGCAATCTCGAAAATGGTAGATAAAGTGATAAAAGCGAGCAAAATTATTGCGCTGCTTGAAGAAGGTTGCAGTCAATGCTTCGTCATCGCCCGGCACGCGGCCCTAAATTACTCCGTGGACATCGAATTGCCAGGCTTAGCTTCGCTCGAAATTGTGTGTCATGGACTCATGAAGACTGGGATAGGGTATTGTTCTCCGATGAAGCCAGGATATCTCTGCATGGTGAAGACCGACGTCGGCGAGTGTTACGTAGACGAGGAGAAGGCTGTTTTGAAGAAATCACACCTTATGGAGGGGGCTCTGTTATGTTTTGGGCAGGAATAAATTCTATGGATCGTACGGAGTTAGTCTTCATCGAAAACGGTACACTGACTGGACACCGATACATAACAGAAGTTCTAATTCCTTATGCACAACCCGCTTTAACCGCTCTGGGCAAAAACTCAATTTTTATGGACGACAACGCTCGCGCCCACCGGTCTGGCGATGTGGAAGCGTATATGCTAGAAGTCGGAATTCGTCGTTTGAACTGGCCAGCTAGAAATCCTCAATCCCATAGAGCATATCTGGGACGTTCTGAAGCGACGAGTGAGATCAGTGCAGCCGGCTCCGCAGACCATCAGAGAGCTTAAGAATGTGATTACCGCGGAGTGGGAACGTATTCCCCAAGAAACCATAAAAGATATACTCGCTAGCATGCCCAGACGAATGCAAGCCAACGTTATGTATTTTAACAAGTTCCATCAAGTGCCGTTCTCTATATTATAAAAATATTTTTTAAGCTGATTGTATGAATTTATCTCGAATGTACATTTCGAGATACAAATATCGTGCAATAAACTTTAAATTCCGAGCATTTCATTCGCGTTAGTATTGATTCTGTCAAACTAAATCATTGTCTATAAGTTATTTCATGCATGTTCTGAGATAACACACAAAACAAAATACAGTCAAATTGAGAATCTCCCCCTTTTTGGAAGTCGGTTAATAACATTAAATAACAAAGTATACTTGTCTTATATAGATTTTAGTTTAGTCCGTATAAATTGTAATAGTTTACCTTTACGTTTAAATTAATCTTGAAATCAAATAAATTTCAAACTCCTTTCCATCTTTGATTAAGTAGCATCCAAAAACTTTGAATAACTTAATTCTAAATTTGATCTTACAAAATTCCAACCCTTTTTACCCCTTTAAAAGGTGCATTCTCAAAAGTCCTTTTATAACTGGTACCTAAAACCTTACAAGAAATACACTTGATAACTTTCAAACCTTCAAAGCTTCCCTAGTTATTCAGTGAGTGGTTATACTTTTTCTTACATATATATACACAAAATACACACATCAAAAGTGTCTAGGGATCAAGCATTTTTATGCGGATTTCTTGAGATTGAGATGTGGCTTTGGCCCTGGCCTGCTCAGTCGCCAGACTTGAACCCGATTGAGCATGCATGGGATATGCTACAGAGAAGAGCTCTGCCGAATATGGAGGGTATCCAGTCGCAAGAAGACCTTTTTTTGTTGTTGCAACGAACATGGGCGGCCATTCCACAGCGTGTTTGGATGAACTCATTTTGAGTATGCCAAACCGATGTTCTTGTGTTGTTAGTGTTTGCGGTAGAAACACGGATTATTAATTGTTTAAGTTACCTAATAAAATTTTAAAGAAAACTGTTATTTCAGTCTTTTTTTCGAACTTTAATGTTAGTGGTTCAAATGTCAAAAATCCCTTTATTAGGAAAATGGCAAATTTCTTTATTAATGCAAAGGTGACTTGGTTTATCGTTACTGTGACAAACGAAAACACTTTATTTGATGAATCCTTAAAGAAAATTTTAATTAATATCAATCAGGAGAAAAGTTATTGCAAAAATATATGTTGATCCCTAGACACTTTTGATGTGTGTATATTCGCATGTTTAACTGAAATGTTGTATGTATACAGACATGGCATGACATATTTTACTAAATGGTAGGTATATATTCAGTAATTATTCCACAACTAGCACTCTGATGCCGTCTCCGTCTAACATCATTCAATCACTTTAGCTGTATTTGAATAATAAAAACAGTTTATAACAAGTTAAATTATGCGATTGATAAGCACTTATGCTGGACGGGTGGCAAGTAAAGCTTTTGCCCGCAGCTCCGCCCGCGTAAAGGTCGGTTATCGCGGCGATTCTTCAAACTGATATAAATTTTTAATAATGAGAAACAATGACAATTTCATGCACTCATAAATATATTCTGTGTCACAACAGTGTAACGCCAAGGCAAATTTAAAAAAAGTAATTTTCAAAAAGTAATTTTACTTTCACAACAATTTTATATAACTAATTCTAAGCTGTGAGGTATTTTCAACATGAAATCAATTTACAATCACAAAAATACTTTACATTCGGCAAGAAAGTCGAATTAACAAACAAAATTTAGGTTTATACTTCCACACAGGGGAACGCCTGCGTACTCCCTGCCGTATTGCACTATGTCTTCAACAAACGAGACCCATTAGATAATCTAGACTAAAATTATTCTATCCAGTATAGGCCTCTACTTTTGCAGTCAACATATTTTGTAAGAGAATTTGCTATTTGCTTTATTTTATTTGTGTATCGATAATGTAATTATTTTAATGTTGTACTTAAATTGCTTTCAAAACTTCTGGACTGAGCTTCCTTTTTTCTTTTCAGTTTTGGAACGAAGTTCCTCATGGGGCGTTGCGGAGGTGTACCGTAGCCGGGAAAAACGTCCGGACCGTAAGATTGACGCCTCGATGTCAAAATGGGAGCGTATGCGAATGCTGTGCTGGAGGTCTTGGGTTCGAATCCCGGGTAGGATGCATTTTTTTATGATCTGCAGAAAAAAAATATTTCAGAGTTTGGATGTATGAGTTCTATGTATAATACGTATGTATTTACAAAAAAAGATTTAAGAAATATTTATTTATTTATATTCTTGAACGACAAATTTTGTATAGCGTAATAATCTGTAAGTTGTATGTAACAAAACAAGTACGTAGTAACTCTAGACAGAGCTTGTTTCAGTAGAAATTACTAGGTGGCAGCACAAGTGACAAGTTTAGTTTTATTTTTTATTTTTATCGATAAAAAATCATAATAAAAAATGTAAACCTGAATAGTTATTTTATTTAAACCTCGCATAGAACTTTTAAATAAATTTATAAATCATTTTAAATAAAATAAAGGTGTTAAGACAATTTTGTGGTTTCTAAAGAGCGTGAACGAAAAATTTAGTACCTATATCTCCGTCTGTAATTATTTATTTATTTCGTGAACAAAGTTAAAGAAATATATAATTACAGATGATTGAATTACAGATATTGATGATTTTTGATAAGGAACTTCGTTCCTATCTGGTGTCCCACGACACACCAAGACTTTTTTATTAAAAGTTTTAAGGTTTTATTTATTTTTTAAATTTATTACTTACTCAACCGCACCCGGCTTTACTATGACACAAGTCACGAATCTACGAATTTAATTAGCCCCCGGAGACGCGTCGCGTGTACATTATGGTTAATTAAGATTACATACTCAGCGAGTACAGTCATACTTATTGTTATTATCTTCCCAGAATCTGAAAAAAGTTAGGGTTGAAGTAGTCATTAATTATATTCAGCTTTCAAATGAACACATGAAAGAGAATAAATCACAAGCAAGCATCAATTCGACCACAATTTGAACTTTGTATTTTACTATACATCTTCTGTCCATCAATATACAAAGTTAGGCCAACTACGTATCAGGCCATGCATAGTATAGGGTTCCGGAGTCACCCATAATGGCGCGTGGAATTAGAAAGCAGGGTTGGTATTTATTACTATGAATAATGTTTACTCATTATTTTTGTACAAAATTTTCCAAGTTAGCGTATTTTACAAGTTATGCCTCCTCTATACTCTTGAACTAAAAAAAAAATCTAAGCTAAGTTTTCCTTCACAGGTAATCACATGGACTAACTCATGATTTTTTTCAGATAACTAAATGTAACAGAATAATCTTTAAATTATTATTATAATTATTATAAAATTAAAGTAACGTTGCTCATGGTTACTTAAGTTCAGTCAGTACCTACTGTTGACGTCAAATAAACTTTCGCGTTGCTAGAATTACTCATTTTAGGTTTTTCACTTGGTCTAAAGTTTGTTATTTTTAACCTAAGATTTTAACTATGGAGTGTAGAGATAAGAAGCACAATCTCTATGTTAAAAAAGTGTCCGCCAAAATACACTAATTAGGTGACGCCACTGTACAACGAGTGTAAATTTTAAAGAATTAGAAAAGATAATAATCAAACGAACTATTATTTGTTTATGTTTATCGGACAGGACACTACGCAAAGTTTTTTATTTTATAAACCACGATTTAATAAAAAGAATTAAAACGATATCACACTCTTGTCTCACTCTAGCGCCTCTGTGGTCGGTTCTCGAACTATTATTTGGTCATGTTTGATGGACAATTTTCCCCATAAGAGCCCATCAGAGATTGTACTCCTTACCTCTATACTCCATGGTTTTAACAATATGACGTGAAAGAAAATGGCGCGGGCAAAGCAAATTAAAAAAAAAAGTACACCGCGAAGGCGCCGAGTCTGAGTTTGTAACAAATTAAAAAATGTTGTATGATAAATTGCGCACCATGGAGGTAAAAGTAAATAGGTTTAATGATGTTTTGAATTCACAAACTTAGTGCACACGATGTTCTAAATTCAATTTACTTTATCCTCTAGCAGTCTAGCGGATAAAAACGGTTTTTGCACCCAGATATCGAAGGGCAACGGACATGCCGAAACTATAAGGGTTTACTATTTAGACTTGAACTACGGAACCCTTAAAACTTATAACAAGAATTATAACAAATAGTGTTAAAATTTATGAAAAAGAAATCAATTTTGAAGATTTATTCTTTAGTCATTGAAAATAACGATAACTTCACATTCATCAATATAAAGTTATTTTAAATTTATGTGTCACCGTAAGATTGTAAAAACCGTTTGATTATAATCTGTCTAGTGAGATTACAAACTATCGATAGAACCACGATATACTGCTTACGCGCGTCAAATTGTCAACAGTCCCTGATTCATCGGTTTCAAAGTAGGCCCTTCAATAGCCATAGAGTTCGGTTAGGTTAGGTTAGAACTTCTATAATTAATCAAAAAGTAATTTTACTTTCACAACAATTTTATATAACTAATTCTAAAGCTGTGAGGTATTTTCAACATGAAATCAATTTACAATCACAAAAATACTTTACATTCGGCAAGAAAGACGAATTAACAAACAAATATGGCGGCCCGGGACATATGCTGTTCAACCAATCAGCGCGCGACTTGCTATTCGTCGATACCATTTTTGCAATCTCGCGAGATAGATTACAATCTAACGGTTTTGACAATCTGACGGTAACATATGCATACTTATGGATGTGACTAATAATAAGACAGTAAGGGAATTGACTTATAATTTAGAAACCTAGGGTATACAAGAGACAATATAAAGTAGACCTTATACGGGAGAGAGAGTAAAGTTACCCAAACTACAATAAAATTACGTTAGTTATGCTTTTTAAAGAAATCTGAACAGTGATCGGTTTTGTTTTTTAACAACGGGATAATAAAGGGAACAGAACGGGTCATTTGTGAAATAGCAGTCGAAATTATAATTAAAAACTAAGTTTTGAAGAAAGAAAAAATGAAAAAAGTTACAGGTTAATTGTCTACCTATCTAAATCTTGTAATTTTTATGAGTTGATAGCCATGTATCGAGCAGGTTGGTAATGGTAAAAAAATATTATATGTTTGATTTCATTATTTTTTTGTCGGACTATTTTACTTTTACTTATATTAATTTTATAAAGCCTGAAAGTGATACCTCAATTTATATAAGAACATAAGATTAAGTTATGTTTCTTTAAATATAGTCCATAGTACAGCGTTTTCAACTCGTATGTATGAATTTAAAAAAGTAACATTCCTTTTTGTGTGCTTATATCATCTGCCATATATTTAATGTTCTTGATAAAATATTAGTTTCCTGTAGCGTCGTAACGAAACGGTGCTTAATGGAAGCGTTCGGACAGTTTACGTGCAAATACTTCGCTACACAATATATTATGCATAAGGGATAAGATACAGCTTTCTTAGAAAGGGATTATATACAATGTTACGAACACATTGAGTATTACTCAGTAATAAATTATGGATGTGTATAAGAGAAAATTCTAACATCTTTTTATTTTAAATGTCTTAAACGTAAGTGTAACATTACACAATTCTTTATTTTACACGAATAAGACTTTACAATTTAATAAAATAAATAAGTGTGAGAACAGTGGTGGGTATTTTTTTGGGGCAGGAATTTGGAAACATGGTGCCCCATGCAGTGACAAATGAAATTTCCGTTTCAATCTTTCTTTGTCAGTAGGTAACAGAGTATTGTTTGTCCCTACCTGCAGCACCATAAAGTATTTAATTCACCTCGTACCTTGTTTAGTGTAACTCAAAAAAATCAACCAAACTGGTTTAATGTTTTCAAGGTTAGAATCTGAGCTTCAAAGTTCATATTATAAAATTTTGATAAATTTAAATAGCCTGTGTCTCCCGAGCCACTATTGAGAATCTATTGTCACTTCACTCAAATCGGTTCAGTAGTTCATACATACAAATAAACTAACGTAAAATACTAAAATCATTACTCGTCCTTTTGCTTTGTTGTCGGGTAAAAATGTTGTTTATGGTCAATGCGTAGTTATGTGCTGTCTTTCAACGATGTATTGCTTCACTATCTTCGTAAAAAGCGTTATCACCTTGCTAGCTTATAATAAAAGCACGATATTTAACGAAAAAACTATGAAAATCTACTACTATAGTATTATCATTTCCTTGAGTTCACTGCAAATGACACTGCCCTTGGTATAAACAAAATGTAATAGAAATATCTACGTAAATCAGCACTGTAATAGTTGAGGAACTAAAACGTGAACACAGACCACAATTCACAGAGGCCCGTCACAAATTACAAACTAATCATAGCCCACCAATTGGGTCGCTCGGAAGAGGTTAATTTTCCCAATCCCGACGCCGCGTTAACGTTCAGCCAGTTACTGCCGCCCCACCAATTAGCTTTTACTGCCCTTGTGGTCCGATAACTACTCTACGAGACTTATCTATCGAACGATCCGGGTATTATATCCTAGTAAACACCACTAGGATACGCTTCTTAGCTCCTTTTGCGAAGTTCTATTGGTGATATAATTGTTTGTACACGTATCTGCTTCCTTCATTACAGAACGCTCTTTGTTCACGTTTTAATAAAAATTTTACTCATATTTTGGTTTAATAACTATTGTGAAAATTTTGAAATGTTTTCTTTGCATAATATTGTCATAATCACAACGACACTTTACGATATTAACAAGTACCTAGTAACTGCTCACGTGGGAAAGCACCTAATTCCCAACGCTACTGAATCTTATTTAGCCAACACATTTTTTGTGTAATGCTATTTATTTTTACTGGCAAGTGGGTTCGTCGATAGAGAAGATAATCAACGTTACACATTCACACAGTACTGGTGTTGCGAGTTCTTAACCGCTTATGAAAATAAGGTTCCTGAGCTAATTTTCTAACTAGCTGGTTTTAATGTGTAGTATTTTTGCAACTTAATTTTTACCTATTTCTAAAGTTTTATACATTTATACCATATAATATAATAAGTAATAGTAATAGACTAGATAAATAGTACATAAATATTAATTGATGTGGTTGTTTTATTTAAGCGTACAAATAACACTGTTGCTGTACAATGGTTTAAGTAATTTTTTTGTATGATTGTATTGCAGTAGCTTTCACCATGCAATTAAGATTTCATTAGCTCTATTTCTATTATAAATAGTTCCACTTTTTTACCTGTATTAAGGGCATAAACTTAAATAAAATTTAACGTATTACAATTTGCAAAGAACAATGGCGAAATCGTCTTTGATAGTATTACTAACCGTCCAGAAATATCTGTATTTTGAATGAATCCTTCTAATTTTATAAACGTGAAAGTTTGTAAGTATGGATCGATGGATGTTTGATACACTTTCACGCAAAAACTACTGAACGAATTTGGATGAAACTTTACAGTAATATAGCTTATACATCAGAATAACACATAGGCTACTATTTGCCGCGATAACCGACATATACTTGGGCGGAGCCGCGGGCAACAACTAGTACTAAATAATTTCGTAAGCTTTTTTCCAATTATGCCGAGGTTCTTCTCCACAGTCGAATCAATCTCTTAACCGGAATTCACACAAATCGGTTTAGCGATTTAGCCGTGAAAGCATAACAGATAGATAGAAACGAACAGACACTACTCTCGAACTGATATGGATAATTAATTAACTTTTTTAAAATATAATAGCTAATAATGTCTATACATATTATGCAATGTGTGAAACTAAGCTGAAAATATTTTTCTAGAAACTGATCTGATAGGCTATAGTGGGTTCGATAGGCGTAAACATCCGCCAATAGTTAAATATTCAGCAATAGTTTAAAGAAGTGAAAATTAGTGGAAAAGTAAAACGTAAAGTGGAGTTGTTAACAAATCGAATCTACGTGAGTCAGAAACACGCCAAAGTTGTCCCAGTTCGGGAGCCTGTTTTTGTTTATCAATTAAATAAAACATCAGTCTTGTTAACTAGCTTACGGTACACGTAGTTCGCTTTGTTTTTAGGCGTTCTTATGTGCTTTATACCATTTTTCTAATTAAAAAAAAACTGGTGAACTGCGTGCGAAGCCACGACCAATATTATGCCCTATTTCGAGTTATAAACATTTTACAACAACGGTTTCGGTAACCTATAATATCAAATGAGTTCGTTGACCATTACTCCGGTTACTCATCCTACTAATATTATAAACGCGAAAGTTTGTTAGTATGGATGGATGGCTGGATTTTTGTTACTCTTTCACGCAAAAACTACTGAACCGATTTGGATGAAACTTTACAGTAATATAGCTTATACATCAGAATAACACATTGGTTACTATTTGCCGCGAAAACCGACATATACGCGGGTGGAGCCGCGGGCAACAACTAGCAATCTAATAAAACGATCATGAAAATCAAACCACCTATACATGTAATAGAAAAGTTACTATTTTCTATTACATAAATAAGTGATAATACGTTATAACTTAGATAAAATAGTAGCTTACAAATTTACGTGTAGCCGAGTGAATCCTATATTATAAATGGGATCGCTCTATCACTTTTGCCGATCCTATTTACAGTGTCTAAGGGAATCCTACAACTAGCAGTAGTGCCCTGCCAATATAACTTATGTGAATACTACCTAAACGCACCTTATATTTTTATTATTAAACGGCTTTATTTAGCTTGCCCTGGTTGTTTATTTGTTTGTTTGGGTCAAATCTTTTAATTGAGATGTGACCCCCTTTCTGTTGACAGATTGATCTGAAATTTTGTACAGACTTTTAGATCTGGTGACAATACAATTAAATA
Organism: Diaphora mendica; assembly: GCA_949125395.1. Classification (NCBI taxonomy): domain Eukaryota; kingdom Metazoa; phylum Arthropoda; class Insecta; order Lepidoptera; family Erebidae; genus Diaphora; species Diaphora mendica. Next base: position 13,895,503 of record OX421319.1, on the reverse strand, counting down.
AATTACGTTTCATTGTAAATCCAAGTTGGGCACCGCTACAAAATGGCGGTTTACAAATTTTGACACGACAATATGGGTATCAAATGAAAGGGCTTGATTAGTAGAACATAGTTCACTATGAAAAAAATATTAAAATCCAAGATGGCCGCCGCTACAAGATGGTGGTGTACACATGTAGTCACGACTACCACTATATGGGTATCAAATGAAAGAGTTTGACTAGTAGAACATTCTTTCACACAAGTTTTTAGTTTGTAGTTTACATCAAATTTTTCATAGTGAACTTTTAGTTTAGTATTAAAAACTAAAAACTTGAAAATAAAAATTTATAAAAAAGGTTTTTAATTTAAACGGTTTTATCGAAAATAAACTAAAAGCTAAAAAAAAATTTGGTTAAAAATATTCGGTATAAAATCGTTGGGCCCGTGTTTCCATCCAGTCATCTCAGTTTACGCTCGTTGTGCTGTAAACCGTTTTATATGTGGCCTAAACCTTCTCATATTATTTATATTCCTATTACTACCTAATCAACCGAAAACAGGGCTAATTTTGATCGAAACCTCATTGGAATGTAAGTCAGAAATCTAATCCATGTTTTAGGATTAGTAACCTATAGCGTAACGAGCCAGTCATTCATACATCGTAAATAGTAGTAATATATGTTAGTTGCTCGGTGAGACAAATATATTCTAACGTAGTGCCAATTCAATGTGTTTTAGTATCAGTGCATCTGCCCATACAACCGTAAACCACACGCTCGTAACAAACCGATCAATGGTGCGACTACTATATACATTGGTTACCACACGGAATAAAATAAAATATTTTAAATACTTACACGATTCCGTGAATATTAGATTTTTATAAAATACTAGCTGATTAGGCAAACTTTGTATTGCCATAAAAAAATGGGGTATAAAAAATAGATGTTGGTCGATTCTCAGACCTACCCGATATGCACACCAAATTTCATAAAAATCAGTCCAGCTGTTTCAGAGGAGTATGGTAACTAACATTGTGACACGAAAATTTTTATATATGTTACCGGAAATGTATGAAATCAAGGAGTTGTATACAAATCCTAGGAAATGTGTACAATTCCGATACTATTTAGATAATGTATAAAATATTGTTTGAAAAACTATTTAATACATAGATATCCTAGGAAATGTATAAATTTCCTCGGAATTGTATATAATTCCAATATCGTATTAGGAAATGTATAAAGTAAATGCTTTCTGTAATAAAACACGTTGTTAATAATATTTTTATATTATAGCACTGCACTGCCTCGTTGGTCTCGCGGTTGGCGTGTGCGACTGCTGATTATGAGGTCTCGGGTTCGATTCCCGGGTCGGACCAAATGTTTGTATGATCTACAAATATTTGTTTCGGAGTTTGGGTGTTTTCTATGTATAATATGTATGTATTTACAAATAAAAAGTATATATGTATTTGTATCAGTTGTCTAGTACCCATAACACAACCTCTGCTTAGCTTGGGAATAGATGGCGCTGTGTACTAGATCAGTGTTCCGCAAACTTTTTGGGTGCAAGGCACATCTAGGAAGATTAAAATTTTTGGAGGTACATCATAAATTAAAAATATTTTTTAAGTAATAAAAAACAACGTTTCATATTAGTCAACTAAACTATATTTTTATCTTACAGTTTAATAGAGCATAGACGGTCTCATTTCTTCGTCGACCGTCTTGGGGCGTTCCCTTTTTTTGTTTTTTATTGTGGTAAGAGTTAAAAATCCTAATTTACATAAATAGGTCATTGCTCCATTCCAAATTATGTTCATCAATAGTTATTTGTTATACAAGAGTGCAAAGTTGCTTTTTAACCGCGTGCTCAATTTTGATGACCGAGCAAGCGAAGGATTCTAAAATTGAATCACGAGCATAGCGAGTGATTTAAAAATTAGAATCCTGAGCGTCAGCGAGGGAATGTAAAGAGCACGAGGTGAAAAATCTTTGCACCCGAGTGCAACACCTAACTTTTCATTCCACCTCAGCGAGGAAACAACTAAATGCAAAAAAAGCATTAACAATCACAAGATACTTTTATTTCAGTTTAGGTATTAATATTTATTAGGTACTACATTATGATAGGTAAGTATAACAGATATTTTTTTTAAATTATTTCAAAAATACTTAGGTACTCGCTCAACCCCGCGGTGTTACCCACGGTTTTTATCGTACCGCGAGTAACACCGCGGGACAAAGCTAGTCTAAACAAGTAGTTAAAGTTACTCCTTAGATTATCAGGTATCTGCCAGTGAAAGTCAAGTCAAAATCAGTCCAGCCGTTCCAGGGATAAGCCGGAACAAACAGACAGACAGACCGACTGACAGACAGACAATGTAACAGAAATTATAAAAAAACGTATGCATTTAGTAAAAAGTGGTTATGATAATATTACAAACAGACATTTCAATTTTATTTATTTGTATAGATGTAAAGATAAATTAAGAAAAATTTTAAGTTAAGTTGCTGTGGTTATATAAGAAGAAAATGGTGCGGGCAGAGCAAATTAAAAAAAAACTACACCAAGAAGGTTCCGAGTCTGAGTTTTTAATAAATTAAATATTGTATGATTAATTCGGCACCATGGAGGTAGAAGTAAATAGGTTTAATGATGTTTTGAATTCACAAACTTAGTGCACTCGAGCGATGTTCTAAATTCAATTTACTTTATTCCTCTAGAGGATAAAAACGGCTTTTGCACTCAGATATCGACGGGCAAAAATACTCTTTACGAGCTGGTGGGTTGAAAAATATTCTTCCGTTACTTTAAATATTTCTTATCTAGTTGTATGGTTAGGCAGTGGCAGACAAAATAAAAAGACCTCAGAAATTACAGAATAAAAAGTCCTCAGAAATCAGAACAGACTTGTCTGTAAATAAATTCTGAAAGCTGCTTATATGCACTGACCTCAAGCCCTTTGGATAGGAAGGGAAGAATATAAATGGAGCAAAAATATTCAGGAAGGGAAGAATAGAAATGGGGCGAAAATATTCAGGTAGGGAAGAATAGACATAGGACGAAAATGTTCAGGAAGGAAAGAACGGAAATAAAGCGAAATTATTCAGGAAAGGGTAGAATAGAAATAGGTAGGGCGAAAATGTTCAGGAAGGGAAGAATAGGAATGGAGCAAAAATATTCAGGAAGGGTAGAATAGAAATAGGGCGAAAATGTTCAGGAAGGGAAGAATAGAAATAGGGCGAAAATGTTCAGGAAGGGAAGAATAGAAATGGGGCAAAAATATTCAGGAAGGGCAGAATAGAAATAGGGCGAAAATTTTCAGGAAGGGTACAATAGAAATAGAGCGACAATATTCAGGAAGTATAGAATAGAAATAGCGGGATACTTAGTTTAAAGATCATGCGTAGTTGTGGATGAGAAATGACAATTGATATCATTCTAACTAATAGTGTTTTTGAACTCGGTTCTTCGGAGAAGTAGTTAATAGCAGGAGGGCAGTAGACTACACCTAGAATAACGCTAACTCTCTTGACCAACCCACACTTAGTAGAGATGAACGAAACAAAACGCCTCTCTAGTGCTTGCGGGTAATTAACAACTGTGTACCTAAATATTTTTCTTTAGGCCGTCTATTTAGGTTTGTGGGATAACCGTATTACACGATACGGGAGACGGGATACGGGAACACTGTACTAGATGTCCGAAGTATATCTAAAAAAAAAATAAAAAAATCATAGCACTCATATCATCTTAATACCGTAAAATAATAATAATATTTTCACATGTTCTAACCTAACCTAACCTAAAAATAATTACCCACCAATATCTTAAATGTTTTACATTTCCGATTGCTATTTAGGAAATGTATAGATTTCCTAGGAAATGTGTAATGTGTAAGTATAATATAATTTATTTCACACATTTCCGTGCGATTTTAGGAATAACATACATTTCCTAGGAATTGTATACAATGACGAATTACATACATTTCCGTTAACATATATAAGATTTTCATTGACAAAATAACCGATTTCTATTTGTTCATTTTTTTTATTTTATCTTCATCATCTAAGCGCCCGTGCCTCGGAGAGCACGTTAAGCCGTCGGTCCCGGTTGTCATGAACATATATGGCAATCGTTATTGGGAAGTCAGTGCCCTCAAATATACTGACAACTAGTTCAATCATCGAATTCAGTTCACCCTCAGGGTTGCGGAGGTCCGATGCCAGTCGCTCCGTGGAAAAACTGATATTCAGGTAAAACCGGTTGAACTAGTAGCCGACCCCAAATCTTGGGAATAATAAAGGCTAGGAAAATGATGAAAATGATGATCTAAGCGGAAAGACATGTTGGACATAGGACTCTCCCAATGTTAGGATTTCTTTATTTATTTTGCTTCCAAAGATCCTAATCTTTCTAATCATATAGCTTACCTATAACATAACATATCGCTGCGATGAAGTCTCGATCGACCAACAGCTCAAACGACGCAAACGGGGCTGGATAGGTCATACCCTCCTAAGAGATTCCAACCACATCCCGAGGCAAGCCCTAGACTGGAATTTCCAAGGAAAACGCAAGCGTGGCCGTCCAAAACAAACCTGGCGGCGGAATATCATCGATGAAGCAAGACGCGACAAGACCTGGAGCGAAATCAAGCGAGACGCTCAAGATAGAACGGGATGGCAATGCACTGTGGACGCCCTCTGCCCCATCTAGGGGACCTAGGACCTTAAGTCATATTATCAGATTTTACACGCGACTCTGCCCGCCTGTACTTCGATTCTAATATAATAATCTAAATAGTAGCTTATGCCCTTCCTCAAGAATGAAAGTATCCATAATTATGTATGCCAAATTTAATAGAATCGGTGCAGCGTAGTCAAAGCGTAACAGATAGAATGAAGAAACCGAATTTAGATTCAATAATTACATGTTTGAATCTATTTAACTTAAAGTGAACCTCATAGCATTATATATTTTCAAGAACTAAAGAGAAAATAATTTAAATTAAAAAAGCTTTTTAAAAACAAGCTTTTACTGGAATGTCTCAAGACGAATCAAACGAGTCCAAGCTCGATGATGTTGCGACGTTTCTTTACAGAGTTACTATCCACCCACCAGCCACCTTCCAGCTCCAGCATCAGATCAGCTCCATGTCATTATAATATTGTATTATCACGCTGTATACATATGCTTGGAAATTTTCAGCAAAGTCGGTTGAAGATATCTGCTTCAAAATTGAGTTGCAAGATTCCACCCGAACGTACAAGCATTGTAACCTCTTTGTATTTCCATATCCGTAATAATCACGATCAAATAATTTAAAATAAATGATTGTTACCTAACAATTTTATCATAAAATGTTGTCTTCAATACTTATTTGGTAATAAAATTTGTAAATGTCTAACTTGGTGTAACAAAATTCAAAAATTTACTGTTAAATATTCCTACTGTTAATTAAATTATAGCACCAGAGTCAAACCCATGGGTATATTTAATGTCTCACTCATAAGATCGAGAAGCATAAATTAACTTAGTAGCTATTTGTTATTCTGGGCCACAAGCGTTGAATTATTAAAGCGGCGATGGTACCTCTCTACGAACTTAGTTACGGGATCGGTGTGAAAACAACGATATGTTAAATATAAACTAAAGACACAACTTAAACAAGAGGCCCCGCACACTATGATTACAAACAGTCAATAACAACAAGTTATTACGTCGATATAATCAGCACAATCTAATATTACAAATTCAAAAGTAACTCTGTCTGTCTGTTTCGCTTTCACGGCTAAATCGCTTCATCAAATTCAATACAATTTGGCATGGAGATACTTTAATCTATACTATATATCTATACTAATATATAAAGCTGAAGAGTTTGTTTGATTAAACGCGCTAATCTCAGGAACTATTGGTCCGATTTAAAAAATATTTCAGTGTTAGATAGCCCATTTATTGAGGCAGGCTACATGTCAGGCTATATATCATCACGCTAAGACCAATAGGAGCGGCGTATCAATGAAGAATGTTACAAAAACGGGTGAAAATTATTACGCTACGGGCAATAGGAGACGTTAACGACGTTGCGTGGGTCAGCTAGTATATATAATTTAATATGTATATAATAATATTATAAAGCTGAAGAGTTTGTTTGTTTGTTCGTCTGTTTGAACGCGCTAATCTCAGGAACTACGGAAAAATTCTCTGAGTGTTGAATAGTCCATTTATCGAGGAAGGTTATAGGCTATTTTTTTTTTAAATTAGAGATCCATAAGAAAATTGCTATTTCGTAACCCAAGGTGTGAAATCGAAAACCTATTTTTGCGTGCGCTGCAAAAAGTATTGACAATAGAACAAAATAATGTATTACGGGTTTGTAGGTCCCATTAAGATCTACAAAAAAGTCCGTGAGAGTATATATCAAACTATCATGGTTTAGTCACAATAACCGCTTTTGTGTTCAAAAAAAATATTAAATAGTCTGAAGAAAGAAACTACGTTAATTGTGTATCGTAATATTAATCCTTATCCAAATTAAGTATTATGTTATCAAGGGTATTTATATAGAAGTAAAATACTTTTTGTTTCATCCCAATCAGACATTTCGTTTAGAAGTTATCACGAGTACCTAAGACGCTAAGAGTTGGTACCTAATAATGAGTTATTTGCCAAAGAGTTTTTATCAACATAATACCTTTAATCTTTATCCAAATAAATGTGTTGTTGATTATATGAGTATTAGATCTTGGAAGAGTATAATAAATACATCTATACTAATATATAAAGCTAAAGAGTTTGTTTGTTTGAACGCGCTAATCTCAGGAACTACTGGTCCAATTTGAAAAATTATTTCAGTGTTAGAGCCCATTTATCGAGGAAGGCTATAGGCTATATATCATCACGCTAAGATCAATAGGAGCGTAGCACCAATGAAGAATGTTTCAAAAACGGGGGGAAATTATCACGCTACGGGCAATAGGAGACGCAAACGACGTTGCGTGGGTCAGCTAGTTTTTGAGACATCTGCTAATTTTTACCATAATAACCGGTATACACGCGGGCGGAGCCGCGGGAAAAGCTAGTATCAAATAAGCCACCTATACATATATGATCTTGATTATGATCTTAGTATATTTTAGACAATTGACGATTAATTATTTATGCCTAAATAACTTTAAAATATACTACTGCTGCAACTACTTATGTACGAAGTACTAAAAAATGTACGAAGTTATTCGAACTAGTGTTATAAATGTGAATGTGAGTTCGTTTGTTTGTATGATACTCATTCACGAACAGAATTGATTTTAAAAATTAAATTAATGAAATTGTGCTAAAAATTCTTTCACCAATTTCAGGCTACGGAGAACGGACGCCCTTAGATAATCAGCGTAGATAATCCAGCGTAAGGAACTTATCTGCAAGTGGTAGATATCTCGAGGTACTTCGAGGTTTCAGGGTTTTCCTTTCTACGGTACTCCTGGTTCCCCAGCTACTACTAGTACATAAAGGCAAAAGCCACATAACACCGTTACATAAAGTAGGCATCACTTTAATATCAACTAGAAAAAAAACAACATTTATTTAACAATAGTTCATTTTACTTTGTAATTAATCATGTTGGCTACTCTTTCTTCATTTAGTTCTGAGCATTCCTCGGCAACAGCTGAGCAATTTCATTTATTCCGCAGTACTCACTCATTCTTTGTTACACTTGCTTCAAGTTACTTGAACTAGATAAATTGACTGCGGTGGTTTGTCTTTGAAATTCGAAGTTTTATTTGAAACTCTGTGAAGCTGTGCCCGCTACTTCGTACCAGACATTTGGATTTTTAAGTTATTTTAAATTTTTTACCGTTTAACCTTCCCTGGACCTGGACAAACATTTCAAAACCAAAATCAGCTAAATCGACCCAGCCGTTCTCAAGTTTTAGCGAGACAAGCGAACAGCAATTGATTTTTATATATAAGAAGATTGTACACCATTTTTAGTGACATTTGACAATATAGAGTTAATAAGTCGGCTAAGTGCGTGTCGTATAACTCCCAAAATGGGGTTTCATTTTATGGGCGTTTTGTTATGTCATAATTTTATAAAAAAACACATTAATGCACTCGACGACATTTAAGGTTTAGTTATTATTGCTTGTAAACTAGGTTTCTTTTAATTTTGTTAAATATGCTACTATCATAAAGTTTTTTAGATCTCCAAATACTACTGTTTGGCTAATTTCTTATGGCATTTCAGGTTTCTATCACTATACTACTTTTTATTTCTAGAGTCTGTGAATATCTCACAGACTATTAGTAATATTTATTGAATACATAATAGAGAAATTGGGTAAGATTTTTTTAGAAAATATTATTTATATTCATTTTTTGGAGGAAGTTCAAATTGCAAGTCAAATCTTCTTAAAAATAGTGTTGGCATAGTTTAAATACTCATAATTATCATAATAAATAAGTTATTGGAAAAAAATATGGAAACGGTAGTAGAGCCACGCTGATTTCAGCACGAACGGGCCGGCTCGACCGCGGCGGTACTACCCTCGCACAGAAAATCAACGTAAAATGACAGCGTGCTGTCGTGTTTCGTTGGTGAATGCGAGACCGGAGGCCCAATTAGTCTAGTCAACAAGTTCCAAACTTGTTGACTAGACTAAAAGATGCAGCAGCATCACTAGGCCGCCATGGTGTGGGTCGCCATGCTGCATTGTCTGCATTCGCAGTGAGTATGGTGACCACCACTCTTGGATTCTGCTTATGCTTTCCATCAGGCAGAGTAGAGTCATTTTGGCGGGCCAAACATAAAAAAAAAATCTAAAACTTTCATATTTATTAATACATCTAAAAAAAACATGTTCTTTACCTCTTAATTAAAATTTTATATGTTCCTTATTACAGGCGCACATTTTTCTCCGCTCATCATCTTCTTCTTACCTAACCTTTATTATTCCCAAGATTAATTGAGGTCGGCTACTAGTTTAACCGGTTTTACCAGAATCTCAGTTTTTCCACAGAGCGACTGGCATCGGTCCTCCGCAACCCTAAGGGTGAACTGAATACGAAGGTTGAAGTATTTGTCAGTATATTTGAGGGTACTGACTTCCCAATAACGATTGTCATAGGTGTTCATGATAACCGGGACCGACGGCTTAACGTGCTCTCCGAGGCACGGGCGGGAAACACCGCCATATTCCATACTCCAGGCTGCTGTTAAGAATTTCTTGTAAGAAAAATCTAACAGCAGTCCGACCCGGGAATCGAATCCTCTTGATCGGCAGTCGCTTACGCTAGCCGCTAGACCAACGAGGTAGTCTACTTCACTAATATTTATTTTTCCTATTCATTTCGGTAACGTTCCTATTCGACTTTAAATATGCGTACGGTGAATTTTCCACTGCTTTGAAAGTATCCAGTCACTTACAGTACAGTGCAGAGAACTGTAGTATGGTGAATAAATTTTGAACATTGTGAAGATTCAATAAATATTTTAATACGGGCTAAGGATTAAGAAAATTAAATTATCAACGCATACTACAAAAAAAAAATGCCGTAAGAATGAATAAAGTTACTTTAGATTTAGACCCTATAACTGACTGGTAGTCGTACTAATGGGTAATTGTGACATAATGCACAAAGAAATATGGCCTTTAATAAAACAATATTAAAAATTAGTTCAGAAAGATATAAAACAAAATGCGACGTCACAAGGTGATCGCTGCATTGGCGAGAGGATTGAACATCGGTCATCAACCTTCCCCTTTGAATTTATGTTTTTTTTTTAAAGAAGAAATCTATAGTATTGGACCTGTATAATCAAACGGCTACGAGCCTATTCGTCCCGTACCGTACCCGTATTAGATTTTAGTACTCAATTGCCCCGTGAAACATTGGAGATACCCAAATGTTCCGTATCAAAAATATGTGTAATTGTATATATTCAGTCAGCAGAAAAACCTTTGCGAAATTGATATTTTTATTGGTTTTATGGAAAATAATGATGTTTGAAAACTAAAACATAAGTAAAAATATAAAAATTAAATCAAACATTTAAAAACCCCCTACGCAAGCACTTAATCGAGTAATCATACGCCAAAAATGCCTTACATCATTTTGGAAAAGAGTTAATACTCTTACACTGTTGAAACGATATTAACCAAACATAGCTAAGAACAACCGCAAGGAAACTGGCTTTCAAATGAAAATCGAAATCGGTCCATCCTTTTGAGAGCTACGATGCCACAGACAGACACACACACATACACAGATGGACATTAACGCCAAACTTATAACATCCCTTTTTGCGTCGGGGTTTAGAAATAGTAGACGCACGCTGATTTTAGCACAAACGGGCCGACTCGACCAGCGCGATACTACCCTCTCATAGAAGACAATTCTAAAATGACAGCATTCGTGCTATCGTGTTTCGTTGGTGAGTGCGAGACCCGAGAATCAATGATGCAGAAACATCTTAATAGATCGCCATAGTCTGGGTCACCATGCTGCATTGTTGCATTGCATTCGCAATGAGTATAGTGAACACTTCTCTTGGATTCAGCTCATGCTTTCCATCAGGCACAGTACAGTCACTTTGACAGGCTCAAACATAAAAAAAATGACAGTTTAGTTCACAATCATCATTAAGAGCCTTTAATAGTCCACTGTTGGACATAAGCCTTTCCTTAGTACCAGAGGTCTCCACTCTGTGACAGCCCATCGACGGCTGGTATCGCCGCCCACGTCCTCTACGCTAGGGATCCTGATTGATCCCGATCGATCTATCCCGTTAAGCGGTCTCTTTATGGAGCATTACAACTTCACAAAAGCTATGAATAATATAACAACTTTTAACTTCGAGAACTGAACCAAGTACAAAACTAGTAAGCGGTATTGCGGATGATGATGTAAATATATAGTGATTGTTATCTAGGAAATAGCTTTACGCATTTTTGCATTAAAAATAAGCAGTTTTGTTATTATAACGAAAAACTTTTATCTAAACCAGACAAAGAACATAGTACATAATGAAAGTGACACTCATTTTGTTAAATTAATAAATAATAAAAGAATTTTTTCTCAATACATAGACAGCAATTAAATACACTAACAATGTGTAAAACACACTCATCAAAAATCATCACTCACTCGACCGGAGCGGTACTACCCTCGCACTGAAAATTTACGTAAAATGACAGCGTGCTGTCGTGTTTCGTTGGTGAGTGCAAGACCGGAGGCCCAATTAGTCTAGTCAACAAGTTCCATACTTGTTGACTAGACTAAAAGATGCAGAAGCATCACTAGGCCGCCATGGTGTGGGTCGCCATGCTGCATTGTCTGCATTCGCAGTGAGCATGGTGACCACTACTCTTGGATTCTGCTTATGCTTTCCATCAGGCAGAGTAGAGTCATTTTGGCGGGCCAAACATAAAAAAAAAAAAAAATACCATAAACTCTGGTAACCAGAATAAAAGTTAACTTGTGTTTAGGTAGGTTTAGGGTACCTTTGTCCTCTGGGAGGAGTAGCGTTGGCCGTCAGTCTTGACATAGGCAACGCCTTTAACTCCTTCCTGTGGAGGGTGATTAGAGCGGCACTGATGTAACACCAGTTACCTGCGGGACATCTTGGGAGTCTTTCTTTCCAATAGGTTCATATTCTATATGGGTGGAGACTTGTGATGTGTCTTAGGATGCATGTCGTATTAAAATTTAAAATCTCTCTCTCTCAAATGTTTTAGAAAGACTAATGAAAAAGTAAGAGCACAACAATAATAACCGATTCTTGAACTGCAACCAGTATGCTTATTTTATGGACACATCAATAAAATCTCTACATAGAATTGTATGATTCAGCATGATGAACTGACGATTTGAAGAAAGTGATTGACAGCGGATGGATGTGGACTGCTGAAAACTGAAATACGAGTAGGTGGCGCCTTAAGAGAGTCCTTTGTTCTACAGTGTACTTCAATAGGTTGAAGTATAGAATTGTGAGTGAGTATTCAACGTGATAAAAGTTAAGAGCAACCATAAATTCCAATATCAAATATAGGAGACTTCATTAGGAAAGTGACCACTGTGAGCAATAGTAATTAGCCAATTGGCCAGTCTTTTTCTACCGCATAAAATTTATCACTTCTTTAGTCACTGTATGTAATGTTATTTAAATTGTAATGTATTGGCATAATGCACGTATGTATATAGATTTTTAATAACTTTGTAAAAAGTGGAGTTGTAATGATCTTAGCTCCGTCAGGACCTAATGCCAGAATAGAAAGAGCGATCTACCAGTTGCTAAACGCGTATCCTGTACGGCGGAAGCTAACGTCTAGGTGTCAATATTGTCATAAATAATTTATTCAACATTGCATTCAACACTCTAGTGAAGAACTCCACGTAGAAGTTATAGTGATAACCACTGAGAGATTTTAGATGATAGTAAAAAAATCGAAAATATTTTTTCACCTTGACCAGATTTTTTTATTTATTTTGTGCATGAATGTTAATATTTTAGAAGTATGTTGTATGTATGAACACATCTAATACTTGCAAATAAACGAAAAAATAATTTGTGTTTTCGTTATATTGCAAGATAGTGTACGGCACTTTATTGTGGCGTCATCACAGCCTCCCTCGTGACAGCTTACACATGAATTCGGGGATAGACAAAGAGTGTGCACGATAAAAGAGCTTTTCATTCATCCTAACTAGGAGCCGAGTTGTGAGACTGCTGTACACGTTACGATAACAGTGAACCATCCCTTGCAAGTAAATAAATTATTATTACGCCAACTCTTATTCTATTATCTCGGTAATAAATAAAGTTTAAAATGAAAGCATTTCGGATAACTTTTAATTACTTAATATAATGGCGTTCTAATAGCAATGTGAATTTCGGAATTGTTAATTCAATTCAACCGCAAAGAGTTTATTAGAAACACTCCAATACGCCAAAACGTTAACGTTTATGTAATCTTACTTGGGTACACTTTTATTGTTAGGATTTTCCTTCTGTTTCTGATGTTACTTCTACCCTTTACGAGGAGCAAGCGGATTGAGTTAATATAAAAGAGATAGTATTGTTCAGACAAATCACATTGATATACAAATAAAGATAAAATGCACATCTGCACTGTTTACCTTTGTAATTGCTTTCTCGGGAGCACCTAAATATTTTCGATCCAAGTAAACTGCTGCAATATTTATTATTTTGTGAATATGAATGGCTTTTGCATATCTACGCAATAGTAAATTATTTTACAAACGACGGCTGGATTCTATTGAATTATTATTATTGCCAAACTTTTACAATAATATAATTGATCTCTGACAAATTAATTAAATTAATCTAGATATCAATTTTTTTCTGAGTTAAATATATTCTTTTATTCTTAGAAACCACTACTATACGTTAATGAATACCGTATGTATTAAATCAATAAACAGCAAAATTGATTTAAAAATAATGTAAAAGTGAGCAGGAGTTGCAATTTAAAAAAAGATTAGCACATTTACCAACACGGGACGAATGATGCATGCACTCAATATTGACACTGTTGGAAAGAACTGTGAAATTTAAAAGGCTTAAGTTACGCAACTACCATTACTTTTTACAAAAATGTAAAACAGCTTATACTGTAGTTCGAGAATAAATGACAACAATATTTATCGAGTATTGATCATCATCATATCATATTTGGAGTCGGCTACTAGTTTAATCATTTTTACCTGAATATCAGTTTTTCCACGGAGTGACTAGCATCGGACTTCCGCAACCCTGAGGGTGAACTGAATTCGAAGATTGAACTTGATGTCAGTATATTTGAGGGCACTGACTTCCCAATAACGATTGTCATAGATGTTCATGACAGCTATTTATCGAGTATTGAAACAATACTTATTTAATAGTTTCGCTTTATTTAGTAGTCAATAACATATTAACTGTCAATGTGTAATTGCTAATAGTGTAGGATTAGTAAAAAAACTGATCATAACTAGAAAAGATTTGTGTAATCTATACTAATAACATCAAGAAGTAAAGTTTGTGAGGCTGGAGGGAATATTCTCTGGATCTACTGAACTGATTTTGTAAATTATTATATCAATATTAGCCGCATTATTTTGAAGCGTCATACGATATATAATAATGCAAAAACTTATGGAAGTTGGAAGTGTCGTTTTCAAAGTTAGAAATACGAAAAACAATCAGGTGAGCGAAACTGTAGGCAATAGCTAATTTCTTATCCAAGTTCCTTAACGGTTAGATGGTTGCAAGATTTTTTTTAGATTAACCATCAGAGAATTCCTAAACATACATTTCAAGCTCGTAACTTGATTGTTGCTTATTAAGTTAAAAATATTTAAAAAGACTGCCAATTTCCTATTAAACTCTCAGTTAAAAAAGCTAGTTATGTGTACGGTTGTGCATGTAGTTAACAAGTTGTAAAGGACAATGAAAAAAAACACGCTAAAATCAAGTTTATTTAGCCGTCTGATTAATTAACTGACTTTGTATATATGTAGAGTTTCGATGTAGATACAGTGTTATTTGTGTTGGCCTGGACTGGGCGTCGTTTAACAAAATGACGGGCCCTTTTTATCTTAGTCAGACTGCAATTTGTTTCTGGCTCTATTTTCTCGAGACCGCAAACTGACGGTTGCCATTTTGAATATCCCTTTCCTCTAAAATTAAACTGGGTCCGTTACTTTCACCACAGCAACTCGTATTTTAAAATAAAATTTGTGTTATTTTAATTTGTGTAGAGTGTAATAATAAGTTCAACACTTACTTTACAAACCAGCCAAATAGAGTTTGAGTCTTTTTGCACATATTCGCGGTATTTTAGAACTGAAATTCTAATATATTTTTGTGTAAAATTTTGTGTCTTTTATATCCAAAACGAAATACACAAACACAATACATATGTATACTACAGCATGTAGTGATTAAAGTATGTTACTTATGCAATACTATGATAGTCCGTCTTTTTTGCGCCATTATAGTAATATTAAAGAGGTATTTTATTCATCCAAAGGATTAAAACTGGTAAGTCAGTTTATGTACTCTTTAAAAAACTCAAAAAGTTTCAGCGCCGATTGCGCTCAAACTTTGATACGATATTCATACCGGTACAAAGATTGTTTTCATTTCATTTTTCAACCACAATGTGCTGCAACACCGAAATGTGGGTGCAGCTAGTCTACTAAAATATAAAAATGAAGCACAAATCATTTTTTTTTATAAATATCTAACGACTGCAAGAATTATTAAAATACGAACCTACACATTAATGCCATCGTGCGTACTATTATCCAACGTTCAACACACAAACATAGTTCATGCCACAGTAAACACAAGTTTCCGAAACGACCTGTCAAGTTCAGAGACTAAATAGGCACATAATCTCGTTTTGCAAGACAACCGTTTATACGGTATTTTTCTTAATTTACACATACAACTATTCCTATTACTGAATTACCTAGTTTCGGTGGTTTCGGGGTTGTTGTCAAACTGCAACTGTCTTGACCAATCAGCATTTTTAGTTGGATAATGGAGCCATTACCAGACCTGCAGCCCTGTTGTTTTTTTTATGATATAGGGGGCAACCGAGCAGACGTATCGCCTGATGGTAAGCGATTACCGCCGCCCATGGACAACCGCAACATCAGAGGCGTCACAAGTGCGTTGCCAGCCTTTTATGATTGAGTACGTCCTTTTCTTGAAGGTTTGCAGGTCGTATTGGTACGGGAATACCGCAGGCGACAGTTCGTTCCACAGTTTTGTTGTGCGAGGCAGAAAGTTCCTGGAAAACCGCACAGTTGTGGACTACCAACCATCTAGATGATTAATTTATTATTGAAATAATATTAGCCCTATCTCCCTCTGCCCTAGATATTATTACCAAGAAATTGTTAATTAACATTTAAGTTACCGTTTTGATGTCATTTCTAAGTTACGGTTTTGATTCAATTTTGGTGCGAGATTTACTATGTTAGGAATAAATATTATTAATCAGAACATTTATTAAGTGAATAATAAAATTACTCCCTTCTTACAATAGTATGGCTTATCAATAAAAAATTATGAGAAATTTATACGTATTCAACAAAGTTGATAAAACAAGTTGTATGTGCCTTGGGAAATATTTACTCCTATCTGCTAGCAGAGTGTGTAAACAATTCCCCGAGCGTCTAAGAACTACCAAACATAATCTTACTGAACTCTGAAATCAAGTTCATAAGATCGAGTCACAGAATAGTGGCAATTGGATATAAGTCCGTTATTTTTAACTTACCAAACACTTTTGGTACATTTGTTTGTATTTTTTGCAACGTATTGACTTATATAATGTTCTCCTAGCCGATAACGGCCACGGCGGCCAGTCTCAACGGAGACCAGCCAACTACGCAGGAGATATTATAGTGCACAAGTGTGTGCGCAAACACAGGTGCACTCTCTGTTCCCTCTCTCTCATAATCCGATGGGACGGTTAACCGACATGACCGGGGAGAGATCAGACGCAGGACCGACAGCTTTACGTGCTCTTCGAGACACGGGGGTTCAGACCCCAACTTCCAAACTCCGAGCCGTTAAGTATTTCTATAAAATCAGAAAAACTCAATAACACTTTTGGACCGACTCAGGATTCGAACCCGAGACCTCTCGATCGGCAGTCGCATACGTCAACCGCAAGACCAATGAGGCAGTTATTGACTAATATACACTTGAGTAAATAATGCATGTTCTTTTTTTGTTTTAACAATTTTTTTCTGGCTTTAATTATTTATAAATTACATGTGTTATTTCAGCTCTTACTCTAAGTTACTTTTAAGAGCTACGTTTTTCGTTTGTACATGTCTAAGTTTTACATTTAAGTAGCACTACGTATTAATTTTTGTAGTTGACTAATATCGAAAAATAAAAAACTGGTATTAAATTGTCACATAATAAAACAAACATTCATTTTCTCGAAACATAAATTTGTTTACAAGATTTAAGTTTTCAGGGTAATGAGAGACCTATGTCCAATAGTGAACTATTAAGGGCTGGAAAGATGAAGATGATGATGAAGTTTTCTTTTGCATTACGGTAATGAATCATAGTCTATTATTGAAATTATTTTCTACCTTTCACATTTTATATTTTAATCCAACTATGAAATTCTTCATGACAAATCACATTATTAATTCATATATCAATCCACTAACTATGGTCGATCACTTCCGAATACATTCTAGAAAGAGCGATAAATCTTTAGATAACAAGCTCCAACTCTTTGAGGACAGTATAAAGAGAGAACTATTCTTTTATTTCGCGTGCGGTACTACTCGACACGACGCGACGTGCGTCCTAGGGGCTATGGGAATACAAGACCCAAGTACACTTCGTTTGTCGCGATACCGTTTATAAGCGCACGCTATCTCACTGCGCTGCCATCCCATTCACCCGAAATAGTACCTCAAGGAGTTCGGTAATGAGTTCCCTTGAAAACTGTTACTAGCTCCCCACTATTTTTAACGATGTCATTTTTGAAAATTGACTCTTTTGCGGTATACTTTCGCCTTGAACATTACACTAGGTCTATTGAGCTGACGCAAGATTTTTTATCGTAAAAGGTTTTTACTTTGTTTGCCTTAGCTAAGTTTTTCATGAATTCTTATCTATGTACCTACCCTTACTTTCATTTATTATCGTAAGAGACGTTTCAAGAGCGCAGGAAATATGTCGACTGCTTCATGGAAGTTTTAAGAAATTAAGAAAAATATTATAGTGTTGATTGTCGTTCTCAGTTCTATTGTTTTGAAAATCTTTGTATTTATAACATACTAGTTGTTACCCGCGGCTCCACCCGCGTATATGTCGGTTATCAAAAACTTTCACGTTAATAATATTAGTATGGATATAGATATAGAAGTATAGATATTAGTATAGATATAGATTCTCAATATAGCGAAACTGTCAAAGCTCATTTTGCCAATTTGAGCTTAGTAACCGTTTTACTCATAACAAAGGCTTGTAGTCATTTTAATAAAAAAACTAAAGGTTTATTTTACTTTAATCTGTAGTTCACTATGTTTTATTAAACAATCAACAATACTTAGAATTAAAATATTCTCGTCGGTCTATTTATAGAGAATATCGAATTATATCAAGAGCTCCATTTATTCCATTTCTCTCTCTCTCTCTCAATTTAAGGGTTGGTCCCTTGTCGGTGGAGCAATCGCCACTCCTCTCTATCTTCCGCGATCTGTTTGACCTCTTGATAGGCCACGACCCCTACTTTCTCCTTTATTTGCTGTAAATAACTTATTCTAGGCCTTCCTCGTTTTCTCTTGCCTTCTATCTTTCCTTCTAGTATTGTTTTAAACAGATTGTCGTGTCTAATCAATTGGCCAACCATTTTGCCTCTTCTGTTTACATGATTTAAATTATTGCAATGTTTACTAAACAAAATCTTTTGTGAAGTGGTTGTACAACCTCAATACGCTAATTAAAACTTAATAATAAGGCAATATAGCAAAAGGGAGGTGCCAGCCACCCATTTTACTTTACTTTGTTCGTCCACTTACCGAGGCAAGACTAACTAAGGAAAGGTAAATTTACATTACAAACGACAGAAATACAAAATCTACTTTCGTATATCATTACAAATGTATTTGTCCCGAGGAACTTGGATATTTAATACTTTGCTTTTACTTCAAAATGAAGTTACTGGGAGATTTCTGATTTGTTAAACACGCTTTGAAAGTCGCTTACCTTTTGACATTCTGAAGAAATGTTAAGAAACGCTATTAATAGTAAAAATATATACTGTCGTAATAATTTTATCTAGACACACACTAACATTTGCTGTTATAGGGTAAACTTAGTTATCAAAAAAGCAATGTTTTTGTAACAAGCAATATTCATGAAATATGTAAAATGTTTCTGGTTAGAACTTAATAATTTTTTCCCTAACCTATTTCTATGGGATGTAAACTATGCTAAAGTATTCAATACACAAATTATGATGTCGTACAGAAATGCCCCACAAATATTTCTTCGTTATCTTATCTGTGTCGGTTTTCAGATACTTATGACATATTTAACTTTTGAAATATTTTACTTCTGAACCATTTTTACAACAATTACTATGACAATTGAGAGTAAATATTATTGTTGAAATATATTTTTTTTATATATTTTTAAATATAAACATAATATTTATTTATTTTATTTATTTATTTATATTTATTTATTACAATATCACCTTCACTATCATTACAGGTTGCCCTAATGCGATAGAGAGGCTAACTTACATTTCTAATATTATGTCTATTTCTTTACAAATGAATAAAGAAACATATATACAGTAACGAAATATAAACTCAAAAAAAATAACAATCTATCTTAAAATTAAAAATATAAAATAAAGTATTGCAACTTTTATGTCTTGTAACAAATTAAATTTACAAGACATTTTGTGAGTACACTCAATTGACACGAAAAAATATCTAAATCTTTGTGAACTTCGATAATTAGATGGATAATTCGCGTAAGGGTGCTTTCTCAAGTAAGTTAGTCCTGGCTACTGGCACAGCCAATAGAGGCGGGCGTCGGCGCCTCCACACGTAGCGGTCAGGCACGCACAGGTTCAGGTGGCCCAGTACCCCAGGATTATGTTCTAGACCACAATGTGACCATTATTACAGATTTCAGAGAAAACAGCCCTTAATGATATGGAAAGGACAGCAATATCGATGGAAGAAGCTGGGTTAGGTTTACAATCAATTTAATTTATATATGTACATATATATACCTACTTACAATACGAACCGCAAATTGACTGAACTGATCTTCTCAAGCTCCCAGTGATTTTAACTTACTCATTTGAGGCGACATTTAATATTAAAATCGTAGTTAACGACATTTAAATGTTTAAGACTTTTATGGAAACGAATTCGAGTTCTAGGAAAATATGTGTGTTATATATTAACCTGAAATATAATTATATCTCTTCTTTGTGGCATTTGCCCGCTATTGGTAGATTCGGTTCCCTTACTTTCATGGCGCTGTAATTGGATCAGGTAAATTAATTTTCTTCAGTAGTTTGCTCATACTGGTTCACCTTATCAACGATAACCATACCTGTCTTTGCCCTTCTTCTGCCTTCTGGAAGTCTTAGAGCCGTCCTCATGACGTGCTGTTCTCACTTTCTTCATAAATATCCGAACAACAATTTCTACTTTTCCATTAACTTATTATGTGTTGGAACCACTTTAAAAGTACCACAGCTATATTCGTTACTGTCCCTGTCCATTCTCGTCACTCGCCAAAATCACGATAACATTTTAATTTCTGCGGTGTGTAGTTTTTAGAAGTTACATTCTTTGACAGCCCAGCATTCAGCATCGTACATCATTGAAGTTAGGTCGTCTGCTGTTTTGTACACTTTCCTTAAGTGTGCATAGGCATTTGGATATTATGTATAAAAATAAAATTTTACCAAATCTTAACATCACTCTTCGATCTAGCTGTTTTCTTTACTTTACTGCATCGCACCCACCGTATTTATGATTTGTGTCCTATTATGTTTGGGAATAAGATAAAACGCATACCATTTAGTTGGCAACAGAAAATTGTGAAGATAGTCTGTAAATACGTTGGTTTTTATGAGACTTTTTATTTCATTGTTAATTATAGCATCATTCCTACTTATAATGGGACAAGGATTTTCTGCAGTTGTTTATAATCGCTAGAAAGTTTGTCAAGTTTAAGTGAAACCACTGGTGTTAAATGTTTATAGGCACTTAGCCAGACTACTGTACACAGGTACACTTTACAATGTTTTGAAGATTTTTCAGACAAGCAACCTTACGAAGTATGTATTATAATAAATAAAAAAACAAATTATATATCTTTAACACAAATTCAATAGCTGTTTATTCTCCACGTGGTGACGGCTTAAAAATACGAAATGTCACCATTTCTATTCATCCCGTGAGTGTTGTAAGAGGCTACTAAGAGAGCAAACTACGCAGTACAAGAAAGTGCAAAGAGAAGAAAAAATTGAAATAATCCATATAAAACACGTCTAACCACCAGCGTGGTATAGTAGACCAAAATCTCTTTTAAACCGACTTCAAAAAACGGATGAAGTTTCTGAATTCGACCGTATTTATATATTTTTTTTATGTGTGTTCGCGGGCAACTTCATCGTTTATAAACCGACTTTGATGATTCTTTTTTTAATAGAAAGGAGATAATAATAGAATTGTATTATTATCTCCTTTCCTTCCTTTTATTATTATATCCTTTTTTTAATAGAATTGTAAAATAGATACTTTCCAATTTGGCAAGACTAAAACTCTAATTAGGTATTAGAGAGTAATTAAGGTAAGAGAATCTGAAATAAAACTGAAAAAGTTAAACCAATATAACTTGAATAATAAGATCTTAAAATGAAAGACTCCAAGTTAAATATTCTTTAGTAAACTTGGATAGGAACTCGGTCCTTAGCAGCACGATTAACACCATACTAAACATCTCTGAAGCGCGAGGAAATGGCGTGATAACAATTTATACAGCTATTAGCGTTATGTAGTTCCCAAAATGCAAAGTGTTTTCAGTTGCATTCAAAATAAATTTAACTAAGGTCGTCGACATTCCGCTATTCTCATGCCAGTGCAATGAAATAGAAATATAAGTAAATTGATATTTCCTTTTGGATCTTAACTTCATTGTGAAATGCATAGACTTTTCTCCATTTGATAAAAATGATTAAATGGATCACTTTTTTCGTTCTTGTTTTCTCTTAACTCCTCTCTGTATGTGGTGTAGAATGTTCACACTGTGAACAGTATGTGTAATTTTTTTTCGTAGTATTATTATTTACGTAGCTATCAACTTAAATTAATTAAACTTTAAAAGATTAACATTAAAAAAAGAATCAGGAACTACGTTGTTTCTTCAGCCTCTGAGGATTCGAAGAAATTAGAAATAAATTTAATTTAAAAAAAACCCCAAGATAAACAAAAGAAGGTTTTTGACCATAATTCGCGCTGATTCCACAAAGGCCGAAAGAATTGTATACCTATATTTTCTCAAGATACCTACACGCCCTTTCCACAACTTCCTGTTACATGTATACCGTACCATAAATAAAACAAAGATATTCGTTTTGTTTGCACAATATTTGCACTAAAGAAAGAACATAAAAGTTATGAAGTTAATTTCTTAAGTTATAAAACTTATATCTTGCAAAAAAATAAGCAAGTATACGCTGCGTAAACTTTTATATTATTGAAGCCGCGAACACTCTCTGGTGTGACGAGTAAGCTTAAGTTTTCAGAAATTACATTGTTAGGTCAAAAGATCGACTTCTTCAACAAGAAAAAAACATGACATGAATTGAAAAAGTTCAGCAGGGAAACTCGCTACGACGAAGCAGAGTTCTATTGTTAACACCAATGGTTTCTTTAAAAAAAGAAGAAGGCCTTACCCTTTTCACAAAACAATTTCATTAATGTTTCTAGTAAGAAATATCCAATAACAAAATCTTAAGGACTTGTAAAAATATCTGTAAGATATTGACTTACAAAATTAAATATAATTTAGTTGTACTATAATTCGATAACTTATTTTTACACATGAAGTTTATAGGTGGCAGGGGGTGACAGACAATATGTGATTAAAACTACATTCAGTAAAACTACTCCTTCTGCTTGCACTCAATCTTTAAATATAAAAATGAATCACCGAAATGTATGTACCTACGCGCATAACTTCCGATCGACTGCATCAAATTGTTGTGTTCGTTATTAGCAGGACAAGGTTTGTATACCTGTACCTGTACGAAACTGAAGCGGGCATAATTACAAAAATAAGTTTTTCAGAAATTTTATATTTACTAAAGAAAAATATGGCAGTAACAAGTTTGCTGGGTCAGCTAGTAGCTTATAAATAGAGCTTTTCAGGTTTGTAGCATTTACAAAACGAGCTTTCGCTGCCTGTTATGAAATTGAACGTTTTCGTACTCTTTATTGAATACATCGATTCCATCAATGTGATTTAACCTCAAAGTCAACCTCCTGTAACAACACTACAGACCACTCGTTAGCCCTGTAATGCTATGTCGCCTAAAATTGAAAAGAGTTGATGTCGAATCAACGTTAAAATATCTAAATATTTACAGGATACGAATTTTAAATGTATTCGGGTAACTGTGGCCGTGTATCGCAAGCAGAGATCGTCGGCAACAAATTGCGGTTGGGCGAGATAAAAAAGGTCCGTCCGTCATTTTGCTAAACGACCGGCCGGAGAACGGCGTGGTCGGGTTGTGGCCGAAAAAATGACGCAACCGACCCTCGCTTTAATTCTGTTTTAAAAAAAGTATACCACTGTCAATTCTATTGATGAAGTTACTAGTATTTTCTTGTTAAGAACGAATTTAAAAGAGACTCCTGATATATTTATGAGCGTTAACTACTTTAGCTACACATAAATCTGTATTTAATAACATTGAGAGCAACACTACTGCTACTTAAATAAAATTAAAGGTATTTTTTAAGAAGTAAACATTTATTTTAAGAACGTTATTTATGTGAGCTAAAATAGTCATTCCATTTATTTAAAACTAGACAGTAAATCAGCTAACGCTTATTTCTTACCAATGTAAGGACCGACCTAAATGTATGATGATAATGCGAGTCCTTATGATTTAAAACTGAATTGCTAACTACGCTAGAATCCACTTTGAAATGATCAATAAATACTACAAACCTTATAACATTTACAGCAAAAAAAGAACACTTTTCCCTAAGCATAACAAACTTATCTAAAATGTTGCGACGTTGTAACAATAAATATTTAAGTGACAAAACAGAGCAGCAGGAATTCTATAAAAACTACAAGATTCCATCAATCGGCAGCGAGTATTCCGACTGTAGATAAAAAGGAAAACCGCCATTCTTAGAAATGGGTTTCGAGATGGGTTGCGTCTACATTTTATATAGGTATATATATATATCTATTTACTTGAGTTACTTGGCTACAATATATAAACTCCTTGTAGGTTCTGTGTGTAAAGGATACACGTAACGTACTTGGTGGTGTGTAACTAATTTTAATATTATTTTCTTACACAATATGTAGGCGATAGTATCGTGACACTGAAATTTAGATAAAATAGACTATTATTACAAAAGCCTGGATATCTAAATAACTATGTCCTCCTCTTGACTACGGTCTACGTCATCAGACCACTGTTGCCAACCCAATCGACAATCGTTTTGAATTGTCAAAACAAATCGTACGTGCCCAAATTCAAGGAATTTACTAGAACGCACTTAAGATTTCCGCTGCTTCACGACAACGCGCAACCCCATACTGCGCAACAGACAGTCTCCAAACTGCAAGAGCTGGGGTTGGAAGCTCTCCCTCATTCACCATACTCACCAGACCTTGCACTTACCGACTATTACTTTTTCCAAAATTAAGACAACTTTTTAGTGGGTAAAAATTTCAATTCCCGAGAGGCAGTACAAAATGCCTTTGAAGAGTTTGTTGCCTCCCGTCCAGCAGATTTTTACAAGAAGGGCATCAATAAACTGCCAATGCGTTGGCAAAAATGCGTCGATTGCATGGGTGATTACTTCGAATAACAGAAATAAAAAAGTTTGAAAAAATAAGTACTTTCACTTAAATATTCTTTGGTGGCAAATGAAGTTACTTTGAGAAAATTAGGTGTTTGTTTTTATATTAAGGGTAATTAGCTTTAAGTTTTAAACAATGATTGTCAAATCTGATATAGGTATATTTTAATTAGTAATGTAATATTTAATTAGTAAAAATGTTGTAAACTGTGAATGACCAAGCTCAACTCAATTCAGCGAAATGTATTCACAAAACTCAACCTTAAACGCTGAATAGAGTTCCTATACGAGGTTTTCGACCCGTGACACGTGGACAATCGGAAATGTGTCGAGGACTTTTTAACAAGGTTTAGACATGACTCGGATTTGGATCTACGTTCAGCGGCGAAACGTGCTGCGGGTATCTAATTTTGTCTATCTAGAGCAATTAAATGTTTTCGTGAAAATGATTTTTTTAATCGTGAAAATTACTTAAAATTATTTGATATTTCAATTAGAATCTTTCCTGATTTGTTTCTAATATAAACTTATAATTACCTTATCGTATGAGAAAAAAAAGGTGTGCAGGATCAGATAATATTAGAACACATTTTTAACATTATCATTATTATAACACAGTGTTGTAAACGTTAGGCCATTATTGTACAGTACCTAAGAGGTAATATTTCATTCTTGTATCAAAGTGTTGAATAATTTGACCCGACTGCGACTCCACTAGACATGACTCGGATTTGGATCTACGTTCAGCGGCGAAAAGTGCTGCGGGTATCTAATTTTGTCTAAAATATTACCTAGAGCAATTAAATGTTTTCGTGAAAATGATTTTTTTAATGGTGAAAATCACTTAAAATTATTTGATATTTCAATTAGAATCTTTCCTGATTTGTTTCTAATATAAACTTATAATTACCTTTTCGTATGAGGAAAAAAAAGGTGTGCAGGATCAGATAATATTAGAACACATTTTTAACATTATCATTATTATAACACAGTGTTGTAAAACGTTAGGCCATTATTGTACAGTACCTAAGAGGTAATATTTCATTCTTGTATCAAAGTGTTGAATATTTTTACCCGACTGCGAAAGGAGGGTTATGTTTTTGAGTGCATGTATATTTCATTGGCACTCCCTAGAGCCTAAACGGCTTGCCGTATTTTTATGTGAGTGGTGTCAATAGATTCGTTTTAGTCGTGAGAGTGACACTGGGTAGGATGCGTCGTCGAACAGTGAACCACCTGTTTTTCAAACTCGTATAACTTGTTAGAAAATAAAGATAAGAGTCTGATTTTGGTGGCATCGTTTAGGTAATTTTATTAGGTTTCTTATTTAAAGACCACTGGAAGACCAAAGAATTAACTAAGACGGTAAAGAGGTTTAAATAAAAAATGACATTTGGCTCACTGTGTACTATGGATGGCTTACACTGAACCACCCTTATTTCAACAGTGAACCATAATATCATTGAGTTGATAGGACATTTCTTTGTAGAAAAAGAACACTGAATCTTTAATAATCATCTTTTATTCTTACTTTAGAAATGACAAATAAAAATTTCCGCCAACAAAAGCTACCAATCTTTATTAATTTACCTATTACAGAAAAATCAGAGACAAAATAATGAAATCAAAATACTTCAAATTCATCAAAGACAAGTCATATTATGCAAAGACATGTTTACATTAAATAAGACGTATAGATGTATAATCATCTTTTTTTCCGGTTCCGGTGTTCTAACGGTGATGACGTTATCAGTGCTCTCCGAATGAAATAATTATAAACTCAGTGTAAACAAATCAAAAACAAACAAACAGTGAATTAAACTAACCAAGGCTTCATTACAAGCAAGTTAAGTTATAAAATTGTGAGAAAATTTGTGATTACAACAATAAATAGTGACATACTCAGTAAACATAACCTCATTGAACAGCTGTCAAATATCAGCAAGTCATAGATAAGTTCGCATAATACCAACAAAACGGCAGAACGCAGTGTTGCCACAATAAATTAAAAAGGAAAAAAAAATCAAACTACTATTCCCCATTCCATTCGCTAATAGTGACATTGCTGTAAGGCAGCCAACATAACAACATTATAAAACGTTTAATTATTGCTCAGTGAAAATAGCAACAAGATGGCTGAAGAAATGTCAATATCCACACTGTATAATATGATGACACTAGAAATGGAAAAACAAGCTACCCTGATAAAGAATAATACAGAAAAAATTATGTTGACCATAGATGATAAAATCAAACCTTTTATCCAAGAAAACAAAACCTTAAAATTGGAAATCGAAGTATTAAATAGGAACATAAATTCCCTAGAAAATGTAACTAAAAGGAACAACATCATAATTCACGGATTTAACAAGACAGAAACAAATTATACCGAACTATTTAACAACATTGTAAGACTGTTTGAAAATTTGTGAATAAAAATTGATAATTATGACATAAACAAATTACACAGAATTGGAAGACAAACGAGAGAAAAAACAAGGCCTGTATTAATTACCCTCACAACATACAACAAAAAAATCGAGATTCTAAAAAATAAAAAGATAATGTCAAAACCAACTTACATAACTGAAGACCTTTCTAAAGAAACCTTAAAGAAACGCAAAGAATTACAACAAGAACTCCACCGAGAGAAGGAAAAGGGAAATGATGTGTACATTAAAAACAATAAAATTGTAATAAAACCAAAAGCAAACGAAAAAAGGAAAAGGAAGACATCTTTATCACCTACACAGCAAAATAAACGTGTGTTAGGCGGTAGCAACAAAAACATAGTAACCCCTGCAAAACTTCACAAGACGGACCCATTCGCATACATGAGGTCCAGATCCCATTCTGTGACTGAAACAACTAAACCAAAAGCATAGGAATCCCGAGACATTAGTAACCGAAAAAACAAAAACACAACAAACATAAGCAAAGAGCATTTGGAAAAAAAAAACCGCCCCAATCCGGCTGGTCACCGTGGGGCAAGAGACCTAAACCCCCTAGGGCTGCCTCCCAGAAAGCAAGATACATACGGACAAGACACTATACATGAAAACAATAAAAAAGAAACAGATACTACAAAAGATAAGAGAAATAGTATTTACATATCAACACTCAAAACCAGGACTCTAAGAACAGATGAATCCCTACAAGAACTAAAATATGCCTTAGGTTTTATAAATTGGGACATTATTGGACTAAGTAAAGTAAGAAAAATGGGCGAAAAAATTGAACAGCATGAAGACTACGTTTTCTATCATATAGGCAACACTCCAGGCCTACACGGTGTCGGCTTCCTTATTAAAAAGTGCTACAGTGAATATATACAATCTTTCATTGGAATATCAGAACGAATTGCACAACTAAATATCAACTTGCCTGGTTATGAAACTATATCTATAATCCAAATATATGCACCTACAGAGATGGCACCTAAGGACATAAAGGACAATTTCTATAAAGACATGGATAGGACTCTTGCAGGTGCACACAAAGCAGTTGTCCTGATGGGAGATTTCAATGGCCAGATTGGTGAAAGACTAACAAACGAAGATAGCATACTAGGTCAATTCAGCACAGGAAAAAGAAATGATAATGGACAAAGACTAGTACATCTGACACAGGCACATAACCTTACGATCCTAAATAGTTTTTACAAGAAAAAAAAATGGACCTGGATATCTCCTGACGGGAATGTGAAGAATGAAATAGATTTCATATTATCTAATAAACCCCAATTCTTCAAAGATTTTAACATAATTAATAAGTTCAACTTCAACACAAATCACCGAATGGTAAGAGGAGCAATCCACATAACTGAGATAAGAAAGAGGAGACAGTACACCATGAAAGGAATTACACCAGACCAAATCCCACTCCCCGTTTCAGAAAATTTGTTGAAATCATTGAAAGATAATTTACTAAATATCAACAAGAGAAAAAATATTCAAGAAAAATATAATATACTAGAGGAAGCGCTCCAGGAGATATCTAGAAAACTATATACCTCAAAAAGCAAGAAGGATAGAATTGGGAACGAAGCCAGACATCTTATTGAAACCAGGAAAACTTTATTGAGCAATAAGAAACAACATAGAACGCAAATAACGCACCTAAGCAAACAAATAAATGAAAAAATTAGGACACATAGGAAACAAATTAGAAATAGAACTATTCAATACTACATTGAAAAATCGGGAGGCATAAAGAAAGCACTCACACACACTGAGAGAGAATACCTGCTGGATTCCATACATAAAAAGCAAGACATCTGATAGGAAAGAAACAAAACGACACGAAATTATGGAAATAGCAACAACGTTTTAAAGCAATTTATACGATGACGTCGACTACATAAATACTAAATGCCTATGGAAAGACGACGAAGAGGATATCCTTCCAATATTAGAAACCGAAGTTAGAACAGCAATACTGTCCCAGAAAAACTACAAAGCTCCTGGAGATGATGGAATAACAAGCGAAATTCTAAAAGGATGCATAGACTACATAGTAAATGCTATTACAAGTATATACAACGACATTCTAACCGAAGAAATAATACCACAACAATGGACATCGTCGACCATTATATTGCTCCATAAGAAAGGTGACAAGGCAGAAATAAATAACTATAGACCGATCAGCCTGATCTCCAATCTATATAAGGTATTTGCGAAGGTAATATTAAACAGAATTAGCTCAGTATTAGATGGAAATCAGCCGAGAGAACAGGCTGGATTCCGAAGCGACTTTTCAACAAGGGATCATATTCATGTCGTCAAACAAATCATCCAAAAGAGCAATGAGTACTGGAAAACATACTACTTGGCATTTGTAGATTACAGTAAGGCATTTGACTCTCTGAAACATGTACACATTTGGGACGCCCTACACTCACAGGGTGTACATCTAAAATATATCAGGATAATAAAAAATATATACAAGGAATCAACTGCCAAAATCCAGACGGAAAGGAAAGGGGCGGCCTTCAAAATAAAAAAGGGAGTACGGCAAGGTGACCCCCTTTCACCAAAAATATTCTCGGCTGTACTAGAGCATATATTTAGAAAAATTAATTGGGAGGCATTTGGAATAAATATAAAGGGCGAAAAGCTTAACCACCTTAGATTTGCAGACGACCTGGTTCTGCTTAACGAAAACCAAGAAGGCTTAAAAACAATGCTTACGCAATTAGATAGAGAAAGCAAAAGTGTGGGTCTGAATATGAATCTAGACAAAACAAAGCTAATGACAAATCATAGAAAAACACCAATTTTGTTAGACTCTAATCAAATAGAATATGTCGATGAATACACATATTTAGGACAAATCATTGCACCGGAAAACCAAATGCAGAAATAAATAAATATCAGATTAAATAAAGCTTGGAAAAGATTCTGGTCCCTAAAGGAAGTCATGAAAAACCCACACATACCCCTGAAAGACAAGACTACAGTGTTCAACTCATACATATCTAACCTATGGAACACAAACCTGGGCCCTTACTAACAAACAGAGTGGAGCACCCAGAGTGTATCAAAACAAAATGGAGAGGAGCATTCTAAACCCTTAAGTTAAAAGACAAAATTAAACTTAAAAATATAAGGAACAAGACAAAAGTCATAGATGTCACTTACACGGTGAAAAAGCTTAAATGGAACTGGGCAGGCCGTATGATAAGAAGCAAAAAGGGAAAATAGACAAAAGACGTTACTGAATGGTACCCTCGAGATGGGAAAAGAAGGAAAGGGCGGCAAAGAATAAGATGGGAGGATGATATTAGAAAGTTAGCTGGAATAACGTGGCAAAGAAAAGCGGCAGACAGAGAGGCATGGAAAAGCCTAGGGGAGGCCTATGCCAAACGGCAAACTGATAATTCTAATAATTCTGTTGCCAATGTCGAAGATTAGAAATATTATATTAATTATTAAATATGCATGAAATGTATTGTAGAATTATATAGTACAAATAACAATGAACTAGTTGAAATGTAATTAATATCAGTAATAAAGGCTATTTGATTTGATTTGATAGATGTATAATAACACGAAATTATAGATATACTTTCTCGATCTGGGGTCTAGTTGGATCCCTAAATTTAAACGTCATGTCTCTTGAAGTTGAATCTCTTGATTATTGCTTTTATTTATGTCAAAAATTGCATCATTAGGCAAACTTTGTGATATAACTGTCCCATGTTCAATTTTGTTTTTCTCGTAATGACGCAATGTAGGGTATGGGATATTACAAGCTTTTGCCACCGCTCTAATGGAGTTCCATACGTGAAGTTGACATCATGTAATCTTTTGTATATTTTCCTATCTTTAACTTCTTTTTGCCTTGGCATTAAAAAAAAAAAAAAATTACACTTCAAGAAACAGTCAACCAGGATCGTGAGGCACACAGTGAATCGGTTCACTGTGTAATATGCAGACCTGGTTCACTGTCCAATACAGGTACTATTCAACTTTGAAGATTAAAAATAATAAGTCTTATCTGGAATTTACAGAATGCAATATGCTCATAATACATCCAAAGCAATAAAAATATTTACATCACACCACTTTTGTTCTTATAATTAAAAACAAGAAATACATAAATCGAGACACTTACTTGAAAATAGTAAGTTTTTTCGGCGGGAAACAAACAAGCACATATCACACATTTCGCTCAAGCCGTGGTCGTCGGCTAACTACGGGAGAAGGGAAGGGGGTACATGGCACAGGTTTTGACACCATCGTGCAGGTGAGCAACATCGCGATTTTAGAAATATGATGGTGGTTCACTGTATCTGGTTGGTTCACTGTTCGACAACCGACCCTACATCAAAATTTAAAAAAAAAGATAAGGTGCCAAAAAGTTATATAAAAAAAAAATGTTTCAAAATACATCGAGTGTGTATCAAAACAAGTACAAATCATTAAAAATAAAAAACCCGACTGCGTCAATATTTAACAATAAAAACATATAAGTTTTATATATATTCGTAATCACCGTAAAAAAATCTTTATTTAGATACCACACTCGATGTATTTTGAAAACATATTTTTTATATTACTTTTTGGTGCCAAAAATCCTAATTTTTTATTTTTTTTTATTTTGATGTACCCAGTGTCACTCTCACGACTAAGACGAATCTATTTACACCACTCACATAAAAATACGACAAGCCGTTAAGGCTCTAGGGCGTGCCAAAGAAATATACATACATACATACATACATGCACACATACATACATACACTCGAAAAACATAACCCTCCTTTCGCAGTCGGGTAATAAAGACTTTTTTACGGTGATTACGAATATATATAACTAGCCAGTGACTACCGCCAATATTGGACACTTGCAATTAAAGGAGGATGAAAGCGTACCGCTCTTGGAACCCCCATCCCTCCCCTTTTTTTGTGCGGACATCCCCTCGGATACCTAATAGTACCGGATAAGTTTAAATTACATTTCCTCGGATTTGCCATACTCTGTATCTCAACAAATTTAAATAAAATAATACCAGACCTCAGGCAGAGCACTGATTATCTTTAACTAAAAGTGCATGGAATACACATAATTGATCAGACAATACGATATGAAGAGCTGGACCTCAGATCCCTAGGACAATAACATTAAATCAACATGAACTTACAACTAGGATACGCAACGAGGACGCGACGACATCGTCCCGACAACGGAGTGGCAATTTACAGCAACAATAAAAGCATCGCTTTTATTGTCGAACACACAATTCGTTCGGACAGCTGTAATTGCGAACTCTCGCACTGTCTATTGGTTCCGTAATTTAGATCCCACAGTTTTAGCATCATGCTCGCTACTCTGAGCCGATTTTATTTTGTTTTTGTCAGTTTTTTGTGTACTAACTGAACGTTCCTGTAAATAATGAGCTGAGCTTCTGTGACAGAAATTTGGCAATCAATTGAACTTTTTATGGGTTGTGTTTAGTAATAAATATTAATAAAGTAAAACGGTTCATGTTGTCGTTGAACGATATACGAGTAATGTATGATACTAAACATTTATAAACATTTGGGGTCATGAGGATATTCAACATTTATTAGCTTTTGATATGTTCTGTTAAACAAACGAAGAATTGAATCGTAATCGCATCTTCATCAAAATTTCAATCGACTACCATATCAGTTTTCACCCAAATGACTATTTATTTTGCAATTACCAGTTCTAATCAAAGAAAAATATAAGAGAATTCGAAAAAGTTTAAAAAACTATAACTCGACTACGCAAAAACTTTTGTAAAATTTATACAGCTTATGTCAACGAATGCATATGAATTTCGGGATAAAAGTATCCTAAGTACTACCTCGAAGTATGAACTCAAATCATGCCAACCTTCATTTGAATCCATTTAGAAGTTTCGGCGTGATGCGCGGCCATGATACAGACTGACAGACAAGTTTTGACTTCAGTATCGATTGTAGACAGCCCTCCAAAATTTGTTTTCTAAATATCTTTAATGTATAGAATTGGACCTGTTACATTTTTACTATAAGTATAGATATTAGATGGAAATATTCACCTTTACTATTAATTCTGTCGTTAATATATTTCGTTTCTAAAACTCACGATTTCTATGAAGTTATAAGTAGAAAGGTAGTTAGTACAGTAGAATCCCGATAATCCGGACCTCTATTCGTTCGGATAATTGTAATTATTATCCGAAAATCTAATTATCCAGACTCGCGTCATGTCTCTACTTACTGATTTAAAAATGTTTCACCACGCGTTATGACAAGTTTATTCCCGCTTTCAGATCCGGACGACGATGGTTTCAACGAAATAACCGAAGTAGTGAAAATTATTAGCATTGGTGAATATGATCTAAAGAGTAATTGAGCTGTGATGGTAAAAATCCTGGATTTCAGATATTATTGATGAAGAAATAATTAAAATCTGTATAGTAACCGAAGGAAGGGTAAAAAAGAACCTAAAATTGGAGAAGTGTATCAAGCACCATCTCACACAGAAGCTTTAGATTCTACTTTTAAGTGGTTATATAACATGATAAAGCTACTGTGGAATGCTCCCGCTTGAAATCAGGATGTCCACGTTCAAAAAGAAAGTACATGAACTCCTTCTAAATGAACTGGCAAAACGATCAAATCCATAGCAACCTCACGTTACAGGGTTTCATAGTGTATAAACAAATATAGTATTTGTGATTTGACCTTGTATATGTCAATCTATTTAATCTATATTTGTATATATTTATATATGTATGTGTGTATGTATACGATTAAATATATTGTGAACTATACGTCTTACAGGTATGTAACCTATATGCACCTTTCTTACAAAAAATCTACAACACCCGTAGGTTGACTGGAATGGAATGCCCTGGGCATAAAGTGCGCCGACGTACAAATGAAGTGCGTAAAGTTTTTAAATAAATAAAATAAAGATCTAGGGAATTCTATTCGTTTCCATAATAGGTTGCCAGATAAGAATACGTTTAAAAACACCGTTAAATCTATGCTAGTAAATAAAGCTTATTATAAAACTAGTCTTTATTTTTAATACAATGATGTGTCTTTTAAAGTGGCGCTACTCTGCCTGATGGACAGCATGAGCAGAATCCAAGAGTTGTGGTTACCATACTCATTGGGATTGCAGACAGTGCAACAATGCAGCATGGTGACCCATACTATGGTGGCTTATTGCGCTTTTCGCGCAGGTGGTTGAGAACGCTAGTATTTAATGCATGGGTCATAGCTTCAAAGCGTCGTACATCACTATCCTCGTCTTACTAGTGGTGTTGCGCGCTAACTCTCTTTCATACTGCATTTCACAGAAACAATAACTTGAATTTGATCTTTAAAAAATAAATGTACATTAGGAACGTAAAAATGTGACAAAATCATATCTGCAAACACCTGGCTGCGAAGAAGTGCATTTAAGTGCACCACGTTAATCGTGATTTTTCAAAGTTTACATATATTGCTGTAAAGTGGATGATATTTTATTTAAAATCCAGGTGAATGAAATTGTATCCCAAAAATCAGTAAATATTTTTAGCTAGCTCCCACACACAGCTGCGATATAATCGTTTCATCTGAAGCCGATGGTCATTGCTACTAGTAGAACGTCAAGGTTGAAATTTGGTTTTTAACGCCCGACGCAAAAAGAGGGGTGTTATAAGTTTGACATCGATGTATGTCTGTCTGTGGCATCGTACCTCTCAAACGGATGGAACGATTTCAATGTGTTTTTTTTTCATTTGAAATCCAGTTTCCTTGTGGTAGTTCTTAGCTATGTTTGGTAAATATCGATCCAGCAGTGTAAGAGTATCAGCTCTTTTCCAGAATGATGTAAGGCTTTTTGGCGTATGGGCGCTTGCGTAGGGTTTTGTTTTTAATTTTTGCTTGTTAGTATACAGCACTCTGTTAATTGTAGCAAACGCTCAGCGGTCCTTATCGATGATGGAGTGCTGCATATCCATAATAAAATAATAAAAGTAGATAATATTATAAATGCAATTTAGTAGTTATCTCTTCATGCTTATAGCGCTGAATCTATTTAGACGATTTTTTTATAAAGATAGTTCGAGTCCCGAGAAAGGACACAGGGTAGTTTTCATCCCAGAAATTATCCCTTAAAAGGGGTGGAAAGGGGAGTGGAAGATTGTATGGAAAATCAATAACTGCTGAACCAATTTAGATGAAATTTATTATGGGGATTGTTGGGGAGGATTATTTGCAGATAATTATACACAGTGGTAACTTGGAAATACAGAATATATTAATAAAATAATACCTAAGTAAAAAAAATACAAACACTTCAAGCAGACATAGGAATATAAGTGACATATTCTAAAATATATTCAAACTGAAAAGATGTTCTTACTTCATAAGACCATGAAGGTGATATATCTTCAACACACCTCCTTCAACTACATGGGCTTATTAATAATACTACCTAAATTACCGCACACACAAACCTAAATTACAAATCATAGATTCGTGCCTAAAACGGGACAAAGGCTTGGTGAGTATATCAGCCAACATCTTATCAGTCGATAAGTGTTCCAAACTTATAGCTTTATTTGCACGCAGCACATCTCTAATAAAAAAATGACGCATATCAATGTGCTTACTCTTCGCGTGATAAACACCGTTATCTTCGGTTAAGCAAATGGCACTCAAGTTATCAGCATGCATTCTTACCTTAGACAAATTATGTAGACCTAGTTCGTTCAAGAAGCTATTTAAGTACACAGCCTCTTTCATAGCCTCCGCCAAACTCACAAACTCAGCCTCACAGGTTGACGTTGCTACAATGCGTTGCTTATGTGAAACCCATGAGATACCTGCACCTCCTAAAATGAAAATGTATCCACTGAATGAACGTCTATCATATGTACAACTACCCCAATCAGCATCCGCATACCCATACATGTCCAAACCAGTCGGTTTATATACCAAACTGTAATTTATCGTACCTTTCAAGTAACGAAGAATCCTTTTCGCTGCTTTCCAGTGATATTCTTGCGGATTCTCCACGAACTGCGCCAACTTCGCTGTTGCGTTTGCTATATCCGGCCTCGTAGCAACACTCAGATACATGAGCGAACTTATCAGCTCTCTATAGGGAAATGAGTTCCCGTCCTCATTTTTCTTCGTGCTCAACACTGGCTTCCCAATTTCCATAGGAGTCTTCACAGGATTGCAGTTCTCCATCTTAAATTTCTTCAATATATCATTGATATATTTCTCTTGTGACAAATAGTATTTGTCCCCATTTTTCTTTAAATCTATCCCCAAACAAAAAATTGCTTGACCAAAATCTTTCAGTTCGAACCTTTTGGTTAATTCATGCTTGAAGCTATCAATAACCGACCTTTTCTGACTCTATATAAGTATATCATCAACATAAACTACTACGAAGAGATCTGAACCATCTTTGTTACGCTTGTGGTACAAGCATGGCTCATTTATAGTCGGCTTTAAGCCCATTTCTCTTAACTTCGTGTCAAGTTTTATGATCCATTGACGCCCGGCTTGCTTGAGTCCATACAAAGCCTTCTTTAATTTACATGTATTTTCACCTTCCTTCTTATATTCAAGCATCTTCATTGCTCTCTTACCTGTGATGCTAGTAACACCATCACATTTCACAAGTTTTTCCAAACTTTCTTTCAGCAATTCTGGTATCTTCATATAAATATCTTCATTCAAATCTCCGTTTAAATATGCCGTATTAATATCTATTTGATCAATGTCTATGTTCATCTCGACAGCTAATGCGACCATCAAACGAACGGTTGAAATCTTCGCAACCGGTGCGTATGTCCTGTGATAATCAAGATCTGCCTGTTGACTATATCCCTTCGCGACAAGTCTCGCCTTCTTTTTCTCAGTTTTGTCGCTATTAAGCTTCGTCGTTAAAACATATCGACATCCTATGACATTATGATCAATTGGTTTCCTTACGATTTTCCATGTGTCGTTTTTCACTAGGCTCCGAATTTCTGATTAAATCGCTTCTTCCCATTGACTCTTTTCGTCACTAGACAAAGCATCCTTCAATGAAGTTTCAATAGCTCCTGCAAAATCATCAGCGTCCACGAAGTCATCTTCGTCCATCGTCGATGATTCATTTTCTCTATTTTCTTGAACTTCGACCATGTTGTAAATTTTAATAGGTCGACCTATGTGCCCTCTTTCAATTCTCGGTCTACCAGGCCCTCTCTTCAGAGTAGTTACATTCTCCTCATTCTCAGCACTTTTCGTACTTACTGTACTTGGTACCTCATGCGATGGTCCTGATAAGTTCTGAACCTCGTTGTAATCTCTCATTGTATACGGTTCCTTATTTGTACAAGGCGTACTCGACGTACTCGGTACTTGACTTGCTGACACTATGGATTGACTTTCTTCACTCTGACGAGTCGGTACATTTGAAGGACTTTCCAATGGAATTTCTACCTCGATACTCTTCCTCACAACATTCTCCTCACATTGTGAATCAAGAAGTGATTGATCCGAGACTTTACTTTTAGTTTCAAAATACTTTCCTTCCTGAAATCTTACATCCCTGGACACGATGAACTTTCTCCGCTCCGGTATCCATAGCTTGTAACTAACAGCTTCTTCTGGATAACCTACAAAATAGCCAACAATAGAGCGTAACGCAAATTTATCTTTACCTGGCTCCTTATCTAAGACATGAACTTTTGTACCAAAAGTTCTTAGGTAACTTACGTTCACAGGCTTATTGAACCATTTTTCATACGGAGTTTTCCTCTTCAGACTTTTTGTTGGACATCTATTACGAATGTAACATGCAGTTGCAATTGCTTCTGCCCAAAAACTCGAAGGCAGTCCCGCAGATATCAACATACAACGCGCCGTTTCCAGGAACGTGTTTTTACGTTCTGCAACTCCATTACTCTGCGGCGTGTAGGGTGTAGTAAAACGTCTCTTAATTCCATTTTGTTGTAAAAATTCATCAAAATCTTTATTTTTAAATTCCGTTCCATTGTCACTTTGAAATGTTTTGATTTTTCTGCCCGTCAGATTTTCAACCTGACATTTAAACATTTTAAATTTTGACAATACGTCATTTTTATTTTTAATCATAAATACTTCACACCAACGAGTATGGTCGTCGATAAAAGTTACGAATTATTTATTACCTCCGTTCGATTGAACTCTCATAGGGCCTACCACATCAGAATAGATGATCCCCAATTTCTCACTACAGGGCTCCCTGGACTTCTCAAAAGGCAACGACACAATTTTACCCTTAGCGCACACGTCACAATCCTGCAAGTTACTATCAACCTTGGATAGGTTAATTCCAGATTTCTTCAGTACATTTATAAGATCTCTAGCATTTAAATGTCCCATATGCTCATGCCATTCAGACAAATCCACATCATTCCCTGATACTACCGATGCCGAGGCATCTAGCTCCCTCAAGTAATACAAATCCCCTCGCCTATCAGCAGTTAGCTTAACCTCACCATTTTTCACAGCGTAGGCTATATTGCGCTTAAAAATAACCTCGCAGCCTCGTTCAGTGAGTTTGGCGATCGAAATGAGACTATTACGTAAATCAGGAACTAACAACGTATCTTGAAATTCAATTTTACGCGTACCATCATTGTTACATGCTAATATCTTAACAGTACCTGTACCTTGCACGGACGACAAAGATTCAGTGGCTAATTTTAATACTTGACTCGATGGCAGCACCTCATCAAACCTTGTCCCTTCATTGCACATATGAGAAGTGCAGCCGCTATCAAACAGCCATTCGTGTCGGCGTTTGATATCAACAGCACGGCACTCATCTGAAACTGTAACAGAGGTTAAAGCTTCAACACACTTTTCACTAGCACATGACTCTACTAATCTAGTTTCCGAAGTACTCTCCTTCTTCTTGCATTCCAAAGCCTTATGTCCAAATTTATGGCATTTAAAGCATTTAAACTTAAATTTGTCCTTTTGTCCAGTCTTTTGTCCCTTCTCGGGTTCTACGTATTTGTTTACATACATAGCACCTTCCATACTTTCGACTTTTGAGTTATTTCCTCTCGAATTATATTCTTCGACGATTTTCACTCTCAACTGTTCCGGTGTTGGAAGCTCGTCCCTCGATTCAATTGCACATCTGAAGTTTTCGTAACTTGCTGGCAAACTATATAATAGCATTATAGCTAATAAATCATCATGAATTTTGAAATTCATTTCATAGAGTTTATCGACGGCCTCAAAAAATGAATCAAGATGTTCGCTTACTTTTTCATTTTCGCTCATCTTCTTTAACATAAGCCTTTTCATCAAGGTCGCCTTTTTCGCGGGACCTCTTGACGCGAACAATCTTTCCAACTTACGCCACAGCTCATTTACAGTAGTCACCCTTCTAACATGACGTACCACACTCGAATCCATGGCCAGTACGAGTTCAGACTTGGCTTTTCTATCCGCAGTCTCCCATATCAACACACTGGCCTCATCCGTCGGCTTTGGCTTCTCACCGGTAACATATTCCCAGTAGTCGTTTTTTATCAACAACGCCTCTACTTGAATCTTCCAACTATCATAGTTGTCGCCTACTAGTAGCTACACACGTACGTTCGACATTTTGTTGTTTTTATATTTTCGTAATACACACATCAAAAGTGTCTAGGGATCAACATATATTTTTGCAATAACTTTTCTCCTGATTGATATTAATTAAAATTTTCTTTAAGGATTCATCAAATAAAGTGTTTTCGTTTGTCACAGTAACGATAAACCAAGTCACCTTTGCATTAATAAAGAAATTTGCCATTTTCCTAATAAAGGGATTTTTGACATTTGAACCACTAACATTAAAGTTCGAAAAAAAGACTGAAATAACAGTTTTCTTTAAAATTTTATTAGGTAACTTAAACAATTCATAATCCGTGTTTCTACCGCGAACACTAACAACACAAGAACATCGGTTTGGCATACTCAAAATGAGTTCATCCAAATCACGCTGTGGAATGGCCGCCCATGTTCGTTGCAACAACAAAAAAGGTCTTCTTGCGACTGGATACCCTCCATATTCGGCAGAGCTCTTCTCTGTAGCATATCCCATGCATGCTCAATCGGGTTCAAGTCTGGCGACTGAGCAGGCCAGGGCAGGACATTGATGTTAGCTGCGGCGAGAGTCTGTCTTACAACTCTTACAACGGGTTATTGTTTGTTTGGGTCAAATCTTGTAATTGAAATTTGACTCCCTTCCTGTTGACAGATATATCTGAAATATACACCCTCAGTTCTGGTGACAATACAATTAAATGAATTCTGTGTCATTGTAAAGTACAAAAGTAAGTAAGTATACATCCTAATAGGCTGCCATAGAGTTGGTCACCATGCTGCATTGTTGCATTGTCTGCATTCGCTATGAGTATGGTAACCACCACTCTTGGATTCTGTTTGTAAAAAAAACATATAAATGTTTCTTAATTATTACTTGCCATTATGCACGCTTTCATTGCGTCACTTACTTTTCTTACGGGTTTGTCCGCTGGAAATCAAAATCTTTCTCGTCTTTGGTTCTGGATGAAAAGTGACCTATGCTATTTTGTGTACCCCATTAAATTTTGAACCCTAACATAAAGGAGAACATAACAACCACCATTCAACAAAATGCATGCATCTGTCGCAAATCGTTTACCGAGACGTGGTCTTCAGTCAATAACCCGTTCACCCTAACAGTTATCGGATGTGCGGCTAATATGGTTAACCCGCTGCTACTTAGGCTTGCTAATCCTGTGGGTTATGTCGATGATCTCTGTTCTCTGCCGTATCACTTCATTCCTGATACGATTAGAGAAACGCCGAGCATAGCCCTTTTCATAGCACGCTAAGCGACTTTGTGGACCAGCCATACCGTAAGTGTCTACGTTTCAGCTCCATATGTCATGACGGGTAGGACACACTGATGTCAAGACTTTCGTCTCTAGGCACTGCGGGATCAACGATGAGAAGACCCAACCAAGCTTTCCAAACGTTACCCGACGCAGCTGAATTCTTCTTTTCGCTTCGTCAACAAAGTTGTTTCTACCTAACTGCAAAGTCTATCTGGTACTCATACTTTAAACAAATTCGAGAACGGCACCGTGTACCTCTACGTGTTTCCAGTAGAACAAGCTAATTGA
This sequence comes from Diaphora mendica, assembly GCA_949125395.1. Lineage (NCBI taxonomy): Eukaryota > Metazoa > Arthropoda > Insecta > Lepidoptera > Erebidae > Diaphora > Diaphora mendica. The sequence goes on along the minus strand of OX421319.1, from coordinate 13,854,206 downwards.
ACATGCCCCTGGTTTTATTATGGACAGATCATATTTGGTTCTTTTTAAAGAAATCCAAGTAGAAGTTAACTTTCTCTGGTGCAGTGCGTCTGCTCTACAATATATCATCTGGCTACTTAAAAACGGGTTGTTTAATGTACTTACATCTTTATACATAAAATTAAATTAAACTGCTTCCGCTCTCTGTTCGCTTAGATCTTTTAAACTATTCAACGTATTTCAATACAGTTTTCAGCAATAGATAGAGTGGTTCAAGAGGAAGGTATATCATATACTAGCTTTTACACGCGGCTTCAGCGGTTTGGGCTGTGCGTTGATGTCTGGGTATGTCAGTCAGTCAGTCACCTTCCTCTTTTTAACCGACTTCCAAAAAGGAGGAGGTTCTATGTTCCACTGTATGTATTTTTTAACCGACTTCCAAAAAGGAGGAGGTTCTATGTTCCACTGTATGTATTTTTTTTTTTTTTTTTTTTTTATATGTTACCTGATTACTCAGTCAGTTGTGGACCGATTTTAATTTTTTTTTTGTATTCGACAGGGTATGCTTCCGTGGTGGTCCCATTGCCAGCATATCAGGATCTGATGATGGGATCCCAGGGAAATCGAGGGAAACCCTCATTTTTTATAGGCACATACTATGTTTTTCGTATATTTTCTGAAGTTACACCGGTATTTGCGTCTGGTAGTCATCATTTTATGATGATGAGCTGATGATGTAAGCTACCACTCCTTAACGGTTAGGAGTTGGAGGATAAATCTTTAAATATCATATGTATATAAGTTACCTTTAGTCGTATTCTTACAAATTATTTAGGTACGCTGATGATGGAAGGTGGAAGGTACAACTCCTCAACGGTTAGGAGTTGGAGAATAATTCTTTCAATTTCATACGTATCTAAAGACCTTCAGTCGTATACTTTCAAGCTATTTAGGTGAGCTGATGATAGAAGATTAAACTCTTCAACAGTTAGGGATTAGAGGATGATTTTAATATTACACGTACCTTAATTTGTATTATTCTTGATGATGAAATTTGATGAAATAATTCAAATTACTACTTACCTACGATTGTTTGCACTAAAAACTGTAAAATAAAAACTTTTTATAAAAAAAAAAACGACTTCCAAAAACATCCAACGAAAACTCTCTGTCAAAAAACACTTAAAAGCGTAAAATAAACTGGTTCTTCATAAATTGCCTATACCTAATTCTTTATTCATTTAAATAGTAGTATTATAATGGGTGCTAGGTACCTAAAATCTGTTTGAAGTCGGTGCTAAGCCAAAAAGAATACAAACGAACAATTACAAAAGTCTAAGCGATAGTCACTTGGCACCGACTTCAAACAGATTTTAGGTACCTAGCACCCATTATAATACTACTATTTAAATGAATAAAGAATTAGGTATAGGCAATTTATGAAGAACCAGTTTATTTTACGCTTTTAAGTGTTTTTTGACAGAGAGTTTTCGTTGGATGTTTTTTATATATATAGATAACTGACTACGTCCCGCATGCTACCCTCAGTTGTTGTTGCACCTTTATGAAACTAACCGCGGTTAACATCTATAAAAAGAGAAAACTGACACGCTGATTCAACTGCTGGGTTTTGATATAGAAATGTGCACAAATGTTCCTTAGGTGACGTAAGTGTGCATTAAGATTTTTTTTAATTACACCCCTAAGGATGCAAAATGAGGGAGGGATATTTATATCATACTTCGTTATTTTTGATAGAAGCTTTTTCTAAACTCTCAGTAACTACTCCTTGCAAAAAACAGTTAATCGTTAAAATTATTGCCTTTAGATGGATGGCGGAGGTGAGGAGCGCAGAAAGATAGTTAGATACGCTAGTAACTTATTTGAATACTGAGTAAATAAATATTTAAATCTTAGTTAATTGAAAATCTTTATTTCAACTATAATTATGCTTTCAAGTCGTCACTTTCTTAAAAACAATTATTTAAATTACTTATCACTAACATCAGTTCAAATATGAACATATTTATTTACAGACTCTTATAACTATACTAACTTAGAATTGTACAACATTAAACGAAGGTTGTCCAATCAAAATCACATATTTGACTATAAGTCAGATATACCACTATTTACAATAAGACTATTTAATTACGATAAAGTAATGACGTCAACCACTCTGGTCTAGGCTGTGACGGCTTATTGTACTCCGAAGGACTTAAAGCCAATGGAGATGCAGCATCTGCTAAAGCCACCGAAGAAGACGTCTCTGTAACAGCTATGCTTGGCTTAGGTTTCAAAATTGACCTAATTTCATCGTTCTCTACAGCTCGATTTCGCTGTAAATTCTCCCTAGTTTCTTTCATCCTTGAAAGCTGTTCTCTTAAAGTTCTATATTCTTCAAGAAATTTCTCGAGTTGTGAAGCTCGGAAATCAAAATCTTCTAGAGGTTGTCCAGTACGAGAATAATCTCGAAGTCCTGACAAATCTAAAAGTGGCGTTGCGGAAGGAACGGTTGGCTGTTCTCTCGATGGAGATGCTGGCAAACTTGGATTGCGACGTATTCTGCTCCCCCCCATAGAAAGATCTAAAAAACTATTTGAACGCCGTCCAGTTCTCTGCCGACTCTTTTCATAATGCCTATCCAAGAAACTTGCTGAGTCTGCACCTGAGCTGTTTCTACGGCTATTCAGAAGCGGGCTTCGGCTGTCGCCATCCTTTTTTCGTGGAATTGTGTAAAAATAGTAAGGATCATGTTTCATTTCACTCCGTAAGTAGGAAGAGGTACCAAGAGCGCTCATTTCAATGAGATCTGGGTAATTTTTCTCACTGTCACTGCCAGATAAGTCATTGTCTAGCCTTTCACGTGGCCGACTGCGTGGGCAAGTACGGCTATTATTGTTATATCGATTGTTCTCAGAAAGGATTTCTACATGCGCACTCATAATTCCTGTTGAATTAGAACTTTGCACTGAATCTGGTGTAGCATCGGATCTGAAACAAAAAGAAACCTCATTGAATTTGCGTATTGACGAAGTTTCTTTAAATCGGCTTGACTTTTAGAAGTTTATACATCATCGCCTGCAAATTATAAAGTCTGTAAATGTTGTAATCTTCTACATTTATCTTGCCATGGTATCTTATATTGAGTGTACATCCAATGACTTACAAATAAAATATTATAAAATAACTACTGGCTTGTAATACATTTACAAAACTAACTAATATCATAGAAAAAAGTAAACTTATTAATATCAATGTACTACATACAAATACTTTGATTCTAATTTTACTAAATTATAGCGTGTGCAATGAATGCATCACCTGTCAACATGCCCTTTTTTCGTGGCGGGGTAGAAAATTCATTTGGATCTCCGAATTCATCCGTCCCATTCTGTGGCCTTAAGAATATTCTTCTGAATGTGAAAACGTTCAGACACGAGAGTGAAAGTTTCACCATATTGAAACTTAGATACACATAATAAAACATACCAATGCATATTATTACTGGTAATCACTTACTTTTATGTTTAACAATAATCGTATTCATTTTCGTTCCCTTCCAGCTTTCATATACAAAATACATAAAAATATGTAGATCTATGAAATCGTATCCAATGATTCAACTACTTTGCTAACCAAGATTGCAACAAAATTAATTAATTAATTTCAACGGTATCTCTGCTAGAATACAATTTTACAGATCTCAAAACTAGAATACAATCTAGAAATTAAGACTGACCTCTTGGTCTTTCCTTTTCTTTCGATCTACTGATTAACTAGTATTATTAATCTCTCTCTAAAATAGAGGTTCATCAAGTACTACTGAGAAGGTATAATTATTAGTACAGAAACGGCATTGCTTAAAATATTCAATCTATGTATCTTTATCTATACTAATATTAAAAACGTGAAAGTTTATAAGTGTGGATGGATGGATGGATGGATGGATGTTTGTTACTCTTTCACGCCAAACCTACTGAACGGATTTGGATGAAACTTTACACTAATATAGCTTATACATCAGAATAACACATAGGTTACTATTTGCCGCGATAACCGACATATACGCGGGCGGAGCCGTGGGCAACAACTAGTTATACATAATTCTCATCTCACGTTGTCGCTCATATTGGGCTCCAAAATTATCTAACCGATTTTCACATATTTTTTTAAAGTGTGCTTTGCTGTCGTGCCTTACATCATGCTTAAAACAATAGGAACCGAACATGATTAACAAGATGATTAAAACATAATATATTATATCACATCAATAACATAGATAACTAATTAACAATGACATAATGACATTACATGAGTCAGCTAGTACAATATATTTAGATTTCACAATCACAACGTTAACAAAAGCTTATTTCACTAACATAGTAAAAATAATTCTGAAAGCGTCTAAAATATTTGCTTAGAGTTGGAATATATTTTTCGAGTTTTAACAAAAAAGAAACAAACTTTACAACATACCAATTGGTATTTTTAAAATTTCATAAAACTTAAAAGAATTAAAAAAAACGTTTTTTTTATTGTGTTATTTCATAGGATTACTTTCAAACTGTAAATTTAAAAAGAAGAATACGGACGTCTTAATATTTTATATTTGTTGTACTATATTTTGTGTTGTGTCTACTCTTTTCTATAGGATGTAGTCTGTCATCAGGTAAAATGAATAAATAAATCACTATCCCATTGTTCTAACTCTAAATGCTAATATCTTGTCGAAACACCGAAACTCTAGTGTAACAAAAACATTGTCTAGTCTAGTTAAGATTCAGAAACGATTTAGATATACATGTGCATCAAATTTTAAATAAATAATCAAAATTAATTTTAACGTTTCCTTAGAAAATCTCTTATCAACTTAATAATTATTTCGAAAATATACGAGTACTTCATGTGAAGTTTATTATAAGAGGTAAAAAACGTCTACTAAAATCAAAGAGATGAAAATGGGAAAAGGATATCGAAGAAGAAAATAACATCAATCAAGTGCCTTCAAGACCAATATGAGCTAAATACCCTTAC